>OX422215.1:533754948-535094473 GCA_949130495.1 Sambucus nigra | reverse complement strand
TTAGGCTTAAAAACATGGCGTTAGAGGGAGAGAACTCGAAACAGCCACCGAACGTCCCCGTGGGTGGCACCAACACCTCCCACGGGACCAATGTAACTCCTAGGAACTGACCCCGCAGACGCGGGACTCCTGGTTTGCCAATACAACGGTAATTTGCATATTTCTAGACATTGGATTAAAAACATGGTGTTAGAGGGTGAAAACCCGAAACTGCCCCCAAACGTACCCGTGGGTGGCACCAACACCGCCCACGGGACCAATGTAACTCATAAAAATTGACCCCGCAGCCGCGGGTCTCCCGGTTTGAGAATACGACGGTAATTTGTATATTTCTAGACTTAAGCAAAACATGGTGTTAGTGGGTGAGATCTCGAAACAGCCCCCGAACGTCCCCGTGGGTGGCACCAACACCTCCCACGGGACCAATGTAACTGGTTGGATCTGACCCCGCAGCTGCGGGACTCCCGGTTTGGGAATACGACTATAATTTGCATATCTCTAGACTCAGGCTTAAAAACATGGCGTTGGAGGGTGAAATCCCGAAACAGCCCCCGAACGTCCCCGTGGGTGGCACCAACACCTCCCAAAGAACCAATGTAACTCGTAGGAACTGACCCCGCAGCCGCGGGACACCCGGTTTGAGAATACGATGATAATTTCCATATTTCTAGACTTAAGCTTAAAAACATGGCGTTAGAGGGTGAAAACCCGAAACAGCACCCGAACGTACCCGTGGGTGGCACCAACACCTCCCACGGGACCAATGTAACTCGTAGGAACTGACCCTGCAGCCGCGGGACTCCCAGTTTGGTAATACGACTGTAATTTGCAAATTTCTAGACTTAGGCTTAAAAATATGGCGTATGAGGGTGAAAAATCGAAACAGCCAACAAACGTCCCCGTGGGTGGCACCAACACCTCCCACGGGACCAATGTAACTCGTAGGAACTGAAACTGCTACCGCGGGACTCACGGTTTGAGAATACGACGATAATTTGCATATTTCTAGACTTAGGCTTAAATACATGGCGTTAGAGGGTAAAAACCCGAAACAGCCCCCGAACGTACCCGTGGGTTGCAACAACACCTCCCACGGTACCAATGTAACTCGTAGGAACTGACCCCGCAGCCGCGGGACTCCCGGTTTGGGAAAACGACTGTAATTTGTAAATTTCTGAACTTAAGCTTAAAAACATGGTGTTAGAGGATGAGAATTTGAAACAGCCACCGAACGTCCCCGTGGGTGGCACCAACACCTCCCACGGGACCTATGTAATTCGTAGGAACAGACCCCGCCGCCGCGGGACTCCCGGTTTTGGAATACAACGGTAATTTGCATATTTCTAGACTAAGGCTTAAAAACATGGCGTTAGAGGGTGAAAACCCAAAATAGCCCCCGAACGTACCCGTGGGCGGCACCAACACCTCCCCCGGGACCAATGTAACTCGTAGGAACTGACCCCGCCGCCGCGGGACTCCCGGTTTAGGAATACGGCTGTAACTTGCAATTTTCTAGATTTAGGCGTTAAAGGGAGAGAACTCGAAACAGTCACCAAACGTCCCCGTGGGTGGCACCAACACCTCCCAAGGGACCAATGTAACTCGTAGGAACTGATCCTGCAGCCGCGGGACTCCCGGTTTGAGAATACAATAGTAATTTGCCTATTTCTAGACTATGTTTAAAAACATGGCGTTAAAGTGTGAAAATCCAAAACAGCCCCCGAACGTACCCGTGGGTGGCACCAATACCTCCCACGGGACCAATGTAACTCATAGGAACTGACCCCGTAGCCGCGGGACTCCCGGTTTGGGAAAACGACTTTAATTTGCAAATTTATAGACTTAGGCTTAAAAACACGGGGTTAGAGCGTGAAAAATCGAAACAGCCACCAAACGTCCCCGTGGGTGGCACCAACACCTCCCACGGGACCAATGTAACTCGTAGGAACTGACCCCGCTACCGCGGGACTCCCGGTTTGAGAATACGACGATAATTTGCATATTTATAGACTTAGGCTTAAATACACAGCGTTAGAGGGTAAAAACCCGAAACAGCCCCCGAACGTACTCGTGGGTGGCACCAACACCTCCCACAGGACCAATGTAACTCGTAGGAACTGACCCCGCAGCCGCGAGACTCCCGGTTTGACAAAATGACTGTAATTTGCAAATTTCTAGACTTAGGCTTAAAAACATGGTGATAGAGGGTGAGAACTTGAAACAGCCACCGAACGTCCTCGTGGGTGGCACCAACACCTCCCACGGGACCAATGTAACTCGTAGGAACAGACCCCGCAGCCGCGAGACTCCCAGTTTGAGAATACAATAGTAATTTGCCTATTTCTATACTTAGGATTATAAACATGGCGTTAGAGTGTGAAAATCCAAAACAGCCCCCGAACGTACCCGTGGGTGGCACCAACACCTCCCACGGGACCAATGTAACTTGTAGGAACTGACCCCCCAGCCGCGGGACTCCCGGTTTAGGAAAACGACTATAATTTGCAAATTTATAGACTTAGGCTTAAAAACATGGCGTTAGAGGGTGCAAAATCGAAACAGCCACCAAACGTCCCCGTGGGTGGCACCAACACCTCCCACGGGACCAATGTAACTCGTAGGAACTGACCCCGCTACCGTGGGACTCCCGGTTTGAGAATACGACGGTAATTTGCATATTTCTAGACTTAGGCTTAAAAACATGGCGTTAGAGGGTGAAAACCCGAAACATCCCCTGAACGTACCCGTGGGTGGCACAAACACCTCTCACGGGACCAATGTAACTCGTAAGAATAGACCGCGCAGCCGCGGGACTTCCGGTTTGTGAATACGACTGTAACTTGCAATTTTCTAGACTTAGGCATAAAAACTTGGCGTTAAAGGGAGAGAACTCAAAACATCCACCGAACGTCCCCGTGGGTGGCACCAACACCTCCCACGGGACCAATGTAACTCATAGGAACTGATCCCGCAGCCGCGGGACGCCCGGTTTGAGAATACGACGGTAATTTGCTTATTTCTAGACTTAGGATTAAAAACATGGCGTTAGAGTGTGAAAATCAAAAACAGCCCCCGAACGTACCCGTGGGTGGCACCAACACCTCCCACGGGACCAATGTAACACTTGGAAACTGACCCCGCAGCCGCGGGGTCTCAGTTTGTGAATACGACGGTAATTTGTATATTTCTAGACTTAAGCATAACATGGGATTTGAGGGTGAGATCTCGAACCAGCCCCCGAACGTCCCCGTGGGTGGCACCAACACCTCCCACGGTACCAATGTAACTCGTAGGAATTGACCCCGTAGCCGCGGGACTCTCGGTTTGAGATTACGACGGTAATTTCCATATTGATAGACTTAGGCTTAAAAACATGGCGTTGGAGGGTGAAATCCCGAAACAGCCCCAGAACGTACCCGTGGGTGGCACCAACACCTCCCACGGGACCAATGTAACTCTAAGGAAATGACACCACAATCGCGGGATTCCCGGTTTTAGAATATGATGGTAATTTGCATATTTCTAGACTTTGGCTTAAAAACATTGCGTTAGAGGGTGAAAACCCGAAACAGCCCCTGAACGTCCCCGTGAGTGGAACCAACACCTCCCACGGAACCAATGTAACTCGTAGGAACGGACCCCGCAGTCGCGGGACTCCCGGTTTTAGAATACGACGGTAATTTGCATATTTCTAGACTTAAGCAAAATGTGGAGTTAGAGGGTGAGATCTCAAAGAAGACCCCGAACGTCCCCGTGGGTGGCACCAACACCTCCCACGGGACTAATGTAACTCGTAGGAACTGACCCTGCAGCCACGGGACTCCCGTTTTGGGAATACGACGGTAATTTGCTTATTTCTAGACTTGGGCTTAAAATCATGGCGTTAGAGGGTGAAAACCCGAAACAGCCCCAGAATGTAACCGTGGGTGGCACCAACACCTCCCATAGGACCAATGTAACTCGTAGGAACTGACCCCGCAGCAGTGGGACTCCCGGTATGGGAATACGACTGTAATTTTAAAATTTCTAGACTTAGGCTTAAAAACATTGCGTTAGAGGGAGAGAACTCGAAACAGCCACCGAACGTCCCCGTGGGTGGCACCAACACCTCCCACGGGACCAATGTAACTCCTAGGAACTGACCCCGCAGCCGCGGGACTCCCGGTTTGAGAATACGATGGTAATTTACATATTTCTAGACTTAGGCTTAAAAACATGGGGTTAGAGGGTGAAAACACAAAACAGCACCCGAACGTACCCGTGGGTGGCACCAACACCTCCCTCAGGACCAATGTAACTCGTAGGAACTGACCCCGCTGCAGCGGGACTCCCAGTTTGGTAATACGACTGTAATTTGCAAATTTCTAAACTTAAGCTTAAAAACATGGCGTTAGAGGGTGAAAAATCGAAACAGCCAGCAAACGTCCCCGTGGGTGGCACCAACACCTCCCACGGGACCGATGTAACTCGTAGGAACTGACCCCGCAGCTGCGGGACTCCCGGTTTGGGAATACGACGGTAATTTGCATATTTCTAGACTTAGGGTTAAAAACAAGGCGTTAGAGGGTGAAAACCCGAAACAGCTCAGGAATATCCTCGTGGGTGGCACCAACACCTCCCACGGGAAAAATGTAACTAGTAGGAACTGACCCCGCAGCCGCGGGACTCCCGGTTTGGGAATACGACGATAATTTGCATATTTCTAGACTTAGGCTTAAAAACATGGCGTTAGAGGGTGAAAACACGAAACAGCCCCCAAACGTCCCCATGGGTGGCTCCAACACCTCCCACGGGACCAATGTAACTCGTAGGAACTGACCCCGCAGCCGCGGGACTCCTGGTTTGAGAATATGACGTTAATTTGCATATTTCTAAAAACATGGCGTTAGAGGGTGAAAACCGGAAACAACCCCTGAACGTCCCCGTGGGTGGCACCGACACCTCCCACGGGACCAATGTAACTCGTAGGAACTGACCCCGGAACCGCGGGACTCCCGATTTGAGAATACGACGGTAATTTGCATATTTATAGACTGAGGCTTAAAAACATGGCGTTAGAGGGTGAAAACCAGAAACAGCCCCCGAACGTCCCCGTGGGTGGCACCAACACCTCCCACGGGACCAATGTAACTCATAGAAACCGACCCTGTAGGCGCGGGACTCCCGGTTTGGGAATACAATGGTAATTTGCATATTTCTAAAAACATGGCGTTAGAGGGTGAAAACTCGAAACAGCCCCCGAACGTCCCCGTGGATGGCACCAACACCTCCCACGGGACCAATGTAACTCGTAGGAACTGATCCCGCAGCCTCGGGGCTCCCGATTTGAGAATACGACGGTAATTTGCCTATTTCTAGAGTTAGGATTAAAAACATGGCGTAAGAGGGTGAAAACCCGAAACAGCCCACGAACGTACCCGTGGGTGGCACCAACACCTCCCACGGGACCAATGTAACTCGTAGGAACTGACCCCGCAGTCTCGGGACTCCCGGTTTTATAATACGACGGTAATTTGCATATTTCTTGACTTAGGCATAAAAACATTGCGTTAGAGGGTGAAAACCCGAAACAACCCCCGAATGTACCCGTGGGTGGAACCAACACCTCCCACGGGAGCAATGTAACTCGTAGGAACTGAACCCGCAGTCACGGGACTCCCGGTTTGAGAATACGACGGTAATTTGCAAATTTCAAGACTTAGGCTTAAAAACATGGCGTTAGAGGGTGAAAACCCGAAACTGCACCCGAACGTACCCGTGGTTGGCACCTACACCTCCCATGGGACCAATGTTACTCGTAGGAACTGACCCCGCATTCGCGGGACTCCCGGTTTTAGAATACGACTGTAATTTGCATATCTCTATACTTAAGCTTAAAAACATAGCGTCTAAGGGTAAAAACCTAAAACATCCCCCGAACGTCCCTGTGGGTGGCACCAACACCTCCCATGGGACCAATGTAACTCGTAGGATCTGACCCCGTAGCCGCGGGACTCCCAATTTGGGAATACGACTGTAATTTGCAAATTTCTAGACTTAGGCTTAAAAACATGGAGTCAGAGGGTGAAAACTTGAAACAGCCACCAAACGTCCCCGTGGGTGGCACCAACACCTCCCACGGGACCAATGTAACTCGTAGGAACTGACCCCGCTACCGCGGGACTCCCGGTTTGAGAATACGACGATAATTTGCATATTTCTAGACTTAGGCTTAAAAACATGGCGTTAGAGGGTGAAAACCCGAAACAGCACCCGAACGTACCCGTGGGTGGCACCAACACCTCCCACGGGACCAATGTAACTCGTAGGAAATGACCCCGCTGCCGTGGGACTCCCGGTTTGGGAATACGACTGTAATTTCCAATTTTGTAGACTTAGGCATAAAATCAAGATGTTAGAGGGAGAGAACTCGAAACAGCCACCCAACGTCCCCGTGGGTGGCACCAACACCTCCCACGGGAGCAATGTAACTCGTAGGAACTGACCCCGCAGTTGCGGGGCTCCTGGTTTTAGAATATGACAGTAATTTCCATATTTCAAGACTTAGGCTTAAAAACATGGCGTTGGAGGGTTAAAACCCGAAACATCCCCCGAACGTCCCCGTGGGTGGCACCAACACCTCCTACGGGACCAATGTAACTCGTAGGAACTGACCCCGCAGCTGCGAGACTCCCGGTTTGAGAATACGACGGTAATTTGCATATTTACTGACTTAAGCAAAACATGGAGTTAGAGGGTGAGATCTCGAAACAGCCACCGAACGTCCCCGTGGGTGGCACCAACACCTCCCACGGGACCAATGTAACTCGTAGGAACTGACCCCGTAGCCGCGGGACTCTCGGTTCGAGATTACGACGGTAATTTGCATATTTATAGACTTAGGCTTAAAAACATGGCGTTGGAGGGTGAAATCCCGAAACAGCACCAGAACGTACCCGTGGGTGGCACCAACACCTCCCACGGGACCAATGTAACTCTTAGGAAATGACCCCACAATCGCGGGACTCCCGTTTTTGGAATATGACGGTAATTTGCTTATTTCTAGACTTAGGCTTAAAAACATGGCGTTAGAGGGTGAAAACCCGAAACAGCCCCTAATGTCCCCGTGGGTAGCACCAACACCTCCCATATTACCAATGTAACTCGTAGGAACTGACCCCGCAGCAGCGGGACTCCCGGTATGGGAATACGACTGTAATTTTAAAATTTCTAGACTTGGGCTCAAAAACATGGCGTTAGAGAGAGAGAACTCGAAACAGCCACCGAACGTCCCCGTGGGTGGCACCAACACCTCCCACGGGACCAATGTAACTCCTAGGAACTGACCCCGCAACCGCGGAACTCCCGGTTTGAGAATACGATGGTAATTTCCATATTTCTAGGCTTAGGCTTAAAAACATGGCGTTAGAGGGTGAAAACCCGAAACAGCACCCCAACGTACCCGTGGGTGGCACCAACACCTTCCACGAGACCAATGTAAGTCGTAGGAACTGACCCCGTAGCCGCGGGACTCCCAGTTTGGTAATACGACTGTAATTTGCCAATTTCTAGACCTAAGCTTAAAAATATGGCGTTAGAGGGTGAAAAATCAAAACAGCCAACAAACGTCCCCGTGGGTGGCACCAACACCTCCCACGGGACCAATGTAACTCGTAGGAACTGACCCCGCAGCTGCGGGACTCCCGGTTTGGGAATACGACGGTAATTTGCATATTTCTAGACTTAAGCAAAACATGGGGTTAGAGGGTGAGATCTCGAAACAACCCCCGAAGTTCCCGTGGGTGGCACCAACACCTCCCACGGGAATAATGTAACTCGTAGGAACTGACCCCGCAGCCGCGGGACTCCCGATTTGGGAATACGACGGTAATTTGCATATTTCTAGACATAGGCTTAAAAACATGGCGTTAGAGGGTGAAAACACGAAACAGCCACCAAACGTCCCCATGGGTGGTACCAACACCTCCCACGGGACCTATGTAACTCGTAGGAACTGACCCCGCAGCCGCGGGACTCCTGGTTTGAGAATACGACGCTAATTTGCATATTTCTAAAAACATGGCGTTAGAGGGTGAAAATCGGAAATAGCCCCTGAACGTCCCCGTGGGTGGCACCGACACCTCCCACGGGACCCATGTAACTCGTAGGAACTGACCCCGCAACCGCGGGACTCCCGATTTGAGAATTCGAAGGTAATTTGCATATTTCTAGACTGAGGCTTAAAAACATGGCATTAGAGGGTGAAAACCAGAAACAGCCTCCGAACGTCCCCGTGGGTGGCACCAACACCTCCCACGGGACCAATGTAACTCGTAGAAACCGACCCCGCAGGCGCGGGACTCCCGGTTTGGGAATACGACGGTAATTTGCTTATTTCTAGACTTAGGCATAAAAACAAGATGTTAGAGGGAGAGAACTCAAAACAGCCACCGAACGTCCCCGTGGGTGGCACCAACACCTCCCACGGGACCAATGTAACTCATAGGAACTGACCCCGCAGTCGCGGGACTCCCGGTTTTAGAATACGACAGTAATTTCCATATATCTAGACTTAGGCTTAAAAACATGGCGTTAGAGGGTGAAAACCCAAAACATCCCCCGAACGTCCCCGTGGGTGGCACCAACAACTCCTACGGGACCAATGTAACTCGTAGGAACTAACCCCGCAGATGCGAGACTCCCGGTTTTAGAATACGACAGTAATTTGCATATTTACAGACTTAAGCAAAACATGGAGTTAGAGGGTGAGATCTCGAAACAGCCCCCGAACATCCCCGTGGGTGGCACCAACACCTCCCACGGGACCAATGTAACTCGTAGGAACTGACCCCGCAGCTGCGGGACTCCCGGTTTGGTAATACGACGGTAATTTGCATATTTCTAGACTTAGGCTTAAAAACATAGCGTTAGACGGTGAAAACCTGAAAGAGCCCCCGAACGTCTCCGTGGGTGGCACCAATACCTCCCACGGGACCAATGTAACTCGTAGGAACTAACCCCGCCGCCACGGGACTCCCGGTTTGGGAATACGACGGTAATTTGCATATTTCTAGACTTAGGCTTAAAAACATAGCGTTAGACGGTGAAAACCTGAAAGAGCCCCCGAACGTCCCCGTGGGTGGCACCAATACCTCCCACGGGACCAATGTAACTCGTAGGAACTAACCCCGCCGCCACGGGACTCGTGGTTTGGGAATACGACGGTAATTTGCATATTTCTAGACTTAGGCTTAAAAACATAGCGTTAGACGGTGAAAACCGGAAACAGCCCCCGAACGTCCCTGTGGGTGGCACCAACACCTCCCACGGGACCAATGTAACTCGTAGGAACTGACCCCGCAGCCGCGGGACTCCCGGTTTGAGAATGCGACAATAATTTGCATATTTCTAGACTTAGGCTTAAAAACATGGCGTTAGAGGGTGAAAACCCGAAACAACCCCCGAACGTCCCCGTGGGTGGCCCAACACCTCCCACGGGACCAATGTAACTCATAGGTACTGACCTCGCAGCCGTGGGACTCCCGGTTTGAGAATACGATGGTAATTTGCATATTTCTAGACTTAGGCTTAAAAACATGGCGTTAGAGGGTGAAAACCCGAAACAGCCCCCGAACGTCCCCGTGGGTGGCACCAACACCTCCCACGGGACCCATGTGACTCGTAGGTTCTGACCCCGCAGCCGCGGGACTCCCGGTTTGAGAATACGACGGTAATTTGCATATTTCTAGACTTAGGCTTAAAAACATGGCGTTAGAGGGTGAAAACACGAAATAGCCCTCGAACGTCCCTGTGGGTGGCACCAACACCTCCCACGGGACCAATGTAACTCGTAGGAACTGACCCCGCAGTCGCGGGACTCCCAGTTTTAGAATACGACGGTAATTTTCATATTTCTAGACTTAGGCTTAAAAACATGGCGTTAGAGGGTGAAAACACGAAACAGCCCCCGAACGTCCCCGTGGGTGGCACCAACACCTCCTACGGGACCAATGTAACTCGTAAGAACTGACCCCGCAGCCGCGGGAATTCCGGTTTGATAATATGACGATAATTTGCATATTTCTAAACTTAAGCAAAACATGGGGTTAGAGGGTGAGATCTCGAAACAGCCCCCGAACGTCCCCGTGTGTGGCACCAACAGCTCCCACGGGACCAATGTAACTCGTAGGAACTGACCCCGCATCCGCGGGACTCCTGGTTTGGGTATACGATGGTAATTTGCGTATTTCTAGACTTACGCTTAAAAACATGGCGTTAGAGGGTGAAAACCTGAAACAACCCCCGAATGTCCCCGTGGGTAGCACCAACACCTCCCACGGGACCAATGTAACTCGTTGGAACTGACCCCGCAGCCGCAGGACTCCCGGTTTGAGAATACGATGATAATTTTCATATTTCTAGACTTAGGCTTAAAAACATGGCGTTAGAGGGTGAAAACTCGAAACAGCCCCCGAACGTACCCGTGGGTGGTACCAACATCTCCCACGGGACCAATGTAACTCGTTGGAACTGACCTCGCAGTCGCGGGACTCCCGATTTTAGAAAACGACGATAATTTGCATATTTTTAGACTTATGCTTAAAAACGTGGCGTTAGAGGGTGAAAACCTGAAACATCGCCGAACGTCCCCGTGGGTGCCACCAACACCTCCCACGGGACCAACGTAACTCTCAGGAATTGACCCCGCAGCCGCGGGACTCCCGGTTTGCGAATACGACTGTAATTTGCAAATTTCTAGACTTAGGCTTAAAAACATGGCGTTAGAGGGTGAGAACTCGAAACAGCCACCGAACGTCCCCGTGGGTGGCACCAACACATCCCACGGGACCAATGTAACTCGTAGGAAGTGACCCCGCAGCCGCGGGACTCCCGGTTTGAGAATACGATGGTAATTTGCATATTTCTAGACTTAGGCTTAAAAACATGGCGTTAGAGGGTGAAAACTCGAATAAGCCCCCGAACGAATCCGTGGGTGTTACCAACACCTCCCACGGGACCAATATAACTCGTAGGAACTGACCCCGCGACCGAGAGACTCCCGGTTTGAGAATACGATGGCAATTTACACATTTCTAGACTTAAGCAAAACATGGCATTAGAGGGTGAGATCTCGAAACAACCCCCGAAGTTCCCATGGGTGGCACCAACACCTCCCACGGGAATAATGTAACTCGTAGGAACTGACCCCGCAGCCGCGGGACTCCCGGTTTGGGAATACGACGATAATTTGTATAATTCTAGAATTACGCTTAAAAACATGGCGTTGGAGGGTGAAAACCCGAAACAGCCCCCGAATGTCACCCTGGTGGCACCAACACCTCCCACGGGACCAATGTAACTCGTAGGTACTGACCCCGCAGCCGCGGGACTCCCGGTTTGAGAATACGACGGTAATTTGCATATTTCTAGACTTAGGCCTTAAAACATGGCGTTAGAGGGTGAAAACCCGAAACAGCCCCCGAACGTCCCCGTGGGTGGCACCAACACCTCCCCCGGGACCAATGTAACTGGTAGGTACTGACCCCGCAGCCGCAGGACTCCCGGTTTGAGAATACCACAGTAATTTACATATTTCCAGACTTAGGCTTAAAAACATGGCGTTAGAGGTTGAAAACCCGAAATAGCCCCCGAACGTCCCCGTGGGTGGCACCAACACCTCCCACGGGACCAATGTAAATCGTAGGTACTGACCCTGCAGCCGCGGGACTCCCAGTTTGAGAATACGACGGTAATTTGCATATTTCTAGACTTAGGCTTCAAAACATGGCGTTAGAGGGTGAAAACACAAAACAGCCCCCGAACGTACCCGTGGGTGGCACCAACACCTCCTACGGGACCAATGTAACTCGTAAGAACTGACCCCACAGCCGCGGGAATCACAGTTTGATAATATGACGATAATTTGCATATTTCTAGACTTAAACAAAACATGGGGTTAGAGGGTGAGATCTCGAAACAGCCCCCGAATGTCCCCGTGGGTGGCACCAACAGCTCCCACGGGACCAATGTAACTTGTAGGAACTGACCCCGCATCCGCGGGACTCCCGGTTTGGGAATACGACGGTAATTTGTATAATTTTAGAATTAGGCTTAAAAACATGGCGTTGGATGGTGAAAACCCGAAATAGCCCCCGAACGTCCCCATGGGTGGTACCAACCCCTCCCACGGGACCAATGTAACTCGTAGGTACTGACCCCGCAGTCGCGGGACTCCCGATTTGAGAATACGACGGTAATTTGAATATTTCTAGACTTAGGCTTAAAAACATGGCGTTAGAGGGTGAAAACCCGAAACAGCCCCCGAACGTCCCCGTGGGTGGCACCAACACCTCCCACGGGACCAATGTAACTCGTAGGAACTGACCCCGCTACCGCGAGACTCCCGGTTTGAGAATACGATGGTAATTTGCATATTTCTAGACTTAAGCAAAACATGGCGTTAGAGGCTGAGATCTCGAAACAACCCCCGAAGTTCCCATGGGTGGCACCAACACCTCCCTCGGGAATAATGTAACTCGTAGGAACTGACCCCGCAGCCGCGGGACTCCCGGTTTGGGAATACGACGGTTATTTGTATAATTTTAGAATTAGGCTTAAAAACATGGCGTTGGATGGTGAAAACCCGAAATAGCCCCCCGAACTTCCCCGTGGGTGGCACCAACACCTCCCATGGGACCAATGTAACTCGTAGGTACTGACCCCGCAGTCGCGGGACTCCCGATTTGAGAATACGACGGTAATTTGAATATTTCTAGACTTAGGCTTAAAAACATGGCGTTAGAGGGTGAAAACCCGAAACAGCCCCCGAACGTTCCCGTGGGTGGCACCAACACCTCCCACGGAACCAATGTAACTCGTAGGTACTGACCCTGCAGCCGCGGGACTCCCGGTTTGAGAATACGACGGTAATTTGCATATTTCTAGACTTAGGCTTAAAAACATGGCGTTAGAGGGTGAAAACACGAAACAGCCCCCGAACGTCCCCGTGGGTGGCACCAACACCTCCCACGGGACCAATGTAACTCGTAGGAACTGACCCCGCAGTCGCGGGACTCCCAGTTTTAGAATACGATGGTAATTTGCATATTTCTAGACTTAGGATTAAAAACATGGCGTTAGAGGTTGAAACCCCGAAATAGCCCCCGAACGTCCCCGTGGGTGGCACCAACACCTCCCACGGGACCAATGTAACTCGTACGTACTGACCCCGCAGTCGTGGGACTCCCGATTTTCGAATACGACGGTAATTTGCATATTTCTAGACTTAGGCTTAAAAACATGGCGTTAGAGGGTGAAAACACGAAACAGCCCCCGAACGTCCCCGTGGGTGGCACCAACACCTCCCACGGGACCAATGTAACTCGTAGGAACTGACCCCGCAGTCGCGGGACTCCCGGTTTTAGAACACCACGGTAATTTGCATATTTCTATACTTAGGCTTAAAAACATGGCGTTAGAGGGTGAAAACACGAAACAGCCCCCGAACGTCCGCGTGGGTGGCACCAACACCTCCTACGGGACCAATGTAACTGGTAAGAATTGACCCCGCAGCCGCGGGAATTACTGTTTGATAATATGACGATAATTTGCATATTTCTAGACTTAAGAAAAAGATGGGGTTTGAGGGTGAGATCTCAAAACAGCCCCCGAACGTCCCCGTGGGTGGCACCAACAGCTCCCACGGGACCAATGTAACTCGTAGGAACTGACCCCGCATCAGCGGGACTCCTGGTTTGGGAATACGACGGTAATTTGCATATTTCTAGACTTACGCTTAAAAACATGGCGTTAGAGGGTGAAAACCTGAAACAACCCCTGAATGTCCCCGTGGGTGGCACCAACACCTCCCACAGGACCAATATAACTCGTTGGAACTGACCCCACAGCCGCAGGACTCCCGGTTTGAGAATACGATGATAATTTGCATATTTCTAGACTTAGGCTTAAAAACATGGCGTTAGAGGGTGAAAACTCGAAACAGTCCCCGAACGTACCCATGGGTGGCACCAACACCTCCCACAGGACCAATGTTACTCGTACGAACTGACCTCGCAGTCGTGGGACTCCCGATTGTAGAATACGACGGTAATTTGCATATTTCTAGACTTATGCTTAAAAACATGGCGTTAGAGAGTGAAAACCCGAAACAGCCCCAAACGTCCCCGTGGGTGGCACCAACACCTCCCACGGGACCAACATAACTCTCAGGAACTGACCCCGCAGCCGCGGGACTCCCGGTTTGCGAATACGACTATAATTTGCAAATTTCTAGACTTAGGCTTAAAAACATGGCGTTAGAGGGTTAGAACTCGAAACAGCCACCGAACGTCCCCGTGGGTTGCACCAATGTAACTAGTAGGAAGTGACCCCACAACCGCGGGACTCCCGGTTTGGGAATACGATGGTAATTTGCATATTTCTAAACTTAGGCTTAAAAACATGGCGTTAGAGGGTGAAAACTCGAATAAGCCCCCGAACGAACCCGTGGGTGGTACCAACACCTCCTACGGGACCAATGTAACTCGTAGGAACTGACCCCGCGGCCGCGAGACTCCCGGTTTGAGAATACGATGGTAATTTGCATATTTTTAGACTTAAGCAAAACATGGCGGTAGATGGTGAGATCTCGAAACAGCCCCCGAAGTTCCCGTGGGTGGCACCAACACCTCCCACGGGAATAATGTAACTCATAGGAACTGACCCCGCAGCCACGGGACTCCCAGTTTGGGAATATGACGGTAATTTGTATAATTGTAGACTTAGGCTTAAAAACATGGCGTTGGAGGGTGAAAACCCGAAACAGCCCCCGAACGTCTCCGTGGGTGGCGCAAACACCTCCCATGGGACCAAATTAACTCGTAGGAACTGACCCCGGAGACGCGGGACTCCCGGTTTGAGAATACGATGGTAATTTTCATATTTCTAGACTTAGGCTTAAAAACATGGCGTTAGAGGGTGAAAACCCGAAACAGCCCCCGAACGTACTCGTGGGTGGCGCCAACACCTCCCACGGGATCAATGTAACTTGTACAAACTGACCCCGCAGTCGCGGGACTCCCGATTTTAGAATACGACGGTAATTTGCATATTTCTAGACTTAGGCTTAAAAACATGGCGTTAGAGGATGAAAACCCGAAACAGCCCCCGAACGTCCCCGTGGGTGGCACCAACACCTCCCACGGGACCAATGTAACTCGTAGGGACTGACCCCGCAGGCGCGAGACTCCCAGTTTGGGAATACGACTGTAATTTGCAAATTTCTAGACTTAGGCTTAAGAACATGGCTTTAGAGAGTGACAACTAGAAATATCCACCGAACGTCCCCGTGGGTGGCGCCAACACCTCCCACGGGATCAATGTAACTTGTAGAAACTGACCCCGCAGTCGCGGGACTCCCGATTTTAAAATACGACGGTAATTTGCATATTTCTAGACTGAGGCTTAAAAACATGGGGTTAGAGGGTGAAAGCCCGAAACATCCCCCGAAGGTACCCGTGGGTGGTACCAACACCTCCCACGGGACCATTGTACCTCGTAGGAAATTACCCCGTAGCCGCGAGACTCTCGGTTTGAGAATACGACGATAATTTGCATATTTCTAGACTTAAGGAAAAAAGGCGTTAGAGGGTGAGATCTCGAAACAGCCCCTGAACGTCCCCGTGGGTGGCACCAACACCTCCCACGGGAACAATGTAACTAGTTGGAACTGACACCGCAGCCGCGGGACTCCGGATATGGGAATACGACGGTAATTTGCATATTTTTAGACTTAGGCTTAAAAACATGGCGTTAGTGGGTGAAAACCCGACACAAGCCCCAAACGTCCCCGTGGGTGGCACCATCACCTCCCACGGGACCAATGTAACTCGTAGGAACTGAACCCGCAGACGCGGGACTCCGAGTTTGACAATACGACGGTAATTTGCATATTTCTAGACTTAGGCTTAAAAACTTGGCGTTAGAGGGTGAAAACTCGAAATAGCCCCCGAACGTACCCGTGGGTGGCATCAACACCTCCCACGGGACCAATGTAACTCGTAGGAACAGACCCCGCAGTCGCGGGACTCCCGATTTTAGAATACGACGGTAATTTGCATATTTCTATACTTAGGCTTAAAAACATGGCGTTAGAGGGTGAAAACACAAAACAGCCCCCGAACGTCCCCGTGGATGCCACCAACACCTCCCACGGGATAAATATAATCGTAGGAACTGACTCCGCAGCCGCGGGACTCCCCATTTGGGAATACGACTGTAATTTGCATATTTCTAGACTTAGGCTTAAAAATATGACATTAGAGGGTGAAAACACGAAACAGCCCCCGAACGTCCCCGTGGGTGGCTCCAACACCTCCCACGGGACCAATGTAACTCGTAGGAACTGACCCCGCAGCCGCAGGGCTCCCGGTTTGAGAATACGACGGTAATTTGTGTATTTATGGACTAAAGCAAAACATGGCGTTAGACGGTGAGATCTTGAAATAGCCCCCGAACGTCCCCGTGGGTGGTACCAACACCTCCCACGGGACCAATGTAAATCGTAGGAACTGACCCCGCAGTCGCAGGACTCCCGGTTTTAGCATACGACAATAATTTGCATATTTCTAGACTTAGGCTTAAAAACATGGCGTTAGAGGGTGAAAACCCAAAACAGCCTCCGAACGTCCCCGTGGGTGGCACCAACACCTCCTACGGGACCAATGTAACTCGTAGGAACTGACCCCGCAGCTGCGAGACTCCCGGTTTGAGAATACGACGGTAATTTGCATATTTCTGGACTTAGGCTTAAAAACATGGCGTTAGAGGGTGAAAACCCGAAACAACCCCCAAACGTCCCCGTGGGTCGCCCCAACACCTCCCACGGGACTAATGTAACTCGTAGGTACTGACCCCGCAGCCGCGGGACTCCCGGTTTGAGAATACGACGGTAATTTGCGTATTTCTAGACTTAGGCTTAAAAACATGGCGTTAGAGGGTGAAAACCCGAAACAGCCCCCGAACGTCCCCGTGGGTGGCACCAACACCTCCCACGGGACCAATGTAACTCGTAGGAACTGACCCCGCAGCCACGGGACTCCCGGTTTGGGAATACGACGGTAATTTGTATATTTCTAGACTTAGGCTTAAAAACATAGCGTTAGATGGTGAAAACCGGAAACAGCCCCCGAACGTCCCTGTGGGTGGCACCAACACCTCCCACGGGACCAATGTAACTCGTAGGAACTGACCCCGCAACCGCGGGACTCCCGGTTTGAGAATACGACTGTAATTTGCATATTTCTAGACTTAGGCTTAAAAACATGGCGTTAGTGGGTGAAAACCCGAAACAACCCCCGAACGTCCCCGTGGGTGGCCCCAACACCTCCCACGGGACCAATGTAACTCGTAGGTACTGACCCCGTAGCCGCGGGACTCCCGATTTGAGAATACGATGGTAATTTGCGTATTTCTAGACTTAGGCTTAAAAACATGGCGTTAGAGGGTGAAAACCCGAAACAGCCCCCGAACGTCCCCGTGGGTGGCACCAACTCCTCCCACGGGACCAATGAATCTCGTAGGTACTGACCCCGCAGCCACGGGACTCCCGGTTTGAGAATACGACGGTAATTTGCATATTTATAGACTTAGGCTTAAAAACATGGCGTTAGAGGGTGAAAACACGAAACAGCCCCCGAACGTCCCCGTGGGTGGCACCAGCACCTCCCACGGGACCAATGTAACTCGTAGGAACTGACCCCGCAGTCGCGGGACTCCCGGTTTTAGAACACCACGGTAATTTGCATATTTCTATACTTAGGCTTAAAAACATGGCGTTAGAGGGTGAAAACACGAAACAGCCCCCGAACGTCCGCGTGGGTGTCACCAACACGTCCTACGGGACCAATGTAACTCGTAGGAACTGACCCCGCAGCCGCTGGGCTCCCGGTTTGAGAATACGACGGTAATTTGTGTATTTATGGACTAAAGCAAAACATGGCGTTAGACGGTGAGATCTCAAAACAGCCCCCGAACGTCCCCGTGGGTGGTACCAACACCTCCCACGGGACCAATGTAAATCGTAGGAACTGACCCCGCAGTCGCAGGACTCCCGGTTTTAGAATACTTCAATAATTTGCATATTTCTAGACTTAGGCTTAAAAACATGGCGTTAGTGGGTGAAAACCCGAAACAACCCCCGAACGTCCCCGTGGGTGGCCCCAACACCTCCCACGGGACCAATGTAACTCGTAGGTACTGACTCCGCAGCCGCGGGACTCCCGATTTGAGAATACGACGGTAATTTGCGTATTTCTAGACTTAGGCTTAAAAACATGGCGTTAGAGGGTGAAAACACGAAACAGCCCCCGAACGTCCCCGTGGGTGGCACCAACACCTCCCACGGGACCAATGTAACTCGTAGGAACTGACCCCGCAGTCGCGGGACTCCCGGTTTTAGAACACCACGGTAATTTGCATATTTCTATACTTCGGCTTAAAAACATGGCGTTAGAGGGTGAAAACACAAAACAGCCCCCGAACGTCCCCGTGGATGCCACCAACACCTCCCACAGGATAAATATAATCGTAGGAACTGACCCCGCAGCCGCGGGACTCCCCATTTGGGAATACGACTGTAATTTGTATATTTCTAGACTTAGGCTTAAAAATATGACCTTAGAGGGTGAAAACACGAAACAGCCCCCGAACGGCCCCGTGGGTGGCTCCAACACCTCCCACGGGACCAATGTAACTCGTAGGAACTGACCCCGCAGCCGCAGGGCTCCCGGTTTGAGAATACGACGGTAATTTGTGTATTTATGGACTAAAGCAAAACATGGCGTTAGACGGTGAGATCTTGAAATAGCCCCCGAACGTCCCCGTGGGTGGTACCAACACCTCCCACGGGACCAATGTAAATCGTAGGAACTGACCCCGCAGTCGCAGGACTCCCGGTTTTAGCATACGACAATAATTTGCATATTTCTTTACTTAGGCTTAAAAACATGGCGTTAGAGGGTGAAAACCCAAAACAGCCTCCGAACGTCCCCGTGGGTGGCACCAACACCTCCTACGGGACCAATGTAACTCGTAGGAACTGACCCCGCAGCTGCGAGACTCCCGGTTTGAGAATACGACGGTAATTTGCATATTTCTGGACTTAGGCTTAAAAACATGGCGTTAGAGGGTGAAAACCCGAAACAACCCCCAAACGTCCCCGTGGGTCGCTCCAACACCTCCCACGGGACCAATGTAACTCGTAGGTACTGACCCCGCAGCCGCGGGACTCCCGGTTTGAGAATACGACGGTAATTTGCGTATTTCTAGACTTAGGCTTAAAAACATGGCGTTAGAGGGTGAAAACCCGAAACAGCCCCCGAACGTCCCCGTGGGTGGCACCAACACCTCCCACGGGACCAATGTAACTCGTAGGAACTGACCCCGCAGCCACGGAACTCCCGGTTTGGGAATATGACGGTAATTTGCATATTTCTAGACTTAGGCTTAAAAACATAGCGTTAGATGGTGAAAACCGGAAACAGCCCCCGAACGTCCCTGTGGGTGGCACCAACACCTCCCACGGGACCAATGTAACTCGTAGGAACTGAACCCGCAACCGCGGGACTCCCGGTTTGAGAATACGACAGTAATTTACATATTTCTAGACTTAGGCTTAAAAACATGGCGTTAGAGGGTGAAAACCCGAAACAATTCCCGAACGTCCCCGTGGGTGGCCCCAACACCTCCCACGGGACCAATGTAACTCGTAGGTACTGACCCCGCAGCCGCGGGACTCCCGGTTTGAGAATACGACGGTAATTTGCGTATTTCTAGGCTTAGGCTTAAAAACATGGCGTTAGAGGGTGAAACCCGGAAACAGCCCCCGAACGTCCCTGTGGGTGGCACCAACACCTCCCACGGGACCAATGTAACTCGTAGGAACTGACCCCGCAACCGCGGGACTCCCGGTTTGAGAATACGACAGTAATTTGCATATTTCTAGACTTAGGCTTAAAAACATGGCGTTAGAGGGTGAAAACCCGAAACAACCCCCGAACGTCCCCGTGGGTGGCCCCAACACCTCCCACGGGATCAATGAATCTCGTAGGTACTGACCCCGCAGCCGCGGGACTCTCGGTTTGAGAATACGACGGTAATTTGCATATTTCTAGACTTAGGCTTAAAAACATGGCGTTAGAGGGTCAATACACGAAACAGCCCCCGAACGTCCCCGTGGGTGGCACCAACACCTCCCACGGGACCAATGTAACTCGTAGGAACTGACCCCGCAGTCGCGGGACTCCCGGTTTTAGAACACCACGGTAATTTGCATATTTTTACACTTAGGCTTAAAAACATGGCGTTAGAGGGTGAAAACACGAAACAGCCCCCGAACGTCCGCGTGGGTGGCACCAACACCTCCTACGGGACCAATGTAACTCGTAAGAACTGACCCCGCAGCCGCGGGATTCTCGGTATGATAATATGACGATAATTTGAATATATCTAGACTTAAGCAAAACATGGGGTTATTGGGTGAGATCTCAAAACAGCCCCCGAACGTCCCCGTGGGTGGCACCAACAGCTCCCACGGGACCAATGTAACTCGTAGGAACTGACCCCGCATCCGCGGGAATCCCGGTTTGGGGATACGACGGTAATTTGCATATTTCTAGACTTACGCTTAAAAATATGGCGTTAGAGGGTGAAAACCCGAAACAACCCCCGAATGTCCCCGTGGGTGGCACCAACACCTCCCACAGGACCAATGTAACTCGTAGGAACTGACCCCGCAGCCGTAGGGCTCCCGGTTTGAGAATACGATGGTAATTTGCATATTTCTAGACTTAGGCTTAAAAACATGGCGTTAGAGGGTGAAAACTCGAAACAGCCCCCGAACGTACCCGTGGGTGGTAATAACACCTCATACGGGACCAATGTAACTCGTAAGAACTGACCCCGCAGCCGCGGGAATTCCTGTTTAATAATATGACGAGAATTTGCATATTTCTAGACTTAAGCAAAAGATGGGGTTTGAGGGTGAGATCTTGAAATAGCCCCCGAACGTCCCCGTGGGTGGCACCAACAGCTCCCACGGGACCAATGTAACTCATAGGAACTGACCCCGCATCCGCGGTACTCCTGGTTTGGTAATACGACGGTAATTTGCATATTTTTAGACTTACGCTTAAAAACATGGCGTTAGAGGGTGAAAACCTGAAACAACCCCCGAATGTCCCCGTGGGTGGCACCAACACCTCCCACGGGACCAATGTAACTCGTAGGAACTGACCCCGCAGTCGCGGGACTCCCGGTTTGAGAATACGACGGTAATTTGTGTATTTATGGACTAAAGCAAAACATGGCGTTAGACGGTGAGATCTCGAAACAGCCCCCGAACGTCCCCGTGGGTGGCACCAACACCTCCCACGGGACCAATGTAACTCGTAGGGACTGACCCCGCAGCCGCGGGACTCCCGGTTTTGGAATACGACGGTAATTTTTATGTTTCTAGACTTAGTCTTAAAAACATGGCGTTAGAGGGTGAAAACCCGAAACAGCCCCCGAACGTCCCCGTGGGTGGCACCAACACCTCCTACTGGACCAATGTAACTCGTAGGAACTGACCCCGCAGTTGTGAGACTCCCGGTTTGAGACTACGACGGTAATTTGCATATTTACAGATTTAAGCAAAACATGGCGTTAGAGGGTGAGATCTCGAAATAGCACCCGAACGTCCCCGTGGGTGGCACCAACACCTCCCACGGGACTAATGTAACTCGTAGGAACTGACCCCGCAGCTGCGGGACTCCCGGTTTGGGAATACGACGGTAATTTTCATATTTCTAGACTTAGGCTTAAAAACATAGCGTTAGATGGTGAAAACCTGAAAGAGCACCCGAACGTCCCCGTGGGTGGCACCAACACCTCCCACGGGACCAATGTAACTCGTAGGAACGGACCTCGTAGTCGCGGGACTCCCGATTTTAGAATATGACGGTAATTTCCATATTTCTAGACTTAGGCTTAAAAACATGGCGTTAGAGGGTAAAAACCCGAAACAGCCCCCGAACGTCCCCGTGGATGGCACCAACACCTCCCACTGGATAAATATAATCGTAGGAACTGACCCCGCAGCCACGGGACTCCCGATTTGAGAATACGACGATAATTTGCATATTTCTAGACTTAGGCTTAAAAATATGGCGTTAGAGGGTGAAAACCTAAAACAGTCCCCGAACGTCCCCGTGGATGGCACCAACACCTCCCACGGGACCAATGTAACTCGTAGGTACTGACCCCGCAGCCGCGGCACTCCTGGTTTGAGAATACGACGGTAATTTGCATATTTCTAGACTTAGGCTTAAAAACATGGCGTTAGAGGGTGAAAACTCGAAACAGCCCCCGAACGTACCCATGGGTGGCACCAACACCTCCCACAGGACCAATGTTACTCGTAGGAACTGACCTCGCAGTCGCGGGACTCCCGATTTTAGAATACGACGGTAATTTGCATATTTCTAGACTTATGCTTAAAAACATGGCGTTAGAGGGTGAAAATCCGAAATAGCCCCGAACGTCCCCGTGGGTGGCACCAACAGCTCCCACGGGACCAACATAACTCTCAGGAACTGACCCCGCAGCCGCGGGACTCCCGGTTTGCGAATACGACTATAATTTGCAAATTTCTAGACTTAGGCTTAAAAACATGGCGTTAGAGGGTGAGAACTCGAAACAGCCATCGAACGTCCCCGTGGGTGGCACCAACACATCCCATGGGACCAATGTAACTAGTAGGAAGTGACCCCACATCCGCGGGACTCCCGGTTTGAGAATACGATTCTTAATTTGAATATTTCTAGACTTAGGCTTAAAAACATGGCGTTAGAGGGTGAAAACTCGAATAAGCCCCCGAACGAACCCGTGGGTGGTACCAACACCTCCCACGGGACCAATGTAACTCGTAGGAACTGACCCCGCGGCCGCGAGACTCCCGGTTTGAGAATACGATGGTAATTTAAATATTTCTAGACTTAAGCAAAACACGGCGTTAGAGGGTGAGATCTCGAAACAGCCCCCGAAGTTCCCGTGGGTGGCACCAACACCTCCCACGGGAATAATGTAACTCGTAGGAACTGACCCCGCAACCGCGGGACTCCCGGTTTGGGAATATGACGGTAATTTGTATAATTCTAGACTGAGGTTTAAAAACATGGCGTTGGAGGGTGAAAACCCGAAATAGCCCCCAAACGTCTCTGTGGGTGGCGCAAACACCTCCCACGGGACCAAAGTAACTCTTAGGAACTGACCCCGGAGACGCGGGACTCCCGGTTTGAGAATACGACGGTAATTTGCATATTTCTAGACTTTGGCTTAAAAACATGGCGTTAGAGGGTGAAAACCCGAAACAGCCCCCGAACGTACTCGTGGGTGGCGCCAACACCTCCCACGGGATCAATGTAACTCGTAGGAACTGACCCCGCAGCCGCGGGGCTCCCCATTTGGGAATACGGCTGTAATTCGCATATTTCTAGACTTAGGCTTAAAAACAAGTGGTTAGAGGGTGAAAACTCGAAACAACCCCCGAACGTCCCCGTGGGTGGCCACAACACCTCCCACGGGACCAATGTAACTCGTAGGTACTGACCCCGCAGCCACGGGACTCCCGGTTTGAGAATACGACGGTAATTTGCATATTTCTAGACTTAGGCTTAAAAACATGGCGTTAGAGGGTGAAAACCCGAAACAGTCCCCGAACGTTCCCGTGGATGGCACCAACACCTCCCACGGGACCAATGTAACTCGTAGGTACTGACCCCGCAGCCGCGGGACTCCCAGTTTGAGAATACGACGGTAATTTTCATATTTCTAGACATTGGCTTAAAAACATGGCGTTAGAGGGTGAAAACACGAAATAGCCCCCGAACGTCCCCGTGGGTGGCACCAACACCTCCCACGGGACCAATGTAACTCGTAGGAACTGACCCCGCAGTCGCGGGACTCCCGATTTTATAACACCACGATAATTTGCATATTTCTATACTTAGGCTTAAAAACATGGCGTTAGAGGGTGAAAACACGAAACAGCCCTCGAACGTCCCCGTGGGTGGCACCAACACCTCTTACGTGACCAATGTAACTCGTAAGAACTGGCCCCGCAGCCGCGGGAATCCCGGTATGATAATATGACGATAATTTGCATATTTCTAGACTTAAGCAAAACATGGGGTTAGAGGGTGAGATCTCGAAACAGCCCCCGAACGTCCCCGTGGGTGGAACCAACAGCTCCCACGGGACCAATGTAACTCGTAGGAACTGACCCCGCATCCGCGGGACTCCTGGTTTGGGAATACGACGATAATTTCCATATTTCTAGACTTACGCTTAAAAACATGGCGTTAGAGGGTGAAAACCCGAAACAGCCCCCGAATGTCTCCGTGGGTGGCACCAACACCTCCCACAAGACCAATATAACTCGTTGGAACTGACCCCACAGCCGCTGGACTCCCGGTTTGAGAATACGATGATAATTTTCATATTTCTAGACTTAGGCTTAAAAACATGGCGTTAGAGGATGAAAACCCGAAACAACCCGCGAATGTCCCCGTGGGTGGCACCAACACCTCCCACAGGACCAATGTAACTCGTAGGAACTGACCCCGCAGCCGCAGGTCTCCCGGTTTGAGAATACAATGGTAATTTGCATATTTCTAGACTTAGGCGTAAAAACATGGAGTTAAAGGGTGAGAACTCGAAACAGCCACCGAACGTCCCCGTGGGTGGCACAAACACATCCCACGGGACCAATGTAACTCGGAGGTAGTGACCCCGCAGCCGCGGGACTCCCGATTTTAGAATACGATGGTAATTTGCATATTTCTAGACTTAGGCTTAAAAACATGGCGTTAGAGGGTAAAAACTCGAATAAGCCCCCGAACGAATTCGTGGGTGGTACCAACACCTCCCACGGGACCAATGTAATTCGTAGGAACTGACCCCGTGACCGCGAGACTCCCGGTTTGAGAATACGATTGTAATTTGCATATTTCTAGACTTATGTAAAACATGGCGTTAGAGGGTGAGATCTCGAAACAACCCCCGAAGTTCCTGTGGGTGGCACCAACACCTCCCACGGGAATAATGTAACTCGTAGGAACTGACCCCGCAGCCGCGGGACTCCCGGTTTGGGAATACTATGGTAATTTGTATAATTCTAGAATTAGGCTTAAAAACATGGCGTTGGAGGGTGAAAAACCGAAAAAGCCCCCGAACGTCCCCGTGGGTGGCACCAACACCTCCAACGGGACCAATGTAACTCATAGGTACTGACCCCGCAGCCGCGGGACTCCCGGTTTGAGAATACGATGGTAATTTGTATATTTCTAGACTTAAGCAAAACATGGGGTTAGAGGGTGAGATCTCGAAACAGCCCCCGAACGTCCCCGTGGGTGGCACCAACAGCTCCCACGGGACCAATGCAACTCGTAGGAACTGACCCCGCATCCGCGAGAATCCCGGTTTGGGAATACGACGGTAATTTGCATATTTCTTGACTTACGCTTAAAAACATGGCGTTAGAGGGTGAAAACCCGAAACATCCCCCGAACGTCCCCGTGGGTGGCACCAACACCTCCCACGGGACCAATGCAACTCGTAGGTACTGACCCCGCAGCTGCGGGACTCCCGGTTTGATAATACGACGGTAATTTGCATATTTCTAGACATAGGCTTAAAAACATGGCGTTAGAGGGTGAAAACACGAAACAGCCCCCGAACGTCCCCGTGGGTGGCACCAACACCTCCTACGGTACCCATGTAACTCGTAAGAACTGACCCCGCAGCCGCGGGAATCCCGATTTGATAATATGACGATAATTTTCATATTTCTAGACTTAAGCAAAACATGGGGTTAGAGGGTGAGATCTCGAAACAGCCCCCGAACGTCCCCGTGGGTGGCACCAACAGCTCCCACGGGACAAATGCAACTCGTAGGAACTGACCCCGCATCCGCGAGACTCCCGGTTTGGGAATACGACGGTAATTTGCATATTTCTTGACTTACGCTTAAAAACATGGCGTTAGAGGGTGAAAACCCGAAACAGCCCCCAAATGTCTCCGTGGGTGGCACCAACACCTCCCACAGGACCAATGTAACTCGTAGGAACTGACCCCGCAGCCGCAGGACTCCCGGTTTGAGAATACGATTGTAATTTGCATATTTCTAGACTTAGGCTTAAAAACATGGCGTTAGAGGGTGAAAACTCGAAACAGCCCCCGAACGTACCCGTGGGTGGTACCAACACCTCCCACGGGACCAATGTAACTCGTAGGAACTGACCTCGCAGTCGCGGGACTCCCGATTTTAGAATACGACAGTAATTTGCATATTTTTAGACTTATGCCTAAAAACAAGGCGTTAGAGGGTGAAAACCCGAAACAGCCCCGAACGTCCCCGTGGGTGGAACCAACACCTCCCCCGGGACTAATGTAACTCGTACGTACTGACCCCGCAGCCGCGGGACTCTCGGTTTGAGAATACCACGGTAATTTTCATATTTCTAGACTTAGGCTTAAAAACATGGCGTTAGGGGTTGAAAACCCGAAACAGCCCCCGAACA
The DNA here is from genome assembly GCA_949130495.1 of Sambucus nigra. NCBI lineage: Eukaryota > Viridiplantae > Streptophyta > Magnoliopsida > Dipsacales > Adoxaceae > Sambucus > Sambucus nigra. The sequence continues at coordinate 535,067,876 of OX422215.1, read as the reverse complement.
TCCCCGTGGGTGGCACCAACACCTCCCACGGGACCAATGTAACTCGTAGGTACTGACCCCGCAGCCGCGGGACTCCCGGTTTGAGAATACGACGGTAATTTGCATATTTCTAGGCTTAGGCTTAAAAACATGGCGTTAGAGGGTGAAAACACGATACAGCCCCCGAACGTCCCCGTGGGTGGCACCAACACCTCCTACGGGACCAATGTAACTCATAAGAACTGACCCCGCAGCCGCGGGAATCCCGATTTGATAATATGACGATAATTTGCATATTTCTAGACTTAAGCAAAATATGGGGTTAGAGGGTGAGATCTCGAAACAGCCCCCGAACGTCCCCGTGGGTGGCACCAACAGCTCCCACGGGACCAATGTAACTCGTAGGAACTGACCCCGCATCCGCGAGACTCCCGGTTTGGGAATACGACGGTAATTTGCATATTTCTAGACTTACGCTTAAAAACATGGCGTTAGAGGGTGAAAACCCGAAACAGCCCCCGAATGTCTCCATGGGTGGCACCAACACCTCCCACAGGACCAATGTAACTCGTAGGAACTGACCCTGCAGCCGCGGGACTCCCAGTTTGAGAATACGATGGTAATTTGCATATTTCTAGACTTAGGCTTAAAAACATGGCGTTAGAGGGTGAAAACTCGAAACAGCCCCCGAAACGTACCCTTGGGTGGTACCAACACCTCCCACGGGACCAATGTAACTCGTAGGAACTGACCTCGCAGTCGCGGGACTCCCGATTTTAGAATACGACGGTAATTTGCATATTTTTAGACTTATGCTTAAAAACATGGCGTTAGAGGGTGAAAACCCGAAACAGCCCCGAACGTCCCCGTGGGTGGCACCAACACCTCCCACGGGACCAACGTAACTCTCAGGAAATGACCCCGCAGCCGCGGGACTCCCGGTTTATGAATACGACTGGAATTTGCAAATTTCTAGACTTAGGCTTAAAAACATGGCGTTAGAGGGTGAGAACTCGAAACAGCCACCGAACGTCCCCGTGGGTGGCACCAACACATCCCACAGGACCAATGTAACTCTTAGGAAGTGACCCCGCAGCCGCGGGACTCCCGGTTTGAGAATACGATGGTAATTTGCATATTTCTAGACTTAAGCAAAACATGGCGTTAGAGGGTGAGATCTCGAAACAACCCCCGAAGTTCCCATGTGTGGCACCAACACCTCCCACGGGAACAATGTAACTCGTAGGAACTGACCCCGCAGCCGCGGGACTCCCGATTTGGGAATACGATGGTAATTTGTATAATTCTAGAATTAGGCTTAAAAACATGGCGTTGGAGGGTGAAAACCCGAAACACGCACCGAACGTCACCGTGGGTGGCACCAACACCTCCCACGGGACCAATGTAACTCGTACGTAGTGACCCCGCAGCGGCGGGACTCCCGGTTTGAGAATACCACGGTAATTTGCATATTTCTAGACTTAGGCTTAAAAACATGGTGTTAGAGGGTGAAAACCCGAAACAACCCCCGAACGTCCCCGTGGGTGGCACCAACACCTCCCCCGGGACCAATGTAACTCGTAGGTACTGACCCCGTAGCCGCGGGACTCCCAGTTTGAGAATACAACGGTAATTTGCATATTTCTAGACTTAGGCTTAAAAACATGGCGTTAGAGGTTGAAAACCCGAAACATCCCCCGAACGTACCCGTGGGTGGCACCAACACCTCCCACGGGACCAATGCAACTCGTAGGTACGGACCCCGCAGCTGCGGGACTCCCGGTTTGATAATACGATGGTAATTTGCATATTTCTAGACTTAGGCTTAAAAACATGGCGTTAGAGGGTGAAAACACGAAACAGCCCCCGAACGTCCCCGTGGGTGGCCCCAACACCTCCTACGGTACCCATGTAACTCGTAAGAACAGACCCCGCAGCCGCGGGAATCCCGATTTGATAATATGACGATAATTTGCATATTTCTAGACTTAAGCAAAACATGGGGTAAGAGGGTGAGATCTCGAAACAGCCCCCGAACGTCCCCATGGGTGGCACCAAAAGCTCCCACGGGACCAATGTAACTCGTAGGAACTGACCCCGGATCCGCGAGACTCCTGGTTTGGGAATTCGACGGTAATTTGCATATTTCTTGACTTACACTTAAAAACATGGCGTTAGAGGGTGAAATCCCGAAACAGCCCCCAAATGTCTCCGAGGGTGGCACCAACACCTCCCACAGGACCAATGTAACTCGAAGGAACTGACCCCGCAGCCGCAGGACTCCCGGTTTGAGAATACGATGGTAATTTGCATATTTCTAGACTTAGGCTTAAAAACATGGCGTTAGAGGGTGAAAACTCGAAACAGCCCCCAAACGTACCCGTGGGTGGTACCAACACCTCCCACGGGACCAATGTAACTCGTAGGAACTGACCTCACAGTCGCGGGACTCCTGATTTTAGAATACGACGGTAATTTGCATATTTTTAGACTTATGCTTAAAAACATGGCGTTAAAGGGTGAAAACCCGAAATAGCCCCGAACGTCCCCGTGGGTGGCACCAACACCTCCCCCGGGACCAATGTAACTCGTACGTACTGACCCCGCAGCCGCGGGACTCCCGGTTTGAGAATACCACGGTAATTTGCATATTTCTAGACTTAGGCTTAAAAACATGGCGTTAGGGGTTGAAAACCCGAAACAGCCATCGAACGTCCCCGTGGGTGTCACCAACACCTCCCACGGGACCAATGTAACTCGTAAGTACTGACCCCGCAGCCGCGGGACTACCGGTTTGAGAATACGACGTAATTTGCATATTTCTAGGCTTAGGATTAAAAACATGGCGTTAGAGGGTGAAAACATGATACAGCCCCCGAACGTCCCCGTGGGTGGCACCAACACCTCCTACGGGACCAATGTAACTCATAAGAACTGACCCCGCAGCCGCGGGAATCCCGATTTGATAATATGATGATAATTTCCATATTTCTAGACTTATGCAAAATATGGGGTTAGAGGGTGAGATCTCGAAACAACCCCCGAACGTCCCCGTGGGTGGCACCAACAGCTCCCACGGGACCAATGTAACTCTTAGGAACTGACCCCGCATCCGCGAGACTCCCGGTTTGGGAATACGACGGTAATTTGCATATTTCTAGACTTACGCTTAAAAACATGGCGTTAGAGGGTGACAACCCGAAATAGCCCCCGAATGTCTCCGTGGGTGGCATCAACACCTCCCACAGGACCAATGTAACCTGTAGGAACTGACCCCGCAGCCGCAGGACTCCCGGTTTGAGAATACGATGGTAATTTGCATATTTCTAGACTTAGGCTTAAAAACATGGCGTTAGAGGGTGAAAACTCGAAACAGCCCCCGAACGTACCCGTGGGTGGTACCAACACCTCCCACGGGACCAATTTAACTCGTAGGAACTGACCTCGCAGTCGCGGGACTCCCGATTTTAGAATACGACGGTAATTTTCATATTTTTAGACTTATGCTTAAAAACATGGCGTTAGAGGGTGAAAACCCGAAACAACCATGAACGTCCCCGTGGGTGGTACCAACACCTCCCACGGGACCAACGTAACTCTCAGGAAATGACCCCGTAGCCGCGGGACTCCCGGTTTACGAATACGACTGGAATTTGCAAATTTCTAGACTTAGGCTTAAAAACATGGCGTTAGAGGGTGAGAACTCGAAACAGCCACCGAACGTCCCCGTGGGTGGCACCAACACATCCCACGGGACCAATGTAACTCTTAGGAAGTGACCCCGCAGCCGCGGGACTCCCGGTTTGAGAATACGATGGTAATTTGCATATTTCTAGACTTAGGCTTAAAAACATGGCGTTAGGGGTTGAAAACCCGAAACAGCCCCCGAACGTCCCCGTGGGTGGCACCAACACCTCCCACGGGACCAATGTAACTCGTAGGTACTGACCCCGCAGCTGCGGGACTCCCGGTTTGAGAATACGATGGTAATTTGCACATTCCTAGACTTAGGCTTAAAAACATGGCGTTAGAGGGTGAAAACACGATACAGCCCCCGAACGTCCCCGTGGGTGGCACCAACACCTCCTACGGGACCAATGTAACTCGTAAGAACTGACCCCGCAGCCGCGGGAATCCCAGTTTGATAATATAACGATAATTTGCATATTTCTAGACTTAAGCAAAACATGGCGTTAGAGGGTGAGATCTCGAAACAACCCCCGAAGTTCCCATGGGTGGCACCAACACCTCCCACGGGAATAATGTAACTCGTAGGAACTGACCCCGCAGCCGCAGGACTCCCGGTTTGGGAATACGACGGTAATTTGTATACTTTTAGAATTAGGCTTAAAAACATGGCGTTGGATGGTGAAAACCCGAAACAGCCCCCGAACGTCCCCGTGGGTGGCACCAACACCTCCCCCGGGACCAATGTAACTCGTACGCACTGACCCCGCAGCCGCGGGACTCCCGGTTTGAGAATACCACGGTAATTTGCATATTTCTAGACTTAGGCTTAAAAACATGGCGTTAGGGGTTGAAAACCCGAAACAGCCCCCGAACGTCCCCGTGGGTGGCACCAACACCTCCCACGGGACCAATGTAACTCGTAGGTACTGACCCCGCAGCTGCGGGACTCCCGGTTTGAGAATACGATGGTAATTTGCACATTCCTAGACTTAGGCTTAAAAACATGGCGTTAGAGGGTGAAAACACGATACAGCCCCCGAACGTCCCCGTGGGTGGCACCAACACCTCCTACGGGACCAATGTAACTCGTAAGAACTGACCCCGCAGCCGCGGGAATCCCAGTTTGATAATATAACGATAATTTGCATATTTCTAGACTTAAGTAAAATATGGGGTTAGAGGGTGAGATCTCGAAACAGCCCCCGAACGTCCCCATGGGTGGCACCAACAGCTCCCACGGGACCAATGTAACTCGTAGGAACTGACCCCGCATCCGCGAGACTCCCGGTTTGGGAATACGGCGGTAATTTGCATATTTCTAGACTTACGCTTAAAAACATGGCGTTAGAGGGTGAAAACCCGAAACAGCCCCCGAATGTCTCCGTGGGTGGCACCAACACCTCCCACAAGACCAATGTAACTCGTAGGAACTGATCCCGCAGCCGTAGGACTCCCGGTTTGAGAATACGATGGTAATTTGCATATTTCTAGACTTAGGCTTAAAAACATGGCGTTAGAGGGTGAAAACTCGAAACAGCCCCCGAACGTACCCGTGGGTGGTACCAACACCTCCCACGGGACCAATTTAACTCGTAGGAACTGACCTCGCAGTCGCGGGACTCCCGATTTTAGAATACGACGGTAATTTTCATATTTTTAGACCTATGCTTAAAAACATGGCGTTAGAGGGTGAAAACCCGAAACAGCCATGAACGTCCCCGTGGGTGGCACCAACACCTCCCACGGGACCAACGTAACTCTCAGGAAATGACCCCGCAGCCGCGGGACTCCCGGTTTACGAATACGACTGGAATTTGCAAATTTCTAGACTTAGGCTTAAAAATATGGCGTTAGAGGGTGAGAACTCGAAACAGCCACGGAACGTCCCCGTGGGTGGCACTAACACATCCCACGGGACCAATGTAACTCTTAGGAAGTGACCCCGCAGCCGCGGGACTCCCGGTTTGAGAATACGATGGTAATTTGCATATTTCTAGACTTAGGCTTAAAAACATGGCGTTAGAGGGTGAAAACTCGAATAAGCCCCCGAACGAACCCGTGGGGGTACCAACACCTCCCATGGGACCAATGTAACTCGTAGGAACTGACCCCGCGGTCGCGAGACTCCCGGTTTGAGAATACGATGGTAATTTGCATATTTCTAGACTTAAGCAAAACATGACGTTAGAGGGTGAGATCTCGAAACAACCCCCGAAGTTCCCATGGGTGGCACCAACACCTCACACGAGAATAATGTAACTCGTAGGAACTGACCCCGCACCCGCGGGACTCCCGATTTGGGAATACGACGGTAGTTTGTATACTTTTAGAATTAGGCTTAAAAACATGGCGTTGGATGGTGAAAACCCGAAACAGCCCCCGAATGTCCCCGTGGGTGGCACCAACACCTCCCACGGGACTAATGTAACTCGTAGGTACTGACCCCGCAGCCGCGGGACTCCCGGTTTGAGAATACGACGGTAATTTGCATATTTGTAGACTTAGGCTTAAAAACATGGCATTAGGGTTTGAAAACCCGAAACAGCCCCTGAACGTCCCCGTGGGTGGCACCAACACCTCCTACGGGACCAATGTAACTCATAAGAACTGACCCCGCAGCCGCGGGAATCCCGATTTGATAATATCACGATAATTTGCATATTTCTAGACTTATGCAAAATATGGGGTTAGAGGGTGAGATCTCGAAACAACCCCCGAACGTCCCCGTGGGTGGCACCAACAGCTCCCACGGGACCAATGTAACTCTTAGGAACTGACCCCGCATCCGCGAGACTCCTGGTTTGGGAATACGACGGTAATTTGCATATTTCTAGACTTACGCTTAAAAACATGGCGTTAGAGGGTGACAACCCGAAATAGCCCCCGAATGTCTCCGTGGGTGGCATCAACACCTCCCACAGGACCAATGTAACCTGTAGGAACTGACCCCGCAGCCGCAGGACTCCCGGTTTGAGAATACGATGGTAATTTGCATATTTCTAGACTTAGGCTTAAAAACATGGCGTTAGAGGGTGAAAACTCGAAACAGCCCCCGAACGTACCCGTGGGTGGTACCAACACCTCCCACGGGACCAATTTAACTCGTAGGAACTGACCTCGCAGTCGCGGGACCCCCGATTTTAGAATACGACGGTAATTTTCATATTTTTAGACTTATGCTTAAAAACATGGCGTTAGAGGGTGAAAAGCCGAAACAGCCATGAACGTCCCCGTGGGTGGCACCAACACCTCCCACGGGACCAACGTAACTCTCAGGAAATGACCCCGCAGCCGCGGGACTCCCGGTTTACGAATACGACTGGAATTTGCAAATTTCTAGACTTAGGCTTAAAAATATGGCGTTAGAGGGTGAGAACTCGAAACAACCACCGAACGTCCCCGTGGGTGGCACCAACACATCCCTCGGGACCAATGTAACTCTTAGGAAGTGACCCCGCAGCCGCGGGACTCCCGGTTTGAGAATACGATGGTAATTTGCATATTTCTAGACTTAGGCTTAAAAACATGGCGTTAGAGGGTGAAAACTCGAATAAGCCCCCGAACGAACCCGTGGGTGGTACCAACACCTCCCACGGGACCAATGTAACTCGGAGGAACTGACCCCGCGGCCGCGAGACTCCCGGTTTGAGAATACGATGGTAATTTGCATATTTCTAGACTTAAGCAAAACATGACGTTAGAGGGTGAGATCTCGAAACAACCCCCGAAGTTCCCATGGGTGGCACCAACACCTCACACGAGAATAATGTAACTCGTAGGAACTGACCCCGCAGCCGCGGGACTCCCGGTTTGGGAATACGACGGTAGTTTGTATACTTTTAGAATTAGGCTTAAAAACATGGGGTTGGATGGTGAAAACCCGAAACAGCCCCCGAATGTCCCCGTGGGTGGCACCAACACCTCCCACGGGACTAATGTAACTCGTAGGTACTGACCCCGCAGCCGCGGGACTCCCGGTTTGAGAATACGACGGTAATTTGCATATTTCTAGACTTAGGCTTAAAAACATGGCGTTAGAGGGTGAAAACCCGAAACAGCCCCCGAACGTCCTCGTGGGTGGCACCAACACCTCCCACAGGACCAATGTAACTCGTAGGTACTGACCCCGCAGCCGCGGGACTCCCGGTTTGATAATACGACAGTAATTTGCATATTTCTAGACTTAGGCTTAAAAACATGGCGTTAGAGGGTGAAAACACGAAACAGCCACCGAACGTCCCCGTGGGTGGCACCAACACCTCCCACGGGACCAATGTAACTCGTAGGAACTGACCCCACAGTCGCAAGACTCCCAGTTTTAGAATACGACGGTAATTTGCATATTTCAAGACTTAGGCTTAAAAACATGGCGTTAGAGGGTGAAAACCCGAAACAGCCTCCGAACGTCCCCGTGGGTGGCACCAACACCTCCTACGGGACCAATGAAACTCGTAAGAACTGACCCCTTAGCCGTGGGATTTCCGGTTTGATAATGTGACGATAATTTGCATATTTCTAGACTTAAGCAAAACATGGGGTTAGAGGGTGAGATCTCAAAACATCCCCCGAACGTCCCCGTGGGTGGCACCAACAGCTTCCACGGGACCAATGTAACTCGTAGGAACTGACCCCGCATCCGCGGGACTCCCGGTTTGGGAATACGACGGTAATTTGCATATTTCTAGACTTACGCTTAAAAACATGGCGTTAGAGGGTGAAAACCCGAAACAACCCCCGAATGTCCCCGTGGGTGGCACCAACACCTCCTACAGGACCAATATAACTCGTAGGAACTGACCCCGCAGCAGCAGGAATCCCGATTTGAGAATACGATGGTAATTTGCATATTTGTAGACTTAGGCTTAAAAACATGGCGTTAGAGGGTGAAAACTCGAAACAGCCCCCGAACGTACCCGTGGGTGGTACCAACACCTCCCACGGGACCAATGTAACTCGTAGGTACTGACCTCGCAGTCGCGGGACTCCCGATTTTAGAATACGACTGTAATTTGCACATTTTTAGACTTATGCTTAAAAACATGGCGTTAGAGGGTGAAAACACGAAACAGCCCCCGACCGTCCCCGTGGGTGTCACCAACACCTCCCACGGGAATAATGTAACTCGTAGGAACTGACCCCGCAGCCTCGGGACTCCCGGTTTGGGAATACTACCGTAATTTGTATATTTCTAGAATTAGGCTTAAAAACATGGCGTTGGAGGGTGAAACCCGAAAAAGCCCCCGAACGTCCCCGTGGGTGGCACCAACACCTCCCACGGGACCAATGTAACTCGTAGGAACTGACCCCGCAGCCGCGGGAGTCCCGGTTTGAGAATACGACGGTAATTTGCATATTTCTAGACTTAGGCTTAAAAACATGGCGTTAGAGGGTGAAAACCCAAAACATCCCCCGAACGTCCACGTGGGTGGCACCAACACCTCCCACGGGACCAATGTAACTCGTAGGAACTGACCCCGCATCCGCGGGACTCCTGGTTTGGGAATACGACGTTAATTTGTATATTTCTAGACGTACGCTTAAAAACATGGCGTTAGAGGGTGAAAACCCGAAACAGCCCCTAGATGTCCCCGTGGGTGGCACCAACACCTCCCACAGGACCAATATAACTCGTAGGAACTGACCACGCAGCCGCAGAACTCCCACTTTGAGAATACGATGGTAATTTGCATAAATCTAGACTTAGGCTTAAAAACATGGCGTTAGAGGGTTAAAACAAGAAACAGCGCCCGAACGTTCCCGTGGGTGGTACCAACACCTACCACGGGACCAATCTAACTCGTAGGAACTGACCTCGCAGTCGCGGGACTCCCGATTTTAGAATATGACGGTAATTTGCATATTTTTGGACTTATGCTTAAAAACCCGGCGTTAGAGGGTGAAAACCTGAAACAACCCCGGACGTCCCCGTGGGTGGCACCAACACCTCCGACGGGACCAACGTAACTCTCAGGAACTGACCCCACAGCCGCGAGACTCCCGGTTTGAAAATACGACTGTAATTTGCAAATTTCTAGACTTAGGCTTAAAAACATGGCGTTAGAGGGTGAGAACTCGAAACACCAACGAACGTCCCCGTGGGTGGCACCAACACATCCCACGGGACCAATGTAACTCGTAGGAAGTGACCCCGCAGCCGCGGGACTCCCGATTTGAGAATACGATGGTAATTTGCATATTTCTAGACTTAGGCTTAAAAACATGGCGTTAGAGGGTCAAAACTCGAATAAGCCCCCGAACGTCCCCGTGGGTGGCACCAACACCTCCCACAGGACCAATGTAACTCGTAGGAACTGACCTCGCATCCGCAAGACTCTCGGTTTGAGAATACGATGGTAATTTGCATATTTCTAGACTGAAGCAAAACATGGCGTTAGAGGGTGAGATCTTGAAACAGCCCCCGAAGTTCCCGTGGGTGGCACCACACCTCCCACGGGAATAATGTAACTCGTAGGAACTGACCCCGCTGCCGCGGGACTCCCGGTTTTAGAATACGACGGTAATTTGCATATTTCTAGACTTAAGCTTAAAAACATGGCGTTGGAGGGTGAAAACCCGAAACAGCCTCCGAACATCTCCGTGGGTGGCGCCAACACCTCCCACGGGACCAAAGTAACTCATAGGAACTGACCCCGCAGACGTGGGACTCCCGGTTTGAGAATACGATGGTAATTTCCATATTTCTAGACTTAGGCTTAAAAATATGGCGTTAGAGGGTGTAAACCCGAAACAGCCCCCGAACGTACCCGTGGGTGGCGCCAACATCTCCCACGGGATCAATGTAACTCGTAGGAACTGACCCCGCAGTCACGGGACTCCCGATTTTAGAATACGACGGTAATTTTCATATTTCTAGACTTAGGCTTAAAAACATGGCGTTAGAGGGTGAAAACTCGAAACATCCCACGAACGTCCCCGTGGGTGGCACCAACACCTCCCACGGGACCAATGTAACTCGTAGGAATTGACCCCACAGCCGCGGGACTCCTGGTTTGAGAATACGACGGTAATTTGCATATTTCTAGACTTAGGCTTAAAATCATGGTGTTATAGGGTGAAAACCCGAAACAACCCCCGAACGTACCCGTGGGTGGTACCAACACCTCCCACGGGACTAATGTACCTCGTAGGAACTGACCCCGTACCCGCGAAACTCTCGGTTTGAGAATACGACGGTAATTTGCATATTTCTAGACTTAAGCAAACATGGTGTCTGAGGGTGAGATCTCGAAACAACGACTGAACGTCCCCGTGGGTGGCACCAACACCTCCCACGGGAACAATGTAACTGGTTGGAACTGACACCGCAGCCGCGGGACTCCGGATTTGGGAATACGGTGAAAATTTGCATATTTTTAGACTTAGGCTTAAAAACATGGCTTTAGTGGGTGAAAACCCGAAACAAGCCCCAAATGTCCCCGTGGGTGGCACCAACACCTACCACGGGACCAATGTAAATCGTAGGAACTGAACCCGCAGACGCGGGACTCCCGATTTGAGAATACAATGGTAATTTGCATATTTCTAGACTTAGGCATAAAAATATGGTGTTAGAGGGTGAAAACCCGAAACAGCACCCGAACGTACCCTTGGGTGGCACTAACACCTCCCACAGGACCAATGTAACTCGTAGGAACTGACCCCGCAGTCGCGGGACTCCGAGTTTGAGAATACGACAGTAATTTGCATATTTCTAGACTTAGGCTTTAAAACTTGGCGTTAGAGGATGAAAACCCGAAACATCCCCTGAACGTACCCGTGGGTGGCATCAAAACCTCCCACGGGACCAATGTAACTCGTAGGAACGGACCCCGCAGTCGCGGGACTCCCGGTTTTAGAATATGACGGTAATTTGCATATTTCTAGACTTAGGCTTAAAAACATGGCGTTAGAGGGTGAAAACCCGAAACAGCCCCCGAACGACCCCGTGGATGGCACCAACACCTCCCACTTGATAAATATAATCGTAGGAACTGACCCCGCAGGCGCGGGACTCCCCATTTGGGAATACGACTGTAATTTGCATATTTCTAGAGTTAGGCTTAAAAACATGATGTTAGAGGGTGAAAACATGAAACAGCCCCCGAACGTCCCCGTGGGTGGCACCAACACCTCCCACGAGACCAATGTAACTCGTAGGAACTGAGCCCACAGTCGCAGGACTCCCGGTTTTGATATACGACTGTAATTTGCAAATTTCTAGACTTAGGATTAAAAACATGGCGTTAGTGGGTGAGAACTCGAAACAGCAACCGAACGTCCCCGTGGGTGGCACCAACACCACCCATGGGACCAATGTAACTCATAGGAACTGACCCCGCAGCTTCGGGACTCCCGATTTGAGAATACAACCGTAATTTGCATATTTATAGACTTAAGCAAAACATGGCGTTAGAGGGTGAGATCTCGAAACAGCCCCCGAACGTCCCCGTGGGTGGCACCTACACCTCCCACGGGACCAATATAACTCGTAAGAACTGACACCGCAGCTGCGGGACTCCCGGTTTTTGAATACGATCGTAATTTGTATATTTCTAGACTTAGGCTTAAAAACATGGCGTTAGACGGTGAAAACCCGAAATAGCCCCCGAACGTCCCCGTGGGTGGCACCAACACCTCCCACGGGACTAATGTAACTCGTAGGAACTGACCCCGCAGCCGCGGGACTCCCAGTTTGGTAATACGATGGTAATTTGCATATTTCTAGACTTAGGATTAAAAACATGGCGTTAGAGGGTGAAAACCCAAAACAGCCCCCGAACGTCCCCATGGGTGGCACCAACACCTCCCATGGGACCAATGTAACTCGTAGGAACTGACCCCGTAGCCGCGGGACTCCCGGTTTGAGAATACGATGGTAATTTGAATATTTATAGACTTAAGCAAAATATGGCGTTAGAGGGTGAGATCTCGAAACAGCCCCCGAGCGTCCCGTGGAAGGCACCAACACCTCCCACGGGACAAATGTAACTCGTAGGAACTGACCCCGCAGTCGCGGGACTCCCAGTTTGGGAATACTACGGTAATTTGCATATTTCTACACTAAGGCTTAAAAACATGGCGTTAGAGGGTGAAAACCCGAAACAGCCCCCGAACGTCACCGTCGCTGGTACCAACACCTCCCACGGGACAAATGTAACTCGTAGGAACTAACCCCGCAGCCGCGGGACTCCCGGTTTGGGAATACGACGATAATTTGAATATTTCTAAAAACATGGCGTTAGAGGGTGAAAACCCGAAACAGCCCCCGAACGTCCCCGTGGGTGTTACCAACACCTCCCACGGGACCAATGTAACTCGTAGGAACTGACCCCGCAACCGCGGGACTCCCGGTTTGAGAATACACCGATAATTTGCAAATTTCTAGACTTAGGCTTAAAAACATGGCGTTAGAGGGTGAAAACTCGAAACAGCCCCCGAACGTACCTGTGGGTGGAACCAACACCTCCCACGGGACCAATGTAACTCGTAGGAACTGACCCCGCAGTCTCGGGACTCCCAGTTTTGTAATACCACCGTAATTTGAAAATTTCTAAACTTAGGCTTAAAAACATGGCGTTAGAGGGTGAAAACTCGAAACAGCCCCCGAACGTACCCGTGGGTGGTACCAACACCTCCCACGGGACAAATGTAACTCGTAGGAACTGACCTCGAAGTCGCGGGACTCCCGATTTTAGAATACGACGGTAATTTGCATATTTTTAGACTTATGCTTAAAAACATGGCGTTAGACGGTGAAAACCCGAAACAGCCACGAACGTCCCCGTGGGTGCCACAAACACCTCCCACGGGACCAACGTAACTCTCAGGAACTGACCCCGCAGCTGCGGGACTCCTGGTTTGCGAATATGACTGTAATTTTCAAATTTCTAGGCATAGGCTTAAAAACATGGCGTTAGAGGGTGAGAACTCGAAACAGCCACCGAACGTCCCTGTGGTTGGCACCAACACATCCCACGGGACCAATGTAACTCGTAGGAAGTGACCCCGCAGCCGCGGGACTCCCCGTTTGAGAATACGATATTAATTTGCATATTTCTAGACTTAGGCTTAAAAACATGGCGTTAGAGAGTGAAAACTCGAACAAGCCCCCGAACGAATCCGTGGGTGGTACTAACACCTCCCACGGGACCAATGTAACTCGTAGGAACTGACCCCGCGACCGTGAGACTCCCGGTTTGAGAATACGATGGTAATTTTCATATTTCTAGACTTAAGAAAAACATGACGTTAGAGGGCGAGATCCCGAAAAAAACCCCGAAGTTCCTATGGGTGGCACCAACACCTCCCACGGGAATAATGTAACTCGTAAGAACTAACCCCGCAGCCGCGGGACTCCCGGTTTGGGAATACGACGGTAATTTGTATAATTCTAGAATTAGGCTTAAAAACACGGCGTTGGAGGGTGAAAACCTGAAACAGCCCCCGAACGTCACCGTGGGTGGCACCAACACCTCCCACGTGACCAATGTAACTCGTAGGTACTGACCCCGCAGCCGCGGGACTCCCAGTTTGAGAATACGATGGTAATTTGCATATTTCTGGACATAGGCTTAAAAACATGGCCTTAGAGGGTGAAAACCCGAAACAGCCCCTGAACGTCCCCGTGGGTGGCACCAACACCTCCCCCGGGACCAATGTAACTCGTAGGTACTGACCCCGCAGCCGCGAGACTCCCGGTTTGAGAATACCACAGTAATTTGCATATTTCTATACTTAGGCTTAAAAACATGGCGTTAGAGGTTGAAAACCCGAAACAGCCCCCGAACGTCCCCGTGGGTGGCACCAACACCTCCCACGGGACCAATGTAACTCGTAGGTACTGACCCCGCAGCCGCGGGACTCCCGGTTTGAGAATACGACGGTAATTTGCATATTTCTAGACTTAGGCTTAAAAACATGGCGTTAGAGGGTGAAAACACGAAACAGCCCCCAAATGTCCCCGTGGGTGGCACCAACACCTCCTACGGGACCAATATAACTCGTAAGAACTGACCCCGCAGCCGCGGGAATCCCGGTTTGATAATATGACGATAATTTTCATATTTCTAGACTTAAGCAAAATATGGGGTTAGAGGGTGAGATCTCGAAACATCCCCCGAACGTCCCTGTGGGTGGCACCAACAGCTCCCACGGGACCAATGTAACTCGTAGGAACTGACCCCGCATCCGCGAGACTCCCGGTTTGGGAATACGACGGTAATTTGCATATTTCTAGTCTTACGCTTAAAAACATGGCGTTAGAGGGTGAAAACCCGAAACAACCCCCGAATGTCTCCGTGGGTGGCACCAACACCTCCCACAGGACCAATGTAACTCGTAGGAACTGACCCCGTAGCCGCAGGACTCCCGGTTTGAGAATACGATGGTAATTTGCATATTTCTAGACTTAGGCTTAAAAACATGGCGTTAGAGGGTGAAAACTCGAAATAGCCCCCGAACGTACCCGTGGGTGGTACCAACACCTCCCACGGGACCAATGTAACTCGTCGGAACTGACCTCGCAGTCGCGGGACTCCCGATTTTAGAATACGACGGTAATTTGCATATTTTTAGACTTATGCTTAAAAACATGGCGTTAGAGGGTGAAAACCCGAAACAACCCCGAACGTCCCCGTGGGTGGCACCAACTCCTCCCACGGGACCAACGTAACTCTCAGGAAATGACCCCGTAGCCGCGGGACTCCCGGTTTGCGAATACGACTGGAATTTACAAATTTCTAGACGTTAGAGGGTGAGAACTCGAAACAGCCACCTAACGTCCCCGTGGGTGGCACCAACACATCCCACGGGACCAATGTAACTCTTAGGAAGTGACCCCGCAGCCGCGGGACTCCCGGTTTGAGAATACGATGGTAATTTTCATATTTCTAGACTTAGGCTTAAAAACATGGCGTTAGAGGGTGAAAACTCGAATAAGCCCCCGAACGAACCCGTGGGTGGCGCCAACACCTCCCACGGGATCAATGTAACTCGTAGGAACTGACCCCGCAGTCGCGGGACTCCCGATTTTAGAATACGACGGTAATTTGCATATTTCTAGACTTAGGCTTAAAAACATGGCGTTAGAGGGTGAAAACCCGAAACATCCCATGAACGTCCCCGTGGGTGGCACCAACACCTCCCACGGGACCAATGTAACTCGTTGGAACAGACCCCACAGTCGCGGGACTCCCGATTTTAGAATACGACGGTAATTTGCATATTTTTAGACTTATGCTTAAAAACATGGCGTTAGACGGTGAAAACCCGAAACAGCCACGAACGTCCCCGTGGGTGCCACAAACACCTCCCACGGGACCAACGTAACTCTCAGGAACTGACCCCGCAGCCGCGGGACTCCCGGTTTGCGAATATGACTGTAATTTTCAAATTTCTAGACATAGGCTTAAAAACATGGCGTTAGAGGGTGAGAACTCGAAACAGAAACCGAACGTCCCCGTGGGTGGCACCAACACATCCCACGGGACCAATATAACTCGTAGGAAGTGAACCCGCAGCCGCGGGACTCCTGGTATGAGAATACGATGGTAATTTGCATATTTCTAGACTTAGGCTTAATAACATGGCGTTAGAGGGTGAAAACTCGAATAAGCCCCCGAACGAATCCGTGGGTGGTACCAACACCTCCCACGGGACCAATGTCACTCGTAGGAACTGACCCCATGACCGCGAGACTCCCGGTTTGAGAATACGATGGTAATTTGCATATTTCTAGACTTAAGCAAAACATGGCGTTAGAGGGTGAGATCTTGAAACAACCCCCGAAGTTCTCGTGGGTGGCACCAACACCTCCCACGGGAATAATGTAACTCGTAGGAACTGACCCCGCAGCCGCGGGACTCCCGGTTTGGGAATACGACGGTAATTTTTATAATTCTAGAATTAGGCTTAAAAACATGGCGTTGGAGGGTGAAAACCCGAAACAGCGCACGAACGTCCCCGTGGGTGGCACCAACACCTCCCACGGGACCAATATAACTCGTAGGTACTGACCCTGCAGCGGCGGGACTCCCGGTTTGAGAATACGATGGCAATTTGCATATTTCTAGACTTAGGCTTAAAAACAAGGCGTTAGAGGGTGAAAACCCGAAACAGCCCCCGAACGTACCCGTGGGTGGCACCAACACCTCCCACAGGACCAATGTAACTCGTAGGAATTGACCCCGCAACCGCGGGACTCCCGGTTTGAGAATACGATGGCAATTTGCATATTTCTAGACTTAGGCTTAAAAACAAGGCGTTAGAGGGTGAAAACCCGAAACAGCCCCCGAACGTCCCCGTGGGTGGCACCAACACCTCCCACGGGACCAATGTAACTCGTAGGTACTGACCGCGCGACCGCGAGACTCATAGTTTGAGAATACGATGGTAATTTGCTTATTTCTAGACTTAAGCAAAACATGGCGTTAGAGGGTGAGATCTCGAAACAACCCCCGAAGTTCCTGTGGGTGGCACCAACACCTCCCACGGGAATAATGTAACTCGTAGGAACTGACCCCGCAGCCGCGGGACTCCCGGTTTGGGAATACGATGGTAATTTTTATAATTCTAGAATTTGGCTTAAAAACATGGCGTTGGAGGGTGAAAACCCGAAACAGCCCACGAACGTCCCCGTGGGTGGCACCAACATTTCCCACGGGACCAATGTAACTCGTCGGTACTGACCCCGCAGTCGCGGGACTCCCGGTTTGAGAATACGACGGTAATTTGCATATTTCTAGAATTAGGCTTAAAAACATGGCGTTAGAGGGTGAAAACCCGAAACAGCCCCCGAACGTCCCCGTGGGTGGCACCAACACCTCCCACAGGACCAATGTAACTCGTAGGTACTGACCCCGCAGCCGCGGGACTCCCGGTTTGAGAATACGACGTTAATTTGCATATTTCTAGACTTAGGCTTAAAAACATGGCGTTAGAGGGTGAAAACCCGAAACAGCCCCCGAACGTCAACGTGGGTGGCATCAACACCTCCCACGGGACCAATGTAACTCGTAGGTACTGACCCCGCAGCCGCGGGACTCCCAGTTTGAGAATACGACGGTAATTTGCATATTTCTAGACTTTGGCTTAAAAACATGGCGTTAGAGGGTGAAAACACGAAACAGCCCCCGAACGTCCCCGTAGGTGGCACCAACACCTCCTACGGAACCAATGTAACTCTTAAGAATTGACCCCGTAGCCACAGGAATCCCGGTTTGATAATATGACGATAATTCGCATATTTCTAGACTTAAGCAAAACATGGGGTTAGAGGATGAGATCTCGAAACAGCCCCCGAACGTCCCCGTGTGTGGCACCAACAGCTCCCACGGGACTAATATAACTCGTAGGAACTGACCCCGCATCCGCGGGGCTCCCGGTTTTGGAATACGAGGGTAATTTGCATATTTCTGGACTTACGCTTAAAAATATGGCGTTAGAGGGTGAAAAATCGAAACAGCCCCCGAATGTCCCCGTGGGTGGCACCAACACCTCCCACAGGACAAATGTACCTCGAAGGAACTGACCCCGCAGCCGCAGGACTCCCGGTTTGAGAATACGATGGTAATTTGCATATTTCTAGACTTAGGCTTAAAAACATGGTGTTAGAGGGTGAAAACTCGAAAAAGCCCCCGAACGTACCCGTGGGTGGTACAAACACCTCCCACGGGACCAATGTAACTCGTAGGAACTAACCCCGCAGCCGCGGGACTCCCGCTCTGGGAATACGACGGTAATTTGCATATTTCTACACTTAGGCTTAAAAACATGCTGTTAGAGGGTGAAAACACGAAACAGCCCCCGAACGTCCCCGTGGGTGGCACCAACACCTCCCACGGGAATAATGTAACTCGTAGGAACTGACCCCGCAGCCGCGGGACTCCCGGTTTGGGAATACGACGGTAATTTGTATATTTCTAGAATTAGGCTTAAAAACATGGCGTTGGAGGGTGAAAACCCGAAACAGCCCCCGAACGTGCCCGTGGGTGGCACCAACACCTCCCACGGGACCAATGTAACTCATAGGTACTGACCCCGCAGTCGCGGGACTCCCAGTTTGAGAATACGACGGTAATTTGAATATTTCTAGACTTAGGCTTAAAAACATGGCGTTAGAGGGTGAAAACCCGAAACAGCCCCCGAACGTCCTCGTGGGTGGCACCAACACCTCCCACGGGGCCAATGTAACTCGTAGGAACTGACCCCGCATCCGCGGGACTCCCGGTTTGGGAATACGACGTTAATTTGCATATTTCTAGACTTACGCTTAAAAACATGGTGTTAGAGGGTGAAAACCCGAAACAGACCCCGAATGTCCCCGTGGGTGGCACCAACACCTCCCACAGGACCAATATAACTCGTAGGAATTGACCCCGCAGCCGCAGGACTCCCGGTTTGAGAATACAATGGTAATTTGCATATTTCTAGACTTAGGCTTAAAAACATGGCGTCAGAGGGTGAAAACTCGAAACATCCCCCGAACATCCCCGTGGCTGGCACCAACACCTCCCATGGGACCAATGTAACTCGTAGGTACTGACCCCGCGACTGCGAGACTCCCAGTTTGAGAATACGATGGTAATTTGCATATTTCTAGACTTAAGCAAAACATGGCGTTAGAGGGTGAGATCTCGAAACAGCCCCCGAACGTCCCCGTGTGTGGCACCACCACCTCCCACGGGACCAACGTAACTCTCAGGAACTGACCCCGCAGCCGCGGGACACCCGGTTTGCGAATACGACTGTAATTTGCAAATTTCTAGACTTAGGCTTAAAAACATGGTGTTGGAGGGTGAAAACCCGATACAGCCCCCGAACGTCTCCGTGGGTGGCGCCAACACCTCCCACGGGACCAAGGTAACTCGTAGGAATTGACCCCGCAGACGCGGGACTCCCGGTTTGAGAATACGATGGTAATTTCCACATTTCTAGACTTATGCTTAAAAACATGGCGTTAGAGGGTGAATACTCGAAACAGCACCCGAACGTACCCGTGGGTGGCGCCAACACCTCCCATGGGATCAATGTAACTTGTAGGAACTGACCGCACAGTCGCGGGACTCCCGATTTTAGAATACGACGGTAATTTGCATATTTCTAGACTTAGGCTTAAAAACATGGCGTTAGAGGGTGAAAACCCGAAACAGCCACCGAACGTCCCCGTGGGTGGCACCAACACCTCCCACGGGACTAATGTAACTCGTAGGAACTGACCCCACAGCCGCGGGACTCCTGGTTTGAGAATACGACGGTAATTTGCATATTTCTAGACTTAGGCTTAAAAACATGGTGTTAGAGGGTGAAAACCCGAAAAAAACCCCGAACGTACCCGTGGCTGGTACCAACACCTCCCACGGGACCAATGTACCTCGTAGGAACTGACCCCGTACCCGCGAGACTCTCGGTTTGAGAATACGATGGTAATTCGCATATTTCTAGACTTAGGCTTAAAAACATGGCGTTAGAGGGTGAAAACACGAAACAGCCCCCGAACGTCCCCGTGGGTGGCACCAACACCTCGCACGGGAACAATGCAACTAGTTGGAACTGATACCGTAACCGCGGGACTCCGGATTTGGGAATACGACGGTAATTTGCATATTTTTAGACTTAGGCTTAAAAACAAGGCGTTAGTGGGTGAAAACCCGAAACAAGCCCCGAACGTTCCCATGGGTGGCACCAACACCTCCCACGGGACCAATGTAACTCGTAGGAATTGACCCCGCGGCCGCGAGACTCCCGGTTTGAGAATACGATGGTAATTTTCATATTTCTAGACTTAAGCAAAACATGGCGTTAGAGGGTGAGATCTCGAAACAGCCCCCGAAGTTCCCGTGGGTGGCACTAACACCTCCCACGGGAATAATGTAACTCGTAGGAACTGACCCCGCAGCCGCGGGACTCCCGGTTTTAGAATATGACGGTAATTTGCATATTTCTAGACTTAGGCTTAAAAACATGGCGTTAGAGGGTGAAAACCCGAAACAGCCACCGAACGTACCCGTGGGTGGCACTAACACCTCCCACGGGACCAATGTAACTCGTAGGAACTGACCCCGCAGTCGCGGGACTCCGGGTTTGAGAATACAACGGTAATTTGCATATTTCTAGACCTAGGCTTAAAAACTTGGCGTTAGAGGAAGAAAACCCGAAACATCCCCCGAACGTACCCGTTGGTGGCATCAACACCTCCCACGGGACCAATGTAACTCGTAGGAACGGACCCCGCAGTCGCAGGACTCCCGGTTTTAGAATATGACGGTAATTTGCTTATTTCTAGACTTAAGCTTAAAAACATAGCGTTAGTGGGTGAAAACCCGAAACAACCCCCGAACGTTCCCGTGGATGGCACCAACACCTCCCACTGGATAAATATAATCGTAGGAACTGACCCGCAGCCGCGGTACTCCCCTTTTGGGAATACGACTGTAATTTTCATATTTCTATACTTGGGCTTAAAAACATGACGTTAGAGGGTGAAAACACAAAACAGCCCCCGAACGTCCCCGTGGGTGGCACCAACACCTCCCACGGGACCAATGTAACTCGTAGGAACTGACCCCGCATCCGCGGGACTCCCGGTTTGGGAATACGACGTTAATTTGCATATTTCTAGACTTACGCTTAAAAACATGGTGTTAGAGGGTGAAAACCCGAAACAGCCCCCGAATGTCCCCGTGGGTGGCACCAACACCTCCCACAGGACCAATATAACTCGTAGGAACTGACCCCGCAGCCGCAGGACTCCCGGTTTGAGAATACGATGGTAATTTGCATATTTCTAGACTTAGGCTTAAAAACATGGCGTTAGAGGGTGAAAACTCGAAACATCCCCCGAACGTCCCCGTGGCTGGCACCAACACCTCCCACTGGACCAACGTAACTCGTAGGTACTGACCCCGCGACCGCGAGACTCCCAGTTTGAGAATACGATGGTAATTTGCATATTTCTAGACTTAAGCAAAACATGGCGTTTGAGGGTGAGATCTCGAAACAGCCCCCGAACGTCCCCGTGGGTGCACCACCACCTCCCACGGGACCAACGTAACTCTCAGGAACTGACCCCGCAGCCGCGGGACACCCGGTTTGCGAATACGACTGTAATTAGCAAATTTCAAGACTTAGGCTTAAAAACATGGCATTAGAGGGTGAGAACTCGAAACAGCCACCGAACGTCCCCGTGGGTGGAACCAACACATCCCACGGGACTAATGTAACTCGTAGGAAGTGACCCCGCAGCCGCGGGACTCCCGGTTTGAGAATACGATGGTAATTTGCATATTTCTAGACTTAGGCATAAAAACATGGCGTTAGAGGGTGAGATCTCGAAACAGCCGCCGAAGTTCCCGTGGGTGGCACTAACACCTCCCACGGGAATAATGTAACTCGTAGGAACTGACCCCGCAGCCGCGGGACTCCCGGTTTTAGAATAAGACGGTAATTTTCATATTTCTAGACTTAGGCTTAAAAACATGGCGTTGGAGGGTGAAAACCCGAAACAGCCCCCGAACGTCTCCGTGGGTGGCGCCAACACCACCCACGGGACCAAAGTAACTCGTAGGAATTGACCCCGCAGACGCGGGACTCCCGGTTTGAGAATACGATGGTAATTTCCACATTTCGAGACTTATGCTTAAAAACATGGCGTTAGAGGATGAAAACTCGAAACAGCCCCCGAACGTACCCGTGGGTGGCGCGAACACCTCCCATGGGATCAATGTAACTCGTAGGAACTGACCCCACAGTCGCGGGACTCCCGATTTTAGAATACGACGGTAATTTGCATATTTCTAGACTTAGGCTTAAAAACATGGCGTTAGAGGGTGAAAACCCGAAACAGCCCCCGAACGTCCCCGTGGGTGGCACCAACACCTCCCACGGGACCAATGTAACTCGTAGGAACTGACCCCACAGCCGCGGGACTCCTGGTTTGAGAATACGACGGTAATTTGCATATTTCTAGACTTAGGCTTAAAAACATGGTGTTAGAGGGTGAAAACCCAAAAAAACCCCCGAACGTACCCGTGGCTGGTACCAACACCTCCCACGGGACCAATGTACCTCGTAGGAACTGACCCCGTACCCGCGAGACTCTCGGTTTGAGAATACGACGGTAATTTGCATATTTCTAGACTTAGGCTTAAAAACATGGCGTTAGAGGGTGAAAATACGAAACAGCCCCCGAACGTCCCCGTGGGTGGCACCAACACCTCGCACGGGAACAATGTAACTAGTTGGAACTGACACCGCAACCGCGGGACTCCGGATTTGGGAATACGACGGTAATTTGCATATTTTTATACTTAGGCTTAAAAACATGGCGTTAGTGGGTGAAAACCCGAAACAACCCCCGAACGTTTCTGTGGATGGCACCAACACCTCCCACTGGATAAATATAATCGTAGGAACTGACCCGCAGCCGCGGTACTCCCCTTTTGGGAATACGACTGTAATTTTCATATTTCTAGACTTGGGCTTAAAAACATGACGTTAGAGGGTGAAAACACAAAACAGCCCCCGAACGTTCCCGTGGGTGGCACCAACACCTCCCACGGGACCAATGTAACTCGTAGGAACTGACCCCGCATCCGCGGGACTCCCGGTTTGGGAATACGACGTTAATTTGCATATTTCTAGACTTACGCTTAAAAACATGGTGTTAGAGGGTGAAAACCCGAAACAGCCCCCGAATGTCCCCGTGGGTGGCACCAACACCTCACACGGGACCAATATAACTCGTAGGAACTGACCCCGCAGCCGCAGGACTCCCGGTTTGAGAATACGATGGTAATTTGCATATTTCTAGACTTAGGCTTAAAAACATGGCGTTAGAGGGTGAAAACTCGAAACATCCCCCGAACGTCCCCGTGGCTGGCACCAACACCTCCCACGGGACCAATGTAACTCGAAGGTACTGACCCCGAGACCGCGAGACTCCCAGTTTGAGAATACGATGGTAATTTGCATATTTCTAGACTTAAGCAAAACATGGCGTTTGAGGGTGAGATCTCGAAACAGCCCCCGAAAGTCCCCGTGGGTGGCACCACCACCTCCCACGGGACCAACGTAACTCTCAGGAACTGACCCCGCAGCCGCGGGACACCCGGTTTGCGAATACGACTGTAATTAGAAAATTTCTAGACTTAGGCTTAAAAACATGGCATTAGAGGGTGAGAACTCGAAACAGCCACCGAACGTCCCCGTGGGTGGCACCAACACATCCCACGGGACTAATGTAACTCGTAGGAAGTGACCCCGCAGCCGCGGGACTCCCGGTTTGAGAATACGATGGTGATTTGCATATTTCTAGACTTAGGCATAAAAACATGGCGTTAGAGGGTGAGATCTCGAAACAGCCGCAGAAGTTCCCGTCGGTGGCACTAACACCTCCCACGGGAATAATGTAACTCGTAGGAACTGACCCCATAGCCGCGGGACTCCCGGTTTTATAATAAGACGGTAATTTTCATATTTCTAGACTTAGGCTTAAAAACATGGCGTTGGAGGGTGAAAACCCGAAACAGCCCCCGAACGTCTCCGTGGGTGGCGCCAACACCACCCACGGGACCAAAGTAACTCGTAGGAATTGACCCCGCAGACGCGGGACTCCCGGTTTGAGAATACGATGGTAATTTCCACATTTCTAGACTTATGCTTAAAAACATGGCGTTAGAGGGTGAATACTCGAAACAGCACCCGAACGTACCCGTGGGTGGCGCCAACACCTCCCATGGGATCAATGTAACTCGTAGGAACTGACCCCACAGTCGCGGGACTCCCGATTTTAGAATACGACGGTAATTTGTATATTTCTAGACTTAGGCTTAAAAACATGGCGTTAGAGGGTGAAAACCCGAAACAGCCCCCGAACGTCCCCGTGGGTGGCACCAACACCTCCCACGGGACCAATGTAACTCGTAGGAACTGACCCCACAGCCGCGGGACTCCTGGTTTGAGAATACGACGGTAATTTGCATATTTCTAGACTTAGGCTTAAAAACATGGTGTTAGAGGGTGAAAACCCGAAAAAAACCCCGAACATACCCGTGGCTGGTACCAACACCTCCCAGGGGACCAATGTACCTCGTAGGAACTGACCCCGTACCCGCGAGACTCTCGATTTGAGAATACGATGGTAATTCGCATATTTCTAGACTTAGGCTTAAAAACATGGCGTTAGAGGGTGAAAACACGAAACAGCCCCCGAACGTCCCCGTGGGTGGCACCAACACCTCGCACGGGAACAATGCAACTAGTTGGAACTGACACCGCAACCGCGGGACTCCGGATTTGGGAATACGACGGTAATTTGCATATTTTTAGACTTAGGCTTAAAAACAAGGCGTTAGTGGGTGAAAACCCGAAACAAGCCCCGAACGTTCCCATGGGTGGCACCAACACCTCCCACGGGACCAATGTAACTCGTAGGAATTGACCCCGCGGCCGCGAGACTCCCGGTTTGAGAATACGATGGTAATTTTCATATTTCTAGACTTAAGCAAAACATGGCGTTAGAGGGTGAGATCTCGAAACAGCCCCCGAAGTTCCCGTGGGTGGCACTAACACCTCCCATGGGAATAATGTAACTCGTAGGAACTGACCCCGCAGTCGCGGAACTCCCGGTTTTAGAATATGACGGTAATTTGCATATTTCTAGACTTAGGCTTAAAAACATGGCGTTAGAGGGTGAAAACCCGAAACAGCCACCGAACGTACCCGTGGGTGGCACTAACACCTCCCACGGGACCAATGTAACTCGTAGGAACTGACCCCGCAGTCGCGGGACTCCGGGTTTGAGAATACAACGGTAATTTGCATATTTCTAGACTTAGGCTTAAAAACTTGGCGTTAGAGGAAGAAAACCCGAAACATCCCCCGAACGTACCCGTTGGTGGCATCAACACCTCCCACGGGACCAATGTAACTCGTAGGAACGGACCCCGCAGTCGCGGGACTCCCGGTTTTAGAATATGACGGTAATCTGCTTATTTCTAGAATTAAGCTTAAAAACATAGCGTTAGTGGGTGAAAACCCGAAACAACCCCCGAACGTTCCCGTGGATGGCACCAACACCTCCCACTGGATAAATATAATCGTAGGAACTGACCCGCAGCCGCGGTACTCCCCTTTTGGGAATAGGACTGTAATTTTCATATTTCTAGACTTGGGCTTAAAAACATGACGTTAGAGGGTGAAAACACAAAACAGCCCCCGAACGTCCCCGTGGGTGGCACCAACACCTCCCACGGGACCAATGTAACTCGTAGGAACTGACCCCGCATCCGCGGGACTCCCGGTTTGGGAATACGACGTTAATTTGCATATTTCTAGACTTACGCTTAAAAACATGGTGTTAGAGGGTGAAAACCCGAAACAGCCCCCGAATGTCCCCGTGGGTGGCACCAACACCTCCCACAGGACCAATATAACTCGTAGGAACTGACCCCGCAGCCGCAGGACTCCCGGTTTGAGAATACGATGGTAATTTGCATATTTCTAGACTTAGGCTTAAAAACATGGCGTTAGAGGGTGAAAACTCGAAACATCCCCCGAACGTCCCCGTGGCTGGCACCAACACCTCCCACTGGACCAATGTAACTCGTAGGTACTGACCCCGCGACCGCGAGACTCCCAGTTTGAGAATACGATGGTAATTTGCATATTTCTAGACTTAAGCAAAACATGGCGTTTGAGGGTGAGATCTCGAAACAGCCCCCGAACGTCCCCGTGGGTGGCACCACCACCTCCCACGGGACCAACGTAACTCTCAGGAACTGACCCCGCAGCCGCGGGACACCCGGTTTGCGAATACGACTGTAATTAGCAAATTTCTAGAATTAGGCTTAAAAACATGGCATTAGAGGGTGAGAACTCGAAACAGCCACCGAACGTCCCCGTGGGTGGCACCAACACATCCCACGGGACTAATGTAACTCGTAGGAAGTGACCCCGCAGCCGCGGGACTCCCGGTTTGAGAATACGATGGTAATTTGCATATTTCTAGACTTAGGCATAAAAACATGGCGTTAGAGGGTGAGATCTCGAAACAGCCGCCGAAGTTCCCGTGGGTGGCACTAACACCTCCCACGGGAATAATGTAACTCGTAGGAACTGACCCCGCAGCCGCGGGACTCCCGGTTTTAGAATAAGACGGTAATTTTCATATTTCTAGACTTAGGTTTAAAAACATGGCGTTGGAAGGTGAAAACCCGAAACAGCCCCCGAACGTCTCCGTGGGTGGCGCCAACACCACCCACGGGACCAAAGTAACTCGTAGGAATTGACCCCGCAGACGCGGGACTCCCGGTTTGAGAATACGATGGTAATTTCCACATTTCGAGACTTATGCTTAAAAACATGGCGTTAGAGGATGAAAACTCGAAACAGCCCCCGAACGTACCCGTGGGTGGCGCCAACACCTCCCATGGGATCAATGTAACTCGTAGGAACTGACCCCACAGTCGCGGGACTCCCGATTTTAGAATACGACGGTAATTTGCATATTTCTAGACTTAGGCTAAAAAACATGGCGTTAGAGGGTGAAAACCCGAAACAGCCCCCGAACGTCCCCGTGGGTGGCACCAACACCTCCCACGGGACCAATGTAACTCGTAGGAACTGACCCCACAGCCGCGGGACTCCTGGTTTGAGAATACGACGGTAATTTGCATATTTCTAGACTTAGGCTTAAAAACATGGTGTTAGAGGGTGAAAACCCAAAAAAACCCCCGAACGTACCCGTGGCTGGTACCAACACCTCCCACGGGACCAATGTACTTCGTAGGAACTGACCCCGTACCCGCGAGACTCTCGGTTTGAGAATACGACGGTAATTTGCATATTTCTAGACTTAGGCTTAAAAACATGGCGTTAGAGGGTGAAAATACGAAACCGCCCCCGAACGTCCCCGTGGGTGGCACCAACACCTCGCACGGGAACAATGTAACTAGTTGGAACTGACACCGCAACCGCGGGACTCCGGATTTGGGAATACGACGGTAATTTGCATATTTTTATATTTAGGCTTAAAAACAAGGCGTTAGTGGGTGAAAACCCGAAACAAGCCCCGAACGTTCCAATGGGTGGCACCAACACCTCCCACGGGACCCATGTAACTCGTAGGAATTGACCCCGTGGCCGCGAGACTCCCGGTTTGAGAATACGATGGTAATTTTCATATTTCTAGACTTAGGCTTAAAAACATGGCGTTAGAGGGTGAGATCTCGAAATAGCCCCCGAAGTTCCCGTGGGTGGCACTAACACCTCCCACGGGAATAATGTAACTCGTAGGAACTGACCCCGCAGCCGCGGGACTCCCGGTTTTAGAATATGACGGTAATTTGCATATTTCTAGAGTTAGGCTTAAAAACATGGCGTTAGAGGGTGAAAACCCGAAACAGCCACCGAACGTACCCGTGGGTGGCACTAACACCTCCCACGGGACCAATGTAACTCGTAGGAACTGACCCCGCAGTCGCGGGACTCCGGGTTTGAGAATACGACGGTAATTTGCATATTTCTAGACTTAGGCTTAAAAACTTGGCGTTAGAGGAAGAAAACCCGAAACATCCCTGAACGTACCCGTTGGTGGCATCAACACCTCCCACGGGACCAATGTAACTCGTAGGAATGGACCCCGCAGTCGCGGGACTCCCGGTTTTATAATATGACGGTAATTTGCTTATTTCTAGACTTAAGCTTAAAAACATGGCGTTAGTGGGTGAAAACCCGAAACAACCCCCGAACGTTCCCGTGGATGGCACCAACACCTCCCACTGGATAAATATAATCGTAGGAACTGACCCGCAGCCGCGGTACTCCCCTTTTGGGAATACGACTGTAATTTTCATATTTCTAGACTTGGGCTTAAAAACATGACGTTAGAGGGTGAAAACACAAAACAGCCCCCGAACGTCCCCGTGGGTGGCACCAACACCTCCCACGGGACCAATGTAACTCGTAGGAACTGACCCCGCATCCGCGGGACTCCCGGTTTGGGAATACGACGTTAATTTGCATATTTCTAGACTTACGCTTAAAAACATGGTGTTAGAGGGTGAAAACTCGAAACAGCCCCCGAATGTCCCCGTGGGTGGCACCAACACCTCACACGGGACCAATATAACTCGTAAGAACTGACCCCGCAGCCGCAGGACTCCCGGTTTGAGAATACGATGGTAATTTGCATATTTCTAGACTTAGGCTTAAAAACATGGCGTTAGAGGGTGAAAACTCGAAACATCCCCCGAACGTCCCCGTGGATGGCACCAACACCTCCCACGGGACCAATGTAACTCGTAGGTACTGACCCCGCGACCGCGAGACTCCCAGTTTGAGAATACGATGGTAATTTGCATATTTCTAGACTTAAGAAAAACATGGCGTTTGAGGGTGAGATCTCGAAACAGCCCCCGAAAGTCCCCGTGGGTGGCACCACCACCTCCCACGGGACCAACGTAACTCTCAGGAACTGACCCCGCAGCCGCGGGACACCCGGTTTGCGAATACAACTGTAATTAGCAAATTTCTAGACTTAGGCTTAAAGACATGGCATTAGAGGGTGAGAACTCGAAACAGCCACCGAACGTCCCCATGGGTGGCACCAACACATCCCACGGGACTAATGTAACTCGTAGGAAGTGACCCCGCAGCCGCGGGACTCCCGGTTTGAGAATACGATGGTGATTTGCATATTTCTAGACTTAGGCATAAAAACATGGCGTTAGAGGGTGAGATCTCGAAACAGCCGCCGAAGTTCCTGTGGGTGGCACTAACACCTCCCACGGGAATAATGTAACTCGTAGGAACTGACCCCATAGCCGCGGGACTCCCGGTTTTATAATAAGACGGTAATTTTCATATTTCTAGACTTAGGCTTAAAAACATGGCGTTGGAGGGTGAAAACCCGAAACAGCCCCCGAACGTCTCCGTGGGTGGCGCCAACACCACCCACGGGACCAAAGTAACTCCTAGGAATTGACCCCGCAGACGCGGGACTCCCGGTTTGAGAATACGATGGTAATTTCCACATTTCGAGACTTATGCTTAAAAACATGGCGTTAGAGGATGAAAACTCGAAACAGCCCCCGAACGTACCCGTGGGTGGCGCCAACACCTCCCATGGGATCAATGTAACTCGTAGGAACTGACCCCACAGTCGCGGGACTCCCGATTTTAGAATACGACGTTAATTTGCATATTTCTAGACTTAGGCTTAAAAACATGGCGTTAGAGGGTGAAAACCCGAAACAGCCCCTGAACGTCCCCGTGGGTGGCACCAACACCTCCCACGGGACCAATGTAACTCGTAGGAACTGACCCCACAGCTGCGGGACTCCTGGTTTGAGAATACGACGGTAATTTGCATATTTCTAGACTTAGGCTTAAAAACATGGTGTTAGAGGGTGAAAACCCGAAAAAAACCCCCGAACGTACCCGTGGCTGGTACCAACACCTCCCACGGGACCAATGTACCTCGTAGGAACTGACCCCGTACCCGCGAGACTCTCGGTTTGAGAATACGACGGTAATTTGCATATTTCTAGACTTAGGCTTAAAAACATGGCGTTAGAGGGTGAAAATACGAAACAGCCCCCGAACGTCCCCGTGGGTGGCACCAACACCTCGCACGGGAACAATGTAACTAGTTCGAACTCACACCGCAACCGCGGGACTCCGGATTTGGGAATACGACGGTAATTTGCATATTTTTATACTTAGGCTTAAAAACAAGGCGTTAGTGGGTGAAAACCCGAAAGAAGCCCCGAACGTTCCAATGGGTGGCACCAACACCTCCCACGGGACCCATGTAACTCGTAGGAATTGACCCCGTGGCCGCGAGACTCCCGGTTTGAGAATACGATGGTAATTTTCATATTTCTAGACTTAAGCAAAACATGGCGTTAGAGGGTGAAATCTCGAAACAGCCCCCGAAGTTCCCGTGGGTGGCACTAACACCTCCCACGGGAATAATGTAACTCGTAGGAACTGACCCCGCAGCCGCGGGACTCCCGGTTTTAGAATATTACGATAATTTGCATATTTCTAGAGTTAGGCTTAAAAACATGGCGTTAGAGGGTGAAAACCCGAAACAGCCACCGAACGTACCCGTGGGTGGCACTAACACCTCCCACGGGACCAATGTAACTCGTAGGAACTGACCCCGCAGTCGCGGGACTCCGGGTTTGAGAATACGACGATAATTTGCATATTTCTAGACTTAGGCTTAAAAACTTGGCGTTAGAGTAAGAAAACCCGAAACATCCCCCGAACGTACCCGTTGGTGGCATCAACACCTCCCACGGGACCAATGTAACTCGTAGGAACGGACCCCGCAGTCGCGGGACTCCCGGTTTTAGAATATGACGATAATTTGCATATTTCTAGACTTAAGCTTAAAAACATGGCGCTAGTGGGTGAAAACCCGAAACAGCCCCCGAACGTCCCCGTGGATGGCACCAACACCTCCCACTGGATAAATATAATCGTAGGAACTGACCCGCAGCCGCGGGACTCCCCATTTGGGAATACGACTGTAATTTTCATATTTCTAGACTTGGGCTTAAAAACATGACGTTGGAGGGTGAAAACACAAAACAGCCCCCGAACGTCCCCGTGGGTGGCACCAACACCTCCCACGGGACCAATGTAACTCGTTGGAACTGACCTCACAGCCGTGGGACTCCCGGTTTGATAATACGACGGTAATTTGCATATTTATAGACTTAAGCAAAACATGACGTTAGAGGGTGAGATCTCGAAATAGCCCCCGAACGTCCCCGTGGGTGGCACCAACACCTCCCACAGGACCAATGTAACTCGTAGGAACTGACCCCGCAGTCGCGGGACTCCCGATTTTACAATACGATGGTAATTTGCATATTTCTAGACTTAGGCTTAAAAACATGGCGTTAGAGGGTGAAAACCCGAAACAGCCCCCGAACGTCCCCGTGGGTGGCACCAACACCTCCCACTGGACCAATATAACTCGTAGGAAATGACCCCGTAGCCGCAGGACTCCCGGTTTGAGAATACGATGGTAATTTGCATATTTCTAGACTTAGGCTTAAAAACGTGGCGTTAGAGGGTGAAAACTCGAAACAGCCCCCGAACGTACCCGTGGGTGGTACCAACACCTCCCACGGACCAATGTATCTCGTAGGAACTAACCCCGCAGCTTCGGGACTCCCGATTTGAGAATACGACGGTAATTTGCATATTTATAGACTTAAGCAAAACATGGCGTTAGAGGGTGAGATCTCGAAACAGCCCCCGAACGTCCCCGCGGGTGGCACCAACACCTCCCACGGGACCAATGTAACTCGTAGGAATTGACCCCGCGGCCGCAAAAATCCCGGTTTGAGAATACGATGGTAATTTGCATATTTCTAGACTTAAGCAAAACATGGCGTTAGAGGGTGAGATCTCGAAACAGCCCCCGAAGTTCCCATGGGTGGCACTAACACCTCCCACGGGAATAATGTAACTCGTAGGAACTGACCCCGCAGCCGCGGGACTCCCGGTTTTAGAATACGATGGTAATTTTCATATTTCTAGACTTAGGCTTAAAAACTTGGCGTTAGAGGGTGAAAACCCGAAATAGCTCCCGAACGTACCCGTGGGTGGCACTAACACCTCCCACGGGACCAATGTAACTCGTAGGAACGGACCCCGCAGTCGCGGGACTCCCGGTTTTAGAATATGATGGTAATTTGCATATTTCTAGACTTAGGCTTAAAAACATGGCGTTAGAGGGTGAAAACCCGAAACAGCCCCCGAACGTCCCCGTGGATGGCACCAACACCTCCCACTAGATAAATATAATCGTAGGAACTGACCCCGCAGCCGCGGGACTCCCCATTTGGGAATACGACTGTGATTTGCATATTTCTAGACTTAGGCTTAAAAACATGACGTTAGAGGGTGAAAACCCGAAACAGCCCCCGAACGTCCCCGTGGGTGGCACCAACACCTCCCACGGGACCAATGTAACTCGTAGGAACTGACCCCACAGCCGCGGGACTCCCGGTTTGAGAATACGACGGTAATTTGCATATTTATAGACTTAAGCAAAACATGGCGTTAGAGGGTGAGATCTCGAAACCGTCCCCGAACGTCCCCGTGGGTGGCACCAACACCTCCCACGGGAGCAATGTAACTCGTAGGAACTGACCCCACAGTCGCGGGACTCCCGGTTTTACAATACGACGGTAATGTGCATATTTCTAGACTTAGGCTTAAAAACATGGCGTTAGAGGGTGAAAACCCAAAACAGCCCCCGAACGTCCCCGTGGGTGGCACCAACACCTCCCACGAGACCAATGTAACTCGTAGGAACTGACCTCGCAGCCGCGGGGCTCCCGGTTTTGATATACGACTCTAATTTGCAAATTTCTAGACTTAGGATTAAAAACACGGCGTTAGAGGGTGAAAACCCGAAACAGCCCCCGAACGTCCCCGTGGATGGCACCAACACCTCCCACTAGATAAATATAATCGTAGGAACTGACCCCGCAGCCGCGGGACTCCCCATTTGGGAATACGACTGTAATTTGCATATTTCTAGACTTAGGCTTAAAAACATTGCGTTAGTGGGTGAGAACTCGAAACAGCCACCGAACGTCCCCGTGGGTGGCACCAACACCTCCCATGGGACCAATGTAACTCGTAGGAACTGACCCCGCAGCTTCGGGACTCCCGATTTGAGAATACGACGGTAATTTGCAAATTTATAGACTTAAGCAAAACATGGCGTTAGAGGGTGAGATCTCGAAACAGCACCCGAAAGTCCCCGTGGGTGGCACCAACACCTCCCACGGGACCATTGTAACTCGTAGGAACTGACACCGCAGCTGCGGGACTCCCGGTTTGGGAATACGACCGTAATTTGCATATTTCTAGACTTAGGCCTAAAAATATGGCGTTAGAGGGTGAAAAATCGAAACAGCCACCAAACGTCCCCGTGGGTGGCACCAACACCTCCCACGGGACCAATGTAACTCGTAGGAACTGACCCCGCTACCGCGGGACTCCCGGTTTGAGAATACGACGGTAATTTGCATATTTCTAAACTTAGGCTTAAAAACATGGCGTTAGAGGGTGAAAACCTGAAACAGCCCCCGAATGTACCCGTGGGTGGCACCAACACCTCCCACGGTACCAATCTAACTCGTAGGAACTGACCTCGCAGCTGCGGGACTCCCGGTTTGGGAATACGACTGTAATTTGCAAATTTCTGGACTTAGGCATAAAAACATGACGTTAGAGGGAGAGAACTCAAAACAGCCACCGAACGTCCCCGTGGGTGGCACCAACACCTCCCACGGGACCAATGTAACTCGTAGGAACTGACCCCGCAGCCGCGGGACTCCCGAATTTGTAATACGACTGTAATTTGCATATTTCTAGACTTAATCTTAAAAACATGGCGTTGGAGGGTGAAATCCCAAAACAGCCCCGGAACGTCCCCGTGGGTGGCACCAACACCTCCCACAGGACCAATGTAACTCGTAGGAACTGACCCCGCAGCCGCGGGACTCCCGGTTTGAGAATACGACGATAATTTCAAAATTTCTAGACTTAGGCTTAAAAACTTGGCGTTAGAGGGTGAAATCCCGAAACAGCACCCGAACGTACCCGTGGGTGGCTCCAACACCTCCCACGGGACCAATGTAACTCGTAGGAACGGACCCCGGTTTTACAATATACCACGGTAATTTTCATATTTCTAGACTTAGGCTTAAAAACATGGCGTTAGAGGGTGAAAACCCGAGACAACCCCCGAACGTCCCCGTGGGTGGCATCAACACCTCCCACGGGACCAATATAACTCGTAGGAACTGACCCCGGTGCCGCGGGACTCCCCATTTGGGAATACGACTGTAATTTGCATATTTCTAGACTTATGCTTAAAAACATGGCGTTAGAGGGTGAAAACACGAAACAGCCCCCGAACGTCCCCGTGGGTGGCACCAACACCTCCCATGGGACCAATGTAACTCGTAGGAACTGACCCCGCAGCCGCGGAACTCCCGGTTTGAGAATACGACGGTAATTTGCATATTTATAGACTTAAGCAAAATATGGCGTTAGAGGGTGAGATCTCGAAACAGCCCCCGAACGTCCCCGTGGTGGCACCAACACCTCCCACGGGACCAATGTAACTCGTAGGAACTGACCCCGCAGCTGCGGGACTCCCGGTTTGGGAATAGGACTGTAATTTGCAAATTTCTGGACTTAGGCATAAAAACATGACGTTAGAGGGAGAGAACTCAAAACAGCCACCGAACGTCCCCGTGGGTGGCACCAACACCTCCCACGGGACCAATGTAACTCTTAGAAACTAACCCCGCAGTCGCGGGCATCCAGTTTGAAAATACGACGATAATTTGTATATTTCTAGACTTAAGCAAAACATGGCGTTAGAGGGTGAGATCTCGAACCAGCCCCCGAACGTACCCGTGGGTGGCACCAACACCTCCCACGGGACCAATGGAACTCGTAGGAACTGACCCCGCAGCCGCGCGACTCCCGGTTTGGGAATACGACTGTAATTCCCATATTTCTAGACTTAGGCTTAAAAACATGGCGTTGGATGGTGAAATCCCAAAACAGCCCCCGAACGTCCCCGTGGTTGGCACCAACACCTCCCACAGGACCATTGTAACTCGTAGTAACTGACCTCGCTGCCGCGCGACTCCCGATTTGAGAATACGATGGTAATTTCCATATTTCTAGACTTTGGCTTAAAAACATGGCGTTAGAGGGTGAAAACCCGAAACAACCCCCGAACGTACCCGTGGGTGGCACCAACACCTCCCACGGGACCAATGTAACTCATAGGAACTGACCCCTTAGTCGCGGGACTCCAGGTTTTAGAATACGACGGTAATTTGCACATTTCTAGACTTAGGCTTAAAAACTTGGCGTTAAAGAGTGAAAACCCGAAACAGCCCCCCAACGTACCTGTGGTTGGCACCAACACCTCCCACGGGACCAATGTAACTCGTAGGAACTGACCCTGCAGCCGCGGGACTCCCGGTTTGAGAATACGACGATAATTTCCATATTTCTAGACTTAGGCTTAAAAACATGGCGTTAGAGGGTGAAAACTCGAAACAGCCCCCGAACGTACCCGTGGGTGGCACGAACACCTCCCACGGGACCAATGTAACTCGTAGGAACTGACCCCTTAGTCGCGGGACTCCCGGTTTTAGAATACGATGGTAATTTGAATATTTCTAGACTTAGGCTTAAAAACATGGCGTTAGAGGGTGAAAACTCGAAACAGCCCCCGAACGTCCCCGTAGGTGGTACCAACACCTCACACGGGACCGATATAACTCGTAGGAACTGACCCCGCAGCCGCGGGACTCCTGGTTTGGGAATACGACTGTAATTTGCAAATTTCTAGACTTAGGCTTATAAACATGGCGTTAGAGGCAGAGAACTCGAAACAGCCACCGAACGTCCCCGTGGGTGGCACCAACACCTCCCACGGGACCAACGTAACGCATTGAAACTGACCCCGCAGCCGCGAAACTCTCGGTTTGAGAATATGACGGTAATTTGCATATTTCTACACTTAGGATTAAAAACATGGCGTTAAAGGGTGAAAACCCGAAACAGGCCCCGAAAGTACCCGTGGGTGGCACCAACACCTCCCACGGGACCAATGTAACTCATAGAAACTGACCCCGCAGCCGCGGGACTCCCGGTTTGAGAATACAACGGTAATTTGTATATTTCTAGACTTAGGCTTAAAAACTTGGCGTTAGAGGGTGAAATCCCGAAACAGCACCCGAACGTACCCGTGGGTGGCTCCAACACCTCCCACGGGACCAATGTAACTCGTAGGAACGGACCCCGGTTTTAGAATACCACGGTAATTTTCATATTTCTAGACTTAGTCTTAAAAACATGGCGTTAGAGGGTGACAACCCGAAACAGCCCCCGAACGTCCCCGTGGGTGGCACCAACACCACCCACGGGACCAATGTAACTCGTAGGAACTGACCCCGCAGCCACACGACTCCCGGTTTGAGAATACAACGGTAATTAGCATATTTATAGACTTAAGCAAAACATGGCGTTAGAGGGTGAGATCTCGAAACAGCCCCCGAGCGTCCCGTGGGTGGCACCAACACCTCCCACGGGACCAATGTAACTCGTAGGAACTAACCCCGCAGCCGCGGGACTCCCGATTTGGGAATACGACAGTAATTTGCATATTTCTAGACTGAGGCTTCAAAACATGGCGTTAGAGGGTGAAAACCCGAAACAGCCCCCGAACGTCCCCGTGGGTGGTACCAACACCTCCCACGGGACCAATGTAACTGGTAGGAACTGACCCCGCAGCCGCGGGACTCCCGGTTTGGGAATACGACGATAATTTGCATATTTCTAAAAACATGGCGTTAGAGGGTGAAAAGCCGAAAAAGCCCCCGAACGTCACCGTGGGTGGCACCAACACCTCCCACGGGAGCAATGTAACTCGTAGGAACTGACCCCGCAACCGCGGGACTCCCGGTTTGAGAATACGACGATAATTTGCATATTTCTAGACTTAGGCTTAAAAACATGGCGTTAGAGGGTGAAAACCCAAAATAGCCCCCGAATGTACCCGTGGGTGGCACCAACACCTCCCATGGGACCAATGTAACCTGTAGGAACTGACCCCGCAGTCTCGGGTCTTCCGGTTTTATAATACGACGGTAATTTTCATATTTCTAGACTTAGGCATAAAAACATGGCGTTAGAGGGTGAAAACCCGAAACAGCCACCGAACGTACCCGTGGGTGGAACCAACACCTCCCACGGGACCAGTGTAACTCGCAGGAATTGACCCCGCAGTCGCGGGACTCCCGGTTTGAGAATACGACGGTAATTTTCATATTTCTAGACTTAGGCTTAAAAACATGGCGTTAGAGGGTGAAAACCCGAAACAACACCCGAACGTACCCGTGGTTGGCATCAACACCTCCCACGGGACCAATGTAACTCGTAGGACCTGACCCCGCAGTCGCTGGACTCCTGTTTATAGAATACGACGGTAATTTGCATAATTCTATACTTAAGCTTAAAAATATAGCGTTTGAGGGTGAAAACCCGAAACAGCCCCCGAACGTCCCTAGTGGGTGGCACCAACACCTCCCATGGGACCAATGTAACTCGTAGGATCTGAGCCCCCAGCAGCGGGACTCCTAGTTTGGGAATACGACTGTAATTTGCAAATTTCTAGACTTAGGCTTAAAAACATGGCGTCAGAGGGTGAAAACTCGAAACAGCCACCAAACGTCCCCGTGGGTGGCACCAACACCTCCCACGGGACCAATGTAACTCGTAGGAACTAACCCCGCTACCACGGGACTCCCGGTTTGAGAATACGATGATAATTTGAATATTTCTAAACTTAGGCTTAAAAACATGGTGTTAGAGGATGAAAATACGAAACAGCACCCGAACGTACCCGTGGGTGTCACCAACACCTCCCACGGGACCAATGTAACTCGTAGGAACTGACCCCGCAGCCGTGGGACTCCCGGTTTGGTAATACGACTGTAATTTTCAAATTTCTAGACTTAGGCATAAAAACATCGCATTAGAGGGAGAGAACTCGAAACGACCACCGAACGTCCCCGTGGGTGGCACC
The DNA here is from genome assembly GCA_949130495.1 of Sambucus nigra. Classification (NCBI taxonomy): domain Eukaryota; kingdom Viridiplantae; phylum Streptophyta; class Magnoliopsida; order Dipsacales; family Adoxaceae; genus Sambucus; species Sambucus nigra. Next base: position 535,029,556 of record OX422215.1, on the reverse strand, counting down.
AACACCTCGCACGGGACTAACGATTTGAGAATACGACGGTAATTTACATATTTCCAAACTTAGGCTTAAAAACATGGCGTTAGAGGGTGAAAACCCGAAACAGCCCCCGAACGTACCCGTGGTTTGCACCAACACCTCCCACGGTACCAATGTAACTCGTAGGAACTGACCCCGCAGTCGCGGGACTCCCGGTTTTAGCATACGACGGTAATTTCCATATTTCTATACTCAAGCTTAAAAACATAGCGTTTGAGGGTGAAAACCCGAAACAGCCCCCGAACGTTCCTAGTGGGTGGCACCAACACATTCCACGGGACCAATGTAACTCGTAGTAACTGATCCCGCAGCCGCGGGACTCCCAATTTGAGAATACGACGGTAATTTGCCTATTTCTAGACTTAGGATTAAAAACATGGCGTTAGTGTGTGAAAATAAAAAACAGCCCCCGAACATACCCGTGGGTGGCACCAACTCCTCCCACGGGACCAATGTAACTCTTAGAAACTGACCTCATAGCCGCGGGCTCCCAGTTTGAGAATACGACGGTAATTTGCATATTTATAGACTTCAGCAAAATATGGCGTTAGAGGGTGAGATCTCGAAACAGCCCCCGAACGTCCCCGTGGTGGCACCAACACCTCCCACGGGACCAATGTAACTCGTAGAAACTGACCCAGCAGCTTCGGGACTCCCGGTTTGGGAATACGACTGTAATTTGCAAATTTCTGGACTTAGGCATAAAAACATGACGTTAGAGGGAGAGAACTCAAAACAGCCACCGAACGTCCCCGTGGGTGGCACCAATACCTCCCATGGGACCAATGTAACTTGTAGGAACTGACCCCGCAGCCGCGGGGCTCCCCAATTTGTAATACGACTGTAATTTGCATATTTCTAGACTTAATCTTAAAAACATGGCGTTGGAGGGTGAAATCCCGAAACAGCCCCGGAACGTCCCCGTGGGTGGCACCAACACCTCCCACAGGACCAATGTAACTCGTAGGAACTGACCCCGCAGCCGCGGGACTCCCGGTTTGAGAATACGACGATAATTTCCAAATTTCTAGACTTAGGCTTAAAAACTTGGCGTTAGAGGGTGAAATCCCGAAATAGCACCCAAACGTACCCGTGGGTGGCTCCAACACCTCCCACGGGACCAATGTAACTCGTAGGAACGGACCCCGGTTTTACAATATACCACGGTAATTTTCATATTTCTAGACTTAGGCTTAAAAACATGGCGTTAGAGGGTGAAAACCCGAGACAACCCCCGAACGTCCCCGTGGGTGGCACCAACACCTCCCACGGGACCAATATAACTCGTAGGAACTGACCCCGGTGCCGCGGGACTCCCCATTTGGGAATACGACTGTAATTTGCATATTTCTAGACTTAGGCTTAAAAACATCGCGTTAGAGGGTGAAAACACGAAACAGCCCCCGAACGTCCCCGTGGGTGGCACCAACACCTCCCACGGGACCAATGTAACTCGTAGGAACTGACCCCGCAGCCGCGGAACTCCCGGTTTGAGAATACGAAGGTAATTTGCATATTTATAGACTTAAGCAAAATATGGCGTTAGAGGGTGAGATCTCGAAACAGCCCCCGAACGTCCCCGTGGTGGCACCAACACCTCCCACGGGACCAATGTAACTCTTAGAAACTAACCCCGTAGTCGCGGGCATCCAGTTTGAAAATACGACGATAATTTGTATATTTCTAGACTTAAGCAAAACATGGCGTTAGAGCGTGAGATCTCGAACCAGCCGTCGAACGTACCCGTGGGTGGCACCAACACCTCCCACGGGACCAATGGAACTCGTAGGAACTGACCCCGCAGCCGCGCGACTCCCGATTTGGGAATACGACTGTAATTCCCATATTTCTAGACTTAGGCTTAAAAACATGGCGTTGGATGGTGAAATCCCAAAACAGCCCCCGAACGTCCCCGTGGTTGGCACCAACACCTCCCACAGGACCATTGTAACTCGTAGTAACTGACCCCGCTGCCGCGCGACACCCGATTTGAGAATACGATGGTAATTTCCATATTTCTAGACTTTGGCTTAAAAACATGGCGTTAGAGGGTGAAAACCCGAAACAACCCCCGAACGTACCCGTGGGTGGCACCAACACCTCCCACGGGACCAATGTAACTCATAGGAACTGACCCCTTAGTCGCGGGACTCCAGGTTTTAGAATACGACGGTAATTTGCACATTTCTAGACTTAGGCTTAAAAACTTGGCGTTAGAGAGTGAAAACCCGAAACAGCCCCCCAACGTACCTGTGGTTGGCACCAACACCTCCCACGGGACCAATGTAACTCGTAGGAACTGACCCTGCAGCCGCGGGACTCCCGGTTTGAGAATATGATGATAATTTCCATATTTCTAGACTTAGGCTTAAAAACATGGCGTTAGAGGGTGAAAACTCGAAACAGCCCCCGAACGTACCCGTGGGTGGCACGAACACCTCCCACGGGACCAATGTAACTCGTAGGAACTGACCCCTTAGTCGCGGGACTCCCGGTTTTAGAATACGATGGTAATTTGAATATTTCTAGACTTAGGCTTAAAAACATGGCGTTAGAGGGTGAAAACTCGAAACAGCCCCCGAACGTCCCCGTAGGTGGTACCAACACCTCACACGGGACCGATATAACTCGTAGGAACTGACCCCGCAGCCGCGGGACTCCCGGTTTGGGAATACGACTGTAATTTGCAAATTTCTAGACTTAGGCTTAAAAACATGGCGTTAGAGGCAGAGAACTCAAAACAGCCACCGAACGTCACCGTGGGTGGCACCAACACCTCCCACGGGACCAATGTAACGCATTGAAACTGACCCCGCAGCCGCGAAACTCTCGGTTTGAGAATATGACGGTAATTTGCATATTTATACACTTAGGATTAAAAACATGGCGTTAAAGGGTGAAAACCCGAAACAGGCCCCGAACGTACCCGTGGGTGGCACCAACACCTCCCACGGGACCAATGTAACTCATAGAAACTGACCCCGCAGCCGCGGGACTCCCGGTTTGAGAATACAATGGTAATTTGTATATTTCTAGACTTAGGCTTAAAAACTTGGCGTTAGAGGGTGAAATCCCGAAACAGCACCCGAACGTACCCGTGGGTGGCTCCAACACCTCCCACAGGACCAATGTAACTCGTAGGAACGGACCCCGGTTTTAGAATACCACGGTAATTTTCATATTTCTAGACTTAGTCTTAAAAACATGGCGTTAGAGGGCGAAAACCCGAAACAGCCCCCGAACGTCCCCGTGGGTGGCACCAACACCACCCACGGGACCAATGTAACTCGTAGGAACTGACCCCGCAGCCGCGGAACTCCCGGTTTGAGAATACAACGGTAATTAGCATATTTATAGACTTAATCAAAACATGGCGTTAGAGGGTGAGATCTCGAAACAGCCCCCGAGCGTCCCGTGGGTGGCACCAACACCTCCCACGGGACCAATGTAACTCGTAGGAACTAACCCCGCAGCCGCGGGACTCCCGATTTGGGAATACGACGGTAATTTGCATATTTCTAGACTGAGGCTTCAAAACATGGCGTTAGAGGGTGAAAACCCGAAACAGCCCCCGAACGTCCCCGTGGGTGGCACCAACACCTCCCACGGGACCAATGTAACTGGTTGGAACTGACCCCGCAGCCGTGGGACTCCCGGTTTGGGAATACGGCGATAATTTACATATTTCTAAAAACATGGCGTTAGAGGGTGAAAACCCGAAAAAGCCCCCGAACGTCGCCGTGGGTGGCACCAACACCTCCCACGGGAGCAATGTAACTCGTAGGAACTGACCCCGCAACCGCGGGACTCCCGGTTTGAGAATACGACGATAATTTGCATATTTCTAGACTTAGGCTTAAAAACATGGCGTTAGAGGGTGAAAACCCAAAATAGCCCCCGAATGTACCCGTGGGTGGCACCAACACCTCCCATGGGACCAATGTAACTCGTAGGAACTGACCCCGCAGTCTCGGGTCTTCCGGTTTTATAATACGACGGTAATTTTCATATTTCTAGACTTAGGCATAAAAACATGGCGTTAGAGGGTGAAAACCCGAAACAGCCACCGAACGTACCCGTGGGTGGAACCAACACCTCCCACGGGACTAGTGTAACTCGCAGGAACTGACCCCGCAGTCGCGGGACTCCCGGTTTGAGAATACGATGGTAATTTTCATATTTCTAGACTTAGGCTTAAAAACATGGCGTTAGAGGGTGAAAACCCGAAACAGCACCTGAACGTACCCGTGGTTGGCATCAACACCTCCCACGGGACCAATTTAACTCGTAGGACCTGACCCCACAGTCGCTGGACTCCCGTTTATAGAATACGACGGTAATTTGCATAATTCTATACTTAAGCTTAAAAACATAGCGTTTGAGGGTGAAAACCCGAAATAGCCCCCGAACGTCCCTAGTGGGTGGCACCAACACCTCCCACGGGACCAATGTAACTCGTAGGATCTGAGCCCCCAGCAGCGGGACTCCAAGTTTGGGAATACGACTGTAATTTGCAAATTTCTAGACTTAGGCTTAAAAACATGGCGTCAGAGGGTGAAAACTCGAAACAGCCACCAAACGTCCCCGTGGGTGGCACCAACACCTCCCACGGGACCAATGTAACTCGTAGGAACTAACCCCGCTACCACGGGACTCCCGGTTTGAGAATACGATGATAATTTGAATATTTCTAAACTTAGGCTTAAAAACATGGTGTTAGAGGATGAAAATACGAAACAGCCCCCGAACGTACCCGTGGGTGGCACCAACACCTCCCACGGGACCAATGTAACTCGTAGGAACTGACCCCGCAGCCGCGGGACTCCCGGTTTGGTAATACAACTGTAATTTTCAAATTTCTAGACTTAGGCATAAAAACATAGCATTAGAGGGAGAGAACTCGAAACGACCACCGAACGTCCCCGTGGGTGGCACCAACACCTCGCACGGGACTAACGATTTGAGAATACGACGGTAATTTGCATATTTCCAAACTTAGGCTTAAAAAAATGACGTTAGAGGGTGAAAACCGGAAACAGCCCCCGAACGTACCCGTGGTTGGCACCAACACCTCCCACGGTACCAATGTAACTCGTAGGAACTGACCCCGCAGTCGCGGGACTCCCGGTTTTAGCATACGACGGTAATTTCCATATTTCTATACTTAAGCTTAAAAACATAGCGTTTGAGGGTGAAAACCCGAAACAGCCCCCGAACGTCCCTAGTGGGTGGCACCAACACATTCCACGGGACCAATGTAACTCGTAGTAACTGATCCCGCAGCCGCGGGACTCCCAATTTGAGAATACGACGGTAATTTGCCTATTTCTAGACTTAGGATTAAAAACATGGCGATAGTGTGTGAAAATCAAAAACAGCCCCCGAACATACCCGTGGGTGGCACCAACTCCTCCCACGGGACCAATGTAACTCTTAGAAACTGACCTCATAGCCGCGGGCTCCCAGTTTGAGAATACGACGGTAATTTGCATATTTATAGACTTCAGCAAAATATGGCGTTAGAGGGTGAGATCTCGAAACAGCCCCCGAACGTCCCCGTGGTGGCACCAACACCTCCCACGGGACCAATGTAACTCGTAGGAACTGACCCAGCAGCTGCGGGACTCCCGGTTTGGGAATACGACGGTAATTTGCATATTTCTAGACTTATGCATAAAAACATGGCGTTAGAGGGAGAGAACTCAAAACAGCCACCGAACGTCCCCGTGGGTGGCACCAATACCTCCCATGGGACCAATGTAACTCGTAGGAACTGACCCCGCAGCCGCGGGACTCCCCAATTTGTAATACGACTGTAATTTGCATATTTCTAGACTTAATCTTAAAAACATGGCGTTGGAGGGTGAACTCCCGAAACAGCCCCGGAACGTCCCCGTGGGTGGCACCAACACCTCCCACAGGACCAATGTAACTCGTAGGAACTGACCCCGCAGCCGCGGGACTCCCGGTTTGAGAATACGACGATAATTTCCAAATTTCTAGACTTAGGCTTAAAAACTTGGCGTTAGAGGGTGAAATCCTGAAACAGCACCCGAACGTACCCGTGGGTGGCTCCAACACCTCCCACGGGACCAATGTAACTCGTAGGAACGGACCCCGGTTTTACAATATACCACGGTAATTTTCATATTTCTAGACCTAGGCTTAAAAACATGGCGTTAGAGGGTGAAAACCCGAGACAACCCCCGAACGTCCCCGTGGGTGGCACCAACACCTCCCACGGGACCAATATAACTCGTAGGAACTGACCCCGGTGCCGTGGGACTCCCCATTTGGGAATACGACTGTAATTTGCATATTTCTAGACTTAGGCTTAAAAACATGGCGTTAGAGGGTGAAAACACGAAACAGCCCCCGAACGTCCCCGTGGGTGGCACCAACACCTCCCACGGGACCAATGTAACTCGTAGGAACTGACCCCGCAGCCGCGGAACTCCCGGTTTGAGAATACGACGGTAATTTGCATATTTATAGACTTAAGCAAAATATGGCGTTAGAGGGTGAGATCTCGAAACAGCCCCCGAACGTCCCCGTGGTGGCACCAACACCTCCCACGGGACCAATGTAACTCGTAGGAATTGACCCAGCAGCTGCGGGACTCCCGGTTTGGGAATACGACGGTAATTTGCATATTTCTAGACTTAGGCTTAAAAACATGGCGTTAGAGGGGGAAAACCCGAAACAGCCCCCGAACGTCCCCGTGGGTGGCACCAACACCTCCCACGGGACCAATGTAACTGGTAGGAATTGACCCCGCAGCCGCGGGACTCCCGGTTTGGGAATACGACGGTAATTTTCATATTTCTAGACTTAGGCTTAAAAACATGGCGTTAGAGGCTGAAAACCCGAAACAGCCCCCGAACGTCCCCGTGGGTGGCACCAACACCTCCCACGGGACCAATGTAACTCGTAGGAACTGACCCCGCAGCCACGCGACTCCCGGTTTGAGAATACGACGGTAATTAGCATATTTATAGACTTAAGCAAAACATGGCGTTAGAGGGTGAGATCTCGAAACAGCCCCCGAGCGTCCCGTGGGTGGCACCAACACCTCCCACGGGACCAATGTAACTCGTAGGAACTGACCCCGCAGCCGCGGGACTCCCGAGTTGGGAATACGACGGTAATTTGCATATTTCTAGACTGAGGCTTCAAAACATGGCGTTAGAGGGTGAAAACCCGAAACAGCCCCCGAACGTCCCCGTGGGTGGCACCAACACCTCCCACGGGACCAATGTAACTGGTAGGAATAGACCCCGCAGCCGCGGGACTCCTGGTTTGGGAATACGACGATAATTTGCTTATTTCTAAAAACATGGCGTTAGAGGGTGAAAACCCGAAAAAGCCCCCGAACGTCGCTGTGGGTGGCACCAACACCTCCCACGGGAGCAATGTTACTCGTAGGAACTGACCCCGCAACCGCGGGACTCCCGGTTTGAGAATACGACGATAATTTGCATATTTCTAGACTTAGGCTTAAAAACATGGCGTTAGAGGGTGAAAACCCAAAATAGCCCCCGAACGTATCCGTGGGTGGCACCAACACCTCCCACGGGACCAATGTAACTCGTAGGAACTGACCCCACAGTCTCGGGTCTTCCGGTTTTATAATACGACATTAATTTTCATATTTCTAGACTTAGGCATAAAAACATGGCGTTAGAGGGTGAAAACCTGAAACAGCCACCGAATGTACCCGTGGGTGGAACCAACACCTCCCACGGGACCAATGTAACTCGCAGGAACTGACCCCGTAGTCGCGGGACTCCTGGTTTGAGAATACGACGGTAATTTTCATATTTCTAGACTTAGGCTTAAAAACATGGCGTTAGAGGGTGAAAACCCGAAACAGCACCCGAACGTACCCGTGGTTGGCATCAACACCTCCCACGGGACCAATGTAACTCGTAGGAACTGACCCCGCAGTCGCGGGACTCCCGGTTATAGAATACGACGGTAATTTGCATAATTCTATACTTAAGCTTAAAAACATAGCGTTTGAGGGTGAAAACCCGAAATAGCCCCCGAACGTCCCTAGTGGGTGGCACCAACACTTCCCACGGGACGAATGTAACTCGTAGGATCTGAGCCCCCAGCCGCGGGACTCCCAATTTGGGAATACGACAGTAATTTGCAAATTTCTAGACTTAGGCTTAAAAACATGGCGTCAGAGGGTGAAAACTCGAAACAGCCACCAAACGTCCCCGTGGGTGGCACCAACACCTCCCACGGGACTAATGTAACTCGTAGGAACTAACCCCGCTTCCGCGGGACTCCCGGTTTGAGAATACGATGATAATTTGAATATTTCTAAACTTAGGCTTAAAAACATGGTGTTAGAGGGTGAAAATACGAAACAGCCTCCGAACGTACCCGTGGATGGCACCAACACCTCCCACGGGACCAATGTAACTCGTAGGAACTGACCCCGCAACCGCGGGACTCCCGGTTTGGGAATACGACTGTAATTTTCAAATTTCTAGACTTAGGCATAAAAACATGGCATTAGAGGGAGAGAACTCGAAACAACCACCGAACGTCCCCGTGGGTGGCACCAACACCTCGCACGGGACTAACGATTTGAGAATACGACGGTAATTTGCATATTTCCAAACTTAGGCTTAAAAACATGGCGTTAGAGGGTGAAAACCCGAAACAGCCCCCGAACGTACCCGTGGTTGGCACCAGCACCTCCCACGGTACCAATGTAACTCGTAGGAACTGACCCCGCAGTCGCGGGACTCCCAGTTTTAGCATACGACGGTAATTTGCATATTTCTATACTTAAGCTTAAAAACATAGCGTTTGAGGGTGAAAACCCGAAACAGCCCCCGAACGACCCTAGTGGGTGGCACCAACACCTTCCACGGGACCAATGTAACTCGTAGGAACTGATCTCGCAGCCGCGGGACTCCCAATTTGAGAATACGACGGTAATTTGCCTATTTCTAGACTTAGGATTAAAAACATGGCGTTAGTGTGTGAAAATCAAAAACAGCCCCCGAACATACCCGTGGGTGGCACCAACTCCTCCCACGGGACCAATGTAACTCTTAGAAACTGACCTCGTAGCCGCGGGCTCCCAGTTTGAGAATACGACGGTAATTTGCATATATATAGACTTAAGCAAAATATGGCGTTAGAGGGTGAGATCTCGAAACAGCCCCCGAACGTCCCCGTGGTGGCACCAACACCTCCCACGGGACCAATGTAACTCGTAGGAACTGACCCCGCAGCCGCGGGACTCCCGGTTTGAGAATACGACGGTAATTTGCATATTTATAGACTTAAGCAAAATATGGCGTTAGAGGGTGAGATCTCAAAACATCCCCCGAGTGTCTCGTGGGTGGCACCAACACCTCCCACGGGACCAATGTAACTCGTAGGAATGACCCCGCAGTCACGGGACTCCTAATTTGGAAATACTACGGTAATTTGCATATTTCTACACTACGGCTTAAAAACATGGCGTTGGAGGGTGAAAACCCGAAACAGCCCCCGAACGTCCCCATGGGTGGCACCAACACCTCCCACGGGACCAATGTAACTCGTAGGAACTGACCCCGCAGTCGCGGGACTCCGGGTTTGAGAATACGAAGGTAATTTGCGTATTTGTAGACTTAGTCTTAAAAACTTGGTGTTAGAGGATGAAAACCCGAAACATCCCCCAAAACGTCCCCGTGGATGGCACCAACACCTCCCACTATATAAATATAATTGTAGAAACTGACCCCGCAGCCGCGGGACTCCCCATTTGGGAATACGACTGTAATTTGCATATTTCTAGACTTAGGCCTAAAAACATCACTTTAGAGGGTGAAAACACGAAACAACCCCCGAACGTCCCCGTGGGTGGCACCAACACCTCCCACGAGACCAATGTAACTCGTAGGAACTGACCCCACAGCCGCGGGACTCCCGGTTTGAGAATACGACGGTAATTTGCATATTTACAGACTTAAGCAAAACATGGCGTTAGAGGGTGAGATCTCGAAACAGCCCCCGAACGTCCCCGTGGGTGGCACCAACACCTCCCACGGGACCAATGTAACTCGTAGGAACTGACCCCACAGCCGCGGGACTCCTGGTTTGAGAATACGACGGTAATTTGCATATTTCTAGACTTAGGCTTAAAAACATGGCGTTAGAGGGTGAAAACCCGAAACAGCCCCAGAACGTCCCCGTGGATGGCACCAACACCTCCCACTATATAAATATAATTGTAGGAACTGACCCCGCAGCCGCGGGACTCCCCATTTGGGAATACGACTGTAATTTGCATATTTCTAGACTTAGGCCTAAAAACAACACTTTAGAGGGTGAAAACATGAAACAGCCCCCGAACGTCCCCGTGGGTGGCACCAACACCTCCCACGGGACCAATGTAACTCGTAGGAACTGACCCCACAGCCGCGGGACTCCCGGTTTTAGAATACGACAGTAATTTGCATATTTCTAGACTTAGGCTTAAAAACATGGCGTTAGAGGGTGAAAACCTGAAATAGCCCCCGAACGTCCCCGTGGGTGGCACCAACAACTCCCACGAGACCAATGTAACTCATAGGAACAGGCCCCGCTGCCGCGGGACTCTCGATTTGAGAATACGACGGTAATATGCATATTTATAGACTTAAGCAAAACATGGCGTTAGAGGGTGAGATCACGAAACATCCCCCGAACGTCCCCGTGGGTGGCACCAACACCTCCCACGGGACCAATGTAACTCGTAGGAACTGACACCGCAGCTGCGGGACTCCCGGTTTGGGAATACGACCGTAATTTGCATATTTCTAGACTTAGGCTTAAAAACATGGCGTTAGACGGTGAAAACCTGAAACAGCCCCCGAACGTTCCCGTGGGTGGCACCAACACCTTCCATGGGACCAATGTAACTTGTAGGAACTGAACCCGCAGCCGCGGGACTCCCGGTTTGGGAATACGACGGTAATTTGCATATTTCTAGACTTAGGCTTAAAAACATGGCGTTAGAGGGTGAAAACCCAAAACAGCCCCCGAACGTCCCCATGGGTGGCACCAACACCTCCCATGGGACCAATGTAACTCATTGGAACTGACCCCGCAGCCGCGGGACTCCCGGTTTGAGAATACGACGGTAATTTGCATATTTATAGACTTAAGCAAAATATGGCGTTAGAGGGTGAGATCTCGAAACATCCCCCGAGCGTCCCGTGGGTGGCACCAACACCTCCCACGGGACCAATGTAACTCGTAGGAATGACCCCGCAGTCACGGGACTCCCAATTTGGAAATACTACGGTAATTTGCATATTTCTACACTACGGCTTAAAAACATGCCGTTGGAGGGTGAAAACCCGAAACAGCCCCCGAACGTCCCCGTGGGTGGCACCAACACCTCCCACGGGACCAATGTAACTCGTAGGAACTAACCCCGCAGCCGCGGGACTCTCGGTTTGGGAATACGACGGTAATTTGCATATTTCTAAAAACATGGCGTTTGAGGGTGAAAACTCGAAACAGCCCCCGAACGTCCCCGTGGGTGGTACCAACAATGGGACCAATGTAACTCGTAGGAAATGACTCCGCAGTCTCGGGACTCTCGGTTTTATAATACGACGGTAATTTCTATATTTCTAGACTTAGGCTTAAAAACATGGCGTTAGAGGGTGAAAACCCGAAACAGCCCCCGAACGTACCCGTGGGTGGCACCAACACCTCCCATGGGACCAATGTAACTCATAGGAACTGACCCCGCAGTCTCGGGACTCCCGATTTTATAATACGACGGTAATTTGCATATTTCTAGACTTAGGGTTAAAAACATGGCGTTAGAGGGTGAAAACCCGAAACAGCCCCCGAACGTACCCGTGGGTGGCACCAACATCTCCCACGAGACCAATGTAACTCGTAGGAACTGACCCCGCAGTCGCGGGACTCCCGGTTTAAGAATACGATGGTAATTTGCATATTTCTAGACTTAGGCTTAAAAACCTGACGTTAGAGAGTGAAAACCCGAAACAGCACTCGAACGTACCCGTGGTTGGCACCAACTCCTCCCACGGGACCAATGTAACTCGTAGGAACTGACCCCACAGCCGCGGGACTCCCGGTTTGGGAATACGACTGTAATTTGCAAATTTCTGGAATAGGCATAAAAAAATGGCGTTAGAGGGAGAGAACTCGAAACAGCCACCGAACGTCCCCGTGGGTGGCACCAACACCTCCCACGGGACCAATGTAACTCTTAGAAACTAACCCCGTAGTCGCGGGCACCCAGTTTGAGAATACGACAGTAATTTGAATATTGTTAGACTTAAGCAAAACTTGGCGTTAGAGGGTGAGATCTCGAACCAGCCCCTGAACGTACCCGTGGGTGGCACCAACACCTTCCACGGGACCAATGGAACTCGTAGGAACTGACCCCACAGCCGCGGGACTTCCGATTTGGGAATACGACTGTAATACGCATATTTCTAGACTTAGGCTTAAAAACATGGCGTTGGATGGTGAAATCCCGAAACAGCCCCTGAACGTCCCCGTGGTTGGCACCAACACCTCCCACAAGACAAATGTAAATCGTAGTAACTGACCCCACTGCCGCGCGACTCCCGATTTGAGAATACGATGTTAATTTCCATATTTCTAGACTTTGGCTTAAAAACATGGCGTTAGAGGGTGAAAACCCGAAAAAAAACCCCGAACGTACCCGTGGGTGGCACCAACACCTCCCATGGGACCAATGTAACTCGTAGGAACTCACCCCGGAGTCGCGGGACTCCCGGTTTTAGAATACGACGGTAATTTGCACATTTCTAGACTTAGGCTTAAAAACTTGGCGTTAGAGAGTGAAAACCCAAAATAGCCCCCCAACGTACCTGTGGGTGGCAGCAACACCTCCCACGGGACCAATGTAACTCGTAGGAACTGACCCCGCAGCCACGGGACTCCCGGTTTGAGAATACAACGATAATTTCCATATTTCTAAACTTAGGCTTAAAAACATGGCGTTAGAGGATGAAAACCCGAAACAGCCCCCGAACGTACCCGTGGGTGGCACGAACACCTCCCACGGGACCAATGTAACTCGTAGGAACTGACCCCTTAGTCGCGGGACTTTCGGTTTTAGAATACGATGGTAATTTGCATATCTCTGGACTTAGGCTTAAAAACATGGCGTTAGAGGGTGAAAACTCGAAACAGCCCCCAAACGTCCCCGTAGGTGGTACCAACACCTCCCATGGGACCGATATAACTCGTAGGAACTGACCCTGCAGCCGCGGGACTCCCGGTTTGGGAATACGACTGTAATTTGCGAATTTCTAGACTTAGGCTTAAAAACATGGCGTTAGAGGGAGAGAACTCGAAACAGACACCGAACGTCCCCGTGGGTGGCACCAACACCTCCCACGGGACCAATGTAACGCATAGAAACTGACCCCGCAGCCGCGGAACTCCCGGTTTGAGAATATGACGGTAATTTGCATATTTCTATACTTAGGATTAAAAACATGGCGTTAAAGGGTGAAAACCCGAAACAGGCCCCGAACGTACCCGTGGGTGGCACCAACACCTCCCACGGGACCAATGTAACTCATAGAAACTGACCCCACAGCCGCGGGACTCCCGGTTTGAGAATACAACGATAATTTGTATATTTCTAGACTTAAGCAAAACATGGCGTTAGAGGGTGAGATCTCGAAACAACCGCCGAATGTCCCCGTGGGTGGCACCAATACCTCCCACGGGACCAATGTAACTCGTAGGAACTGACCCCGCAGCCGCGGGACTCCCGATTTGGTAATACGACTGTAATTTGCATATTTCTAGACTTAGGCTTAAAAACATGGCGTTGGAGGGTGAAATCCCGAAACAACCCCCAAACGTCCCCGTGGGTGGCACCAACACCTCCCACAGGACCAATGTAACTCGTAGGAACTGACCCCGCAGCCGCGGGACTCCCGGTTTGAGAATACGACGATATTTTCCAAATTTTTAGACTTAGGCTTAAAAACTTGGCATTAGAGGGTGAAATCCCGAAACAGCCCCCGAACGTACCCGTGGGTGGCTCCAACACCTCCCACGGGACCAATGTAACTCGTAGGAACGGACCCCGGTTTTAGAATTCCACGGTAATTTTCATATTTCTAGACTTAGGCTTAAAAACATGGCGTTAGAGGGTGAAAACCCGAGACAACCCCCGAACGTCCCCGTGGGTGGCACCAACACCTCCCACAGGACCAATATAACTCGTTGGAACTGACCCCGGTGCCGCGGGACTCCCCATTTGGGAATACGACTGTAATTTGCATATTTCTAGATTTAGGCTTAAAAACATGGCGTTAGAGGGGGAAAACACGAAACAGCCCCCGAACGTCCCCGTGGGTGGCACCAACACCTCCCATGGGACCAATGTAACTCGTAGGAACTGACCCCGCAGCCGCGGGGCTCCCCATTTGGGAATACGGCTGTAATTCGTATATTTCTAGACTTAGGCTTAAAAACAAGTGGTTAGAGGGTGAAAACCCGAAACATCCCCCGAACGTCCCCGTGGGTGGCCCCAACACCTCCCACGGGACCAATGTAACTCGTAGGTACTGACCCCGCAGCCACGGGACTCTCGGTTTGAGAATACGACGGTAATTTGCATATATATAGACTTAAGAAAAACATGGCGTTAGAGGGTGAGATCTCGAAACAGCCCCCGAGCGTCCCGTGGGTGGCACCAACACCTCCCACTGGACCAATGTAACTCGTAGCAACTGACCCCGCAGCCGCGGGACTCCCGGTTTGGGAATACGATGATAATTTGCATATTTCTAAAAGCATGGCGTTAGAGGGTGAAAACCCGAAAAATCCCCCGAACGTCGCCGTGGATGGCACCAACACCTCCCACGGGAGCAATGTAACTCGTAGGAACTGACCCCGCAACCGCGGGACTCCCGGTTTGAGAATACGACAATAATTTGCATATTTCTAGGCTTAATCTTAAAAACATGGCGTTAGAGGGTGAAAACCCAAAATAGCCCCCGAACGTACCCGTGGGTGGCACCAACACCTCCCACGGCACCAATGTAACTCGTAGGAACTGACCCCGAAGTCTCGGGTCTCCCGGTTTTATAATGCGACGGTAATTTGCATATTTCTAGACTTAGGCATAAAAACATGGTGTTAGAGGGTGAAAACTCGAAACAGCCACCGAACGTACCCATGGGTGGCACCAACACCTCCCACGGGACCAATGTAACTCGCAGGAACCGACCCCGCAGTTGCGGGACTCCTGGTTTGAGAATACGACTGTAATTTGCATATTTCTAGACTTAGGCTTAAAAACATGGCGTTAGAGGGTGAAAACCCGAAACAGCACCCGAACGTACCCGTGGTTGGCACCAATACCTCCCACGGGACCAATGTAACTCGTAGGAACTGACCCCGCAGTCGCAGGACTCCCAGTTATAGAATACGACGGTAATTTGCATAATTCTATACTTAAGCTTAAAAACATAGCGTTTGATGGTGAAAACCCGAAACAGCCCCGAACGTCCCTATTGGGTGGCACCAACACCTCCCACGGGACCAATGTAACTCGTAGGATCTGACCCCGCAGCCGCGGGACTCCCAGTTTGGGAATACGACTGTAATTTGCAAATTTCTAGACTTAGGCTTAAAAACATGGCGTCAGAGGGTGAAAACTCGAAACAGCCACCAAACGTGCCCGTGGGTGGCACCAACACCTCCCACGGGACCAATGTAACTCGTAGGAACTAACCCCGCTACCGCGGGACTCCCTGTTTGAGAATACGATGATAATTTGAATATTTCTAAACTTAGGCTTAGAAACATGGCGTTAGAGGGTGAAAACCCGAAACAGCCCACGAACGTACCCGTGGGTGGCACCAACACCTCCCATGGGACCAATGTAACTCGTAGGAACTGACCCCGCAGCCGCGGGACTCCCAATTTGAGAATACGGCGGTAATTTGCCAATTTCTAGACTTAGGATTAAAAACATGGCGTTAGTGTGTGAAAATCAAAAACAGCCCCCGAACATACCCGTGGGTGGCACCAACTCCTCCCACGGGACCAATGTAACTCTTAAAAACTGACCTCGTAGCCGCGGGCTCCCAGTTTGTGAATACGACGGTAATTTGTTTATTTCTAGACTTAAGCAAAGCATGGCGTTAGAGGGTGAGATCTCGAACCAGCCCCCGAACGTCCACATGGGTGGCACCAACACCTCCCACGGGACCAATGTAACTCGTAGGAACTGACCCCGCACCAACGGGACTCCCGGTTTGGGAATACGACAGTAATTTGCAAATTTCTAGACTTAGGCATAAAAACATGGCGTTAGAGGGAGAGAACTCGAAACAGCCACCGAACGTCCCCGTGGGTGGCACCAACACCTCCCACGGGACCAATGTATCTCATAGGAACTGGTCCCGTAGTCGCAGGACTCCCGATTTGAGAATACGATGGTAATTTGCCTATTTCTAGACTTAGGATTAAAAACATGGTGTTAGAGTGTGAAAATCCAAAACAACCCCCGAATGTACTCGTGGGTGGCACCAACACCTCCCACGGGACCAATGTAACTCTTAGAAACTGACCCCGCAGCCGCGGGCTCCCAGTTTGATAATACGACGGTAATTTGTATATTTCTAGACTTAATCAAAACATGGTGTTAGAGTGTGAGATCTCGAATCATCCCCCGAACGTCCCCGTGGGTGGCACCAACACCTCCCACGGGACCAATGGAACTCGTAGGAACTGACCCCCCAGCCGCGGGACTCCCGGTTTGGGAATACGACGGTAATTCACATATTTATAGACTTAGGCTTAAAAACATGGCGTTGGATGGTAAAATCCCGAAACAGCCCCCGACCGTCCCCGTGGATGCCACTAACACCTCCCACAGGAGCAATGTAACTCTCAGGAAATGACCCCGCAGCCGCGGGACTCTCGGTTTGAGAATACGACGGTAATTTCAATATTTATAGACTTTGGTTTAAAAACATGGCATTAGAGGGTGAAAACCCGAAACAACCCCCGAACGTACCCGTGGGTGGCACCAATACCTCCCATGGGACCAATGTAACTCGTAGGAACTGACCCCGCAGTCGCGGGACTCCCGGTTTGAGAATACGATGGTAATTTGCATATTTCTAGACTTAGGATTAAAGACATGGCGTTAGAGGGTGAAAACACGAAACAACCCCTGGACGTACCCGTGGGTGGCACGAACACCTCCCATGGGACCAATGTAACTCATAGAAACTGACCCCACAGCCGCGGGACTCCCGGTTTGAGAATACAACGGTAATTTGTATATTTCTAGACTTAAGCAAAACATGGCGTTAAAGGGTGAGATCTCGAAACAGCCCCCGAACGTACCCGTGGGTGGCACCAACACCTCCCACGGGATCAATGTAACTCGTAGGAACTGACGCCACAGTCGCGGGACTCCAGATTTGGGAATACCACTGTAATTTGCATATTTATAGACTTAGGCTTAAAAACATGGCGTGGGAGGGTGAAATCCCGAAATAGCCCCCCGAATGTCCCCGTGGGTGGCACCCACACCTTCCACTGGACCAATGTAACTCGTAGGAACTGACCCCGCAGCCGCGGGGCTCCCGGTTTGACAATACGACGATAATTTCCATATTTCTAGACTTAGGCTTAAAAACCTGGCGTTAGAGGGTGAAAACCCGAAACAGCACCCGAACGTACCCATGGGTGGCATCAACACCTCCCACGGGACCAATGTAACTCGTAGGAACTGACCCGCAGTCGCGGGACTCCCGGTTTTTGAATACGACGGTAATTTGCATATTTCTAGACTTAGGCTTAAAAACATGGCGTTAGAGGGTGAAATCCCGAAACAGCCCCCGAACGTCCCCGTGGGTGGCACCAACACCTCCCACAGGACCAAAGTAACTCGTAAGAGCTGACCCCTCAGCCGCGGGAGTCCCGGTTTGATAATAGGACGATAATTTCCATATTTCTAGACTTAGGCTTAAAAACATGGCGTTAGAGGGTGAAAACCCGAAACAGCACCCGAACGTACCCGTGGGTGGAACCAACACCTCCCACGGGACCAATGTAACTCGTAGGAACTAACCCCGCACCCGCGGGACTCCCGGTTTGGGAATACAACTGTAATTTGCAAATTACTAGACTTAGGATTAAAAACATGGCGTTAGAGGGACAGAACTCAAAACATCGACCGAACGTCCCCATGGGTGGCACCAACACCTCCCACGGGACCAATGTAACTCGTAGGAACTGACCTCGCAGCCGCGGGACTCCCGGTTTTGGAATACAATGGTAATTTGCATATTTCTAGACTTAGGCTTAAAAACATGGCGTTAGAGGGTCAAAACACGAAACAGTCCCTGAACGTCCCCGTGGGTCGCACCAACACCTCCCACGGGACCAATGTAACTCGTAAGAACTGACACCGCAGCCGCGGGACTCCCAGTTTGAGAATACGATGGTAATTTGCATGTTTAAAGACTTAAGCAAAACATGGCGTTAGAGGGTGAGATCTCAAAACAGCCAGCGAGCGTCCCGTGGGTAGCACCAACACCTCCCACGGGACCAATGTAACTCGTAGGAACTGACCCCGCAGCCGCTGGACTCCTGGTTGGGGAATACGATGGTAATTTGCGGATTTCTAGACTGAGGCTAAAAAACATGGCGTCAGAGGGTGAAAACCCGAAACAGCCCCCGAACGTCCCCGTGGGTGGACCAACACATCCCACGGGACCAATGTAACTCGTAGGAACTGACCCCGCAACCGCGAGACTTACGGTTTGGGAATACGAAGGTAATTTGCATATTTCTAAAAACATGGCGTTAGAGGGTGAAAACTCGAAACAGCCCCCGAACGTCCACGTGGATGGCACCAACACCTCCCACGGGACCAATGTAACTCGTAGTGACTGACCCCACAACCGCGGGACTCCCAATTTTTGAATACGGCGCTAATTTGAATATTTCTAAACTTAGGCTTAAAAACATGGTGTTAGAGGGTGAAAACCAGAAACAGCACCCAAACGTACCCATGCTTGGCACCAACACCTCCCACGGGACCAATGTAACTCGTAGGAACTGACCCCGCAGTCACGGGACTCCCGGTTTTAGAATACGACGGTAATTTGCATATTTCTATACTTAAGCATAAAAACATAGCATTTGAGGGTGAAAACCCGAAACAGCCCCCGAACGTCCCCGTGGGTGGCACCAACACCTCCCACGGGACCAATGTAACTCGTAGGTACTGACCCCGCAGCCGCGGGACTCCCGGTTTGATAATTCAACGGTAATTTGCATATTTCTAGACTTAGGTTTAAAAACATGGCGTTAGAGGGTGAAAACACGAAACAGCCCCCGAACGTCCCCGTGGGTGGCAACAACACCTCCTACGGGACCAATGTAACTCGTAAGAATTGACCCCGCAGCCACGGGAATCCCGGTTTGATAATATGATGATAATTCGCATATTTCTAGACTTAAGCAAAACATGGGGTTAGAGGGTGAGATCTCAAAACAGCCCCCGAACGTCCCCGTGGGTGGCACCAACAGCTCCCACCGGACCAATGTAACTCGTAGGAACTGATCCCGCAACCGCGGGACTCCAAAATTGAGAATACGACGGTAATTTGCCTATTTCTAGACTTAGGGTTAAAAACATGGCGTTAGTGTGTGAAAATTCAAAACAGCCCACGAACATACCCGTGGGTGGCCCCAACTCCTCCCACGTGACCAATGTAACTCTTAGAAACTGACCCGCATCCACGGGCTCCCAGTTTGAGAATACGACGATAATTTGTATATTTCTAGACTTAAGCAAAGCATGGCGTTAGAGGGTGAGATCTCGAACCAGCCCCCGAACGTCCCCGTGGGTGGCACCAACACCTTCTACGGGACCAATGTAACTCGTAGGAACTGACCCTGCAGCCGCGGGACTCCCGGTTTGGGAATACGACAGTAATTTGCAAATTTCTAGACTTAGGCATAAAAACATGGCGTTAGTGGGAGAGAACTCGAAACATCCACCGAACGTCCCCGTAGGTTGCACCAACACCTCCCACGGGACCAATGTAACTCGTAGGAAATGATCCCGCAGCCGCGGGACCCCCGATTTGAGAATACGATGGTAATTTGCCTATTTCTAGACTTAGGATTAAAAACATGGCGTTAGTGTGTGAAAATCCAAAACAGCCCCCGAACGTACTCGTGGGTGGCGCCAACACCTCTCACGGGACCAATGTAACTCTTAGAAACTGACCCGCAGCCGCGGGCTCCCAGTTTGAGAATACGACGATAATTTGAATATTTCTAGACTTAAGCAAAACGTGGCGTTCGAGTGTGAGATCTCGAACCATCCCCCGAACGTCCCCGTGGGTGGCACCAACACCTCCCACGTGACCAATGGAACTCGTAGGAACTGACCCCGCAGCCGCGGGACTCCCAGTTTGGGAATATGACGGTAATTTGCATATTTCTAAACTTAGGCTTAAAAACATGGCGTTGGAGGGTGAAATCCCGAAACAGCCCCCGAATGTCCCCGTGGGTGGTACCAACACCTCCCACAGGAGCAACGTAACTCGTAGGAACTGACTCCGCAGTCGCGGGACTCCCGGTTTCAGAATACGACGGTAATTTGCACATTTCTAGACTTAGGCTTAAAAACTTGGCATTAGAGGGTGAAAACCCGAAACAGCCCCCGAACGTACCCGTGGGTGGCACCAACACCTCCCACGGGACCAATGTGACTCGTAGGAACTGACCCCGCAGTCGCGGGACTCCCGGTTTGAGAATACGACGATAATTTCCATATTTCTAGACTTAGGCTTAAAAACATGGCGTTAGAGAGTGAAAAACCGAAACAGCCCCCGAACGTCCCCGTGGATGCCACCAACACCTCCCACAGGAGCAATGTAACTCGTAGGAACTGACCCCGCTGCCGTGGGACTCCCGGTTTGAGAATACGACGGTAATTTCCATATTTCTAGACTTTGGCTTAAAAACATGGCATTAGAGGATGAAAACCCGAAACTACCCCCGAACGTACCCGTGGGTGGCACCAACACCTCCCACGGGACCAATGTAACTCGTAGGAACTGACCCCGCAGTCGCGGGACTCCCAGTTTTTGAATACGATGGTAATTTGCACATTTTTAGACTTAGGCTTAAAAACTTGGCGTTATAGAGTGAAAACCCCAAACAGACCCCGAACGTACCCGTGGGTGGCACCAATACCTCCCACGGGACCAATGTAACTGGTAGGAACTGACCCCGCCGCCGCGGGAGTCCCGGTTTGAGAATACGACGATAAGTTCTATATTTCTAGACTTAGGCTTAAAAATATGGCGTTAGAGGGTGAAAACCCAAAACAGCCCCCGAACGTACCCGTGGGTGGCACGAAGACCTCCCACGGGACCAATGCAAATCGTAGGAACTGGCCCGTACTCGCGGGACTCCCGATTTTAGAATACGATGGTAATTTGCATATTTCTAGACTTAGGCTTAAAAACATGGCGTTAGAGGGTGAAAACTCGAAACAGCCCCCGAACGTCCCTGTGGGTGGTACCAACACCTCCCACGGGACCAATGTAACTTGTAGGAACTGACCCCGTAGCCGCGGGACTCCCGGTTTGGGAATACGACTGTAATTTGCAAATTTCTAGACTTAAGGTTACAAACATGGCGTTAGAGGGCGAGAACTCGAAACAGCGACCGAACGTCCCCGTGGGTGGCACCAACACCTCCCACGGGACCAATGTAACTCGTAGGAACTGACCCCACAGCCGCGGGACTCCCGCTTTGAGAATACGATGGTAATTTTCATATTTCTAGACTTAAGATTAAAGACATGGCGTTAGAGGGTGAAAACTCGAAACAGCCTCCGGACGTACCCGTGGGTGGCACGAACACCTCCCATGGGACTAATGTAACTCATAGAAACTATCCCCGCAGCCGCGGGACTCCCGGTTTGAGAATACAACGGTAATTTCCATATTTCTAGACTTTGGCTTAAAAACATGGCATTAGAGGATGAAAACCCGAAACTACCCCCGAACGTACCCGTGGGTGGCACCAACACCTCCCACGGGACCAATCTAACTCGTAGGAACTGACACCACAGTTGCGGGACTCCATATTTGGGAATACCACAATAATTTGCATATTTATAGACTTAGGCTTAAAAACATGGCGTTGGAGGGTGAAATCCCGAAGTAGCCCCCGAACGTCCCCGTGGGTGGCACCAACACCTCCCACTGGACCAATGTAACTCGTAGGAACTGACCCCACAGCCGCGGGACTCCCGGTTTGACCATACGACGATAATTTACATATTTCTAGACTTAGGCTTAAAAACCTGGCGTTAGAGGGTGAAAACCCGAAACAGCACCCGAACGTACCCGTGGGTGGCACGAAGACCTCCCACGGGACCAATGCAAATCGTAGGAACTGGCCCCGTACTCGCGGGACTCCCGATTTTAGAATACGATGGTAATTTGCATATTTATAGACTTAGGCTTAAAAACATGGCGTTAGAGGGTGAAAACTCGAAACAGCCCCCGAACGTCCCTGTGGGTGGTACCAACACCTCCCACGGGACCAATGTAACTTGTAGGAACTGACCCCGCAGCCGCGGGACTCCCGGTTTGGGAATACGACTGTAATTTGCAAATTTCTAGACTTAAGCTTAAAAACATGGCGTTAGAGGGAGAGAACTCGAAACAGCGACCGAACGTCCCCGTGGGTGGCACCAACACCTCCCACGGGACCAATGTAACTCGTAGGAACTGACCCCACAGCCGCGGGACTCCCGGTTTGAGAATACGATGGTAATTTGCATATTTCTAGACTTAAGATTAAAGACATGGCGTTAGAGGGTGAAAACTCGAAACAGCCCCCGGACGTACCCGTGGGTGGCGCGAACACCTCCCATGGGACCAATGTAACTCATAGAAACTGTCCCCGCAGCCGCGGGACTCCCGGTTTGAGAATACAACGGTAATTTGTATATTTCTAGACTTAAGCAAAACACGATGTTAAAGGGTCAGATCTCGAAACAGCCCCCGAACGTACCCGTGGGTGGCACCAACACCTTCCACGGGACCAATGTAACTCGTAGGAACTGACACCACAGTTTCGGGACTCCATATTTGGGAATACCACTATAATTTGCATATTTATAGACTTAGGCTTAAAAACATGGCGTTGGAGGGTGAAATCCCGAAGTAGCCTCCGAACGTCCCCGTGGGTGGCACCAACACCTCCCACTGGACCAATGTAACTCGTAGGAACTGACCCCGCAGCCGCGGGACTCCCGGTTTGACAATACGACGATAATTTCCATATTTCTAAACGTAGGCTTAAAAACCTGGCGTTAGAGGGTGAAAACCTGAAACAGCACCCGAACGTACCCGTGGGTGGCACGAAGACCTCCCACGGGACCAATGCAAATCGTAGGAACTGGCCCCGTACTCGCGGGACTCCCGATTTTAGAATACGATGGTAATTTGCATATTTCTAGACTTAGGCTTAAAAACCTGGTGTTAGAGGGTGAAAACCCGAAACAGCACCCGAACGTACCCGTGGGTGGCACCAACACCTCCCACGGGACCAATGTAACTCGTAGGAACTGACCGCGCAGTCGCGGAACTCCCGGTTTTAGAATACGATGGTAATTTGCATATTTCTAGACTTAGGCTTAAAAATATGGCGTCAGAGGGTGAAATCCCAAAACCGCCCCCGAACGTCCCCGTGGGTGGCACCAACACCTCCCACAGGACCAAAGTAACTCGTAAGAGCTAACCCCGCAGCCGCGGGACTCCCGGTTTGAGAATACGACGATAATTTCCATATTTCTAGACTTAGGCTTAAAAACATGGCGTTAGAGGGTGAAAACCCGAAACAGCACCCGAACGTACCCGTGGGTGGAACCAACACCTCCCATGGGACCAGTGTAACTCGTAGGAACTAACCCCGCCGCCGCGGGACTCCCGGTTTGTGAATACGACTGTAATTTGCAAATTTTTAGACTTAGGCTTAAAAACATGGCGTTAGAGGGAGAGAACTCGAAACAGCGACCGAACGTCCCCATGGGTGGCACCAACACCTCCCACGGGACCAATGTAACTCGTAGGAACTGACCCCGCAGCCGTGGGACTCCCGGTTTCGGAATACGACGGTAATTTGCATATTTCTAGACTTAGGCTTAAAAACATGGCGTTAGAGGGTGAAAACACGAAACAGCCCCCGAACGTCCCCGTGGGTGGCACCAACACCTCCCACGGGACAAATGTAACTCATAGGAACTGACCCCGCAGCCGCGGGACTCCCGGTTTGTTAATACGACGGTAATTTGCATATTTCTACACTTAGGCATAAAAACATGGCGTTAGAGGGTGAAAACTCGAAACAGCCACCGAACGTACCCGTGGGTGGCACCAACACCTCCCACGGGACCAATGTAACTCGTAGGAACTGACCGCGCAGCCGTGGGACTTACGGTTTGGGAATATGACGGTAATTTGCATATTTCTAAAAACATGGCGTTAGAGGGTGAAAACTCGAAACAGCCCCCGAACGTCCACGTGGGTGGCACCAACACCTCCCACGGGACCAATGTAACTCGTAGGAACTGACCCCGCTACCGCGGGACTCCCAATTTTAGAATACGACGGTAATTTGCATATTTCTAAACTTAGGCTTAAAAACATGGCGGTAGAGGGTGAAAACCCGAAACAGCACCCGAACGTACCCATGGTTGGCACCAACACCTCCCACGGGACCAATGTAACTCGTAGGAACTGACCCCGCAGTCACGGGACTCCCGGTTTTAGAATACGACGGTAATTTGCATATGTCTATACTTAAGCTTAAAAACATAGCGTTTGAGGGTGAAAACCCGAAACAGCCCCCGAACGTCCCTAGTGGGTGGCACCAACACCTTCCACGGGACCAATGTAACTCGTAGGTACTGATCCCGCAACCGCGGGACTCCAAAATTGAGAATACGACGGTAATTTGCCTATTTCTAGACTTAGGGTTAAAAACATGGCGTTAGTGTGTGAAAATCCAAAACAGCCCACGAACGTACCCGTGGGTGGCACCAACTCCTCCCACGTGACCAATTTAACTCTTAGAAACTGACCCCGCAACCACGGGCCCCCAGTTTGAGAATACGACGATAATTTGTATATTTCTAGACTTAAGCAAAGCATGACGTTAGAGGGTGAGATCTCTAACAAGCCCCCGAACGTCCCCGTGGGTGGCACCAACACCTCCCACGGGACCAATGTAACTCGTAGGAACTGACCCCGCAGCCGCGGGACTCCCGGTTTGGGAATACGACAGTAATTTGCAAATTTCTAGACTTAGGCA
Organism: Sambucus nigra; assembly: GCA_949130495.1. Lineage (NCBI taxonomy): Eukaryota > Viridiplantae > Streptophyta > Magnoliopsida > Dipsacales > Adoxaceae > Sambucus > Sambucus nigra. Next base: position 535,004,116 of record OX422215.1, on the reverse strand, counting down.
TAAAAACATGGCGTTAGTGGGAGAGAACTCGAAACATCCACCGAACGTCCCCGTGGGTTGCACCAACACCTTCCATGGGACCCATGTAACTCGTAGCAACTGATCCCGCAGTCGCGGGACCCACGATTTGAGAATACGATGGTAATTCGCCTATTTCGAGACTTAGGATTAAAAACATGGTGTTAGTGTGTGAAAATCCAAAACAGCCCCCGAACGTACTCGTGGGTGGCACCAACACCTCTCATGGGACCAATGTAACTCTTAGAAACTGACCCCGCAGCCGCGGGCTCCCAGTTTGAGAATACGACGATAATTTGTATATTTCTAGACTTAAGCAAAACATGGCGTTAGAGTGTGAGATCTCGAACCATCGACCGAACGTCCCCGTGGGTGGCACCAACACCTCCCACGTGACCAATGGAATTCGTAGGAACTGACCCTGCAGCCACGGGACTCCCAGTTTGGGAATATGACGGTAATTTTCATATTTCTAGACTTAGGCTTAAAAAAATGGCGTTGGAGGGTGAAATCCCGAAACAGCCCCTGAACGTCCCCGTGGGTGGCACCAACACCTCCCACAGGAGCAACGTAACTCGTAGGAACTGACCCCGCTGCCGCGGGACTCCCGATTTCAAAATACGACGATAATTTCCATATTTCTAGACATTGGCTTAAAAACATGGCGCTAGAGGGTGAAAACCCGAAACAACCCCCGAACGTACCCGTGGGTGGCACCAACACCTCCCACGGGACCAATGTAACTCGTAGGAACTGACTCTGCAGTCGCGGGACTCCCGGTTTCAGAATACAATGGTAATTTGCACATTTCTAGACTTAGTCTTAAAAACTTGGCGTTAGAGAGTGAAAACTCGAAACAGCCCCCGAACGTACCCGTGGGTGGCACCAACACCTCCCACGGGACCAATGTGACTCGTAGAAACTGACCCCGCAGTCGCGGGACTCCCGGTTTGAGAATACGACGACAATTTCCATATTTTTAGACTTAGGCTTAAAAACATAGCGTTAGAGGGTGAAAACTCGAATCAGCCCCCGAACGTACCCGTGGGAGGCACGAAGACCTCCCACGGGACCAATGTAACTCGTAGGAACTGACCCCATAGTCGCGGGACTCCCGGTTTTAGAATACGATGGTAGTTTGCATATTTCTAGACTTAGGCTTAAAAACATGGCGTTAGAGGGTGAAAACTCGAAACAGCCACCGAACGTCCCCGTGGGTGGTACCAACACCTCCCACGGGACCAATGTAACTCGTAGGAACTGACCCCGCAGCCGCGGGACTCCCGGTTTGGGAATACGACTGTAATTTGCAAATTTCTAGACTTCGGCTTAAAAACATGGCGTTAGAGGGAGAGAACTCGAAACAGCGACCGAACGTCCCCATGGGTGGCACCAACCCCTGCCACGGGACCAATGTAACTCATAGGAACTGACCCCGCAGCCGCGGGACTCCCGATTTGAGAATACGACGGTAATTTGCATATTTCTAGACTTAGGATTAAAAACATGGCGTTAGAGGGTGAAAACCCGAAACAGCCCCCGAACGTACCCGTGGGTGGTACCAACACCTCCCACTGGACCAATGTAACTCGTAGGAACTGACCCCGCAGCCGCGCGACTCCCGATTTGACAATACGACTGTAATTTCCATATTTCTGGACTTAGGATTAAAAATCTGGCGTTAGAGGGTGAAAACCCGAAACAGCACCCGAACGTACCCGTGGGTGGCACCAACACCTCCCATGGGACAAATGTAACTCGTAGGAACTGACCCCGCAGTCGCAGGACTCCCGGTTTTAGAATACGACGGTAATTTGCATATTTCTAGACTTAGGCTTAAAAACATGGCGTTAGAGGGTGAAATCCCGAAACAGCCCCCGAACGTCCCCGTGGGTGTTTTACCAACACCTCCCACAGGACCAAAGTAACTCGTAAGAGCTTACCCCGCAGCCGCGGGACTCCCGGTTTCAGAATATGACGATAATTTCCATATTTCTAGACTTAGGATTAAAAACATGGCGTTAGAGGGTGAAAACCCGAAATAGCACCTGAACGTACCCGTGGGTGGAACCAACACCTCCCATGGGACCAATGTAACTCGTAGGAACTAACCCCGCAGCCGCAGGACTCCCGGTTTGGGAATACGACTGTAATTTGCAAATTTCTAGACTTAGGCTTAAAAACATGGCGTTAGAGGGAGAGAACTCGAAACATTGACCGAACGTCCCCTTGGGTGGCACCAACACCTCCCACGGGACCAATGTAACTCGTAGGAACTGACCCCGCAGCCGCGGGACTCCCGGTTTCGGAATACGATGGTAATTTGCATATTTTTAGACTTAGGCTTAAAAACATGGCGTTAGAGGGTGAAAACACGAAACAGCCCCCGAACGTCCCCGTGGGTGGCACCAACACCTCCCACGGGACCAACGTAACTCGTAGGAACTGACCCCGTAGCCGCGGGACTCCCGGTTTGTTAATACGACGGTAATTTGCATATTTCTACACTTAGGCATAAAAACATGGCGTTAGAGGGTGAAAACTCGAAACAGCCACCGAACGTACCCGTGGGTGGCACCAACACCTCCCACGGGACCAATGTAACTCGTAGAAACTGACCCGCAGCCGCGGGACTTACGGTTTGGGAATATGAAGGTAATTTGCATATTTCTGAAAACATGGCGTTAGAGAGTGAAAACTCGAAACAGCCCCCGAACGTCCACGTGGGTGGCACCAACACCTCCCACGGGACCAATGTAACTCGTAGGAACTGACCACGCTACCGTGGGACTCCCAATTTTAGAATACCACGGCAATTTGTATATTTCTAAAGTTAGGCTTAAAAACATGGCGGTAGAGGGTGAAAACTCGAAACAGCACCCGAACGTACCCATGGTTGGCACCAACACCTCCCACGGGACCAATGTAACTCGTAGGAACTGACCCCGCAGTCACAGGACTCCCGGTTTTAGAATACGACAGTAATTTTCATTTGTCTATACTTAAGCTTAAAAACATAGCCTTTGAAGGTGAAAACCCGGAACAGCCCCCGAACGTCCCTAGTGGGTGGCACCAACACCTTCCACGGGACCAATGTAACTCGTAGGAACTGATCCCGCAACCGCGGGACTCCAAAATTGAGAATACGACGGTAATTTGACTATTTCTAGACTTAGGCTTAAAAACATGGCGTTAGTGTGTGAAAATCCAAAACAGCCCACGAACGTACCCGTGGGTGGCACCAACTCCTCCCACGTGACCAATGTAACTCTTAGAAACTGACCCCGCAGCCACGGGCCCCCAGTTTGAGAATACGACGATAATTTGTATATTTCTATACGTAAGCAAAGCATGGCGTTAGAGGGTGAGATCTCTAACCAGCCCCCGAACGTCCCCGTGGGTGGCACCAACACCTCCCACGGGACCAATGTAACTCGTAGGAACTGACCCCGCAGCCGCGGGACTCCCGATTTGGGAATACGACAGTAATTTGCAAATTTCTAGACTTAGGCATAAAAACATGGCTTTAGTGGGAGAGAACTCGAAACATCCACCGAACGTCCCCGTGGGTTGCACCAACACCTCCCACGGGACCCATGTAACTCGTAGGAACTGATCCCGCAGCCGCGGGACCCCCGATTTGAGAATACGATGGTAATTTGCCTATTTCTAGACTTAGGATTAAAAACATGGCGTTAGTGTGTGAAAATCCAAAACAGCCCCCGAACGTTCTCGTGGGTGGCACCAACACCTCTCACGGGACCAATGTAACTCTTAGAAACTGACCCCGCAGCCGCGGGCTCCCAGTTTGAGAATACGACGATAATTTATATATTTCTAGACTTAAGCTAAACATGGCGTTATAGTGTGAGATCTCGAACCATCCCCCGAACGTCCCCGTGGGTGGCACCAACACCTCCCACGTGACCAATGGAACTCGTAGGAACTGACCCCGCAGCCACGGGACTCCCAGTTTGGGAATATGACGGTAATTTGCATATTTCTAGACTTAGGCTTAAAAAAATGGCGTTGGAGGGTGAAATCCCGAAACAGCCCCCGAACGTCCCCGTGGGTGGCACCAACACCTCCCATAGGAGCAACGTAACTCGTAGGAACTGACCCCGCTGCCGCGGGACTATCGGTTTCAAAATACGACGGTAATTTCCATATTTTAAGACTTTGGCTTAAAAACATGGCGCTAGAGGGTGAAATCTCGAAACAACCCCCGAACGTACCCGTGGGTGGCACCAACACCTCCCACGGGACCAATGTAACTCGTAGGAACTGACTCCGCAGTCACGGGACTCCCGGTTTCAGAATACGACGGTAATTTGCATATTTATAGACTTAGGCTTAAAAACTTGGCTTTAGAGAGTGAAAACTCGAAATAGCCCCCAAACGTACCCGTGGGTGGCACCAGCACCTCCCACGGGACCAATGTAACTCGTAGGAACTGACCCCGTAGTCGTGGGACTCCCGGTTTTAGAATACGATGGTAATTTGCATATTTCTAGACTTAGGCTTAAAAACATGGCGTTAGAGGGTGAAAACTCGAAACAGCCACCGAACGTCCCCGTGGGAGGCACGAAGACCTCCCACGGCACCAATGTAACTCGTAGGAACTGACCCCGCAGCCGCAGGACTCCCGGTTTGGGAATACGACTATAATTTGCAAATTTCTAGACTTCGGCTTAAAAACATGGCGTTAGAGGGAGAGAACTCGAAACAGCGACCGAACGTCCCCGTGGGTGGCACCAACCCCTGCCACGAGACCAATGTAACTCGTAGGAACTGATCCCGCAGCCGCGGGTCTCCTGATTTGAGAATACGACAGTAATTTGACTATTTCTAGACTTAGGATTAAAAACATGGCGTTAGTGCATGAAAATCCAAAACAGCACCCAAACGTACTCGTGGGTGGCACCAACACCTCCCACGGGACCAATGTAACTCGTAAGAGCTTACCCCATAGCCGCGGGAGTCCCGGTTTGAGAATACGACGATAATTTACATATTTCTAGACTTAGGTTTAAAAACATGGCGTTAGAGGGTGAAAACCCGAAACAGCACCCGAACGTACCCGTGGGTGGAACCAACACCTCCCATGGGAGCAATGTAACTCGTAGGAACTAACCCCGCAGCCGCGGGACTTCTGGTTTGGGAATACGACTGTAATTTGCAAATTTCTAGACCTAGGCTTAAAACATGGTTTTAGATGCTGAGAACTTGAAACAGCAACCGAACGTCCCCGTGGGTGGCACCAACACCTCCCACGGGACCAATGTAACTCGTAGGAACAGACCCCGCAACCGCGGGACTCCCGGTTTGAGAATAAAACGGTAATTTGCATATTTCTAGACTTACGTTTAAAAACATGGCGTTAGAGGGTGAAAACCCAAAACAGCCCCCGAACGTACCCGTGGGAGGTACTAACACCTCCCACGGGACCAATGTAACTCATAGAAACTGACCCCGCAGCCGCGGGACTCCAGGTTTGTTAATACGACGGTAATTTGCATATTTCTAGACTTAGGCATAAAAACATGGCGTTAGAGGGTGAAAACTCGAAACAGCCACCGAACGTAGCCGTGGGTGGCACCAACACCTCCCACGGGACCCATGTAACTCGTAGGAACTGATCCCGCAGCCGCGGGACCCCCAATTTGAGAATACGATGGTAATTTGCCTATTTATAGACTTAGGATTAAAAACATGGCGTTAGTGTGTGAAAATCCAAAACAGCCCCCGAACGTACTCGTGGGTGGCACCAACACCTCTCACGGGACCAATGTAACTCTTAGAAACTGACCCCGCAACCGCGGGCTCCCAGTTTGAGAATACGACGATAATTTGTATATTTTTAGACTTAAGCAAAACATGGCGTTAGAGTGTGAGATCTCGAACCATCCCCCGAACGTCCCCGTGGGTGGCACCAACACCTCCCACGTGACCAATGGAACTCGTAGGAACTGACCCCGCAGCCGCGGGACTCCGAGTTTGGGAATATGACGGTAATTTGCATATTTCTAAACTTAGGCTTAAAAAAATGGCGTTGGAGGGTGAAATCCCGAAACAGCCCCCGAACGTCCCCGTGGGTGGCACCAACACCTCCCACAGGAGCAATGTAACTCGTAGGAACTGACCCCGCTGCCGCGGGACTCCCGGTTTCAAAATACGACGGTAATTTCCATATTTCTAGACTTTGGCTAAAAAAACATGGCGCTAGAGGGTGAAAACCCGAAACAACCCCCGAACGTACCCGTGGGTGGCACCAACACCTCCCACGGGACCAATGTAACTCGTAGGAACTGACTCTGCAGTCGCGGGACTCCCGGTTTCAGAATACTACGGTAATTTGCACATTTCTATACTTAGGCTTAAAAACTTGCCATTAGAGAGTGAAAACTTGAAACAGCCCCCGAACGTACCCGTGGGTGGCACCAACACCTCCCACGGGACCAATGTGACTCGTAGGAACTGACCCCGCAGTCGCGGGACTCCTGGTTTCAGAATACGATGATAATTTCCATATTTCTAGAGATAGGCTTAAAAACATGGCGTTAGAGGGTGAAAACTCGAAACAGCCCCCGAACGTACCCGTGGGAGGCACGAAGATCTCCCACGGGACCAATGTAACTCATAGGAACTCCCCGCGTAGTCGCGGGACTCCCAGTTTTAGAATACGATGGTAATTTTCATATTTCTAGACTTAGGCTTAAAAACATGTCGTTAGAGGGTGAAAACTCGAAACAGCCACCGAACGTCCCCGTGGGTGGTACCAACACCTCCCACGGGACCAATGTAACTCGTAGGAACTGACCCCGCAGCCGCGGGACTCCCAGTTTGGGAATACGACTGTAATTTAAAAATTTCTAGACTTCGACTTAAAAACATGGCTTAGAGGGAGAGAACTCGAAACAGCGACCGAACGTCCCCGTGGGTGGCACCAACCCCTGCCACGAGACCAATGTAACTCGTAGGAACTGACCCCGCAGCCGCGGGACTCCCGGTTTGAGAATACGATGGTAATTTGCATATTTCTAGACTTAGGATTAAAAACATGGCGTTAGAGGGTGAAAACCCGAAACAGGCCCCGGACGTACCCGTGGGTGGCACCAACACGTCCCATGGGACCAATGTAACTCATAGAAACTGCCCCGCAGCCGCGCGACTCCCGGTTTAAGAATACAACGGTAATTTGTATATTTTTAGACTTAAGGAAAACATGGCGTTAGAGGGTGAGATCTTGAAACAGCCCCTGAACGTCCCCGTGGGTGGCACCAACACCTCCCACGGGACCAATGTAACTCGTAGGAACTGACCCCGCAGCCGCGGGACTCCAGATTTGGGAATACGACTGTAATTTGTATATTTCTAGACTTAGGCTTAAAAACATGGCGTTAGAGGGTGAAGTCCCGAAATAGCCCCCGAACGTCCCCGTGGGTGGCACCAACACCTCCCACCGGACCGACGTAACTCGTAGGTACTGACCCCGCAGCCGCGGGACTCCGGGTTTGAGAATACGACGATAATTTCCATATTTCTATACTTAGTCTTAAAAACCTAGCGTTAGAGGGTGAAAACCCAAAACACCACCGGAATGTATCCATGGGTGGCACCAACACCTCCCACGGGACCAATGTAACTCGTAGGAACTGACCCCGCAGTCGCGGGACTCCCAGTTTTAGAATATGACGGTAATTTGCATATTTCTATACTTAGGCTTAAAAACATGGCGTTAGAGGGTGAAATCCCAAAACAGCCCCCGAACGTCCCCGTGGGTGGCACCAACACCTCCCACAGGACCAATGTAACTTGTAAGAGCTTACCCCGCAGCCGCGGGACTCCCGGTTTGAGAATACGATGATAATTTCCATATTTCTAGACTTAGGCTTAAAAACATTGCGTTAGAGGGTGAAAACCTGAAACAGCACCCGAACGTACCCGTGGGTGGAACCAACACCTCCCATGGGACCAATGTAACTCGTACGAACTAACCCCGCAGCCGCGGGACTCCCGGTTTGGGAATACGACTGTAATTTGTAAATTTCTAGACTTAGGCTTAAAACATGGTGTTAAACGCTGAGAACTTGAAACAGCAACCGAACGTCCCCGTGGGTGGCACCAACACCTCCCACGGGACCAATGTAACTCTTAGGAACAGACCCCGCAACCGCGGGACTCCCGGTTTGAGAATACAACGGTAATTTGCATATTTCTAGACTTACGCTTAAAAACATGGCGTTAGAGGGTGAAAACCCAAAACAGCCCCCGAACGTACCCGTGGGTGGTACCAACACCTCCCACGGGACCAATGTAACTCATAGGAACTGACCCCGCAGCCGCGGGACTCCCGGTTTGTTAATATGACGGTAATTTGCATATTTCTAGACTTAGGCATAAAAACATGGCATTAGAGGGTGAAAAATCGAAACAGCCACCGAACGTACCCGTGGGTGGCACCAACACCTCCCACGGGACCAATGTAACTCGTAGGAACTGACCCTGCAGTCGCGGGACTCCCGATTTGAGAATACGACTATAATTTGCACATTTCTAGACTTAGGCTTAAATACTTGGCGTTAGAGAGTGAAAACCCGAAGCAGCCCCCGAACGTACTCGTGGGTGGCACCAACACCTCCCACGGGACCAATGTAACTCGTAGGAACTGACCCCGCATCCGCGGGACTCCCGATTTGGGAATACCACGGTAATATGCATATTTCTAGACTTAGGGTTAAAAACATGGCGTTAGAGGGTAAAAACCCGAAACAACCCCCGAACGTCCCCGTGGGTGGCACCAACACCTCCCACTGGAATAATTTAACTCGTAGGAACTCACCCCGCAGCCGCGGGACTCCCGGTTTGAGAATACGACGATAATTTGCATATTTCTAGACTTAGGCTTAAAAACATGGCGTTAGAGGGTGAAAACCCGAAACGGCCCACGAACGTACCCGTGGGTGGCACGAACACCTCCCACGGGACCAATGTAACTCGTAGGAACTGACCCCGTAGTCGCGGGACGCCCGGTTTTTGAATACGATGGTAATTTACATATTTCTAGACTTAGGCTTAATAACATGGTGTTAGAGGGTGAAAACTCGAGACAGCCCCCGAACGTCCCCGTGGGTGGTACCAAAACCTCCCACGGGACTAATGTAACTCATAAGAACTGACCCCGCAGCCGCGGGACTCCCGGTTTGAGAATACGACGGTAATTTGCATATTTCTAGACCTAGGATTAAAAACTTGGTGTTAGAGGGTGAAAACCCGAATCAGCCCCCGAACGAACCCGTGGGTAGCACCAACACCTCCCACTCGACCAATGTAACTCATAGAAACTGACCCCGCAGCCGCGGGGCTCCCGATTTGAGAATACGATGGTTATTCGTATATTTCTAGACTTAAGCAAAACATGACGTTAGAGGGTGAGATCTCGAAACAGCCGTCGAACGTCCCCATGGGTGGTACCAATACCTCCCACGGGACCAATGTAACTCATAGGATCTGACCCCGCAGTTGCGGGACTCCCGGTTTGGGAATACGACTGTAATTTACATATTTCTAGACTTTGGCTTAAAAACATGGCGTTGGAGGGTGAAATCCCGAAACATCCCCCGAACGTCCCCGCGGGTGGCACCAACACCTCCCACAGGACCAATGTAACTCGTAGGAACTGACCCCGCAGCCACGGGACACCAGGTTTGAGAATACGATGATAATTTTCATATTTCTAGACTTAGCCTTAAAAACATGACGTTAGAGGGTGAAAACCCGAAACATCAACCGAACGTACCCGTGGGTGGCACCAACACCTCCCTCGGGACCAATGTAATTCGTAGGAACTGACCCCGCAGCCGCGAGACTCCCGGTTTGGGAAAACGACTGTAATTTGCAAATTTCTAGACTTAGGCTTAAAAGCATGGTGTTAGAGGGCGAGAACTTGAAACAGCCACCGAACGTCCCCGTGGGTGGCACCGACACCTCCCACGGGACCAATGTAACTCGTAGGAATAGACCGCGCAGCCGCGGGACTCCCGATTTGAGAATACAATGGTAATTTGCATATTTCTAGACTTAGGCTTAAAAACATGGCGTTAGAGGGTGAAAACGCAAAACAGCCCCCGAACGTACCCGTGGGTGGCACCAACACCTCCCCCGGGACCAATGTAACTCGTAGGAACTGACCCCGCCGCCGCGGGACTCCCGGTTTGGGAATACGACTATAACTTGCAATTTTCTAGACTTAGGCGTTAAAGGGAGAGAACTCGAAACAGCCACCGAACATCCCCGTGGGTGGAACCAACACCTCCAATGGGACCAATGTAACTCGTAGGAACTGATCCCGCAGTCGCGGGACTCCCGGTTTGAGAATACAAGAGTAATTTGCCTATTTCTAGACTTAGGATTAAAAACATGGTGTTAGAGTGTGAAAATCCAAAACAGCCCCCGAACGTACCCGTGGGTGGCACCAACACCTCCCACGGGACCAATCTAACTCGTAGGAACTGACCCCGCAACCGCGGGACTGCCGGTTTGGGAAAACGACTGTAATTTGCAAATTTATAGACTTAGGCTTAAAAACATGGCGTTAGAAGGTGAAAATCGAAACAACCACCAAACGTCACCGTGGGTGGCACTAACACCTCCCACGGGACCAATGTAACTCGTAGGAACTGACCTCGCTACCGTGGGACTCCCGGTTTGAGAATACGACGGCAATTTGAATATTTCTAGATTTATGCTTAAAAACATGGTGTTAGAGGGTGAAAACCCGAAATAGCCCCCGAACGTCCCCGTGGGTGGCACTAACACCTTCCACGGGACCAATGTAATTTGTAGGAACTGACCCCGCAACCGCGGGACTCCCGGTTTGGGAATACGACTGTAATTTGCAAATTTTTAGACTTCGGCTTAAAAACATGGGGTTAGAGGGAGAGAACTCGAAACAGCGACTGAACGTCCCCGTGGGTGGCACCAACCCCTGCCACGGGACCAATGTAACTAATAGGAACTGACCCCGTAGCCGCGGGACTCCCGGTTTAAGAATACGACGGTAATTTGCATATTTCTAGACTTAGGATTAAAAACATGGCGTTATAGGGTGAAATCCCGAAACAGCCCCCGGACATACCCGTGGGTGGCACCAACACCTCCCACGGTACCAATGTAACTCATAGAAACTGACCCCGCAGCCGCGCGACTCCTGCTTTAAGAATACAACGGTAATTTGTATATTTTTAGACTTAAGCAAAACATGGCGTTAGAGGGTGAGATTTGGAAACAGCCCCTGAACGTCCCCGTGGGTGGCACCAACACCTCCCACGGGAGCAATGTAACTCGTAGGAACTGACCCCGCAGCCGCGGGACTCCAGATTTGGGAATACGACTGTAATTTGTATATTTCTAGACTTAGGCTTAAAAATATGGTGTTGGAGGGTAAAGTCCCGAAATAGCCCCCGAACGTCCCCGTGGGTGGCACCAACACCTCCCACCGGACCGACGTAACTCGTAGGAACTGACCCCGCAGTCGCGGGACTCCGGGTTTGAGAATATGACGATAATTTCCATATTTCTAGACTTAGGCTTAAAAACCTAGCATTAGAGGGTGAAAACCCGAAACACCACCCGAATGTATCCATGGGTGGCACCAACACCTCCCACGGGACCAATGTAACTCGTAGGAACTGACCCCGCAGTCGCGGGACTCCCGGTTTTAGAATATGATGGTAATTTGCATATTTCTATACTTAGGCTTAAAAACATGGCGTTAGAGGGTGAAATCCAGAAACAGCCCCCGAACGTCCCCGTGGGTGGCACCAACACCTTCCACAGGACCAATCTAACTCGTAAGAGCTTACCCCGCAGCCGCGGGACTCCCGGTTTGAGAATACGACGACAATTTCCATATTTTTAGACTTAGGCTTAAAAACATGGCGTTAGAGGGTGAAAACCCGAAACAGGCCCCGAACGTACCCGTGGGTGGCACGAACACCTCCCACGGGACCAATGTAACTCGTAGGAACTGACCCCGTAGTCACGGGACTCCCGATTTTAGAATACGATGGTAATTTGCATATTTCTAGACTTAGGCTTAAAAACATGGCGTTAGAGGGTAAAAACTCGAAACATCCCCCGAACGTCCCCGTGGTTGGTACCAACACCTCCCACGGGACCAATGTAACTCGTAGGAACTGACGCCACAGCTGCGGGACTCCCGGTATTGGAAAATGACTGTAATTTGCATATTTCTAGACTTAGGATTAAAAACATGGTGTTAGAGGGTGAGAACTTGAAACAGCCATCGAACGCCCCCGTGGGTGGCACCAACACCTCCCACGGGACCAATGTAACTCGTAGGAACAGACCCCGTAGTCGCGGGAGTCCCGGTTTGAGAATAAGATGGCAAATTCCATATTTCTAAACTTAGGCTTAAAAACATGGCGTTAGAGGGTGAAAACCCGAAATAGCCCCCGAACGTACCCGTGGGTGGCACCAACACCTCCCCCGGGACCAATGTGACTCGTAGGAACTGACCCCGCCGCCGCGGAACTCCCGGTTTGGGAATATGACTGTAACTTGCAAGTTTCTAGACTTAGGCAAAAAACATGGCGTTAAAGGGAGAGAACTCGAAACAGCCACCGAACGTCCCCGTGGGTGGCACCAACACCTCGACGGGACCAATGTAACTCGTAGGAACTGATCCCGCAGCCGCGGGACTCCCGGTTTGAGAATACGACGGTAATTTTCCTATTTCTAGACTTAGGATTACAAATAAGGTGTTAGAGTGTGAAAATCCAAAATAGCCCCTGAACGTACCCGTGGGTGGCACCAACACCTCCCACGGGACCAATGTAACACTTAGAAACTGACCCCGCAGCCGCGGGACTCTCGGTTTGAGATTACGACGGTAATTTTCATATTTATAGACTTAGTCTTAAAAACATGGCATTAGAGGGTGAAAACCCGAAACAGACCCCAAACGTACCCGTGGGTGGCAGCAACACCTCCCACGGGACTAATGTAACTCGTAGGAAATGACCCCGCTGTCGCGGGATTCCCGATTTTAGAATACGACGGTAATTTTCATATTTCTAGACTGAGGTTTAAAAACATGGCGTTAGAGGGTGAAAACCCGAAACAGCCCCCGAACGTTCCCGTGGGTGGCACCAACAGCTCCCACGGGACCAATGTAACTCGCAGGAACAGACCCCGCAGCCGAGGGACTCCCGGTTTGGGAATACGACGGTAATTTGCATATTTCTAAAAACATGGCATTAGAGGGTGAAAATCCGAAACTGCCCCCGAACGTCCACGTGGGTGGCACCAACACCTCCCACGGGACAAATGTAACTCGTAGGAACTGACCCCGCAACCGCGGGACTCCCGGTTTGAGAATACGACGATAGTTTGCATATTTCTACACTTAGCCTTAAAAACATGGCGTTAGAGGGTGAAAACCTAAAACAGACCCCGAACGTACCCGTGGGTGGCACCAACACCTCCCACGGGACCAATGTAACTCGTAGTAACTGACCCCGCAGTCTCGGGACTCCCGGTTTTATAATACGACGGTAATTTGCATATTTCTAGACTTAGGCTTAAGAACATGGGGTCAGAGGGTGAAAACTCGAAACAACCAACAAACGTCCCCGTCGGTGGCACCAACACCTCCCACGGGACCAATGTAACTCGTAAGAACTAATCCCGCTACCGCGGGACTCCCAATTTGAGAATACGATGGTAATTTACCTATTTCAAGACTTAGGATTAAAAACATGGCGTTAGTGTGTGAAAATCCAAAACAGCCCCCGAATGTACCCGTGGGTGGCACCAACACCTCCCACGGGACCAATGTAACTCGTAGGAACTGACCCCGCAGCCGCGGGACTCCCGGTTTGGGAATACGACTGTAATTTGCAAATTTCTTGACTTAGGCATAAAAATATGGCGTTAGAGGGAGAGAACTCGAAAAAGCCACCGAACGTCCCCGTGGGTGGCACCAACACCTCCCACGGGACCAATGTAACTCGTAGGAACTGATCCCGCAGCCGCGGGTCTCCTGATTTGAGAATACGACGGTAATTTGACTATTTCTAGACTTAGGATTAAAAACATGGCGTTAGTGTGTGAAAATCCAAAACAGCACCCGAACGTACTCGTGGGCGGCACCAACACCTCCCACGGGACCAATGGAACTCTTAGAAATTGACCCCGTAGCCGCGGGACTCCCATTTTGGGAATACGACAGTAATTCGCATATTTCTAGACTTAGGAGTAAAAACATGGCTTTGGAGGGACAAATCCCGAAACAGCCCCCGAACGTCCCCGTGGGTGGCACCAACACTTCCCACAGGACCAATGTAACTCGTAGGAACTGACCCCGCAGCCGCGGGACTCCCGGTTTGAGAATACGACGATAATTTCCATATTACTAGACTTAGGCTTAAAAACATGGCGTTAGAGGGTGAAAACCCGAAACAGGCCCCGAACGTACCCGTGGGTGGCACGAACACCTCCCACGGGACCAATGTAACTCGTAGGAACTGACCCCGTAGTCGCGGGACTCCCGGTTTTAGAATACGATGGTAATTTGCATATTTCTAGACTTCGGCTTAAAAACATGGCGTTAGAGGGTGAAAACTCGAAACATCCCCCGAACGTCCCCGTGGGTGGTACCAACACCTCCCACGGGACCAATGTAACTCGTAGGGACTGACGCCACAGCTGCGGGACTCCCGGTTTGGGAATATGACTATAATTTGCAGCTTTCTAGACTTAGGCTTAAAAACATGGCGTTAGAGGAAGAGAACTCGAAACAGCGATCGAACGTCCCCGTGGGTGGCACCAACACCTCCCACGGGACCAATGTAACTCGTAGGAACTGACCTCGCAGCCGCGGGACTCCCGGTTTGAGAGTACGACGGTAATTTGCATATTTCTAGACTTAGGATTAAAAACATGGCGTTAGAGGGTGAAAACCCGAAACAGCCCCCGGACGTACCCGTGGGTGGCACCAACACCTCCCCTGGGACCAATGTAACTCATAGAAACTGACCCCACAGTCACGGGACTCCCGGTTTTAGAATACGACAGTAATTTGCATATTTCTAGACTTAGGATTAAAAACATGGCGTTAGAGGGTGAAAACCCGAAACAGCACCCGAACGTACCCGTGGGTGGAACCAACACCTCCCACGGGACCAATGTAACTCGTAGGAACTGACCCCGCAGCCGCGGGACTCCCGGTTTGGGAATACGACTGTAATTTGCAAATTTTTAGACTTAGGCTTAAAACATGGCGTTAGAGGCTGAGAACTTGAAACAGCCGCCGAACGTCCCCGTGGGTGGCACCAACACCTCCCACGGGACCAATGTAACTCGTAGGAACAGACCCCGTAGTCGCGGGAGTCCCGGTTTGAGAATACGATGGCAAATTCCATATTTCTAGACTTAGGCTTAAAAACATGGCGTTAGAGGGTGAAAACCCGAAATAGCCCCCGAGCGTACCCGTGGGTGGCACCAACACCTTCCCCGGGACCAATGTAACTCGTAGGGACTGACGCCACAGCTGCGGGACTCCCGGTTTGGGAATATGACTATAATTTGCAGCTTTCTAGACTTAGGCTTAAAAACATGGCGTTAGAGGGTGAAAACCCGAAACAGCACCCGAACGTACCCGTGGGTGGAACCAACACCTTCCACGGGACCAATGTAACTCGTAGGAACTGACCCCGCAGCGACGGGACTCCCGGTTTGGGAATACGACTGTAATTTGCAAATTTTTAGACTTAGGCTTAAAACATGGCGTTAGAGGCTGAGAACTTGAAACAGCTGCCGAACGTCCCCGTGGGTGGCACCAACACCTCCCACGGGACCAATGTAACTCGTAGGAACAGACCCCGCAGCCGCGGGACTCCCGGTTTGAGAATACGACGGTAATTTGCATATTTATAGACTTACGCTTAAAAACATTGTGCTAGAGGGTGAAAACCCGAAACAGCCCACGAACGTACCCGTGGGTGGCACCATAACCTCCCACGGGACCAATGTAACTCGTAGGAACTGACCCCGCAGCCGCGGGACTCCCGGAATGGGAATACGACTGTAATTTGCAAATTTCTAGACTTGGGCATAAAATCATGGCGTTATAGGGAGACAACTCGAAACAACCATCGAACGTCCCCGTGGGTGGAACCAACACCTCCCACGGGACCAATGTAACTCGTAGGAACTGATCCCGCAGCCGCGGGACTCCCGATTTGAGAATACGATGGTAATTTGGCTATTTCTAGACTTAGGATTAAAAACATGGCGTTAGTGTGTGAAAATCCAAAAAGCCCCCGAACGTACTCGTGGGTGGCACCAACACCTCACACAGGACCAATGTAACTCTTAGAAAATGACCCCGCACCCGCGGGCTCCCAGTTTGAGAATACGACGGTAATTTGTATATTTCTAGACTAAAGCAAAACATGGCGTTAGAGGGTGAGATTTTGAACCAGCCCCCGAACGTCCCTGTGGGTGGCACCAACACCTCCCACGGGACCAATGTAACTCATAGGAACTGACCCCGCAGCCGCGGGACTCCCGGTTTGTTAATACGATGGTAATTTCCATATTTCTAGACTTATGCTTAAAAACATGGCGTTGGAGGGTGAAATCCCGAAACAGCCCCTGAACGTCCCCGTGGGTGGCACCAACACCTCCCACAAGACCAATGTAGCTCGTAGGAACTGACCCTGCAGCCACGGGACTCTCGGTTCGAGAATACGACGGTAATTTCCATATTTCTAGGCTTTGGCTTAAAAATATGGAGTTAGAGGTTAAAAACCCGAAACAACCCCCCGAATGTACCCGTGGGTGGTCCAACACCTCCCACGGGACCAATTTAACTCGTAGGAACTGACCCCGCAGTCGCAGGACTCCCGAATTTAGAATATGACGATAATTTGCACATTTCTAGAGTTAGGCTTAAAAACTTGGCGTTAGAGAGTGAAAACTCGAAACAGCCACCGAACGTACCCGTGGGTGGCACCAACACCTCCCACGGGACCAATGTGACTCGTAGGAACTGACCCCACAGCCGCGGGACTCCCGGTTTGAGAATACGATGATAATTTCAATATTTCTTGACTTAGGCTTAAAAACATGGCCTTAGAGGGTGAAACCCCGAAACGGCCCCCGAACGTACCCGTGGGTGGCACGAACACCTCCCACGGGACCAATGTAACTCGTAGGAACTGAACCCGTAGTCGCGGGACTCCCTATTTTAGAATACGATAGTAATTTGTATATTTCTAGAATTAGGCTTAAAAACATGGCGTTAGATGGTGAAAACTCGAAATAGCCCCCAAACGTCCCTGTTGGTGGTACCAACACTTCCCACGGGACCAATGTAACTCGTGGGAACTGACCCCGCAGTCGCGGGACTCCCGGTTTGGGAATACGAGTGTAATTTTAAAATTTCTAGACTTAGGCTTAAAAACATGGCGTTAGAGGGAGAGAACTCGAAACAGCCACCGAACGTCCCCGTGGGTGGCACCAACACGTCCCACGGGACCAATGTAACTCCTAGGAACTGACCTCGCAAATGCGGGACTCTCGGTTTGCAAATACGACGGTAATTTGCATATTTCTAGACATTGGATTAAAAACATGGTGTTAGAGGGTGAAAACCCGAAACTGAACCCGAACGTACCCGTGGGTGGCACCAACACCGCCCACGGGACCAATGTAACTCATAAAAACTGACCCCGCAGCCGCGGGACTCCCGGTTTGAGAATATGACGGTAATTTGTATATTTCTAGACTTAAGCAAAACATGGTGTTAGTGGGTGAGATCTCGAAATAGCCCCCGAACGTCCCCGTGGGTGGCACCAACACCTCCCACGGGATCAATGTAACTCGTAGGATCTGACCCCGCAGCCGCAGGACTCCCGGTTTGGGAATACGACTGTAATTTGCATATATCTAGACTCAGGCTTAAAAACATGGCGTTGGAGGGTGAAATCCCGAAACAGCCCCCGAACGTCCCCGTGGGTGGCACCAACACCTCCCAAAGGACCAATGTAACTCGTAGGAACTGACCCCGCAGCCGCGGGACACCCGGTTTGAGAATACGATGATAATTTCCATATTTCTAGACTTAAGCTTAAAAACATGGCGTTAGAGGGTGAAAACCCGAAACCGCACCCGAATGTACCCGTGGGTGGCACCAACACCTCCCACGGGACCAATGTAACTCGTAGTAACTGACCCCGCAGCCGCGGGACTCCCAGTTTGGTAATACGACTGTAATTTGCAAATTTCTAGACTTAGGCTTAAAAACATGGCGTTAGAGGGTGAAAAATCGAAACAGCCAACAAACGTCCCCGTGGGTGGCACCAACACCTCCCACGGGACCAATGTAACTCGTAGGAACTGAAACCGCTACCGCGGGACTCCCGGTTTCAGAATACGGCGATAATTTGCATATTTCTAGACTAAGGCTTAAAAACATGGCGTTAGAGGGTGAAAACCCAAAACAGACCCCGAACGTACCCGTGGGTGGCACCAACACCTCCCCCGGGACCAATGTAACTCGTAGGAACTGACCTCGCCGCCGCGGGACTCCCGGTTTGGGAATACGACTGTAACTTGCAATTTTCTAGACTTAGGCATTAAAGAGAGAGAACTCGAAACAGCCACCAAACGTCCCCGTGGGTGGCACCAACACCTCCCAGGGGACCAATGTAATTCGTAGGAACTGATCCTGCAGCCGCGGGACTCCCGGTTTGAGAATACAATAGTAATTTGCCTATTTCTAGACTTAGGATTAAAAACTTGGCGTTAGAGTTTGAAAATCCAAAACAGCCCCCGAACGTACCCGTGGGTGGCACCAACACCTCCCACGGGACCAATGTAACTCGTAGGAACTGACCCCGCAGCCGCGGGACTCCCGGTTTGGGAAAACAACTGTAATTTGCAAATTTATAAACTTAGGCTTAAAAACATGGCGTTAGAGGGTGAAAAATCGAAACAGCCACCAAATGTCCCCGTGGGTGGCACCAACACCTCCCACGGGACAAATGTAACTCGTAGGAACTGACCCCGCTACCGTGGGACTCCCGGTTTCAGAATACGACGGTAATTTGCATATTTCTAGACTTAGGCTTAAAAACATGGCGTTAGAGGGTAAAAACCCGAAACAGCCCCCGAACGTACCCGTGGGTGGCACCAACACCTCCCACGGGACCAATGTAACTCATAAGAACAGACCCCGCAGCCGCAGGACTCCCGGTTTGTGAATACGACTGTTACATGCAATTTTCTAGACTTAGGCAAAAAAACATGGCGTTAAAGGGAGAGAACTCGAAACAGCCACCGAACGTCCCCGTGGGTGGCACCAACACCTCCCAGAGGACCAATGTAACTCATAAGAACTGATCCCGCAGCCGCGGGACGCCCGGTTTGAGAATACGATGGTAATTTGCTTATATCTAGACTTAGGATTAAAAACATGGCGTTAGAGTGTGAAAATCCAAAACAGCCCCCGAACGTACCCGTGGGTGGCACCAACACCTCCCACGGGACCAATGTAACACTTAGAAACTGACCCCGCAGCCGAGGGCTCCCAGTTTGTGAATATGACCGTAATTTGTATATTTCTAGACTTAAGCAAAACATGGCGTTAGAGGGTAAGATCTCGAACCAGCCCCCGAACGTCCCCGTGGGTGGCACCAACACCTCCCACTGTACCAATGTCACTCGTAGGAACTGACCCCGTAGCCGCGGGACTCTCGGTTTGAGATTACGACGGTAATTTGCATATTTATAGACTTAGGCTTAAAAACATGGCGTTGGAGGGTGAAATCCGGAAATAGCCCCCGAACGTACCCGTGGGTGGCACCAACTCCTCCCATGGGACCAATGTAACTCGTAGGAAATGACCCCACAGTCGCGGGATTCCCGATTTTAGAATACGATGGTAATTTGCATATTTCTAGACTTAGGCTTAAAAACATTGCGTTAGAGGGTGAAAACCTGAAACAGCCACCGAACGTCCCCGTGAGTGGAGCCAACACCTCCCACGGGACCAATGTAACTCGTAGGAACGGACCCCGCAGTCGCGGGACTCCCGGTTTTAGAATACGACGGTAATTTGCATATTTCTAGACTTAAGCAAAACGTGGAGTTAGAGGGTGAGATCTCGAAGAAGACCCCGAACGTCCCCGTGGGTGGCACCAACACCTCCCACTGTACCAATGTCACTCGTAGGAACTGACCCCGTAGCCGCGGGACTCTCGGTTTGAGATTACGACGGTAATTTGCATATTTATAGACTTAGGCTTAAAAACATGGCGTTAGAGGGTGAAAACCCGAAACAGCCCCCGAACGTACCTGTGGGTGGCACCAACACCTCCCACAGGACCAATGTAACTCGTAGGAACTTACCCCGTAGCAGCGGGACTTTCGATTTGTGAATACGACTGTAACTTGCAATTTTCTAGACTTAGGCATAAAAACATAGCGTTAAAGGGAGAGAACTCGAAACATCCACCGAACGTCCCCGTGGGTGGCACCAACACCTCCCACGGGACCAATGTAACTCATAGGAACTGGTCCCGCAGCCGCGGGACGCCCGGTTTGAGAATACGACGGCAATTTTCTTATTTTTAGACTTAGCATTAAAAACATGGCGTTAGAGTGTGAAAATCAAAAACTGCCCCCGAACGTACCCGTGGGTGGCACCAACACCTCCCACGGGACCAATGTAACATTTGAAAACTGACCCCGCAGCCGCGGGGTCCCAGTTTGTGAATACGACGGTAATTTGTATATTTCTAGACTTAAACAAAACATGGCATTAGAGGGTGAGATCTCGAACCAGCCCCGGAACGTCCCAATGGGTGGCACCAACACCTCCCACGGTACCAATGTAACTCGTAGGAACTGACCCCGCAGCCGCGGGACTCTCGGTCTGAGATTACGACGGTAATTTGCATATTTATAGACTTAGGCTTAAAAACATGGCGTTGGAGGGTGAAATCCCGAAACAGCCCCAGAACGTACCCGTGGGTGGCACCAACACCTCCCACGGGACCAATGTAACTCTTAGGAAATGACCCCACAATCGCGGGATTCCCGATTTTAGAATATGATGATAATTTGCATATTTCTAGACTTTGGCTTAAAAACATTGCCTTTGAGGGTGAAAACCCGAAATAGCCCCCGAACGTCCTCGTGAGTGGAACCAACACCTCACCAATGTAACTCGTAGGAACGGACCCCGCAGTCGCGGGACTCCCGATTTTAGAATACGACGGTAATTTGCATATTTCTAGACTTAACCAAAACGTGGAGTTAGAGGGTGAGATCTCGAAGAAGACCCCGAACGTCCCCGTGGGTGGCACCAACACCTCCCACGGGACTAATGTAACTCGTAGGAACTGACCTCGCAGCCACGGGACTCCCGTTTTGGGAATACGACGGTAATTTGCTTATTTCTAGACTTAGGCTTAAAAACATGGCGTTAGAGGGTGAAAACTCGAAACAGCCCCTGAATGTCCCCGTGGGTGGCACCAACACCTCCCACAGGACCAATGTAACTCGTAGGAACTGACCCCGCAGCAGCGGGACTCCCGGTATGGGAATACGACTGTAATTTCAAAATTTCTAGACTTAGGATTAAAAACATGGCGTTAGAGGGAGAGAACTCGAAACAGCCACCGAACGTCCCCGTGGGTGGCACCAACAACTCCCACGGGACCAATGTAACTCGTAGGAACTGACCCCGCAGCCGAGGGACTTCCGATTTGAGAATACGATGGTAATTTGCCTATTTCTAGACTTAGGATTAAAAACATGGCGTTAGTGTGTGAAAATCCAAAAAGCCCCCGAACGTACTAGTGGGTGGCACCAACACCTCCCACACGACCAATGTAACTCTTAGAAAATGAACCCGCACCCGCGGGCTCCCAGTTTGAGAATACGACGGTAATTTGTATATTTCTAGACTTAAGCAAAACATGGCGTTAGAGGGTGAGATTTCGAACCAGCCCCCGAACGTCCCCGTGGGTGGCACCAACACCTCCCACGGGACCAATGTAACTCGTAGGAACTCACCCCGCAGCCGCGGGACTCCCGGTTTGTTAATACGATGGTAATTTGCATATTTCTAGACTTAGGTTAAAAACATGGCGTTGGAGGGTGAGATCCCGAAACAGCCCCTAAACGTCCCCGTGGGTGGCACCAACACCTCCCACAAGACCAATGTAGCTCGTAAAAACTGACCCTGCAGCCGCGGGACTCCTGGTTCGAGAATATGACGGTAATTTCCATATTTCTAGACTTTGTCTTAAAAACATGGCGTTAGAGGTTGAAAACTCGAAACAACCCCCGAACGTACCCGTGGGTGGCTCCAACACCTCCCACGGAACCAATTTAACTCGTAGGAACTGACCCCGCAGTCGCCGGACTCCCGGTTTTAGAATATGACGGTAATTTGCACATTTCTTGACTTAGGCTTAAAAACTTGCCGTTAGAGAGTGAAAACTCGAAACAGCCCCTGAACGTACCCGTGGGTGGCACCAACACCTCCCACGGGACCAATGTGACTCGTAGGAACTGACCCCACAGCCGCGGGACTCCCGGTTTGAGAATACGATGATAATTTCGATATTTCTAGACGTAGGCTTAAAAACATGGCCTTAGAGGGTGAAACCCCGAAACGGCCCCCGAACGTACCCGTGGGTGGCACGAACACCTCCCACTGGACCAATGTAACTCGTAGGAACTGAACCCGTAGTCGCGGGACTCCCAGTTTTAGAATACGATGGTAATTTGTATATTTCTAGACTTAGGCTTAAAAACATGGCGTTAGATGGTGAAAACTCGAAATAGCCCCCGAACGTCCCCGTGGGTGGTACCAACACTTCCCACGGGACCAATGTAACTCGTAGGAACTGACCCCGCAGCCGCGGGACTCCTGATTTGGGAATACGACTGTAATTTTAAAATTTCTAGACTTAGGCTTAAAAACATGGCGTTAGAGGGAGTGAACTCGAAACAGCCACCAAACGTCCCCGTGGGTGGCACCAACACCTCCCACGGGACCAATGTAACTTCTAGGAACTGACCCCGCAGACGCGGGACTCCCGGTTTGAGAATACGGCGGTAATTTGCATATTTCTACACATTGGATTAAAAACATGGTGTTAGAGGGTGAAAACCCGAAACTGCCCCCGAACGTACCCGTGGGTGGCACCAACACCGCCCACGGGACCAATGTAACTCAGAAAAACTGACCCCGCAGCCGCGGGACTCCCGATTTGAGAATACGACGGTAATTTGTGTATTTCTAGACTTAATCAAAACATGGTGTTAGTGGGTGAGATCTCAAAACAGCCCCCGAACGTCCCCGTGGGTGGCACCAACACCTCCCACGGGACCAATGTAACTCGTAGGATCTGACCTCGCAGCCGCAGGACTCCCGGTTTAGGAATACGACTATAATTTGCATATCTCAAGACTCATGCTTAAAAACATGGCGTTGGAGGGTGAAATATCGAAACCTCCCCCGAACGTCCCCGTGGGTGGCACCAACACCTCCCAAAGGACCAATGTAACTCGTAGGAACTGACTCCGCAGCCGCGGGACACCCGGTTTGAGAATACGACGATAATTTCCGTATTTCTAGGCTTAAGCTTAAAAACATGGCGTTAGAGGGTGAAAACCCGAAACAGCACCCGAACGTACCCGTGGGTGGCACCAACACCTCCCACGGGACAAATGTAACTCGTAGGAACTGACCCCGCAGCCGCGGGACTCCCAGTTTGGTAATACGACTGTAATTTGCAAATTTCTAGACTTAGGCTTAAAAACATGGCGTTAGAGGGTGAAAAATCGAAACAGCCACCGAACGTCCCCGTGGGTGGCACCAACACCTCCCACGGGATCAATGTAACTCGTAGGAACTGAAACCGCTACCGCGGGACTCCCGGTTTGCGAATACGGCGGTAATTTGCATATTTCTAGACATTGGATTAAAAACATGGTGTTAGAGGGTGAAAACCTGAAACTGCCCCCGAACGTACCCATGGGTGGCACCAACACCGCCCACGGGACCAATGTAACTCATAAAAACTGACCCCGCAGCCGCGGGACTCCCGATTTGAGAATACGACGGTAATTTGTATATTTCTAGACTTAAGCAAAACATGGTGTTAGTGGGTGAGATCTCGAAACAGCCCCCGAATGTCCCCGTGGGTGGCACCAATACCTCCCACGGGACCAATATAACTCGTAGGATCTGACCTCAGAGCCGCAGGACTCCCGGTTTGGGAATACGACTATAATTTGCATATCTCTAGACTCAGGCTTAAAAACATGGCGTTGGAGGGTGAAATCCCGAAATAGCCCCCGAACGTCCCCGTGGGTGGCACCAACACCTCCCAAAGGACCAATGTAACTCGTAGGAACTGACCCCGCAGCCGCGGGACACCCGATTTGAGAATATGACGATAATTTCCATATTTCTAGACTTAAGCTTAAAAACGTGGCGTTAGAGGGTGAAAACCCGAAATAGCACCCGAACGTACTCGTGGGTGGCACCAACACCTCCCACGGGACCAATGTAACTCGTAGGAACTGACCCCGCAGCCGCGGGACTCCCAGTTTGGTAATACGATTGTAATTTGCAAATTTCTAGACTTAGGCTTAAAAACAAGGCGTTAGAGGGTGAAAAATCGAAACAGCCAACAAACGTCCCCGTGGGTGGCACCAACACCTCCCACGGGACCAATGTAACTCGTAGGAACTGAAACCGCTACCGCGGGACTCCCGGATTGAGAATACGATGATAATTTGCATATTTTTAGACTTAGGCTTAAATACATGGCGTTAGAGGGTAAAAACCCAAAACAGCCCCCGAACGTACCCGTGGGTGGCAACAACACCTCCCACCGGACCAATGTAACTCGTAGGAACTGACCCCGCAGCCGCGGGACTCCCGGTTTGGGAAAACGACTGTAATTTGCAAATTTCTAGACTTAAGCTTAAAAACATGGTGTTAGAGGGTGAGAACTTGAAACAGCCACCGAACGTCCCCGTTGGTGGCTCCAACACCTCCCACGGGACCAATGTACCCCGTAGGAACAGACCCCGCCGCCGCGAGACTCTCGGTTTGAGAATACAACGGTAATTTGCATATTTCTAGACTAAGGCTTAAAAACATGGCGTTAGAGGGTGAAAACCCAAAACAGCCCCCGAACGTACCCGTGGGTGGCACCAACACCTCCCCCTGGACCAATGTAACTCGTAGGAACTGACCCCGCCGCCGCGGGACTCCCGATTTAGGAATACGACTGTAACTTGCAATTTTCTAGACTTAGGCGTTAAAGGTAGAGAACTCGAAACAGCCACCAAACGTCCCCGTGGGTGGCACCAACACCTCCCAGGGGACCAATGTAACTCGTAGGAACTGACTCCGCAGCCGCGGGACACCCGGTTTGAGAATACGACGATAATTTCCATATTTCTAGGCTTAAGCTTAAAAACATGGCGTTAGAGGGTGAAAACCCGAAACAGCACCCGAACGTACCCGTGGGTGGCACCAACACCTCCCACGGGACAAATGTAACTCGTAGGAACTGACCCCGCAGCCGCGGGACTCCCAGTTTGGTAATACGACTGTAATTTGCAAATTTCTAGACTTAGGCTTAAAAACATGGCGTTAGAGGGTGAAAAATCGAAACAGCCACCGAACGTCCCCGTGGGTGGCACCAACACCTCCCACGGGACCAATGTAACTCGTAGGAACTGAAACCGCTACCGCGGGACTCCCGGTTTGCTAATACGGCGGTAATTTGCATATTTCTAGACATTGGATTAAAAACATGGTGTTAGAGGGTGAAAACCTGAAACTGCCCCCGAACGTACCCGTGGGTGGCACCAACACCGCCCACGGGACCAAAGTAACTCATAAAAACTGACCCCGCAGCCGCGCGACTCCCCATTTGAGAATACGACGGTAATTTGTATATTTATAGACTTAAGCAAAACATGGTGTTAGTGGGTGAGATCTCGAAATAGCCCCCGAACGTCCCCGTGGGTGGCACCAATACCTCCCACGGGACCAATGTAACTCGTAGGATCTGACCTCGGAGCCGCAGGACTCCCGGTTTGGGAATACGACTATAATTTGCATATCTCTAGACTCAGGCTCAAAAACATGGCGTTGGAGGGTGAAATCCCGAAATAGTCCCCGAACGTCCCCGTGGGTGGCACCAACACCTCCCAAAGGACCAATGTAACTCGTAGGAACTGACCCCGCAGCCGCGGGACACCCGGTTTGAGAATATGACGATAATTTCCATATTTCTAGACTTAAGCTTAAAAACATGGCGTTAGAGGGTGAAAACCCGAAACAGCAACCGAACGTACCCGTGGGTGGCACCAACACCTCCCACGGGACCAATGTAACTCGTAGGAACTGACCCCGCAGCCGCGGGACTCCCAGTTTGGTAATACGATTGTAATTTGCATATTTCTAGACTTAGGCTTAAAAACAAGGCGTTAGAGGGTGAAAAATCGAAACATCCAACAAACGTCCCCGTGGGTGGCACCAACACCTCCCACAGGACCAATGTAACTCGTAGGAACTGAAACCGCTACCGCGGGACTCCCGGATTGAGAATACGACGATAATTTGCATATTTCTAGACTTAGGCTTAAATACATGGCGTTAGAGGGTAAAAACCCGAAACAGCCCCCGAACGTACCCGTGGGTGGCAACAACACCTCCCACCGGACCAATGTAACTCGTAGGAACTGACCCCGCAGCCGCGGGACTCCCGGTTTGGGAAAACGACTGTAATTTGCAAATTTCTAGACTTAAGCTTAAAAACATGGTGTTAGAGGGTGAAAAATCGAAACATGGTGTTAGAGGGTGAGAACTTGAAACAGCCACCGAACGTCCCCGTTGGTGGCTCCAACACCTCCCACGGGACCAATGTACCCCGTAGGAACAGACCCCGCCGCCGCGGGACTCTCGGTTTGAGAATACAACGGTAATTTGCATATTTCTAGACTAAGGCTTAAAAACATGGCGTTAGAGGGTGAAAACCCAAAATAGCCCCCGAACGTACCCGTGGGTGGCACCAACACCTCCCCCGGGACCAATGTAACTCGTAGGAACTGACCCCGCCGCCGCGGGACTCCTGATTTAGGAATACGACTGTAACCTGCAATTTTCTAGACTTAGGCGTTAAAGGGAGAGAACTCGAAACAGCCACCAAACGTCCCCGTGGGTGGCACCAACACCTCCCAGGGGACCAATGTAACTCGTAGGAACTGATCCTGCAGCCGCGGGACTCCCCGTTTGAGAATACAATAGTAATTTGCCTATTTCTAGACTTAGGATTAAAAACATGGCGTTAGAGTGTGAAAATCCAAAACAGCCCCCGAACGTACCCGTGGGTGGCACCAACACCTCCCACGGGACCAATGTAACTCGTAGGAACTGACCCCGCAGCCGCGGGACTCCCGGTTTGGGAAAACGACTGTAATTTGCAAATTTATAGACTTAGGCTTAAAAACATGGCGTTAGAGGGTGAAAAATCGAAACAGCCACCAAATGTCCCCGTGGGTGGCACCAACACCTCCCACGGGACAAATGTAACTCGTAGGAACTGACCCCGCTACCGTGGGACTCCCGGTTTGAGAATACGACGGTAATTTTCATATTTCTAGACTTAGGCTTAAAAACATGGCGTTAGAGGGTGAAAACCCGAAACAGCCCCCGAACGTACCCGTGGGTGGCACCAACACCTCCCACGGGACCAATGTAACTCGTAAGAACAGACCCCACAGCCGCAGGACTCCCGATTTGTGAATACGACTGTAACTTGCAATTTTCTAGACTTAGGCATAAAAACATGGCGTTAAAGGGAGAGAACTCGAAACAGCCACCGAACGTCCCCGTGGGTGGCACTAACACCTTCCACGGGACCAATGTAACTCATAGGAACTGATCCCGCAGCCGCGGGATGCCTGGTTTGATAATACGACGGTAATTTGCTTATTTCTAGACTTAGGATTAAAAACATGGCGTTAGAGTGTGAAAATCCAAAACAGCCCCCGAACGTACCCGTGGGTGGCACCAACACCTCCCACGGGACCAATGTAACACTTAGAAACTGACCCCGTAACCGAGGGCACCCTGTTTCTGATTACGACGGTAATTTGTAAATTTCTAGACTTAAGCAAAACATGGCATTAGAGGGTGAGATCTCGAACCAGCCCCCGGACGTCCCCGTGGGTGGCACCAACACCTCCCACGGTACCAATGTAACTCGTAGGAACTGACCCCGTAGCCGCGGGACTCTCGGTTTGAGATTATGATGGTAATTTGCATATTTATAGACTTAGGCTTAAAAACATGGCGTTGGAGGGTGAAATCCCGAAACAGCCCCCCAACGTACCCGTGGGTGGCACCAACTCCTTCCACGGGACCAATGTAACTCGTAGGAAATGACCCCACAGTCGCGGGATTCCCGGTTTTAGAATACGATGGTAATTTGCATATTTCTATACTTAGGCTTAAAAACATTGCGTTAGAGTGTGAAAACCTGAAACAGCCACCGAACGTCCCCGTGAGTGGAACCAACACCTCCCACGGGACCAATGTAACTCGTAGGAATGGACCCCGCAGTCGCGGGACTCCCGGTTTTAGAATACGACGGTAATTTGCATATTTCTAGACTTAAGTAAAACGTGCAGTTAGAGGGTGAGATCTCGAAGCAGACCCCGAACGTCCCCGTGGGTGGCACCAACACCTCCCACGGGACCAATGTAACTCGTAGGAACTGACCCCGCAGCCACGGGACTCCCGGTTTTAGAATACGATGGTAATTTGCTTATTTCTAGACTTAGGCTTAAAAACATGGCGTTAGAGGTTGAAATCCCGAAACAGCCCCCGAACGTCCCCGTGGGTGGCACCAACACCTCCCACAAGACCAATGTAACTCGTAGGAACTTACCCCGTAGCAGCGGGACTCCCGGTATGGGAATACGACTATAATTTTAAAATTTCTAGACTTAGGCTCAAAAACATAGCGTTAGAGAGAGAGAACTCGAAACAGCTACCGAACGTCCCCGTGGGTGGCACCAACACCTCCCACGGGACCAATGTAACTCCTAGGAACTGACCCCGTAGACGCGGGACTCCCAGTTTGGTAATACGACTGTAATTTACAAATTTCTAGACTTAGGCTTAAAAACATGGCGTTAGAGGGTGAAAAATCGAAACAGCCAACAAACGTCCCCGTGGGTGGCACCAACACCTCCCACGGGACCAATGTAACTCGTAGGAACTAACCCCGCTACCGCGGGACTCCCGGTTTGAGAATACGAAGATAATTTGCATATTTATAGACTTAGGCTTAAATACATGGCGTTAGAGGGTAAAAACACGAAACAGCCCCCGAACGTACCCGTGGGTGGCACCAACACCTCCCACGGGACCAATGTAACTCGTAGGAACTGACCTCGCAGCCGCGGGACTCCCAGTTTGGGAAAATGACTGTAATTTGCAAATTTCTAGACTTAGGCTTAAAAACATGGTGTTAGAGGGTGAGAACTTGAAACAGCCACCGAACGTCCCCGTGGGTGGCACCAACACCTCCCACGGGACCAATGTAGCTCGTAGGAACAGACCCCGCAGCCGCGGGACTCCCGGTTTGAGAATACAACAGTAATTTGCATATTTCTAGACTAAGGCTTAAAAACATTGCGTTAGAGGCCGAAAACCCAAAACAGCCCCCGAACGTACCCGTGGGTGGCACCAACACCTCTCCCGGGACCAATGTAACTCGTAGGAACTGACACCGCCGCCGCGGGACTCTCGGTTTGGGAATACGACTGTAACTTGTAATTTTCTAGACTTAGGCATTAGAGGGTGAGATCTCGAAACTGCCCCCGAACGTACCCGTGGGTGGCACCAACACCTCCCACGGGACCAATGTAACTCGTAGGAACTGACCCCGCAGCCGCGGGACTCCCGGTTTGGGAAAACGACTATAATTTGCAAATTTATAGACTTAGGCTTAAAAACATGGCGTTAGAGGGTGAAAAATCGAAACAGCCACCAAACATCCCCGTGGGTGGCACCAACACCTCCCACGGGACCAATGTAACTCGTAGGAACTGACCCCGCTACCGTGGGACTCCCGGTTTGAGAATATGACGGTAATTTGCATATTTCTAGACTTAGGCTTAAAAACATGGCGTTAGAGGGTGAAAACCCAAAACAGCCCCCGAACGTACCCGTGGGTGGCACCAACACCTCTCACGGGACCAATGTATCTCGTAAGAACAGACCCCGCAGCCGCGGGACTTTCGGTTTGTGAATACGACTGTAACTTGCAATTTTCTAGACTTAGGCATAAAAACATGGCGTTAAAGGCAGAGAACTCGAAACATCCACTGAACGTCCCCGTGGGTGGCACCAACACCTCCCACGGGACCAATGTAACTCATAGGAACTGATCCCGCAGCCGCGGGACGCCCGGTTTGAGAATACGACGGTAATTTGCTTATTTCTAGACTTAGGATTAAAAACATGGCGTCAGAGTGTGAAAATCAAAAACTGCCCCCGAACGTACCCGTGGGTGGCACCAACTCCTCCCACGGGACAAATGTAACGCTTGGAAACTGACCCCGCAGCCGCGGGGTCCCAGTTTGTGAATACGACGGTAATTTGTATATTTCTAGACTTAAGCAAAACATGGCATTAGAGAGTGAGATCTCGAACCAGCCCCTGAACGTCCCCGTGGGTGGCACCAACACCTCCCACGGTACCAATGTAACTCGTAGGAACTGACCCCGTACCCGCGGGACTCTCGGTTTGAGATTACGACGGTAATTTGCATATTTATAGACTTAGGCTTAAAAACATGGCGTTGGAGGGTGAAATCCCGAAACAGCCCCAGAACGTACCCGTGGGTGGCACCAACACCTCCCACGGGACCAATGTAACTCTTAGGAAATGACCCCACAATCGCGGGATTCCCAGTTTTAGAATATGATGGTAATTTGCATATTTCTAGACTTTGGCTTAAAAACATTGCGTTAGAGGGTGAAAACCCGAAACAGTCCCCGAACGTCCCCGTGAGTGGAACCAACACCTCCTACGGAACCAATGTAACTCGTAGGAACGGACCCCACAGTCGCGGGACTCCCGGTTTTAGAATACGGCGGTAATTTGCATATTTCTAGACTTAAGTAAAATGTGGAGTTAGAGGGTGAGATCTCGAACCAGCCCCCGGACGTCCCCGTGGGTGGCACCAACACCTCCCACGGTACCAATGTAACTCGTAGGAACTGACCCCGTAGCCGCGGGACTCTCGGTTTGAGATTATGATGGTGATTTGCATATTTATAGACTTAGGCTTAAAAACATGGCGTTGGAGGGTGAAATCCCGAAACAGCCCCCCAACGTACCCGTGGGTGGCAGCAACTCCTCCCACGGGACCAATGTAACTCGTAGGAAATGACCCCACAGTCGCGGGATTCCCGGTTTTAGAATACGATGGTAATTTGCATATTTCTATACTTAGGCTTAAAAACATTGCGTTAGAGGGTGAAAACCTGAAACAGCCACCGAACGTCCCCGTGAGTGGAACCAACACCTCCCACGGGACCAATGTAACTCGTAGGAATGGACCCCGCAGTCGCGGGACTCCCGGTTTTAGAATACGACGGTAATTTGCATATTTCTAGACTTAAGTAAAACGTGCAGTTAGAGGGTGAGATCTCGAAGCAGACCCCGAACGTCCCCGTGGGTGGCACCAACACCTCCCACGGGACCAATGTAACTCGTAGGAACTGACCCCGCAGCCACGGGACTCCCGGTTTTAGAATACGACGGTAATTTGCTTATTTCTAAACTTAGGCTTAAAAACATGGCGTTAGAGGGTGAAAACCCGAAACAGCCCCCGAACGTCCCCGTGGGTGGCACCAACACCTCCCACAGGACCAATGTAACTCGTAGGAACTTACCCCGTAGCAGCGGGACTCCCGGTATGGGAATACGACTGTAATTTTAAAATTTCTAGACTTAGGCTCAAAAACATGGCGTTAGAGAGAGAGAACTCGAAACAGCTACCGAACGTCCCCGTAGGTGGCACCAACACCTCCCACGGGACCAATGTAACTCCTAGGAACTGACCCCGCAGCCGCGGGACTCCCAGTTTGGTAATACGACTGCAATTTACAAATTTCTAGACTTAGGCTTAAAAACATGGCGTTAGAGGGTGAAAAATCGAAACAGCCAACAAACGTCCCCGTGGGTGGCACCAACACCTCCCACGGGACCAATGTAACTCGTAGGAACTGACCCCGCTACTGCGGGACTCCCGGTTTGAGAATACGACGATAATTTGCTTATTTATAGACTTAGGCTTAAATACATGGCGTTAGAGGGTAAAAACACGAAACAGCCCCCGAACGTACCCGTGGGTGGCACAAACACCTCCCACGGAACCAATGTAACTCGTAGGAACTGACCCCGCAGCCGCGGGACTCCCAGTTTGGGAAAATGACTGTAATTTGTAAATTTCTAGACTTAGGCTTAAAAACATGGTGTTAGAGGGTGAGAACTTGAAACATCCACCGAACGTCCCCGTGGGTGGCACCAACACCTCCCACGGGACCAATGTAGCTCGTAGGAGCAGACCCCGTAGCCGCGGGACTCCCGGTTTGAGAATACAACAATAATTTGCATATTTCTAGACTAAGGCTTAAAAACATTTCGTTAGAGGTCGAAAACCCAAAACATCCCACGAACGTACCCGTGGGTGGCACCAACACCTCCCCCGGGACCAATGTAACTCGTAGGAACTGACACCGCCGCCGCGGGACTCTCGGTTTGGGAATACGACTGTAACTTGCAATTTTCTAGACTTAGGCATTAGAGGGTGAGATCTCGAAACAGCCCCCGAACGTACCCGTGGGTGGCACCAACACCTCCCACGGGAGCAATGTAACTCGTAGGAACTGACCCCGCAGCCGCGGGACTCCCGGTTTGGGAAAACGACTATAATTTGCAAATTTATAGACTTAGGCTTAAAAACATGGCGTTAGAGGGTGCAAAATCGAAACAGCCACCAAACGTCCCCGTGGGTGGCACCAACACCTCCCACGGGACCAATGTAACTCGTAGGAACTGACCCCGCTACCGTGGGACTCCCGGTTTGAGAATATGACGGTAATTTGCATATTTCTAGACTTAGGCTTAAAAACATGGCGTTAGAGGGTGAAAACCCAAAACAGCCCCCGAACATACCCGTGGGTGGCACCAACACCTCTCACGGGACCAATGTATCTCGTAAGAACAGACCCCGCAGCCGCGGGACTTCCGGTTTGTGAATACGACTGTAACTTGCAATTTTCTAGACTTAGGCATAAAAACATGGCGTTAAAGGCAGAGAACTCGAAACATCCACCGAACGTCCCCGTGGGTGGCACCAACACCTCCCACGGGACCAATGTAACTCATAGGAACTGATCCCGCAGCCGCGGGACGCCCGGTTTGAGAATACGACGGTAATTTGCTTATTTCTAGACTTAGGATTAAAAACATGGCGTTAGAGTGTGAAAATCAAAAACTGCCCCCGAACGTACCCGTGGGTGGCACCAACTCCTCCCACGGGACCAATGTAACACTTGGAAAGTGACCCCGCATCCGCGGGGTCCCAGTTTGTGAATACGACGGTAATTTGTATATTTCTAGACTTAAGCAAAACATGGCATTAGAGGGTGAGATCTCGAACCAGCCCCCGAACGTCCCCGTGGGTGGCACCAACACCTCCCACGGTACCAATGTAACTCGTAGGAACTGACCCCGTAGCCGCGGGACTCTCGGTTTGAGATTACGACGGTAATTTGCATATTTATAGACTTAGGCTTAAAAACATGGCGTTGGAGGGTGAAATCCCGAAACAGCCCCAGAACGTACCCGTGGGTGGCACCAACACCTCCCACGGGACCAATGTAACTCGTAAGAACAGACCCCGCAGCCGCAGGACTCCCGATTTGTGAATACGACTGTAACTTGCAATTTTCTAGACTTAGGCATAAAAACATGGCGTTAAAGGGAGAGAACTCGAAACAGCCACCGAACGTCCCCGTGGGTGGCACCAACACCTCCCACGGGACCAATGTAACTCATAGGAACTGATCCCGCAGCCGCGGGACGCCCGGTTTGAGAATACGACGGTAATTTGCTTATTTCTAGACTTAGGATTAAAAACATGGCGTTAGAGTGTGAAAATCAAAAACTGCCCCCGAACGTACCCGTGGGTGGCACCAACTCCTCCCACGGGACCAATGTAACACTTGGAAAGTGACCCCGCAGCCGCGGGGTCCCAGTTTGTGAATACGACGGTAATTTGTATATTTCTAGACTTAAGCAAAACATGGCATTAGAGGGTGAGATCTCGAACCAGCCCCCGAACGTCCCCGTGGGTGGCACCAACACCTCCCACGGTACCAATGTAACTCGTAGGAACTGACCCCGTAGCCGCGGGACTCTCGGTTTGAGATTACGACGGTAATTTGCATATTTATAGACTTAGGCTTAAAAACATGGCGTTGGAGGGTGAAATCCCGAAACAGCCCCAGAACGTACCCGTGGGTGGCACCAACACCTCCCACGGGACCAATGTAACTCTTAGGAAATGACCCCACAATCGCGGGATTCCCAGTTTTAGAATATGATGGTAATTTGCATATTTCAAGACTTTGGCTTAAAAACATTGCGTTAGAGGGTGAAAACCCGAAACAGTCCCCGAACGTCCCCGTGAGTGGAACCAACACCTCCCACGGAACCAATGTAACTCATAGAAACGGACCCCGCAGTCGCGGGACTCCCGGTTTTAGAATACGACGGTAATTTGCATATTTCTAGACTTAAGCAAAACGTGGAGTTAGAGGGTGAGATCTCGAAGAAGACCCCCAACGTCCCCGTGGGTGGCACCAACACCTCCCACGGGACTAATGTAACTCGTAGGAACTGACCCCGCAGCAACGGGACTCCCGTTTTGGGAATACGACGGTAATTTGCTTATTTCTAGACTTAGGCTTAAAAACATGGCGTTAGAGGGTGAAAACCCGAAACAGCCCCCGAATGTCCCCGTGGGTGGCACCAACACCTCTCATAGGACCAATGTAACTCGTAAGAACTGACCCCGCAGCAGCGGGACTCCCGGTATAGGAATACGACTGTAATTTTAAAATTTCTAGACTTAGGCTTAAAAACATGGCGTTAGAGGGAGAGAACTCGAAACAGCCACCGAACGTCCCTGTGGGTGGCACCAACACCTCCCACGGGACCAATGTAACTCCTAGGAAATGACCCCGCAGCCGCGGGACTCCCGGTTTGAGAATACGACGGTAATTTCCCTATTTCTAGACTTTGGCTTAAAAACATGGCGTTAGAGGGTGAAAACCCGAAACAGCACCCGAACGTACCCGTGGGTGGCACCAACACCTCCCACGGGACAAATGTAACTCGTAGGAACTGACCCCGCAGCCGCGGGACTCCCAGTTTGGTAATACGACTGTAATTTGCAAATTTCTAGACTTAAGCTTAAAAACATGGCGTTAGAGGGTGAAAAATCGAAACAGCCAACAAACGTCCCCGTGGGGGGCACCAACACATCCCACGGGACCAATGTAACTCGTAGGAACTGACCCCGCAGCTGCGGGACTCCCGGTTTGGGAATACGATGGTAATTTGCATATTTCTAGACTTAGGGTTAAAAACAAGGCGTTAGTGGGTGAAAACCCGAAACAGCTCCCAAATGTCCCCATGGGTGGCACCAACACCTCCCACGGGACCAATGTAACTCGTAGGAACTGACCCCGCAGCCGCGGGGCTCCTGGTTTGAGAATACGACGCTAATTTGCATACTTCTAAAAACTTGGCGTTAGAGGGTGAAAACCCGAAACAGCCCCTGAACGTCCCCGTGGGTGGCACCGACACCTCCCACGGGACCAATGTAACTCGTAGGAACTGACACCGCAACCGTGGGACTCCCGATTTGAGAATACGACGGTAATTTGCATATTTCAAGACCGAGGCTTAAAAACATGGCGTTAGAGGGTGAAAACCAGAAACAACCCCCGAACGTCCCCGTGGGTGGCAACAACACCTCCCATGGGACCAATGTAACTCGTAGAAACCGACCCCGCAGGCGCGGGACTCCCGGTTTGGGAATACGACGGTAATTTGCATATTTCTAAAAATATGGCGTTAGAGGGTGAAAACTCGAAACAGCCCCCGAACGTCCCCGTGGGTGGCACCAACACCTCCCACTGGAGCAATGTAACTCGTAGGAACTGATCCCGCAGCCTCGGGACTCCCGATTTGAGAATACGACGGTAATTTGCCTATTTCTAGACTTAGGATTAAAAACATGGCTGAAGAGGGTGAAAACCCAAAACAGCCCAAGAACGTACCCGTGGGTGGCACCAACACCTCCCACGGGACCAACGTAACTCGTAAGAACTAACCTCGCAGTCTCGGGACTCCCGGTTTGATAATACGATGGTAATTTGCATATTTCTAGTCTTAGGCATAAAAACATGGCGTTAGAGGGTGAAAACCCGAAACAGCCCCCGAATGTACCCATGGGTGGCACCAACACCTCCCACGGGAGCAATGTAACTCGTAGGAACTGAACCCGCAGTCACGGGACTCCCGGTTTGAGAATACGATGGTAATTTGCATATTTCTAGACTTAGTTTTAAAAACATGGCGTTAGAGGGTGAAAACCCGAAACAGCACCCAAACGTACCCGTGGTTGGCACCAACACCTCCCATGGGACCAATGTTACTCGTAGGAACTGACACCGCATTCGCGGGACTCCCAGTTTTAGAATACGCCGGTAATTTTCATATCTCTATACTTAAGCTTAAAAACATATCGTTAGAGGGTGAAAACTCAAAACAGCCACCAAACGTCCCCGTGGGTGGCACCAACACCTCCCACGGGACCAATGTAACTCGTAGGAACTGACCCCGCTACCGCGGGACTCCCGGTTTGAGAATACGACGATAATTTTCATATTTCTAGACTTAGGCTTAAAAACATGGCGTTAGAGGGTGAAAACCCGAAACAACACCCGAACGTACCTGTGGGTGGCACCAACACCTCCCACGGGACCAATGTAACTCGTAGGAAATGACCCCGCCGCCGCGGGACTCCCGGTTTGGGAATACGACTGTAATTTGCAAATTTCTAGACTTAGGCATAAAAACAAGATGTTAGAGGGAGAGAACTCGAAATAGCCACCGAACGTCCCCGTGGGTGGCACCAACACCTACCACGGGACCAATGTAAATCGTAGGAACTGATCCCGCAGCCGCGGGGCTCCCGGTTTGAGAATACGACTGTAATTTGCCTATTTCTAGACTTAGGATTAAAAACATGGCGTTAGTGTGTGAAAATCCAAAACATCCCCCGAACGTATACGTGGGTGGCACCAACACCTCCCACGGGACCAATGCAACTTTTAGAAACTGACCCTGCAGCCGCGGGCTCCCAGTTTAAGAATACGACAGTAATTTGTATATTTATAGACTTAAGAAAAACACAGCGTTAGAGGGTGATATCTCGAACCAGCCCCCGAACGTCCCCGTGGGTGGCACCAACACCTCCCACGGTACCAATGTAACTCGTAGGAACTGACCCCGTAGCCGCGGGACTCTCGGTTTGAGAATACGATGGTAATTTGCATATTTATAGACTTAGGCTTATAAACATGGCATTAGAGGGTGAAAAACGAAAATAGCCCCCGAACGTACCCGTGGGTGGCACCAACACCTCCCACGGGACAAATGTAACTCGTAGGAAATGTCCCCGCAGTCGCGGGATTCCCGGTTTTAGAATACCACGGTAATTTGCATATTTCTAGACTTAGGCTTAAAAACATTGCGTTAGAGGGTGAAAACCCGAAACAACCCCCGAACATCCCCGTGAGTTGTACCAACACCTCCCACGGGACCAATGTAACTCGTAATAAATGACCCCGCAGTCGCGGTATTCCCGGTTTTAGAATACGACAGTAATTTGCATATTTCTAGACTTATGCTTAAAAATATTGCGTTAGAGGGTGAAAACCCAAAACAACCCTCGAACGTCCCCGTGAGTGGTACCAACACCTCCCACGGGACCAATGTAACTTATAGGAAATGACCCCGCAGTCGCGGGATTCCCGGTTTTAGAATACGATGGTAATTTGCATATTTCTAGACTTAGGCTTAAAAACATTGCGTTAGAGGGTGAGAACTCGAAACAGCAACCAAACGTTCCCGTGGGTGGCACCAACACCTCCCACGGGACCAATGTAACTCGTAGGACCTGACCCCGCAGCCGCGGGACTCCCGGTTTGGGAATACAACTGTAATTTGCAAATTTCTGGACTTAGGCATAAAAACATGGAGTTAGAGGGTGAGATCTCGAAGCGGCCCCCGAACATCCCCGTGGGTGGCACCAACACCTCCCACGGGACCAATGCAACTCGTAGGAACTGACCCCGCAGCCACGGGACTCCCATTTTTGGAATACGATGGTAATTTACTTATTTCTAGACTTAGGCTTAAAAACATGGCGTTAGAGGGTGAAAACGCGAAACAGCTCCCGAAAGTCCCCGTGGGTGGCACCAACACCTCCCACTTTCCTATGTAACTCGTAGGAGCTGACCCCGCAGCCGCGGGACACCCGGTTTGGGAATACGATGGTAATTTGCATATTTCTAGACTTAGGCATAAAAACATGGAGTTAGAGGGAGAGAACATAAAACAGCCCCCGAACGTCCCCGTGGGTGGCACCAACACCTCCCACAGGACCAATGTAACTCATAGGAACTGACCCAGCTGCCGCGGGACTCCCGGTTTGAGAATACGACGATAATTTCCATATTTCTAGGCTTAGGCTTAAAAACATGGCGTTAGAGGGTGAAAACCCGAAACAGCCCCCGAACGTACCCGTGGGTGGTACGAAGACCTCCCACGGGACCGATGTAACTCGTAGGAACTGACCCCGTACTCGCGGGACTGCCGGTTTTAGAATACGATGGTAATTTGCATATTTCTAGACTTAGCCATAAAAACATGGCGTTAGATGGTGAATACTTGAAACAGCCCCCGAACGTCCTCGTGGGTGGTACCAACACCTCCCATGGGGCCAATATAACTCGTAGGAACTGACCCCGCAGCCGCGGGACTCCCGGTTTGGGAATACGACTATAATTTGAAAATTTCTAGACTTAGGCTTAAAAACATGGCGTTAGAGGGGAGAACTCGAAACAGCGACCGAACGTCCCCGTGGGTGGCACCAACACCACCCACGGGACCAATGTAACTCGTAGGAACTGACCCCGCAGCCGCGGGACTCCCGGTTTGAGAATACGATTGCTAATTTTCATATTTCAAGACTTAGCATTAAAAACATGGCGTTAGAGGGTGAAAACCCGAAACAGCCCCCGGACGTACCCGTGGGTGGCACCAACACCTCCCATGGGACCAATGTAACTCATAGAAACTGACCCCGCAGCCGCGAAACTCCCGGTTTGACAATACAAAGGTAATTTGAATATTTCTAGACTTAAGCAAAACATGGCGTTAGAGGGTGAGATCTCGAAACAGCCCCCGAACGTCCCCGTGGGTGGCACCAACACCTCCCACGGGACCAATGTAACTCGTAGGAACTGACCCCGCAGCCGCGGGACTCCAGATTTGGGAATACGACTGTAACTTGCATATTTCTAGACTTAGGCTTAAAACCACGGGGTTGGAGGGTGAAATCTCGAAACAGCCCACGAACGTCCCCGTGGGTGGCACCAACACCTCCCACGAGACCAATGTAACTCGTAGGAACTGACCCCGCAGCAGCGGGACTCCCGGTTTGGGAATACGACGGTAATTTGCATATTTCTAGACTTAGGCTTAAAAACATGGCGTTAGAGGGTGAAAACCCGAAACAGCTCCCGAACGTCCCCGTGGGTGGCACCAACACCTCCCACTTTCCTATGTAACTCGTAGGAGCTGACCCCGCAGCCGCGGGACTCCCGGTTTGGGAATACGACGGTAATTTGCATATTTCTAGACTTAGGCTTAAAAATATGGCGTTAGAGGGTGAAAACTCGAAACAACCCGCGAACGTCCCCTTGGGTGGCACCAACACCTCCCACGGGACCAATGTAACTCGTAGGAACTTACCCCGCTGCCGCGGGACTCCCGGTTTGAGAATATGACGATAATTTCCATATTTCTAGACTTTGGCTTAAAAACAAGGCGTTAGAGGGTGAAAACCCGAAACAGCCCCCGAACGTACCCGTGGGTGGCACGAAGACCTCCCACGGAACCAATGTAACTCGTAGGAACTGACCCCGTAGTCGCGGGACTCCCGGTTTTAGAATACGATGGTAATTTGCATATTTCTATACTTAGGCATAAAAACATGGCGTTAGAGGGTGAATACTCGAAACAGCCCCCGAACGTCCCCGTGGGTGGTACCAACACCTCCCACGGGACCAATATAACTCGTAGGAACTGACCCCGCAGCCACGGGACTCCCGTTTTGGGAATACGACGATAATTTGCTTATTTTTAGACTTAGGCTTAAAAACATGGCGTTAGAGGGTGAATACTCGAAACAACCCTCGAACGTCCCCGTGGGTGGCATCAACACCTACCACGTGACCAATGTAACTCGTAGGAACTGACCCCGCAGCCGCGGGACTCCCGGTTTGAGCATACGACTGGTAATTTGCATATTTCTAGACTTAGGATTAAAAACATGGCGTTAGAGGGTGAAAACCCGAAACAGCCCCCGAACGTACCCGTGGGTGGCACCAACACCTCCCATGGGACCAATGTAACTCATAGAAACTGACCCCGCAGCCGCGGGACTCCCGGTTTGAGAATACAAAGGTAATTTGAATATTTCTAGACTTAAGAAAAACATGGCGTTAGAGGGTGAGATCTCGAAACAGCCCCCGAACGTCCTCGTGGGTGGCACCAACACCTCCCACGGGACCAATCTAACTCGTAGGAACTGACCCCGCAGCCGCGGGACTCCAGATTTGGGAATACGACTGTAACTTGCATATTTCTAGACTTAGGCTTAAAACCACGGGGTTGGAGGGTGAAATCTCGAAACAGCCCACGAACGTGCCCGCGGGTGGCACCAACACCTCCCACAGGACCAATGTAACTCGTAGGAACTGACCCCGCAGCCGCGGGACTCCTGGTTTGAGAATACGATGATAATTTCCATATTTCTAGACTTAGGCTTAAAAACCTGGCATTAGAGGGTGAAAACCCGAAACAACACCCGAACGTACCCGTGGGTGGCACCAACACCTCCCACGAGACCAATGTAACTCGTAGGAACTGACCCCGCAGCCACAAGACTCTCGTTTTGGGAATACGACTGTAATTTGCTTATTTCTAGACTTAGGCATAAAAACATGGCGTTAGAGGGTGAAAACGCGAAACAGCCCCCGAACGTCCCCGTGGGTGGCACCAACACATCCCACAGGACCAATGTAACTCGTAGGAACTGACCCCGCAGCAGCGGGACTCCCGGTATGGGAATACGACGGTAATTTGCATATTTCTAGACTTATGCTTAAAAACATGGCGTTAGAGGGTGAAAACCCGAAACAGCCCCCGAACGTACCCGTGGGTGGCACCAACACCTACCACGGGACCAATGTAACTCGTAGGAACGGACCCCGCAGTCGCGTGACTCCCGGTTTTAGAATACGACGATAATTTGCATATTTCTAGACTTAAGAAAAATGTGGAGTTATCTCAAAGCAGCCCTCGAACGTCCCCGTGGGTGGCACCAACACCTCCCGTGGGACCTATGTAACTCGTAGGAACTTACCCCGCAGCTACGGGACTCAAGTTTTGGGAATACGACGGTAATTTGCTTATTTCTAGACTTCGGCTTAAAAACATGGCGTTAGACGGTGAAAACCTGAAACAGCCCCCGAACGTCCCCGTGGGTGGCATCAACACCTCCCACAGGACCAATGTAACTCCTAGGAACTGACCCCGCAGCAGCGGGACTCCTGGTTTGGGAATACGACGGTAATTTGCGTATTTCTAGACTTAGGCTTAAAAACATGGCGTTAGAGGGTGAAAACCCTAAACAGCCCCCGAACGTCCCCGTGGGTGCCACCAACACCTCCCACTTTCCTATGTAACTCTTAGGAACTGACCCCGCAGCCGCGGGACTCCCGGTTTGGGAATACGACGGTAATTTCCATATTTCTAGACTTAGGCTTAAAAATATGGCGTTAGAGGGTGAAAACCCGAAATAGCCCCCGAACGTCCCCTTGGGTGGCACCAACACCTCCCACGGGACCAATGTAACTCGTAGGAACTGACCACGCAGCCGCGGGACTCTCGGTTTGGGAATACGACAGTAATTAGTAAATTTCTAGACTTAGGCATAAAAACATGGCGTTAGAGGGAGAGAACTTGAAACAGCCCCCGAACGTCCCCGTGGGTGGCACCAACACCTCCCAAGGGACCAATGTAACCCGTAGAAACTGACCCCGCAGCCGCGGGACTCCCGGTTTGGGAATACGATGGTAATTTGCATATTTCTACACTTAGGCTTAAAAACATGGCGTTAGAGGGTGAAATTCCGAAACATCCCCCGAACGTCCCCGTGGGTGGCACCAACACCTCCCACAGGACCAATGTAACTCGTAGGAACTGACCCAGCTGCCGCGGGACTCCCGGTTTGAGAATACAACGATAATTTCCATATTTCTAGGCTTAGGCTTAAAAACATGGCGTTAGAGGGTGAAAACCCGAAACAGCCCCCGAACGTACCCGTGGGTGGTACGAAGACCTCCCACGGGACCGATGTAACTCGTAGGAACTGACCCCGTACTCGCGGGACTGCCGGTTTTAGAATACGATGGTAATTTGCATATTTCTAGACTTAGCCATAAAAACATGGCGTTAGATGGTGAATACTTGAAACAGCCCCCGAACGTCCTCGTGGGTGGTACCAACACCTCCCATGGGGCCAATATAACTCGTAGGAACTGACCCCGCAGCCGCGGGACTCCCGGTTTGGGAATACGACTGTAATTTGAAAATTTCTAGACTTAGGCTTAAAAACATGGCGTTAGAGGGGAGAACTCGAAACAGCGACCGAACGTCCCCGTGGGTGGCACCAACACCTCCCACGGGACCAATGTAACTCGTAGGAACTGACCCCGCAGCCGCGGGACTCCCGGTTTGAGAATACGATTGCTAATTTTCATATTTCAAGACTTAGGATTAAAAACATGGCGTTAGAGGGTGAAAACCCGAAACAGCCCCCGGACGTACCCGTGGGTGGCACCAACACCTCCCATGGGACCAATGTAACTCATAGAAACTGACCCCGCAGCCGCGAGACTCCCGGTTTGAGAGTACAAAGGTAATTTGAATATTTCTAGACTTAAGCAAAACCCGGCGTTAGAGGGTGAGATCTCGAAACAGTCCCCGAACGTCCCCGTGGGTGGCACCAACACCTCCCACGGGACCAATGTAACTCGTAGGAACTGACCCCGCAGCCGCGGGACTCTAGATTTGGGAATACGACTGTAATTTGGATATTTCTAGACTTAGGCTTAAAAACACGGAGTTGGAGGGTGAAATCTCGAAACAGCCCACGAACGTCCCCGTGGGTGGCACCAACACCTCCCACAGGACCAATGTAACTCGTAGGAACTGACCCCGCAGCCGCGGGACTCCCGGTTTGAGAATACGACGATAATTTCCATATTTCTAGACTTAGGCTTAAAAACCTGGCGTTAGAGGGTGAAAACCCGAAACAGCACCCGAATGTACCCGTGGGTGGCACTAACACCTCCCACGGGACCAATGTAACTCGTAGGAACTGACCCCGCAGCCACGGGACTCCCGTTTTGGGAATACGACTGTAATTTGCTTATTTCTAGACTTAGGCTTAAAAACATGACGTTAGAGGGTGAGATCTCGAAACAGCCCCCGAACGTCCCCGTGGGTGGCACCAACACCTCCCACGGGACCAATGTAACTCGTAGGAACTGACCCCGCAGCCGCGGGACTCCCGGTTTGAGAATACGATGATAATTTCCATATTTCTAGACTTAGGCTTAAAAACCTGGCGTTAGAGGGTGAAAACCCGAAACAGGCCCCGAACGTACCCGTGGGTGGCACGAACACCTCCCACGGGACCAATGTAACTCGTAGGAACTGACCCCGTAGTTGCGGGACTCCCGGTTTGAGAATACGATGATAATTTCCATATTTCTAGACTTAGGCTTAAAAACATGGCTTTGGAGGGTGAATTCCCGAAACAGCCCCCGAACGTCCCCGTGGGTGGCACCAACACTTCCCACAGGACCAATGTAACTAGTAGGAACT
This sequence comes from Sambucus nigra, assembly GCA_949130495.1. Taxonomy (NCBI): domain Eukaryota; kingdom Viridiplantae; phylum Streptophyta; class Magnoliopsida; order Dipsacales; family Adoxaceae; genus Sambucus; species Sambucus nigra. Next base: position 534,959,628 of record OX422215.1, on the reverse strand, counting down.
GACCTCGCAGCCGCGGGACTCCCGGTTTGAGAATACGACGATAATTTCCATATTTCTAGACTTAGGCTTAAAAACATGGCGTTAGAGGGTGAAAACCCGAAACAGGCCCCGAACGTACCCGTGGGTGGCACGAACACCTCCCACGGGACCAATGTAACTCGTAGGAACTGAACTCGTAGTCGCGGGACTCCGGGTTTGAGAATACGATGATAATTTCCATATTTCTAGACTTAGGCTTAAAAACATGGCGTTAGAGGGTGAAAACTCAAAATAGCCCCCGAACGTACCCGTGGGAGGCACGAAGACCTCCCACGGGACCAATGTAACTCGTAGGAACTGACCCTGTAGTCGCGGGACTCCCAGTTTTAGAATTCGATGGTAATTTTCATATTTCTAGACTTAGGCTTAAAAACATGGCGTTAGAGGGTGAAAACTCGAAACAGCCACCGAACGTCCCCGTGGGTGGTACCAACACCTCCCACGGGACCAATGTAACTCGTAGGAACGGACCCCGCAGTCGCGGGACTCCCGGTTTTAGAATACGATAGTAATTTGCATATTTCTAGACTTCAGCAAAACGTGGAGTTATCTCAAAGCAGCCCTCGAATGTCCCCGTGGGTGGCACCAACACCTCCCACGGGACCAATGTAACTCGTAGGAACTGACCCCGCACCTACGGGACTCCTGTTTTGGGAATACGATGGTAATTTGCTTATTTCTAGACTTAGGCTTAAAAACATGGCGTTAGACGGTGAAAACCTGAAACAGCCCCCGAACGTCCTCGTGGGTGGCACCAACACCTCCCACAGGACCAATGTAACTCCTAGGAACTGACCACGCAGCAGCGGGACCCCGGTTTGGGAATACGACGGTAATTTGCGTATTTCTAGACTTAGGCTTAAAAACATGGCGTTATAGGGTGAAAACCCGAAACAGCCCCTGAACGTCCCTGTGGGTGCCACCAACACCTCCCACTTTCCTATGTAACTCGTAGGAATTGACCCCGTAACCGCGGGACTCCCGGTTTTGGAATACGACGGTAATTTGCAGATTTCTAGACTTAGGCCTAAAAATATGGCGTTAGAGGGTGAAAACCCGAAACAGCCTCCAAACGTCCCCTTGGGTGGCACCAACACCTCCCACGGGACCAATGTAACTCGTAGGAACTGACCACGCAGCCGCGGGACTCCCGGTTTGGGAATACGATGGTAATTAGTAAATTTCTAGACTTAGGCATAAAAACATGGCGTTAGAGGGAGAGAACTCGAAACAGCCCCCGAACGTACCCGTGGGTGGCACCAACACCTCCCACGGGACCAATGTAACCCGTAGAAACTGACCCCGCAACCGCGGGACTCCCGGTTTGGGAATACGATGGTAATTTGCATATTTCTAGACTTAGGCTTAAAAACATGGCGTTAGAGGGTGAAATTCCGAAACAGCCCCCGAACATCCCCGTGGGTGGCACCAACACCTCCCACAGGACCAATGTAACGCGTAGGAACTGACCCCGCTGCCGCGGGACTCCCGGTTTGAGAATACGACGATAATTTCCATATTTCTAGACTTAGGCTTAAAAACATGGCGTTAGAGGGTGAAAACCCGAAACAGCACCCGAACGTACCCGTGGGTGGCACCAACACCTCCCACGGGACCAATGTAACTCGTAGGAAATGACCCCGCCGCCGCGGGACTCCCGGTTTGAGAATATGACGATAATTTCCATATTTCTAGACTTAGGCTTAAAAACATGGCGTTAGAGGGTGAAAACCCAAAACAGCCCCCGAACGTACCCGTGGGTGGCACGAAGACCTCCCACGGAACCAATGTAACTCATAGGAACTGACCCCGTAGTCGCGGGACTCCCAGTTTTAGAATACGATGGTAATTTGCATATTTCTATACTTAGGCATAAAAACATGGCGTTAGAGGGTGAATACTCGAAACAACCCTCGAACGTCCCCGTGGGTGGCATCAACACCTCCCACGTGACCAATGTAACTCGTAGGAACTGACCACGCATCCGCGGGACTCCCGGTTTGAGCATACGACTGGTAATTTGCATATTTCTATACTTAGGCATAAAAACATGGCGTTAGAGGGTGAATACACAATACAGCCCCCGAACATCCCCGTGGGTGGTACCAACACCTCCCACGGGACCAATATAACTCGTAGGAACTGACCCCGCAGCCACGGGACTCCCGTTTTGGGAATACGACGATAATTTGCTTATTTCTATACTTAGGCTTAAAAACATGGCATTAGAGGATGAATACTCGAAACAACCCTCGAACGTCCCCGTGGGTGGCACCAACACCTCCCACGTGACCAATGTAACTCGTAGGAACTGACCCCGTAGCCGCGGGACTCCCGGTTTGAGCATACGACTGGTAATTTGCATATTTCTAGACTTAGGATTAAAAACATGGCGTTAGAGGGTGAAAACCCGAAACAGCCCCCGAACGTACCCGTGGGTGGCACCAACACCACCCATGGGACCAATGTAACTCATAGAAACTGACCCCGCTACCGCGGCACTCCCGGTTTGAGAATACAAAGGTAATTTGAATATTTCTAGACTTAAGTAAAACATGGCGTTAGAGGGTGAGATCTCGAAACAGCCCCAGAACGTCCCCGTGGGTGGCACCAACACCTCCCACGGGACCAATGTAACTCGTAGGAACTGACCCCGCAGCCGCGGGACTCCAGATTTGGGAATACGACTGTAACTTGCATATTTCTAGACTTAGGCTTAAAACCACGGGGTTGGAGGGTGAAATCTCGAAACAGCCCACGAACGTGCCCGCGGGTGGCACCAACACCTCCCACAGGACCAATGTAACTCGTAGGAACTGACCCCGCAGCCGCGGGACTCCCGGTTTGAGAATACGATGATAATTTCCATATTTCTAGACTTAGGCTTAAAAACCTGGCATTAGAGGGTGAAAACCCGAAACAACACCCGAACATACCCGTGGGTGGCACCAACACCTCCCACGAGACCAATGTAACTCGTAGGAACTGACCCCGCAGCCACAAGACTCCCGTTTTGGGAATACGACTGTAATTTGCTTATTTCTAGACTTAGGCTTAAAAACATGGCGTTAGAGGGTGAAAACGCGAAACAGCCCCCGAACGTCCCCGTGGGTGGCACCAACACCTCCCACAGGACCAATGTAACTCGTAGGAACTGACCCCGCAGCAGCGGGACTCCCGGTATGGGAATACGAAGGTAATTTGCATATTTCTAGACTTATGCTTAAAAACATGGCGTTAGAGGGTGAAAACCCGAAACAGCCCCCGAACGTACCCGTGGGTGGCACCAACACCTACCACGGGACCAATGTAACTCATAGGAACGGACCCCGCAGTCGCGGGACTCCCGGTTTTAGAATATGACGATAATTTGCATATTTCTAGACTTAAGCAAAACGTGGAGTTATCTCAAAGCAGCCCTCGAACGTCCCTGTGGGTGGCACCAACACCTCCCATGGGACCAATGTAACTCGTAGGAACTTACCCCGCAGCTACGGGACTCAAGTTTTGGGAATACGACGGTAATTTTCTTATTTCTAGACTTAGGCTTAAAAACATGGCGTTAGACGGTGAAAACCTGAAACAGCCCCCTAACGTCCCCGTGGGTGGCACCAACACCTCCCACAGGACCAATGTAACTCCTAGGAACTGACCCCGCAGCAGCGGGACTCCCGGTTTGGGAATACGACGGTAATTTGCGTATTTCTAGACTTAGGCTTAAAAACATGGCGTTAGAGGGTGAAAACCCTAAACAGCCCCCGAACGTCCCCGTGGGTGCCACCAACACCTCCCACTTTCCTATGTAACTCTTAGGAACTGACACCGCAGCCGCGGGACTCCCGGTTTGGGAATACGACGGTAATTTGCATATTTCTAGACTTAGGCTTAAAAATATGGCGTTAGAGGGTGAAAACCCGAAACAGCCCCCGAACGTCCCCTTGGGTGGCACCAACACCTCCCACGGGACCAATGTAACTCGTAGGAACTGACCACGCAGCCGCGGGACTCCCGGTTTGGGAATACGACACGAATTAGTAAATTTCTAGACTTAGGCATAAAAACATGGCGTTAGAGGGAGAGAACTCGAAACAGCCCCCGAACGTCCCCGTGGGTGGCACCAACACCTCCCACGGGACCAATGTAACCCGTAGAAACTGACCCCGCAGCCGCGGGACTCCCGGTTTGGGAATACGATGGTAATTTGCATATTTCTACACTTAGGCTTAAAAACATGGCGTTAGAGGGTGAAATTCTGAAACATCCCCCGAACGTCGCCGTGGGTGGCACCAACACCTCCCACAGGACCAATGTAACTCGTAGGAACTGACCCCGTAGTCGCGGGACTCCCGGTTTGAGAATACGACGATAATTTCCATATTTCTAGACTTAGGCTTAAAAACATGGCGTTAGAGGGTGAAAACCCGAAACAGCCCCCGAACGTACCCGTGGGTGGTACGAAGACCTCCCACGGGACCGATGTAACTCGTAGGAACTGACCCCGTAGTCGCGGGACTGCCGGTTTTAGAATACGATGGTAATTTGCATATTTCTAGACTTAGGCATAAAAACATGGCGTTAGAGGGTGAATACTTGAAACAGCCCCCGAACGTCCCCGTGGGTGGTACCAACACCTCCCACGGGGCCAATATAACTCGTAGGAACTGACCCCGCAGCCGCGGGACTCCCGGTTTGGGAATACGACTGTAATTTGCAAATTTCTAGACTTAGGATTAAAAACATGGCGTTAGAGGGGAGAACTCGAAACAGCGACCGAACGTCCCCGTGGGTGGCACCAACACCTCCCACGGGACCAATGTAACTCCTAGGAACTGACCCCGCAGCCGCGGGACTCCCGGTTTGAGAATACGATTGGTAATTTTCATATTTCAAGACTTAGGATTAAAAACATGGCGTTAGAGGGTGAAAACCCGAAACAGCCCCCGGACGTACCCGTGGGTGGCACCAACACCTCCCATGGGACCAATGTAACTCATAGAAACTGACCCCGCAGTCGCGAGACTCCCGGTTTGAGAATACAAAGGTAATTTGAATATTTCTAGACTTAAGCAAAACATGGCGTTAGAGGGTGAGATCTCGAAATAGCCCCCGAAGGTCCCCGTGGGTGGCACCAACACCTCCCACGGGACCAATGTAACTCGTAGGAACTGACCCCGCAGCCGCGGGACTCTAGATTTGGGAATACGACTGTAATTTGCATATTTCTAGACTTAGGCTTAAAAACACGGAGTTGGAGGGTGAAATCTCGAAACAGCCCACGAACGTCCCCGTGGGTGGCACCAACACCTCCCACAGGACGAATGTAACTCGTAGGAACTGACCCCGCAGCCGCGGGACTCCCGGTTTGAGAATACGACGATAATTTCCATATTTCTAGACTTAGGCTTAAAAACCTGGCGTTAGAGGGTGAAAACCCGAAATAGCACCCGAATGTACCCGTGGGTGGCACCAACACCTCCCATGGGACCAATGTAACTCATAGAAACTGACCCCGCAGCCGCGGGACTCCTGGTTTGAGAATACAAAAGTAATTTCAATATTTCTAGACTTAAGCAAAACATGGCGTTAGAGGGTGAGATCTCGAAACAGCCCCCGAACGTCCCCGTGGGTGGCACCAACACCTCCCACGGGACCAATGTAACTCGTAGGAACTGACCCCGCAGCCGCGGGACTCCCGGTTTGAGAATACGACGATAATTTCCATATTTCTAGACTTAGGCTTAAAAACCTGGCGTTAGAGGGTGAAAACCCGAAACAATCCCCGAACGTACCCGTGGGTGGCACGAACACCTCCCACGGGACCAATGTAACTCGTAGGAACTGACCCCGTAGTCGCGGGACTCCCAGTTTGAGAATACGATGATAATTTCCATATTTCTAGACTTAGGCTTAAAAACATGGCTTTGGAGGGTGAAATCCCGAAACAGCCCCCGAACGTCCCCGTGGGTGGCACCAACACTTCCCACAGGACCAATGTAACTCGTAGGAACTGACCCCGCAGCCGCAGGACTCCCGGTTTGAGAATACGACGATAATTTCCATATTTCTAGACTTAGGCTTAAAAACATGGCGTTAGAGGGTGAAAACCCGAAACAGGCCCCGAACGTACCCGTGGGTGGCACGAACACCTCCCACGGGACAATTGTAACTCGTAGGAACTGAACCCGTAGTCGCGGGACTCCCGGTTTGAGAATACGATGATAATTTCCATATTTCTAGACTTAGGCTTAAAAACATTTCGTTAGAGGGTGAAAACTCAAAACAGCCCCCGAACGTACCCGTGGGAGGCACGAAGACCTCCCACGGGACCAATGTAACTCGTAGGAACTGACCCCGTAGTCGCGGGACTCCCAGTTTTAGAATTCGATGGTAATTTTCATATTTCTAGACTTAGGCTTAAAAACATGGCGTTAGAGGGTGAAAACTCGAAACAGCCACCGAACGTCCCCGTGGGTGGTACCAACACCTCCCACGGGACCAATGTAACTCATAGGAACGGACCCCGCAGTCGCGGGACTCCCGGTTTTAGAATACGATAGTAATTTGGATATTTCTAGACTTCAGCAAAACGTGGAGTTATCTCAAAGCAGCCCTCGAATGTCCCCGTGGGTGGCACCAACACCTCCCACGGGACCAATGTAACTCGTAGGAACTGACCCCGCACCTACGAGACTCCCGTTTTGGGAATACGATGGTAATTTGCTTATTTCTAAACTTAGGCTTAAAAATATGGTGTTAGACGGTGAAAACCTGAAACAGCCCCCGAACGTCCCCGTGGGTGGCACCAACACCTCCCACAGGACCAATGTAACTCCTAGGAACTGACCCCGCAGCAGCGGGACCCCCGGTTTGGGAATACGATGGTAATTTGCGTATTTCTAGACTTAGGCTTAAAAACATGGCGTTATAGGGTGAAAACCCGAAACAGCCCCCGAACGTCCCCGTGGGTGCCACCAACACCTCCCACTTACCTATGTAACTCGTAGGAATTGACCCCGCAGCCGCGGGACTCTCGGTTTTGGAATACGACGGTAATTTGCAGATTTCTAGACTTAGGCTTAAAAATATGGCGTTAGAGGGTGAAAACCCGAAACAGCCCCCAAACGTCCCCTTGGGTGGCACCAACACCTCCCACGGGACCAATGTAACTCGTAGGAACTGACCACGCAGCCCCGGGACTCCCGGTTTGGGAATACAATGGTAATTAGTAAATTTCTAGACTTAAGCATAAAAACATGGCGTTAGAGGGAGAGAACTCGAAACAGCCCCCGAACGTCCCCGTGGGTGGCACCAACACCTCCCACGGGACCAATGTAACCCGTAGAAAATGACCCCGCAGCCGCGGGACTCCCGATTTGGGAATACGATGGTAATTTGCATATTTCTAGACTTAGGCTTAAAAGCATGGCGTTAGAGGGTGAAATTCCGAAACAGCCCCCGAACGTCCCCGTGGGTGGCACCAACACCTCCCACAGGACCAATGTAACTCGTAGGAACTGACCCCGTTGCCGCGGGACTCCCGGTTTGAGAATAAGACGATAATTTCCATATTTCTAGACTTAGGCTTAAAAAAATGGCGTTAGAGGGTGAAAACCCGAAACAGCCCCCGAACGTACCCGTGGGTGGCACGAAGACCTCCCACGGGACCAATGTAACTCGTAGGAACTGACCCCGTAGTCGCGGGACTCCCGGTTTTAGAATACAATGGTAATTTGCATATTTCTAGAATTAGGCATAAAAACATGGCGTTAGAGGGTGAATACTCGAAACAGCCCCCGAACGTCCCCGTGGGTGGTACCAACACCTCCCATTGGGCCAATATAACTCGTACGAACTGACCCCGCAGCCGCGGGACTCCCGGTTTGGGAATACGACTGTAATTTGCAAATTTCTAGACTTAGGCTTAAAAACATGGCGTTAGAGGGGAGAACTCGAAACAGCGACCGAACGTCCCCGTGGGTGGCACCAACACCTCCCATGGGACCAATGTAACTTGTAGGAACTGACCCCGCAGCCGCGGGACTCCCGGTTTGAGAATACGATTGGTAATTTTCATATTTCAAGACTTAGGATTAAGAACATGGCGTTAGAGGGTGAAAACCCAAAACAACCCCCGGACGTACCCGTGGGTGGCACCAACACCTCCCATGGGACCAATGTAACTCATAGAAACTGACCCCGCAGCCGCGGAACTCCCGGTTTGAGAATACAAAGGTAATTTGAATATTTCTAGACTTAAGTAAAACATGGCGTTAGAGGGTGAGGTCTCGAAACAGGCCCCCGAACGTCCCCGTGGGTGGCACCAACACCTCCCACGGGACCAATGTAACTCGTAGGAACTGACCCCGCAGCCGCGGGACTCCAGATTTGGGAATACGACTGTAATTTGCATATTTCTAGACTTAGGCTTAAAAACATGGGGTTGGAGGGTGAAATCTCGAAACAGCCCATGAACGTCCACGTGGGTGGCACCAACACCTCCCACAGGACCAATGTAACTCGCAGGAACTTACCCCGCAGCCGCGGGACTCCCAGTTTGAGAATACGACGATAATTTCCATATTTCTAGACTTAGACTTAAAAACCTGGCGTTAGAGGGTGAAAACCCGAAACAGCACCCGAAGGTACCCGTGGGTGGCACCAACACCTCCCACGGGACCAATATAACTCGTAGGAACTGACCCCGCAGCCACGGGACTCCCGTTTTGGGAATACGACGGTAATTTGCTTATTTCTAGACATAGGCTTAAAAACATGGTGTTAGATGGTGAAAACTCGAAACAACCCCCGAACGTCCCCGTGGGTTACACCAACACCTCCCGCAGGACCAATGTGACTCGTAGGAACTGACCCCGCGGCAGCGGGACTCCCGGTTTGGGAATACGACGGTAATTTGCATATTTCTAGACTTAGGCTTAAAAACATGGCGTTAGAGGGGAGAACTCGAAACAGCGACCGAACGTCCCCGTGGGTGGCACCAACACCTCCCACGGGACCAATGTAACTTGTAGGAACTGACCCCGCAACCGCGGGACTCCCGATTTGAGAATACGACGATAATTTGCATATTTCTAGACTTAGGCTTAAAAACATGGCGTTAGAGGGTGAAAACCCGAACCAGCACCCGAACGTACCCGTGGGTGGCACCAACACCTCCCACGGGACCAATGTAACTCGTAGGAACTGACCCCGCAACCACGGGACTCCCAGTTTGAGAATACAACGGTAATTTGAATATTTCTAGACTTAAGCAAAACATGGCGTTGGAGGGTGAGATCTCGAAACAGCCCCCGGACGTACCCGTGGGTGGCACCAACACCTCCCATGGGACCAATATAACTCATAGAAACTGACCCCACAGCCGCGGGACTCCCGGTTTGAGAATACAACGGTAATTTGAATATATCTAGACTTAAGAAAAACATGGCGTTAGAGGTTGAGATCTCGAAACTGCCTCCGGACGTACCCGTGGGTGGCACCAACACCTCCCATGGGACCAATGTAACTCATAGAAACTGACCCCGCAGCCGCGGGACTCCCGGTTTGAGAATACAACGGTAATATGAATATTTCTAGACTTATGCAAAACATGGCGTTAGAGGGTGAGATCTCGAAACAGCCCCCGAGCGTCCCCGTGGGTGGAACCAACACCTCCCACGGGACCAATGTAACTCGTAGAAATTGACCCCGCAGCCGCGGGACTCCAAATTTGGGAATACGACTGTAATTTGCATATTTCTAGACTTTGGCTTAAAAACACGATGTTGGAGGGTGAAATCCCGAAATAGCCCACGAACGTCCCCATGGGTGGCACCAACACCTCCCACGGGACCAATGTAACTCGTAGGAACTGACCCCGCAGCCACGGGAATCCCGGTTTGAGAATAAGACGATAATTTCCATATTTCTAGACTTAGGCTTAAAAACATGGCGTTAGAGGGTGAAAACCCGAAACAGCCCCCGAACGTACAGTGGGTGGCACGAAGACCTCCCACGGGACCAATGTAACTCGTAGGAACTGACCCCGTAGTCGCGGGACTCCCGGTTTTAGAATACAATGGTAATTTGCATAATTCTAGAATTAGGCATAAAAACATGGCGTTAGAGGGTGAATACTCGACACAGCCCCCGAACGTCCCCGTGGGTGGTACCAACACCTCCCATTGGGCCAATATAACTCGTAGGAACTGACCCCGCAGCCGCGGGACTCCCGGTTTGGGAATACGACTGTAATTTGCAAATTTCTAGACTTAGGATTAAAAACATGGCGTTAGAGGGGAGAACTCGAAACAGCGACCGAACGTCCCCGTGGGTGGCACCAACACCTCCCATGGGACCAATGTAACTCGTAGGAACTGACCCCGCAGCCGCGGGACTCCCGGTTTGAGAATACGATTGGTAATTTTCATATTTCAAGACTTAGGATTAAAAACATGGTGTTAGAGGGTGAAAACCCAAAACAGCCCCCGGACGTACCCGTGGGTGGCACCAACACCTCCCATGGGACCAATGTAACTCATAGAAACTGACTTTGCAGCCGCGGAACTCCCGGTTTGATAATACAAAGGTAATTTGAATATTTCTAGACTTAAGCAAAACATGGCGTTAGAGGGTGAGGTCTCGAAACAGGCCCCCGAACGTCCCCGTGGGTGGCACCAACACCTCCCACGGGACCAATGTAACTCGTAGGAACTGACCCCGCAGCCGCGGGACTCCAGATTTGGGAATACGACTTTAATTTGCATATTTCTAGACTTAGGCTTAAAAACACGGGGTTGGAGGGTGAAATCTCGAAACAGCCCACGAACGTCCACGTGGGTGGCACCAACACCTCCCACAGGACCAATGTAACTCGTAGGAACTGACCCCGCAGCCGCGGGACTCCCAGTTTGAGAATACGACGATAATTTCCATATTTCTAGACTTAGGCTTAAAAACCTGGCGTTAGAGGTTGAAAACCCGAAACAGCACCCGAACGTACCCGTGGGTGGCACCAACACCTCCCACGGGACCAATATAACTCGTAGGAACTGACCCCGCAGCCACGGGACTCCCGTTATGGGAATACGACGGTAATTTGCTTATTTCTAGACTTAGGCTTAAAAACATGGTGTTAGAGGGTGAAAACTCGAAACAACCCCCGAACGTCCCCGTGGGTGACACCAACACCTCCCGCAGGACCAATGTGACTCGTAGGAACTGACCCCGCAGCAGCGGGACTCCCGGTTTGGGAATACGACGGTAATTTGCATATTTCTAGACTTAGGCTTAAAAACATGGCGTTAGAGGGGAGAACTCGAAACAGCGACCGAACGTCCCGTGGGTGGCACCAACACCTCCCACGGGACCAATGTAACTCGTAGGAACTGACCCCGCAGCCGCGGGACTCCCGGTTTGAGAATACGACGATAATTTGCATATTTCTAGACTTAGGCTTAAAAACATGGCGTTAGAGGGTGAAAACCCGAAACAGCACCCGAACGTACCCGTGGGTGGCACCAACACCTCCCACGGGACCAATGTAACTCGTAGGAACTGACCCCGCAACCACGGGACTCCTAGTTTGAGAATACAACGGTAATTTGAATATTTCTAGACTTAAGCAAAACATGGCGTTGGAGGGTGAGATCTCGAAACAGCCCCCGGACGTACCCGTGCGTGGCACCAACACCTCCCATGGGACCAATATAACTCATAGAAACTGAACCCACAGCCGCGGGACTCCCGGTTTGAGAATACAACGGTAATTTGAATATATCTAGACTTAAGCAAAACATGGCGTTAGAGGTTGAGATCTCGAAACTGCCCCCGGACGTACCCGTGGGTGGCACCAACACCTCCCATGGGACCAATGTAACTCATAGAAACTGACCCCGCAGCCGCGGGACTCCCGGTTTGAGAATACAACGGTAATTTGAATATTTCTAGACTTATGCAAAACATCGCGTTAGAGGGTGAGATCTCGAAACAGCCCCCGAACGTCCCCGTGGGTGGAACCAACACCTCCCACGGGACCAATGTAACTCGTAGGAATTGACCCCGCAGCCGCGGGACTCCAAATTTGGGAATACGATTGTAATTTGCATATTTCTAGACTTAGGCTTAAAAACACGAGGTTGGAGGGTGAAATCCCGAAATAGCCCACGAACGTCCCCACGGGTGGCACCAACACCTCCCACAGGACCAATGTAACTCGTCGGAACTGACCCTGCAGCCACGGGAATCCAGGTTTGAGAATACGACGATAATTTCCATATTTCTAGACTTAGGCTTAAAACCTGGCGTTAGAGGGAGTAAACCCGAAACAGCACCCAAACGTGCCCGTGGGTGGCACCAACACCTCCCACGGGACCAATGTAACTCGTAGGAACTGACCCCGCAGCCACGGGACTACCGTTGTGGGAATACGACGGTAATTTGTTTATTTCTAGACTTAGGCTTAAAAACATGGCGTTAGAGGGTGAAAACGCGAAACAGCCCCGAACGTCCCCGTGGGTGGCACCAACACCTCCCACAGGACCAATGTAACTCCTAGGAACTGACCCCGCAGCAGCGGGACTCTCGGTATGGGAATACGACGGTAATTTGCATATTTATAGACTTATGCTTAAAAACATGGCGTTAGAGGGTGAAAACCCGAAAGAGCCCCCGAACGTACCCGTGGGTGGCACCAACGCCTCCCACGGGACCAATGTAACTCGTAGGAACGGACCCCGCAGTCGCGGGACTCCCGGTTTTAGAATACGACGGTAATTTGCATATTTCTAGACTTAAGCAAAATGTGGAGTGATCTCAAAGCAGCCCCCGAACGTACCCGTGGGTGGCACCAACACCTCCCACGGGACCAATGTAACTTGTAGGAACTGACCCCGCAGCCACGGGACTCCCGTTTTGGGAATACGACGGTAATTTGCTTATTTCTAGACTTAGGCTTAAAAACATGGCGTTAGAGGGTGCAAACCTGAAACAGCCCCCGAACGTCCCCGTGTGTGGTACCAACACCTCCCACAGGGCCAATGTTACTCGTAGGAACTGACCCCGCAGCAGCGGGACTTCCGGTATGGGAATACGACGATAATATGCATATTTCTAGACTTAGGCTTAAACACATGGCGTTAGAGGGTGAAAACCCGAAACAGCCCCCGAACGTCCCCGTGGATGTCACCAACACCTCCCACTTCCCTATGTAACTCGTAGGAATGGACCCCGCAGCCGCGGGACTCCCGGTTTGGGAATACGATGGTAATTTGCATATTTCTAGACTTAGGCTTAAAAATATGGCGTTAGAGGGTGAAAACCCGAAACAGCCCCCGAACGTCCCCTTGGGTGGCACCAACACCTCCCACGGGACGAATGTAACTCGTAGGAACTGACCCCGCAGCAGCGGGACTCCCGGTATGGGAATACAACGGTAGTTTGAAAATTTCTAGACTTATGCTTAAAAACATGGCGTTAGAGGGTAAAAACCCGAAACAGCCCCCGAACGTCGTGGGTGGCACCCACACCTCCCACGGGACCAATGTAACTCGTAGGAACTGACCCCGCAGCCGCGGGACTCCCAGTTTGGGAATACGACTGTAATTTGCAAATTTCTAGACTTAGGCTTAAAAACATGGCGTTAGAGGGAGAGAACTCGAAACAGCGACCGAACGTCCCCGTGGGTGGCACCAACACCTCCCACGGGACCAATATAACTCGTAGGAACTGACCCCGCAGCCGAGGGACTCCCGGTTTGAGAATACGATTGGTAATTTTCATATTTTTAGACTTAGGATTAAAAACATGGCGTTAGAGGGTGAAAACCCGAAACAGCCCCCGGACGTACCCGTGGGGGCACCAACACCTCCCATAGGACCAATGTAACTCATAGAAACTTACCCCGCAGCCGCGGGACTCCCGGTTTGAGAATACAACGATAATTTGAATATGTCTAAACTTAAGCAAAACATGGCGTTAGAGGGGGAGATCTCCAAACAGCCCACGAACGTCCCCGTGGGTGGCACCAACACCTCCCATAAGACCAACGTAACTCGTAGGAACTGACCCCGCAGCCGCGGGAATTCCGGTTTGAGAATACGACGATAAATTCCTTATTTCAAGACTTAGGCTTAAAAACCTGGCGTTAGAGGGAGAAAACCCGAAACAGCACCCGAACGTACCCGTGGGTGGCACCAACACCTCCCACGGGACCAATGTAACTCGTAGGAACTGACCCCGCAGCCACGGGACTCCCGTTTTGGGAATACGACGGTAATTTGCTTATTTCTAGACTTAGGTTTAAAAACATGGCATTAGAGGGTGAAAACCTGAAACAACCCCCGAACGTCCCCGTGGGTGGCACCAACACCTCCCACAGGACCAATGTAACTCCTAGGAACTGACCCCGCAGCAGCGGTACTCCCGGTATGGGAATACGATGGTAATTTGCATATTTCTAGACTTAGGCTTAAAAACATGGCGTTAGAGGGTGAAAACCCGAAACAGCCCCCGAACGTACCCGTGGGTGGCACCAAACCTCCCACGGGACCAATGTAACTCGTAGGAATGGAGCCCGCAGTCGCGGGACTCCCGGTTTGAGAATACGACGATAATTTCCATATTTCTAGACTCAAGCAAAACGTGGATTTATCTCAAAGCATCCCCCGAACGTCCCCGTGGGTGGCACCAACACCTCCCACGGGACCAATGTAACTTGTAGGAACTGACCCTGCAGCCACGGGACTCCCATTTTGGGAATACGACGGTAATTTGCTTATTTCTAGACTTAGGCTTAAAAACATGGCATTAGAGGGTGCAAACCTAAAACAGCCCCCGAACGTCCCCGTGGGTGGCACCAACACCTCCCACAGGGCCAATCTAACTCGTAGGAACTGACCCCGTAGCAGCGGGACTTCCGGTATGGGAATACGACGGTAATATGAATATTTCTAGACTTAGGCTTAAAAACATGGCGTTAGAGGGTGAAAACCCGAAACAGCCCCCGAACGTCCTCGTGGGTGTCACCAACACCTCCCACTTTCCTATGTAACTCGTAGGAACTGACCCCGCAGCCGAGGGACTCCCGGTTTGGGAATACGACGGTAATTTACATGTTTCTAGACTTAGGCTTAAAAATATGGCGTTAGAGGGTGAAAACCTGAAACAGCCCCCGAACGTCCCCTTAGGTGGCACCAACACCTCCCACGGGACCAATGTAACTCGTAGGAACTGACCCCGCAGCCGCGGGACTCCCGGTTTGGGAATACGATGGTAATTTGTAATTTTGTAGATTTAGGCATAAAAACATGGCGTTAGAGGGAGAGAACTCGAAACAGCCCCCGAACGTCCCCGTGGGTGGCACCAACACCTCCCACGGGACCAATGTAACCCGTAAAAACTGACCCCGCAGCCGCGGGACTCCCGGTTGGGGAATACGACGGTAATTCGCATATTTCTAGACTTAGGCTTAAAAACATGGCGTTAGAGGGTGAAATTCCGAAAAAGACCCCGAACGTCCCCGTTGGTGGCACCAACACCTACCACAGGACCAATGTAACTCGTAGGAACTGACCCCGCTGCCGCGGGACTCCCGGTTTGAGAATACGACGATAATTTCCATATTTCTAGACTTAGGCTTAAAAACATGGCGTTAGAGGGTGAATACCCGAAACAGCCCCCGAATGTACCCATGGGTGGCACGAAGACCTCCCACGGGACCAATGTAACTCGTAGGAACTGACCCCGTAGTCGCGGAACTCCCGGTTTTAGAATACGATGGTAATTTGCATATTTCTAGACTTAGGCATAGAAACATGGCGTTCGAGGGTGAATACTCGAAACAGCCCCCGAACGTCCCCGTGGGTGGTACCAACACCTCCCACGGGGCCAATATAACTCATAGGAACTGACCCAGCAGCCGCGGGACTCCCGGTTTGGGAATACGACTGTAATTTGCAAATTTCTAGACTTAGGCTTAAAAACATGGCGTTAGAGGGAGAGAACTCGAAATAGCGACCGAACGTCCCCGTGGGTGGCACCAACACCTCCCACGGGACCAATGTAACTCGTAGGAACTGACCCCGCAGACGCGGGACTCCCGGTTTACGAATACGATTGGTAATTTTCATATTTCTAGACTTAGGATTAAAATCATGGCGTTAGAGGGTGAAAACCCGAAACAGCCCCCGGACGTACCCGTGGGTGGCACCAACACCTCCCATGGGACCAATGTAACTCATAGAAACTTATCCCGCAGCCGCGGGACTCCCGGTTTAAGAATACAACAGTAATTTGAATATGTCTAGACTTAAGCAAAACATGGCGTTAGAGGGGGAGATCTAGAAACAGCCCCCGAACGTCCCCGTGGGTGGCACCAACACCTCCCACGGGACCAATGTAACTCGTAGGAACTGACCCCGCAGTCGCGGGACTCCAGATTTGGGAATACGACTGTAATTTGCATATTTCAAGAATTAGGCTTAAAAACACGGCGTTGGAGGGTGAAATCCCGAAACAGCCCACGAACGTCCCTGTGGGTGGCACCAACACCTCCCACAGGACCAATGTAACTCGTAGGAACTGACCCCGCAGTCGCGGAACTCTCGGTTTGAGAATATGACGATAATTTCCATATTTCTAGACTTAGTCTTAAAAGCCTGGTGTTAGAGGGTGAAAACCCGAAACAGCACCCCGAACGTACTCTTGGGTGGCACCAACACCTCCTACGGGACCAATGTAACTCGTAGGAACTGACCCCGTAGTCGCGGGACTCCCGATTTTAGAATACGACGGTAATTTGCATATTTCTAGACTTAGGCTTAAAAATATGGCGATAGCGGGTGAAATCCCGAAACAGCCCCCGAACATCCCCGTGGGTGGCACCAACACCTCCCACAGGACCAATGAAACTCGTAAGAGCTGACCCCGCAGCCGCGGGACTCCGGGTTTGAGAATACGACGATAATTTCCATATTTCTAGACTTAGGCTTAAAAATATGGCGTTAGGGGGTGAAAACCCGAAACAGCACCCGAACGTACCCGTGGGTGGAACCAACACCTCCCACGGGACCAATGTAACTCGTAGGAACTAACCCCATAGCCGCGGGACTCCCGGTTTGGGAATACGACTGTAATTTGCAAATTTCTAGACTTAGGCTTAAAACATGGCGTTATAGGCTGAGAACTTGAAACAACCATCGAACGTCCCCGTGGGTGGCACCAACACCTCCCACGGGACCAATGTAATTCGTAGGAATAGACCCCGCAGTCGCGAGACTCCCGGTTTGAGAATATGACGGTAATTTGCATATTTCTAGACTTACTCTTAAAAACATGGCGTTTGAGGGTGAAAACCCGAAACAGCCTCCGAACGTACCCATGGGTGGCACCAACACCTCCCACGGGACCAATGTAACTTGTAGAAACTGACCCCGCATCCGCGGGACTCCCGATTTGGGAATACGACTATAATTTGCAAATTTCTAGACTTAGGCATAAAAACATGGCGTTAGAGGGAGACAACTCGAAACAGCCACCGAACGTCCCCGTGGGTGGCACCAACACCTCCCACGGGACCAATGTAACTCGTTGGAACTGATCCCCCAGCTGCGGGACTCCCGGTTTGAGAATATGACGGTAATTTGCCTATTTCTAGACTTAGGATTAAAAACATGGCGTTAGAGTGTGAAAATCCAAAACAACCCCCGAACGTACCCGTGGGTGGCGCCAACACCTCCCACGGGACCAATGTAACTCTTAGACCCCACAGTCGCAGGCTCCCAGTTTGAAAATACGACGGTAATTTGTATATTTCTAGACTTAAGCAAAACATGGCGTTAGAGGGTGAGATCTCGAAACAGCCCCCGAACGTCCCCGTGGGTGGTACCAACACCTCCCACGGGACCAATGTAACTCATAGGAACTGACCCCGCAGCCGCAGGACTCCCGGTTTGTTAATATGACAGTAATTTGCATATTTCTAGACTTAGGCTTAAAAACATGGCGTTGGAGGGTGAAATCCCGAAACAGCCCCCGAACGTCCCCGTGGGTGGCACCAACACCTCCCACAGGACCATTGTAACTCGTAGAAACTGACCCCGCAGCCGCGGGACTCCTGGTTCCAGAATACGACGGTAATTTCCATATTTCTTGACTTTGGCTTAAAAACATGGCGTTAGAGGGTGAAAACCCGAAACAACCCCCGAACGTACCCGTGGGTGGCACCAACACCTCCCACGGGACCAATGTAACTGGTAGGAACTGACCCCGCGGTCGCGGGACTCCCGATTTTAGAATACGACGGTAATTTTCACATTTCTAGACTTAGGCTTAAAAACTTTGCGTTAGAGAGTGAAAACTCGAAACAGCCACCGAACGTACCCGTGGGTGGCACGAACACCTCCCACGGGACCAATGTAACTCGTAGGAACTGACCCCGTAGTCGCGGGACTCCCGGTTTTAGAATACGGTGGTAATTTGGATATTTCTAGACTTAGGCTTAAAAACATGGCGTTAGAGGCTGAAAACTCGAGACAGCCCCCGAACGACCCCGTGGGTGGTACCAACACCTCCCACGGGACTAATGTAACTCGCAGGAACTAACCCCGCTGCCGAGGGACTCCCGGTTTGGGAATACGACTGTAATTTTAAAATTTCTAGACTTAGGCTTAAAAATATGGCGTTAGAGGGAGAGAACTCGAAATAGCCACCGAACGTCCCCGTGGGTGGCACCAACACCTCCCACGGGACCAATGTAACTCATAGGAACTGACCCCGCAGCCGCGGGACTCCCGGTTTGAGAATACGACAGTAATTTGCATATTTCTAGAGCTGGGATTAAAAACATGGTGTTAGAGGGTGAAAACCCGAAACAGCCCCTGAACGTACTCGTGGGTGGCACCAACACCTCCCACGGGACCAATGTAACTCATAGAAACTGACCCCACAGTCGCGGGGCTCCAGGTTTGAGAATACGAAGGTAATTAGTATATTTCTAGACTTGAGCAAAACATGGCGTTAGAGGGTGAGATCTCGAAACAGCCGCCGAACGTGCCCGTGGGTGGCACCAACACCTCCCACGGGACCAATGTAACTCGTAGGATCTGACCCCGAAGCCGCGGGACTCCCGGTTTGGGAATACGACTGTAATTTGCATATTTCTAGACTTAGTCTTAAAAACATGGCGTTGGAGGGTGAAATCCCGAAACCGCCCCCGAACGTAGTCGTGGGTGGCACCAACACCTCCCACATGACTAATGTAACTCGTAGGAACAGACCGCCCAGCCGCGGGACACCCGGTTTGAGAATACGACTATAATTTCCATATTTCTAGACTTAGGCTTAAAAACATGGCATTAGAGGGTGAAAACCCGAAATAGCACCCGAACTTACCCGTGGGTGGCACCAACACCTCCCACGGGACCAATGTAACTCGTAGGAACTGACCCTGCAGTCGCGGGACTCCCGGTTTTAGAATACGACGGTAATTTGCATATGTCTAGACTTAGGCTTAAAAACATGGCGTTAGAGGGTGAAAACTCGAAACATCCCCCGAACGTCCCCGTGGGTGGTACCAACACCTCCCACGGGACCAATGTAACTCGTAGGAACTGACTCTGTACAAAAATACAAAAATAGCCCCCGAACGTCCCCGTGGGTGGCACCAACACCTCCCCCAGGACCAATGTAAGTCGTAGGAACTGACCCCGCAGCCGCGGGACTCCCGGTTTGAGAAAACGACGATAATTTCCATATTTCTAGACTTAGGCTTAAAAACATGGCGTTAGAGGGTGAAAACCCGAAACAACACCCGAACGTACCCGTGGGTGGCACCAACACCTACCACGGGACTAATGTAACTCGTAGGATCTGACCCCGCAACCGCGGGACTCCCAGTTTGGTAATACGACTGTAATTTGCAAATTTCTAGACTTAGGCTTAAAAACATGGCGTTAGAGGGTGAAAAATCGAAACATCCACCAAACTTCACCGTGGGTGGCACCAACATATCCCACTGGACCAATGTAACTCGTAGGAACTGACCCCGCTACAGCAGGACTCCCGGTTTGAGAATACGACGGTAATTTGCACATTTCTAGACTTAGGCTTAAAAACCTGGCGTTAGAGAGTGAAAACCCGAAACAGCACCCGAACGTACCCGTGGTTGGCACCAACTCCTCCCACGGGACCAATGTTACTCGTTTGAACTAAGCCCACAGTCGCGGGACTCCCGGTTTGAGAATACGACGGTAATTCGCATATTTCTGTACTTATGCATAAAAACATAGCGTTTGAGGGTGAAAACTCGAAACAGCCCCCGAACGTACCCGCGGGTGGCACCAACACCTCCCACGGGACCAATGTAACTCGTAGGATCTGACCCTGTAGCCGCGGGACTCCCAGTTTGGGAATACGACAGTAATTTGCAAATTTCTAGACTTAGGCTTAAAAATATGGTGTTAGAGGTGAAAAATCGAAACAGCCACCAAACGTACCCGTGGGTGGCACCAACACCTCCCACGGGACCAATGTAACTCGTAGGAACTGCCCCGCTACCGCGGGACTCCCGGTTTGAGAATACGACGGTAATTTTCATATTTCTAAACTTAGGCTTAAAAACATGGCGTTAGAGGGTGAAAACCCAAAACAGCCCCCGAACGTACCCGTGGGTGGCACCAACACCTCCCACGGGACCAATGTAACTCGTAGGAACTGACCCCGCAGCCGCGGGACTCCCGGTTTGAGAATACGACCCTAATTTGCATATTTCTAGACTTAGGCTTAAAAACATGGCGTTAGAGGGTGAAATCCCGAAACAGCCCCCGAACGTCCCCGTGGGTGGCACCAACACCTCCCACGGGACCAATGTAACTCGTAACAGCTGACCCCGCATCCGCGGGACTCCCGGTTTGAGAATACGACGGTAATTTCCATATTTCTAGACTTAGGGTTAAAAACATGGCGTTAGAGGGTGAAAACCCGAAACAGCACCCGAACGTACCCGTGGGTGGCACCAACACCTCCCACGGGACCAATGTAACTCGTAGGAACTGACCACGCAGTCGCGTGACTCCCAGTTTTAGAATACGACGGTAATTTGTTTATTTCTAGACTTAGGATTAAAAACATTGCATTAGAGGGTGAAATCCCGAAACAACCCCCGAACGTCCCCGTGGGTGACACCAACACCTCCCACAGGACCGATGTAACTCGTAAGAGCTGACCTCGCTGCCGTGGGACTCCCGGTTTGAGAATACGATGATAATTTCCATATTTCTAGACTTAGGCTAAAAAACATGGCGTTAGAGGGTGAAAACCCGAAACAGCAACGGAACGTACCCGTGGGATGAACCAACACCTCCCACGGGACCAATGTAACTCGTAGGAACTAACCCCGCAGCCGCGGGACTCTCGGTTTGCGCATACGACTGTAATTTGCAAATTTCTAGAATTAGGTTTAAAACACGGCGTTAGTGGCTGAGAACTTGAAACAGCCACCGAACGTCCACGTGGGTGGCACCAACACCTCCGACGGGACCAATGTAACTCGTAGGAACAGACCCCGCAGTCGCGGGACTCCCGGTTTGAGGATACGACGGTAATTTGCATATTTATTGACTTACGCTTAAAAACATGGCGTTTGAGGGTGAAAACTCGAAATAGCCCCCGAACGTACCCATGGGTGGCACCAACACCTCCCACGGGACCAATGTAACTCGTAGGAAGTGACCCCGCAGCCGTGGGACTCTCGGTTTGGGAATACGACTGTAATTTACAAATTTCTAGACTTAGGCATAAAAACATGGCGTTAGAGGGAGACAACTCGAAACAGCCACCGACCGTCGCCGTGGGTGGCACCAACACCTCCCACGGGACCAATGTAACTCGTAGGAACTGATCCCGCAGCTGCGGGACTCCCGGTTTGAGAATACGACGGTAATTTGCCTATTTCTAGACTTCGGATTCAAAACATTGCGTTAGAGTGGGAAAATCCAAAACAACCCCCGAACGTACCCGTGGGTGGCGCCAACACCTCCCACGGGACCAATGTAACTCTTAGACCCCGCAGTCGCGGGCTCCCAGTTTGAAAATACGACGGTAATTTGTATATTTCTAGACTTAAGAAAAACATGGCGTTAGAAGGTGAGATCTCCAACCAGCCCCCAAATGTCCACGTGGGTGGCACCAACACCTACCACGGGACCAATGTAACTCGTAGGAACTGACCCCGCAGCCGCGGGACTCCCGGTTTGTTAATACGACGGTAATTTTCATATTTCTAGACTTAGGCTTAAAAACTTGGCGTTGGAGGGTGAAATCCCGAAACAGCCCCCGAACGTCCCCGTGGGTGGCACCAACACCTCCCACAGGACCAATGTAACTCGTAGGAACTGACCCCGCAGCCGCGGGACTCTCGGTTCGAGAATACGACGGTAATTTCCATATTTCCTGACTTAGGCTTAAAAACATGGCGTTGGAGGGTGAAATCCCGAAACAGCCCCCGAACGTCCCCGTGGGTGGCACCAACACCTCCCACAGGACCATTGTAACTCGTAGGAACTGACCCCGCAGCCGCGGGACTCTCGGTTCGAGAATACGACGGTAATTTCCATATTTCTTGACTTTGGCTTAAAAACATGGCGTTAGAGGGTGAAAACCCGAAACAACCCCCGAACGTACCCGTGGGTGGCACCAACACCTCCCACGGGACCAATGTAACTCGTAGGAACTGACCCCGTAGTCGCGTGACTCCCGGTTTTTTAATACGACGGTAATTTGCACATTTCTAGACTTAGGCTTAAAAACTTGGCGTTAGAGAGTGAAAACCCGAAACGGACCCCGAACGTACCCGTGGGTGGCACCAACACCTCCCACGGGACCAATGTAACTCGTAGGAACTGTCCCCGCATCCGCGGGACTCCCCGTTTGAGAATACGATGATAATTTCCATATTTCTAGACTTAGGCTTAAAAACATGGCGTTAGAGGGTGAAACCCCGAAACGGCCCCCAAATGTACCCGTGGGTGACACGAACACCTCCCACGGGACCAATGTAACTAGTAGGAACTGACCCCGTAGTCGCGGAACTCTCGGTTTTAGAATACGATGGTAATTTGCATATTTCTAGACTTAGGCTTAAAAACATGGCGTTAGAGGGTGAAAACTCGAGACAGCCCCCGAATGTCCCCGTGGGTGGGACCAACACCTCGAACGGGACCACTGTAACTTGTAGGAACTGATCCCGCAGATGAGGGACTCCCGGTTTGAGAATACGACGATAATTACCCTATTTCTAGACTTAGGATTAAAAACATGGCGTTAGAGCGTGAAAATCCAAAACAACCACCGAACGTACCCGTGGGTGGCGCCAACACCTCCCACGGGACCAATGTAACTTTTAGACACCGCAGCCGTGGGCTCCCAGTTTGAAAATACGACGGTAATTTGTATATTTCTAGACTTAAGAAAAACACGGCGTTAGAGGGTCAGATCTCGAACCAGCCCCCGAACGTCCCCGTGGGTGGCACCAACACCTCCCACGGGACCAATGTAACTCGTAGGAACTGACCCCGCAGCCGCGGGACTCCCGGTTTGTTAATACGACGGTAATTTTCATATTTCTAGACTTAGGCTTAAAAACATGGGGTTGGAGGGTGAAATCCCAAAACAGCCCCCGAACGTCCCCGTGGGTGGCACCAACATCTCCCATGGGACCAATTTAACTCGTAGGAACTGACCTCGCAGTCGCGGGATTCCCGGTTTGGGAATACGAATGTAATTTGCAAATTTCTAGACTTAGGCTTAAAAACATGGCGTTAGAGGGAGAGAACTCGAAACAGCCACCGAACGTCCCCATGGGTGGCACCAACACCTCCTACGGGACCAATGTAACTCATAAGAACTGACCCCGCAGCCGCGGGAGTCCCGGTTTCAGAATACGACGGTAATTTGCATATTTCTAGAGCTAGGATTAAAAACATGGCGTTAGAGGGTGAAATCCCAAAACAGCCCCCGAACGTACCCGTGGGTGGCACCAAGACCTCCCATGGGACCCACGTAACTCATAGAAATTGATCCCGCAGCCGCGGGGCTCCCGGTTTGAGAATACGACGATAATTTGTATATTTCTAGACTTAAGCAAAACATGGCGTTAGAGGGTGAGATCTCGAAACAGCCGTCGACCGTGCCCGTGGGTGGCACCAACACCTCCCACGGGACCAATGTAACTCGTAGGATCTGACCCCGCAGCCGCGGGACTCCCGGTTTGGGAATACGACTGTAATTTGCATATTTCTAGACTTAGGCTTAAAAACATGGCGTTGGAGGGTGAAATCCCAAAACAGCCCCCGAACGTCCCCGTGGGTGGCACCAACACCTCCCACCGGACCAATGTAACTCGTAGGAACTGACCGCACAGCCGCGGGACACCAGGTTTGAGAATTCGACGATAATTTCCATATTTCTAGACTTAGGCTTAAAAACATGGCGTTAGAGGGTGAAAACCCGAAACAGCACCCGAACGTACCCGTGGGTGTCACCAACACTTCCCACGGGACCAATGTAACTCGTAGGAACTGACCCCGCAATCGTGGGACTCCCGGTTTTAGAATACGACGGTAATTTGCATATGTCTAGACTTAGGCTTAAAAACATGGCGTTGGAAGGTGAAATCCCAAAACAGCACCCGAACGTCCCCGTGGGTGGCACTAACACCTCCCACAGGACCAATGTAAGTCGTAGGAACTGACCCCGCAGCCGCGGGACTCCCAGTTTGAGAATACGACGATAATTTCCATATTTCTCGACTTAGGCTTAAAAACATGGCGTTAGAGGGTGAAAACCCGAAACAACACCCGAGCGTACCCGTGGGTGGCACCAACACCTCCCACGGGACTAATGTCAATCGTAGGATCTGACCCCGCAGTCGCGGGACTCCCAGTTTGGTAATACGACTGTAATTTGCAAATTTCTAGACTTAGGCTTAAAAACATGGCGTTAGAGGGTGAAAAATCGAACCAACCACCAAACGTCCCCATGGGTGGCCCCAACTCCTCCCACGGGACCAATGTAACTCGTAGGAACTGACCCCGCTACCGCGGGACTCCCGGTTTGAGAATAAGACGGTAATTTGCATATTTCTAGACTTAGGCTTAAAAACATGGCGTTAGAGGGTGAAAACCCGAAACAGCCCCCGAACGTAGCCGTGGGTGGCACCAACACCTCCCACGGGACCAATGTAACTCGTAGGAACTGACCCCGCAGCCGCGGAACTACCGGTTTGGGGAAACGACTGTAATTTGCAAATTTCTAGAGTTAGGCTTAAAAACATGGTGTTAGAGGGTGAGAACTTGAAACAGCCACCGAACGTCCCCGTGGGTGGCACCAACACCTCCCACGGGACCAATGTAACTCGTAGGAACAGACCCCGCAGCCGCGGGACTCCCAGTTTGAGAATGCAACGGTAATTTGCATATTTCTAGACTAAGGCTTAAAAACATGGCGTTAGAGTGTGAAAATCCAAAACAGCCCCCGAACGTACCCGTAGGTGGCACCAACACCTCCCACCGGACCAATGTAACACTTCGAAACTGACCCCGTAGCCCCGGGCTCCCAGTTTACGAATAGGACGGTAATTTTTATATTTCTAGACTTAAGCAAAACATGGCGTTAGAGGGTGAGATCTTGAACCAGCCCCCGAACATCCCCGTGGGTGGCACTAACACCTCCCACGGTACCAATGTAACTCGTAGGAACAGACCCCGTAGCCGCGGGACTCTCGGTTTGAGATTATGATGGTAATTTGCATATTTATAGACTTAGGCTTAAAAACATGGCATTAGAGGGTGAAAACCCGAAACAGCCCCCGAACGTACCCGTGGGTGGCACCAACACCTCCCACGGGACCAATGTAACTCGTACGAAATGACCCCGCAGTCGCGGGATTCCCGGTTTTAGAATACGACGGTAATTTGCATATTTCTAGACTGAGGCTTAAAAACATGACGTTAGAGACTGAAAACCCGAATCAGCCCCCGAACGTTCCTGTGGGTTGCACCAACACCTCCCACGGGACCAAAGTAACTCGTAGGAACTGACTCCGCAGCCGAGGGACTCCCAATTTGGGAATACGACGGTAATTTGCATATTTCTAAAAATATGGCGTTAGAAGGTGAAAACCCGAAACAACCCCCGAACGTCCACGTGGGTGGCACCAACACCTCCTACGGGACCAATGTAACTCGTAGGAACTGATCCCACAACCCCGGGACTCCCGGTTTGAGAATACGATGATAATTTGCATATTTCTAGACTTAGGCTTAAAAACATGGCGTTAGAGGGTGAAAACCCAAAACAGCCCCCGAACGTTCCCGTGGGTGGCACCAACACCTCTCACGGGACCAATGTAACTCGTAGGAACTGACCCCGCTGTCGCGGGACCCCCGATTTGAGAATACAACGGTAATTTTCATATTTCCAGACTTAGGCTTAAAAACATGGCGTTAGAGGGTGAAAACCCGAAACAGCACCCGAACGTACCCGTGGTTGGCATCAACACCTCCCACGGGACCAATGTAACTAGTAGGAAGTGACCCCGCAGTCGCGGGACTCACGGTTTTAGAATACAACGGTAATTTTCATATTTCTATACTTAAGCTTGATGACATAGCATTTGAGGGTGAAAACACGAAATAGACCCCGAACGTCCCTAGTGGGTGGCACCAACACCTCCCACGGGACCAATGTAACTCGTAGGATCTGACCCCGCAGCCGCGGGACTCCCAGTTTTGGAATACCACTGTAATTTGCAAATTTCTAGACTTAGGCTTAAAAACATGGCGTAAGAGGGTGAAAACTCGAAACATCCACCAAACGTCCCCGTGGGTGGCACCAACACCTCCCATGGGACCAATGAAACTCGTAGGAACTGACCCCGCTACCGCGGGACTCCTTGTTTGAGAATTCAATGGTAATTTGCATATTTCTAAACTTAGGCTTAAAAACATGGCGTTAGAGGGTGAAAATCCAAAACAGCCGCCGAACGTACCCGTGGGTGGCACCAACACCTCCCACGAGACCAATGTAACTTGTAGGAACTGACCCTGCAGCCGCGGGACTCCCGGTTTGGGAATACGACTGTAATTTGCAAATTTTTAGATTTAGGCATAAAAACATGGCGTTAGAGGGAGAGAACTCGAAACAGCCACCGAACATCCCCGTAGGTGGCACCAACACCTCCCACGGGACCAATGTAACTCGTAGGAACAGATCCCGCTGCCGCGGGACTCCCAATTTGAGAATACGATGGTAATTTGCCTACCTCAAGGCTTAGGATTAAAAACATGGCGTTAGTGTGTGAAAATCCAAAACAGCCCTCGAACGTAGCCGTGGGTGGCACCAACACCTCCCACGGGACCAATGTAACTCTTAGAAACTGACCCCGCAGCCGCGGGCTCCCAGTTTGAGAATACGACGGAAATTTGTATATTTCTAGACTTAAGCAAAACATGGCGTTAGAGGGTGAGATCTCGAACCAGCCCCCGAACGTCCCCGTGGGTGGCCCCAACACCTCCCACGGGACCCATCTAACTCGTAGGAACTGACCCTGCAACCGCGGGACTCCCAATTTGGGAATACGACTGTAATTTGAAAATTTCTAGACTTAGGCATAAAAACATGGCGTTAGAGGGAGAGAACTCAAAACAGCCACCGAACGTCCCCGTGGGTGGCACCAACACCTCCCACGGGACCAATGTAACTCGTATGAACTGATCCAGCAGCCGCGGGTCTCCGATTTGAGAATACGACGGTAATTTGCCTATTTCTAGACTTAGGATTAAAAACATGGCGTTAGTGTGTGAAAATCCAAAACAGCACCCGAACGTACTCGAGGGTATCACCAACACCTCCCACGGGATCAATGTAACTCTTAGAGACTGACCCCGCAGCCGCGGGATCCCAGTTTGAGAATACGACGGTAATTTGCATATTTCTAGACTTAAGCAAGACATGGCGTTAGAGGGTGAGATCTCGAACCATCCCCCGAACGTCCCCGTGGGTGGCACAAAAACCTCCCACGGGACCAATGGATCTCATAGGAACTGACCCCGCAGCCGCGGGACTCCCGGTTTGGGAATACGACGGTAATTCGCATATTTCTAAACTTAGGCATAAAAACATAGCGTTGGAGGGTGAAATCCCGAAACAGTCCCCGAACGTCCCCGTGGGTGGCACCAACACCTCCCACAGGACCAATGTAACTCGTAGGAACTGACCCCGCTGCCGCGGGACTCCCGGTTTGAGAATACGACTGTAATTTCCATATTTCTAGACTTTGGCTTAAAAATATGGCGTTAGAGGGTGAAAACCCGAAACAACCCCCCGAACGTACCCGTGGGTGGCACCAACACCTCCCACGGGACAAATGTAACTCGTAGGAACTGACCCCGCAGTCGCGGGACTCCCGGCTATAGAATACGATGGTAATTTGCACATTTCTAGACTTAGGCTTAAAAACTTGGCGTTAGAGAGTGAAAACCAGAAACAGCCCCCGAACGTACCCGTGGGTGGCACCAACACCTCCCACGGGACCAATTTAACTCGTAGGAACTGACCCCGTAGCCACGGGACTCCCGGTTTGAGAATACGACGATAATTTCCATATTTCTAGACTTTGGCTTAAAAACATGGCATTAGAGGGTGAAAACCCGAAACAGCCCCCGAACGTACCCATGGATGGCACGAACACTTCCCACGGTACCAATGTAGCTCGTAGGAACTGACCCCGTAGTCGCGGGACTCCCGATTTTAGAATACGATGGTAATTTGCAAATTTCTAGACGTAGGATTAAAAACATGGCGTTAGAGGGTGAAAACCCGAAACAGCCCCAGACGTACCCGTGGGTGGCACCAACACCTCCCCTGGGACCAATGTAACTCATAAAAACTGACCCCGCAATCGCGGGACTCTCGGTTTGAGAATACGATGGTAATTTGTATATTTCTAGACTTATGCTTAAAACATGGCATTACAGGGTGAAAACCCGAAACAACCCCCGAACGAACCCGTGGGTGGCACCCACACCTCCCACGGGACCAATGTAACTCATAGAAACTGACCCCGCAGTCGCGGGACTCCCGGTTTGAGATTACGACGGTAATTTCCATATTTCTAGACTAAGGCTTAAAAACATGGCGTTAGAGGGTGATAACCCGAAACAGCCCCCGAATGTCCCCGTGGGTGGCACCAACACCTCCCACGGGACCAATGTAACTCGTAGGAACTGACCCCGCAGCCGCGGGACTCCCGATTTGGGAATACGACGGTAATTTGCAAATTTATAGACTTACGCTTAAAAATATGGCGTTAGAGGGTGAAAACCCGAAACAGCCCCCGAACGTACCCGTGGGTATCACCAACACCTCCCACGGGACCAATGTAACTCATAGGACCTGACCCACAGCCGTGGGACTCCCGGTTTGAGAATACGAAGGCAATTTGCATATTTCTAAACTTAGGCTTAAAAACATGGCGTTAGAGGGTAAAAACCCAAGAAATCCCCCGAACATCCCCGTGGGTGGCACCAACACCTCCCACGGGACCAATGTAACACGTAGGAACTGATCGCATAGCCGCGGGCCTCCCAGTTTGAGAATACGACGGTAATTTTCATATTTCTAGACTCAGGCTTAAAAACATGGCGTTAGAGGGTGAAAACCCGAAATAGCCCCCGAACGTACCCGTGGGTGTCACCAACACCTCCCACGGGACCAATGTAACTCATAAGAACTGACCCCGCAGGCCCGGGACTCCCGTTTTTAGAATACGACGATAATTTACACATTTCTATACTTAAGCAAAACATGGCGTTAATAGGTGAGATCTCGAAATAGCCCCCGAACGTCCCCGTCGGCGGCACCAACACCTCCCACGGGAGCAATGTAACTCGTAGGAACTGACCCCGCAGCCGCGGGACTCCCGATTTGGGAATACGATGGTAATTTTCATATTTCTAGACTTAGGCTTTAAAATATGGCGTTAAAGGGTGAAAACCCGAAATAGCCCCCGAACGTACCTCCCACGGGACGAATGTGACTAGTAGGAACTGACCCCGTAGTCGCGGGCCTCCCAGTTTGGGAATACGACCGTAATTTGCATATTTCTAGAGTAAGGCTTAAAAACATGACGTTAGAGGGTGAAAACCCAAAACAGCCACCGAACGTCCCCGTGGGTGGTACCAACACCTCCCACGGGACCAATGTAACTCGTAGGAACTGACCCCACAGCCGCGGGACTCCCGGTTTGAGAATACGACGGTAATTTACATATTTCTATACTTAAGCAAAACAAGGCGTTAGTAGGTGAGATCTCGAAATAGCCCAAGAACGTCCTTGTGGGTGCCACCAACACCTCCCATGGGACCAATGTAACTCGTAGGAATTGACCCCGCAACCGCGGGACTCCCGGTTTGGGAATACGACGGTAATTTGCATATTTCTAGACTTCGTTTTAAAAACAAGGCTATAGAGGGTGAAAATCCGAAACAACCCCCGAACGTCCCCGTGGGTGGTACTAACACCTCCCACGGGACCAATGTAACTCGTGGGAACTAAGCCCGCAGTCGCGGGACTCCTGGTTTGAGAATACGACGGTAATTTGCATATTTCTAGACTTAGGTTTAAAAACATTGCGTTAGAGGGTGAAAACCCGAAACTACCCCCGAATGTCCCCGTGGGTGGCACTAACACCTACCACGGGACCAATGTAACTCGTAGGAACTGACCCCGCAGCCGCGGGACTCCCGGTTTGGGAATACGACTGTAATTTACAAATTTTTAGACTTAGGCTTAAAAACATGGCGTTAGAGGGTGAAAACCCTAAATAGCCCCTGAACGTCCCCGTGGGTGGCACCAACACCTCCCACGGGACCAATGTAACTCGTAGGAACTGACCCCGTAGCCGCGGGACTCCCAATTTGGGAATACGATGATAATTTGAAAATTTATAGACTTAGGCTTAAAAACATGACGTTAGAGGGTGAAAACCCGAAACAGCCCCCAATTGTACTCGTGGGTATCACCAACACCTCCCACGGGACCAATGTAACTCATAGGAACTGACCCACAGCCGCAGGACTCCCGGTTTGAGAATATGACGGTAATTAGTATATTTATAAACTTAGGCATAAAAACATGGCGTTACTGGTTGAAAAATCGAAACAGCCCCCGAACATCCCCGTGGGTGGCACCAACACCAAACACGGGACCAATGTAACTAGTAGGAACTGATCCCGCAGCCGCGGGAATCCCAGTTTGAGAATACGATGGTAATTTGAATATTTCTAGACTCGGTCTTAAAAAGATGGCATTAGAGGGTGAAAACCCGAAACAGCCCCCGAACGTACCCGTGGGTGCCACCAACACCTACCACGGGACCAATGTAACTCATAGGAACTGACCCCGCGGTCGCGGGACTCCCGGTTTGAGAATACGACAGTAATTTGCATATTTCTAGACTTAGGCCTAAAAATATGACGTTAGAGGGTGAAAACCCGAAACTTCCCCCGAATGTCCCCGTGGGTGGCACCAACACCTACCACGGGACCAATGTAACTCGTAGGAACTGACCCCGCAGCCGCGGGACTCCCGGTTTGAGAATACGACGGTAATTTACATATTTCTATACTTAAGCGAAACAAGGCGTTTGTAGGTGAGATCTCGAAATAACCCACGAACGTCCTTGTGGGTGCAACCAACACCTCCCATGGGACCAATGTAACTCGTAGGAATTGACGCCGCAACCGCGGGACTCCCGGTTTGGGAATACGATGGTAATTTGCATATTTCTAGACTTAGTTTTAAAAACATGGCTATAGAGGATGAAAATCCGAAACAACCCCCGAACGTCCCCGTGGGCGGTACCAACACCTCCCACGGAACCAATGTAACTGGTGGGAACTGACCCCGCAGTCACGGGACTCCCGGTTTGAGAATACGACGGTAATTTGCATATTTCTAGACTTAGGTTTAAAAAGATGGCGTTAGAGGGTGAAAACCCGAAACTGCCCCCGAATGTCCCCGTGGGTGGCACCAACACCTACCACAGGACCAATGTAACTCGTAGGAACTGACCCCGCAGCCGCGGGACTCCCGGTTTGGGAATACGACTGTAATTTGCAAATTTTTAGACTTAGGCTTAAAAACATGGCGTTAGAGGGTGAAAACCCTAAATAACCCCTGAACGTCCCCGTGGGTGGAACCAACACCTCCCACGGGACCAATGTAACTCGTAGGAACTGACCCCGTAGCCGCGGGACTCCCAATTTGGGAATACGATGATAATTTGCAAATTTATAGACTTAGGCTTAAAAATATGACGTTAGAGGGTGAAAACCCGAAACAGCCCCCAAACGTACCCGTGGGTATCACCAACACCTCCCACGGGACCAATGTAACTCATAGGAACTGACCCACAACCGCGGGACTCCCGGTTTGAGAATATGACGGTAATTAGTATATTTCTAAACTTAGGCTTAAAAACATGGCGTTAGAGGGTGAAAACCCGAAACAGCCCCCGAACATCCCCGTGGGTGGCACCAACACCTCCCACGGGACCAATGTAACTAGTAGGAACTGACCCCGCAGCCGCGGGACTCCCAGTTTGAGAATACGATGGTAATTTGCATATTTCTAGACTGGGGCTTAAAAAGATGGCGTTAGAGGGTGAAAACCCAAAACAGCCCCCGAACAAACCCGTGGGTGCCACCAACACCTACCACGGGACCAATGTAACTCATAGGAACTGACCCCGCGGTCGCGGGACTCCCGGTTTGAAAATACGACAGTAATTTGCATATTTCTAGACTTAGGCTTAAAAACATGGCGTTAGAGGGTGAAAACCCGAAACTGCCCCCGATTGTCCCCGTGGGTGGCACCAACACCTTCCACGGGACCAATGTAACTCGTAGGAACTGACCCCGCAGCCGCGGGACTCCCGGTTTGGGAATACGAGTGTAATTTGGAAATTTCTAGATTTAGGCATAAAAACATGGCGTTAGAGGGTGAAAATCGAAACAGTCCCGTACGTACCCGTGGGTGTCACCAACACCTTCCACGGGACCAATGTAACTCATAGGAACTGACCCCGCAGCCGCGGGACTCCCAGTTTGAGAATACCATGGTAATTTACATATTTTTATACTTAACAAAAACATGGCGTTAGTAGGTGAGATTTCGAAATAGCCCCCGAACGTCCCCGTGGGTGGCACCAACACCTCCCATGGGACGATGTAACTCGTAGGAACTGACCCCGCAGCCGCGGGACTCACGGTTTGGGAATACGATGGTAATTTGCATATTTCTAGACTTAGTCTTAAAAACATGGCGTTAGAGGGTGAAAATCCGAAACAGCCCCCGAACGTCCCCGTGGGTGGTACCAACACCTCCCACGGGACCAATGTAACTCGTAGGAACTGACCCCGCAGTCGGGGGACTCCCGGTTTGACAATACGATGATAATTTGCATATTTCTAGACTTAGGCTTTAAAATATGGCCTTATAGGGTGAAAACCCGAAACAGCCCCCGAACGTACCCGTGGGTGGCACCAACACCTCCCACGGGACAAATGTGACTAGTAGGAACTGACCCCACAGCCGCGGGACTCTCGGTCTGGGAATACGACGGTAATTTGCATACTTCTAGACTTAGGCTTAAAAACATGGCTTTAGAGGGTGAAAACCCGGAACAGCCCCCGAACGTCCCCGTGGGTGGCACCAACACCTCCCACGGGACCAATGTAACTCGTAGGAATGGACCTCGCAGCCGAGGGACTCACGGTTTGGGAATACGATGGTAATTTTTATATTTCTAGAGTTAGGCTTAAAAACATGGCGTTAGAGGGTGAAAACCCAAAACAGCCCCTGAACGTCCCCGTGGGTGGTACCAACACCTACCACGGAACCAATGAAACTCGTAGGAACTGACCCCACAGCCGCAGGACTCCCAGTTTGAGAATACGACCGTAATTTGCATATTTCAAGACTTAGGATTTAAAACATGGCGTTAGAGGGTTAAAACTCGAAACTGGCCCTGAACGTACCAGTGGGTGGCACCAACACCTCTGACGGGACCAATGTAACTCGTAGGAACTGGCCCCGCAGTTGCGGGACTCCCGGTTTGAGAATACGACGGTAATTTGCATATTTCTAGACTTAGGCTTTAAAACATGGCGTTAGAGGGTGAAAACTCGAAACAGCCCCTGAACGTACCCGTGGGTGCTCCAACACCTCCCACGGGACCAATGTAACTCGTAGGAACTGACCCAGCAGTCGCGGGACTCCTGGTTTTAGAATACGACAGTAATTTGCATATTTGTAGACTTAGGCTAAAAAACATGGCGTTAGAGGGTGAAAACCGGAAACAACACCCGAGCGTACCCGTGGGTGGCACCAACACCTCCCACGGGACCAATGTAACTCGTAGGAACTGACCCCGCAGTCGCGGGACTCCCGGTTTTAGAATACGACGGTAATTTGCATATTTCTAGACTAAGGCTTAAAAATATGGCGTTAGAGGGTGAAAACTCGAAACATCCCTTGAATGTCCCCGTGGGTGGCACCAACACCTCCCACGGGACCAATGTCAATCGTAGGATCTGACCCCGCAGTCGCGGGACTCCCAGTTTGGTAATACGACTGTAATTTGCAAATTTCTAGACTTAGGCTTAAAAACATGGCGTTAGAGGGTGAAAAATCGAAACAACCACCAAACGTCCCCATGGGTGGCACCAACTCCTCCCACGGGACCAATGTAACTCGTAGGAACTGACCCCGCTACCGCGGGACTCCCGATTTGAGAATAAGACGGTAATTTGCATATTTCTAGACTTCGGCTTAAAAACATGGCGTTAGAGGGTGAAAATCCGAAACAGCCCCCGAACGTACCCTTGGGTGGCACCAACACCTCCCACGCGACCAATGTAACTCGTAGGAACTGACCCCGCAGTCGCGGGACTCCCGGTTTTAGAATACGACGGTAATTTGCATATTTCTAGACTTAGGCTTAAAAACATGGCGTTCGAGGGTGAATACCCGAACAGCCCCCGAACGTCCCTGTAGGTGGAACCAACAACTCCCACGGGACCAATGTAACTCGAAGGAACTGACCCCGCCGCAGCGGGACTCCCAGCTTGGGAATATGACTATAATTTGCAAATTTCTAGACTTAGGCTTAAAAACATGGCGTTAGAGGGTGACAACTCAAAACAGCCACCGAACGTCATCGTGGGTGGCACCAGCACCTCCCACGGGACCACTATAACTCGTAGGAACTGACCCCGCAGCCGCGGGACTCCCGGTTTGAGAATACGACGGTAATTTGCATGTTTCTAGACTTAGGCTTAAAAACATGGCGTTAGAGGGTGAAAACTCGAAACAGCCCCCGAACGTACCCGTGGGTGGCACCAACACCTCCCACGGGACCAATGTAATTCGTAGAAACTGACCCCGCAGCCGCGGGACTCCCGGTTTGAGAATACGATGGTAATTTGTATATTTCTAGACTTAAGCAAAACATGGTGTTAGAGGGTGAGATCTCGAAACAACCCCCGAACGTCCCCAGGGGTGGCACCAACACCTCCCACGGGACCAATGTAACTCGTAGGAACTGACCCCGTAGCCGCGGGACTCCCGGTTTGGGAATACGACGGTAATTTGAATATTTCTAGACTTGGGCTTAAAAACATGGCGCTACTGGGTGAAAACCCGAAATAACCCCCGAACGTACCCGTGAGTGGCACCAACACCTCCCACGGGACAAATGTAGCTCGTAGGAAATGACCCCGCAGTCGCGGGACTCCCGGTTTGAGAATACGATGGTAATTTGCATATTTCTAGACTAAGGCTTAAAAATATGGCGTTAGAGGGTGAAAACTCGAAACATCCCTTGAATGTCCCCGTGGGTGGCACCAACACCTCCCACGGGACCAATGCAACTCGTCGGAGCTGACCCCGCAGCCGCGGGTCTCCCGGTTTGGGAATACGACTGTAATTTGCAAATTTCTAGACTTAGGCTTAAAAACATGGCGTTAGAGGGTGAAAACCCGAAACAGGCCCCGAACGTACCCGTGGGTATCACCAACACCTCCCACGGGACCAATGTAACTCATAGGACATGACCCACAGCCGCGGGACTCCCGGTTTGAGAATACGACGGTGATTTGCATATTTCTAAACTTAGGCTTAAAAACATGGCGTTAGAGGGTAAAAACCTGAAATAGCCCCCGAACATCCCCGTGGGTGGCACCAACACCTCCCACGGGACCAATGTAACTCGTAAGAACTGACCGCGCAGTCGCGGGACTCCCAGTTTGAGAATACGACGGTAATTTGCATATTTCTAGACTCAGGCTTAAAAACAAGGCGTTAGAGGGTGAAAACTCGAGACAGCCCCCGAACGTACCCGTGGGTTGCACCAACACCTCCCACGGGACCAATGTTACTCATAGGAACTGACCCCGCAGTCGCAGGACTCCCATTTTGAGAATACGACGGTAATTTGCATATTTCTAGACTTAGGCTTAAAAACATGGTGTTAGAGGGTGAAAACCCGAAATAGCCCCCGAATGTCCCCGTGGGTGGCACCAACACCTACCAAGGGACCAATATAACTCGTAGGAACTGACCTCGCAGCCGCGGGACACCCGATTTGGGAATACAACTGTAATTTGCAAATTTCTAGACTTAGGCATAAAAACATGGCATTAGAGAGTGCAAACCCGAAACAGCCCCCGAATGTACCCGTGGGTGTCACCAACACCTCCAAAGGGACCGATGTAACTCATAGGTACTGACCCCGCAGCCGCGGGACTCCCGGTTTGAGAATACGACGGTAATTTACACATTTCTATACTTAAGCAAGACATGGCGTTAGTAGGTGAGATCTCGAAATAGCCCCCGAACGTCCCCGTGGGTGGCACCAACACCTCCCACGGGACCAATGTAACTCGTAGGAACTGACCCCGCAGCCGCGGGACTCCCGGTTTGGGAATACGACGGTAATTTTCATGTTTCTAGACTTAGTCTTAAAAACATGGCGTTAGAGGGTGAAAATCCGAAACAGCCCCCGAACGTCCCCGTGGGTGGTACCAACACCTCCCACGGGACCAATGTAACTCATAGGAACTGACCCCACAGCCGCGGGACTCCCAGTTTGAGAGTACGATGGTAATTTGCATATTTCTACACTTAGGCTTTAAAACATGGCGTTAGAGCGTGAAAACCCGAAATAGCCCCTGAACGTACCCGTGGGTGGTACCAACACCTCCCACGGGACCAATGTAACTCGTAGGAACTGGCCCCGTAGTCGCGGGACTCCCGGTTTTAGAATACGTTGGTAATTTGCATATTTCTAGACTTAGGCTTAAAAACATGGCGTTAGAGGGTGAAAACCAGAAACAGCCCCCGAACGTACCCGTGGGTGGCACCAACACCTCCCACGGGACCAATGTAACTCGTAGGAACTGACCCCGCAGTAGCGGGACTCCCGGTTTTAGAATACGATGGTAACTTGGATATTTTTAGACTTAGGCTTAAATACATGGCGTTAAAGGGTGAATACCCAAAATATCCCCCGAACGTCCCCGTGGGTGGCACCAACACCTCCTACGGGACCAATGTAACTCGTAGGAACTGACCCCACAGTCGCGGGAATCCCAGTTTGAGAATACGACAGTAATTAGCATATTTTTAGACTCAGGCTTAAAAACATGGCGTTAGAGGGTTAAAACCCGAAACAGCCCCCGAACGTACCTGTGGGTGGCACCAACACCTCCCACGGGACCAATGTAGCTCATAGGAACTGACCCCCCAGTCGCGGGACTCCCGTTTTGAGAATACGACGGTAATTTGCATATTTCTAGACTTAGGCCTAAAAACATGGCGTTAGAGAGTGAAAACCCAAAACATCCCCCGAATGTACCCGTGGGTGGCAACAACACCTACCACGGGACCAATGTAACTCGTAGGAACTGAGCCCGCAGCCGCGGGACTCCCGGTTTGGGAATACGACTGTAATTTGCAAATTTCTAGGCTTAGGCTTAAAAACATGGCGTTAGAGGGTGAGATCTCGAAACATCCCCCGAACGTCCCTGTGGGTGGCACCAACACCTCCCACGGGACCAATGTAACTCGTAGGAACTGACCCCGTAGCCGCGGGACTCCCGGTTTGGGAATATGATTGTAATTTGCATATTTCTAGACTTGGGCTTAAAAACATGGCGTTAGAGGGTGAAAACCCGAAACAACCCCCGAACGACCCCGTGGGTGGCACCAACACCTCCCACGGGACCAATATAACTCGTAAGAACTGACCCCGCAGCCGCGGGACTCCCGATTTGAGAATACGACGGTCATTTGCATATTTCTAGACTTAGGCTTAAAAACATGGCGTTAGAGGGTGAAAACCCGAAACAGC
The DNA here is from genome assembly GCA_949130495.1 of Sambucus nigra. NCBI lineage: Eukaryota > Viridiplantae > Streptophyta > Magnoliopsida > Dipsacales > Adoxaceae > Sambucus > Sambucus nigra. Next base: position 534,921,125 of record OX422215.1, on the reverse strand, counting down.
CCCCGAACGTACTCGTGGGTGTCTACAACACCTCCCACGGGACCAATGTAACTCATAGGAGCTGACAGTATAGCCGCGGGAGTCCTGGTTTGAGAATACGATGGTAATTTGCATATTTCTAGACTTTGGCTTAAAAACATGGCGTTAGAGGGTGAAAACCCGAAACAGCCCCCGAACATCCCCGTGGGTGGCACCAACACCTCCCATGGGACCAATGTAACTCTTAGGAACTGACCCCGCAACCGCGGGACTCCCCATTTGAGAATACGACAGTAATTCGCATATTTCTGGACTTAAGCAAAACATGGCGTTAGAGGGTGAGATCTCGAAACAGCCCATGAATGTCACCGTGGGTGGCACCAACACCTCCCACGGGACGAATGTAGCTCGTAGGAACTGACCCCGCAGCCGCGGGACTCCCGGTTTGGGAATACGATGGTAATTTGCATATCTCTAGACTTAGGCTTAAAAACATGGCGTTAGAGGGTGAAACCCGAAACTTCCACTGAACGTACCCGTGGGTGGCACCAACACCTCCCACGGGACCAATGTAACTCGTAGGAACTGACCCCGTAGCCGCGGGACTCCCGGTTTGGGAATATGATTGTAATTTGCATATTTCTAGACTTGGGCTTAAAAACATGGCGTTAGAGGGTGAAAACCCGAAACAACCCCCGAACGACCCCGTGGGTGGCACCAACACCTCCCACGGGACCAATATAACTCGTAAGAACTGACCCCGCAGCCGCGGGACTCCCGATTTGAGAATACGACGGTCATTTGCATATTTCTAGACTTAGGCTTAAAAACATGGCGTTAGAGGGTGAAAACCTGAAACAGCCCCCGAACGTACTCGTGGGTGTCTACAACACCTCCCACGGGACCAATGTAACTCATAGGAGCTGACAGCATAGCCGCGGGAGTCCTGGTTTGAGAATACGATGGTAATTTGCATATTTCTAGACTTTGGCTTAAAAACATGGCGTTAGAGGGTGAAAACCCGAAACAGCCCCCGAACATCCCCGTGGGTGGCACCAACACCTCCCATGGGACCAATGTAACTCTTAGGAACTGACCCCGCAACCGCGGGACTCCCCATTTGAGAATACGACAGTAATTCGCATATTTCTGGACTTAAGCAAAACATGGCGTTAGAGGGTGAGATCTCGAAACAGCCCATGAATGTCACCGTGGGTGGCACCAACACCTCCCACGGGACGAATGTAGCTCGTAGGAACTGACCCCGCAGCCGCGGGACTCCCGGTTTGGGAATACGATGGTAATTTGCATATCTCTAGACTTAGGCTTAAAAACATGGCGTTAGAGGGTGAAACCCGAAACTTCCACTGAACGTACCCGTGGGTGGCACCAACACCTCCCACGGGACCAATGTAACTCGTAGGAACTGACCCCGCAGCCGCGGGACTCCCATTTTGGGAATACAACTGTAATTTGCAAATTTCTAGACTTTGGCTTAAAAACATGGCCTTAGAGGGTGGGAACTCAAATTAGCCACCGAACGTCCACGTGGGTGGCACCAACACCTCCCACGGGACCAATGTAACTCGTAGGAACTGACCCCGCAGCCGCGGGACTCCCGGTTTGAGAATACGACGGTAATTTGCTTGTTTCTGGACTTAGGCTTAAAAACATAGCGTTAGAGGGTGAAAACTCGAAAGAGCCCCCGAACGCACCCGTTGATGGTACCAACACCTCCCACGGGACCAATGTAACTCGTAGGAACTGACCCCGTAGCTGCGGGACTCCCGGTTCGAGAATACGACGGTAATTTGCATATTTCTATACTTAAGCAAAGCATGGCCTTAGTTGGTGAGATCTCGAAATAGCCCCCGAACGTACCCGTGGGTGGCACCAACACCTCCCACGGGACGAACGTAACTCGTAGGAACTGACCCCGCAGCCGTGGGACTCCCGGTTTAAGAATATGACGATAATTTGCATATTTCTAGACTGAGAACATGGCGTTAGAGGGTTAAAACCGGAAACCGCCCCCAAACGTACCCGTGGGTGGCACCGACACCTCCCACGGGACCAATGTAACTCGTATGAACTTACCCCGCAGTCGCGGGACTCCCGATTTGAGAACACGACAGTAATTTTGTATATTTCTACACTTAGGCTTTAAAACATGGCGTTAGAGGGTGAAAACCCGAAACCGCCCCCGAATGTCACCGTGGTTGGCACCAACACCTACCATGGGACCAATGTAACTCGTAGGAACTGACCCCGCAGCCGCGGGACTCCCGGTTTGGGAATACAACTGTAATTTGCATATTTTTCTAGACTTAGGCTTAAAAACATGGCGTCAGAGGGTGAAAACCCGAAACAGCCCCCGAATGTTACCGTGGGTGGCACCAACACCTACCACGGGACCAATGTAACTCGTAGGAACTGACCCCGCAGCCGTGGGACTCCCAGTTTGGGAATACGACTGTAATTTGCAAATTTCTAGACTTAGGTTTAAAAGCATGGCGTTAGAGGGAGAAAACCCGAAACAGCCCCCGAACGTACCCGTGGGTGTCACCAACACCTCCCACGGGACCAATGTAACTCATAGGAACTGACCCCGCCGCCGCGGGACTCTCGGTTTGAGAATACGACGGTAATTTGCATATTTCTAGACTGAGGCTTAAGAACATGGCGTTAGAGGGTTAAAATCGTAAACAGCCCCCGAACGTCCTCGTGGTTGGCACCAACACCTCCCACGGGAACATTGTAACTCGAAGCAACTGAACCCGCAGCCGCGGGACTCCCGGTTTGAGAATACGACGGCAATTTGCATATTTCTAGATTTAGGCTTAAAAACATGGCGTTAGAGGGTGAAAAGCCGAAACAGCCCCCTAACGTACCCGTGGGTGTCGCCAACACCTCCCACGGGACCAATGTAACTTATAGGAACCGACCCCGCTGTCGTGGGACTCCCGGTTTGAGAATACGACGGTAATTTGCATATTTCTAGACTGAGGCTTAAGAACATGGCGTTAGAGGGTTAAAACCGTAAACAGCCCCCGAACATCCCCGTGGTTGGCACCAACACCTCCCACGGGAACATTGTAACTCAAAGCAACTGACCCCGCAGCCGCGGGACTCCCGGTTTGAGAATACGACGGCAATTTGCATATTTCTAGATTTAGGCTTAAAAACATGGCGTTAGAGGGTGAAAAGCCGAAACAGCCCCCTAACGTACCCGTGGGTGTCGCCAACACCTCCCACGGGACCAATGTAACTCATAGGAACCGATCCCGCAGTCGCGGAACACCCGATTTCAGAATACGGTGGTAATTTGCATATTTTTCTAGACTTAGGCTTAAAAACATGGCGTCAGAGGGTGAAAACCCGAAACAGCCCCCGAATGTTACCGTGGGTGGCACCAACACCTACCACGGGACCAATGTAACTCGTAGGAACTGACCCCGCAGCCGTGGGACTCCCGGTTTGGGAATACGACTGTAATTTGCATATTTCTAGACTTATGCTTAAAAACATGGCGTTAGAGGGTGAAAACCCGAAATAGCCCACGAACGTACCCGTGGGTGTCACCAACACCTCCCACGGGACCAATGTAACTCATAGGAACCTACCCCGCCGCCGCGGGACTCCCGGTTTGAGAATACGACGGTAATTTGCATATTTCTAGACTTAGGCTTAAAAACATGACGTTAGAGGGTTAAAACCCGAAACAGCCTCCGAACATCCTCGTGGGTGGCACCAAGACCTCCCACGGGACCAATGTAACTCGTAGGAACTGACCCCGCAACCGCGGGACTCCCGGTTTGAGAATACGATGGTAATTCGCATATTTCTGGACTTAAGCAAAACATGGCGTTAGAGGGTGACATCTCAAAACATCCCCCGAACGTCCCCGTGGGAGGCACCAACACCTCCCACGGGACTAATGTAACTCGTAGGAACTGACCACGCAGGTGCGGGACTCCCGATTTGGGAATACCACGGTAATATGCATATTTCTAGACTTAGGGTTAAAAACATGGCGTTAGAGGGTAAAAACCCGAAACAACCCCCGAACGTCCCCGTGGGTGGCACCAACACCTCCCACTGGAATAATTTAACTCGTTGGAACTCACCCTGCAGCCGCGGGACTCCCGGTTTGAGAATACGACGATAATTTGCATATTTCTAGACTTAGGCTTAAAAACATGGCGTTAGAGGGTGAAAACCCGAAACAGCCCCCGAACGTCCCCGTGGGTGGTACCAACACCTCCCACGGGACCAATGTAACTCGTAGGAACTGACCCTGTAGTCACGGGACTCCCGGTTTGAGAATACGACGATAATTTGCATATTTCTAGACTTAGGCTTAAAAACATGGTGTTAGAGGGTGAAAACCCGAAACAGCTCCCGAATGTGCCAGTGGGTGGCACCAACACCTCCCACGGGACCAATGTAACTCGTAGGAACTGACCCCGCCGCCGCAGGACTCCCGTTTTGGAATACGACTGTAATTTGTAAATTTCTAGACTTAGGCTTAAAAACATGGCGTTAGAGGGTGAGAAATCGAAACAGCCACCGAACGTCTCCGTGGGTGGCACCAACACCTCCCACGAAACCAATGTAACTCGTAGGAACTGACCCCGCACTCGCGGGACTCCCAGTTTTAGATTACGACGATAATTTGCATATTTCTAGACTTAGCCTTAAAAACATGGCATTAGAGGGTGAAAACCCAAAACAGCCCCCGAACGTCCCCTTGGGTGCAACAACACCTCCCACGGGACCAATGTTACTTATAGGAACAGACCCCGCAGTCGCGGGACTCCCGGTTTGAGAATATGATGGTAATTTGCATATTTCTAGACTTAGGCTTAAAAACATGGCGTTAGAGGGTGAAAACCAGAAACAGCCCCCGAATGTCCCCTTGGGTGCAACAACACCTCCCACGGGACCAATGTTACTTATAGGAACTGACCCCGAAGTCGCGGGACTCCCATTTTGAGAATACGACGGTAATTTGCATATTTCTAGACTTAGGCTTAAAAACATGGCGTTAGAGGGTGAAAACCAGAAACAGCCCCCGAATGTCCCCGTGGGTGGCAACAACACCTACCACGGGACCAATGTTACTTATAGGAACTGACCCCGCAGTCGAGGGACTCCCATTTTGAGAATACGACGGTAATTTGCATATTTCTAGACTTAGGCTTAAAAACATGGCGTTAGAGGGTGAAAACCAGAAACAGCCCCCAAATGTCCCCGTGGGTGGCAACAACACCTACCACGGGACCAATGTTACTTATAGGAACTGACCCCGCAGTCGCGGGACTCCCATTTTGAGAATACGACGGTAATTTGCATATTTCTAGACTTAGGCTTAAAAACATGGCGTTAGAAGATGAAAACCAAAAACAGTCCCCGAATGTCCCTGTGGGTGGCAACAACACCTACCACGGGACCAATGTAACTCGTAGGAACTAACCCCGCAGCCGCGGGACTTCCGGTTTGAGAATACGACGGTAATTTACAAATTTCTAGACTTAGGCATAAAAACACGACGTTAGAGGGTGCAAACCCGAAACAGCCCCCGAACGTACCTATGGGTGTCACCAACACCTCCCACGGGACCAATGTAACTCATAGGAACTGACCCCGCAGTCGCGGGACTCCCGGTTTGAGAATACGATGGTAATTTACATATTTCTATACTTAAGCAAAACATGGCGTTACTAAGTGAGATCTCGAAATAGCCCCCGAACTTCCCCGTTGGTGGCAGCAACACCTCCCACGGGACCAATGTAACTCGTAGGAACTGACCCCGCAGCCGCGGGACTCCCGGTTTTGGAATACGACGGTAATTTTCATGTTTCTAGACTTAGTCTTAAAAACATGGCGTTAGAGGGTGAAAATCCAAAACAGCCCCCGAACGTTCCCGTGGGTGGTACCAACACCTCCCAGGGGCCCAATGTAACTCGTAGGAATTGACCCCGCAGCCGCGGGACTCCCGGTTTGAGAATACGACGGTAATTTGCATATTTCTAGATTTAGGCTTTAAAATATGGTGTTAGAGGGTGAAACCCCAAAACAGCCCCCGAACGTACCCGTGGGTGGCACCAACACCTCCCACGGGACGAATGTGACTAGTAGGAACTGACCCCGCAGCCGCGGGACTCCCGCTCTGGGAATACGACGGTAATTTTCATATTTCTACACTTAGGCTTAAAAACATGGCGTTAGAGGGTGAAAACTCGAAACGGCCCCCGAACGTCCCCGTGGGTGGTACCAACACCTCCCACGGGACCAATGTAATTGGTAGGAACTGACCCCGCAGCCACGGGACTCCCGGTTTGGGAATACGATGGTAATTTGCATATTTCTAGACTTAGGATTAAAAACATGGCGTTAGAGGGTGAAAACCCGAAACAGCCCCCGAACGTCCCTGTGGGTGGTACCAACGCCTCCCTCGGGACCAATGTAACTTGTAGGAACTGACCCCACAGCCGCGGCACTCCCGGTTTGAGAATACGACGGTAATTTTCAAATTTCTAGACTTAGGCTTTAAAACATGGCGTTAGAGGGTGAAAACTCGAAATAGCCCCTGAACGTACCCGTGGGTGGCCCCAGCACCTCCCACGGGACCAATGTAACTCGTAGGAACTGACCCCGCAGTCGTGGGACTCCCGATTTTAGAATACGACGGTAATTTGCATATTTCTAGACTTAGTCTTAAAAACATAGCGTTAGAGGGTGAAAAGCCGAAATAGCCTCCGAACATCCTCGTGGGTGGCACCAACACCTCCCACGGGACCAATGTAACTCGTAGGAACTGACCCCGCAGCCGCGGGACTCCCGGTTTGGATATACGACTGTAATTTACGAATTTTTAGACTTAGGGTTAAAAACATGGCGTTAGAGTGTCAGAACTCGAAACAGCCTCTGAACGTCCCCGGGGGTGGCACCAACACCTCCCACGGGACCAATTTAACTCGTAGGAACTGACCCCACAACCGCGGGACTCCCAGTTTGAGAATACGACGGTAATTTGCATATTTCTAGCCTTAGGTTTAAAAACATGGCGTTAGAGGTTGAAAACCCAAAACAGCCCCCGAACGTACCCGTGGGTGGCACCAACACCTCCCACGGGACCAATGAAACTCGAGGAACATACGCCGCAGCCGCGGGACTCCCGATTTGAGAATACGACGGTAATTCGCATATTTCTTGACTTAAGCAAAACATGGCGTTAGAGGGTGATATCTCAAAATAGCCCCCGAACGTCCCCATGGGTGGCACCAACACCTCCCACGGGACCAATGTAACTCGTAGGAACTGACTCAGCAGCCGCGGGATTCCCGGTTTGGGAATACGACTGTAATTTGCATATTTCTAGACTTAGGCTTGAAAACATGGTGTTAGAGGGTGAAAACCCAAAACAGCACCCGAACGTCCCCGTGGGTAGCCCCAACACCTCCCACGGGAACAATGTAACTCGTAGGAACTGACCCCGCAGCCGCGAGACTCCCGATTTGAGAATACGATGTTAATTTGCATATTTCTAGACTTAGGCTTAAAAATATGGCGTTAGAGGGTGAAAACCCGAAACAGCCCCCGAACGTACCCGTGGCTGGCACCAACACCGACCAATGTAACTCGTAGGAACTGACCCCGCAGTCGCGGGACTCCCTGTTTTAGAATATGATGGTAATTTGGATATTTCTAGACTTAGGCTTCAAAACATGGCGTTAGAGGGTGAATACCCTAAACAGCCCCCGAATGTCCCCGTGGGTGGCACCAACACCTCCCACGGGACCAATGTAACTCGTAGGAATAAACCCCGCAGCCGCGGGACTCCCGATTTGGGAATACGACTGTAATTTGCAAATTTCGAGACTTTGGCTTAAAAACATGGCGTTAGAGGGTGAAATATCGAAACGACCCCCAAATGTCCCCGTGGGTGGCACCAACACCTCCCACGGGACCAATGTAACTCGTAGGAACTGACCCCGCAGCCGAGGGACTCCCAGTTTGGGAATACTACTGTAATTTACAAATTTTTGGACTTAGGATTAAAAACATCGTGTTAGAGGGTGGGAACTCAAAACATCCACCGAACGTCCCCATGGGTGGCACCAAAACCTCCCACGGGACCAATGTAACTCGTACGAACTGATCCCGCAGCCGCGGGACTCCCGGTTTGAGAATACGACGGTAATTTGCATATTTCTAGACTTAGGCTTTAAAACATTGCGTTAGAGGGTGAAAACTCGAAACAGCCCCCGAACGTACCCGTGGGTGGCACCAACACCTCCCACGGGACCCCCGCAGCCGCGGGACTCCCGGTATGGGAATACAACGGTAATTTGCATATTTCTAGACTTAGGCTTAAAAACATGGCGTTAGAGGGTGAAAACCCGAAACTGCCCCCGAACTTCCCCGTGGGTAGCACCAACACCTCCCACGGGACAATTGTAACTCGTAGGAACGGACCCCGCAGCCGTGGGAATCCCGGTTTGGGAATACGACCGTAATTTGCATATTTCTAGAGTTAGGATTAAAAACACGGCGTTAGAGGGTGAAAACTCGAAACAACCCTAGAACGTCCCCGTGGGTGGTGCCAACACCTCCCACGGGACCAATGTAACTCGTAGGAACTGACCCCACAGCCGCGGGACTCCCGGTTTGAGAATACGACGGTAATTTGCATATTTCTAGACTTAGGCTTTAAAACATGGCGTTACAGGGTGAAAACCCGAAACAGCCCCGGAACGTACCCGTGGGTGGCACCAGGACCTCCCACGGGATGAATGTAACTCGTAGGAACTGACCCCGCAGTCGCGGGACTCCCGGTTTTAGAATACGACGGTAATTTGCATATTTCTAGACTTAGGCTTAAAAATTTGGCGTTAGAGGGTGAAAACCCGAAACATCCCCCGAACATCCCCGTGGGTGGCACCAACACCTCCCACGGGACCAATGTAACTTGTAGGAACTGACCCCATAGCCGCGGGACTCCCGGTTTGGATATACGACTCTCATTTACAAATTTCTAGACTTAGGCTTAAAAAAATGGCGTTAGAGGGTGATATCTCGAAACAGCCCCCGAACGTCCCCGTGGGTGGCACCAACACCTCCAACGGGACCAATGTAATTCGTAGAAACTGATCCCGGAGCCGCGGGACTCCCGGTTTGGGAATACGATGGTAATTTTCATATTTCTAGACTTAGGCTTAAAAACATGGCGTTAGAGGATGAAAACCCGAAACAGCCCCCGAACCTCCCCGTGGGTGGCACCAACACCTCCCACGGGAACAATGTAACTCGTAAGAACTGACCCCGCAACCGCAGGACTCCCATTTTCGGAATATGATTGTAATTTGCAAATATCAAGACTTAGGCTTAAAAACATGGAGTTAGAGGGAGAGAACTCGAAACAGCGACCGAACGTACCCGTGGGTGGCACCAACACCTCCCATGGGACCAATGTAACTCGTAGGAACTGACCCCGCAGCCGCGGGACTCCCGGTTTGAGAATACGATGGTAATTTGCATATTTATAGACTTAGATTTAAAAACATGGCGTTAGAGGGTGAAAACTCGAAACAGCCCCCGAACGTACCTGTTGGTGGCACCAACACCACCCACGGGACCAATGTAACTCGTAGGAACTGACCCCGCAACCGCGGGACTCCCGGTTTGAGAATACGACGGTAATTTGCATATTTCTAGACTTAGGTTTTAAAACAAGGCGTTACAGGGTGAAAACTTGAAACAGCCCCGAAACGTACCCGTGGGTGGCACCAACACCTCCCACGGGACCAATGTAACTCGTAGGAACTGACCCCGCAGTCGCAGGACTCCCGATTTTAGAATACGATGGTAATTTGCATATTTCTAGACTTAGGCTTAAAAATATGGCGTTAGAGGGTGAAAACCCAAAACAGCCCCCGAACATCCCCGTTGGTGGCACCAACACTTCCCACGGTACCAATGTAACTCGTAGGAACTGACCCCGCAGCCGCGGGACCCCCGGTTTGGGAATACGACCGTAATTTGCATATTTCAAGAGTTAGGCTTAAAAACTTGGTGTTAGAGGGTGAAAACCCGAAACAGCCCCCGAACGTCCCCGTGGGTGGTACCAACACCTCCCTCGGGACAAATGTAACTTGTAGGAACTGACCCCACAGCCGCGGCACTCCCGGTTTGAGAATACGACGGTAATTTGCATATTTCTAGACTTAGGCTTTAAAACATGGCGTTAGAGGGTGAAAACTCGAAACTTCCCCTGAACGTACCCGTGGGTGGCACCAACACCTCCCACGGGACCAATGTAACTCGTAGGAACTGACCTCGCAGTCGCGGGACTCCCGGTTTTAGAATACGACGGTAATTTGCATATTTCAAGACTTAGGATTTAAAACATGGCGTTAGAGGGTGAAAACCCGAAATAGCCCCCGAACATCCTCGTGGGTGGCACCATCACCTCCCACGGGACCAATGTAACTCGTAAGAACTGACCCCGCAGCCGCGGGACTCCCGGTTTGGATATACGACTGTAATTTGTAAATTTTTAGACTTAGGTTTAAAAACATGGCGTTAGAGGGTCAGAACTCGAAACAGCCACCGAACGTCCCCGTGGGTGGCACCAACACCGACCACAGGACCAATTTAACTCGTAGGAACTGAACCCACACCCGCGGGACTCCCAGTTTGAGAATACGACGGTAATTTGAATATTTCTTGACTTAGGCTTAAAAACATGGCATTAGAGGGTGAAAACTCGAAATATCCCCCGAACGTACCAGTGGGTGGCACAAACATCTCCCACGGGACCAATGATACTCGTAGGGACAGACCCCGCAGCCGCGGGACTTCCGGTTTGAGAATACAACGATAATACGCATATTTCTTGACTTAAGTATAACATGGCGTTAGAGGCTGATATCTCGAAACAGCCCCCGAACGTCCCCGTGGGTGGCACCAACACCTCCCACGGGACCAATGTAACTCGTAAGAACTGACCCCGCAGCCGCAGGACTCCCTGTTTGGGAATACGACGGTAATTAGCATATTTCTAGACTTAGGCTTAAAAAATGGCGTTAGAGGGTGAAAACCCGAAACAGCAGCCGAACGTCCCCGTGGCTGGCACCAACATCTCCCACGGGAACAATGTAACTCGTAGGAACTGACCCCGCAGCCGCGAGACTCCCTGTTTGAGAATACGACGGTCCTTTGCATATTTCTAGACTTAGGCTTAAAAACATGGCGTTAGAGGGTGAAAACCCGAAACAGCGCCCGAACGTACCCGTGGGTTGCACCAACACCTCCCACGGGACCAATGTAACTCGTAGGAACTGACCCCGTAGTCGCGGGACTCCACGTTTTAGAATACGATGGTAATTTGGATATTTCTAGACTTAGGCATAAAAACATGGCGTTAGACGGTGAATACCCGAAACAGCCCCCGAATGTCCCCGTGGGTGGCACCAACACCTCCCACGGGACCAATGTAACTCGTAGGAACAGACCCCGCAGCCGCGGGACTACCAGTTTGGGAATACGACTGTAATTTACAAATTTCTTGACTTAGGATGAAAAACATGGTGTTAGAGGGTGGGAACTCAAAACAGCAACCGAACGTCCCCATGGGTGGCACCAACACCTCCCACGGGACCAATGTAACTCGTAGGATCTGACACCGCAATCGCGGGACTCCCGGTTTGGGAATAGGACGGTAATTTGCATATTTCTAGACTTAGTCTTAAAAACATGGCTTTAGAGGATGAAAATCTGAAACAGCCCCCGAACGCCCCCGTGGGTGGTACTGAAACCTCCCACGGGACCAATGTAACTCGTAGGAACTGACCCCGCAGCCGCGGGACTCCCGGTTTGAGAATACGACAGTAATTTTCATTGTCACACCCCAAACCCAATATCCATACTAATCATTCATTAAAAGAATAATTAAATCATAATCTTGAGCGAATTGGAAATATAATTCATCTATCCATATTTTACTGCATAATGTGCATAATCAACATAATATTATTCTTGTGCCATAACGAAATCAACATCATAGTCATAATTAGAGATTATACAATACTACGATTAACTATGATAAACTCAATCCATACTAAATCAATATATACAATGTATGAGTATATCAAAATCTTCAGTGTGACAACGATAAAATCTCCATACTTAAACCCCAGCTCTTCTAACGGTGCAACCCTCAAGTTACCGGTCATATATTATCCTAGCTGGCAGCGTACAAACCTGAAATTGTTAAAATATAAACCGTAAGCATTAAGCTTAGTGAGGTACTCCTTCCATGCAATAGAATAACAATTCTATATCGAATATGTAGATATAAAATCCGAACAATCCTGCCCATTGGCAATAACAAATCATGGATCATAAGATCCAAATAATTCTGCCCGTTGGCAATAACAAATCCTGGATATTTGAATATCCAAACAAATCCTGAATACCGAAGTATTCAAACCAATCCTGGATCATAGGACCCAAACAAATCCTGGATATTTTAATATCCAAACAAATCCTGAATACCGAAGTATTCAAACAAATCCGCTCTTAGAGCTATATTCATATTTATATATGAAACAAATCATAAGTACACTCACCTTGACAGTTTAACTGGCTTTTCCCTTGCCTTTATCCGGTACTTGTTCAATCAGCTCTTCTTCCCTTCCTATCATTCTCACAATATTAGTATCATCATAAGAATATTAATAGTCCAAAGAATAACTTCAATCATAACTCAATTCATAAGCATCATATTATTCAATTCAAATCATTCATTAAAATGAAGTCCCATCTAGACTCAGGTTCTGATATCTAACATATTCAAATTACAGCCCAAACCCTTTTTAATTATTCTTGGTAATCCAATCCTTATTATATCATGTTTCCAAAACAAAAGACGGCACATCATTCCGAGTTTCCTAGAGCAAAATAAGCCTATTTCTTCATTACATAGCAAATCTGCCCTATAGGCTCTTTTATCGTTCATTCAACTTCCAGGAATTTTCATAATTTTTCTACATCATAAATTTCCATGATATTTAACCCAACATCGGTAAACACATTGAAAAATATAAAATTAAAGTTTCATAATTTTTAAGGTTCATTTGCTATGTCAAGCAAAACACCGAACACATGGTGGGCATATTTTCACCCTTAGGGAAGATTTCATACCCGGACTTCAAACTCTCACCAAGGTCTCATTTCTTGGTATTTTCACATGATTTTAGGATATGTCATACATATATGAGTCCAAGTTAATCTCCAATTGGAATCAATCGATTCCAGTAACTACACAAAAATATATGGAAGTTTGAATAAACAAAGTTTCTAAACAAAGCAATTTTAGGGTTTTATACATTAAACTTAACTTAAACTTTCATCTAACCACACATATATATCAAGGGCTGAAAGTTTAGTAAACAAATGATGATTTCTATCATATAAAACATAAATATAAGAAAAACAATAAGATTTGCAGTTAGAATTACCTTGGGGGCTTTTTCGTAATTTTCTATGAATTTTCTTCAATTTTTTCCTCACTTTTTCTTCCTAACTTCCTACTTCTCTTTCCTTAAGCTTAAAATCTCTCATGGCTGCATTTTGGATGAATGAAGAGGTAATTCTAAGGGTTTAAGGTCGGCCAAAGACACCACCCTTCCCAACCAATGAGAATAAAACATTTGTTTCCATAATAAGACAAAATACTACTTAACGGATGGACTACTTTGCCCTTGTTTCGTAATTTTGGTATAACTTCTCACTCGAACCTCCGTTTCACACACCGTTTGTTGTGTTACAACCATAACTCACTTGTCTACAACTATGTAGTTTTCACCTGAAGTCAATTGGTATGACATAAAGGTCAAAACTAGCCTTAAACATGAGCATTCCTACCGAAACCTTCAAAATTTTGTATTTGTAACTAATCCGACATTTCATGGTTTTTGAAGGAAGGATTAGACTAAACATAATAAATTAACATCATATATATTAATAACACACTAATCATATCACATAATCTAAGCATGATTTAAGCATAATTAATCGTAATTATATTCGGGTTGTCACATTCATATTTCTAGACTTAGGCTTTAAAACATGGCGTTAAAGGGGGAAACCCGAAACATCCCCCGAACGTACCCGTGGGTGGGACCAACACCTCCCACGGGACCGCCGCAGCCGCGGGACTCCCGGTCTGGAAATACGATGGTAATTTGCATATTTCTAGACTTAGGCTTAAAAACATGGCGTTAGAGGGTGAAAACCCGAAACTGCCCTTGAACGTCCCCGTGGGTGGCACCAACACCTCCCACGGGAGAATTATAACTTGTAGGAACTGACCCTGCAGCCGCGGGACTCTCGGTTTGGGAATACGACAGTAATTTTCATATTTCTAGAGTTAGGCTTAAAAACACGGCGTTAGAGGGTGAAAACCCGAAACAACCCCGGAACGTACCTGTGGGTGGCACCAACACCTCCCACGGGACTAATGTAACTCGTAGGAACTGACCCCGCAGCCGCGGGACTCCCGGTTTTAGAATACGACGGTAATTTGCATATTTCTAGACTTAGGCTTAAAAACATGGCGTTAGAGGGTGAAAACCCAAAACATCCCCCGAACATCCCCGTGGGTGGAACCAACACCTCCCATGGGACCAATGTAACTTGTAGCAACTGACCCCGCAGCCGCGGGACTCCCGGTTTGGATATACGACTCTCATTTATAAATTTCTAGACTTAGGCTTAAAAACATAGCGTTAGTGGGTGAGAACTCGAAACATCCACTGAACGTCCTCGTGGGTGGCACCAACACCTCACACGGGACCAATTTAACTCGTAGGAACTGACCCCGTACCCGCGGGACTCCCGGTTTGGGAATACGACGGTAATTTGCAAATTTCTAAACTTGGGCTTAAAAACATGGCGTTAGAGGGTGAAAACACGAAACAGCCCTCGAACGTCCCCGTGGGTGGCACTAACACCTCCCACGGGACCAATGTAACTCGTAGGAACTGACCCCGCAGCCGCGGGACTCCCGATTTGAGAATACGATGATAATTTGCCTATTTCTAGACTCAGGCTTAAAAACATGGCGTTAGAGGGTTAAAACCCGAGACAGCCCCCGAACGTACCAGTGGGTGGCACCAACTCCTCCCACGGGACCAATGAAACTCGTAGGGACAGACCACGTAGCCGCGGGACTCCCGGTTTGAGAATACGATGGTAATTCGCATATTTCTTGACTTAGGCTTAAAAAATGGCGTTAGAGGGTGAAAACCCGAAACAGCACCCGAACGTCCCCGTGGGTGGCACCAACATCTCCCACGGGAACAATGTAACTCGTAGGAACTGACCCCGCAGCCGCGAGACTCCCGGTTTGAGAATACGACGGTAATATCCATATTTCTAGACTTAGGCTTAAAAACATGGCGTTAGAGAGTGAAAACCCGAAACAGCCCCCGAACGTACCCGTGGGTGGCACCAACACCTCCCACGGGACCAATGTAACTCGTAGGAACTGACCCCGCAGTCGCGGGACTCCCGGTTTTAGAATACGACAGTAATTTGGATATTTCTAGACTTAGGCTTAAAAACATGGCGTTAGAGGGTGAATACCCGAAACAGCCCCCGAATGTCCCCGTGGGTGGCACCAACACCTGCCACGGGATCAATGTAACTCATAGGAACTGACCCCGCAGCCGCGGGACTACCAGTTTGGGAATACAACTGTAATTTACAAATTTCTTGACTTAGAATTAAAAACATGGTGTTAGAGGGTGGGAACTCAAAACAGCCATCGAACGTCCCCATGGGTGGCACCAACACCTCCCACGGGACCAATGTAACTCGTAGGATCTGACCCCGCAACCGCGGGACTCCCAGTTTGGGACTACGATGGTAATTTGCATATTTCTAGACTTAGTCTTAAAAACATGGCTTTAGAGGATAAAAATCCGAAACAGCCCCCGAACGCCCCCGTGGGTGGTACCAAAACCTCCCACGGGACCAATGTAACTCGTTGGAACTGACCCCACAGCCGCGGGACTCCCAGTTTGGGAATACGACTGTAATTTGCAAATTTCTAGACTTAGGCTTAAAAACATGGCGTTAGAGGGTGAAAACCCAAAATAGCCCCCGAACATCCCCGTGGGTGGAACCAACACCTCCCACGGGACCAATGTAACTTGTAGGAACTGACCCCGCAGCCGCGGGACTCCCGGTTTGGATATAAAACTCTCATTTACAAATTTCTAGACTTAGGCTTAAAAACATGGAGTTAGTGGGTGAGAACTCGAAACAGCCACTGAACGTCCTCGTGGGTGGCACCAACACCTCACACGGGACCAATTTAACTCGTAGGAACTGACCCCGCACCCGCGGGACTCCCGGTTTGGGAATACGACGGTAATTTGCATATTTCTAAACTTGGGCTTAAAAACATGGCGTTAGAGGGTGAAAACCCGAAACAGTCCCCGAACGTCCCCGTGGGTGGCACTAACACCTCCCACGGGACCAATGTAACTCGTAGGAACTGACCCCGCAGCCGCGGGACTCCCGGTTTGAGAATACGACGATAATTTGCATATTTCTAGACTCGGGCTTACAAATAAGGCGTTAGAGGGTTAAAACCCGAAACATCCCCCGAACGTACCCGTGGGTGGCACCAACACCTCCCAGGGGACCAATGTAACTCGTAGGAACTGACCCCGCAGTCGCGGGACTCCCGATTTGAGAATACGATGGTAATTTGTATATTTCTTGACTTAGGCTTAAAAACCTGGCGTTAGAGGGTGAAAACCCGAACCAGCCCCGAATGTCACTGTGGTTGGCAACAACACCTACCACGGGACCAATGTAACTCGTAGGAACTGACCCCGCAGCCGCGGGACTCCCGGTTTGGGAATACGACTGTAATTTGCAAATTTCCAGACTTACGCTTAAAAACATGGCGTTAGAGGGTGAAAACCCGAAACAGCCCCCGAACGTACCCGTGGGTGTCACCAACACCTACCACGGGACCAATGTAACTCATAGGAACCGACCCCGCAGTCGCGGGACTCCCGATTTGAGAATACGACGGTAATTTGCATATTTTTCTAGACTTAGGCTTAAAAAAATGGCGTTAGAGGGTGAAAACCCGAAACTGCCCCCGAATGTCACCGTGGGTGGCACCAACACCTACCACGGGACCTATGTAACTCGTAGGAATAGACCCCGCAGCCGCGGGACTCCCGATATGGGAATACGACTGTAATTTGCAAATTTCAAGACTTAGGCTTAAAAACATGGCGTTAGAGGGTGAAAAACCGAAATAGCCCCCGAACGTACCCGTGGGTGTCACCAACACCTCCCACGGGACCAATGTAACTCATAGGAACCGACCCGGCAGCCGCGGGACTCCCGGTTTGAGAATACGACGGCAATTTGCATATTTCTAGTCTTAGGCTTAAAAACATGACGTTAGAAGGTGAAAACCCGAAACAGCCCCCGAACGTCCCCGTGGGTGGCACCAACACCTCCCACGGGAACAATTTAACTCGTAGGAACTGACCCCGCAGCCGCGGGACTCCCGGTTTGAGAATACGATGGTAATTTGCATATTTCTAGACTTAGGCTTAAAAATTTGGCATTAGAGAGTGAAAACCCGAAACAGCCCCCGAACATCCCCGTGGGTGGCACCAACACCTCCCACGGGACCAATGTAAGTTGTAGGAACTGACCCCGTAGCCGCGGGACTCTCGGTTTGGATATACGACTCTCAATTATAAATTTCTAGACTCAGGCTTAAAAACATGGCGTTAGAGGGTGATATCTCGAAACAGCCCCCGAACGTCCCCGTGGGTGGCACCAACACCTCCCACAGGACCAATGTAACTCGTAGAAACTGATCCCAGAGCCGCGGGACTCCCGGTTTGGGAATACGATGGTAATTTTCATATTTCTAGACTTAGGCTTAAAAACATGGCGTTAGAGGATGGAAACCCGAAACAGACCCCGAACCTCCCCGTGGGTGGCACCAACACCTCCCACGGGAACAATGTAACTCGTAGGAACAGACCCCGCAACCGCAGGACTCCCATTTTCGGAATATGATTGTAATTTGCAAATATCAAGACTTAGGCTTAAAAACATGGCGTTAGAGGGAGAGAACTCGAAACAGCGACCGAACGTACCCGTGGGTGGCACCAACACCTCCCACGGGACCAATGTAACTTGTAGGAACTGACCCCGCAGCCGCGGGACTCCCGGTTTGAGAATACGATGGTAATTTGCATATTTCTAGACTTAGGCTTAAAAACATGGCGTTAGAGGGTGAAAACTCGAAACAGCCCCCGAACGTACCTGTTGGTGGCACTAACACCACCCACGGGACCAATGTAACTCGTAGGAACTGACCCCGCAACCGCGGGACCCCCGGTTTGAGAATACGACGGTAATTTGCATATTTCTAGACTTAGGCTTTAAAACAAGGCATTACAGGATGAAAACCTGAAACAGCCCCGGAACGTACCCGTGGGTGGCACCAACACCTCCCACGGGACCAATGTAACTCGTAGGAACTGACCCCGCAGTCGCGGGACTCCCGATTTTAGAATACGACGGTAATTTGCATATTTCTAGACTTAGGCTTAAAAATATGGCGTTAGAGGGTGAAAACCCAAAACAGCCCCTGAACGTACCCGTGGGTGGCTCCAACACCTCCCACGGGACCAATGTAACTCGTAGGAACTGACCCCACAGCCGCGGCACTCCCGGTTTGAGAATACGACGGTAATTTGCATATTTCTAGACTTAGGCTTTAAAACAAGGCGTTAGAGGGTGAAAACTCGAAACTTCCCCTGAACGTACCGGTGGGTGGCACCAACACCTCCCACGGGACCAATGTAACTCGTAGGAACTGACCCCGCAGTCGCGGGACTCCCGGTTTTAGAATACGACGGTAATTTGAATATTTCAAGACTTAGGATTTAAAACATGGCTTTAGAGGATGAAAATCCGAAACAGCACCCGAACGCCCCCGTGGGTGGTACCAAAACCTCCCACGGGACCAATGTAACTCGTAGGAACTGACCCCACAGCCGTGGGACTCCCGGTTTGGGAATACGACTGTAATTTGCAAATTTCTAGACTTAGGCTTAAAAACATGGCGTTAGAGGGTGAAAACCCAAAACATCCCCCGAACATCCCCGTGGGTGGAACCAACACCTCCCACGGGACCAATGTAACTTGTAGGAACTGACCCCGCAGCCGCGGGACTCCCGGTTTGGATATACAACTCTCATTTACAAATTTCTAGACTTAGGCCTAAAAACATCGCGTTAGTGGGTGAGAACTCGAAACAGCCACTGAACGTCCTCGTGGGTGGCACCAACACCTCACACGGGCCCAATTTAACTCGCAGGAACTGACCCCGTACCCGTGGGACTCCCGATTTGGGAATACAACGGTAATTTGCATATTTCTAAACTTGGGCTTTAAAACATGGCGTTAGAGGGTGAAAACCCGAAACAGTCCCCGAACGTCCCCGTGGGTGGCACTAACACCTCCCACGGGACCAATGTAACTCGTAGGAACTGACCCCGCAGCCGCGGGACTCCCGGTTTGAGAATACGACGATAATTTTCATATTTTTAAACTCGGGCTTACAAACAAGGCGTTAGAGGGTTAAAACTCGAAACATCCCCCGAACGTACCCGTGGGTGGCACCAACACCTCCCAGGGGACCAATGTAACTCGTAGGAACTGACCCCGTAGTCGCGGGACTCCCGATTTGAGAATACGATGGTAATTTGCATATTTCTTGACTTAGGCTTAAAAACCTGGCGTTAGAGGGTGAAAACCCGAACCAGCCCCGAATGTCACTGTGGTAGGCAACAACACCTACCACAGGACCAATGTAACTCGTAGGAACTGACCCCACAGCCGCGGGACTCCCGGTTTGGGAATACGACTGTAATTTGCAAATTTCTAGACTTACGCTTAAAAACATGGCGTTAGAGGGTGAAAACCCGAAACAGCCCCCGACCGTACCCGTGGGTGTCACCAACACCTACCACGGGACCAATGTAACTCATAGGAACCGACCCCGCAGTCGCGGGACTCCCGATTTGAGAATACGACGGTAATTTGCATATTTTTCTAGACTTAGGCTTAAAAAAATGGCGTTAGAGGGTGAAAACCCGAAACGGCCCCCGAATGTCACCGTGGATGGCACCAACACCTACCACGGGACCTATGTAACTCGTAGGAATAGACCCCGCAGCCACGAGACTCCCGATTTGGGAATACGACTGTAATTTGCAAATTTCTAGACTTAGGCTTAAAAACATGGCGTTAGAGGGTGAAAAACCGAAACAGTCCCCGAACGTACCCGTGGGTGTCACCAACACCTCCCACGGGACCAATGTAACTCATAGGAACCGACCCGGCAGCCGCGGGACTCCCGGTTTGAGAATACGACGGTAATTTGCATATTTCTAGACTTAGGCTTAAAAATTTGGCGTTAGAGGGTGAAAACCCGAAACAGCCCCCGAACATCCCCGTGGGTGGCACCAACACCTCCCACGGGACCAATGTAGCTTGTAGGAACTGACCCCGTAGCCGCGGGACTCCCGGTTTGGATATACGACTCTCATTTACAAATTTCTAGACTTAGGCTTAAAAACATGGCGTTAGAGGGTGATATCTCGAAACAGCCCCCGAACGTCCCCGTGGGTGGCACCAACACCTCCAACGGGACCAATGTAATTCGTAGAAACTGATCCCGGAGCCACGGGACTCCCGGTTTGGGAATACGATGGTAATTTTCATATTTCTAGACTTAGGCTTAAAAACATGGCGTTAGAGGATGAAAACCCGAAACAGCCCCCGAACCTCCCCGTGGGTGGCACCAACACCTCCCACGGGAACAATGTAACTCGTAGGAACAGACCCCGCAGCCGCAGGAGTCCCGGTTTGAGAATACGATGGTAATTTTCATATTTCTAGACTTAGGCTTAAAAACATGGCGTTTGAGGGTGAAAACCCGAAACATCCCCCGAACGTCCTCGTGGGTGGCACCAAGACCTCCCACGGGACCAATGTAACTCGTAGGAACTGACCCCGCAACCGCAGGACTCCCATTTTCGGAATATGATTGTAATTTGCAAATATCAAGACTTAGGCTTAAAAACATGGCGTTAGAGGGAGAGAACTCGAAACAGCGACCGAACGTACCCGTGGGTGGCACCAACACCTCCCACGGGACCAATGTAACTCGTAGGAACTAACCCCGCAGCCGCGGGACTCCCGGTTTGAGAATACGATGGTAATTTGCATATTTCTAGACTTAGGCTTAAAAACATGGCGTTTGAGGGTGAAAACCCGAAACATCCCCCGAATGTCCCCGTGGGTGGCACCAAGACCTCCCACGGGACCAATGTAACTCGTAGGAACTGACCCCGCAACCGCAGGACTCCCATTTTTGGAATATGATTGTAATTTGCAAATATCAAGACTTAGGCTTAAAAACATGGCGTTAGAGGGAGAGAACTCGAAACAGCGACCGAACGTACCCGTGGGTGGCACCAACACCTCCCACGGGACCAATGTAACTCGTAGGAACTGACCCCGCAGCCGCGGGACTCCCGATTTGAGAATACGATGGTAATTTGCATATTTCTTGACTTAGGCTTAAAAACCTGGCGTTAGAGGGTGAAAACCCGAACCAGCCCCGAATGTCACTGTGGTTGGCAACAACCCCTACCACGGTACCAATGTAACTCGTAGGAACTGACCCCGCAGCCGCGGGATTCCCGGTTTGGGAATACGACTGTAATTTAAAATTTCTAGACTTACGCTTAAAAACATGGCGTTAGAGGGTGAAAACCCGAAACAGCCCCCGAACGTACCCGTGGGTGTCACCAACACCTACCACGGGACCAATGTAACTCATAGGAACCGACCCCGCAGTCGCGGGACTCCCGATTTGAGAATACGACGGTAATTTGCATATTTTTCTAGACTTAGGCTTAAAAAAATGGCGTTAGAGGGTGAAAACCCGAAACAGCCCCCGAATGTCACCGTGGGTGGCACCAACACCTACCACGGGACCTATGTAACTCGTAGGAATAGACCCCGCAGCCGCGGGACTCCCGATTTGGGAATACGACTGTAATTTGCAAATTTTTAGACTTAGGCTTAAAAACATGGCGTTAGAGGGTGAAAAACCGAAACAGCCCCCGAACGTACCCGTGGGTGTCACCAACACCTCCCACGGGACCAATGTAACTCATAGGAACCGACCCGGCACCCGCGGGACTCCCGGTTTGAGAATACGACGGCAATTTGCATATTTCTCGTCTTAGGCTTAAAAACATGACGTTATAAGGTGAAAACCCGAAACAGCCCCCGAACGTCCCCGTGGGTGGCACCAACACCTCCCACGGGAACAATTTAACTCGTAGGAACTGACCCCGCAGCCACGGGACTCCCGGTTTGAGAATATGACGGTAATTTGCATATTTTTAGACTTAGGCTTAAAAACTTGGTGTTAGAGGGTGAAAACCCGAAACAGCCCCCGAACGTCCCCGTGGGTGGCACCAACACCTCCCACGGGACCAATGTAACTCTTAGGAACTGACCCCGCAGTCGCGGGACTTCCGATTTGAAAATACGACGATAATTTGCATATTTCTAGACTTAGGCTTAAAAACATGGCGTTAGAGGGTGAAAACCCGAAACAGCCCCCGAATGTCCCAGTGGGTGGCACCAACACCTCCCACGGGACCAATGTAACTCGTAGGAACTGACCCCGCAGCCGCAGGACTCCCGGTTTGGGAATACGACTGTAATTTGTAAATTTCTAGACTTAGGCTTAAAAACATGGCGTTAGAGGGTGAGAACTCGAAACAGCCCCCGAACGGCCCCATGGGTGGCACCAAAACCTCCCACGGGACCAATGTAACTCGTAGGAACTGACCCCGCAACCGCGGGACTCCCGGTTTGAGAATATGATGGTAATTCGCATATTTCTGGACTTAAGCAAACATGGCGTTAGAGGGTGAGATCTCGAAACACCCCCCGAACGTCCCTGTGGGTGGCAGCAACACCTCCCACGGGACCAATGTAACTCGTAGGAACTGACCACGCAGCCGCGGGACTCCCGGTTTGGGAATACGACGATAATTTGCATATTTCTAGACTTAGGGTTAAAAACATTGCGTTAGAGGGTGAAAACCCGAAACAGCCCCCGAACGTCCCCGTGGGTGGCACCAACACCTACCACGGGAATAATTTAACTCGTAGGAACTCACCCCGCAGTCGCGGGACTCCCAGTTTGAGAATACGACGGTAATGTGCATATTTTTAGACTTAGGCGTAAAAACATATTGTTAGAGGGTGAAAAAGCGAAACAGCCCCCGAACGTCCCCGTGGGTGGTACCAACACCTCCCACGGGACCAATGTAACTCGTAGGAACTGACCCTGCAGTCGCGGGACTACCGATTTGAGAATACGACGATAATTTGCTTATTTTTAGACTTAGGCATAAAACATGGTGTTAGAGGGTGAAAACCCGAAACAGCCCCCGAACGTACCTGTGGGTGGCACCAACACCTCCCACGGGACCAATGTAACTCGTAGGAACTGACCCCGCAGCCGCGGGATTCCCGGTTTGAGAATACGACGGTAATTTACATATTTCTAGACTTAGGCTAAAAAATATGGCGTTAGAAGGTGAAAACCCAAAACAGCCCCCGAACGTACCGGTGGGTGTCACCAACACCTCCCACGGGACCAATGTAACTCATAGGAACCGACCCCGCAGCCGCGGGACTCCCGGTTTGAGAAAACGACGGTAATTTGCATATTTCTAGATTTAGGCTTAAAAACATGACGTTAGAGGGTGAAAACCCGAAACAGCCCCCGAACTTCCCCGTGGGTGGCACCAAGACCTCCCACGAGACCAATGTAACTCGTAGGAACTGACCCCGCAACCGCGGGACTCCCGATTTGAGAATACGACG
The DNA here is from genome assembly GCA_949130495.1 of Sambucus nigra. NCBI lineage: Eukaryota > Viridiplantae > Streptophyta > Magnoliopsida > Dipsacales > Adoxaceae > Sambucus > Sambucus nigra. The sequence continues at coordinate 534,897,101 of OX422215.1, read as the reverse complement.
GTTATTCGCATATTTCTGGACTTAAGCAAAACATGGCGTTAGAGGGTCAGATCTCGAAACAGCCCCCGAACGTTCCCTTGGGTGGTACCAACACCTCCCACGGGACCAATGTAACTCGTAGGAACTGACCACGCAACCGCGGGACTCCCGGTTTTGGAATACCACGATAATTTGCATAATTCTAGACTTAGGGTTAAAAACATGGCGTTAGAGGTTGAAAACCGGAAACAGCCCCCGAACGTCCCCGTGGGTGGCACCAACACCTCCCACGGGAACAATTTAACTCGTAGGAACTGACCCCACACCCGCGGGACTTCCGGTTTGAAAATACGACGGTAATTTGCATATTTTTAGACTTAGGCTTAAAAACTTGGCGTTAGAGGGTGAAAACCCGAAACAGCCCCCGAACGTCCCCGTGGGTGGCACCAACACCTCCCACGGGACCAATGTAATTCGTAGGAACTGACCCCACAGCCGCAGGACTCCCGGTTTGAGAATACAACGGTAATTTGCATATTTCTAGACTTAGGCTTAAAAACATGGCGTTAGAGGGTGAAAACCCGAAACAATCCTAGAATGTCCCAGTGGGTGGCACCAACACCTCCCACGGGACCAATGTAACTCGTAGGAACTGACCCCGCAGCCGCAGGACTCCCGGTTTGGGAATACGACTGTAATTTGTAAATTTCTAGACTTAGGCTTAAAAACATGGCGTTAGAGGGTGCAAAATCGAAACAGCCACCGAACGTCCCCGTGGGTGGCACCAACACCTCCCACGGGACCAATGTAACTCGTAGAAACGGACCCTGCAGCCGCGGGATTTTCGGTTTGAGAATACGACGGTAATTTGCATATTTCTAGACTTAGGCTTAAAAACATGGCGTTAGAGGGTGAAAACCCGAAACAGCCCCCGAACGTACCCATGGGTGTCACCAACACCTCCTACGGGACCAATGTAACTCATAGGAAATGACCCCGCAGCCGCGGGACTCCCGGTTTGAGAATACTACGGTAATTTACATATTTCCATACTTAAGCAAAACATGGCGTTAGAGGGTGAAAACCCGAAACAGCCCCCGAATGTCCCCGTGTGTGGCACCAACACCTCCCACGGGACCAATGTAACTCGTAGGAATTGACCCCGCAGCCGCGGGATTCCCTGTTTGAGAATACAACGGTAATTTGCATATTTCTGGACTTAGGCTTAAAAACATGGCGTTAGAGGGTGAAAACCCGAAACAGCCCCCGAACGTACCCGTGGGTGGCACCATCATCTCCCACGGGACCAATGTAACTCGTAGGAACTAACCCCACAGCCGCGGGACTCCCGATTTGGTAATACGACTATAATTTGCATATTTCTAGACTTAGGCTTAAAAACATGGTGTTGGAGGGTGAAATCCCGAAACAGCCCCCGAACGTCCCCGTAGGTGGCACCAACACCTGCCACAGGACCAATGTAACTCGTAGGAACTGACCCCGCAGCCGCTGCACTCCCGGTTTGAGAATACGACGATAATTTCCAAATTTCTAGAGTTAGGCTTAAAAACTTGGCGTTAGAGGGTGAAATCCCGAAACAGCCCCCGAACGTACCCGTGGGTGGCTCCAACACCTCCCACGGGACCAATGTAACTCGTAGGAACTGACCCCACGGCCGCGGGACTCCCGGTTTGAGAATACGACGGTAATTTGCAAATTTCTAGACTTAGGCTTAAAAACATGGCGTTAGAGGGTGAAAACCCGAAACTTCCCCCGAACGTACCCGTGAGTGATACCAACACCTCCTACGGGACCAATGTAACTCGTAGGAACTGACCCCACAACCGTGGGACTTCCGGTTTGAAAATACGACGGTAATTTGCAAATTTCTAGACTTAGGCTTAAAAACATGGCGTTAGAGGGTTAAAACTCGAAACTGCCCCCGAACGTACCCATGGGTGGCACCAACACCTCCCACGGGACCAATGTAACTCGTAGGAACTGACCCCGCAGTCGCGGGACTCCCGATTTTGGAATACGACGGTAATTTGCATATTTTTAGACTTAGGCTTATAAACATGGCGTTAGAGGGTGAAAACCCGAAATAGCCCTCGAACGTCCCCTTGGGTGGCACCAACACCTCCCACGGGACTAATGTAACTCGTAGGAACTGACCCCGCAGCCGCGGGACTCCCGGTTTGGGAATACGACTGTAATTTGCAAATTTCTAGACTTAGACTTAAAAATATGGCGTTAGAGGGTCAGACTCGAAACAGTCGCCAAACGTCCCCGTGGGTGGCACCAACACCTCCCACGATACCAATTTAACTCGTAGGAACTGACCCCGCACCCGCGGAACTCTCGATTTTAGATTACGACGATAATTTGCACATTTCTAGACTTTGGCTTAAAAACATGGCGTGAGAGGGTGAAACCCAAAACAGGCCCCGAACGTCCCGGTGGGTGCAACAACACCTCCCACGGGACCAATATAACTTGTAGAAACTGACCCCGCAGTCGCGGGACTCCCGGTTTGGGAATATGACTGTAATTTGCAAATTTATAGACTTAGGCTTAAAAACATGCCATTAGAGGGTGAGAACTCGAAACAGCCACCGAACGTCCCCGTGGGTGGCACCAACACCTCCCACAGGACCAATGTAACTCGTAGGAACTGACCCCGCAGCCGCGGGACTCCCGGTTTGAGAATACGATGGTAATTTGCATATTTCTAGACTTAGGCTTAAAAACATGGCGTTAGAGGGTGAAAACCCGAAACAGCCCCCGAACATCCCCGTGGGTGGTACCAATACCTCCCACGGGACCAATATAACTCGTAGGAACTGACCCCGCAGCCGCGGGTCTCCCGGTTTGAGAAAACGACGGTAATTTGCATATTTCTAAACTTAAGCAAAACATGGCGTTAGAGGGTGAGATCTCGAAACAGCCCCCGAACGTCCCCGTGGGTGGCACCAACACCTCCCACGGGACCAATGTAACTCGTAGGAACTGACCCCGCAGCCGCGGGACTCCCGATTTGAGAATACGACGGTAATTTGCATATTTGTACTTGGTTACTAATAATTTTAACTCATATATGCAATTTTTCTGCTTGATTGAATTTTTTGTAAAACTACTCGGCTACTGATTTTTTTTTTATGTATCCCATCTTTTGTAGGATTTTTGCACGCGGAACAAACGATGGAGGCAATGGTCTACAGCATGAAGAAATTTTATAGGTTGTGGAGATTCAGGATTTTGATTTTTGTGTTACAGCCGTGCGGGCTTTTATTGTTTAGTTTTATGGCCGTGCGGGCTTTTATAATTTGATTGTTGAATTTTATAGCCATGCAGGCTTTATAATAAGTAGGTTTTACATTTACAGGTTTTGGAATGTCTAGAAAATAGAGGAAACTCTGCCCAATTTTTTTTTGTTCTGTGAATTATTAAGACGTGTAATTTTTATAAGTTTGTATGTATATTTTTTTATTAACAACGTTCTCGATTCGCAATTTGTGATTTTTTTTATTATTTTGCCAATAATAAATATTTGTAAGACCTCGTACGCGTCAAATGTTACACGTAGCAACTGATGGTGCACTCACAGGACCCCCAATTTTAGGATTGGACCAAAAAAATATTTTTTTTTTTAATTGTAGTTAAATATGGTCATGGACTTTGTCCATGACCATTTTTATTTTTTCGTCACGCATAAAAATGGTCGCGGCCAAAGTCCGCGACCATTTTTTTCGTCACGATTGTGGATCACGGATCAGGGCCGCGACCGAATTTTTTTTATTTTTTTGTCACGGTTGTGGGTCACGGATCAGGGCTGCGACCATATTTTTTGTCACGGTCGTGGGTCGCGGACTTTGGCCGCGACCAATTTGTCACGGTTGTGGGTCACGGATCAGGGCCGAGACCAATGTTTTTATTATTTTTGTCATGGTAGTGAGTCGTGGACTTTGGCCGTGACCAATTTGTCACGGTTGTGGGTCACAAATCAGGCCCGCAACCCGTCACGACATGGGTCACGGCCTAAGTCCGCGACCATCTGCCATGACCCCTCTCGGATGTGACTATTTTTTGGTCACGGACTTGGGCCGCGACCCACGAAAATGGTCACGCCAGAAATGGTCACGGCCCAAGTCCGCGACCCACAGCTTTGGTCAGGGATTTTGGCCGTGACCAATCGCCAGTTTTGGTGTAGTGTTAGATGGAAAATGCTCTTTGATGGATCTTCCAATAAGAAAGGACACATCATTAGGATACTCTTAATTTCCCCTGATGACTCTCATATCCCCATTGCCATCAAAATAGACTTCTCCTGCACTAATAACATCACAGAGTATGAGGTATGCATTATATTCCTGAAGATCGCCCTCAAGAAAGGAATATGGAACCTAGATGTTTACGGAGATTCTTCCCTCATCATTGGCCAAATCCTCAAAAAATGGAAATTCAAAGATGAGAAGATCCTACCCTTTCACACTCACTTAAAAGAACTAGCCTCCCACTTCAAAGATGTTACCTTCCACTACCTGCCTCGTGCAAAGAACAGCTTAGTTGACGCCTTTGCTACCCTGGCCTTTATGGTCGAGGAAGACACCACATTCTAGTTCTTCCTTAAGTTTCTCTTTAGGTCCCTAGCACCTCCCCATTTCACTACAAGCCCTAGGTTGCACTCCAAGTACCGATCTGGAGGCCATTGAGTGCTCCTGAGCCCCATTTAACTCTAGTCAATTCTATCGTTAGAGTAAAAGCTCATCGAATCATCAAAGGTCTCTAAATCCCTTTCCAATGGTCTACCTCGTGCACAAATCGGCATAATGGTTGGGACGAACGAATAATTTTACTATCGAAAATCGATTTAGAGGACACCGGGCACTCCCGGGCCCCAATTTCACCTTAATCAACTTCATCGTCAGAGTGAAAACTCTTTGAATCTTTGAAGTACACTGAAACCCCTTTCCAACGGTCTACCCAGTGCATGAAATGGCATAACCATTTGGACGAATGATCTGTTTCCCCCGAAAATCAATCTGGAGGCCACCGGGCGCTCTCGGGCTCCATTTGACCAAAGTCATCTCTTCATATCAAACGAAATTGAATGAATCTCTGAATTAAACTGAATACCCTTTACAATGGTCCACCCTGTGTGCGATTCTGACTCACGGTGCAGACGAGCGATCCGTTTTACTTCGAGGGGTCTCTGGGCACTTTCGGGGCCCGGCTGATCAAAGTTAGATTCTTAACCAAGAAAAACTCTATGGAATGTAAAATTACATCTCCTAACCTTTCCAATGGTCCACCCCGAATGCGATTCTGACTTACCATGCAGACGAATGATCCGTTTTCATCCGACGATCTTCCGTCCAAAGGATCGACATGTGTTTCCAAGACACTTTTGACCCAAAGTCAACTCCTAGACCCGTGAGAGGTCCAAATGACTCTTTAAGGTATCTGAATTATCTTTCTAATGGTATGCCCCATGCGCAATTCGGATCAACATATTTTGTTCTACGACTATTTTTCCAGGAAAATATGCAAGAGACTGCCAATTGGTACGTACAGGTCCCTGCCTATCGACAGTGTGTCTAGGGTCACCTACCAATGGAAAGGACTAGGGAAATGCCGATCATCACCACCCCTCACCCAATAAATATAGGGAATTACCTCACTCCCATTGCACACTTGAGATCCATAAGCATCAGTGGTCTCAACAACATTCCCTCAAAATCGGCGAAGTTCCTCAATGTGAAGTTCCATTCCAATTTATATTCCCATAATTTTCATACCCAGTTTAGAAAATATCATTCTCTCTCATCCAACATTCATATCACATTCAAGAGATTTCATCTAAGATCAAAGATCAAGCTTCAAAGAAGGTCCAAATCCTTCCTTCTATCTTTAAATTCCTTATTTTTGCATAAATTACATTAGATTCATAATCTTGTTGTTACTTTCGTTCATACACATTAATATATAAATTTTTATTAGTATATTTCACATACTTATTTTCTATAAAAAATCAAAACAAACAAAAAGAGGGTTATACCCATAAATTCCGAACGGGATTATCGATCACATTTTTTTCCAAAACCAAAACACATTTTTCTAGACACATACCTATAACAAAATATCGTTCGAATCTATGGGAAAAACCCCACCTCCATGTTGGATTATAACTACGTGGACTTTGATGCTCTTATAGGCTACGTAGGCATTTCGAACTAAAAGTCGAGACTCGAGTCCAATGCTCCAATTTTCTAAATTTTTTATTTTCTAATTTTCTCAATTTTCAAATTTATCAATTTCTCTAAATCCTCCAATTTTCCTAAATTCCTCATTTTCATATTCTTGCATTAATATACATATTATGTTAATTAGCGTTTCGTCCAATACATATTGTCGTTTCATAATAACGATCAATATTGCGATAAACGCACAAATCATATTTTCGATATATATTATTTTGAAAACATTCATATGGATGACCTCACTTTATCTTTCCTATGGTATGCGTAGAACGATTTCGATATCCATTATATATAAACGCACACACAGTTGATGGAGAAATAAAGAAAACCAATAACACTAGACCATGAGATACCGAAAGGGCGGGATGAGTGCCTAACACCTTTCCAATCCGTAACTTAGCCCCCGAACCTTCAAACTATTGGTTTCATATGCATCAGTTTTCCTTTGATGCCGTTATCTCGAGGCGAAGATATATTCTTTTATATGTTTTGTGTAAAATAGGCTAGTGACTCCATCACTTTGCATTTACCCACACCAACGACGACCGAAGCGTTCTTAAGTAAGGGGGTGAGACCTTTCGACCCCCTTCCATCTCCACTATCTTTCCCCCTACAAGCGGGCAGAAGAGAGAGAGAGAGAGAGAGAGGACGTCTGACGCGCAATCTTGATTGGCATGGACAAGTGGCGACTCCACTGGGGAATTTTTAATAAGAGGGGTAGACTATGTTTGCATGGGTGTCTTATTTTATTGTGTGCATATGCACCTATCTATATGTTCCCTTTTCTCTCCTCTATTATTTCTTACACATATGTATACCTCATGCTTATGTCACTATTCACTCACACACTTGTAGAAATTCTCCATGTACACTTCATTCCACATGCACATAGGATAACTTATATCCACATGTTGCACACATCACTTAGAAATCCATCCTTAGGTGTCACTAACACACACCTGCATATATCACACTTGTATATATCAATGCTCACTCACACTTATCACACACCACTTATAGTTGATCCATGATCAGGTTCACTACCACACAATCACTTGTAAAAAATAACACACCACTCACTCTAACATTTCCATGCTTAGTATAGATTTACTTACTTGTACCTTATTTCCTACTTAGCATGATCAATAAAGATACTCTCTCCATAAAATACTAATTAAGAATCATGCGTAGTGCATACTACATGACCAAAGAGCATTGGTATTGACCAAATTTTGTCTCATAAGTGGGGGGGTCACTTCATGATCGGTGCTGGTCCTACGTGTCGTAGTTAGCCTAAGCGATATGACTCTCACCTTCCATTGGACATCTACCTTTGACGTATATTGAACGATTCCCCCTCATCGTACCACCTAACCAAAGTTATGATGGGAGGTATATCACAGGGAACTCATTCACGTACGTCGAGTATATCGAATTCACTCTCACACATACTGTCCCCATGAGGTATATAGTAAGGAAATTCATGTACAGCCATGTATATCAAATGGCCTATCCACACGTACCGATTGTCCTTAAAATCAAGACGTATATCTTGGAAGTCATGACAAAGTGGGGAACACCTTCCAATTAACCTAACAACTGCATACCCGTATAGTGGTGTCAAACTTAGGACACTCATATTTAGTTTGTCGGTTTCTATCCGAAACTCTGTCGAAATGACGGGTCTGTATGCCGCCTAAAATTTTTGTGCAATTTTTAAAATGGGACCTTGTCCATGAGCCTGGTAACAAGTCCAACCATAGTTTTTACATATTTTTCAAACCTAATTTTCTAGTCTCGGGTCCCGTCTGGCATTTATTTTTGCATTTGGGTAAACCTAATAAGTGAGAACCTATTAAACATAATAATAATCGCGCTGAGACCCATATCTAGTCTTTTCTTCTTTCTTTTTCCAAAAAGTGTCCAAAAGCATTTTCCCCTCTTTTATTAAAAATCCCAAAAATATTTTCCTTCCATTTACCACAAAAACATTTTGTCCTCATCTTTTCTAAAAATGTCAAAAGCAGTTTCCTTCCTTTTCTAAAAATAACACTTTTCCCTCTCTCTTTTAAAAAAAAGTACAAAATAAATCCCATTTTTTCCTCCTCAAGTCGATCACATACCCTTTGACGGGCTCCTTATTGGCTTCGATTTTCAGTCGAATAGCCCTGAAGCTTCCTCAGTCCCATCACTTCCTCTGAGTCTAAAATTCATCCTCTTTCTATAAAGAACATATACCAAGTACCTAATGTGCAATCAAATTTGATGATAGTCCTAGCTTAACTCACTGCCAAGATTGATAACCTTCAATTGAGGTTCATGAGATGTAATGAAATCAAGTCCCTATCCCCGAAGATCCATAGGTCCTCTTCCCTCGAGCTATGGGTCCACCTGCACCCAATCCTATTTGGGTTACCGAGGAATACCAACATGCTCCACGTGCTCCTCCTGTTAATGGGCCACCGCCAGCCCAACTCCATTACCAAGTCTTGCCCAAAAGGAATAAGAGTTGAACAAGGTCAAGGAAGACTTTCAGATGTTGACCAATTTGACCAAGTCAGACTCTTTGGGAACTACATAGACTACACCCACATATCTCCCTATCCTAAAGCAGGGTTACCAAAAAATTTCAAGATGCCAAACATCACGGACCCCCGATCGTTCATCTTTGCAGCTATCACCGTGCCATGACTATCCTAGAGGCCTCTAAGAAAATAATGGCCCAAATGTTCCAACATACCTTAAAGTATATCATTCTTCGTTAGTTCTTATCTCTCGAGGAGTCCAGAATCCGCACTGAAAAGATGTTTCCCACAAGTTCATGTCACAGTATAAGTACAATAAAGAATTAGAGGTTACCCACCGTGATTTAGAGTTGCTCAAGCAGGATCCTGATGAGTCAGTCGGTAACTTCATAGCAAGTTGGAGATAAAGCATCCACCACGACCAACCGGCCTTCGAAGAGGAGCACGTTAGCATTATGAAGAAAAAATTCTTACCCCATGTTCGAGCAATGATGGGAGCCCTCCAAGAAGCAAGAGTAGAGATCAAAGAAGGTCTTGCCAAGACAAAAGTTGAACCAAATAAAGTATCTGGATAGTTCACTCCCAAAAAGTTTGAAAAGCTTGCCAATAATGCCGTTTCAACCATCAACAAGATTTCTCAGCCTGACACTTCATGGGCACCAAGAAGTTTCCCTAACCCAGTCCAAAAGGAATACACCGAGCTTCACTCTCCCCTCTCCAAAGTTTACTAGACCCTATTAAGCCGAAACCTTATCAAGCCCTTGGACCCTCCTCCATTACCAAACCCACTTCCCAAAAATTTCAAACCTGATGCCCATTGTGATTTCCATCAAAATGTTGGCCATACCACTGATTTGTGCTTCCATATTCAGAATGTAATCCAAAGTCTGATTGATCATGGTGTTATTGCACCACCGGCCAATCCTAAACCAAACACTACCCATAATCTACTCCCAAATTATAAAAATGCTATCTTTCTAGAATAGGACCCATAATTTGACCCATCTACGGAGGTCATACCAAGAAAATCACTAATCATACCCATGTAATCTCCAAAACCTCTTTAAACATGCCCATATTTTCTCCTACACCCTACTAACTTCGCCGATCAGGCCTTTCACTCTTTACGAGAGCATACATCAATATATGCACCCGTTTTGGAGGTAAGGATATGGAATTGATAGAATTATTTAACCAACTCCTTGAGTTTGGGCTGAAACTACCCTTCCAGATGATCGTTGATTGTTAGAGATTCAATGTATTACTCTTAGAAGCTCAAAAATGGGCCCAAGAGTCAGATAATTGGGAGGTACCTATCAATGAAGTCAGTTTAGATGATATAATCCAGATCATAGTGGATTTATTCCAACAGGCAGGTGATATTTGCAGTATATCCGAACTACTCGATGCTATAAAACTACAAAGGCATATAGTCCCTTTGTTTTTACATCTCCTCACCAAATGGGAGGATTTATCCGAAGAAGTCATTGAAGTGGCGAAGTGTACTAACTTTTCATAGAAAGATAGTATCATTGAAACTCGGTGGGGTAACGAATTGGATAATTTAGACGAAGAGCAGAGTCCAAAAAGGGCTAGTCTGATAGTCAACATATGTGGGATGATATCATTTGAGGAGCTACTAGGATAAATCAATAAGATGGCCGAATAACCCAAGATTGATTAGGAAATGGGGTTTATATTCTTCCCCTCTTATGTAAACCATATGACCAGATCAGGTAGGCACTACCAAACGCCAAACTATAACCATCAACAAGCGACGAAGGAAAGAGTGTTGAGAATCTTCCTATGCCAGAATGACCCTCGATGGAAATAAGATCCTTGATCAGTTTTAGAAAACCCAAGCCAAAATCACTCTGTGGGGACTCTTTATGTCTTCCTAGATGCACCAGAATGCCTTGATCAAGCTACTCACAGGACCCGTAATTCCTCCTTCTGCCATGCCAGAAGAAGTAGTGAATCTGTTCGGATCTCTAACCTCTAGTAGAATGCTCTCCTTCTCCGAAGAAGAAATCCCCAAGATTGGTCCATACCATAATTATGCTCTCCACATCTCTGTCGAATTCATGGGAAATACTATCCCACTTTCACTTATCGATAATGGATCAGCTCTGAATATCTGCCCATTGACGACCCTTAATTGTTTAGGACTAAAAGTCAGTGGCCTTGATCCAACCTATGCCACAGTACGTTCCTACGATAATACCCTTAGAGAAGTGATAAGATCTACAAATCTTGTAATAGGGGTTGGCCCTATAAATCCAGTCACTGAATTCCAAGTCATTGATATCGTAACCTATTTTAATCTACTACTTGGATGACCATGGATCCATAGCATAAAGGGAGTGTCCTCTTCGCTCCGTCAAAAACTGAAGTTCTTCACCAATGGGCAGGTCGTCACAATATTGGGGGACAACGATAATGTCGAAAATGCAAGGACCAGTAATCCAGTACTGGAGATGCAATACGGGACAAATGATATGCTTATGTCAGGTTTTTGGGTTGAACCACTTCTACTCCCAACGGGGACGATTTCAAAGATAGGGTTTGCCCAGAGTACAACCCCCATGACAACATCAATGTAATCCAGATGTTCAAGAACATACACTCCATGACCGAACTTGAGTTCGAGATGACGACAATAGGGGATACTTGAACCCATTGTGTTAAAGAAATCTTTTCCTCCTTGTAGCATAGGATATCAACCATTAGCCTCGACTAAAGAGAAGGATAGAAAGTTCCAAGACCGTCTCGATAGATTCTTTGAACGGAAGATTCATTAGAGAGGGTGAGGATTTCCCCTTCTGCATCGTTCCTGAATCGTGGTATGATTATGTGGACAAGATGATAAGCCTGTAATGGAGATCTTTTTCCAAGACAACTACTCATGGGCCGAGCATTCCCAGCATCAAGTGCAACCACTCATGGAGAAGACCATAGATGATACAAGAGATTCTGAGGGAAGTGACTCTGAGGATTGTTTTAATTTATAGAGACTGGGGCTAACACTCTTCTTGATCCATTCAAAGGCTACATCGTCGGATCAATCCCGCCTGATCAAAGTTGCTAATGCACCCGTCCTTAATCATCATACTACACCTATGACACCTACAGATATTCAACTTAACCCTAATGTTTATCACCTTTCTTCTTCCCTAATTGTTCCTCCTTACTCTATTATAACCGAGACGTCCTTTGAGGAGGTTCTCAATGTTGATTTTCCTATCAATGAAATAAACAAAAATTTTGAGTATCTTGTTATGCCTTACATTAATTGTCTTGATCTTAATCAAAGTCTTGATGATGATTTTGAAAATGAACAATTCTTAACAAATCTGAATAAGGTCGATAACAAACGACATAATCTCATTCAAGTTAATGAAGATGAAACTGTTGTTATTAATCCCGATTCTAGTAGCCAATTGCATAAGATTAGGATAGGGGCCACCCTTGACGAGTATGAGTGCGCACAATTTGAGGAAGTACTAAAAGAATTTATGGATGTCCTTGCATGGTCCTATAATGACATGCTCGACATTGACCCTAAGATAGCTTAGCACGAGATTTCTACTCTTCCAGAATGTAAACCAGTCAAACAGAAATTGCAAAAACTCCACACCGATTGGTCGCTCAAACAGTTGAACGTGGGTTACATTCGTGTGATCGAATATCCCACATGGCGAGCCAATATCGTACCCATACCAAAATCTGGTGGAAAGGTTTGCATGTGCGTTGACTACCTAGACTTGAACAAGGCCTCTCCAAAGGATGATTAACCGCTACCCAATATCGATATAATTGTGGACAATACGGATAATCACACCCTCAAGTCATTTGTTGATGGGTTTTCCGGATATAATCAGATCAAGAGGCACCCAGATCATCAAGAGAAAACTGCATTCATCAATCCTTGGGGAACCTTTTGCTACACCATCATGCCATTTGGTCTAAAAAATACAGGGGCTACATACCAGAGGGCTGCCACAACCATCTTGCACAATCTCATACATAAAGAAGTCGAGATCTATGTGGATGATATGATTATCAAGTCTAAGACTAGAGAAGGTCATGTTTTTGCTCTTCAGAAGTTCTTCGAACGACTTCGACAACATCGATTCTTCCCGCTCTTTGGATTAATGGTTAGTGAGAAAGGGATAAAAGAAGATCCTGCCAAGATAAAAGCCATACTCGAGATACCACCACCCCGAATGGAGAAGGAAGTCTGGGGATTCCTTAGGAAATTATAGTATATCAGTCGGTTCATCATCCAGTTAACTTCCATCTATGAGCCCATCTTAAAACTCCTACAAAAGGATTTAACCAAAGATTGGAACGAAGCTTGCCAAGAAGCTTTTTACTAAAAAAAGTAATACCTGACCCGACCTCTGGTACTCATGCCACCGCAGCCTGGTCTTCCCCTACTCCTATACCTAATCATCACAGATATAGCAGCTGGGGCTTTGCTATCCCAATACCTTGAAGAAACCTACAAAGAGACATCCATCTACTACCCCAGTTGCAAGTTGGTCAGGTACAAAGTTAACTACACATCCTTAAAGAAAGCATGTCTCGCTCTTATCAGGGTCACCCAAAAGCTATGGTGTTATATGCTCGCCTTTCCCATCAAGCTCGTATCCCGAATGGACCCCATCAAATGCCTACTCGAGAAACCCATCCTGTCCATTCGAATGGCCCGTTGGTTGATGCTTTTAGCCTAATTTAATATTGTATATGTCATGCAGAAATCCATAAAAGGAAAAGTCATCTCTTATAACCTTACTGACTGCCCTATGGAAGAAGTCGATGTCGGGATTTTCTAATTCCCAGATGAGAATATCCCCTGTGCATCCCAAGAAGATCTTTAATGTAAAACATTCTTTGATGACGCTACCAACAAGAAAGGGTATGGCATTGGAATCCTCCTAATTTCCCCTCATGACTCTGACACTCCCATTGCCATCAAACTAGATTTTCCTTGCACCAACAACATGATTAAATATAAGGCGCGCATGGTAGGCCTCAAAGTTGCCCTTAAGAAACGAATTTGATACCTCGATGTCTATGGGGATTCATCCCTCATCATCTGTCAACTACTCAACAAATGGAAAGTCAAGGACAAGAAACTCTTAGCCTCCCATGCCCACCTGGAAGAGCTAGCTTCTCAATTCCAAGAATTCACCTTCCACTACCTACTCCGAGAAAAGAAAAACCTGGCCGATGCCCTTGCTACCTTACACTTTATTACTGAAATGCCTGAAGGAATAACCATGGCCCTTTTCCTTGTCTAAAAGTAAGATAAACCAACTCACTGCTACTACATTAAGCTTAGCACAGAAGAAGACCCCAAGATAGATAACTACTGGTACTATGATATTTGGCGCCTCTTTAAGCATGGTTAGTATTTCTAAGGTTGTGACAAGAAAGATCGAGCAACCCTCTGTAGACTGGATACCCAGTATATTGTCTGTGATAAATCACTATTTAAAAGAGACTTTGATGGAACCCATTTGCACTGCATCGCAGGGGATGACATTAGAGAGATGATGCAGAAAATCCACCGCGAGCACGTGAAGGGCCATATGCTTGCCAAGAAGATCATCCGATAGGGTTACTACTGGACTACCATGGTTCAGGATTACATAGCCTACATTCAAAAATGACTCAAATGCCACCAGTTTTCCAACCTACAACACTTGGCTCCACGAGAATTGTACAATGTTACTTCTCCTTGGCCGTTGATCACATGGGGAATTTACATCATAGGGAAAGTTACACCCAAAGCGTCTAATGGGAATGAATTCATCGAGGTTATAATTGACTACTTCACTAAATAGGTCGAAGCTAAATCATGCGCAGTGCTGAAATGCCAATAAGGTGGGTAAGTTCATCAAGAAAAACATCATCTCACGGTATGGGGTCCCACACGAGCTAGTATCAAACAAAGGATTACACTTCGAGGTAGAGGTTACAGAATTGGCTGATGAGTATGCGATTCAATGACATAAATCTTCTCCTTATCGATCTCAAACTAATGGAGCAGTTGAAGCCACTAATAAGAATATCAAAGCCATCGTCAGCAAGATGATCGAGAGTTATCGAGATTGGGCCAACATGATCTCTTACGCCCTCTAAGGCTACCGCACCTCAGTTCGAACTTCTACTAGGGCTACCCCTTACTCTCTAGTCTATCGTATGGAAGAAATCCTACCCGTAGAGCTGGAAATCCCTTTGTTGCGCGTTACATTTAAAAGTAAAGTTAGTGAGGAAGACTCACATCAAAACCATCTTGACAAGTTATCACTCTTGGATGAAAAGAGGCTGAAAGCTCTATATCACATACAAGTGTACCATCATTGTATATCGCGATCATTCAATAAGAGAGTCAAGGATCACGGTGTTCGAGAAGGGGACTTAGCCGTCAGAGAGATAGTAGAGCCAATCTGTGACCTTAAAGGGAAATCCAAGCCCAATTGGAGAGACCCCTACATTGTGAAGAAGATCCTGTTAGGTGGCGCCGCTAGGCTCACCCATCTTGACGGAGAAGAGATAGTGCATCCAGTTAACCTGGACCGTCTCAAGAAATTCTACCGCTAGTTCGAAATCTCGGTGCGCTATTATTCTTCTCATCTCCCTTCTATTCTAAAAAAGGATCCTCTAAATATCCTTTTGCTTTCAAAAATAAATTTTAGAAATTTTTAAAACCCTCAGAGGTACATAGGCAACTCATTTGCTTTATAAGAGCACGACTCCCTTCTCTTTCACAAAATGCTATTCTCTTCTTGTCCCTGAGAAATCAACGATTGATATAGATAATTCAAATGCAAAACAGATCAAGAGGCACAACTAGATGATCAAAAACTCTTTTATTTCATTATTTAAAATTTTGATACAATTACATCAGCAACGGGAGTCAAACGACTTCCCTTTTCAGCCTACTCCCACCTTCCTAAAACTAAAATAAAAATAAGTCCCACTTCAACCAGAATAACCCATAAATTATTCCCAAACACCCATTACAAAATCTTCCTAATTACACTCCATAGGGATAATAACCGCAGCTACCACAAGAACCAACCCCATCATCACCCACATCTTGGGGTTCCCAAACTTTCCCTGCCTGAATGGAGTGCCGTAGATGCTCCATAGACTGATAATACTAGACTAGCTTAGGTAAAACTACAACACCTCCCTCCATGGTGTCATATATGGTGAACCACCTTTGCCCAGTCTCCACAAACAGCATCTTGGAAACTACCTTTCTACATAATCACTTTACGTAGTCCCCTAAAATATGCAAGACTTTTCCAACAGACAGGGATTGATGGGTTGATGATCGATAATTCTCCCACAAATAGCCAAGTCGCATGCGCATACGCTCTATCAGATCCTCCACAGGAAATAATTTTAGTGTCCACGGTGGCACATTATGTTCCTAACCAAATTGGTGTAGAAGCCGCCAGGGAAAGTAGAAAGATATCTATCGGAGGCCTACCAACCGAACATATTGGTACTCCCCGAGTTCCAGAATAGGCAATAGCTCCCCCCACTTAGGCACTGACCAATGCAAGACTCGAGTCCTGTGCTCTATGAACTAGTTTTCCCAACTCTCAATGTCCATTCCAACACTAAAAAAATAGCATAAGAAGAAGTTTGGAACCATCGACAAATTATTCTCGGGTAGGACCACCATATGGAACCTCTCTGATAGCCACATGAACATCATCATGGGGATACCCCTCAGAAAGTGGAAATGACCTTCTCGCTAGGCATCCAGACCATTCAAAGTCTCTACCAGTATCACCGCCGTAGGATTGCGATGGTACGACATCCAGGAAACAATAGCTGCAACTTGGGGGTCCATTAGAATTTCCCTAGTTACCAATAGTCATTTTGAACTAGGCCCATAATGACAGCTCCAGCATAGCCAACATCACCGACATCCTGCAAATGTACAAACTACGACACCACAGGAAGAGAAATCATTCCTCTTGTGACCAACGACCTGGTTGCCGAAGGTGAAATGAGGAGAAGTCCTGCTAAGAGCTCCCTTGGGGATCTGGAAAAATTAGGCATAGCCGCTGTAAACCTAGGATTTATCCCCAATATGGTAGAAAACCCTTTATAGGTCGAACAAATTTTGTCCAACCCAAAGAGAAAGACACGATCTTCAGGGTACTAGAATTCAACTACCACCATCCGCATATTCCACTCTATGGGCCGATTGTGCCACAAAGAGACTCACCGAATGTTGAAAGCATCGTAGTCAATGTTGTAGGAGCACATCGCTTCCAAGGTTTCAAGGTAGTTGATCAGTGCATTATTTTGTATTATTTACACCCAAATCTAAGTGTTGTTATTCCCCTTTTATCATAAATAAAGAGCTTTTATAGATATTTTTATTATTTTAGAGAAAAGTACAAATTTAAGAATAAATGGGTTAATAATGAAATTTTGGGAACTTCAAGATCACATCTTATATTAATTGCTAATCTCTTGTTCAAGTTGTTTTTGAGTATTGACAGGTTTAAAAAGAAAGCGGTGAAGTCCGGACACAAATTGAGCATGAAAAGGTCACTCACGCACCTTCTGAGGCAAAATTGTAAATTCAAATGGCTGATTTCAGACTCGGACCAACCATGGAAATTAAAGGCCTTGAATGAAGGGACGCCTGGGCTCAAACGGCGTATCAATCGGAGTTGAAACGAAGAAGTTATGGTCGTGCAAAGTTCGAATTCAAAAGAAAATTAAAGTCAAAGCCCCAGGTCAATGCCCAAAGTCAATCCCAAGACCTGGACACTACTGAAATATTACTGGCACCGAAATGAGGGTCACGCCAGTTCAAACGGCATGTTAATCGGGCTTCGAATGAAGAAGTTATGGTGATTTGAGCTATTGTGCCAATTATGAAATTTGGGATTTAATATGATGTTAAATATAATTGGAGGCATATTATAAACAAAGATGAAAGTTGGCTTAATGGCTGGACTCTTGGGGGCGCACATGAGAGGTCAGGGGATCGACCCCTGCCTACCATTTATTATTTTGGCGAAAATTTTTAGGGAAAAAAAAGACCACTAAACCCATTACCCCACCTTCTAAACCCATTACTCCACCAACCCTTTTCCCTTTCCTATTCTGCCGAAATAAAAAATCCCACCAATTCATGTTTCTTCCCACAACTCCACCTTATTTTCCCCACGTTTTATACCCCATTTTGGGGTATAAATCAGAGACGAATTTCGACATTTAGGTGGGGATGGAGAGACTCTTAACAACATTTCTTTTAGATATATAGACACACTTTGAGAGAGAAAAAAATCTGTGTAAAAATTATTATTGAGGCACACCTTGGAGGAGAATATTGTGTATTGTAACACAAGCTTTGGACTTGAAATTTTGTAAGTTGATTATTATTAATGAAAATTATTTTTTCATCTTGCAATATTTGTGTGTCAAATATGTTGTGTGAGTAGTTCATTTACTAGGACTTAGGTGATGTTTGTCATGACTAATTAAACCATGCATGTTAATTTAATTTCGTACATATTCTGACATGTTTTTTTATTTCAAATTAAAACATGTCGGAATATGAAAGATATTACCGTAATGAGGAACTTTCTCCAACACATGTTGCCTGGAAGAAAAATAATTACAAAAAGAAAAGAAAAGAAAAAACTATAATACAAAAACACGACCCAAGTTATGTTTACTTGTGGTATACCGGGTCTTGGAGGAGAATGTCCTCCACTTCCCGGTCTCACAATTCCAGATATGGCTTCAACCTTTGACCATTAACTTTGAAAATTTCACCCTTTTTAGGATTCTCTATCTCAACCGCCCCATGTGGGTAGACTGTCTTAACAATAAAGGGGCCGGACCATCTAGACCTTAACTTACCAGGAAAGAGATGCAATCTAGAATTGTACAAGAGAACTTTTTGTCCAGGCTCAAATGACTTCCGTAGGATGGACTTGTCTTGGAACATTTTCATTTTCTGTTTATACAATTTTACGTTTTCGTACGCATCATTCCGAATCTCCTCTAATTCATTGAGTTGGAGTTTTCGGACCTCTCCCGCAGCAGGTAAATCGAAATTAAAGGTCTTAATGGCCCAATAGGCCTTGTGTTCTTACTCTACTGGAAGGTGGCAGGCTTTTTCGTTGACAAGCCTATATGGGGACATAGCAAGTGGGGTTTTATAGGCAGTGCATAAGCCCACAGTGCATCTAATAACCGTAAGGACCAGTCCTTTCGATTTGGATTCACTGTTTTCTCGATGATGAGCTTGATTTGCCTATTAGACACTTCAACTTGTCCACTAGTTTGAGGATGATAAGAGCATGCTACTTTATGCGTGACTGAATACTTTTTCATGAGACTCTCAAATGACCAATTGTAGAAATGGGTTCCTTGATCGCTAATGATGGCTCGAGGTGTACCAAATTGAGAAAAAATGTTTTCTTGAATAAATTTGACTGCCACATGGCGATCATTTATCTGACTCGGTATAGCTTCGACCCACTTAGACACATAATTAACTGCCAAAAGGATGTAAAGATTACCGTAGGATTTCGGGAATGGACCCATGAAATCAATGCCCCAACAGTCAAAAACCTCAATAATCAATATGGGACTTAAGGCCATCATATTCCTACGAGTGATCTTTCCTAGCCTTTGGCATCAGTCACAACTTCTACTATAGTCATTGGAGTCACAAAAAATGGTGGGCCAATAGAATCCACACTGCAAAATTTTTGCAGCGATTTTCTTAGTACTGAAATGACCTCCACAAGCTTGGTCATGGCAAAAAGAGATTATGCTCTGAATCTCGTGATCGAGGAAACACTTTTGAATGATTTGATCGGGACAATACTTAAAAAGATACGGGTCATCCCAAAAGAAATGCTTGGCTTCCTTTAAAAATTTGGAACGATCTTGCTTAGACCAATGCAGTGGCATTTCACCCGTCACAAGATAGTTCACAATACCAGCGAACCATGGAAGTTGGTTGACAATAAATAGTTGCTCATCGGGGAAAGACCATTAAGTGGCAACAAGTCATTGGAAGATTCAATGGTCAACCTAGATAGGTGATATGCCACTACATTCTAACAACCCTTTTTATCTCGAATTTCAAGGTCAAACTCTTGAAGTAATAGGATCCACCTAATGAGCCGGGACTGAGCATTCTTTTTAGATAAAAGGTGTCGTAAGGCCGCATGATTGGTGAAAATGACGACTTTGGATCCTATCAAGTAAGACCTAAACTTTTCTAGTGCGAATACGACAGCCAAGAACTCTTTCTTAGTGGTGGAATAATTCAATTGAGCATCGTTAAGAATCCTGCTGGCATAGTATATAACATGAGGAAGTTTCTCGTCTCGCTGACCCAGAACCGCACCTAGTGAATAGTCAGAAGCGTCACACATGAGTTCGAACGGTTGACCCCAGTCGGGGGGTCGCATTATAGGTGCTGAGGTAAATTCCTTCTTTAGCCTCTCAAAGGCTTGAAGGCAATCATCGGTGAACTCAAAGGGTGTGTCTTTGGCTAGAAGATTGCATAAAGGA
The DNA here is from genome assembly GCA_949130495.1 of Sambucus nigra. Classification (NCBI taxonomy): domain Eukaryota; kingdom Viridiplantae; phylum Streptophyta; class Magnoliopsida; order Dipsacales; family Adoxaceae; genus Sambucus; species Sambucus nigra. The sequence goes on along the minus strand of OX422215.1, from coordinate 534,876,751 downwards.
CGAGATATTTTACTAAAATCCTTAATGAATCTCCTATAAAAACCGGCGTGTCCTAAGAATGATTGAATTTCACACACAGTTTTAAGGGGTGGGAGATTAGAAATGAGATCAATTTTAGCCTTATCAACCTCGATACCCTTTTCAGAGATAATATGACCTAATACTATGCCTTGTTTAACCATGAAGTGACACTTCTCCCAATTGAGTACAAGGTTTTTTTCCTTACACCTCTTCAGAACGAGGGTAAGGTGGTGAAGGCACTCATCAAAATTAGACCCAAACACAGAGAAATCATCCATAAAAACCTTAAGAAACCTTTCGACCATGTCCGAAAAGATACTCATCATGCACCGTTGAAAGGTAGTGGGTGCATTACATAGCCCGAAGGGCATGCGTCGATAAGTAAAAGTACCAAATGGACAAGTGAATGTGGTTTTCTCTTGATCCTCGAGAATAATTGGAATTTGATTATAACTGGAATAACTGTCGAGAAAACAGTAATAGGGGTGACCGGCTAATCTCTCAAGCATTTGGTCTATGAACGAAAGGGGAAAGTGATCCTTCCGTGAGACAGTGTTCAACTTCCTATGGTCTATACAGACACGCCAATCGGTTTGCATCCTAGTGGGGACTAACTCAATATTATCATTTCTCACCACTGTAACACCAGATTTCTTTGGAACAACCTGAATGGGGCAAACCCATTGGCTATCAGAGATGGGATAAATAATACCCGCATCTAAAAACTTTAGCACCTCGGCTCGAACGACTTCTTTCAGTATGGGGTTAAGTCGACATTGTGCTTCACGAGAATTTTTAGCATTTTCTTCTAAGTCTATTATGTGCATACACACTGACAGACTTATCCCTTTAATGTCGGCTATGGTCCAACCGAGGGCTTCTTTGTGTTCACTGAGAACACGCAACAACTTACCTTCCTGTTCTTTATCTAGGTCAAACACTATGATAAAAGGCAAGGTATCAGAAGGTCCTAAGAATCTATACTCGAGTGATTCTAGTAACGGCTTCAATTCAAGCTCGGGGGCTTTTTCAATCGAGGGTGGAATAGGTGACATGGAAAGTGAGAGGGGCTCAGGTTTAGACTTCCAATTTCCCACTTCTATGATAGGGGAGGAGTCGAGGAGGGCATTGAATTCTTCGATGGACTGCTCGCCATCAAATTTGAACCCAAAAAAGGCAAGACAAGATGCTAAAGGGTCGTCATTATAAGTTTGTTCGAAAGACTCTCGGATAATACTATCAATCATGTCAACATCCACGGGTTCGTCATCATCGGGTGGTTGTTTGGCCAAATTGAACACATTAAGGTCCATAGTCATGTTTCCAAATGATAGGTTCAATTGGCCGCTACGACACCGAATGATGGAATCAGATGTGGCGAGGAAAGGACGACCCAAAATAACAGGGATTTGTGCAATAGGATTTTGCACTTGTTGGGTGTCCAAGACAACAAAGTCGACTGGAAATATAAAGTCACCCACTTTAATTAGTACGTCCTCAACAATGCCTGTCAGAATTTTCACAGAACGATCAGCTATGGACAAGGTAATCCTAGTCGGTTTCAACTCCCCCAAACCTAATTTCTCGTACACGGTGTACGACAGAAGGTTCACGCTTGCTCCTAAATCTAGAAGGGATTTCTCAATGAGGTGCTCCCCTATCTTGATAGAGATCGTCGGAGTACCGGGATCCTTATACTTGATGGGAGTTCCATAAGAAAAAATTGAGCTTACTTGCTCGGTGAGAAAAGCTTTCTTGGGTACGTTGGTGCTTCTCTTGAAGGTACAAAGGTCCTTTAAAAATTTAGCTTAGGATGGGACTTGTTGTATGGCATCAAGCAACGGGATATTAATTTGTACGTGCTTAAATACTTCCAACATTTTATCCACTTGCGCCTTTTTATTTTGTGGCACTAAACGTTGTGGAAATGGAACTTTCGGGACGTAGGTCTCAATAGATGGTTCGAAAGATGAGGTCGAGGAAGAAGTTGGATCCATAGGTGGGTCCTTCTTTTCCTTATCTTCATCTGATTCACTCATGGTGGGTCGTGAGATATTATTCTCAACTTCTTTACCTGACCTAAGCGTGATTATAGCCTTAGCATGCTCTTGGGTAGTGGACGTGCTAGTGTTATTTTGGACAACATACTCACCCCTAGGCATGTTAACCTTAGGATTAGTCTAAAGTTGGCTTGGGAACATTCCTTTATTTCTCTCGCTCAAAGCATTGGCTAGTTGACTCACTTGTACCTTTAATTTGGCAATCGATTGGGTATTGGCATGAAAGTTTTGTTGTGCAGATTAGAGGACACTTTGCGTGATCTGTTGAAATTACAGGGTATTTTGGGCAAGTAAATTCATCGTTTCTTCTAAAGAGTGAATCTTTTGGGGTGAAGGGAACGACAGTGCGGATGTGCTCTTTTGGAAACCCGGGGGTTGGTTACTTAAAGATTGACCTCCACTACCCTAGTATTAGCCTTTAGACCATGAAAAGTTGGGATGATCCTTCCATCCTGGATTGTAAGAATTGGAAAATGGGTCGTATTTGGGCTTGTTTTGATAGAGGGCATTTGCTTGCTCGGTGAGAGCTTTATGGTCCGGAAGGGTGGGGCAACTTTCGACGAGGTGGTCGAAACTATCGTAAAGCAAACACATAGGTGACCCTACATGTTGCACGACGGCATGTGTGGCTTGGTTACCCTCTTTACTCGTTTCCAAGGCTTCTAAACGTCGGGCCAAGGTGGCCACTTTTGCATCTAGTCCAAAACCTTGTTCTTCTGGCTGAGCATTACCCTCATTAATTGTGGTGGTCTTCGAATCCCGATGGGGTTCCTATCGCTGGGACTTCTGAGCAACGGATTCTAAAAATGACCATGCATCGGCCTCACTCTTTTCTGTGAAATCTCCACTACACATACGTTCAAGCATAGATCGAGTAGTGTAATCGAAACCCTCATACAAAATCTGGATTTGACGACTTAATTCGATTGCGTGGTGAGGACATTGCAGGAGCAAGTCCTTGAATCTTTCCAAGTACATCCATATCGTCTCTACCTCTTTTTGATTAAAAGTATTGATGGCGTGACGTATTGCCACCGTCTTTTGGTTAGGGAAAAACTTTTGCAAAAATTCAACACTCAACTGATTCCATGTAGTGATGGAATTTGGTTTAAATGAGAGTAGCCACCTCTTAGCTTTGTCCTTCAAAGAAAATGGAAAAAAATTTAGTTTAACAATATCATCGGTGAGTTGTTGTAACCTAACCATTCCACAAATTTCTTCAAACTCTCGCACGTGGAGGTACGGGTCCTCCTTTTCTGTGCCTCGAAAGATGGGAAGTAAATGGATTATTCCCGACTTGAACTCGAAATTGTTTGCATTGTGCGGGGGGAGAAGTATGCATGATGGTTGGCTTGCCCTATTGGGATACAGGTAATCCTTTAGGGCACGAGTTGCTAGCTCATCTCCCATTTCGGTGAAAATCGAGGTGCTACCTATAACAGTATCGGGAATACTAGACTCCACTCTAGCTAAACGACCCGTAGAATCTCGACACCAACCTAGCATACACTGCGCTCACTCAATTTATTTATTTATTTATTTATTATAAATATTTTATAATTAATTAATTAATTATATATAGAGAGAGAGAAAGCAAATAATCTGACACGGGACCACAAAATTCCTAAGCTAACACAAAGCAATTTGAGTTTATCTGAATTAGGTGAGGGGAAGTTCAATTTTTACGATCTAGTTTTCCGAGATTATTCGACGACAATGGGTCTCCGAAATAATCTCCCTAATTAAAGAGATCCTAATTCTTGACGAGGGAGAATTTAAAAGACGACCAACTCCGGACTATCGCCTCAATTACCAAATATTTCCTCCAGGTAGGTGGTCGGTACGAAGACTCATTAAAAACCACCAACCCTAGTCGAGGTCAAAATGGCATCGATTTGAAAATTTCGTGTTTGGATTAGCTTTTAACCCTAGCCTTGAAAATAATATGCTTATGAGCTATGTGACACCCTATGGCCAATGTCTAATATTTTTTAAATTAAAATTATGGCTTGGGTTATGCAGATGCTCGGGTAACTTAATGATTTGTGGGCCAATGAGGGGTGATTAAATCCCCACCTTATCTTAAGATTGGGTTTTGCCCTTAAGTAAAATTATGCAACGTGCTTATTGAAATTTGCAAAAATAGTTTCACGTAGGAGCACACAAGACTTACCTCCGGCGTGGACTTTTTACGGTCACTTGTTTACTCCGGGTCGAAGTTTTATTTGACGTCGATCGGAGGGAAATGTTGCCTCCGTTTCAGTCGTCTCCGAGAGTACCTTGTGCGCGTGGCAAGATTGCACAAGTAACTTTAGCGCTTTTTCCACGGCTGCTTGCTTTTTCGAGTTTTTCTCTTTTCTCCTTTTTTTATACTCTTATTTTTTTTTCTGAAAAAGAACACAAAAAAAAATATACCAAGCGTAAAATGCAAAAATTATTAAATACAAAAATACTTACGCATGCATTTACAAGGATTTTTTACACTAAAAAAAAGAACAAATAATAACCAAAAACACACTATAAGAATGGAGAATATATATATATATATATATATATATATATATATATATATATATATATATATATATATACTGAAAAAAAAATATAAATTATGCAACTGAAATGACTATATAAAAAAAATATTTTTTTTTATTTTTTTTTTCAAATTATAGAAACACGAAAATCTGAAAACTTCCAGGAGAAGAAAAAAAATTAATTTCAAATTTTTCAAAATTTTTAAGTACTTTTATGACAAACTAGTGTTAAAAACAACTAGTTTCTCACAAAACATTTTAAATCTATTTTTTTTTTTGTTTTTTATTATTTTTTTTTTATACAACAGCGTTGAAATCTGGAGATTTTCAGAAAGAAAAAAAATAATTAATTTCGAATTTTTCAAAATTTTAGTTAGTTTAAGACAAAACTAGTGTCAAAAACACTATTTAATCACAAAAAGACTTTAAATCTTTTTTTTTAATTCTGAAAAAAATAGCTGCTAGAATATTTGATGTTTTTCAGTTTTTTTTTTCCAATTTTTTTGGGCGGTTTTGAGTACTTTTATGACAAAACTAGTGTAAAAAAACAACTAGTTATTCCTAAAAGACTATAAATGTTTTTTTTTTAATTCTGAAAATTAAAAAAATACTGCTGGAATATATATATATATTTTATTCTTACGATTTTTTTTAAAACTAGTCCGAAAATCAATATTCTTAAAATCAACCGGACTCCCCGAGACCTGGACACTACTGAAATATTGTTGGCACTGAAATGAGGGTCACGTCGGTTCAAACGACATGTTAATGGGGCTCCGAATAAAGAAGTTATGGTGATTTGAGCTATTGTGCAAATTATGAAATTTTGGATTTAATATGGTGTTAAATATAATTGGAGGCATATTATAAACATAAATGAAAGTTGGCTTAATGGCTGGACTCTTGGGGGCGCACAGGAGAGGTCAGGGGATCGACCCCTGCCTACCATTTATTATTTTGGCGAAAATTTTTACCAAAAAAAAAGACCACTAAACCCATTACCCCACCTTCTAAACCCATTACTCCACCAATCCTTTTCCCTTTCCTATTCTGCCGAAATAAAAAATCCCACCAACCCATGTTTCTTCGCACAACTCCACCTTATTTTCCCCACGTTTTATACCCCATTTTGGGGTATAAATCAGGGACGAATTTCGACATTTAGGGGGGGATGGAGAGAATCTTAACAACATTTCTTTTAGATATATAGACACACTTTGAGAGAGAAAAAAATCCGTGTAAAAAGTATTATTGAGGCACACCTTGGAGGAGCATATTGTGTATTGTAACTCAAGCTTTGGACTCGAAATTTTGTAAGTTGATTATTATTAATGAAAATTATTTTTTCATCTTGCAATATTTGTGTGTCAAATATGTTGTGTGATTAGTTTATTTACTAGGACTTATGTGATGTTTGTCATGACTAATTAAACCACACATGTTAATTTAATTTTGTACATATTCCGACATGTTTTAATTTGAAATAAAAAAATTCGGTATTCGCTTAAAAATACACGAGAGTGTATTTTTAAACCTCAAGAATTAATTATAAATTCACGTTTTAAAAATTTAGAGCTATCATTTTTTATGGGTTACGCTTGCACTTAGATTTTTTGATATCCCATGCTTAAATACACATTAAAAATTTAGAAGGTGATATTTTCGAGGGAATAGGGATTTATGGTGTCTAATTCAAGAGACGTTAAAATATTTTGAACGCATGTAATGTTATATTCTCCGAAATGTACGCAACGAGAGTCGGTATATTTTGTGTTATAAATTCGGAATCACGGAATTAAATTAAAGTGTAAAATTAATTAGAATTGACAAACGGATCCGACGTCCTAGTTTCTTCCAGATTTAATATTATCTCTTGTACTTGTTCGTTTATTCCGTCTTTATTTTTATTTTAAAAACTCGATCACATTTAATACACTCATATGTCTAGTTGGTCAATCAATACTTTATAAAAATTGACGAAATCTCTATAGGTTCGACCCGTACTTACACTCGCTATATTTCAATAGCCCGTGCACTTGCTGTAGTTTTATAACAAATTAAAATTGACAACAGTAGTTTGCAAACTCAACACTACTAAAGAGAGCCATATCACAAAATAAGAAGAAAGTGAGCAAAGAAGAATTTAAAGGAGAGGAGATGTGTAAGTGTGAAGAAAAACCTCCATCCACACCCCTTTTTATACTTGAAAATCCTGAAACAAAGACAAGGAACGCTGTAGATTTCGGTGGAAAACTTACCCCACCAAGTGCCAAGCAACTAAAGAAAGTGCAATCAAAGCCTTGGGTTGACTAGACTGGAATGATATTCCGATAGGATGGGCAGGGGTCAGGCCGATCGGCATCTCCCAATTTTTGGGAAAATTCCCTTTTACCTTTTTTGTAAAAATAAAAAACTCAATAAAAATAATTTTTATTTTAAGGGAATTCTGAATTTCCTTATCCTTATGTTTTTACTTATCCCATTTTAAAATAAAATCTTTCTCCAATCATTTTTAATTCATTCTACGATCTCGACAACAAAGTAAAAAGAGCATATGCATTAACAAACACTTCATTTTTTGCATAGATTTTTGTTGTATTACATTAGTTTTACAGGAAAAATCAGGAAATACAAAGGGACTCAGCTCGAACGGACCTAATCTCTCTCTCTCTCTCTCTCTCTCTCTCTCTCTCTCTCTCTCGCTCGCTCGCATCCTTATCTTTTCCTCTCTAGGACCCTCCTTCCCTGCTGCACGCTCTCTTCCCTCTGCGACGAGATGATGTGCCACAACTCCATGAGCAGACCCTTCCTCAGACGAGGCAGCCGACACCAACCAAGAAGGAACCAGCATTCTGGCATGAGTGTGAGCGATTGTAGAAGATATCCAATCCCTAATATCCCTCATCCAGGTGGTGATGACCCAGATGTGCTGCAAAATAAAATAGAAAAGGGCAAACCAGCCAGTTTAGGGCAAAGGAAGAAATCAGGAAATGAAAAAGACAAAGAGATGAAAAGTACACCTCAGGTCAAAGTACCTCCTTTGTCAACCCAACTCCTCTGGATCCATCACATTAGAATGGTGCAGCATAAGCGACGACCCTCCATTAGCTCGTCGAATATTGTAAGTAGGAGCGGTTAGCTGAACAAAAGGAACCTCCGAAGTCATCGCCGCCGTAGATGTCGATGCACCGCCTACGCTATGGGAAGACCCCGTCGACTGACTTGAACCCGTACGAAGAAGAGGCATCACGTCATATATGTTGGGCAGCATCAACAAACTTAACATAAAGTTAATATAGTCATACATCACCAACGTGCCTATATATGACGAGTTAGGCTCACTCATCATCGCCGCTTCCCGCGCATCGTCCGACATCTCCCGTACTCACCTCATATACACTTGGGGCCTCACCGATGGCAACGCAACCTTATCCTACACAATATTCCTGACTACTCTCTCCCCGAGGTACCAAGATTAACCAAACTCATGTGCCATTTGATGCCCTATATGCGCATGTCCCCCAGTCAACCCCGTATGCTGGATGGCCATCCTCCAGGGATAGAATGTCACCTGCTAATTCCCGAGAAAGAGCAGAAAGATCAATATCAAGAAAATACCATCAAAGGAAAGACAATGTTAAAAGAAAAAGGGACTCGTTAGGCCATTCAAGACCTGACGCACCGCCTCCAGAGAAAGGGACTTTTCGACTGCCGATTAGACTTTCGCCACTAGTGCATTCGGTAAAAGTCCCTAACAGAATCTTCCTTTGAAGCTATTAATTGGGTGTTAAACCCAATCAACGCATGGAACCACATCTACAAAAGGTCAACGGTTATAAAATCAAGAATAAAACGCATGAAGGATAATGAGAATGCATAAGGGAAAATAAATAATACCTTAAGAAGATATGTGGCCCCAGTAAAAGTTTATCGGCAACACCAGATGAACGCATCAAGAGAATAATAAAAGGTCACCAAGGTCAGGATCCCCCTGTCATAAAGAGGGATGTTCGAAAACACCCTAAAAATGGCAAAAAACATAAGTGGATGATGATGTCGCCCTCGTCACCACCAAGAAACCCCCTAACACTAGCAAAATAAACAAATGAGCCATGTGCCGCACCTACTGCCTGTCACTCTTGTCAATCATCCTTCGCATCAATAATTCTCTCAAAAGAGACAAATAAAGAGAATCCCCCGAGACCACCCTCTTCACATCACCCAATGCTGACGTCGCCCTTAGAGTCCTATCTACCTCAATCTGCACCCCGTCACAATCCATCCCCAGCCCCAGTAACTGCTGCACATCTATGGGAGTCACCGTTATCTCCTCAAAGCCAAAACAAAAGGTATGGGTGGTGTCCCACCACCTCTTCCGTAGAGCACGTAGAACGTTTGTAGAATGAGACATCTCATTCAAAGCAGACTCTAGTCTCCCAAAACCTACTGATGACACCATCCAACACACCACAGATGAAAGGAGATCCCAAAGGTCCCTAAGCCCCGTCATCCATTGGGCACACGTAGTCGACATAGAAACATCAGACTGTCAAAAGAAAAAAGAAAAAATACTTATCAAAATTTAAGAAATAAGGAAATATCACCAAGAAAAAAGTAAGAGAATACCAAATGTGATTAATACTAACATAACTAGCAGGATTCACCACCTTAGAAGTGCGATGACATGAAGGCTCTCACAAGAGAGTCTGATCATCCACCATTACTCGAATGAGTTAGAAGAGTTTTCGCTGCCCAAAGCAAGGGGCACCCTAACCCTTCATTCCAAGCCTGCCCAATCGTCAACATCAAGCCACGCCATGTGTGTTGTGCTACTTGAGAACTCATCCATCCTTTTGACTTTGGAACGTTGGAATGATTTGTAAAAGGCAATTGCAGAAGAATGAAGAAAAGCTCTAAAAAAGAGGAGAACCTGCCCCTTTTTATAGGAGGCCAAGGGCCATGCCGATCGGCATCTCTCGGCCACCAACCAATCATCGTTGTTCCTCCAATTGTTTTAGGTACCCCAAATGACCGTGCCATTTCCGTTTGTCACCCTTCCAACCATGCTGGTCAGCACCCTGTTTAAAATTTCATACAATAATTCCCACAAAAAATGCCGAAAAATTCGTAAATAAATTTTCACCAAGAAAAACATTTTTACCACTCATTTACCCCGCGAAACTTTTATCTCCCCAACAGAATTCCTGAAATCAATTTCATGTCTCCCCAATAATGTCTCCAAAGTACACCATGAAAATCAACAAATTCCCCAGCTAAGAAAATCCAATCCTCGAATCATTCCCAGTGAAACCGCATGATACATATCCCAAGTAGAGTCCCCAAAATTCCCAAAAGAAAGTTATAACCTTAAGCCCACTGAATTGGCTTTGACCTGCAGAATTGGTCACTTCTACTTAAGCCCTCCGAATTAGCTTTGAACCGCAGGATAATCACCTCTGTCTGAAGCCCACAAAATTAGCTTTGACCCACAGAAATGGTCATCTCTATCTAAAGGCCGAAAAAGTGGCATTGACCCACAAAACCGGTCACCTTTATCTTAAGCCCACATAATTAACTTTGTCCCACAGAATTGTCTTCGACCCTGAGAATTGGTCAGCTAAATCTTAAGCCCACAGAAATGGCTTCGACCCACAGAATTGGTCGCTTCTACTTAAGCAGGCAAAATTGGCTTTGGCCCGTAGACTTAGTCAGCTCTATATTAAGCCTTCTGAAATGGCTTCGACCTATAGAATTAGTCCCTTCTACTTAAGCACTCAGAATTAGCTTTGACTCGTATAATTGGTCATCCCTATCTGAAGCCCGCATAATTGGTCGCTTTTACCTAATCCCTCAGAATTGGCTTTGGCTCGCAGAATTGGTCACCCTTATTTTAATCCTGTAGAATTGGCTTTAACTCATAGAATTTGCCATATCTATCTTAACCCCGCAGAATTGGCTTCGACCCTCAGAATTGGTCATCTCTATCTTAAGCCCAAAGAATTGGCTTTGACCCGAATAATTGGTCATCTCTATCTTAAGCCCGAAGAATTGGCTTTGACCCGAATAATTGGTCATCTCTATCTTAAGCCCGCAGAATTGTCTTTGACCTTTAGAATTGGCAACCCCTAACTTAAGCCCTTGGAATTGGCTTTGACCCGCAGAATTGGTCGCTACAACTTGGGTCCTCAGAATTGACCTCGACCAGGAGAAGTAGTCGCTCCCTACCTTTAACCTCAGTCGTCACCACCTTTAGTTACTTAGAATCAACTAGCCCCAACTTTCCCTTTAGGTCCTCAGAATTGACCTCGACTTTCTAAACCGGTCATGCTCGTCCCTTAGGTTGGCAAAATCGACATCTTTCTAAAAAATTATGTGGTGTCTATTCGACGGCTGTCACTTGTTCCAAGCTAACCCATTGAGGGGATCTGTAGACATCAAATTCTAATACCTCCCTAAGTTTCTCCTTAGGTCCCTAGCAGCTCCCTATTTCACTATAAACCCTAGGTTGCACTCTGAGTACCCATCTGAGGCCATCAAGCGCTCTCGGTCCCCGTTTGACTCTGGTCAACTCTATCGTCGAAGAAAAATCTCATTGAATCTTCGAAGGGCTCTGAATACCCATTCCAATGGTCTACCTTATGCATAAATTTGCATAACGATTTGGACGAACGAACCATTTTACTACTAAAAATTGATTCGGAGGCTATCGGGCACTCTTGGTCCCCTATTTGACCTCAAGCAACTTCATATTCAAAGCCAAATCTCTTTAAATTTTTTAAGGGCACTGAAACCCCTTTCCAAGGGCCTGCCCCATGCGTAAAATGACATAACCGTTCGGACGAACGATCCATTTTCCCCTAAAAATCAATCTGGAGACCACCGGGCACTCTCGGTCTCCATTTGACCAAAATCAAATCTTTAATTCAAATGAGACTAAATGAATATTTGAAGGTCTCTGAATACCCTTTCTAATGATTCACCTCGTGCGTGAGTCTAACTCACGGTGCGGACGAACAATCTATTTTACTTTGAGAGGTCTTTAGGAACTTTCGGGCCCCAATTGACCAAAGTCATCTTTTCGAACCAAGGAAAAATCTTTGTATTTTCAAATTACATCTCTTAAAATTTCCAACGGTACACCCTGTGTGCGATTCCAACTTACCATGTGGACGAATGATCCATTTTCGTCCGACGATCTCCGTCCAAAGGACCGACGTGCGCTTCCGAGCCACATTTAACCCAAAGTCACCTCTCGTGCCCTAGAGAAGTCCAAAGGACTCTTGAAGGTATCTTAATTACCATTATAATTATATGTCCTATGCACAATTCATATCAATGGATTACGTTCTACAACCATTTTTCCAGGATAATCTGCACGAGATTGTCAATTGGCAGGTCCAGTTCCCTGTCGATCGGTCGTGTGTCTAGGGTCACCTGCCGATGGGTAGGACTGGGGAAATGTCGATCAGCGCCACCCTCCACCCTATAAATATAAGGCATGATCTCACTCCCAGGACACACCTAAGATCCATTAGCATCAGTGATCTCAGCAATATTTTCTCGAAATCAACGAAGTTCCTCCACGTGAAGTTCCATTCAAAATTTTATACCCATCCTTTTCATACCCAATTTAGCAAATCTAATTCTCTCTCATCCAACATTAATCTCACATTCAAGGGGTTTCATCAAAGATCAAAGATCAAGTTTAAAATAAGGTTCAATTCCTTCCCTCTATCTTTAAATTCCTTGTTTTTGCATATATTACATTAGATTCATAATCTAGTTCTTAATTTAGTTCACACACATTAATATCTAAATTTTTATTAGTATATTTGACGTACTTATTTTCTATAAAAAAATAAAAATAAAAAAGAGGGTTACACCCATAAATTCCGAATGGGATTATCCATCACACTATTTTCAAAACCAAAAGACATTTTTCTACACACACACCTATAATAAAATCTCGTTCGAATCTGTGGGATAAACCCCACCTCCATGTTGCATTCTTACTACTTGAACTTTCATGCCCTTATAGGCTACGTAGGGATTTCAGATTAAAACCCGAGACTCGAGTCCAAGTTTTTAATTGTCCGATTTTTCAATTTTCTAATTTTCTAATTTCTCAATTTCTCTAAATCCTCTAATTTTCTTAAATTCCTCATTTTCATATTCTTGTAGTAATATACATATTATGTTTATTAGTGTTTCTTCCAATACATATTGTCGTTTCATAATAACGATCAATATCGCGATAAATGCAAAAATAATATTTTTAATATATATTATTTTGGAAATATTTCTATGGATGATCTGACTCTATCTTTCCTATGGTATGAGTTGAACGATTTCGATCTCCATTAGATATACACACACACACACTTCATAGAGAAGTAGAGGAAAACAATAACACTACCCCATGAGAGATCGAAAGGGCGGGATGGGTGCCTAACACCTTCCTATTCCGTAACTTAGCCCCCAAACCTTTGAACTATTTAGTTTCGTATGCATCAATTTGTCTTTGATGCCATTCTCTCAAGATGGAAACGTATTATTTTGCCTCTTTTATGAAAAATAGGCTGACGATTCCATCTTTTTACATTTACCCCACACCGATGACAGCCGAAGTGTTCCTAAGTAAGGGCGTGAGTCCTTTCGACCCCACTTCCTTCTTTACCATCTCTCCCCCTCCGAGAGAGCAGAAAAGAGAGAGATTGAGAGGAGGCCTAACGCCTTATCTCGATTGGGATGGCCCTAGTCGACATGCCTGAAGGAATAGTAATTACACTTTTCTAGGTTCAAAAATAAGATATGTCCATTCACTGCTACCACATTGAACTCGTTACCAAGGAAGATTTTGATATGGCCGAGTTATGGTACTATGACATATGGTGCCTCCTCATATATGGTAGTTATACCCAAGGCAAAAAGAAGAAAGACCGTGCTTCCCTTTGCAAACCAACTGCCTAATACATCATCCGTGATAAAGCGCTTTTTAATAGTAACTTCTATAAAACCCATTTGCACTGTATAATAGGGATTGATGTTGAAGAAATAATTCTGAGGATCCATAGTGGGGAATATAGGAGTCACATAAATGGTCATATGATTGCTAAAAAGATCATCCGTCAAGCGTACTATTGGACCACCATGGTTCAATATTGCATTGTTTATGTTCGAAGATGCCTCAAATGCCAACAGTTTGCCGATCTCCAACACTTGCCTCCTTGATATCAATATAACACGACCTCTCCCTGGCCCTTTTCCACCTGGAGCATTGACATAATATGGAAGGTTTCTCTCAAAGATTCAAACGGTCACGAATTCATCCTGATCACCATTGATTAATTCACTAAATGGGTCGAAGTCGAGTCATACATAGTAATGAATGCTAAGAAAGTGGACAAGTTTATAAAAAAAACACCATCTGCTGATATGGAATTCCCCATGAGTTAGTATCAGATAATGGGATCCATCCCGAAGCTGAGGTCACAAAATTAGTCAACATGTGCGGGATTCAGAAACAAAAATCTTATCCCTACAGACCCCAACCAATAATGTTGTCGAAGCTGTTAATAAAAGCCTCAAAACCATGAACAACAAGATGACTGAGAGTTACGAATATTGGGCCGATCGAATCCCTTATTACCTATGAGGCTATCGCACTTCAATCAGAATGCCCACATAGGCTACCCCTTATTCTCTAGTGTATGGCATGGAAGTGATCCTGCCCATTGAGCTAGAAATACCTTTGATTTGCATCATGCTTGAATAAAAATTATCGAAGACGAATGGCATTAGAGCTGCTTAGAAAAACTATCACTCTTGGATGAAAAGAGGCTGGGGGATGTATATCATATACAGGGGTACTATCACCGGATTCAATCAAAAATTCAAGGATTGCGGTGTCCAGAAAGGAGACCTTTCCTTCAAGGAGATCAAAAAACTAGTCTAGACCCCAGAGGGATATTAAACCTAATTGGAGAAGCCCCTACATTATGAAGAAAATTCTCTTTGGAGGTGCCGTTATGCTCACAGACCCCGATGAAGAAGATATGACACGTACAATCAACCCGAACCGTCTCAAGAAATTTTACCCTTAGTCTAAAATCTCAACGCTCTACGGCTCTTCTCATCCCCCTTCTATTCTAAAAAAATTCTCCGTTTTCCCTACTCATAACTACATGGGACCTGATCCTCTCAAAAACATTTTCTTTTCAAAGTGAAACCCATGAAAACTTTTGAAACAGGTATTCAGGAAACCCATACACCATACATAGGCCTGATCCCTTTCTTTTTTTAAAAATGATATTCTTTTCTAACCTCCGAGAATGGTGGTCAATTTTATCCTTTACATAAATAAAAGGATTATGTATTCCTTAGCGATTGGTATAGATAATTCAAATGTAAAATTCATCAAGAACCATAACAAACTATGATTAAAATCTTCTTTTATTTCTAAATAAGGAATAAAGCTTTGTTACATGAAGTATTAGTGAAGGGAGTAGAGCAAACCATCCCCTTAAACTGACTAAACCATCCTTAGACAAATCTAATCCTTACTAACCTACACAAAAATTATTCCATACCCCAAAAATACAAAACACAAAAATTACCATAGCTTTATAAAAAAATTCTCCCAAGCTTCACAAGACATTTCCTTCAACTACGCGACGACCCCACGTCATCATCATTTTCGACCTCTGTAGGCCCCAAGTTTCCTACTCCTAGTTAACACTTCGTATGCGCTCTGTGGAGTGGTAAGCCCTAACAAGTGACTCGCTCAGAAAATTGTATAGCGCAAGTGTACGCTAATCGCGAGAGTAATAAAAGACCGGTAAGACCGGGGTCGATTTCTGCAGGGAGTTATATGAAGTACCGAGGATATTCTTTCAGTTAAAAATCAATAAACAAGAATAAAAGATAAAAAGAAAAGATGATTTAGGTTATACGTGTTGTAACGAACCAAAGAGAACCAAGATAAATGGAACACTTCACAAAATAGAAACAGGACAAGCGAGATTTATAAACAGGATTATGAAACGATTCTTTAACAAAAGGTTAAGGAGCATTCTCCCACCTCGGATGCGCATAACTCAACGGATTCTTCCGATTAAATCACAATAAAATGGGAATAATATATCAATATCAACAATCCTACATGAAGGATGTCAACCCAACAATATAAGATGAAGGTAACAATATATTATCGAACAAATGCGTTGATGTTGGAGTTAAGTCTTAAAATACAACCCTTACATGATAAGAGAGGATAAAATCCTATGAAACTCCAATCTCAACCCACACACCCATTTATTGGATTTAATCATTGAACTAAGCCAAGAACTAAACTCTCCAAGGTGGGTTTATGCTCCCAACCTAGGGAGATTAGCTACTCATGACACCAACCATATCAAAACACATCATTAAACTAATAGTAAGTGTAATAACTATAATGAGAATAAGCATTCAAGGCACAAACACAACATTAATTGCACCACAGTGTAACAAGGATCAACAAGAAACAATAGAGGAGGAAATTTACTTGCAATAAATGAAGTTGATGATGAAAATGACAAGCAAATTATCTAGCCCTAGGAGAGAGAGAGAAGCCAACAAAAATCCCTTTTATCTATTTCTTTTCACACGAATGTAATTAGATTCTTTACAAGAATAAACCACCACAAATATATACTAAGTGGAAGAAAACCACGAAACAAGGGTGGTAAGGCCAAACCAAAACTGCGGGGGTTTTGCAGAAAATGAAGTACCGGTCGACCGCTGGTCAGAGACCGATCGACCACTTATCAAGGAGAGGGCACACTGTCTCATTTCGAAGGCAAAAGGCAAAACACCGGTCGACCGCTTATCTTGGACCGGTCGACCGCTCCTGCAAACATCAGCACTCTCCCCTCTTTTGATACACAACAAAGGGGCTCGGGAAAACGCCTATAACTTGGTCAACGTGAACTGAATTGACAAACCGTCAGGGGCTACGCGAAGTTGCCAAGAAGAACTACAACATCCGTGAAGGGTTCGGGCACAAAGCTTGAATGTAGGAATGACAGAATTACCCCTGAAGTTGCGTAAAGCACTGAACGTTCCCGGATGACGCGCACTTGCACCGTTTAGCATTCCAATCCCTACAAAAGCTCAAATAAACCTCGTAAAGCATATATATATGGAAACCAAGGGTTATACAGTACAAGAGCTTAAATACGTGAAATAACGGTCGCAAGCGTGCGTGCGTGCATGCATAATTAACGGGCGCAAGATATACAATATTTGCGACTAATCACACCCCCTAACTTACACATTGCTAGTCCCTGGCTATGAAACAAAACAAAACCCGCCACAAAAGTGCGGTGGTATAGCAACAATATAAACACAGAAAAAGTGCCACTTTCGCGGGCGCACGGTTGCATTTAGCGAATGCAACAAGCCGTTAAACCGCTAGGTTACCCTAGCGGACGAGTGTTGTCTCGTGAGGGTTTTCAGGGATGATACCCACAAACATCGAATTTCCTCAAAACATGCATGGCCAAACCACCCAATATGCCAAACTCAACAATAATTAGATATTTCAACATATTATTAACAAAGCAAAGGAGAAGTTCTGCCCAATAATCCAAAACTATGAACATTAGAAGAATAACTACATGGAATTGAAACCTCAAATGTGAGTGGTGCGCATGCATATGTAAAGAGATTTGATTCGGTAAAAACGCCTACAACCCGGATAACCATTAAAGCATGCTTCCACTCAATCCTCTCCGGATATCACACTCAACAATTAGAAACACTCGGAATAGGGTGTAACACACGGGACATGCGGGCATAAAGAGTAATTGTAAAAGGAAACTAAGCCGCGCACATGTCAAAGAAGGAGAACGCAATATAAAAGTGAAAAAAATACAATCTCATGAAAGGATATCGCATATTAATCAATGTGAAATGCACATAAACAGATTATCGCTAATGTTCGACCGTTGAATCACGTCACCCTAGGATCAAATAGGACTTTATTGGGTTGTAATGTGGGTTTGGGGTTATGGGAAATGAAATGAAAGGAAGTATTTACGTCTACAAAAACTGTTCGGAGATGAAAATATTTGGGATAATGGAAAATGGCGGGCAATTTCAAAATTGGAACATGATATCCAAACACGCCTTAAATATATCAATCGTGAGAGTAACAAGGATTATTGAGTTACTATGAACATAATATACAAATTGCTCTTTCTTTTCTTTTCTTCTTTTTTTTTTTTCTATTTTCTTTTTTTTCTATTTTCTTTTTTTTTTCTATTTTCTATTTTTTTCTATTTTCTTTTCAATTGCTCCCACACTACACAACATCATTCAATCCCAAATATCATTCCAAAACATAGGTAAGAAAGGTAATGTGTATGGTGTAAAACTCCAATGTGGAGTTGGTTAGGGAATTGGGACGAAAAGAAAGGTCATAATTAGGTTCAACGGGGTTGACTAGGGACATATATAAGGGTAAGGTTAAGGTCATATGGGTTAATAACAAAGAGAGCCTAAGATCCTTTCCTAAAGTTTCATGTGATTCTCGAGACACAACACCGTTGAAAATCATGCTCATGTGATACATCAATTAATATGCAATCAATTAAAAGAAAATGAGATCGCCAACAAAATACGTTATTCAAGAAAGAGAGTAATGTATAAACACTCTGAAACGAAGAAAAGCACGAAACTCGCTAGGTTTTTAGTGTACACAAAGCAACAACAAGATACCAAGCTATAATTGTCCTACCGAATGATTTAGAAAATATGCTCAAGTGCTCATGGGTTTCAAGGTTTAATTCATGCATTTATCCCCAATGTTGAATAATATAAGGACTAGAGTTTAATAACATGAAAGAAATAGAAAATGCATTATTGAATCAGCAATCGGATAGGGCAATTATTAAGTTTATCATAGGAAAATAGGGCAAAATGCCCAAAAGAGGGAAAAGAAATAAAGAAAATATTATTTTTTTTTTAATTTTTTTATTATTTTTTTATTATATATATATATATATATATATATATATATATATATATATATATATATATATATATATATATATATATGGCACAAGAGGGATGAAAAAGAAATTGAGATGCCTAAACACACCCCCTAACTTGAATCGCACATTGTCCTCAATGTAATTAAAAGACATTATGAGAAAAAGAGGAAGTAGAATAAATCACCCCAATTTAGAGTGAAGTCCGAGGTTATCAACGTGCGCCCTATACCAACATAAGAAAAACAAAAATATGTACCACAGTGATTAAGTTAGAAAGAAACATGCCATGAGTCTCAATAGTTTAGAGGGGTTGAAATGCAGATACTAGATAATTGATGGTGGACATAGGATTTGAAAAAATGTATACACATCAAAATCTAATAATTCAACAACAACTAAATTATCATTACTAATATCATAGAATTCAGTACAAGCATCTTAATCAATGTGAAAAACAGAGAATACATAGTTCGCATAGTCGCCCCCAAAAATGAAACAAATCATCAGCCATCAGAAAAAACCACCCAATATCCCCCATACACTAGACTAGAAACCCGCACCACTGGATGAACCCGGATTAGCTGGGTCGTACGAACTCTGAAAATGCGGAGGAAGCGGCGCCTCAGGGCCATGCTGCTGGATATAGAGATCACGCATCATGGACTGGAACATATGAAACTCGTGTCGCCGCTCGGTCCGGTCCTGGATCTGGTCAACCCCATACTGGTCAAACCGGGACTCCAAAGTCGCCAGCCGTAACTGGGTCTCCTCCCATATGCGCTCGTGCCGTGCCTCAAACGCCGCAAAGCGGGCGTCGGTAAGTGCAGTAGGCACCTCAGTGTGCTGGCCTGAGCCCTGCTCTGCCCTCCTCAGCTCTGTCTCCTCGTCAACATCCACAACAACCACTCTCGGCCTCTTCTGAACTGCTGGCTCACCCCAGTAGTGCTGCAAGCACCTCCTGATGTTCTCTCTAGTTAGGATGGGTTTGGGGTCCACTTTCCTATCCGAAGGGTACTCGGGGCACTTGGCTTGAATGCAAATCTGGGTCACTATACCGGGCAATGGAAGGGAGACGTTCCATGCCTTTTCCTTAGATGCCAAATACATCTGATCCAAAAAGTATTGCGGGAGATTGATGTCTCCCGATTTCTTCAGAAGTGTGTAGAGGAAAACAGCATGCTTATGGCGTACCTAGGATCTATTGTTGGTGACCATCAAACAATGCACGTTGACATAGTGCAACAGCCTCGGTAAATCTTCCATCGCGGCCGACCGGAACATCTTCTTGGTCCAAACCTCTCCCGGGGCAAGAAACTCTATAAGTGTGTCCAAATCAAAGGTCGCCTCATCAGAGAGGCTCACAAATGGGAACGGGTCAGCCACATTGCCCATCCAACGGGCCAAGTCCTTGCGTCTGAAAGTGATCCGAACTCCACGTACGAAAGCCTCGAAGACACCCTTTTCTCCCTTGCATTTGATCAATGAGGCATAGAAAATGCGCACCAGTTCTTCATTTATCGTGAATGGACTTCCCACCAACGAGTCCCAATTATACCGCTTAAGAATGGACAAGACTGGATGGGGAAGGTCATCCATTTTCCACGCCAAATTGATTGCAAGCGGCCGTTTTGAAGTTGAAAAGAATGCCTCAAACCACTCCTTTTCTTGGGCACAACGGAACCCATCGATGCCTTTAGGAGGCACGCATCGAGACAGCTTGTATTTGTCAACGTCACCCATTGTACCTGCAAAACAGAAATTAGTACAACAGTGCAGTTGAAACTAAATTTGCAATGGTAAGGAATGAGTTTGCAAGCAAGAAAATGTTCAGAAGATGCAAATATATTCATTGAGGCATTTGTACAAACACTTGGCATGCAAAACTGGAAAACAGGGGTGTGGGGCAAGTTTGTTCCAATAAAGATCCCCCCATTCATGGAAATCTCAAGAATAAACATCAACATTTTGCCATGAATGGGATTTTAACAACAAAGCAGTATGCAAGGTGACAAAATCAGGGAGTGGGCACAATTTGGGGCAAGAATGTATATACCATAATCATCTTTTCAACAACACAATCAACACAATGAAGCAATGGAAAATATGTGTATGGATGAGAAAGTGAGTGGAACAATGAGAGCATCAAAAAAAATCAAAAATTATTCCCAAAAATCCCAACAAAAATCAACCCAAAATCACGAAACATACCCAAGAATACCCACAATCAGTAAATGCAATATGAAAATAGTAGTGGGATTCATACCTTGAATGATGGAGGAGGGTAATGGAAGTGGAATGGGAGAGAAAAATGGACTTAGGGCTTACTTTTGAGAATTTCGGGTGAAGAGAGAATGGGAGAAGTTGAGAGAGTAAGAGATAAATGAGGGGGAAATGAAACGGGCTGTCGCAAATAACTGAGGCGTGCGGTCGACCGCTGGTCTGGGACCGGTCGACCGCGTTTTATATTTAAAACTGGGAGTGGAGACAGTATGCTCGATCAAAAACAACCGGTCGACCGCTGGTCTTTGACCGGTCGACCGCACTTTACAAAAAACCTTTGGAGTGGAGACAGTGAGCTTGGAATGGTTTCAGCGGTCGACCGCTGGTACTTGACCGGTCGACCGCGACTCTGTTTTTCAATACACCTCACCTTCTGCTAAAAGCTCAACTAAACCAACAATTCTCTCAACTCGACTACGGGACGCTCTCGGGGCGATAGATATATAACCGAATGTGCATAAGCACAATTGCCTAGAAATCAATATGAAACGAGGCAATCCAAAAAAAGTAGAGACAATCCGAAACCTACGTCGTGACACCCTCCGAGGGGCCCGCAAGAGGTGGATCCTCAAGAGGTATTTCAGCAAGCTCGGGATTGAACCCCTCCAAGAAAGGCTTAAGCCTCTGCCCATTCACCTTAGAAATGGTTCCGGTTCTTGGGTTTAAAATGTCGACGGCACTGTGATCATGTACCTTTTGCACCACGAACGGTCCGTTCCACCGGGATTGTAATTTCCCGGGAAAAAGATGGAGGCGAGAGTCATAGAGTAGGACTTTGTGGCCCACCTCCAAGTGCTTGCGCACTATCCTTCTATCATGAAAGGCCTTGGTTTTAGCCTTGAAGATACGAGAATTCTCCTATTGATCGTTCCGCAACTCCTCAAGTTCGTTGAGTTGGAACTTACGAAGATCACCGCCTTTGTTAATGTCAAAATTGAGCTTTTTTACAGCCCAATATGCCCAGTGCTCAAGCTCAACCGGCAAGTGACAAGCTTTCCCATAAACCAAACGGTACGGGGACATTCCGAGGTGTGTCTTATAGGTCGTCCGATACGCCCAAAGCGCGTCGGTTAACCTATATGACCAATCCTTAGTCAAAGGATCCACAGTCTTCTCAAGAATGCCCTTTATCTCCCTGTTTGCCAATTCTGCTTGGCCATTGGTTTGTGGGTGATAGGCGGTGGCAACCTTATGGGTTACCCCATATTGCGACATCAAGCGGCGGAATATATCGTTACAAAAGTGGACGCCTTGGTCGCTTATGAGTGCTTTGGGTGTGCCGAAGCGATCCAAAATGTTCTCTTTGAGGAATTTCAACACCACCTTGGCGGTATTGTTCCTTGTAGGCACGGCTTCAACCCATTTTGATACATAGTCGACTGCGACTAAAATGTACTCAAAGTGATTGGACTTTGGGAACGGACCCATGAAGTCTATTCCCCAACAATCGAAAATTTCGATTACGAGAATAGGGGCAAGGGGCATCATGTTCCTTTTTGTTATCTTCCCAATAGATTGGCAACGGGCGCAAATTTTACATAAGGCATGCGCATCTTTAAAGATCGTTGGCCAATAGAAACCGCATTGTAAGACTTTGAGGGCGGTCTTTTGGGAAGAAAAGTGTCCCCCACATGCACCGTCGTGACAAAACAACAAGACACTTGCGATCTCATCATTTGGGACACACTTGTGTATGATTTGTTCCGGACATAGCTTGTACATGTATGGATCATCTATGAAAAATGATCGGGCCACCATAGAAAGTCTCTCCTTGTCCTTAGCCGAAAAGTGCGGTGGGTAGGCCTCGGTGACAAGGAGATTAGCGATATCAGCAAACCATGGCAACGTAGAAACGACCATGAGTTGCTCATCTGGGAAGCACTCTCGGATTGGGATGGGGTCGATATGATCATGATCAAATGTAAGTCGGGATAAGTGATCCGCAACTACATTCTCCACCCCTTTTTTATCTTTGATAGAGAGGTCAAATTCTTGAAGGAGGAGAACCCAACGAATGAGCCTACTTTTCGCATCCTTCTTAGAAAGAAGGTACTTAAGTGAGGCATGGTCAGTGAAACACACAATGGGAGATCCAACCAAGTACGCCCGGAATTCGTCCAACGCGAAAACTATAGCTAGTAGCTCTTTCTCCGTGGTGGAGTAGTTCATCTGTGCACTGTCTAGCGTGCGACTAGCATAAGAAATCACGTGTGGTTTTTTATCCCTCCTCTGACCAAGTACCGCCCCCACGGCATAATCACTCGCGTCGCACATAAGCTCGAATGGAAGGGTCCAATCGGGCGCTTGCATTATAGGGGCGGTGGTCAACATCGATTTCAATTTATCGAAAGATTCCTGGCATGAATTACTCCACAGAAACGGAGCATCTTTAGCAAGAAGAGCGCACATGGGGCGTGCGATCGAGCTAAAATCCTGAATAAAACGTCGGTAGAAATCGGCGTGACCAAGAAAGGACCTTACATTCTTGAGGTTTTTCGGAGCGGGAAGGTTGGCTATAACTTCGGTTTTAGCTTTATCAACTTGAATACCGTCGTTAGAGACGATATGGCCCAAAACTATCCCTCGTGTCACCATGAAGTGACACTTCTCCCAATTGAGAATAAGGTTATTCTCAATACACCTCGCTAGCACTCTTTTCAGATTGGCTAGGCAATCATCATATGTATTACCAAAGACACTGAAGTCGTCCATGAAGACTTCTACAATGTCTTCCACCATGTCACTGAATATGCTCAGCATGCACCGTTGAAATGTTGCCGGTGCATTGCAAAGACCAAACGACATTCTTCGAAAGGCAAAAGTGCCGTACGGGCAAGTGAACGTGGTCTTCTCTTAATGCTCGGGGGCTATTTCGATTTGATTGTACCCCGAGTATCCATCAAGAAAACAGTAATACATATGTCCGGCTACCCGTTCTAGGATTTGGTCAAGAAAGGGTAATGGAAAGTGGTCTTTCCTTGTGACCGCGTTAAGTTTTCTATAATCAATGCACACGCGGTAGCCGGTAGGAATGCGTGAGGGTAAAAGGTCACCCTCCGCACTCTCGACAACAGTGACACCCGACTTCTTTGGCACAACTTGTGTGGGGCTCACCCACTCGTTATCGGAAATGGGGTAGATTATCCCCACATCCAACAATTTGATTACCTCCGCCATCACCACCTTACTCATAATCGGGTTCAACCGTCTTTGCATTTGACGGGTGGGTTTGGCATCTTCCTCTAAATAGATGCTATGAGTGCAAATGGAGGGATTGATCCCTTTTAAGTCGGAAATGCACCATCCTATAGCACTCTTGTGTTCTCTCAACACCCCAAGTAAGGCCTCCTCTTGACAATTGTCAAGGTTCGCCGCTATAATCACCGGAAAAGTGTTCTCACCACCTAGGAAAGCATACTTGAGCTCCTTTGGCAAGGTTTTGAGCTCGAGGCTAGGCATTGAAACACTCGACGGGAAAGGAAAAGAGTCGCGTGGGGGTAGTTTCTCAAAGTGGGATATCCACATCGAGTCTTCGCTAACCCCGTCGCTTTCATTATGCGTGAGGTCACTTCCACCGTCACCATCTATGTTGTTACCATCCAACCCTTCATTCACCTCCTCAAAGTGCTCGAGGGAATCACACATGTCCACTAACTCCCCATTCAGTGAAAAACAGTTTGCATAAAGGGCATCTTCATAGCCGTTATCATTGAGGAGCAAACCGCTTTCCAGGAAGTTAGCAAGAATTGCCTCTAATGGATCTTGAAAATGGGAGAGGTCAAAACAATCTTGCACAAGTGTGTCGATACAAGCCACAGACTCAACCGCATCCTCACTCTCATTTCTAAATTGGGGTTGCTTGAGGAGGTTGAACACATTGACCTCAACCGTCATGTTCCCAAATGAGAGTTTCATCACCCCGTTTCTGCAATTGATGTTCGCATTCACGGTGGCGAGAAATGGGAGCCCAAGAATGATAGGGATTTGTGCAGTCCCATTAGGCACGGGTTGAGTGTCCAATATGATAAAATCTACCGGGTAGTAGAAAGAATCAACTTGGACAATCACGTCCTCTACAACTCCTCTAGGTATCCTAGTCGAACGGTCGGCTAGTTGTAACGTGACAGGAGTTGATTTAATATCACCGAGCTTTAACTCGAGATATACCGAATAAGGAAGCAAGTTTACACTTGCTCCTAAATCGAGGAGGGCGCGTTCAATTCTAGTCTCCCCAATCACACATGAAATGGTGGGGAAACCCGGGTCTTTGAATTTTGGGGCTAGTTCATTGGTTATGATAGCACTAGCTTGGGCGGCCATGTATGCCTTTGAGCGCACACTTTGTCTCCTTCTGACCGTACACAAGTCTTTTATAAACTTGGCGTACTTGGGCACATGTTCAATTGCCTTTAGGAGGGGGATGTTCATGTTCACTTGCTTGAACAACTCGAGAAACCCCTCTTCGGAGGCTTTTGTGGGCTTTACCCTAAGTCGTTGAGGAAAAGGCGCCGGAATGGGACAGATTGGGCCTTTCACAACAATAGGCTCATCTCCCTCTTTGGGGATGTCATCGTCTATGTTTGCGGGACCATGCAATGGCACGTCCTCAGTAGCAACGGCTTTGCCTTGGGATTTAGCATGAATGGGCGGCTCCGGTGATGGTCGCACAACTTTGTTGTCGACCGTTTTGCCGCTCCTAAGGGTGGCAATACCCTTAGCATGCTCAGTGTGCGACGTACTCGAGGTGGAGCCCTCATTACCCATTTGGATTTTAGGATTGGGTTGAGGTTGTGCCGGGAGAAGGGGTCTCGCTACTCCTTGGGAATTCTGAACCAACTGTGCAAGAGAGATTTGCATCTCTTGCATAGTGCGTGCCATTTGTGAGATAGACTGTTCAAGTTGTGACACTTTTTGAACAGTCGCGAATTGTTCCTCATTATGGCGCCTCTGAGGCGGTAAATACGAAGCGGGTGGTCCCGCGGGCGGGTGTTGTTGTGATTGATATGGGGGCGGTTGTTGAAATTGCGGGGGCTGACACGGGCCTTGAAAGTTCGGAGTTGGGGCTATTTGAGAATTGGAGTTATGGTCCTTCCAACTCATCAGAGGATGGGTTGTCCTCCAACTAGGATTGTAGGGAGGGTTATTGGGATCGAACGGGGCATTGGAGTATTGCTTCCGATATGCCCCTATAGCATTGGCTTGCTCTTGCAACTGGCCTTTAATGCTAGGGAGTGAAGGACACTCCCTCGTTTGGTGGCCAATGTTGTCACAAATAACGCACACAACTTCCTCCACAACAGAAACCTTTTTGACGGTTTCCATGAGTGGGGGTTGTTGTGTGAGTTGCATTGCGTCAATTCTACGACATAACTGGTCATACTTGTCTTGAGTATCTTGATTTTCCTGTAGGATACTCAAACCACTGGTTTGCCCACGAGGGACCGGGTTATCGCGAACAGTTCGGTCGTAAGGGTTCGATGTGTCCCATCCCCGAGATGTCTTTGAGACAAACTCGAAATGGGCCTCTACCTCCTCACTACTCAAGTCTACAAGACTACCTTGACACATTGTTTCGACCAATTGTTTGGTCAAATGATTAAGACCTCCGTGAAAGATTGAAATTAATCGCATCTGATCAAAATTGTGATGCGGGCAAGACCGCTTTAAAGATTTAAAGCGTTCCCAACATTTGTCAAACGTCTCATGATCATATTGTTGAAAGTTTTGAATTTGTTTCATAAGCGCGTTTGTCTTATGTATGGGAAAGAATTCCTTTAAAAAGAGGTCCTGCAGCTGCTGCCAATTCCCCACAGAGTTGGGGGGAAGGGTAATCAACCAATCTTTCGCTTTGTCTTTAATGGAAAATGAAAATAACTTAAGCCGCACAAGATCGGGTGTGCAATTTTGATCGGAAAAAGTGTTGCACACCTCTTCAAAGTATCTTATGTGGCGATAAGGGTTTTCATTTTCCATCCCGTGAAAGGAAGGCAAAAGATTAATCATACCATTCCGAAAGTGGAAAGCTCCGTGGTTAAACGGGAATGTGATGCATCCGGGCACGGAGACTGTCTCCGGTCGGAGGTAATCGCCAAATGATTGGCGCACAGGGGCAGCAACCCGCGGGGGCGCATAATTATACTCCATATGGGGATCAAAAGATCGTACCGAGGGGGGTGCACTCGGGTATTGTGATATGGACGGCAAGTCTGTCTGGGATGGCGCCGTATTAAGCGAGTACCGATGTTGAGACGATTCCCCAGAGTTATTGAAGAGATTATTTGAGCCTTCAGAAGAAAATAGTGGTCTGTAGTCCCCGGCGATCCCTTGGTTCGAAGCGTTGCTCATTAGGACAGAAGACCTATCCTTCACAAACAACACTAGCTCAAACAATTAAATGCAAAAGGTTTATCGACAAAGAACTAAATCAATATAGTCATTACTAATAATTCCCCGGCAACGGCGCCAAAAACTTTGACTCGCTCAGAAAATTGTATAGCGCAAGTGTACGCTAATCGCGAGAGTAATAAAAGACCGGTAAGACCGGGGTCAATTTCCGCAGGGAGTTATATGAAGTACCGAGGATATTCTTTCAGTTAAAAATCAATAAACAAGAATAAAAGATAAAAAGAAAAGATGATTTAGGTTATACGTGTTGTAACGAACCAAAGCGAACCAAGATAAATGGAACACTTCACAAAATAAAAACAGGACAAGCGAGATTTATAAACAGGATTATGAAACGATTCTTTAACAAAAGGTTAAGGAGCATTCTCCCACCTCGGATGCACATAACTCAACGGATTCTTCCGATTAAATCACAATAAAATGGGAATAATATATCAATATCAACAATCCTACATGAAGGATGTCAACCCAACAATATAAGATGAAGGTAACAATATATTATCGAACAAATGCGTTGATGTTGGAGTTAAGTCTTAAAATACAACCCTTACATGATAAGAGAGGATAAAATCCTATGAAACTCCAATCTCAACCCACACACCCATTTATTGGATTTAATCATTGAACCAAGCCAAGAACTAAACTCTCCAAGGTGGGTTTATGCTCCCAACCTAGGGAGATTAGCTACTCATGACACCAACCATATCAAAACACATCATTAAACTAATAGTAAGTGTAATAACTATAATGAGAATAAGCATTCAAGGCACAAACACAACATTAATTGCACCACACTGTAACAAGGATCAACAAGAAACAATAGAGGAGGAAATTTACTTGCAATAAATGAAGTTGATGATGAAAATGACAAGCAAATTATCTAGCCCTAGGAGAGAGAGAGAAGCCAACAAAAATCCCTTTTATCTATTTCTTTTCACATGAATGTAATCAAATTCTTTACAAGAATAAACCACCACAAATATATACTAAGTGGAAGAAAACCACGAAACAAGGGTGGTAAGGCCAAACCAAAACTGCGGGGGTTTTGCAGAAAATGAAGTACCGGTCGACCGCTGGTCAGAGACCGGTCGACCGCTTATCAAGGAGAGGGCACACTGTCTCATTTCGAAGGCAAAAGGCAAAACACCGGTCGACCGCTTATCTTGGACCGGTCGACCGCTCCTGCAAACATCAGCACTCTCCCCTCTTTTGATACACAACAAAGGGGCTCGGGAAAACGCCCATAACTTGGTCATCGTGAACCGAATTGACAAACCGTCAGGGGCTACGCGAAGTTGGCAAGAAGAACTACAACATCCATGAAGAGTTCGGGCACAAAGCTCGAATGTAGGAATGACAGAATTACCTCTGAAGTTGCGTAAAGCACTGAACGTTCCCGAATGACGCGCACTTGCACCGTTTAGCATTCCAATCCCTACAAAAGCTCAAATAAACCTCGCAAAGCATATATATATGGAAACCAAGGGTTATACAGTACAAGAGCTTAAATACGTGAAATAACGGTCGGAAGCGTGCGTGCATGCATAATTAACGAGCGCAAGATATACAATATTTGCGACTAATCAACAAGCATGGACAAAACCACAACACCTTGCTCCATGGTGTCGAAGGCAACAAACTACCTTTGACCGGTCTCTTCTTCCCTCATTTTCTCTACTAACCACTTGTATAATAACTTTAGATAGACCCTAGACACATGCCAGGCCCCTTCTACAGATTGTGACAGACGGGTAGACTGCCGACGGCATTGCCACACAGAGCTTAACATCGTCCTCAGTGATTCAGTCAAATCCTCCATCGAGAATTAGTTTGTTATGCGAGGGGGCACAATTCATTCTCAACCAACTTAGCGCATAAGCCGCCAGGGGAAATTGAAGGAAGTCTGGCAAAGGCTGACCAACCAACCACACATGGCACTGATCAACGAAGACACTGGGCTCCGTGCTCTATAAACTTGTTAACCCAACTCTCTACAGATGCGTCGAAACTGAAGAAAGGACTAATAAAGAAATTAGGCATACTTACTAGGGGATACTCAGGAGGGGACGCTAGATAAAACCTCTCTTCAAGTCACATGAACAACATTATTGGGATCCCCCTCAAAAATTCATAACGACCCTCCTTCCAAGCGTCTAGACTATTCAGTGTCTCAACCAGTACTACTGCCATAGGATATATACATGTTGTTATTGCATCCAGTTGGAGAACCACCGTCAAATCCCCTATCACCAGTAAAAGCCTCGCAGTAAGGCCCAAGGCGAAACCTTTAACAAAACCAGCATCTGAAAAATATCTCAAGATCACTTAATACATAACTTCCCGATGATAAATAATCCCTCCAATAACCAACAGTCGTGTCACCGAAGGATAATGTGAAGAAATTCCTCCAGAAATGCTCGAGCAAAATGAAAAAAATAAGCATAGCCACCACCACACTAGGGATAACCCCCAACATAGCTGAGAATTATTCTTAGGTGGGGAAGATCTTGTCTAGGCCAAAATAAATAAATGATCCTCAGGGTACCATAACTATACTACCGCTGCTACAAGTTACAGTCTATGTCTCGATTATGCCATAGAGAAACCCGACGCTGGTTGAAAGTATCGTAATCCACAATGTATAGACACCTCGACTTCAGATCATCAAGGTGAGAGGATACTTGTTCGTATATGGTAAGTGCCATTTGAATAATAAGAAATGAGAACCAGGAAGCAAAAAATGGGTATTGGTGGACAAAGCACATGCCATACCCCTCCTATTATACTCAAAACCCTTGGCAAAAAATAATAACTCTAGAAGCTTGATTAATTTTCTTCCCTACAAGAGTACATTAATGTACTGGAAAATGTAGTCAATGCCTAGGGATGATTTGACTTAACCCCCATGTCGATAGACAAATCAATGGGTACGCCGATCGGCAACCCCCTTATTTTGGAAAATCCCATCTATCCTCTTTTGTCAAAATCAACTGTAAAAAAAAAAACTTATTTTGAATAATTCCCCCAGGACATTCCTTTTCAATTACTCATTTTCTCTATTTTATTCTCCTCGAAAAATCATTTTCATTCTCAAAATAAATTCTTACTCAAAAATCTTTTTACCGAGTTAATTACTTTTATCCCTTTTTTATAAAATAATAATAAACATTTTCCTTCCAATTCCATGCTTATCTCTATATTTGTATAAAATAAACAATCTCAATAGAAAATTAAAAGTTCATATATGAGAAGTCACTAAATCATGAAAAATGTAAAAAAAGAAAATGCATATTCTTCATATATATTTTTTGAACTCGGTCGCATTGTGCAGATAGAAAAGAAAAATTGAAAAATACAAACGTGACTCCGCCCAAATCCTCAACTGTCCCTCTCAACCCCCGTAATGAGCACTGGATCCTCCACTCCTAGAACCCGAACCCTCATCTGAGGTAGTAGGCAGCATAAAATAAGAACGAGTCGACTTCTTGATATAATTAGACATGGAGGCCATCCATTCGTTGATATCCCTCATCCAGTTAGTCAACACTCGAACATACTTAAGTAAAGAAGTAATAGAAAAAGGCAAATCATTCAGTATAGAAGAAAAGAAAAATGAATATAAAAGAGAAAGAAAAAGGATATACCAAAGGACAGAGGGCCTCATCTGTATGCCCCATCGACCCGGACATCGACGCATTGGGACAGTGCGACACGTACAGTGACTTCCTAGTACTCAATCAAAATTTTTAGGAAGGGGAGTAACCTAAATGATTGGAGCCTACTCTAATGATGGCACCACCGACATTCCACCACCTGTACTGTGGGCCAATCCCACCGGTGCGCTGGTACCCCTACCCGAAACCATGGTGGGTGGAGGCATGTTCTCCATATCATAGATATTGGAGAGAATCAACTATCTCGTCATAAAATCAAGAGAATCATAGCTCACCACTATATCCGTATAGAGTTCATAGATCTCGTCGATCATCACCATCGCCCAGGCATCGTCTGACATCTCTCTTACCTGCCTCATGTACATAAGGGCACCGATGGTGGGACTGTCACTTCCTCCTTTATAATCTCCATTGCCACCCTCCCCCCTAGGTACTAAACGTACCCAAACTCATGCGCAATCAACCTCCACATCTTCACATGTAGGCTCATCACCCCCGTATCCCACAAAGTCATCCTCCAGGGGTAGAAGGTCACCTATAATCCTCATCAGAGAATTAATAATCTACTTAAGAAATGAAGATGCCAAGGAAGAATTTAGAAAACATAAAAGATAACATGGTCGCTCGTCAGGGCGTTCAGAGACCACCGCATGTCCGCCAAGTATAAAGAATGATTTGATCGACAGTTGGACTTTCACTACCGAAACATCCGATAGACACTACACCAAATCTACCGACTTATCATGATCATTGATCGTGATAAGTTCATTAAACTTGTAATGGTTATGTCACAATAAATGACCGTGATAAGATTAGTTAAGGTTAATAACCGTAAAAAATCGGTGACCTTTTTAGAAAAATTATCACGGTCAATGACCGTGATAATTCTGGGCAGAATTAAAAAAAAATCTGCTTGGCAGTATGGCCACTGCCACTGCCCAGCAATATATTTGTACCTGTTATAGCAACGTTGTACCTATTCAAACATCATATATCTAAATAAAATATAGATAATGAAAATATACATTCAAAACAATATACATCACGATATAATCAAAATGTAACAACTTAAATCAATTCAATTCAATTCAAATCAAATCAAATAATGTCACTACATGTCTGGTGTAGGTCTGAGGAGGTGGATAGGCCACACGATATACAAATTCATACACCCTAATATATTCACCTTGTCGCATTATTCGCGCAAACCACAATGGGGAGTTTTCCTTCCTGAGTATCACATGCATTACGAGCACCTTGGCCTGGATGTCTTGAAGAACACATCCATGAACTAGCATACCCTGGATGAAATTAGGGTCCCTCAACCCCCACCCAATCTGCTGGCCATCAAATATGTCATGTATAAACACGCTCGGCCAACCAAGTGTCGACATTGATCAATCGAAGGGAGCCACATAGGGGACTGGATCATCAGAGTCTGCACGTGTAGGCGATGAAGCAGCGAGGTCCACATCCTCATCCTCCTCCACCACCTTCTCCTTCCCTTTTCCCTTTTGGTTTCCGCCCAACGAACGCTCATGAATGAGAATATATCTTGGACCGTCGCCTCCATATTGGATAGCTTCGCGTCATGCGAGTCCACCGTTCGAGCCAACTCGGTGTCGCCCATCTCCAATCCGATGATCCTAGATTTGGCCACCCACGAACTCACCCCCTTGTCCTCCCCGTGCAATCAACGCCAAGCACTTGGTCGAGTGCGTCTGTGGACAAAGATGCCTTGTCGGTATCAGACTATAACTCATGCACTTCCTTAAGCTTTGCCTGAAATAACAAAAAGCACATGATTAGTTAAATAAGTTAATAAAAATAATTATAACGTAATTAACAAAAAGTAAATTGTCGAATTACTTACAATTGTGGACGCAACAATCGGGGACACCTACTCATCCTTCCCCTTCTCCGTCCAAATAGCCACATAAATATCGAGCCTATGTGGCATACCCACAGGGCCACTCCCCGTCCCCTGAAATAAAATAATGCAAAATTAGTATCGGTCCCGCAAAGTAAAATAATGCGGAATAACATATTTCTGTAATTATAGAAAAATTAAATATTACCATCATCCTATGCTCCACTTCAATGAAATACGTCCGGTCGGAGTAGTGCACGTCCGTCTTTTTTTCCCGATTGGCGAGATGCCAATTGTCGCTCCTCATTCTCCTTGTCAATGAACTTTTGCCATTGTGCCAATGAGATCAGCTCCTTCGGTGGGACGGAGTCACACATTTGGATAGCGGAGTCTCGGGCCATCTCAAATTGCTCGGTCCGTATATTTTTCTTCCACGTCTTATGTTGCTCCCTCAACCACTCCAAGACGGAATCGCGTAGTTTTGGGTCCAGGCTGAATTATTCATGTCCAACAAATACAATGTTAGTTGTGAATAAATATAAATATAAATATTAAATAAATTGAAATCGAAATATTCATATTCATATAAATATAAATATAAATACATTACCTGTAGTGCCACCCAAATAGCTAACTTGAGCTTATCTGGCACCTCCCACCAACTAATGTACCCCGGGCCGATGATCGTCTAACAAGCTCGAGGGATCTCTCTAATAGCCCCGTCTTGTTCTCGACGACCATCCCCAATTTACCCCATTTCGGGAGCCTAGGGGTCGAGGATCCCTCGTCGCCTCCACTACCATTAAGCCCTCA
This sequence comes from Sambucus nigra, assembly GCA_949130495.1. Lineage (NCBI taxonomy): Eukaryota > Viridiplantae > Streptophyta > Magnoliopsida > Dipsacales > Adoxaceae > Sambucus > Sambucus nigra. The sequence continues at coordinate 534,843,058 of OX422215.1, read as the reverse complement.
TGACATCATCATAATCAGCATCATCATCCTCGCCTTAATACTTGAAGGAGACATTTTCTGTAAAAAAATATTGTTATTAGTACAAATCCAAATGAATTAGAAGAAGACATGCAAATATATACAATTACTACAAATCCAACTGAATTATTACTATTTAACACCTCAATTCTGAATTTCAAAACAACAACATTTAGCTCATAATATGTACAATTACTAAAAATCCAAAACATCCCCGCCCCTACTGCACACACACGCACACTACACACAAATTCCCCCCCCCCCCCCCCCCACACACACACACACATGCTTATATAAAGGAAAGAGATAAAGACAAAAAAGAGTGAAAATGATAATGTGTAAATCAATTAAAATCATTAAAAATGGATTGATAAAGTACAAATTGGAATATTTAGTACAAATTTAAAAATTGCTTCAAGTTCGGGTTATCAAAAGATGGATTGATATTTCGTATGAGAAACCAAGTCATCCACACTACTATTTAGACTCTTTGGCGCATGGCTTGTTGTTGATATACCCCGAGTAAAACACTTGGTTGACCTTTTGAAATGCACAAATAAATTGCTCATCGCTCACGTGGTCATTGCTTTTCAACTTGGAAAAGTCAACCATGATCAAATTGGTGCCAGGATCAACTTTACAAGCATTTTTATCCTCAACTATTACCCAATCACAATAAAATACAACATCTTAGAATCTTATATAATCCAATTCAAATATATTTCGAATTACACCATAGTAAGTCGTTTCATTTTCAACGAGGTTTTTATCTTTTGTGCTCGCTCGAAAGAAAGTAAGCCTTGTATGAAATGCCCGAGTTCTGTATATTTGTAAATTTCTCGTACACTTTTGCGCCAAATACGTAACCGTTCAATCGATACCTTTTGTACTCTTATGCCATAAACAAGGGTCCAGTGGCTAGATGAGCAAGTCTTGATGTTGCATCACCCATCTTTAAGAGCTTAGAATATAGATAAATTAATTAGGTTAGTTGTAAAGTTTGAGTGTAATGTAACGTTATATAACGTCCAACTTCATTATAATTACCTCTTGTGACAACCACAGCCTAAATTCGTTGTCTAATTGTACCATTGTTTTTCATTTTTTATTGTTCTCACGGGCTTCATATTTTCTGTATATTACAAAATTAATCATGTATAAAATAATTTAAAATATTCTAAAATAATTTAAACTTACTTTTTCCATTCTTCGACATCTTCATGTGTGTCAAATAGATAATGATCTACTTGTTCATGTTGCAAACTCGTTAATTTCACTCATTTTCCCATCACATGACCACCATCATCGACGAACTCATCTGTGTTATCAACACTGGTCGAGTCAGGCATATATTCCCGAGTATAGATTGATGACTCCACGGTGATGTATTCATCTGCAATTGATCTTGCAATGTATCGTGTATTCTTGATGTATTCTTTAAAAATCTTCATCATTCTTTCAAACGGAAACAACCACCAATATCTAACTGGACCGCAAAGAAGTTCCTCGTCGCATAGGTGTACCAATAAGTGAACACTTATGTCAAAGAATGCTGGGGGAAAGTACTTTTCCAACACACAAATCGCTTTGGTCATCGCTAATTTTGCGGAAACTATGTGTTCTCGATTGACTACCTTCTCACACAAAAGTGAGAAGGTAATACTAATTTTCATAATAGCCCTCCGCAAATCCTTGTGCTTGGAGAAACAATGAATAAACAATAGATGAACCAATTGCATGATCGTATGCCAATCATGGGACTTAAACTTATGTAAATCATGAGTAGCATAATTCATAATCCTTTGCAAGTTGGACGAAAAATTAGATGGACCCTTCAAATTACATATTGTGTCTAAAAGAACCTTCCTTTCCCCACCCGTCAAAGTAAATGCACCAGGGAGAATTATTGTCCTTCCCCTACTATCTTCTTTCAACCATAATTGTGGATTAAGTTTCAACAATTTAAGGTCTTTTCGTGCATTTTATCCATCCTTCGAATGACTCCCCCTAAGGCAAGTGCCCACAATATGTTTAGTGAGGTTCTTCTCTACATGCATCACATCAAATACATGGCACACCGGGTTATTATTCCAATAAGGCAAGTCAAATAAAATTAACCTCCTAGACCATGCCTTTTTTGTCTTAGTTTCATTCCCAGTTGGGATCTTCTTATGCTTGATATTATTAAATTTATGATTCTTACCTGGCATATTAGGGACACATTCAGAACATTTTTAAATTATGAGCCTGAAAGTTGTCTCGACGGTAGCCTATGTTCAACCCCGCCCGATAAAAAATTAGAACCTTTCTCAAATCTAAAACTATGAGCCGGGGGTAAAAACCTCCTATGTCAATGGTATATATTTTTTGATCTAGCAGATAGACGAAGAGATTCAGTCTCCTCTCCACAAATAGGACACCCCAAATAACCATGTACTACACAATCGGATAATGTCCCATAAGATGTAAAATCATGGATTACTCATATCAACATAGCTTTCAGCGTAAACTCTTATTTTCTAAAAGAGTCAAATGATTGCACACTCTCTTCCCATAACTCATTTAATTCTTCTACCAAAGGAGCCAGGTATACGTCGATGTCATCACTTGGTGCCTTTGGCCCAGGTATCAACAAAGACAGCATAAAAAATTCAGGCCTCATACACTGTGAAGGAGGGAGGTTGAGTGGGGCTAGGATCACTGGCCATACACTCTGATTGGTTCTTAGATTTCTAAATGGATTAAAACCATCTGTTGATATAGCCAAATGAATGTTGCGCTGTTCTCGAGTAAAATCAGGGTACTCATAATTCGTCCTCATCCAAGCTGTAGAATCAATATGATGACGCATGAGATTACCCCAACTTCTTCCTTAGCATGCCAAGTCATTGCCTCCGCTATCCATGGTACTATAAAAAATCTCTTTAATCTAGGCCCAACGGGAAAATATTTCAACACCTTTTGAGGCACTTTTGAGCTTATTCCATCCTTGCCAGTCGATTGGACATATCTAGGCTCATTGCATACCGGACAAAGATTGAGATTCTCATAGTCCTTTCGGTATAGTATCCAATTATACACGAAAGTATGAATCGATTTATACTTCATTCCCAAACCTTTCAAACTGTTCTTCATGACATGATAGCTATTTGGAAGCGTATTCTCCTTGGGTAGTAATCCCTTCACCCAATTCAGAATTCCTGTCACGCTATTGCCAGACAAATCGGACTGCATCTTCAAACTGTGCAAACCAACCATAGCATGTAAAGTTATTTGATCTTTCTCATAGCCATAGTATAACGGTTGGGTCGCCTTAAATTTTATTCTTTGGTAGTCATGGTCAAGGTTTATCATGATATCTTCACGAGCACCTGAACCTTGTATTTCATCAGTAAGCTCATTCTCCTTCGCTTCATAAACTCCGTACACATCATCAACTAAATTCTCTAACATATTATGATAAAATTCGTCCCCTTATACATCTATCCTACTAGTTGAAGGTTGTTGTGAAGGTTGTTCGGGGACAAAATGAACTTTCAATTCATCGTGAAAACTCCAAAATCGATAAATATCTTGCATACCCTATCTTACCAAATATAGTTCAACTGTTTTCCACTCAAACACCTTCCCATTCTTACACCTAGCACACGACCATGGAAACTCTTCATCATTATGTCATTTCTTTGCATATTTCAAAAATTCATTAGCACCTCTGCGAAACACATCCCCCATTATATTTGTCTCACCCATCCACTCTTTGTATTTAGGATTACCTATCATAGCTACCACAACTAATCACCTATTAAAGGTAAGAAGCGTATATTCATGGATTAGTATAAACAAAACTTAGATTTATAGTATGTTTCATTTAATCATGTCTTATTTATATTCGATTTTTAAATTCGGTATTCAAGACCGCTAAAGGGTGAGTGGTCCTATCCCATTCAAGATCGCATATTTCCGTAATATACTTAACAGCTCATGCACATTATTACAATTTGAGAAAAATTCGGCAGCATATTCCCGTAGTTCTCCAAGTACACGACGTAGATTGACAAGTGTGAGTGTTATTTCCATTGATCAATTTAAATAACACTCACACTTGTCAATCTAGTATGTACCCAGGGAACATTAGGATACGACTGCAGAACTTCCTCCAAAAGTAACTATTTTAAGCCACTAAGAATATTATTATACAGAAATTATGCAGTCCCAAACTATCCAAATGGGACAATTCGAGAGATCTCATTATAGGGTTAATAACTCTCGAACGGGTCTAAGGGCTAGTGAATGCATACGCATAAGAACTAGAAGGCTAGTATCTATGCGCCTTATATGTAATTTCAAGTATGTTTCATTTAATTATCATACTATATATATATATATTGTTAGTGATACAAAGTAATTTTTTTAAAAAGTTGAAAAATCCCACCCCCATATGGATAATAATCCAGTGGTTATGCCACTTCTAAAATTAACCAATCGAACATCGATCCACTATAATCCAACCGCAATAGCACCAACAAATGTGTATCCCGTACTCCTTCTAATTCATCTACTCTATTAATTATTTTCATCAATTAAACTAAAAAATTAAAGTATACAATCATTAATTTACTAATTTACAATGAGGGGCAATCCTACTTGCATATGAAAGGGGCACTAATTATTAATTTATTAAAAATATTAACAACCAATCAATATTTAATCAATCAATTCTTTTAGAAGGGGCACTACTTGCGTATGAGGGGCAATATCTAATAAACCAATAAAAAAATGATTAAAAAAAATTTAACAAGCTCCACTCCACGCCCCATTTCCCCTGCCCCCCCCCCCCACCACACACACAAGCACACACACATACACACGCACATACACACACACACACACACACACAACTCCCCACCCCCTGTCTCCACCCCCCACTGCCCACCACACACGCACATGCACACGCACACACATATACACACACATCCATACACACACACACGCACACACACTCACGCACATATAAACCCCCTCTAGCCCTCCCCCTCCCCCCCCCCCCCCCCCAATAGACACGCATATATACACCACACACACACACACATATTTACTCACACATATATACACACATGCACTTATACACACACATATACACAAATGGAAGAGAAATATAGAGAGAAAACGTACCAAAATCATAGAGAGAGAGAGAGACAGAAATGGAGGGATTAAAAATCAATGGGAAAAAAGAAGAGGGAAGGGTCAGAATTATCATGGACATGTCACAGTCATTGACTGTGACAAGTTTATAAGGTTTTTCATGGTTAATGACCGTGACAAGTCCGTGACAACTATACTTGTCATGGCCTTGTCACGGTCATTGACCATGACAACTATTTGCCACGGCCTTGTCACAGTCATTGATCACGATAAAAAAAACTTTTTTTTATCACGGTCAATGATCGTGACAAGGCTGGCCAGTTGAAGGGTGTCAATTTTACCATTTTGGTGTAGTGAGATGTCCCATAAGTCCTCATCCTTCAGAGCTATCAACCCTACATTGTGCCCGATCGCCTCATAGAACCACATCTGCAAAAGAAAAGAATCAACAAAAAGAAATAAAAGAAGAATGCAGGGAACTGTATATAAATTAAAATAATTTCAAAATTACCTCCAAAAGATATGTGGCTCCCATAAAAGTCTTCCGACAACACCGTTTGAAAACATCCAAAGAAGAATAAAGGGACGCCAAGGTCAGTGAGAGTGCACTTTCGTTCAATGTCTTAACTTATTTAAGTAAACTCCAATTTTCCCACTAGTATTAATTAAAGCCTAAACATGCATCTAAGTGATTAGAAGCAGTAAATTCATCTAGCATACAATCTAACAATCACAAAAGCAAATTTCAGGAAAAATCCCCGAAAGGGGCAAAAACCTTTTACGAAGAACATGGAAGAAATGAAGTTGTGGTGACTTGGCCATCCTAAATGTGGATAATGGAATGATGTGGTGACTTGGCCATCCTAAATGTGCTTCCATAAAAGGTTTAAACAAGCTATAAAAATCTTTTTGTGTTTTTCAATTTTTATAAAATCTTATTATCTGTTTCATTTTTTTCTTAAAAAACGAAAATATTTTTGTATTTTTCTCATTTCTTAAAAACCAAAAATCTTTTTGTATTTTTCCAATTATTAAAAAAAATGAAAATCTTTTTGGATTTTTTAAAAATATGAAAATGAAAATAAATAGTAAAAGAATAATTCAAATGATTAAGTATAGTAATAGGAACCAAGAATATGCACATGAAAAAAAACATCCTACATTAAACACACAAACCAACCCTCAGTCAACTGTGCAGATACCTAAAGACTTCCCAAGACTCTCAAATCTATGGGCGTCTAAATATTTCGTGAAGATATTGTCTTACTGGCAATCAGTGGTTACAAAGCTCAAGGATACGACCCTCTCCTCTACTAGATTTCGAATAACGTGCTCGTGTATCCTAATGTGTTTGGTGCGCGAATGCTGAACTGGATTGCAGAATATGTGTATCGCGCTTGTGTTATCATAGGAAATAGTTTTGGTGTCCTGTGATATCCCGTAATCCTATAACTTCTGCTTCATCCATAAGAGTTGCGTATAACAACTCCCATCGACGATGTACTCAGCCTCGGCGGTGGAAAAAAAGATAGAGTTATGCGTCTTGATCATCCACAAGACAAGAGAAGACCCATAAATAAAACACCCACCTGAATTGCTCCTACATCCATCTCCCCTCCCCCCCCCCCCCCCCCAATCGGCATCCGAATAGGTAGATAAACTGTCGGCGGTATGAAAGGAATACCAATTTCCGTGTGAGAGAGTGCCACTAACGCATATGATAATGCATTTACGAGCGTGTAATTGTGACTCTTTGGGGGAGGTCTGATATCGTGAAAAAACTCCAACATAAGGGCTATGTCGGGATGACTGGCAGTCAAGTAGAGAAGACTACTAATTATACTCCAATATAAGGTTTGATCTACGTCTTTGCCTAAAGTGTCCTTACTAAGAATCGTCAAGGTACTTGGGGGGGGTGCAAGAATTCTCAGTGGAGTCTAACCCAAACTTTTTTACAAGGTCTCTTGTATACTTGAATTGGGAGATGAACATACCATCCTATAGTTGACGAACCGGGAGACCAAGGAAGAATGTAATCTCACCAACCATGCTCATTTTGAGCTCATTCTTTATCTCCTCCTCAAAGTTGTGAGCATGGCGGGAGCATGTTGATCCAAGGGCTATGTTGTCCACATAGAATTGGGCAATCAAAATAACACCTTATCCTCTCCTAACAAACAACGTCTTATCTACTTTCCCTCTCTTGAAGTCATGGTCTAAGAGATAGGAAGTAAGACTTTCGTAGCAATCATGGGTTGCTTGCTTCTAAGCATACAGGGCGTTCCTCCGATAATAGACGTGCCTAGGGTGCTTTGGGTTTTAAAACCTTTTCGGTTGTTCCACGTAAACCTCCTCCTGTAGAAAGCCATTCAAAAAAGAACTTTTGACATCCATATGATAGAACTTGAAACGCATATGACATGCGATGGTGAGTAGTAGGCAGGAGGACTCAAGCCTCGCAACAGGAAAAAATATCTCCTCAAAGTCTACACCCTCAATCTCTGTGTAACCCTGAGCGACCAACCTAGCCTTATTGCATATAATGGTACCATTCTCATCCATCTTATTCTTGAAGATACACTTAGTACAAATCACATTCTTCTCACTAGGTCGGGTGCTCCTAGACATCATTCTTTTTAAACTGAAGAAAATTTTCCTGCATAAAGGATATCCAGGGTTCATCTTTGAGTGCTTTTTTTATATTCTTGGGATCGACTTTGGATGTATAGCACAGAAAGCTAACAGCGTTCCATAGCTATGATCAAGTCTTGACCCATAAGGTGGGATCTCCTATGTGGAGGAAGCATCACGATTCTTACGAACCCAAGAAGGTTTATCTCCTAGGTCAGGAGTGGGGTCCACCCTACGTGTGTGAGGAATAATGGGATCGTCACTGAGGGGTACATCATCCTCGACAAATGGCCAGAATCAACAAAGGTCGGCGGCTCATCATCTTTAATAGTGACATTTATTGATTCCTTAACCTTAGAGCTACTCGGGTTAAAAACTCGGTATGCTCCACTGGTCGATGAATATCCTAACATAATTCCCTCATCGCTTCGGGAGTCACTACACCAAAATGGAAAATTGACACCTTTTCAGCAGCTATCCTTGCCACGGTCATTAACCATGATAAAAAACACCCATTTTTTGTCACGGTGAATGACGGTGACAAGTACTTATCACGTTCATTGCCCGTGAAAATTATTTAAAGTTGTCACGGTCAATGACCGTGACAAATATGTTAGCAAAAACCCTTTCCCCTCCTTTTTTCCTCACCGATTTCTTTCCCTCCAATTTATCTCTCTCTTTCTCTCTCTCTCTCTCTCTCTTCCATTTATATATGTGTGTGTGTGTGCGTGTGTATATATGTTCCTGTGTGTGTGTATATGTGTGTGGTGGAGGAAGGGGGTGGGGCAGAGTGTGTGTGTATGTGTGGTGGGGGTGGGGAGGGGCTACGTGTGTGTGTGTGTGTGTGTGTGTATGTGCGCATGTGTGTGTATATGTGTGTGTAGTGTGCATGTTTGTGCGTATGTGCGAGAGAGGGAGATGATGTGGGGGTGTGACGGGGGGTGGGGCTGTGTGCATGTGTGTGTCTGTGTGCGGGTTAATTTTAGTAAGTAGTGTCCCTTGTAAACGAATTGATTGATTATTAATTTTTTTAGTAAATTAATATATGAAAGTAGTATTGTCCCTCATTGTAAATTAGTAAATTAATAATTGTATACTTTAATTGTTACTTTAATTGATGAAAATAGTTAATTAAGTAGATGAATTAGAAGGAGTACGGGATACAAATTTGTTGTTGACATTGCGGTTGGATTATAGTGGAGTGATGTTGGGTTGGATAATTTTAAAAGTGGCATGACCACTAGATTATTGGAGGTGACGAACCGATTTGTGGCCCCTCATAAGTGTTCACTTTTTGGTACACCTATGCGATGAGGCACTTCTTTCTGGTCCAGTTAGATATTGGTGGATGTATCCGTTTGAAAGGTTGATGAAAGTTTTTAAAGATTACATCAAGAATACGCGATACATTGTAGGATCAATTGCAGAGGAATACATCACCGTGGAGTCATCAATATATACTCGGGAATATATGCCTGACTCGATCAGCGTTGATGACACTGATGAGTTCGTCGATGATGGTGGTCATGTGATAGGAAAACGAGTGAAATTAACGAGTTTGCAACATGAACAAGTAGCTCGTTATCTATTTGACACACATTAAGATGTCGAAGAATGGAAAAAGTAAGTTTCGATTATTATAATGTTTAACATTATTTTATATTATTTTATACATGATTAATTTTGTAATATGCAGAAAATATGAAGCCTGTGAGCATAATAAAAGACAAAAAATAATGGTACAATCAGACAGCGAATTTAGGCTATGGTGACAAAAGAGGTAATTATAATGAAAATGGTCGTTATATAACGTTACATTACACTCAAATTTTGTAACTAATATAATTAATTTATCAATATTCTCAGCTCTTAAAGATGGGTGATGCGACATCAAGGCTTGCTCGTCTAGCCACTGGACCCTTGTTCATGGAACAAAATTACAAAAAGTATCGATTGAATGGTTACGTTTTCAGCGCTAAAATGTACGAGGAAAGTACAAATGTACAGAACTCGGGCATTTCATTACTGGATTTTACTTTCTTTCGAGCGAGCGCAAAAGATTAAAACCTCGTTGAAGGTGAAATGACTTACTATGGTGTAATCCGAAATATATTTGAATTGGATTATATAAGCTTCAAAGAGATTGTATTTTACTGTGACTGGGTAAGAGTTGAGGATAAAATGCTTGTAAAGTTGATCATGTCACCAATTTGATCATGGTTGACTTGTCCAAGTTGAAGAGAAACAACCACGTGAGCGATGAGCCGTTTGTTTGTGCATTTCAAAAGGTTTACCAAGTGTTTTACTCAGAGTATATCAACAACGAGTCGTGGTCAATTATCCAACACGTGCCAAAGCGTCTAAATAGTAGTGTGGATGGCTTGGCTGCTCCTACCGAATATCAATCCATTTTTTATGATAATCCGAATTTTAAACAATTTTTCAATTTGTCATAAATATTCCAATTTGTACCGTAACATCCATTTTTAATGATTTTAATTTATTTGCACTTTATCATTTTCACTCTTGTGTAGTGTGCGTGTGTGTGGGCGGTAGGGGTGGGGGTGGGGATGTGTAGTGTGCGCGTGTGTGTGTGTGCACGTGTGTGTGTACGTGTGGTGGGGGAAGGGGTGGGGGTGGGGCTGTGTGTGTGTGTGTGGTGGGGTATGGCGAAGGGTGTGTGTGCGTGTGCGTGGGGTGTGGGGTGGGGCTGTTTGTGTGTGTGTGTGGTGGGGGAAGGGGGTGGAGCAGGCTGGGGGGGGGGGGGGGGGGCAGGGATGGGGGGAAGTTTAACAGTAACAATTAATTTTTATTTGTAGTAATTGTACATATTTGCATGTCTTTTTCTACTTCATTTTTATTTGTACTAATAACATTTTGTTACAACAAATGTCTCCTTCAGGTATTAAGGCGAGGATGATGATGCTGGATATGATGATATCGTCTGGGCTCGGTGGTAGCAGAGGCGACAAGGGCTCCTCTGCCCTTAGGCTTCCCAACTATGGAAAATTAGGGATGTCCAATGAGAACATGTCGGGGCTATTAGTTAGATCCCTTGAGCTAGTAAAGACGATCATCGGCCTGGGGTACATTAGCTGGAAGGAGATACCATATGAGCTCAAGTTAGCTATTTGGGTGGCACTACAGGTAAAGTATTTATATTTATATTTATATAAATATTTCAATTTCGATTTCTATTTCTATTTCGATTTCGATTTCAATTTCAATTTTATTTTATATTTATATTTATTCGCAACTAATATGGTATTTTTGGACAGGAGCAATTCAGCCCCTATCCAAAGCTACGCGATTCCATCTTTGAGCAGTTAAGGGTGCAACACAAGACGTGGAAGAAAAATATGTGGACCCGGTACTTTGGGAAGACATGAGAGTCCGTTATCCGAAGGCATGAATCCGTCCCGTCGAAGGAGCCAATCTCATTGGCACAATGGCAAAGGTTCATTGACAACGAGATCGGGGAGCGACAATTGACATCTCGCCAATTGGGGAGGAAAAATCGGACAAAAAAGACGGGCGTGCACTACTCCGGCTGGACATCTTACTCCGAGGTGGAGCATAGGATGATGGTAAGATTTAATTTTTCTATAACTACAAAAATATATTATTTTACATTATTTAACTTTGTGGGGCCGATACTAATTTTACTTTTTTTCTTTCAGGGGACTGGGAGTGGCCCTGGGGGTAGGCAACATAGGCTCGATACTTATGTGGCTCTTCGGACGAAGAAGGGTAAGGATAAGGAGGTGTCCCCGAGCGTCACGACCACGATTGTAAGTAATCCTACATTTTACTTTTTATTAATTACCTTATAATTTTTTTTATTTATTTATTTTACTAATCATGCGTTTTACTTATTTTACTTATTTTGTCATTTCAGGCAAAGCTTAAGGAAGTGCATGAGTCGCAGTCTGATGTCTACACGACATCTTTGTCCACTGACGCACTCAGCCAAGTGCTTGGCGCTGATCACAAGGGGAGGACAATGGGGTGAGCTCACAAGTGGCCAAATCTAGGATCATCGAATTGGAGACGAGCAACACCGGGTTAGCTCGAACGGTGAGCTTGCTTGACGCGAAGCTGTCCCGTTTGGAGGCGTCGGTCTAAGATTTGTTCTCATTCATGAATCATTCATTGGGCGGAGACCGTAAGGGGAAAGGGAAGGAGAAGGATAAGGTGGTGGAGGAGGAGGTGTAGGAGGATGAGTATGTGGACCTCGCTGCTTCATCACCGACACGTTTGAGCTCTTATTTTGATGATCCACTTCCCTATTTGGATCCTTTCGACCGACTTATGTCGACACTTGGTCAACCGAGTATTTTTATATTGTACATATTTGATGGCCGACAAATAAGGTGGGAGTTGAGGGACCCGAATATCGTCCTGGGTGCACTAGTTCATGGACGTGAGCTTCAAGATATCGAGTCCAAGGTGCTCATCATGCATGTGATACTCGGGAAGGAGAACTCCCCATTGTGGTTGCGTGAACAATGCGGTATGATGTATATTAGTGGGTGTGTCAATTCATATATCGTGTGGCCTACTCACCTCCTCAAAGATAACCTTACCCAAGACATGTAGTGACATTATTTGAATTGAATTGTTTTTAAGTTAGTACATTTAGAATTATATTTGGATTATATTGTGATGCATATTGTATCTATTTTGAATGTATATTTTAATTATCTCTATTTTATTTGGATATATGATGCTTGAACAGGTACAACATTGCTATAACAGGTACAAATATACTGCTGAGAAGTGGCAGTGGACAAACTGCCCAGCAGATTTTTTTCAATTCTGCCCAGAATTGTCATGGTCATTGACCGTGACAAGTCCTTGACAAAGAAACTTGTCATGGACACAATTTTTTAGCCATTGTCACGGGCAAGTCACGGTCCTTAACCATGATAAACTTGTCAAGGTCAAGGACCGTGACATGATCGTGATAATTCTAATGAACTTGTTACGGTCAATGACCGTGACAAGTTCGTGACAAAAAAAGTTTTCAGCCCAGAAATTGTCACGGTCATTAACCTTGACAAGTTGAACTTGTCAAGGTCAATTACCGTGATAATTTGGCAGATTTGGTGTAGTGTGTCGAACTTTCCTAATTGCTCTCTATCCCTGCGGATGTAGCATTTATTCCCAAAGACATAAAAATATGAAAGTTTGGGATTCATCCCTATCCATAATTCATAACGTGTCTAAAGTGTGTGTGGACGAAGATATACCCTATTCACAGTGTGTCTACTCTTCCCAAAACCTCTTAGAAACTCTATGACCTAGAAGCATAGATCTAGCCATATCCTGAATCGTCGGGTTCTTCCACTTAACAATCCCATTTTGCTGAGGAGTTTTCATGGTTAATTTGTAATTCCGAGGGTATCACAATAAATATCCACCTTTGATTCTTTAAATTTTGTGTCTCTTTCACTACGCATTCTATTGATTGTGACACCGTATTGATTTTATAGGACACGACACTTGGTCATAAGAAACTCTACAACATCGGATTTCTCTCTTAGGAAACTAACTATCTAATAATGATAGAAATCATCCACCATCATGAGGATATACCTCTTACCACCCAGACTCTCAGTGCGAGTATGACCCATAAGATTCATGTGGATCAACTCAAGCACGCATGTAGTGGTAATGAAATTCAACTCCCGATAGAGACTACGGACTTGTTTTCCCTACTAACAAGGACCACAAACCATGGAAGTTTTATTTTCAAGTGATGACAAGCCACATATTAGGTCTCTCTTCGCTAAACACTCTAAATCTCTAAAAGTAACATGGCCTGGACGTTGATGCCACAGATCCATAGAAGAGATCATGGATCTTTTGAACACAAATGAGGACTTGGGAACAATCCCGTAACAATTTTATTCTTTCCTCACCCCTTGTAGTAGAAGTTTACCGGCTTGATCATAAACGTTACATTCGTTCTGGTCAAACTTCACAGCAAAATCTACGTCGCACAACTAGTTAATGCTGAGAAGGTTTCCTTTCAAATGTTTGACGTACAAAACATTATCTATCTTAGGAAAATCGGGTATATCTACTATACCTTGTCCTATTATGTTAGATTTACTCCCATCTCCAAAGGTGACTTTACTGTCCTTGTGATCCTTAAGGCTGGTAAAAAATGAGACGTCACCAGTCATAAGCCTGGAGCAACCACTGTCAAAATACCACTGGGAGGTCTTATGTTCCTTAAGAGCTACATGGACAACAAGGGCTTTCTCTTCATGCTTAGGAACCTAAGTAGTGGTGACTTTTTATTTACCCTCGTCGTTGTTGGGTCTAATCGGGATATTAGAAGTATCCAATGACAAAAAAGACATTCGCTGGAACACTTCCATCAAATTGTGAGAAGTGGAGACAAGACACTCTACTTGCTCTTTAAGTCTAGCGAAATCGCTAAAGTGGTGTGACGGAGTAGGTGTATATCAAGTCCAGCCATAAGTATAGAAAAACTCCCTAAGGTGGTCGTTTCACTTGCAATAAGTGCAGAATTAAATAGTCTTAGGCCGACCTTAGTTTGATTTTCTTTGCCGAAATTTACTTTGGGGTATTGGTTAAGGTCCATAAGGATTCATAATGAATTTAGGAAACGGTTCCAATGCAACATGTGACATGGAAGCATTGTTGAAACCAATTCCCTATCTCTCAGGCCAAGTCCCATTTCTCTTTCTCAACACTAATTTCAATCTCTCTAAAAACTCTCCCCCCCCCCAAAATATCTCTCTCTCTCTCTAACACATGCTAACGGATGACTCTCTCTATCTCTATCTCTATCGTCTCTCCTAAATCCTTCTCTTGTGCAATGGTCCTAGTGGCACCCTTTGTTTTTCTTTTTATTTTAAAGGACTTAATGTTAAACATGATGTAGGCATGCTGTAGGTCACACTCACTCTCACATACATCATCATCACCCTCAATCATATTATTTTCACCATCAAGGTGTCCTATGAAGTAGCTTCCTCATCATGGCTAGCCATGAATGCGGTGAAGTTACATTTATGCAGTGATTTTTCTCCTGAGTCCACCGACTCAACATCTCTCTCCTCACTAAGGCTGACCTTTCCATGACTCTTTAACCTAATTGGGCATTCATATGCTTTATGACCTCTCCCATCACACCCGTAGTACATCTCCTTCTCTCTCTTTGGGGTGTCCTTTTTATCTTTTTCAAATTTCTTCCCATTATTATATTTCTCAAAACTCTTTTTATCTTTAAAATTCCCATTACCTTTTTATTTGAGAAATTTCTTGAAATTTTTAGAAAAAGGGGCTAAGTCATCTAAATGAAAGTCATACTCATAATCGGACGACAATTCTTCTCTCTTTTCGACGACTCCTCTCTCTTCCTAGATGACTCCTGAATATTTTTAGTTTGGGCCTTAAGTGCGATCCCCTTTTCTTTGGGTTTAACCTTTTTAGGAAACATGTTGATTTCGTATGTCTGAAGGTCTACTACAAGCTCTTCTAACCTAAGAAAATCTAACAACCCTAAAAAATCAAGCACAGTGACTTTTGGGATAAAATGCTTAGGGAGTGATCTTAAAATCTTTTTAACTACTCGTGTGTCAAGAATTTTTTCACCAAGATTAAAGCTAGTATTGACAACATATGACAGACATGCATAAAACTCATCAAAATGTTCATATTCAATCATTGTTATAGTTTCAAATTGAGTAGTTAAATTTTGCAATTTAGTTGCCTTAGAGGCATTTGATACACATCATGATACATCGAAACTCGTTGGGTGAGATGGTTCTGGAAATTACACTAAGGCCACGTGAATTATAAGTGCTCAGTTTAAATTCATCCTCAGCCCAGTTAGACACGGGTTTAAGATTGGCCACATTATCTACGGTGACAGTGGGTGGAGTCCACCCTCTTTCACAAATAAACTAGATACGTTCATCGATAGCTTTTAAAGTAGATTTCATGAGGCCTTTCCAATAAGCATAGTTTCTACTTTCAAAAACTGTCATTCAATTATATAAATTATCCATTGAACTTAGCTTTTTCAAAAATCATTTTTTTTCAAAAAATTGATATCTAGAAAAATTTCGGGGAAACATTACACGGTAGAATTGTGTAAATGGCTCTGATACTAATTTGAGAGCACGCTTCCATTCAATGTCTTAACTTATTTAATTAGACACCAATTTTATCATCAGTTTTAATTAAACCCTAAACATGCATCTAAGTGATTGAAAGCAATAAATTTATCTAGCATGCAATCCAATAATCACAAAAGCGAATTTTAGGAAAAATCCCCAAATGGGGAAAACCCTTTTATTTCACTATTTAATATAAACCATGACTTGCATGTACATAGAGAATACAACATTTTTTTACAGAAAAATACCGCAAGCCACGATTCGTTGTCTTCAACAAGAGCTCCCACAAGAACTCCAAGAATTAGTAATGGAGATAGCTTCCCTTATCCACAAGTACCACTCCAAGAATGGGTAAGATAAATATAAGGGTTTCTCAATTATTCACAAACATATTTAGGGAGGTTTGATTGAATAAAAATGGGTTTTAGCCTTCAAATATGAAGACTTAAATTGCAGCAGGTCTACGGAAGGCAGAGTTAAAACGTCTTACGAAATACCAAAATAAAAAATCAAGGCGGAGACATGTCATTCTAACGGCATGTGCATGTCATTAGAATTCCATATAAAAGACATTAGATCTAGCTTCGAACGACCTAAGAAAAGACATACCAAAAACCAAAACAGTACGTGGTCGTTTGATGCACCGAAGAAACAAGGCATCTTGCGACCTTCGAACAACATGTCCAACTCGTTTGAACGACATGTCTAGGTCATTTGAACGACCTTAAGAGAAAATATTTATTTTTTAAATGCCAGACTTATTTTAAAAAAAATGCGAACAATTATAAAATTGATTTAAAAATCTCCCAAATATAATTGCAAAAATTAAGAACTCCAAATAAGAATTTTACCATTAACGTAGTGGAGTAGTGGAGACCGGTTGAAGTAGAACGTCCCACGTTTGAACATGATGGGTGCGTAATGATGAGCACATTGCTAATGAATTGAATAGTGGCCATCATGGATGATCGTGTGTAGACCTGCCAATGTAGCAGTATATGACATATCAGCTGTGATTTAGGACAACTCTGACAATTCCTAGATTCTAGTGAACAATCACAAGATTATGTCCTTATAGTCAGGCTCCCCCAGTCATATAGCTGAACATCCTAAATCGTCCTCAAATACAGCAACAACCAAAGATGGAGGAAGTCGTCGCTCATCCCCACTAAAAATCCACTCAAGAAGAGTAAAATAAATGGAAGGGCCATCTGTTTCACCTGTCTCTTATCTGTCACATCCACTCTCCTCCTCGGGAGCATCTCCCTCAAATCAGGAATATGGATAAAATCCTTAGATATGATCCTACCCACATCCCCCAAAGATGCATGCATCGCATCCTGTGTCATCATCATATTTGTGGTCCACCATTATCTGGAACCCCTCAAAATACACTCCCATAAGCTATTGGACATCTATGAGAGTAATAGTCATCTCCCCAAAACCAAGATGAAAAGTGTGGGTAGTGCCCCACCACCTCTCCCCCAGAGCACACAACACCGCAGTAAAACATGGTGTCTCATCCAAACCCTGAGCCAAATGGTAAAAATTCGCATAAAAAATAATCTAGTGCACCACATGATGGATCTTCTCCCAAACCTCCTTCAAACCCGTTGTCCCCCGAGACCGAATGCTCGAAGCAGCAACGTCGGTATGCAAAAGAAAAAGAAGAAAGACCTTTTATTAGAACAAAAAAGAACAAAGATAAAAATAAATTCGAATACCAAAGGTCGCCAACTTACATAGCCACTATGGTCCTTTACTATTGATGATTGGTGATATGTAGGCTCACGTAGTAGGATACACTCATCGGCTACATGCTCGAACAAATCAAAGGCATTTTTATTGCCCAAAGCAAGGGGCATCCTAGACTCTCACTTTAGGCCAGCCCTGCCATTAATGGCCAGCCACTCAATGTTGTATCCCACATTTGAAGAACCGACTATTTGATGTCTTGATGAAAAAAGGACTTAAGAATAATTTTTAGAGAGAGAGAAGAAGATTTAAACACTTGAAGGTGTGAAAATGGGGAGGGGTCACCTTTTTTCTTAGAAGGCCAAGGGGCCTATCGATCGGCAATCCCCTTACTATACCGATCGGCATCTGCCTTTTCCTCTTCCTAAGAAATCCCAAGAGTCCTTGCACTTAACAATTGGCACCCTCCAAAGGCTACCTATCGGCACCCCTTTTCAAATTTTGTACAAAAAATGCTCGAAAATTCCATAAATTGTCTGAAAATTCCCAAAAATCCCTGAAAAATATGGAACATCATTTTTGGATCACTAATCCTCTTACAAACTCCAAAAATACCCAACATGATTAATCTTACACCCCTATCCTCAACATAACCTCAAGCAGAACCAACGGTGCGTCCACATCCAAGTTCGCTACAATTCATACCCTAGAATCTCAAAGATAAGGCATCCCCTAATGGAATATCAACACAATGTAATCCCCAATAGAACCATAAGTGTACCTA
Source organism: Sambucus nigra (assembly GCA_949130495.1). Lineage (NCBI taxonomy): Eukaryota > Viridiplantae > Streptophyta > Magnoliopsida > Dipsacales > Adoxaceae > Sambucus > Sambucus nigra. The sequence goes on along the minus strand of OX422215.1, from coordinate 534,824,629 downwards.
CACCCCCAAGATAACTTAAAAATTCCCAAGAAAGGAATTCCTCGTGCTATAACTTTAGGCCCTCAGAATTAACCTCGGTGATACGTCACAAATATGCGTTCTAGCACTTTTACGATCCTTAATGCCTATATTTGTGATCGTTAACTAGAAAACCTCAAATTTTGACTTATATATGTTTTGCAGGGGTTAATTGTGCTTTTGTAGGTATTGGAACGCTAAAAATGAGGTTTGGTTGCATTTCAGAGAAATTTCGCCAGTAGACGCTACTTCAAGGGTATTATTGTCAATTTACACTTCAGCTCCATCTCAGGGAATTTCACGGATGCGTAGTTCATTAAATTACCATCACGTGGCAGCAAATGACGCATCATTTTGAGTTCGAACGAAGAAGTTATAGCCAATTTTGTTTTAAAGCTTTCCTCCCATGTGAAGAGAAAAGAACACCAAAAAATGGAGTACCGTTCGACCACGCCCCTGATGCTGGTCGATTGTGTTTTTCCATTTTTCCATGGTTCGAAGATAGTGGGCTTAACTTAAAGGACCAGTCGATCGCCCCCTAGCTGCGATCGACCACTAGTAGCAGTTACCCAATAATTTCCCTTTTCTATTTCTTTTTCCTTTTTGTTTTTTCTTTTTTAACTTACTATATAAAGCAAATTTGTTTTGTTTTTGTATATATCTTTTAATAATAGATTATTTATCTTAGGGTTTGTTTTAGGATCTAGGGTTTGGAGATATTTGGGGTATGCCATTTTCTCCCTCCTAGGATTTGATCGTATAAAGGGGGTTGTCCCTCGCGGTTGTGTGAGAACCCTAGCCATCGTCTTCTTCATCAATCCAAGTTCCATTGTTTGTGAGAAGAGTGCGCTTGCGTTCAAATAGAGATATTATTTAATTAAACACAGTTTTTATCAATTAAGTCCTAAACATGCATCTAGGTGTGATTGAATAAGATGATGAAACAAGCAAGAACATTCAAACACACATATGTGAGGAAAATATGTTTCTTGCCAGTCCACAATTCATACGGCGTCTTAAGTGTCTGTGGACACAGATAAACCCTATTCACCGTGTGGCATGCAGTAGACACTACCTCTGCCCAAAATTTCCTAGAAACCTTACGACCTAGAAGCATAGATCTAGCCATTTCCTGGATCCTCCTATTCTTTATCTCAACAATCCCATTTTCCTGAGGAGTCTTCACAGCAGAAAACTCATGTTTTATCCCAAGGCTATCACAGTAAAGATCTACCTTAGCTTCTTTAAATTTCGTGCCATTATCACTACGTATCCTCTTAATAGGGACTCCATGTTGATTTTGCAGGACACGGCACAGCATCGGATTTCTCCCTCAGAAAACCTACAATCGAGTATCTGGAGAAATCATCCACCATCATGAGGATATACCTCTTACCACCCAGACTCTCAGTACGAGTAGGACCCATAAGATCCATGTGAATAAGCTCAAGTATACGAGAGGTGATAATGGAATGTACTTCCTATGGGGGCTACGAATTTGTTTTCCCAACTGACAGGGTCCATAAATCATCAAAGTTGGCTTTCCAAGTGATGGTAAGCCATGTACTAGGTCTTTTTTATCTAAACGAGATAAGTCTCTAATGTTCACGTGACCTAGACGGTGCCACAGATCCATAGGAGTGATCATGGCATTGTTGCAAACAAGTGAGGATGTGGGCTCAGTCCCATAGCAGTTATCCTTTGTCCTCACCCCTCGCACTAAAAGTTTACCCGCTTGATTATAGACATTACATGCGTCCCGGCCAAACTTTACGGCAAAGTCAGCATCGTACAGCTGGCTAATGCTGAGAAGGTTTGCTTTCAAACCTTTGATGTACAAAACATTCTCTAGCTTAGAAAATCCTGGTAACTCTACAGTGCCACGTCCTATAATGCTAGACTTGCTCCCATCTCTAAAGGTGACTCTGCCATCCTGATAATCCTCAAGAGACATAAAAAATGAGGCATCACCTGTCATATGTCTGGAGCACCCACTATCAAAATACCACTGTGAGGTATTATGTGCTTTAAGAGAGATATGGACAACAAAGGCCTTTTTATCTTTCTTAGGTACCCAAGTAGGGATGACCTTTTGTTTACCTTTATTGTTGTTGGTGTTAGCTAGAATGTGAGAAGCATTCACTGACGGTAAAGACATCCGTCGGAATTCCTCCATCAAACTCTGTGATGTGGAAGCTAAAAACTCAACTCGCTCTCTCAGATTGGTAAAATCATCAGTATGCCGTGGTGGAGTAGCAGTACGTCGTGTTCGACCCATACTATAGCAAAACTCCCTGAGGTGGCCTTTTCTTTTGCAACATGTACAAAAGAACACAGTCAAAGGCGGACCTTGGTTTGCTTTTCTTGGTCGAACTCTCTTTCGAGTTTTTTGACGATGGCCATACGGAGTCGTAGTAAACTCAGAAACTGGTCTAGGTGCAATTTGGGATATGGAGGCACCATCATAACCTATTCCCTGCCTATCACCAAAACCTAAAGCGGGGCCGAGGAGCATCTTTCCCATCTTTCTAAATCTGTCCTCGATTTGAACCTTGACTTCCTGTGCTCTCTCAAGATCATGAGTAAGATGGAAAATAAGGGCTTTAAGTTTCTTCCGAGTTTCCATGGAGGAATGGAGCTCACTCGTAAGACTAGCCACTTGTTTGGTCAAGTACACTCTCTCTTTCTCAAAATAACCTTATCTCTCTCTAAAGGTAGTGCAGGTGGAGGACTCTCTCTCTCTCACTTTTCTTAAGTCTTCCTCTAAAGCGGTGATCTTAAGAACTAATGATTTTTTTACGCTTTTTAGTTTTGAATGACTCAGAATAAATCTCGGCATAGGCGCGTTGGAGATCACTCTCGCTCTCACTTGTGTCATCCTTCCCCTCACTCACATCGATCTCACTATCGAGGTGTCCCTGTGAAGCAGCATCCTCATCGTCGTGAGGAGAACTAGAAGTATTCACATGACTAGCCATGAATTCGGTGACGTTACACTCATGCGGTGACTCTTCTCCAGAATCCACCGACTCGACCTCACTGGCATTAAGGATATCTTTTCCCTTTTCTCTGTTCAGCCTACTAGGACACTCAAAGGCTCTATGACCCCTACCTTCACACTCAAAACATCTCTCACTTTCCTTCTTAGGAGGGTCTTTAAAAACTTTTTCATTTTTCTTTTCAAAATTATTTTTCTCATAATTCTTTTTATCTTTAAAATTACAATTTTTCTTGAATTTGAGAATTCTTTTGAAATTTTTAGCAAACAAGGCTAAATCATCTAGATCAAAATCACACTCAGAATCTGACGTATCAATCTCTATTTTTCTAGATGACTCCCTCTTTCTTTCCAACCCATCACCTTTTCTTTCCTGGGCATTATGCACAATTCCCTTATCTTTAGACTTGAAAGATTTAGGTAACATATCAATCTCATAAGTTTGCAAATCTCCTACAAGTTCCTCCAATTTTAGCGTATTTAAATTACCCATAGAATTTAGCACAGTGACTTTAGGGATAAAATTCTTAGGGAGAGAATGGATAATCTTTTTGACAACTCTAGCATTAGGAATGTGTTCACCAAGCTTGAAGCTAGTGTTAACAATATCAGACAGTCTAGCATAAAATTCATTAAAACATTTCGATTCAATCATGGTGATTATTTCAAATTGAGTTGTTAAATTTTGCAGTTTAGACTCTTTCACAACATTAATACCTTCATGGGTAGGTTGCAAAACATCCCATGCCTCTTTTGACGCGGTGCACGTCATTATGAGTTTGAACTCATCAGCTGTGACAGACCCAGAAATAACACTTAAACCCTTAGAATTAAAAGATGACCATCTAAACTCTTCTTCAGTCCAAGAGGAGACAGGTTTTAAATTGGTCACATTTTCAACAGTGACGGACCCTCTTTCAACCATAATCCATACACGTTCATCATTGGCTTTTAATGAGGATCTCATGCGAGCTTTCCAATATGCATAGTTTATCCCGTAAAAAACTGGCATTTTATTATATAACTTCTCCATTATGAACACACTCGTTTTAAAAAATTAATTTTTTGGAAAATTGATATCTTAGAAATTTTTTTGTGAAAAATTAGGAATACGTGATAGATTATCGTAACCTGCTCTGATACCAATTTGAGAAGAGTGCGCTTGCTTTCAAATAGAGATATTATTTAATTAAACACAGTTTTTATCAATTAACTACTAAACATGCATCTAGGTGTGATTGAATAAGATGATGAAACAAGCAAGAACATTCAAACACACATATGTGAGGAAAAATCCACCAATGGGGAAAAATCATTTATTTTCATTATAATATTGTAACATACAATTTCTCGGATTATAATGAAAATACAGTGACACAGAATTACTCGCAGGCGTCGGATCTATAGTCGACGACTGGAACTTTCCTTTTCCAGGAGGGAAGCAATGAAGAAGAAGGACGGTCTTCTCCACAATGGTTTGAACAGACACACGATTGTGTTCTTGGGTTGCAAATGGATTCACAAGGGTTTGAAAATTTGTGTGAACCTAAACATGAGTCTTGAGACTCACAAGGTGAAGACTTAGAGTATTTTGGACTCTGAAAATTGTCTATAAAAGTCTTGCAAAACAAATCTACAAAGTTGGTTTATAAAAGAAAACCTGGCCCTTAAAAATCTGAACACGATCTGCACAATTTTATCCCAGGAGAATCAGTTCGCTTCTGATCCGGACCGGTTCGATGTCGGATCGGTTCTTTTTTGAAAAGTTCTTCTTCGATTCACAATCGGTTCGGGGTCTACTGGATTGAAGGATAAGCGGATCGGTCCTACTTGGGGTGGATCGATCCATTGGCAGATCGGTTCTTTTTCAAAACTGGCGGATCGGTCCAGTGCGGACCGGTTCCTTTTTAAAATAGGCGGATCGGTCCGGCTGACAAAAAAACTGATTCCTTGAATTCTTTGATATTCGGATTCGTTGATGACGATGTGATCTTGTATTTCTTCAACGATGTAACGACTAATGACATACACAGATTTAATGGACAAAATGTCCTTATAGTTTGTATTTCTTGCTTTACATACATGGTTTATTTATGTGCTTTGTAGTGTAGATTTACCACTTTCTTTAAATATGTGCTTTTACCATGCTTTCTAGCTAATTTACTTTAGGTTATGTTGTATTGAACTCACCTAAGGGTTGATTGATTACTTTGCTTTGGTTATGGAGTTTTACGTATTTATTTCTATTGGGTTATCCTAGTGATTATGCCTACGAGATTTAACGGGTATATCATATATGCTCCGTATTTACGACCTCTCGTGCGTAATTTCTAGAGTATTTGTTGACGCTAAAATCTTATTAGACTTTTATGTGAATTTAGGGGTATGACAACTCTTGGTTTAATTAGCTATCGAAACGAGATGCAATCTTAATAAATCGTGATCCCCTATAGTTTTTATTCGCTTTGTTAACGTAGTTTAATTTACATTTGCCTCGTATAATCTTTTCTTTTTATTTATCTATTCCTTTTTGTTAGCAATATTTACACTTTTATTTTAGGAATATTAAACCTTATAAATTCTATCAACTTGTCTCCGTGGATTCGTTACTCGAACTGGCCCCTATACTCCCTTAAAAGAGTATAGTCATAGTTTAGGTTTTTGTATAGAGTCGGCGAGACGAATATAATAAAATGACCGACGTGCAGGTGACTCTCGCGTCGCGATGAAACGCCGCCTATCAAATGGTGCCTTTGACGGGAATGAGTTTGTTTTAGAATTTATTTGATTTAGTAGTTCATAGTATTTTCTTGTTAAATGTCTTGTAGGACTTATACATTTAAACGCTAAGAAACACTTGAATTTTTTGTGTTCGCATCACTTTGTGTAATTCGTCACTTCGAGGCATCTTTGGGGGTAAGAATGCCTTATTCCAATCCTTTTGGTAATCATCATGATAATTCTCAAAATCGTTGTAAACCTATGGCTTTTAGTCAATACTTAGAGTCCTAAAATATTTCAAATTCAAAAATGCCTTCGGGTGAGTATAACAAAAGTCGAGCTTTGGAGTGCTTGTATTTTGAGGATGATGATAATGATTTTGGGCCTCCAATTCCTTATAATATTAAATTTGAAACTAATTGCAATAGTTGTCAAAATTTTTATAATAATGAGTTTGAGTATAGTTCCGATAATAATTTTCAAACTTCTCATTTCCAAGAATTCTCACCCCGACCTATGACTTTCGGTGAGGGTTTGCTCATGCTTGAGAATGGGAGGTATGAAGACTGTTATCGGGAAGAAAATCGTTTGTGGGAATAAGAATTGGATTTATTATTTGAATCTGATGATAATTTTTCTTCCGAAACTTTTGAAGTCGAGGAATGTTTTGAACCAAATGAGGATTTTATGCCTACTTTGGAACAAACCATTCTTGGCTTGACCCATAGTTTAATAGAGAATTAAAGTGAGGATGAAATGGATGTAGTATCCATTTGCAATGAAATGATTCCGTCTTTGGATCCCAAAGAAGAAAGTTTCATTGAAAAAGATCCTATATACTTTGAAATTCCAACTTTGAGCGATGATAACTCATCTCTTGAGTTTGAATTTCTTTCCTCCCTCTTTTCATTCTCCATTATCACACCGTCACAAGTACCCGATGAATTGGTGCCGAACTTTAAAATGTTTAACCCTTTCACCGATAAGGAGTACTTGCTCTAGTTGCTTTTCATGAAGGCATCTTTGCCTCATTCTGCACCCCCTTCCATTCCAATTTCAAAATACTTGGAAGAAAATTCAATTTTTTTCGACCTCTCATGTTTTTGTCACCCGTCTTATCAAAATCCCCCATCCTCCCTCCAAAAATGTTAATTGGGATTGTTCCTTTCTTATGCCTTACACATGCCTTCTGTTGTTCAAACAAAATTCCTATTTTACAGAAGGCATGATTTTAAGGGAGGGTCCGTCGTGGATCTTTCAAAGCCAAATCGTATTTTGGGTGGCCCCTCTAAAAACTTCAACTTCTAGTGTATAGTTAGTTAGAAGTTAAAATTGTAGGTTGTAAAAATTTAATTGTTATTTTCTATATTTTTCTTCTTTATTCTTACTGTAGTCTAGTGTAACTAGTTTAAAAAATTTATTCTTTTTTTATGCTTTGGTACCAACATGTTTTGTAGAATCTTTGGACTCATACTTTCCAAAGATCTCTCCATTGTGGGTAATATCGCTATGTTACTCTCTTTAACTTGGTTCTTAATTTACATTAAGGACAATGTCTGGTTTTATTTAGCGGGTGTGGGATATTTTATCCATTCATTGGTAGTGTCCATGATTTTGATTATATGTTATTTCCAAGCATACTTTTCTTGTAAAAAATTTAAAAATTTCAAAAATATTTTCTTTCTTTTTTCTCCTTTTTGGGCATTTTGCCTTTGTTTTCGATGATAAATTTTAATAATTTCCCGATGCAATACATAGTTTAGTGATTCATGTTCTCGATTTTATAAGTTATTAGACTTTAGTTCTCAATCATTGATATTATGAATAACTTAATGAATCAAACTTTAAACCCATGAGCACGTGCATTTTTCTTATTTTATACATTTGGTTTAAGATTTTTATAACTCGGTAATGTTTTGTTGCATTGTATATATTTACACTTAGTAAGTTTTTTACCTTTCATCATTTGTGAGTGTATGCACTATTCTTTCCTCATTGAAAACGTTGAATTTGTTTGTAATCTCACTATTCTTTCATTTGATCATTCATTAATTGAGTTCATATATTAAATGTATTGCTTGAGCATGATTTTCATATATTGTTTTGACTCGAGAATTGCGTAAACTTTATGAAATGATCATAGGACATCTTTGTTATGTTACCCATATTAGCCTTAACCTCACCTTATATGTTTTCCCTAGTCAACCCCTTTGAGCCTTAATATGGCCTTTCATTCCATAACCCAAAATCCCATAACCTACTCCACATTGGAGTTACAAACCATACATATTACTTTCCATACCTTTGTTTGGAATGTTACTTGGGATTGAATGATATTTTGTATTGTGGTAGCAATTTAGGCATGTGAGAGTGATAAAAGTTAAAGAAAAGAAAGAAGTGAAAAAAATGAAAAAGAGAAAGTAGAAAACAAAAGAAAATATGAGCAAAAAAAGAAAAGAAAAGAAAGAGAAAAATGTATAGGTTGTGTATAGTGTTCAAATAACCTTTGTTTATTCTCCCCGTTGTTATATTCAATGCATGTTATGGATTTTATTTTCCAATTTTTGAATTGCCCACATTTTCCATTATCTCGAGTTTTCATTCCCGAACACGTTGAATCCGTAAATATACATTTCATTTCATACTTTTAACCCCATACCTACATTACAACCCTATAAAGTCCTAAGTGATCCTAGGGTGAATTTAATTTAAAATTTTAAATAGTATTATTAATCTGTGAAAATACAGTTCACCTCCTTTAATGACGCTATCTTTTATTGAGATTACAATTTTTCTTTATATATATAACGTCCTTCATTTGTCACATGTGTGCGGACTTATTTCCATTTCCATTTACTCTTTAATCCCACATATCATGTGTATTACCTCCTTTCATGGTAATTTCATTTGTTGAGCGTAATGCACGGTGAGGATTGACTTTTATGCACGCTTTAATGTTCATTATCCGATTTATATAAGTTTTTGCCAAATCATACTTTGCATGTGCTTGCTCCCCTGCCACATTTTAAAGTTTCAATTCTATGAGGTGCATTCTATAATGTTAATAATACGAACTTTTGTGTGAATTTATTCACTATGATAATAATGCGTATGAAATCTTTTTCGTATTGTTGGGCTTCTCGCCTGTGATTGGGCATATTTTGATAAAATCATATGATGTTTGTGGGTTTCATCACGAGATGACACTCATCCGCTAGGCTAACCTAGGGGTTTAACGGCTTATTGCATATGCTAAATGCAATCGTGTTCCCTACGAAAGTGGCATTTATATTTTAGTGCATATATACGTTTTGTATCGCCTTCTGTGGACTTGTTTTGTTTGTTTCATCACTAGGGACTGGCAATGTCTTAGTTAGGGGGTGTGATACGTCACAAATATAGCATATTTTCGACTTTTATCTTTATGCATTCTAGCACTTTTATGATCCTTAATGCCTATATTTATGCCCGTTAACCAGACAACCTCGAATTTGGACTTATATATGTTTTCCAGGGGTTAATTGTGATTTTGTAAGTATCAGAAGGCTAAAAGTGAGGTTTGATTGCATTTCACAGAGATTTTGTCGCTGGACGCTACTTCAAGGGTATTTTAGTCAATTCACACTTCATCTCCATCTCCATCTCAGGGAATTTCCACGGATGCATAGTTCGTTTAGTTAGCATTGCGTGGTCATAAATAGCGCGTTGTTTTGAGATCGAACGAAGAAGTTATAATCGATTCCGTTTTGAAGCTTCCCTCTCATGTGAACAGAAAAGAACACTAGAAAATAGAGTACCGGACGACCGCGCCCCTGATGTCGGTCGATCACATTTTTCCATTTTTTCGTGGTTCGGAGATAGTGGGCTTAATTTAAAGGACCGGTCGACTGGCCCCCTAGCCGCGGTCGACCGGTTGTAGCAGTTACCCATCAATTTCCTTTTTCTATTTCTTTTTCCTTTTTATTTATTTCTTTTTTTAACTTACTATATAAACCAAATTTTGTTTGTTTTTGTATATATTTGGAAATAATAGATTATTTAGATTAGGTTTTGTTTTGGGAGATAGGGTTTGGAGATATTTTGGGTGTGCCATTTTCTCCCTTTTAGGTTTGCTAGTATAGAGGGGTTTGCCCATCGCGGTTGTCTAAGAACACTAGCCATCATCTTCTTCATCAATCCAAGTTCCATTGTTTATATTTATTGCTTTATTTACATGCTTTATTTATGTGCTTTGTACTGTAGATTTATAGATTTCATTAAATACGCACTTTTACCATGCTTTCTAGCTAATTTAGTCTAGGTTGTGTTGGATTGAACTCACCTAAGGGTTAATTGGTTCTTCGATTTGGTGATGGAGTTTTACGTATTTATTTCGAGTGGGTTATCCTAGTTATTATGCTTATGAGATTTAACGGGGTATATCATGTATGCTCCATATTTATGACCTTACGTGCGTAATTTCTGGGGTATTTGTTGACGCCAAAATCTTATTAGACTTTATGCGAATTTTGGGGTGTGACAACTCTGGGTTTAATTAACTGTTGAAACGAGACGCGATCTTAATAACTCGTGAGCCCATGTAACCATTTTATACTAATTAACTCGGGGTGAGGGATATTCGATGCAACATACAGTTTTTATTCGCATTGTTAACGTAGTTTAATTTACATTTGCCAAGTATAAACTTTTCTCTTTATTTATCTTTTCCTTTTTATTAGAAATTCCTTTTACACTTTTATTTTAGGAATATTAAACCTCATAATTTCTAGCAACTTACCTCTATGGATTCGACACCCGGACTGGAAACTATACTCCTTTAAAAGATTGTAGTCATAGTCTAGGTTTTGGTATGGAGTTGGTGAGCCAGATATAATAAAACGACCGGCATGAAGGTGATTCTCGCGCCGCGGTGAAGCCCAGCCTATCATTCGGCCTGTAAAATTGGTGGTTACAGACTGAAGGTCCTTAGAATTAACCTCGACCTTTGGAATTATTCGTCACAACTTAAGGTCCTCAGAATTGATCTTGGCCCACAAAATTGGTCGCTACCAACTTATGGTCCTCAGAGTTGACCTCGACCCTCAAAATTGGTCGTTAAAACTTTAGGTTCTTCGAATTGACCTCGGACCATTGAATTGGTCGCTACAAACTAAAGGTCCTTAGAATTGACCCCGCACCTCAGAATTGGTCGCTATAACTTTAGGTTGTTAGAATTGACCTCGACCCTCAAAATTGGTCTTCATAACTTAATGAATTCATAATTGACCTCATCCCTAAAAATTGGTCGCTACATCATAAGGTCCTAAGAATTGACCTCGACCCTCAGAATTGGTCATCACAACGTCAGGTCCTCAAAATTGACCTCGACCCGCAAAATTGGTTGGCACAACTTAAGGTCCTCAGAATTGACCTCGGCTCGCAGAATTGGTCGTCACAAATAAAGTTCCTCCGAATTAATCTCGGCCCATAGAGTTGGTCATAACAATTTAATATTCTTAAAATTGAACCCGACTCGCAAAATTATCCATCGCAACTCAAGTCCTTAAGATAGACCTCGACCCTCAAAATCGTTCATCCCCATCATCATTGTAGGTTTGGGTAATTGACCTCGACCCATTGAAGTGGTCACCATATCCCCTTAGAGCCAATATTAACACATCCTTGACTCGCTAAATCCGTCATTTTCATCTCCTTAGGGTCTCAGAACTAACCTCGATACCTAAATCGTTCAATCTCAACCTCTTGGTCCATAAAATTAGCCTAAAAGCCTCCTTCCCAATGTTAATGTGGTTGCTATCACTCAACGACCTTAAATTGTTCCAAGTTCGTTCGTTAAGGGGATCTCTATAGACACCCCGTCATGGGACCCCCCAAGCACCTCCTTAGGTTCTTAACACTCAATCATTCACCATAAACCCTAGGTAATACTTCGAGTACTGATCTGGAGACCACCGGGTGATCTTGGCCCCATTTAACTCTTGCCAACTTCCTTGACAGAGTATAATCTCAATGAATCTTAGAATGTATATGATTTCCTTTCCAACGGTCAACTCCGTGTACAAATCGGGCTTACAGTTCACTCAAACTGTCCATTTTACTATTGAAAATTAATTTAGAGGCCACCGGGTGCTCCCAATCCTTGTTTAACCCCAATAAACTTTCTCACGTGAGAGGAATCTTAATGAATCTTTGAAGGGATCTGAATCCCCTTTCCAATAATCTGCCCTGTACGCGAATTGACCTTACAGTATGAACGAACGATTAGTTTTACCTAGGGGTGTGCAAAATCCAAACCAAACCGATGAAACCGACCGATCCAATCCAATCCAATCCAATCCAACTACAAAACCGACCTCAATTGGTTTGGATTGGATTATAATTTTCAAAAACCGATTTAATTGGATCGGTTTCGGTTCTTGGATAAAAAACCGATTAAAAAATCGAACCGATCCAATTAAAATGAATTTGGGTAAAAAAATACCTAATACCCTACCCAATTTAATACCCACCCGATTTAATACCCCAATATATATAGAGTTAAAAAAACCCTACCCGATCTCCCTTCCCTTCCTTCCCTTACGGCTCTCATATTTCCTCAGTCTCATCTCCCTTACTTCTCGACGACGCTGATGATCTCCCCCTCCCCTTACACTACCAAGTTGATCTCCTCCTACACTTTGCCAAGCTGATCTCCTCCTCCCCTTACGCGGCGCTGATCTCCACCGAAGGTAATCTCTCTCTATCTCTCTCTCTCTCTATATATATATATATATATATACACGAAAAAGTTTCGGCATTCTAGTATATATACATGTTTCGACATTCAAGTATATATACATATATATTGATGTTTTGGAATCATATACCCTGTTTTGGAATCATATATCCTTTTTGTGTGTGTATATATATATATACACACACACATATATATATTGATGTTTTGGGATCATTTCTGCTGTTAACCGAATCAATAAAGTAGGCATCTGGGAGAATGTTTAATGGTTTGATTGGGACACATACACAAAAATGGTGCTCGATTTTTATCATTTGATTTTAGGGCTTAGGTTGAGTAAACTAAAATTTGCATAATTAAATATTTTTTACAGCTAATGGTTTGAGTAAACTTAGTCAGTTAATGGTTTGAGTTAACATTTACTGGTTTGATTTTTAACAGCTGTAGGGATAATTGTTTGATGACAAGTCATTGTTTAATTTGGTGCAGAGATTTTGGGTTCGTCCACCTCGACAGTTACTGATATTTGGGTACAAGCTTGGATCTCTTGGAAGTTTTGGGAAGATTATGTGAAGGCATTAATGTATTTGTATTGAATTTTGGTTTATTATTTAGTTTAAAAAAATCTGGTTTATTATTTATTAAATTTGGATTTATTATTTATTATTTATTAATTGGAATTACAGTTTATCAACTATGAAATGGATTGGATTGGATTGGATTGAATCGGATTAGATTTGACCAATTGGATTAGTTAAATGGATTGGATTGTATCCAAATCCAATCCAACTATGAAAAAAATGGGACCCAAATCAGATACTCGAAACCGATTGAAAAAAACCGATCCAATCCAATTACAATTGGATTGGATTGGATTGGATTTTAACTCAATATCGGTTTGGATTGGATTGAAAAGTATAAAAACCGATTTTAATTGGATTGGATTCGGTTTGATCCAAATAGGTCGGTTTCGAACCGATCCACACCCCTAGTTTTACCCCAAAAATTGATCTAGAGGTCACCGGGTACTCCTGGGTCCTATTTGACCCCAATAAACTCTTCATCTTGATAGAATCTGAATGAATCTTCTAAGGTCTTTTAATACCCTTTCCAATGGTCCACCCTGTGTGCAAATCAACCTTACGATATGGATGAACAACCCATTTTACTCTGAAGGGTCACCGGGCATTTTTTAGCCCCATTTGACCTTGGTCAACTCTCCAAATTGAATGAACATGAATGAAATCTCCAAGGGCTATGGATACCTTTTCTAATGGCCTATACTGTGCACGAGTCGGCCTTACCGTTCGGACGAACGATTCGATTCCCTTCAAAACTTTCCTGTCCAATGACCAATGGGCGCTTTTAGGCCCCATTTGACCTCGGTCAACACTCATACTTGGGAGTGACTCAATGTATTCTTAAAGTTATTTGAATACCCTTTCTAATGGTCCATTTCGTGCACAATTTTGACGTATGGTTCACATTTTATGACTATTTTTTTGAAAAACCTTTCCTAGACTGTCGAATAGCACCCCTAGGACCATGACTATCAGTAGTGTGTTTGGGGTTCTATGCTAATAGGTTGGTCAAGGACCCTAACGACCGACACCCCTTTGGCCCTATAAATAGATTCCATGACCTCACTTTGAAAGGCACCCCTTGAAGACCCATAAACATCCCTCTCAGCAGTTTAGAGAACATTCTATTGAATCCAGAGTTGGCCCCCCCTTGAAATGCCCATTTTCCACATTCCTTCCATCCTTTTCATCATTCTTTTAGTAAATTCTCGCCCATATCCTCATAACACCATCATCTTATCATGAGATCAGTGCATCTACAATTAAGATCCACTTCAAGTCTTCATAAGAAGGTCCAATTGTCCACCTTCTTTAAATTCTCTTATTTTAACATTAATCATTTTTTTCACTTTAGTGCTTCATTTCATGACCTGATATACGTTAATTTCAAAACATTATTAATAGTATTTGCAAATATTTTTTTTTTCATAAAAAAACCAAAAACAGGAAAAAGAGGATTTACTTGTAAATTCCAAACGAAGAATTCTCATCACATTTTCTCACGCTAAAACACCATTTTCTACACACGCATATTAGAAAAGTCCCCGATTGGATTTATGGGTTAAATGCCAACTCGTATTATCTTCAAACTCCATAAACTTTGATGCCCTTTGGTCTGCGTAGGTATCTTGGGTAAATCCCTAGACTCGAGTCCTCCCTTGTACATATTTATTACCTTGTTCTTATCATATATTCTTCATATATTTTATATGCTTGCTTTCTTATGTCTTATTTGATGTATGAATCTGTTCTTATATAACTACTTGTGAATGGGCAAACACTTACGTTATACTTTGAATTACTATTTCGAGAACACTCTTAAGGAGACCTTCCTCCATCTTTGTTCATGACGTGAATTGAGTGATTCCATTATCCATTTATATTATGCACATAAGCACACACTTCTTAGAGTTTAACAAAAGAAGATTAACACATGCCCATGAGAGGCCGAATGGGCGGGATGGGTGCCTATCACCTTACTATTTCATAGCTTAATCCTCAGACCCTTGAACTACTTGGTTTTGTAAACATCAACATTGTCCTTGATGCCGTTCTCTAGAGGCGAAAATATATTTTTTACATATTTTGTGAAAAATAGGTTGGCGATTATATCTTTACATATTAACCCACATCGACGATGGTCAAGTGCCTCGAGGAAGAACGTAATCACGTGGGTACGCAAAAAGGGAAAGGAAGGAGAGGACCATCCTCGCAGACCCTACATCCCCACCTCGGGATAGACACACCTTGAATTAAGAACCTACCCTACCTTCGACGTTAGCGACCTATTCCTTGAGGATTAGACTCAAACCTACTGGAATTATTACTTGAGCGATCGACTTGCACTTGAGCTATAAGAACACACGTAGCACACACTTTATATTGATCATAAAGTTTTTAGCTCCATTATTGGGGATTAAGTAAACAGTAGGTTAGGTTGAATTGATCTTAATTTAACTCTAATTCATAATAAGCCAGAATAATCATAAATCCCAAAAGTACAAAAAAAATCAAAAATATCAACTATAAAAAAAATCATAAAAATAAAAAGAAAAGAAAAATAATTTTGCCTAAGTCCATAAATGAAAAATACTCATCCCAATCCAACTACCAAGCCAATAGTGAATCTCCCATCCTCTGGTAACAACACTCTAAATTTCTGAGTGCCACCGACAACACCTCCTACTCCGAGTACCCATCCATGAGTATAACGTTTAGAAAATCTGATGAGGGTAGTGATTCTTCATGTGTGAGAGTGAGTGTGATGTCGAACAGTGCTAGTTTCAAAATGGGAGAGGGTGAGATGTCGTACTGCCCTATAAGAGACTTCTTATACCCTAAGTGAACCTTCAATCTGGCATGCAGTCGACGAAGTCATATCTCCACATTCATGAGTTAGTGGAGGCATGAGAAACGTTTAATAATAAATCTTGCACCCAAGACATCCTATATATCAAGCATTTCCCCTTCTCACTTATTGATAAGGACAATACTTAGCTTTGATCTTTATCACTGAACTCCATTGGTATATGGAGAGATATGTAGGCTAAATTTATCCAAAATTTCTTTTCCACCCACAAGACCAACTCTATCAGGGATAAAATTCAAACATTTAAGCAAAACAATAATAAGCCCTTTGATAGGTGTTGGGAGAGGTTCAATGAGTTGGTTAACATGTGCCCACATCACAGTTTAAAGAAGTGGAGACTCATCTCTTACTTCCATCACGGGCTTACACTAAGTTCAAAATAAATCGTAGAAATAATCTACCCGGGAGAGTTCTTCGGGTTAGACGTTAAGACTACTCTGTTTTGGGACACATCAGACCCGAACACCCTACCCAAGGCTGGAACCATGTCAACAACTCCTTCCACATGCAGACTTTACCAATTTGATAAGGAAGATGAGCTGAAGCTTCAAATCAACCAATTAGCCAAAGTAGTTAGAGAATGAGGTAGAAGCTAGGGGGAGAGATACATCCGGCCCATCTCGATCTTCGAAAGAGTATATTTGCACTTTTTATGAGGCGAGACTTTAACGGAGGAATGTCTAACTATTTTTACCTATAAAACTATACTTCACGAGTAAGTTAAAGTGGTAGGAGCTTATAAACGGAACTTTAGTGCCCCTCATACAAACTCTTATAATACCTCCTGGTGGAACCATCCCCATTTTAATTATGGGTAACCGAATGCGTCGTTGAATCCAAATCAATAAGTTGCCCAATAACCTCCATCACTCCCAACTTTCCAACGAGTGCCACAAATGCAAGTGCCTCCTCCCACGCCTAATGTGATCTCAAAATGGAAGTCTTAAGGGCACTCTTACCCACTTTATGCAAACCCAGTCCGTGATAAGTGCCCAAAATGATCAAAATTTTACCGACCTAAAGGCATTGCTATCTAAGTTGCAATCCACTTTGAGTTTCCAAGAGAAAGAAAATTTTCCTACCCAAGGCCAACGACCTCCCCATGGTCCAAATTATGTAAGCTCTAATCTCGATGAAAATAAAAAGTAATGTAAAGTGGTAACCATTATATGTACTGGTAGAGTGGTTGACTTATCACCTCCTCCACAAGACGTAAAAAAAGGCAACGAGGTTTTGCATGGCCGAAGATGCCCCTTTGGATGGGAGTGATAAAGAAGATACAGTTTGGCCCAAAATGGTAGTAAACCCACCGATAACTGCACCACACCCTCAACGGTTGGTCTCTCCTCCTAAAGGGCCCTCCCGTGATGACATTTTAGAGGTGCTTCAGAAAGTGAAGCTAAGACTATCTTTTCTCAAGGCTATAAAGAAAATTCTCGTGTACACTAAGTTCTTAAAGGACTTGCTCATGGTGAAATAAAAATTAAAGGTGAAAAATAAGGTTTTCCTACACAAAATGTTAGTTCGGTACTTTTGAGTGACCTCCCGCCAAAGAATAAACATTCGGGAGTCCCCACCATTTCGTGCATTATTGGAGATAAAAAATAGAGGGAGATTTATTAGATTTAGAAGCGAATGTTAACATCCTACCCTATTCCATCAATAGAAAGCTATATTTAGGAGATCTTAAGCCTATAAAAATCACTCTACAACTTGACATTTTATACTTCCCGGTATATTTTGTCATTTGGGACACGGATTCCTCTCCCCCTTCAAGCCATCATGTTTTCATCATTCTTGTCGTCATTTCCTAGCTACGGCTAATGCGTTGGTCAATATGCGTAATGGGAAAATACAACTAAGGTTTGGTAACATGAAACTTGAAATGAATATCTTAAACATCACCAAGAAAATGGTGATGAGAATGATTTTACATGACACAAATCTTATCTAGGAGGTAGTATACATGCATTTTAAGGGTAATAATATCAAGGACCCACTTGAGACATGTCTAGTGATGGATAGCGAGAGTGAGAGAATATTCTGAGTTTGATCGTGAGGTTAGTAGGAAGAGGGCAATGATAGGTGAGGGTGAGATTGAGGATGATGTGAAAGATATGAGTTTGGTCTAACTATTCGAGGAATTACCATCAAGGGAGTCCTACAAGGTTCTCTTCGATATTAAATTTCCTAAACTAGAATTGAAAAATCTACCCTCCAACATTAAATACGATTATTTAGGGGAGGATAAAACATATCCTATTGTTATCACCTCTAGCCTCGTAAAGGGCAATAAGGTAATCTTATGGCGATTTTGAGGAAGTAAAATGGTTCTTTTGGTTTGTCTATTATAGGTTTTAAAGTGTACATCCTATGATTTGTACCCGTAAAATCCACATAGAGGAGGACGTGAAGCCCTCTAAGGAGATGCGAAGAAGATTGAACTCGATCAAGAAGGACGTGGTGAGAATAAAAATTATAAAATTATTGGATGCGGGCATAATCTATCCCATCTAGGAGAGTAAATGGGTTAGTTCAATCCAAGTTGTTCCCAAGAAGTTGGGAGTGAAGGTGATGAAGAACACTAAGGGAGAACTTATTCCAAAATGTACCACAACTGGGTGGCACATTTGCATTGATAATCGACAACTCAATGCCGACACTAAGAAAGACCATTTCCCTTTACCGTTCATGGACCAAATGCTAAAGAGATTGTTGGGACACCAATTTTACTATTTTTAGACGTTATTCTGGTTATAACCAAATAGAGATGGATTTGATTTATCAAAAAAATACTACCTTCATATGTACTTTAGGATTTGTTTCGAACAAAAGGATGCCATTTTGGATTATGTAATGCACCCGCGACCTTTTAGAGGTGCATGTTTAGTCTTTTTAGCGATATGGTTGAGAGAGAGCTTAAGGTGTTTATGAATGACTTTAGTATTTTTTTACCCCTCCTTTTGCCAATGTCTTGATAACCATGAGAAAGTACTTGCTCAATGTGTTAAAAAGAACCTAGTGCTAAATTGGGAGAAATACCATTTCATGGTTACCAATAGCAGTTTTGAACTAGGCCCATAATGACGAATCCAACATAGCCAGAATCACCGACATCGCCCAAATGTATAGACTACAACACCACAGGAAGAGAAATCATTCCTCTCATGACCAACAACCTGGCTGCCGAAGGTGAAATGAGGAGAAGTCCCGCTAACAACTCCCTTGGGGATCAGGAAAATCCAGGCATGGCCGCTGCAATGCTGGAATAAGTCCCCAATATGGTAGAAAACTCTTTATAGGTCAGGCAAATTTTGTCCAACCCAAAGCGAAAGACATGGTTTTTGGGGTACCAGAATTCAACCACCACAATCAGCATTTTCCACTCTATGGGCCGATTGCTCCACAAAGAGACTCACCGCACATTGAAAGCATCATAGTAAATGTTGTAGGAGCACATCGCTTACAAGGTTTTAAGGTAGTTTGCAAACTCAACACTACTAGGGAGAGCCATATCACAAAATAAGAAGAAAGTGAGCAAAGAAGAGGAAATGTGTAAGTGTGAAGAAAAACCTCCATCCACACCCCTATTTATACTTGAAAATCCTTAAACAAAGACAAGAAACCCTGCAGAAATCGAAGGAAAGCTTACCCCACCAATTGCCAAGAAATTAAAGAAAGTGAAATCAAAGCCTTGGGTTGATTAGACTGGACTAATATGCCGATAGGCAGGGCAGGGGTCAGGCCGATCGGCAACCCCCAATTTTTGGGAAAATTCCCTTTTTCCTTTTTTGTCAAAATCAAAAACTCAATAAAAATATTTTTTATTTTAAGGGAATTCCGAATTTCCTTATCCTTATGTTTTTACTTATCCCATTTTAAAATAAAATCTTTCTCCAATCATTTTTAATTCTTTCTACGATCTCGACAACAAAGTAAAAAAGCATATGCATTAACAAAAACTTCATTTTTTTGCATAGATTTTTGTTGTATTACAATAGTTTTGCAGGAAAAATAAGGAAATACAATGGGACTCAGCCCGAAGCCACCTAATCTCTGTGTGTGTGTGTGTGTGTGTATGTTTTATTTCTCTCTTATATCCATATATCTCCCTTCCTAGGAGCCTCCTTTTCTACGTCACGCTCTCTTCCCTCTGCGATGAGACGATGTGCCACCACTCCCCGAGCCAGACCTTTCCTTAGATGAGGCAGCCGACACAAAATAATAAGGAACCGGAATCGCATCACGAATGTGGGTGGTCGCCGAAGATATACAATCCTTAATACCCCTCAAAACTTCATTTTTTCATAGAGTTTTGTTGTATTACATTAATTTTGCAGGAAAAATAAGGAAATACAACGGGACTCTGCCCGAACCCACCTAATTTATCTCTCTCTTTCTCTCTCTTTTTTCTCTCTTTTATCCTTCTCTTTCACTCTCTAGGAGACTCCTTCCCTGTGGCACGCTCTCTTCCCTCTATAACGAGACGATGTGCTACCACTACCAGGGCCAAATCCTTTCTCAAACGAGGCAGACGACACCAAATAAGTAGGAACCGAAATCATATGACGAATATGATTTGTTGTAGAAGATTTCCAATCCCTAATATCCCTTAGCCAGGTGGTGGAGGCCCGGATGTGCTACAAAATAAAACAGAAAAGAGCAAACCAGTTAGTTTAGGGCAAAAAAAGAGATCAGGAAATGAAAAAGACAAAGAGATGAAAAGTACACCTCAGGTCAAAGTACCTCCTCTGTCAAACCAAACTCCTCCGGATCCATCGCATTAGGACGTTGCGGCATAAGCACCGACCTTCCATCAGCCCTCCGAATATTGTAAGTAGGAGCGATTAGCCGAACAAAAGGAGCCTTTGAAGTCATCATCGTCGCTGATGTCGATGCACCGCCTACGCTGTGGGAAGACCTCATCGATCGACTCGAACCCACATGGAGAAGAGGCATCACATCATATATGTTGGGCGGCATCAACCAGCTTGACACAAAGTCCATATAGTCATACATCACCGACGTGCCGATATATGACGAGTAAGGCTCACTCATCATCATTGTTACTCGCGCATCGTCTGAGATCTCACGCACTCGCCTCATATACACTTGGGACCTCGCCGGTGGCACCGTAATCTCATCCTACACAATCTGTAGGACTACTCTCTCCCTGAGGTACCAAGAATGGCCAAACTCATGTGGCAGTAGATGCCGCATATGCGCATGTCCCCCAGTCAACCCCGTATGATGAATGGTCGTTCCCTCGAGATAGAAGGTCACCTTATAATTCCCCAACAAGAGCAAAAAGATCAATATCAAGAAAATTCCATCCAAGGAAAGACAATGTTAAAAGAAAAAGGGACTCATTAGGCCATTCAAGACCTCACACATCGCCTTCGGAGAAAGGGACTTCTTCGACTGCCGATTGGACTTTCGGTACCGGTGCATTCAACAGAAGTCCCCAACAGAATCTTCCTTTGAAGCTATTAATTGTGTGTTAAACCCAATCAACTCATAGAACCACGTCTGCAAAAGGTAAACAGTTATGAAATTAAGAATAAAATGCATGAAGGAAAATGTGAATGCATAAGGAAAAATAAAGAATACCTCAAGAAAACACGTCGCCCCAGTAAAAGTTTATCAGCCAAACCGGATGAATGCATCAAGAGAATAATAAAAGGTCGCCAAGGTCAGGATCCCCCAGTAATAAAGAGGGATGTTCAAAAACACCCTAAAAATGGCAAAAACCACAAGTGGACGACTGTGGCCATCCCCAGATCCTCACAACGGGAGAGGATCCTTGGTCCCACGTGTCCCTCTCTGGAGCGCTTCGGACGGTGTCATTGATGAGGTGAAAAATATAGACAGATGGATTCGTCGGTCTATTTTACTCAAAACAGACAAAAGAAGAGGGATTCATACCAAAGGACGACATCCAAATACATATTGATACATACAAAATCAAAATGATTCGAAAAGGGTCTGGAGGCTAAGTTACAAAATGGGAAGGTGTTAGGCACCCATTCCCCCTTACGGTCTCTCATGGGTTCTTGCTATTTTCCTTTATTTCCCCGTGATATGTGTGCATATGTATACGTAGTGGAGGTAGGAATCATCGACTTGTATCATGGAAGACATAAAGTGAGTCATCCATAGGAATGTTCCTAAAAATAATATTAGAAAATAGGATTGATACGATTATCCTAGCGTCGATCATTATAAGGGAATGATAATGCATGTGGAATAATACGCCACTAAGAACAAATAGGTATATATGTAAATATATAGAATCTAAGAGAGTTAAGTTTAAAGAACATGGAAAAAGTAGGAAAAAAGTAGGAAAAGAACTCGAGTCTCGCGTTTTACTCCGAGACACCTATGTAGCCTATAGAGGCATCAAAGTCCACGTAGTTCGTATGCAAAATGAGGGGTGGGATTTATCTCATAAATCCAATCGGGGACTTTTCTTGTATGTGTGTGTGTGTGTGTGTGTGTGTGTGTGTAAAAAAGTGTTTTAGTTGTGAGAAAGGTGCGAGAAAAGTGAGAGAATTCCCGTTTGGAATTTTTTAGCAAATCCTCTTTTTCTTGTTTTTGGGTTTTATTTATATGAAAATAAGAGATGTGCAATAATACTAAATAAAAAGTACATAAGGATATGTGAGATAAGAGAATAAAAGTGCTAAGTAATAAAACAAGTTAATGCGAATTTATGGGAATTTAAAGAGAGAGTTGAGAAAGTTGGACCTTCTTGACGATCTTGAGCTTGAT
This sequence comes from Sambucus nigra, assembly GCA_949130495.1. Taxonomy (NCBI): domain Eukaryota; kingdom Viridiplantae; phylum Streptophyta; class Magnoliopsida; order Dipsacales; family Adoxaceae; genus Sambucus; species Sambucus nigra. The sequence continues at coordinate 534,801,938 of OX422215.1, read as the reverse complement.
TTTGGATGTTGGAGAGTAGCCTTGCACTTGGGTGATGGTGGAGGGTACTTAATTAACCAAGTTTGATAAAGAAAGTGATGAAAGGTGAAGGTTGGAAATGGATTTTGATGTGGAAATCACGTTGACTCCGAGAGGGGTTTTCTGAGCTTGTTGAGAGTGATGGATCTCTGCTCTTCTTCTTCTTTTGGAATGAGGTTAGGCCCTCCTTTTTATAGGCATAGGTAATTTTCGATCGTCATAGCCCTGTTGGACCATTGGAAAGGGTAGGAGATGTACTTCGACATTCCAAAGAGTTTGACCTAGTTCGAGGAGTCGACTTTGGTCAACCGGGTCCTAGAAGCGTTCGGTCACCTTCCGAAGTAAAACGAATCGTTCGTCCGTATCATAAGTCAGAATCACGCACGGGGTGAACCGTTGGAAAGGGGTTTCAATGACCTTCAAATATTCATTCAGTCTCGGTCGATCTGAAGAGTTGACTTTGGTCAAATAAAGCCTGGGAGCAGCCGGTGACCTCCTGATCAAGTTTCAGGGGAAAATGTGTATTTCGTTTGCACCGTAAGTTAGAATTATGCACGGGATGGGCCATTAGAAAGGGGTTTTAATGAACTTTAAAGATTCATTCAGTATCATTCGAGTTAAAGAGTTTGAATTTTGGTCAAACGGAGCCTGGGAGTGTCCGTTGGCCTTGAGGTCAGTACTCGGGGTGTGACTTGGGTTTGCAATAATGAAGGGAGGTTCTAGGGACCTAAGGAAAGGCTGGGGGTATTAGATTGGTGTGTCTACAGAGACCCTCAATGGGTGAGTTCGGAACAAATAAAAGGCGTCGAATAGTCACCACATGATGTCTTTGAAAGAGGATGACCATAGGGTCGAGGTCGATTCTGAGGACCTAAGGATGAGGATGACCGATTCCGCCGGTTGAAGCTAATTTTGAGGTTGACCTTAGGGCTAAAGGATGAGGGTGACCAATTCTACGGGATTAAAGGGGCATGCTCGGGATGGTCTTAAAGGAAGTGATGACCAAAGATTTAGGTCAATTCCGAGGACCTACAGCAATAACGGGGGTGACCAATTCTGCAGGTCGAAGCCAATTCTGAGGGCTTAGGTTGTGATGACCGATTTTGCGGGTCAAATCCAATTCTACGAGCTTAAGTTGGGGATGAGAAATTCTGCGGATCGAACCCAATTTTGCGGGCTTAAGTTGAAATGACCAATTCTGTAGGTCGAAACCAATTCTACGGGCTTAAGGATAAGATGACCAATTCTACGGGTCGAAGCCAATTATATGGGCTTAAGGTAAAATGAACAATTCTGTGGGTTGAAGCCAATTCTGCGGGCTTAAGGTGAAATGACCAATTCTACGGGTCGAGGCCAATTCTGCGGGCTTAAAGATGAGATGACCAATTCTGCGGGTCAAACCCAATTCTGCGGGCTTAAGTTGAGATGACCAATTCTGCGGGCTTAAGTTGGAAAGTTCTTGGGCGACTCTACCGGGAAAATTACCTTCGTGATTTGATTTGAGCTGAGGAGCTAATTACTGGGGAAATCCTTGTGTTTTTTGGAGACTTTACCGGGGGAACAACCAATCTAATGTTGGGGAGGCGATTAGGTGGTCCAGGGTTTGAATTTATTTCTCGAGAAGATTTGAGACCTTTGGGAAATAGGATACGATCCTGAAGTTTTGGATATTTTGGAGGTTCTCTAGGGATATTGCTGGGGAGATTCGCTTGGCTTTTGAAAGTTCCACTGTGGAAATAAGGGTTCCGCTTAGGAGGTGAAATTTTCTTGGTGAAAATGTTCTAAATCCTTTTCGTGATTTTTAGGAATTGTTTGAGGATTTTTCAGGATTTTCTGGGAATTTTTGTACAAAAATTTAAGGGGGGTGCCGGTCGGCATGGTGTGGGAGGTGCCATTCGGCAATGGAACGGACTTTTAGGCTGCCTCGAGAAGGTAAAGGGTCAATATCAATCGGTAGGTTGGGGGTCAATGCCGATCGGCTTTACCCGACCCTTAGAATCCTAAATAAAGGGGGAGAATTCCCCTCATTTTTCATAGCTTCTTGCCTTCTTTCTTTCTGCGAATCGTCTAAGTATTCCACAATCTAAATAATGGCCGCTTTTGTGAGTAATGTAGTACACCAGGAATGGTTGGCTGTTGATGACTGGGCAAACGTGGAGTGGAGGGCCAGGGTGCCTCTTGCTTTGGGGAGCGAGAACTCTTTTGACGCATTCGAGCCGATTGTGGATAAGCGGACCTTGCTGCTGGAGCCGTCACATCATCACTCTTTGAGGGTGGTGAACCCTGGCGGTTATGTAAGTAAAATGACTTTTGGCATTTTATTTTTTGTGGTTTTCCTTTTTTCTTGGATTCTGACAAGTTTTTCTCTTTTTGGAAGTCTGATGTTTCTCTGTCGAATATGCGTGCTCGCGGGACGACGGGGCTAAGGATGTCTGGGAGCATCTTCCACCTGTGGTGCGTTGGCTGGTATCCTCAATGGGCTTTGGGAGGTTGGCATCCGTGCTAGATGGGATGCCTCGTTCGACGACAGTCTTATGCGCTCTAGGGGAGAGGTGGTGGTACACTACCCACACCTTTCATTTTGGTTTCGGGGAGATGAAAGTGACTCCCACAGATGTGCAGAAGCTGCTGGGGATGGATTGTTATAGAGCAGATATAGGTGGATCGCTCTTTGCCAGTGAGGCCTGAGGCGGTGCGCACGGCGCTTGATGATGTGGGGAGGATAGTGTCTGGGGACTCCATCCGTCTATTGCTGCTGAAGATTGTTTTATTAGGCATGGTAATCGATGTGGAGGATGGGCTACAGGTGAGATAGATGGCCCGGTTATTTATTTTTCTGAGGTTGGGGTGATTTCTGGTGGCGTTAAGAGGCGAGGTTATCCACTTATGGTTTTTACCATACCTGAGGATGTTTTCGAACATCCCTCTCTATGATTCGGGGAGCCTGAATTTGGCGACCCTTTATTTTTTCTTGGATGCATTCAGCCGGTGCTGCCAGCAAACTTTCACTAGGGCCATGTATCTTCTTGAGGTATTATTTAATTTTGTGCATTTTCCTTTCATGCATTGACATTTTCCTTATGATCTCTTTTGATTGCGAATTTCTTGTCTTTGGCAGACGTGGTTCTATGTGGTGATCGGGTATAATACACAGCTGATTGCTTTGAAGGACGAGACTCTTGGGGATTTTTTCCAGTTGCATCGATGGCACAAGGCCAATCGACAGTCTAGAAGGTCTCTCTCTCTAGAGGTGGTGCATCAAGTCTTGAATGGACTGACCAGTGATAGGGTAAGCCTTCTTTCTTCTTCAGTTTAAGACATTTGTGTGCTCTGATTTTATATTTGACTCATATCTTATAGGGATTTTTCAGGTGACCTTAGGGACAACCGTTCAGGACACGGGGTTGAATGAAGTAAATGAGCAGATGCGGTATTTTCTGGCACACGATTTTGGCCACTCTTGGTATCTCGGGGAGAGGGTGGTTCGATAGATTGCTTAGGGGGAGGTGGTGGTGCCACCTGCGAGGCCCCCTATGTCTATGAGGTGGGAGTGGCTGCTTCCAGAGGATGCGAGGATTGCGACGTTAATTAGCGAGTCCTACCTGCTGAACACCAATACAGCTATGTCGTATGATTATATGGGCTTTGTGATGAGCTGGCTGATGGCGTCCAGCATATATGATGCACTACCCTTCCCTCTTGCTGGTTCGAGTCGGTCAGTGGGGTTCTCCTACAACGGTGGCGGTTCTTCGACATCTGTGGTGGCAGAGACTTTGGAGGTTCCCTTTGTGCGCCGACATACTCATTCATGTAATATCCGGCGGGCTGATGGAGGGATGGTGCTTATGCTACATTGTCCTCATGCGATGGATCCAGAGAATTTGGGCTTAATAGAGGAGGTTCTTCGTCCTGAGGTATATCTTTTTTGTTCTTTTATTTTGGTTTCTATTGATCCTTTCTTAATGATACTGGTTTTGCCTTTTCTTTCAGCATGTCCAGGTGTCCACCACTTGGCTGAGGGATATTAGGGATTGGATATGTTCAGTGACTGCCCATATTCAGGATGCAGTTCTTGTTCCTTCTTACTTGGTGTCGTCTGCCTCATCCGGGGAGGAGTCTGGTTCAGGTAGCGGTGGTGCATCATCTCGCCGTCGGGGAAAGAGAGAGCGTCGCAGGGGTAGAAGCTCTTAGGAGAGAGAGTGGAAAGGTCAAGTGAGAGAGAGAGAATGTGGGTTCGGGATGTGTCCCGTTTATTTTTTTCTTTTCTTTATCTTCCTGCAAAATTGATGTTGCACAGAAAAATATCTATGCAATGCAATGGATTTTTTTACTATCTTCTATTAATGGTGAATGAATGAATGTACATGCGGTTTTACTTTGCTGTTGAGACCGTAAAAAAGAAATATTTTTGGGATTTTGAAAGAAATTTTTATTCAAAATGAGAATTTATATAAAGATGAAAATGGGATTTTTGAAATTCTATTGAGAATATTAATTTATTTTGAGTTTTCTAAATTTTGAAAAAAGAGGAAAAAGGAAATTTTCCAAAAGTAGGGGGTTGTCGATCGGCAAGTACCTTGTCCTGCCTATCGGCAGGTCAGTCCAGTCCCATCAATTCAAAGCTTTGATTAGTACCATCTTCAACCTTTAGTACCTTGTGGGGCAGGATTTCCTCTGAGTTCTTCAGGGGTTATGTCTTTTATGTGGGTTTGCAAGTTTAAAAGAGGGGTAATAGTGGAGTGTTTTTCTCACACCTTCACATTCTATCTTTCTTACTGAGATGGCCCTCCCTGGTAGTGTTGAGTTTGCCAACTACCTTAAAACTTTAGAGGCGATGTGCTCTTATAACTTCGACTATAATGCTTACAACATGCATCGAGTTTCTTTATGGCGTAATCGTCCCACAGATTGGAACATACTGATGGCGGCAGTACAATTCTGGTACCCCGAAGACTATGTATTCCACTTTGGCTTGGAAGAAGTTTGTCCGACCTATGAGGAATTTTTTGCTATATTGGGGACAAATCCCTACGTTTCTGCGGCTCTGCCTAATTTTTCCCGTTATCCTCAGGAGTTGTTGGCCGGGCTTCTTTGTGTTTCGTCCTCAGTGGCAAGATTACTGGTGGATGGAGGTATGATTTCTCTTTCGGTGGTGTTGCGATTCGTGCATTTGCAGGAGGTTGGTGATGCTGGATATGCCAGAGATGTCGTTTTAGGCTTGGTTTCAAAATTACAACTCGTGATTAGGGAGATACTAGTGGACCCACAACTTGTATCTATTACCTCATGGATGTCCTACCACCGCAATCCTGCTGCGGTGATACTGGCGGAGACTTTGAATGGATTAGATGCCTGGTGAGAAGGTCGTTTTGGCTCTCTGAGGGGTAGCCCTGTGATGCTGTTCATATGGTTGTCTGAAAGATTCCATCTGGTGACTCCTCTGGAATACCCTTTATCAGTTTTACCCAATTTCTTTTCTAGCCATTTCATCAGTGTTGGCCTGGATATTAAGAGTTGGGAGAAATGGTTCGTGGAGCATGGGGCTCTAAATCTATACTGGTCAGTACCTTGGTGGGGACAGTTGCTGCCTATTCTGGAAGTGGGAGAATACCCGTATGTCCGACTGGTTGGTCTTAGACATGCCTCTTTTTATTTCCCTTGGCGGATTCTGCACCAATTTGGCTGGGAGAAGATCGTGCCACCTCGGACACTAGAATTCTTTCTGGTAAAAGATTTGACAGAGCGTTTGCGCATGCATCTTGGCTCTTTGTGGGAGAGTCGACGTCCGTCGACCCGCCCTTCTCAGTCTACTGGGAGAGTTTGGCATATCCCTGGGGATTATATGAAGTGGTTGTGGAGGAGAGTAGTTAGAAAGATATTGGAAGTGGAGACTGGACAAAGATGGCTTTCCTTATCTAATACCATGGAAGGAGGTGTGGTAGTTTTTTCGAGGTTGGTTCGAGCTTATTGGTCCTTGGAGCGTCTGCGGCACTCCATTCAGGCAGGGGAAGTTTGGGGACCCATGATGTAGATGATGATGATGGAGCGAGCTCCTCTAGGAGCTGTGGGTAGGACTCCTGAAGAGTTTGTTTTGTACTGGGAAATAAATGTGGTTTTTTATTTGGATTTTTGGGAAGGTAGGGGGAAGGGAGTTATCTGTTCCTTTATGTAATTGCATTGTAATTTCTTATTAATGAAATAACTAAGTTTTTTTATCATCGCGTGGTGCCTTTTGATGAAATTTGTATTTTGAGTTATCTATGCCGATCGCTAAGTAATGCATAATCCTTTTGTTCAAGTATATGTTAAAGTGAACTGTCATTCTCGGAGATAAGAAAAGAATAGTTTTTGTGAAAAAGAAGGGTCGTGCTCATGTAAGATGTATGAGTTGCCTACATACCTCTAGGGTTTTTAAAAAATTTTAAATTTTTCTGGGAATGATTTTTTTTTTTTTTTGCAGAGGATCAGGCCCACGTAGTTCCGGGTAGAGGGAAATGGAGAGATTTTTTCTTTTTTTTCGAATTAAAGGAAAATGAGAAGAGTCATAGCGCGCCGAGATTTTGAACTATGGGTAAATTTTTTTGAGATGGTCCAGGTTGACTGGACGAGACATCTCTTCTCCGTCTAAGTCAGTGAGCATGGAGGCACCGCCGAACATTATCTTCTTGACAATGTATAGGCCGCTCCAATTGGGCTTGAATTTCCCTCTGGGGTTCAGATTGGCTCTACTATTTCTTTGTGGGCTAAATCCCCTTCTTGGACACCGCGATCCTTGACTCTCTTATTGAATGAACGTGCTATTCGGTGATGGTACCCTTGTATGTGATACAATGCCTTCAGCCTCCTTTCATCCAAGAGTGATAGCGCATCTAGGCGGCTTTGATGTCAGTCCTCCTCACTGACCTTGCTTTCAATAATGACACGTAACGAGGGTATTTCTAGCTTCACGGGTAGGACTTCTTCCATGCCATAGACTAAAGAGTAAGGGTTACCCCAACAGAGGTTCGAATTGAGGTTCGGTGGCCCCAGAGGGTGTATGGGATTCGATCGGCCCAATCTCGGTAACTTTCGATCATCTTACTGATGATGGCTTTGAGGTTCTTGTTAGCGGCTTCGACTGCACCATTGGTTTGAGGTCGGTAGGGAGAAGATTTGTGTCTCTGAATCCCATACTCTTTGACCACCTCTGTGACTTCTGCGTCAAAATGCAACCCATTATCTGACACTAGCTCGTACGGGACCCCATATCGGCAGATGATGTTTTTCTTGATGAATTTGGCCACTTTCTTGGTGTTTAGGACTTCGGATGACTCGGCTTTAACCCATTTGGTGAAGTAATTAATGGAAACCAGGATGAACTCATTCCCATTAGAGGCCTTGGGTGTAACCTTCCCTATAATATAGATCCCCCAAGTGGAGAACGGCTAGGGAGAAGTTATGTTGTATAATTCTCGCGGAGGCAAATGTTGAAGGTTGGAGAACTGTTGGCATTTGAGGCATTTTCAGACATAGGCTGCGCGATCCTGGATCATGGTGGTCCAGTAATATCCTTGTCGTATGATCTTCTTGGCAAGCATGTGACCATTCATGTGGGGCCCGCATTCCCCTCTATGGATTCTCTGCATTACCTCTTCAATGTCAGCCCCTGCGATGCAATGTAGATGGGTTCCATCGAAGTTTCTTTTGAATAATGCTTTGTGACAGATGATGTATTGGGTGACCAGTCTCCGGTGGGTTGCCCGATCTTTCTTGTTGGAACCCTCGGGATACTTACCATGCTTGAGGAGGTGCCATATATTATAATACCAACAGTTGGCTAGCTCGGGATCTTCTTTGGTGATGAGCTCAATGTGGTAGCAATGGGTTGGTTTATCTTGCCTTTGGACCAGGAAGGGGAACATTATTATTCCTTCGGGAATGTTGACCATGGAGGCTAAGGTAGTAAGGGCATCGGCTAGGTTACTCTTTACTCAAGGTAGGTAGTGGAAGGTGATGTCTTAGAATTGGGAGGCTTGTTCTTCTAGGTGGTAATGGAAGGGTTGGAGTTTCTCATCCTTGACTTTCCATTTTCTGATCACCTGACCAATGATGAGGGCAGAATTCCTATAGACATCTAGGCGTTGGATACCTTTCCTATGAGAAACTTTGAGACCTACTATACACGCCTCGTATTCAGTCATGTTGTTGGTGCAGGAAAAATCCAATTTGATGGCGATGGGAGTGTGGGAGTCACCTGAGGCAATCAGAAGTATCCCAATGCCATATCCCTTTTTGTTGGACGCGCCATCAAAGAACATTTTCCATCGAAGGTCATCTTGAGCAGCGTAAAAGATGTTTTCATTTGGGAATTCAGAGGTCCAGTCATCAGCCTCTTCCATGGGGGAGTCAACGAGGTAGTCAGAGATGAATCTTCCTTTCATGGCTTTCTGTGTGATGTACACGACATCAAACTCGTCTAAGAGTATCAACCATCGAACCATTTGGCTGGATAAGGCGGGTTTCTCAAGAAGGTACTTGATGGGGTCCATTCGGGATACAAGTTTAATGGGGAAGGTGAGCATGTAATATCGCAACTTTTGGGTGACCCAAACAAGCACGACACATGATTTTTTCAAAGCAGTGTAGTTGACTTTATACCCAACTAATTTGTGACTGCCATAATAGATGGCTTTTTCTTTGCGGGAATGTTCAAGGATTTGGTCTAGCAAAGCCCCAACTACAGTGTTGGTTATGGTTTGGTATAGGAGCAAGGGGAGATCAGACTGTAGTGGCATGAGTACCGAAGGTTGAGTCAGGTATTATTTGATTCGATCGAAGGCTTCTTGGCAGGCCTCATTCTAAACTTTGGTTGAATCCTTTCGAAGGAGTTTGAAAATTGGTTCACAAATGGAGGTGATCTGGCTGATGTATTGTAATTTCCCAAGGAAACCTCGAACCTCTTTCTCCGTTCGGGGAGGTGGCATCTCAAGTATGGCTTTTATCTCTCTCAGGATCTACTTCTATCCCTTTATCACTGGCTATGAATCCCAAGAGTTTTCCCTTTGTAACACCGGAGACACATTTCTGTGGATTGAGTCTCATCAGATACTGTCGCAATCGTTCGAAGAACTTTCGAAGAGCGGGAACTTGACCTTCTCTAGTTTTGGATTTGATAATCATATCATCCACATAGACCTCTACTTCTTTGTGAATCAGATCATGCAGGATGGTTGTGGCAGAACTTTGGTTGGTATCCCCAGCATTATTGAGATCAAATGGCATAATAGTGTAGCAAAAGGTTCCCCATGGGGTGCTAAACGCGGTTTTTTCTTGATGATCTGGGTTCATTTTGATTTGGTTGTACCCGGTAAACTCATCGACAAATGACTTGAGAGCATGATTGGCCGTGTTGTCCACGATCATGTCGATATTGGGTAGCGGGTAATCATCCTTTGGAGAGCCTTTGTTCAAGTCCCGATAGTCTACACACATCCGAACTTTCCGTCCAGCTTTCGTCAGAGGCACTATGTTGGATAGCCATGTGGTATATTCGATCACACGAATGAATCCCACGTTCAGTTGTTTGAGCACCTCTTCTTTAACTTTGAGCGACCATTCGGTGCAGAGCTTTCTCAACTTTTATTTAACCGACTTGTAATCTGGAAGAGTGGGGATCTCATGCTGAGCAATTTTAGGATCAATGCCGGGCATATCGTCGTAGGACCATGCAAAGACATCCAATAATTCCTTTAATAACTCTTCGAGTTTTGCGCGCTCATGCTCGTCGAGGGTAGCCCCTATCCTAATCTCACGCAGTTGGCTACTAGAACCGAGGTTAATAATAAAAGGCTCTTATTCATTAACTTGAACGCGATTATGTTATTTGTTATTAACCTTATTTATATCAGTTAAGAATTGTTCATTTGCAAAATCATCATCATCAAAAGTTTGATTAGAATCTAAACAATTATTTTAACACAACAAGATACTCAAAGTCTTCGTTTATTTCATTGACAGGAAAAATAGTATTGAGAACCTCATCAAAAGAGGTCTCGATTATATTTGAGCAAGGATAGACAACATAAGAAGAAATGGGGTAAACATTGGGGTTAGGTGGGATTTTAACAGGTAGAACCGACGCAACATGCCAGTTGAGGAGAGGTATATCAGTAGATTTAATCAGGTGGGATGGATCCAGTGATGTAGTGCCTGAATGAACCATGCAAAGTGTGAACCCAAGTGTCTATAAGTTAAATGAGTCCTCGGAGTCACTTTCCTCAGTTTCTTCGGTATCTTTGATGAGCGGTTGTACATGAACTTGGGAATTTTTGGCCCATGGGTAATTATCTTAGAAAAATATCTCCATTTCAGGTTTCATGTTTTTGTATGTATGGTCATACCATGGTTCCGAAAAGCCACAAAGGGGGAAATCCTCGCCCTCTTTGATGAATTGTCCATTCAAGGAGTCACCTGAGATGGTCTGGATGTAGTCTAGTCTTCTCTTTAGTCGAGATTGGAGAATCATTCTAAGATCTTGTTTTAATGTTTGATACCCAAAACCACAAGGAGGGAAAGCTTTCTCCAGGGAAATGGGATCAAGTATCCCTTGTTGTCTTTGTCCTAGCCCTAGTCTGGGCATGAAATTCATGTTTCTGAACATCTGAATTACATTGACATTGCCATGAGGGTTGTATTCTGGACAAACCCTTTCTTTGAAATCGTCCCCTGCCGGGAGTAGGATTAGATCAACTTGGAATCCTGATAGGAGCATATCATTTGACCCGTGTTGTATCTCAAGGATCGGACTGTGGTACTTACACCCTCAACATTATCGTCGTTGCCCAAAATGGTAATGACTCGTCTGTCGGCAAAAGAACTTCAATTTCTGATGGAGTGAGGAAGGCACACCCTTGCTACTGTGGAGCTAAGGTCGTCTGAGCAACAGGTTGAAACAAGACGGGATGTCAATCACTTGGAATTCAATGACGGGGTTTATAGAGCCAACCCCTATTATAATTTTATGGATCCCATCACCTCCCGACGGGTATTATCATAGGCACGTACAACAACGGAAGTTGGAATGAGGTAATTTTCTTTCAGTCCTAAGAATTTGAAGGTTCTTAATGGGCAGACATTTAAAGAGGAACCATTATCAACAATAGAGAGTGGTACGATTTTCCCCATAACTTCGACGGAGATGTTGAGTGTGTGATTGTGGTTCGTCCCAATTTCGGGGATTTCTTCTTCGAAAAAGGATAAAATTCGGGTTGAGGTTAAGGATCCAAATAAATTTATCACTTCTTCTGGTGTAGTAGAGGGAGAAACTATTGGTCTAGTGAGCAACTTGATCAAAGCATTTATGTGCTGCTAGGAAGACATGAAAAGCCCCCATAGAGTGATGTTAGCTTGCACTTTCTTCAGTTGATCTAGGATCTTTCTTTCCTCAAGGGTCATTCCTGGCATAGGAAGGTTTTCAATGCCCTTCCCCTTATCATTGGCTGGTAGTGAGATTGGGATCTGGTAATGCCTCCCTGATCTGGTCATGTGATTTACTGAAGAAGGGAAGAACATGAACCCTATATCTTCGTCTATCATGGGTTGTTTTGCTACCTTATTTATTTCTCCGAGGAGCTCCTAAAATGATATCATCCCACACATGTCGGCTACCAGGCCAGTTTTCTCAAAAGCTTATTCTTCATTCGAATCTTTGAATTCTCCCCCCCATCCGGTGGCAATAACTCTGTCTTTCCATGTAAAGTCAATGCATTCCACAACTTTAATGGCTTCCTCATACAGTTCTTCCCATTCTGTGGGGATATGTAAGGGTGAAGGGACCAGGCGCCCTTGTAATTTCAAAGTATCAAGTAACTCGGTCATACTACAAATGTCATTGGTTTGCATGAAGAATTCTACCATGATCTGGACGACATCATCTAGGCTGACTTCATCGATGGGTACCACCCATTTGTCTAATTCTCGAGCCCATTTTTGTGCTTCCAAGAATAGCGTGTTGAACCTCTGGTAAGCAATGATCATCTGTGAGGGCAATTTCAGCCCGAACTCTAGGAGTTGGTTTTAACACTTCTGATAATTACATGCCTCCATTTTTAGAACGGATACGGACAACGATGAATGCTCTGGTAAGGAGTGACAGTGCCTGATTAGTGAGGCTAATAGGGTTTAGGAGGAAATATGGCAAGTTTGGAGAGGTTTGGGAGAGTGTGTGGGTGTGATTTGAGTTGAGGGATCAAATTATGGGTCCATTTCTAGGAAGATAGCATTGGTATGATTTGGGAGTGGGTTGTGAGTAGTGTTTGGCTTAGGGTTGGAAGGTGGAGAAATGGTACCCCGGTCAATTATACCTTGGATTATGTTTCGTAGGTGAAAGCATTGGTCGGTGGTATGACCAGTAGTTTGGTGAAAGGCACAATGGACATCTGTCTTGAAGTTTCTTGGAAGTGGATTGGGCAATGGACGGGGATCCAAGGGTTTGATGAGGTTTTCGTTTAACAGGGACTGATAAACTTTGGATAGGGGAGCATTGATCCAGGTGTATTATTTTTGGATTGGGACAGGACGGCTTTCTAGTGCCCATGAAGTGGTTGGTTGTGAGATATTATTGATGGTTGAGACTGCAGCACTGGAAGGTTTGTCATGTTTTCTGGGGTGAACTCTCTGGACACTTTCTTTGGTTCAACCTATATTTTAGCAAGACCTTCCTCGATTTCTACTCCTGCTTCTCTGAGAGCTCAGAAGTGGTGATAGTATTGTCCTTCCATGGTATCTCGGACATGGGGCAAGAAGTGCTTATTCACTATGTTGACTTGTTCTTCCTCGGATGTCCAATTGATCATAGTGGTTGCCTTTTCCCTCCATCGGGATATGAAGTTACCGACTGATTCCCTAGAGTTATATTTGAGAAGCTCTAAATCAAAGCGGGTGACCTTAAGATCTTCGTTATATTTATACTGTGACATGAATTCTCGGGCTACATCTTCCCAGTAACGGATTCTGGACTCCTCGAGAGACAAAAACCATTGGAGAGCGCTATCCTTCAGAGTTTGATGAAACAATTGATCCATCACTTCTTCAGAAGCCCCTAGGAGAGTCATAGCACGGTGATAACTGTGAAGATGGACAATTGGGGGTCCACTTCCTCCAAATTTCTCGATATTCGACATCTTGAACTTCTCGGGTAACCTTACCTTAGGATAAGGAGCCATATGGGTGTGATACATGTAATTTCTGGAGATTCTGACTTGGTCAAAATTCTTAGTTAGTATCGTGAGATCTTCTTTAACCTTGTTCAACTCTTCCCCTTTTGGATCAATGACCACGGACAAGTTAGCTCCATTGGGGCAAGGTTTGTCATAGGAAGCTGGGCAGGCGGTGACCCATTACCAGGAGGGGCAAGGGGAGCATGTTAATATTCGTTGGGAACCCAAATAGGCTCGGGAGGACCCATAACGTGAGGGAATAGGGCATCGGTCTCTTGAGGAACAGGAATCTGGTTTCGTTGCATTTCTCAGACCTCAGCCTGAAGGTTGTCAATTTTGGACACGAGCTGAGCTAAAAATGCCGTCAGATCTGGCTAGGTAACTGGTACTTGATCTGTGTTCTCCATGGATAGTGGATTAATACCAGACTCGGAATAGGTAGCAGGGGAACGAACGGAACTCCGGGGTGATTTGACTGAATATTGAAGCCAATAAGGAGCCAGGCCAAGGGCATGCGATCGACCTGAGAGGGTGTAAAATGGGATTTATTTTTGACAAAAAAGGATGAAATATTTTTGATATTTTTTTTAGATTGAAAGACAAAATATTTTTGGATTTTTGGTAAAGAAAGGAGAAATATTATTCGATTTTTGATAAAGAAGGGAGAAATGTTTTTGGAAGATGGGTCTCAGCATGATTATTATAATTATTATATTCTCACTTGTATTAAATTCTCCTAAATGAAAAATGAAATACCAGACGGGGCCTGAGCCTAGAAAAGTTGGGTCTGTAACATATACAAAGCTATGGATGGACTTGTAACCAAGCTCACGGGTAGGGTCCCGTTTTAAAAATGCACAAAAATTTGGGCGGCAGGCTGACCCGAAAGTTTGGCAGAGTTTTGGGTTGAAACCAACAATCTAACATGCGTGTCCTAGGCTTGACATCTGTATGTGGGTATGCAGTTTGGTTGGGTGAATCTGAAAGGGTTCCCCCCTTTGGCGTGGATTTCACGATATACGTCCTTCTTTTGAGGCCAATCGGTATGTGTGGACAAGACATTTGATATACCTGAGTGTACGTGAATTGTCTCACTATATACCTCATGGGGATGATACGCGTGAGAGCGAATTCGATATACTCGACGTATGTGATTGAGTTCCCTGTGATATACCTCCCGTCATAACTTCGGTCAAGAAGTACAATGTGGGGGAACCATTTGATATACGTTGAACGTACTTGGCCAATGTAAGGTGAGACTCATATTGCTTAGGCTAACTGCTTCCTGTTGGACCAGCGCCCATCATGAAGTGACCCTCCAGTTACAGGACAGAATTTGGTCAATCATAGTGCTCTTTGGTGATATCATGTGATCATGCATGATTCTCTTATTAGTATCTTATGAGAGTATCTTTCTTGATCATGCCCAACAGGGAGCGAAGTATGAATACCAATGGTATACCAAGTATGGGCGATGTTTGCAACATGGGGATATATGTGATCCTAGGTGCACGTGGTGTGAAGCGTACATGGAGAATTTTCTATAAATTTGTGAATAGAATTATAAGCATGAGGTACACATGAATAGTAAAGGGAACACGCAAAATAGGGGAAAATATAAACAAATATAACATCCATGTAAATAGAGTCTAGCCCTCAAAATAAATATTCCTCAGCAGAGTCTCCACTGTGGCCATCCGAGAATCCTAGCAGCGAGAGAGGATCCTTGGTCCAGCACGTCCCTCTCGGGAGCGCTTCGATCGGCGTCATTGATGAGGTGAAAAATGTAGAGAGATGGAGTCGCCAGTCTATTTTACTTAAGACAGACAAAAGAAGAGGAAGCCACCCCGAAGGAAAACATCCAAATACATACTGATACATACGAAACCAAAATAATTTGAAAAGGGTCCGGAGGCTAAGTTACAAAATGGGAAGGTGTTAGGCACCCATTCCTCCCGTAGGGTCTCTTATGGGTTGTTGCTATTTTCCTTTATTTCCCCGTGATATGTGTGCATATGTATATGTAGTAGAGGTAGGAATCATCGACCTGTATCATGGAAGAGATAAAGCAAGTCATCCATAGGAATGTTCCTAAAAATAATATTAGAAAATAGGATTTATGTAATTATCCTAGCTTTGATCATTATAAGGGAATGATAATGCATGAGGAATAATACGCCACTAAGAACAAATATGTGTATATGTAAATATATAGAATCTAAGAGAGTTAAGTTTAAAGAACGTGGAAAAAGTAGGAAAAGGACTCGAGTCTCGGGTTTTACCTCGAGACGCCTACATAGCCTATAGAGGCATCAAAGTCCACGTAGTTTGTATGCAAAATGAGGGGTGGGATTTTTCCCATAAATCCAATCGGGTACTTCTCTTATATGTGTGTGTGAGAGAGAAACTGTTTTAGTTGTGAGAAAGGTGTGGGAAAAGTGTGAGAATTGTTCTTTGGAATTTATGAGCAAATCCTATTTTTCTTGTTTTTTGGGTTTTATTTATATGAAAATAAGTGATTTGCAAGAATACTAAATAAAAACTATATTAGGATATGTGAGATAAGACGATAAAAGTGCTAAGTAATAAAACAAGTTAATGCGAATTTAGGGGAATTCAAAGAGAGAGCTAAGAAAGTTGGACCTTCTTGAAGATCTTGAGCTTGATCTTGGATGTTGTAGAGCAGCCCTTGCACTTGGGTGATGGTGGAGAGTACTTAATTCACCAAGTTTGATGAAGAAATTGATGAAAGGTGAAGGTTGGAAAGGGATTTGGATGTGGAAATCACGCTGAATTCGAGAGGGATTTTCTGAGCTTGCTGAGAGTGATGGATCTATTCTATTCTTATTCTTTTGGAATGAGGTTAGGCCCTCCTTTTTATAGGCCCAGGTCATTTTTGATCATCATAGTCCTGGTCCTGCCAATCGGCAGGTGTGATTAGGCACACTGCCGATAGCCAGGGTTTGGAACCTGTCGTTTCGCAGTGTCTTTCAGGTTCCTTCGGAAAATCGGTCGTAGAGTGCAAACCGCTGATCCAAATCGCACACGGGGTGAACCGTTAGAAAGGTATTTCAGAGACCTTTGAAAGTCCTTTGGACTGCTCCCCGGTCCGAGAGTTGACTTGGTGTTAAATGTGTCTCGGAAGCGTTCGTCGATCCTTTGAACGGTGGATTATCGGGCGCAAATGTATTGTTCGTCTGCATGGTAAGTCAGAATCGTGCATGGGGTGGAGCATTGGAAAGAATAGGGGATGTAGTTAGACATTCCAAAGAGTTTGACCTAGTTTGGGGAGTTAACTTTGGTCAATCGGGGCCTGGAAGCGTTCGGTGACCTTTCGAAGTAAAACGGATCGTTCGTCCGTATCGTAAGTCAGAATCGCGCACGGGGCAGGCCGTTGGAAAGGTGTTTTAGTGAAATTTAAAGATTCATTCAGTCTCGGTCGAGCTGAAGAGTTAACATTGGTCAAACGAAGCCTGGGAGCCTTCGGTGACCTCCTGATAGAGTTTCGGGAGAAAACGGGTCGTTCATCCGCCCCGTAAGTCAGAATTGTGCACAGATGGACCGTTTGAAAGAGGTTTCATTTCCCTTTAAAGATTTCTTCAGTCACGTTCGAGATAAAGAGTTTAAATTTTGGTCGAATGGAGCCTGGGAGTGCCCGATGGCCTTTAGGTCAGGGTATGACTTGGGTTTGCAATGATGAAGGGATGTGCTAGGGACCTAAGGAGAGGTTGGGGGTATTAGAATGGGGTGCCTACAATGATGTCTCCACTTGTCACAACTAAGAAACCCCTTAACACCAGCAAAATAAACAAAAAACGCATCTGCTGCACCTACTGCCTATCACTCTCGTCAATCCTCCTTCGCATTAATAACTCTCTCAAAAGATACAAACATACAGAATCCCCAGAGACCACCCTCTCCACATCACCCAATGTCGGCGTCACCCTTAGAGTCATATCCACCTCAATCGGCACCCCATCACAATCCAGCCCTAATAGTTGCTTCACATCTATGGGAGTCGTCGTCATTTCCTCAAAGCCAAAATGAAAGGTGTGAGTGGTGTCCCATCACCTCTCCCCCAGAGCACAGAGAACATTTGTAGAACGAGGCATATCATCCAAAGCAGACTCCAGTCCCAAAATTGACTGATGACAGCATCCAATGCACCACAGATGAAAGGTACTCCCAAATATCCCTAAACCTCGTCATCCATCGGGCACACATAGTCGACATAGAAACATCTGACAGTCAAAAGTAAAAAAGCAAAAATCCTTATCAAAATTCAAGAAATAAGGAAATATCGGTAAGAAAAAAGTAAGAGAATACCAAATGTCATTTATACTTACATAACCACCAGGGTTCACCACCTTAGAAGAGCGATGATGTGAAGGCAGGCATAAGAGAGTCCGATCATCACCACTACTCGAATGAGTCAAAAGAGTTTTTACTGCCCAAAGCAAGGAGCACCCTAGCCCTTCATTATAAGCCTGCCCAATTGTCGACATCGAGCCACGCCATGTGTGTTGCACTACTAGGGAACTCAGCCATCCTGTTGACCTTGCAACGTTTGAATGATTTGCAAAAGCAAATTATAGAAGAAGGAAAGTTAAAAGGATGTGAAAATGAGGAGAACCCGCCCCTTTTTATAGGAGGCCAAGGGGCATACCGATCGGCATCTCCCGACCACTCGCCAATCGACGCTATCCCTCCACCTGCTCGTGGTACCCCAAAATACCGTGCCATTTCCATTTTTCACCCTCCTAACCATGCTGGTCCGCACCCTGTTTAAAATTTCATACAATAATTCCCAAAAAAAATGTCGAAAAATTCCCAAATAAATTTTCACCAAGAAAAACATTTTTACCACACTCATTTCCATGGTGAAACTTTTATCTCCCCAGCAGAATTATCGAAATCAATTCCATGTCTCCCCAATAATATCTCCAAAGGACACCATAAAAACCAATAAATTACCCAGCTAAGAGAAATACAATCCTCGGATCATTCCCTCTTACCTAGTGAAATCTAAAATCAGTCCCAGTGAAGACGCATGATACATATCCGTAGTAGAGTCCCCAAAATTCCCAAAAGAAAGTTACAACCTTAAGCCCACAAAATTGGCTTTGACCTATAGAATTGGTCACTTCTACTTAAGCCCGCAGAATTAGTCACCTTTATCTGAAGCCCGTAGAATTGGCTTTGACTTGCAAAGTTCGTCGATACAACTTAAGTCCTCCTAATTGACCTCGGACCACAGAATTAGTAACTTCCTACTTTGACCTCAGTCATCACCACCTTTAGGTACTCGGAATCAGCTAGCCCCAACTTTCCCTTTAGGTCCTCAGAATCGACCTCGACCTTCTAAACCGGTTGTCCTTATCCTTTAGGTTTGAGGAATCAACATCTTTCTAAAAACATCATGTGGTGTGTATTTGACGGCTTTCACTTATTCCAAGCTAACCCATCGAGGGGATATATAGACACTGCATTCTAATACCTCTCTAAGTTTCTCCTTAGGTCCCTAACACCTCACCATTTCACTACAAACCCTAGGTCGCACTTCGAGTACCGATCTGAGGCCATCAAGTGCTCCTGATCCCCGTTTAACTCTGGTCAACTCTATCGTCGGAGAAAAATCTCATTGAACCTTTTAAGGTCTCTGAATACCTTTCCAACGGTCTGCCCTATGCATAAATCATCATAACGATTCAGATGAATTGCCCATTTTACTACTAAAAATCTATTCGGAGTCTATCGGGCACTCTCGAGCCCCAATTTGACCTCATGAAACTTCATATTCAGAGTTAAATATCTTTAAATCTTATAAAGGCACTAAAACCCCTTTCCAAGGGTCTATCCCATACGCAAAATGACATAACAGTTAGGACGAACGATTCGTTTTCCCTTAAAAATAATTGGGAGACCAACGGGCGCTCCCGGGTTCCGTTTGACCAAAATAAACTCTCCAATTTGAATGAGACTAAATGAATATCCGAAGGTCTCTGAATACCCTTTCCAAATGTCTGCCCCATGGATGAGTCTGACTCACGGTGCGGACGAACGATCTGTTTTACTCTGAGAGATCTTCAGGAACTTTCGAGCCCCGGTTGACTAAAGTAAACTTTTTGAGCCAAGGAAAAACCTTTGTAATGTCAAATTAAATATCTTAAACTTTCCAACGGTCCGCTCCGTGCACGATTCTGACTTACCATGTGGACGAACGATCTGTTTTCGTCCGACGATCTCCCGTTCAAAGAACCGACGTGCGCTTTTGAGCCACATTTAAACCAAAGTCAACTCCTGTACCCTGGAGTAGTCCAAAGGACTCTTGAAGGTATATTAATTACCTTTATAATGGTATTCCCTATGCACGATTCAGATGAACGAATTACGTTCCACGACTATTTTTCCAGGATAATCTGCATGAGACAATCAATTGGGAAGTCCAGTTCCTTGCCTATCGGTAGTGTGTCTAGGGTCACCTGCCGATGGGCAGGACTAGGGAAATGTCGATCGGCACCACCCTCCACCCTATAAATATAGGGCATGACCTCACTCCCAAGACACACCTAAGATCCATCAGCATCAGTGATCTCAGTAATATTTTCTCGAAATCAACAAAGTTCTTCCATGTGAATTTCCATTCCAATTTATATTCCCATCCTTTTCATAACAAATTTAGAAAATCTAATTCTCTCTCATCCAACATTCATCTCACATTCAAGGGATTTCATCCAAGATCAAAGATCAAGCTTCAAAGAAGGTTCAAATCCTTCCCTCTATCTTCAAGTTCCTTTTTTTTTGCATAAGTTACATTAGATTCATTGTCTAGTTCTTAATTTAGTTCATACATATTAATATCTAAATTTTTATTAGTATATTGCACATACTTATTTTCTATAAAAAAAACAAATAAAAAAGAGGGATACACCCATAAATTCCGAACGAGATTATCCATCACACTTTTTTCAAAACCAAAAGATATTTTTCTACACACACCTATAATAAAATCTCATTCGAATCTGTGGGATAACCCCCACCTCCATGTTGCATTCTTAATACTTGGACTTTCATGCCCTTATAGGCGACGTAGGAGTTTTGGATTAAAACCCGAGACTCGAGTCTAATTTTTCAATTGTCTGATTTTTCAATTTTTCAATTTTCTAATTTTCTCAATTTTCTAATTTATCAATTTCTCTAAATCCTCCAATTTTCTTAAATTCCTCATTTTCATATTCTTAAAGTAAAATACACATTATGTTTATTAGCGTTTCTTCCAATACATATTGTCGTTTCATACTAACGATAAATATCGCGATAAACGCACGAATAATATTTTTAATATATATTATTTTGGAAATATTCCTATGGATGATCTCACTCTATCTTTCCTATGGTTTGAGTTTAACGATTCCGATCTCCATTATATATACATGCACATACACTTCACGGAGAAGTAGAGGAAAACAATAACACTAGCCCATGAGAGATCGAAAGGGCGGGATGGGTGCCTAACACCTTCCTATTCCGTAACTTAGCCACCGAACCTCTGAACTATTTAGTTTCGTATGCATCATTTTGTCTTTGATGCCGTTCTCTCGAGGTGGAGACATATTCTTTTGCCTCTTTTGTGAAAAATAGGCTGGAGATTACATCCTTTTACATTTACCCCCACACCAATGACCTCCCAAGTGTTCCTAAGTAAGGGTGTGAGTCCTTTCGACCCCCCTTCCTTCTCCACCATCTATCCCCCTCCGAGTGAGCAAAAAAACGAGAGATCGAGAGGAGGCCCGATGCCTTATCTTTATTGGTATGGCCACAGTCGACATGCCTGAGGGAATAGTAATCGCACTTTTCTATGTTCAGAAAAAAGATATGCCCATTCACTACTACCACATTGAACTCGTTACCGAGGAAGATTTTGATATGGCTGAGTTATGGTACTATGACATATGGTGCCTCATCATATATGGTAATTATCCCCAAGGCACAAAGAAGAAATACCGTGAGACCCTTTGCAAACCGACCGCCCAACACATCATCCGTGATAAAGCGCTTTTTAATAAAAACTTTTATAAAACCCATTTTCACTATATAAAAGGGACTGATGTTGAAGAAATAATGCAGAAGATCCACAGTGGGGAATGCAGGAGTCACATAAATGGTCATATGCTTGCTAAAAAGATCATCCGTCAAAGGTACTATTGGACCACCATGGTTCAATATTGCATTGCTTATGTTCGAAGATGCCTCAAATGCCAACAGTTTGCCTATCTCCAACACTTGCCTCATCGATAGAAATATAGCATGACCTCTCCCTGGCCCTTTTCCACGTGGAGCATTGACGTAATATGGAAGGTCACTCTCAAAGATTCAAACGATTAAGAATTCTTCCTGATCACCATTGATTACTTCACCAAATGGGTTGAAGTTGACTCATACATAGTAATGAATGCTAAGAAAGTGTACAAGTTTATAAAAAACATCATCTGTTGATATGGAGTCCCCATGAGTTAGTATCAGATAATGGAATCCATCTCGAAGCTGAGGTCACAAAATTAGTCGACATGTGAGGGATTCAAAAACACAAATCTTCTCCTTACAGATCCCAACCAATAGTGTTGTCTAAGCTGCTAACAAAAGCCTCAAAACCATGATCAACAAGATGGCTGAGAGTTAGGAAGATTGGATCGATTGGATCCCTTATTCCCTCTGAGGCTATCGCCCTTCAATCAGAACACCCACTGGGGCTAAACCTTATTCTCTAGTATATGGCATATAAGCGATCCTACCCATTGAGCTAGAAATACCTTCCATTTGCATCATGCTTGAATAACAATTATCGAAGAAGAATGGCATCAGAGCCACTTAGACAAACTATCACTCTTGGATGAAAAGAGGTCGAAGGATCTATATCATATACAGGGGTATTATTGCCAAATTCAATAAAAAATTCAAGGACCGCGGTGTCAAGAAAGGAGACCTTGCCCTCAAGGAGATCATAGAACCCGTCTAGACCCTAGAGGGATATTAAACTGAATTGTATCGACCCCTACATTGTGAAGAAAATTATCTTTGGAGGTGCCATTATGCTCATAGACCTCGATGGAGAAGAGATGTCACGCCCAGTCAACCCGGACCGTCTCAAGAAATTTTACCCTTAGTCCAAAATCTCAGTGTGCTACGACTTTTCTCATCCCCCTTCTATTCTAAAAAAAATCTCCATTTTCCCTACCGAAAACTACATGGGACCTAATCCTCTCAAAAACATTTTCTTTTCAAAATGAAACCCATGAAAACTTTTAAAACACCTAGAGGTATCTACGAAACCCATACACCATACATAGGCCCAATCCCTTTATTTTTTAAAAAATGATATTCTTTTCTAACCTTCGAGGACGGTGGCCAATTTTGTCATGTACATGAACAAAAGGATTATGTATGCCTTAGTGATTGGTAGAGATAATTCAAATGTAAAATTCATCAAGAACCATAACAAAATATGATTAAAATCTTCTTTTATTTCTAAATAAGGAATAGAGCGTTGTTACATGAAGTATCAGTGAAGAGAGTAAAGCAAACCACCCCTTACACTGACTAAACCATACTTAAACAAATCTAACCCATACTAAGCTACACAAAAATTATTTCAAAACCTAATAATACAAAACACCAAAATTACCATAGCTTCATACAAAAATCTCCCAAACTTCACAAGACATTTCCTTTAACTACCCGATGACCCGACATCATCATTATTTTTTACCTCTGGAGGTCCCAAGTCTCATACTCCTAGTTAACACTTCGTATGCACTCCGTGGGGTGGTAAGCCCTGATAAGCATGGACAAAACCACAAAACCTTACTCCATGGTGTCGAAGGCAATTAAAAACCTTTGACTTGTCTCTTCTGCCCTAATTTTCTCTACTACCCGCTTATATTATCACATTAGATAGACCCTAGACACATGCCAAGCCCCTTTTATAGATTGTGACATATGGGTAGATGACCGACGGCACTGTCATAAGGATCCTAACATCATGCGCAGTGATTCAGTCAATTCTTCCACCGAGAATTAATTTGTTATGCGAGGGGGCACAATTCGTTCCCAACTAACTTGGCGCATAAACTGCCAGGGGAAATTAAAGGAAGTCTGGCAAAGGCCGACCAACCAACCACATATATCGATACTCTTCAAGATGAAAAACAGGCGGTAACTCTCCCCCACCACAACACTGATCAGTGAAGACACTGGGCTTCTTGCTCTGCAAACTTGTTAACCCAACTCTCTACAGATGGGTCGACACTGAAGAAAGGCCGGATAAAGAAATTATGCATACCTTCCAAGGGATACTCAGGAGGGAACGCCATATAAAACCTCTTTAAAAGTCACATGAACAACATTATTAGGATCCCCTTTAAAAAGTCATAACGACCCTCCTTCCAAGTGTCTAGACCGTTTAGGGTCTCAGCCAGCACAACTACCATAGGAGACATCCATGATGTTATTGCTCCCACTTGAATATCTACCGTCAAATCCCCAATCACCAAAGCCTCGCAGTAAGGCCCAAGGCGACACCTTCAACAAAAGTAGCATCGTAAAAATATATCAAGTGAACTGAATACATAACTTCCTAAAGAGAAATAATCCCTCTAATAACAAACGGTCATGTGGCCGAAGGAGAATGTGAAGTAACTCCGCCAGAAATGCTCCGGCAAAATAGAAAAAATATGCATATCCACCACCACACTAGGGATAACCCCCAACATGGCTGAGAATTATTCTTAGGTCGGGAAGATCTCATCTAGGACAAAACGAATACATGATCCTCAGGGTACCAAAATTTTACTATCGCTGCAACAAGTTCCAATTTGTGGATCGATTATGCCATAGAGGAACCCAATGCTGGTTGAAAGCATCGTAATCCACAATGTATAGGCACCTAGACTTCAGATCTTCAAGGTAAGAGGATAATTGTTCGTACATGGTAAGAGCCATTTGAAAAATAAGAAATGAGAACCAGGAAGCAAAATATGGGTATTAGTGGACAAAGCACATCCCATACCCCTCCTTTTATACTCAAAACCCTTGGCAAAAATATAAGAACTCTGGAAACCCGATTAATTTTCTTCCTTACAGCAGTACACTAATGTACAGGAAAATGTAATAAATGCCTAGGGATGATTTGACTTGACCCCCATGTCGATAGACAGATCAATGGGACACTGATCGACAACTCCCTTATTTTGGAAAATCCCATCTATCCTCTTTTGACAAAATCAGTTGCCAAAAAAAATCCTTATTTTGAATAATTGCCCAGGACATTCATTTTTAATTACTTATTTCCTCTATTTTATTTTCCTCGAAAAATCATTCCTGTTCAAGGATACAACCCTCTCATCGATTAGTTCTCGGATAAAGTACTCATGTATCGTAATGTGTTTGGTGCACGAATGCTGGACTGGATTGTAGAATATGTGTATCGCGCTCGTGTTATCATAGGAAATAGTCTTGGTGTGTTGTGATATCCCATAATCCTACAACTTTTGCTTCATCCATAAGAGTTGCGTACAACAACTCCCATCGACGATGTACTCAGCCTCTGCAGTGGACAAAAAGATGGAGTTATGCTTCTTACTCATCCACGAGACAAGAGCAACCCCATAATAAAAATACCCACTTGAAGTTCTCCTACATCCATCTGCATCCCCTGCCCAATCGGCATCCGAATAGGCAGATCAACTGTTGTCGGTATAAAAGGAATACCAAATGTCATGTGAGAGAGTGCCACTAACGTATGTGATAATGCATTTAAGAGCGTGTAATTGTAACTCTTTTGGGGACGTCTGATATCGTGCATAGACTCCAACATTAAGGGCTATGTCGGGATGACTAGCAGTCAAGTATAGAAGACTACCAATTATACTTCGATATAAGGTTTTCTCTACATCCTTGCCTAAAGTGTCCTTACTAAGCATCGTCGAGGTACTCGTGGGGGTGCGAGAATGCTTAGTGGAGTCTAACCCAAACTTCTTCACGAGCTCTCTTGCATACTTGGATTGGGAGATGAACATACCATCCTCTAGCTGATGAACCTAAAGACTAAGGAAGAATATAATCTCACCAACCATGCTCATTTTGAGCTTATTCTTTATCTCCTCCTCAAAGTTGTGAGCATGGCGGGAGCACGTTGATCCAAAGGCAAATGTCGTCCACATAGAGTTGGGAAATCAAAATAGCACCTTATCCTCTCCTAATAAACAATGACTTATCTACTCCCCCTCTCTTGAATCCATAGGATAAAAGATAGGAATTAAGTCTCTCTTACCAAGCATGGGTTGCTTGCTTCAAACCATACAGGGCATTCCTTAGATAATAGACGTGTCCAGGATGCTTAGGGTTTTAAAACCTTTTTAGTTGTTCCACGTCAACCTCCTCATATAGAATTCCATCCAAAAAATCACTCTTTACATCCATCTGATAGAACTTGAAGCGCAAATGACATGCGATGGCGAGTAGTAGGCAGAAGGAATCAAGCCTCACAACAAGAGAAAATGTCTCCTCAAAAAGTCTACACGCTCAATCTGTGTGTAGCCCTGAGCGACCAACCTAAACTTATTACATATAATGGTACCATTATTATCCATCTTATTATTGAAGATCCACTTAGTACAAATCACATTCTTCTCACAAGGATGGGTGGCAAGTTCCTAGACATCATTCTTTCTAAACTGAAGCAACTCTTCCTGCATAGCGGATATCCAGGGTTCATCTTTGAGTGATTTTTATATATTCTTGGTCTTGACTTTGGATGTATAACACAAAAAGTTAATAGCGCTCCCTAGCTAAGATCAAGTCTTGACCCATAAGGTGGGATCTCCTAAGTGGCTAAAGGGTCATAATCCTTACGAACGCAAGAAGGTTTATCCCCTAGGTCAGGAGTGGGGTCCACCCTAGGTGTGTGAGGAATAATGGGATCATCACTAAAGGGTGCATCATCCTCAAGAAATGGTCAGAATCAACAAATGTCGGCGGCTCATCATCTTTAATAGTAACATTTATTAATTCCATAACCTTAGAGCTACTCAGGTTAAAAACTCGGTATGCTCTACTCGTCGATGAATATCCTAACATAATTACCTCATTGCATCAGGAGTCGAACTTTACTAATTTCTCTCTATCCCTAAGGATGTTGCATTTATTCCCAAAGACACAAAAATACGAAAGGTTGGGCTTCTTCCATATTCTTAATTCATATGGCGTCTAAAGTGTGTGTGGACGAAGATATACCCTATTCACCATGTGGCACGCAGTAGACACCACCTCTTCCCAAAACCTCCTAGAAACTCTAAGACTTAGAAGCATAGATCTAGACATATCCTTTATCGTCCGGTTCTTCCACTTAAAAATCCCATTTTGCTGAGGATTTTTCACAGTTAAAAATTGATGTATAATTCCAAGGCTATCACAATAAAAATCCACCTTTGCTTATTTAATTTTTTTATTATTGTCACTACGCATTCTGTTGATTGTGACGCCGTATTGATTTTATAGGACACGACACTTGGTCATAAGAAACTCTACAGCATTGGATTTCTTTCTTAGGAAACTAACAATCGAATAATGATAGAAATCATCTACCATCACGAGGATATACCTCTTACCACCTAGACTCTCAGTGTGAGTATGACCTATAAGATTTATGTGAATCAAATCAAGCACGCATGCAGTGGTAATGGAATTAACTTACGATAGGGACTACAGAGTTTTTTTCCCTACTAACAAGGACCACAAACCATGGAAGTTTTCTTTTCAAGTGATGGCAAGCCACGTACTAGGTCTTTTTTCGCTAAATGGTCTAAATCTCCAAAAGTAACGTGACCTGGACGTAGATGCCACGAATCCATAGATGAGATCATGGAGCTTTTGTACACAAATGACATCTTGGGAACAATACAGTAATAATTTTATTCTTTCCTCACCCCTTGTAGTAGAAGTTTACCGGCTTGATCATAAACGTTACATTCATTTTGGTCAAACTTCACAGCAAAGTCTACGTCGCACAACTGGTTAATACTGAGAAGGTTTCGTTTCAAACCTTTGACATACAAAACATTATCTATCTTAGGAAAATTGGGTATCTTTACTATACCTTGTCCTATTATGCTTGATTTACTCCCATCTCCAAAGGTGACTTATCGTCTTTGTGATCCTCAAGGTTGGTAAAAAATAAGACGTCACCAGTCATAAGCCTGGAGCAACCACTATCAAAATACCAATGGGAGGTATTAGGTTCCTTAAGAGATACATGGACAACAAGGGCTTTCTCTTCTTGCTTAGGCACCTAAGTAGTGGTGACTTTTTATTTACCCTCGTCATTGTTGGGTCTAATCGGGATATTAGAAATATCCAATGACAAAAAATACATTCATTGGAATACTTCCATCAAACTGTGAGAAATGGATACAAGACACTCAAATTGCTCTTTAAGTCTAGCAAAATCGCTGAAGTGGTGCGACGGAGTACGCGTACGTCAAGTCGAACCCAAACTATAGAAAAACTCCCTAAGGTGGTCGTTTCATTTGCAATAAGTTCAGAAATAATTTATCTTAGGCCGACCTTAGTTTTATTTTCTTGGACGAACTTTTCTTTGGGGTATTGGTTAAGGTCCATAAGGATTCACAATGAATTTAGGAAATGGTTCCAATGCAACATGTGACATGGAAGCAATGTTGAAACCAATTCCCTGTCTCTTAGTCCATGTCACCTTTCTATTTCTCAACACTAATCTCAATCTCTCTAAAAACTCTCTCCCCCAAATCTCTCTCTCTCTCTCTCTCTCTCTCTCTCTCTCTCTCTCCTAAATACTTCTCTAGTGTAATGATCCTAATTGCTAACCCTCTGTTTTGCCTTTTCATTTTGAAGGACTTAGGGTATAACTCGACGTAGGCGCGCTGTAGGTCACACTCACTCTCACATACATCATCCTTACCATCACTTAAATTATTTTCACTATCGAGGTGTCCTATGAAGTAGCTTCGTCATCATGACTAGCCATGAATGCAGTGAAGTTACATTCATGCGGTGATTCTTCTCCTGAATCCACCGACTCAACACCGCTCTCGTCATTAAGGTTGGCATTTAAGGTGGCTTTGCCCTTGCGTTTACGCTTTAACCTAGTTAGGCATTCATATGCTTTGTGACCTCTCCCTTTACACCCGTAACACCTCTCCTCCTCTCTCTTTGGGATTTCCTTTTTATCTTTTTCAAATTTCTTCCCATTATTATTTTTCTCAAAATTCTTTTTATCTTTAAAATTCCCATTACCTTTTTGTTTGAGAAGTTTCTTGAAATTTTTAGAAAAAAGGGCTAAGTCATCTAAATCAAAGTCAGACTCATAATCGAACGACTCCTCTCTCTTACTAGACAACTCCTCTCTCTTACTAGACTACTCCTCACTCTTTTTAGACCGAGCCTTAAGTGTGATCCCCTTTTCTTTGGGTTTAACCTTTTCAGGAAACATGTTGATTTCTTATGTTTGAAGGTCTCCTACAAGATCTTCTAACCTAAGAGAATCTAATAACCTTAAAAAATTAAGCACAGTGACTTTTGGGATAAAATGCTTAGGGAGTGTTTTTAAAATCTTTTTAAATACTCGTGTGTCAAGAATCTTTCACCAAGATTAAAGCTAGTATTGACAACATTTGACAGACGTGCATAAAACTCATCAAAATGTTCAGATTCAATCATTTTTATAGTTTCAAATTGAGTAGTTAAATTTTGCAATTTAGTTGCCTTAACGACATTTGATCCCTCATATGTAATTTGGAGGATATCCCATGCCTCTTTTGATGTGGTACACGTCATGATACATGGAAACTTGTTCGGTGAGATGGTCCTAGAAATTACACTAAGGCCACGTGAATTATAAGTTTCGAGTTTAAATTTATCCTCAGCCCAGCAAGATGTAGGTTTAAGATTAGCCACATTATCTATGGTGACAGTGGGAGGAGTCCACCCTCTTTCACAAATTAACTACACATCGATAGATTTTAAAGTAAATTTCATGAGGGATTTCCAATAAGTATAGTTTGTACCTTCAAAAACTGGCATTCAATTATATAAATTATCCATTGAACTTAGCTTTTTCAAAAATCAATTTTTTTTAAAAAAAATTGATGTCTAGAAAAATTTTGGGGAAACATTACACGGTAGAATTGTGTAAATGGCTCTAATACCAATTTGAGAGCACGCTTCCATTCAATGTCTTAACTTATTTAATTAAACTCCAACTATATCACCAGTTTTAATTAAACCCTAAACATGCATCTAAGTGATTGAAAGCAATAAATTCATCTAGCATCCAATCCAACACACACAAAAGCGAATTTCAGGAAAAATCCCCAAATGGGGAAAAAAATTTATTTCACTATTTAATATAAACCATGATTTACATGTAAATAGAGAAATACAATATTTTTTATAGACGAATACCGCAAGCCACGATTCGTTGTCTTCAACAAGAGCTCCCGCAAGAACTCCAAGAATCAGTAATGGAGATAGCTTCCCTTCTCCACAAGTACCACTCCAAGAATGGGTAAGATCAATATAAGGGTTTCTCAATGATTCATAAACATATATAGGGATGTTTGAGTGAATCAAAATGGGTTTTAGCCTTCAAATATGAAGACTTAAATCGCAGCACGTCTATAGAAGGAAGAGTTAAAAAGTCTTACGAAATACCTAAATAAAAAATCAAGGCAACGACATGTCTTTAGAATTCCATATAGATGTCATAAGATCTAGATTCGAACAACCTAAGACAAGACATACCAAAAAACAAAATAGTACATGGTCGTTTGATGCACAGAAGAAACAAGGCATCTCGCGATCTTTGAACAACATATCCATGTCGTTTGAACGACATGCCTAGGTCATTTGAACGACCTTAAGAGAAAATATTTATTTTTTAAATGCCAGCCTTATTTTTTTTAAAAATGCAAAAAATTATAAAATTGATTCAAAAATCCTCCCAAATATAATTGTAAAAATTAAGAACTCCAAATAATAATTTTACCATTAACGTAGTGGAGTAGTGGAGACCGGTTGATGTAGAACGTCGCACGTTTGAAGATGATTGGTGTGTAATGATGAGTACATTGCTAATGAATCGGATAGTGGTCGTCATGGATGATCATGTGTAGACATGCCAATGTATCAATTTACGACATATCAACCGTGATTTAGGATAACTTTGACAATTCCTAGATTCTAGTGGACAATCATAAGATTATGTCCTTACAGTCAGGCTCCCTCAGTCATATAGCTGGACATCCTAAATCGTCCTCAAATACGGCAAGAACCAAAGATGGACGAAGTCATCGCTCGTCGCCACTAAAAAGCCACTCAAGAAAAGTAAAATAAATGGAAGGGCCATATGTTTCACCTATCTCTCATCGGTCACATCCACCCTCCTCCTCGGGAGCATCTCCCTCAAAACATCAATATGGATAAAATCCCTGGATACGATCCTATCCACATCCCCCAAAGATGCATGCATCGCCTCGTGTGTCACCATCATATTTGTGGTCCACCATTATCTGGAACCCCTCAAAATACACTCCCATAAGCTACTAGACATCTATGAGAGTAACAATCATCTCCCCAAAACCAAGATGAAAAGTGTGGGTAGTGTCGCACCACCTCTATCCCAAAGCACACAACACCGCAGTAAAGCAAGGTGTCTTATCCAAAACCTAAGCCAAACGGGCAAAATCGGCATAGAAAACAATCTAGTGCACCACAGGATGGATCATCTCCCAAACCTCCTTCAACCCCTTCGTCCCCCGAGACCGAATGCTCGAAGCAGCAATGTCAGTCTGCAAAAGAAAAGGAAGAAAAACCCTTTATTATAACAAAAAGAAAAAAGATAAAAATAAATTACAATACCAAATGTCGCCAACTTACATAGCCACTAAAGTTATTTACTCTTGACGATTTGTGATATGCAGGCATGTAGTAGGATACACTCATCGGCTACATGCTCGAACAAATCAAAGGTATATTTATTTCCTAAAGCAAGGGGCACCCTAGACTGTCAACTTTAGGCCAACCCAGTCATCAATGGCCAGTCACTCAATATTGTATCCCATATTTGAACAACCAACCATTTGATGTCTTGAAGAAAAAAGGACTTAAGAACAATTTTTAGAGAGAGAGAGAAGAAGAAGATTCAAACACTTGAAGGTGTGAAAAATGAGGAGGGGTCACCATTTTTTTAAAAGGATAAGGGGCCTATCGATCGGCAATTGCCTTACTATACTGATCAACATATGCCTTTTCCTCCTCCTAAGAAATCCCAGGAGTCCTTTCCCTTGACGATTGTCACCCTCCCAAGACTACCTATCGGCACCCCTTTTTAAATTTTGTACAAAAAATTCTCGAAAAATCCATAAATATCTTGAAAATTCCCAAAAATCCCTGAAAAATATGGAACATCATTTTTGGAGAACTAATCCTCTTACAATCTCCCAAAATCCCCAACAGGATTAATCTTACACCCCTATCCTCAACATATCCTCAAGCAGAACCAACAGTGCATCCACATCTAAGTCCACTAATTTTCATACCCTGGAATCTCAAAAATAAGGCATCCCCTAATGGAATATCAAGACAATACAATCCCCAATGTAACCACAAGTTCACTTGCACACCCAAGATAACTTAAAAATCACCAAGCGAGGAATTACCCGTGCTATAACTTTAGGCCCTCATAATTGACCTCGATGATACGTCACAAATATTGTATATTTTCACTCTTTATCTTTATGCATTCAAGCACTTTCATGATTCTTAATGGCTATATTTATGTACATTAACCAGACAACCTCGAATTTGGACATATATATGTTTTTCAGGGGTTAATTGTGCTTTTGTAGGTATCGGAACGCTAAAAGTGAGATTTGGTTGCATTTCAGAGAAGTTTCATCGTTGGACTCTACTTCAAGGGTATTTTTGCATCTCCATCAAAAGGAATTTCCACAGATGCCTATTTCATTGTGTTACCATCGCATGGTGGCAAACGACGCATCATTTTGAGTTCTAACGAAGAAGTTATAGCCAATTCCATTTTGAAGCTTCCCTCCCATGTGAAGAGAAAAGAATAGCTGAAAATAGAGTTCCGGTCGACCGCGTTCCTAATGCTGATCGACCGCATTTTTCCATTTTTCCATGGTTCTGAGACAGTGGGCTTAACTTAAAGGACCGGTCGATCGACCCCCTGGTCGCGGTTGACCGGTAGTAGCAGTTACCCGATAATTTTCCTTTTCTATTTCTTTTTCCTTTTTGTTTATTTCTTTTGTAACTTAGTATATAAATCAAATTTGGTTTGTTTTTGAATATATCTTGTAATAATAGATTATTTATCTTAGGGTGTATTTTGGGAGCTAGGGTTTGGAGATATTTGGGGTGTGCCATTTTCTCCCTTCTAGGGTTTGCTCGTATAAAGGGGTTTGTTCGTCGCGGTTGTGTAAGAACACTAGCCATCATCTTATTCATCAATCCAAGTTCAATTCCTTGTATTTCTTGTTTTATTTACATGCTTTTTATGTTCTTTGTAATGTAGATTTACGACTTTCTTTAAATATTCGCTTTTACCATGCTTTCTAGGTAATTTAGTCTAGGTTGTGTTGGATTGAACTCACCTAAAGGTTTATTTGTTGCTTTGCTTTGGTGATGGAGTTTTACGTGTTTATTTCGAGTGGGTTGTCCTAGTTATAACGCCAAGGAGATTTAATGGGTATATCATATATGCTCCGTATTTACGACCTTGCGAGCATAATTTTGGGATATTTGTTGACGCCAAAATCTTATTAGACTTTTATGCGAATTTAGGGGTGTGACAACTCTTGGTTTAATTAACTATCGAAATGAGATGCAATCTTAATAACTCGTGAGCCCGTGTAACCAATTTATATTAATTAACTCGGGGTGAGGGAAATTCGACAAAACCTATAGTTTTAATTCGCTTTGTTAACGTAGTTTAATTTACATTTGCCTAGTATAATCTTTTCTTTTTATTTATCTATTCCTTTTTGTTAGCAATACCTTTACACTTTTATTTTAGGAATATTAATCCTTATAAATTCTCTCAAGTTGTCTATGTAGATTAGATACCCGGACAGGCCCTTATACTCCCTTAAAAGAGTGTAGTCATAGTTTAGGTTTTTCTATAGAGTTGGTGAGCCGAATATAATAAAACGACCGACGTGCAGGTGACTCTCACGCCGCGGTGAAATCCTGCCTATCAAATGGCGCCTTTACCAAGGATGAGTTTGTTTTAGAATTTATTTGATTTAGTATTTCGTAGTATTTTCTTTCTATTTGTATTTTCTTTCTAACCTTTTTGTAGGACTTCTACATTTAAGCGCTAATAAACGTTTGAATTTTTTGGGCGCGCATCACTTTGTGGAATTCGCCACTTCGAGGCATATTTGGGGTAAGCATGTCTTGTTCCAATCCTTTTGATAATCATTATAACTATTCCCAAAATCCCCGTAAACCTATGACTTTTGGTCAATACTTAGAGTCCTAAAAAATTGCAAATTCAAAAATGCCTTTGGGTGAGTATAACAAAAGTCGAGCTTTGGAGTGCGTGTATTTTGAGGATGATGATAATTATTTTGGGCCTCCAATTCCTTATAATAGAAAATTTGAAACTAATTGCAAAAGTTTTCAAAATTCTTATAATAATGGGTTTGAGTATAGTTCCGATAATAATTTTTAAGCTTCTCATTTCCGAGAATTCGCACCCCGACCTATGACTTTTGGTGAAGGTTTTCTCATGCTTGATAATGAGAGGTATGAAGACCGTTATCAGGAATAAAATCATTTCTCGTAACATGAGTTAGATTTATTATTTGAATGCAGCGATAATTTTTCTTCCAAACTTTTGAAGTCGAGGAATGTTTTGAACCAAATGAAGATTTTATGCCTACTTTGGAACAAAACATTCTTGACTTGACCCATAGTTTAATAGAGAATGAAAGTGAGGATGAAATGGATGTAGTATCCATTTGCAATGAACTGATTTCGTCTTTGGATCCCAAAGAAGAAAGTTTCATTGAAAATGATCCTATATCCTTTGAAATTCCAACTTTGAGCGATGATAACTCATCTCTTGAGTTTGAATTTCTTTCCTCCCCATTTTCATTCTCCGTTATCACACCGTCATAAGTACCCGATGAATCGATGTCGAACTTTAAAACATTTAAACCTTTCACTGAAAAGGAGTACTTGCTCGAGTTGCTTTCAATGAAGGCATCTTTGCCTCATTATACACCCCCTCCCATTCCAATTTCAAAATACTTGGGAGAAAATTAAGTTTTTTTGGACCTCTCGTGTTTTTGTCACCCGTCTTATCCAAATCCCTCATCCTCCCTTTAAACATATTAATTGGGGATGGTTCCTTTCTTACGCCTTACACATGCCTTCCGTTGTTCAAACGGAATTCCTATTTTACGGAAGGCATGATTTTAAGGGAGGGGTTCGTCGTGGATCTTTCAAAGACAAACCGTATTTTGGGTGGCCCCTCTAAAAACTTCAACTTCTAGTTTATAGTTAGTTAGAAGTTAAAATTGTAGGTTGTAAAAAGTTAATTGTTATTTTCTATATTTTTCTTCTTTATTCTTACTTGTAGTCTAGTGTAATTAGTTTAAAAAATTTGTTCTTTTTTTATGCTTTGGTACTAACATATTTTGTAGAATCTTTGAACTCGTACTTTTCGGAGATCGCTCCATTGTGGGTAATTTCTCTATTTTCATCTCTTTAACTTGGTTCTTAATTTACATTAAGTACAATGTCAGGTTTTATTTAGGGGGTGTGGGATATCCTATCTATTCATTGGTAGTGTCCATGATTTTGATTATATGTTATTTCCAAGCATGCTTTTCTTGTAAAAAATTAAAAAAATTCAAAAAGATTTTCTTTCTTTTCTCTCTTTTTATGGGCATTTTGCCTTTGTTTCCGATGATAGATGTTAATAATTGCCCTATCCAATACACAGTTCAATGATAAATGTTACATTTTTCGGTGATAAATGTAGCGATTTTATACTAATTAACTCGGGGTGAGGGATATTCGACACAACATATAGTTTTTATTCGCATTGCTAACGTAGTTTTATTTACATTTGCCTAGTATAATCTTTTCTCTTTATTTATCTTTTCCTTTTTGTTTGCAATTCCTTTTACACTTTTATTTTAGGAATATTAAACCTTATAAATTCTAACAACTTGTCTCTGTGGATTCGATGTATGGACTGGCCGCTATACTCCCTTAAAAGAGTGTAGTCATAGTTTTGGTTTTGGTATAGAGTTGGTGAGATGAATATAATAAAACGACCAGCACGGAGGTAACTCTCGCACCGCGGAAAAACCCAGCCTATCACTCGGCCAGCAAAAGTGGTCGCTACAAAATGAAGGTCCTCATAATTGTCCTCGACCCTTAGAATTTTTCATCACAACTTAAGGTCCTCATAATTCACCTTGGCCCATATACTTGGTCGCTACCAACTTATGGTCCTCAGAATTGACCTCGGCCCTCAGAATTGGTCGTAAAAAATTTAGGTTCTCCGAATTGACCTCGGCCCATTGAATTGGTCGCTACAAACTAAAGATCCTCATAATTTATCTAGGCCTACAGAATTGGTCGCTATAAACTCAAGGTTTTTAGAATTGACCTCGGCCCTCAAAATTGGTCGCTATAACTTTAGGTCGTCGGAATTGACCTCGACCTTCAAAATTGGTCTTCATAACTTAATGAACTCATAATTGACCTCGACCCTCAAAATTGGTCACTACATCATAAGGTCCTAAGAATTGACCTCGGACCTCAAAATTGGTCATCACAATTTCAGGTCCTCAAAATTGACTGCGACCCATGGAATTGGTCGTCACAACTCAAGGTCCTCAAAACTGACCTCAACCCGTAGAATTGGTCATCACAACTAATATTCCTCTGAATTAACCTCGACCCATAGAGTTGGTCATAACAATTTGAGATTCTTAAAATTGAACTCGGTTCATAGAATTGGCCATCGCAACTCAACTCCTTAACACAGACCTCGACCCTCAAAACCGTTCATCCCCGTCATCATTCTAGGTTTGGATAATTGACTTTGACCCATTGAAGTGGTCACCCTATCCCCTTAGAACCAATCTTAACACATCCTCGACTCTAAATCCGTCATCTTCATCTCCTTAGGTTCTCAGAACTGACCTCGACCCTCTAAATCGTTCAATCGCACCCTATTGGTCCACATAATTGACCAAAAAGCCTACTTCCCAATGTTAATGTGGTTTCTATCACTCAACGACCTTAAATCGTTCCAAGTTCGCCTGTCAAGAGAATCTATATAGACACCCCATCATGGGACCCCCCAAGTACCTCCTTAGCTCCTTGACACTCAATCATTCACAATAAACCCTAGGTAAGACTTCAAGTACTGATCTAGAGACCACCGGGTGATCCCGGCCCCATTTAAATCTTTCTAACTTCCTTGCTAGAGTATAATCTCAATGAATCTTTAAATGGATATGACTATCCTTTTCAACAGTCAACCTCGTGCATAAGTCGGCCTTACAGTTCACTCGAAGTGTCCATTTTACTATTAAAAATTGATCAAGAGGCCATCGGGTGCTCCCAAGCCCTGTTTAACCCTAATCAACTTTCTCACGTGAGAGGAAGATTAATGAATCTTTAAAGGGATCTGAATCCCCTTTCCAAGTATCTACCCCGTATGCGAATTGACATTACAGTACAGACGAAAGATTAGTTTTACCCCAAAAACTGATCTAGAGGCCACTGGGTACTCCTGGGCCTTGTTTGACCCCGATAAAATCTTCATCTTGATAGAATCTGAATGAATCTTCTAAGGTTTCTGAATACCCTTTCCAATGGTCCACATGTGCACAAATCAACCTTACGGTATGGAAAAATGACCCATTTTACTCCGAAGGGTCATCGGGTATTTTTTAGCCCCATTTAATTTTGGTCAACTCTCCAAATCGAATTCACATGAATGAAATATCTAAGGGATCAGGATAACTTTTCTAATGGTCTGTATGGTGCATGATTCGGTGTTACAATTCGGATGAACGATCCATTTTCCTCCCAAAATTTTTTGTCCAATGACCAACGGGCACTTTTGGGCCCCATTTGACCTCGGGTAACGCTCATACTTAGGAGTGACTCAATGGATTCATAAATTTATTTGAATACCCTTTCTAATGGTCCATTTCATGCACAATTTTCACGTATGGTTCACATTTTATGATTATTGTTTTTAAAAAATCATTCCTAGATTGCCGAATGGCACCCCTAGGACCATGCCTATCGACAGTGTGTTTGGGGTTCTATGCTAATAGGTTGGTCAAGGACCCTATCGACTGGCACCCATTTGGCCCTATAATATAGGCCATGATATCGCTTTGAAAGGCACCCCGTGAAGACCCATGAACATCCCTCTCAAAAATTCAGAGAACATTCTATCGAATTCAGAGTTGTTCCCCCTTGAAATGCCCATTTTACACATTTCTTCCATCCTTTTCATACTCCTTTTAGTAAATTCTCACCCATATCCTCATACCATCATCATATTATCATGAGATCAATGCATCTTCAATTAATATCCACTTCAAGTCTTCATAAGAAGGTCCAATTGCCCACCTTCTTTAAATTCTCTTATTTTAGCATCAGTCACTTTTTGTCCACTTTAGTGCTTCATTTCATTACATCATATACGTTAATTTCAATAATTTATTAATAATATTTGCACATATTTTTTTCATAAAAAAACAAAAACAAGAAAAAGAGGATTTACTTGTAAATTCCAAACGAAGAATTCTCATCACATTTTCTCACGCTAAAACACCTTTTTTTACACACACGTATTAAAAATGTCCCCGGTTGGATTTATGGGTAAACACCACATCGTATTAACTTCAAACTCTGTGGACTTTGATGCCATTTGGTCTACGTAGGCATCTTGGGTAAATCTCTAGACTTGAGTCCTCCCTTATATATATTTATTACCTTTTTCTTATCATATATTCTTGATATATTGTATATGCTTTCTTTCTTATGTCTTATTTAATGTACGCATTTGTTCTTATATAACTACTTGTGAATTGGCAAACACAAATACTTTCCTTTGATCTTTATCAGTGAACTCCATTGGTATATGTAGAGATATGTAGGCTAAATTTCTCCAAAAGTTCTTTTCCATCCATAAGACCAACTCTATTAGGGCTAAAATTAAAAAAATTAAGCAAAACAATAATAGTCCCTTTGATAGGTGTTAGGAGAGGTTCAATAAGTTGGTTAACATGTGTCTACATCACCGTTTAAAGAAGTGGAGACTCATCTCCTACTTCCATCATGGGCTTATAGTAAGCTCAAAATAAATCGTAGAAATAATGTGCTCAGGAGAGTTCTTTGGGTTAGACATTGAGACTACTCTATCTTGGGACACATCAGACCCGAACACCCTACCCAAGGCTAGAATCATATCAACAACTCCTTCCATATCCAGACTTTACCAATTGGATAAGTAAGATGAGTTGAATATTCAAATCAACCAATTAACCAAAGTAGTTAGAAAATGTGGTAGAAGCTAGGGGGAGAGATACATTCAGCCCATTTCGAGCTTCGAAAGAGGATATTTGTGTTATTTGTGTGGCGATACATTTAACGAAGGAATGTCGAACTATTCCCACCTATAAAATTATACTTCACAAGTAAGTTAAAGCGGTGGGAGATTATAAACGAAAATTTAACGCCCCTCATACGAACTCTTATAATACCTCCGAGTGGAAACATCCACGTTTCAATTATGGGTAACCTAATGCGTCGTTGAATCCAAATCAACAAGTTTCCCAACAACCTCCATCACTTCCAACTTTCCAATGAGTTCCACAAATGTAAGTGCCTCCTCCCACGCCTAATGTGATCCCACAATGGAAGAGTCTTGAGGACACTCTTACCCACTTTATGCAAACTCAGTCCGTGATAAATGCCCAAAATGATCAAAATTTTACCGACCTAAAGTCATTGCTATCTAAGTTGCAATCGCTTTGAGTGTCCAAGAGAAGGAACAATTTCCTGCCCAAGGCCAACAACCTCCCCGTGATCCAAATTATGTAAGCTCTAATCTCGATGAAAATAAAAATTAATGTAAACTGGTAACCATTATACATACTGGAAGAGAGGTTGACTTATCACCTCCTCCACAAGACGTACAAAAAGGCAAGGAAGCTTTGCATGGTCAAAGATGCCCCTTTGGATGGGAGGGAGAAAGAAGATACAGTGTGGCCCGAAGAGGTATTAAAACCATCGATGGTTGCACCATACCCTCAACGGTTGGTCCTTCCTCCTAAAGGGGCCACCCGTGATGACATTTTAGAGGTGCTTCAGGAAGTGAAGCTAAGCCTATCTTTTCTGGAGCTATAAAGAAAAATTTTCGTGTACACAAAGTTCTTAAAGGACTTGCTCATGGTGAAATAAAAATTAAAGGTTAAAAAGAAGGTTTTCCTACACAAAATGTTAATTCGTTACTTTTGAGTGACCTCCCACCAAAGTATAAACATTCGGGAGTTCCCACGATTTCGTGCATTATTGGAGATAAAAAATAGAGAGAGCTTTATTAGATTCAGGAGCGAATGTTAACATCCTACCTTATTCCATATATAGAAAGATAGATTTAGGAGATCTTAAGCCTATAAAAATCACTCTATAACTTGAGGATCGTTCTGTAAAGGTACCTCGGGAGGTAGTTGAGGATTTGATCGTCCAAGTTGACACTTTCTACTTCCTAGTAGATTTTGTCATTTGGGACACAAATCCCTCTCCCCCTTCAAGCCATTAAGTTTTCTTCATTCTTGTCGTCCTTTCCTAGATACAGCTAATGCGTTGATCAATATGTGTAATGGGAAAATACAACTAAGGTTTGGTAACATGACACTTGAAATGAATATCTAAACATCGCTAAGCAAATTGTGATGATAATGATTTACATGACACGGATCTTATCTAGGAGGTAGTACAGATGCATTTTAAGGGTAATAATATTAAGGATCCACTTGAGGCATGTCTAGTGATGGCTAGCGAGAGTGATAGAATATTCTGAGTTTGATCGTGAGGTGAGTAGGATGAAGGAGACGATAGGTGAGGGTGAGATTGAGGTTGATGTCAAAGATGTGAGTTGGGTCTAACAATTCGAGGAATTACCATCAAGGGAGTCCTACAAGGTTCCCTCCGATATTAAATTTCCTAAACTAGAATTGAAAACTCTACCCTCCAACGTTAAATACGATTATTTAGGGGAGGATAAAATATATCCTATTATTATCACCTCTAGCCTAGATAAAGAGAAAAAGGTAATCTTATGGAAATTTTGAGGAAGTAAAATGGTTCTTTTGGTTTATCTATTATGGATTTTAAAGGTGTACATCCTTTAATTTTTCCTATAAAATCCACATAAAGGAGGACATGAATCACTCTAGGGAGATGCGAAGAAGATTGAACCCGATCACGAAGGACGTGTACATCCTTTGATTTGTACCTGTAAAATCCACATAGAGGAGGAAGTGAAGCCCTCTAGGGAGATGCAAAGAAGACTGAACCCGATCACGAAGGACGTGGTGAGAATAAAAATTATAAAATTATTGGATGCGGGTATAATCTATCCCATCTAGGAGAGTAAATGGGTTAGTCCAATCCAAGTTGTTCCCAAGAAGTTGTGAATGAAGGTGATTGAGAACACTAAGGGAGAACTTATTCCAAAATGTACCACAATCAGGTGGCGCTTTTGCATTGATTACCAACAACTCAATGCCGGCACTAAGAAATACCATTTCCCTTTACCGTTCATGGACCAAATGCTCAAGATATTGTTGGGCCACCCATTTTACTATTTTTAGACGTTATTCGGGTTATAACCAAATAGATGTGGATG
Source organism: Sambucus nigra (assembly GCA_949130495.1). Lineage (NCBI taxonomy): Eukaryota > Viridiplantae > Streptophyta > Magnoliopsida > Dipsacales > Adoxaceae > Sambucus > Sambucus nigra. The sequence continues at coordinate 534,760,712 of OX422215.1, read as the reverse complement.
TGATGTATCAAAAAAATACTACCTTCATATGTACTTTTGTATTTGTTTCAAATAAAAGAATGCCATTTTGAATTATTTAATGCGCCCGCAACCTTTCGGAGGTGCATGTTTAGTATTTTTTGTGATACGATTAGAAGAGAGATTGAGGTGTTTATGGATGACTTTTGCATTTTTAGCCCCTCCTTTTACCAATGTCTTGATAACCTTAAGAAAGTACTTGCTCGATGTGTTAAAAAGAACCTAGTGCTAAATTGGGAGAAATGCCATTTCATGGTTACCAAAGGAGAAGTTATAGGCCACGATTTAAGGGGATATAATAGATAGGATGAAAGTTGACATCATTGCTAAACTTCCCCCACCCAAGTCATTCAATGATGTGTTCTTATTTTGGGGACATGCGGGATCCCATAGTAGGTTTGTTAAGGACTTTAGATCCATAGTTAGGACCTTAAATAACTTACTCATTAAGAAGGCCCCATTTTAGTGGAGCGAAGTGTGCCAAAATGCATTTGAGAAATTAAAGAGTATGCTCATCTTTGCTCCCATCATGCAAGCTCCGAATTTGACCCTTCCATTCGAGCGAATATGTAATGCGAGTGAATATGCAATAGGGGTTGTTTTAGGGCAAAGGAGAGATAACAAGGCCCATGTAATGTACTATGCTAGTCGGACTTTAATTGGACCCAGTTGAACTACTCCACCATGGAGAAAGTGTTTCTAGTGGTAGTGTTCGCCCTTGATAAATTTCGTTCATATCTTATTGGGTCACCCATTATATGCTTTAACGACTACGCGACACCAAAATACCTCATTTTCAAGAAGGATTCCAACTCGTGCTTCATTAGGTGGATCTTTCTAGTCTAAGAATTTAACCTTTCTACCAAAGATAAGAAGGGAGTATAAAACGTCGTAGCTTACCACTTGTCTCGGCTCTCTTCCAAGTACCTCAAGATATCGTACCCATTGATGATTATGTTTCGAATGAGAAACTTTTTTCCATTTCCTCTTTACCTTGGTTTACGAACATAATGAACTATTCAGTGATGGGGGTCATTCCCTCTGATTGGACTCCGCAACAGAAGAGGAATTTTTCACTTGATCGCACAAGTTATTTTACGACGATCCCTATTTATTTAAATATTGTGCGGACCAAATAATACAAAAGTGTGTACCATGTGAAGAGATCCAAAGTGTCATCCAATTTTATCACACAGAAGCATGTGGAGGCCACTTTTCCACAAAGAAGATGGACGCAAAGATTCTTCAATGCGGTCTCTATTGGACCACTATCTTTCAGGATGTGAATGTATTTTGTCGATCATGCAAGAGATGTCAAAAGATGGGCATATTACTAGATACGATATGATGTGGTTGACTCCTATCCTCACTATCGAGTTGCTTGACTATTAGGGCGTCGACTTCATGGGACATTTTCCCCCACTTTTGGCTTTCTCTACATCCTTATTATGGTAGAAAATGTGTATGGATAGAGGCAATAGCCACAAGCACGAATGATAGTAAGGTGGAGGTAAATTTCATCCATTAACACATACTTTCTCATTTCAGTGCTCCGAAAGTATTTATTAGTGACAACGGCTTGAACTTTTGCAATAAGACATTCGAGAAGTTAATGAGTAAGTATGGAATTGTCCATAAGGTTGGGACAACTTACTACTCACCAAAAAATGGACAAGACGAAGTAGTTAATTAAGAGATCAAAAACATACTCAAAAGACCGTTGATCCCAATTGTCAAGAGTGGTTTATCCGGTTACACAATGCACTATTGGGTTTACTAGATCGCTTATAAGAACCCTTTGGGATGTACCCATTACATTTTGTCTATGGCAACCCTAGCCACCTCCCCATCGAGTTAGAACACAAGGAATTTTGGGAAATCAAGAGGTTGAAATTCAATTTAAATAAAACCAGTGAAACAAAGAAGCTCTAATTAAATGAGTTTCAAGAGATATGCAATGATGTGTATGAGAGCACTCGAATTTCAAAAGAACGGATGAAACTTTCACATGATTGGAACATAAATTTCAAAGAGTTTCATTCGGGATAAAAAGTTCTCCTTTATAACTAACGTTTACACTAGCTTCCCAGAAAGTTAAGGTCAAGATGGTTAAAACCATTCGATTTGAAAGAAGTGTTCCCACATGGTGCGATAGAGGTGTAAGACACAAAGGACGGGAGTGAGGTAAAGGAAAATGTATAATGCATAAATCCATAACTAGAAGCGTGTATCGATAAAGTAAAGACAGTTCTATTATCGGACCCCCTGTACAGGGATTAGTAGGATTCGGAGAGAGGTTGTCGCACCTCCAACGTGTATGGAATCATGTGAGTGCGTCATGTGTGTAGGAGTTATTCATTTATGTTTTAGCAAGAATGGAGTATTTTGATTTTTGAGACCCGTCTCGAAAGTTCCCAATGATTCCATTGTGATTTTGATGAGTTTCGATAAAAAAAAAAATTAGGTTGAATCCCGGGAGAATTTTAGAAAGCCCGCCACCCGTGCCCGAGAGAGCATGAAAATTGCAAGAAAAATGAGAAAATGAACGTTGTTCAGAGAACCGAACCCTCAACAAGGGGTTCGCTCAAAAACCGAACCCTCGGGGTAAGGGGTTCAAATTTCTTGGTGCTGAATTTCGAACCGGTTCGCTTTACTCAAGGAAAAACTTAAATTTTACCACCATTTTTTCTCACTTCGCTCCCAACCTTTCACCTTCCCTCCACCCAAAACTCTTCACATTCCCTCCACCCTCTAAGCTACCCTAAAAAAATACTCCTTCCACCTTCCAAACCTTTCATTTACCAATCCCATCCAATCCCCCAAAACTTAACTTCCATTTTTCCACCTTTTTCCCACCATTTTTAACCTATAACAACCCCCACCCCCTACCATCATTCTTCCCCACATCTTCAAATTTTATCCTTTCCTAGAATTCTACCTACTTCTTAACAATTTCCATCCTTGTATTCCATGGATCCTAAACAATATGTTAAGAAATATAAGTCAACTGACGTGCTCAAAGGCGACGAGTAGGAAACATTCCATTCTCCACAAGAAAGGAATTAGTGTAATGACTATTTTATCGCACATCAAACCTTGTTCGTCGAAAGGCGTATTATTTGGGATGACATCCCTGATAATTTTGTGTCACTCTTCTCAAAGTTCGGGTGGAAAAATTGATACGCTAATGACGTAGGTCCCATAACTGAGCATATTTACCGATTATTTTATGGGACTCCCATCCACATTTCTGATGGGAATTACAAGGTGTACACACACAGGGTGGTAATTCCTTTCTCCCTCAAAATTTTCAAATGGAAGATGCAAGCGGTGGGGGTTAAATACTTCAAAAGATACACTTACCCCTAGATCCGATAGGATATCACCCTCATCGTGCTTTCTAGCCGTTGGGCTCCGGGCACTCCTTGGACTAGTGAGACTTTCCCATCTAGGAAAATCTCGTCTCTCACCCTATTAGCGAACCTCATCTTGTGTTGAACCATTCTAGTGATGAAGAATGACTCCGCAATCCACTTGCAGCACAATATCTTTCTCTATTTTTTGTTCGACATGGCGTCCAAGTTAAACTTAGCACACGTATACTTAATGAAATCACAAGTGCAAATTATTGCCCCACTGGAACAACTTCTCTTCCATATGGCCTCTTCATCACGTCTCTATGCCTCGAAGCGGGGGTTGTTCTGTGGGGATACAAAGCTCGAGTGCCCAAAACCATAAATGCCACCTCAGTGGATCAAAGCATGAAAGAAGACCGCAACCCAACCCCTCCTCCCGAACTAATTTTGTAAGACGCTGAGAAGGGGGAGGGAAACAAAGAAGATGAGGACACCGAAGAAGATGAAGAATATATGGAAGACGATTTCAACCACGGGAAGCAAGAGGACAATGATTTGTCAGACCCGGATTTCAAGGGAGACTTTGACAAGCGTGTGTATGAAACAACGTTAATACATAGCCATATGGACCAAATCGATTCCCATCTTGATGGTTTCCTCACGGAATACTGCCAAGATAAGGATGACTTTCGAGTCGATTACCGTCACGATACCTCCATGATGAAGCGAATCTAAGCTAATGTTTATCGCTTTAGATTAGGCCCGGGGGCCGACTTCGCTACATATTACATAGATCCCTATGCCCAGGATCCCAATGCCATCGATCTCTCCCGTTGAGCATCTTCTGGGGATGCATCGTATTATGTAGTTTCTTTATTTGTAATTGTTATATCTTTCAAGAAACTACATATTGTCCTCTCTCGTTATGAATGAAAATTTGTGTTTTTGTTTTATAGTGTCTTTATTTCATTTTAAATATTGTTTATTTTATATTTCACACCCACTCCTTTTCTTATTAAAATTTTTGTCCTTTACATTAAGGGAATTGCATGGTCTAAGTTGGTTTGGGGGGGGGGGGGGGGGGGGGGGATAAGTGCATCTTTTAGAAACTTCATAAATTTAAAATGTCCAAAAATATTGAAAAGTGTCTTTCAAAAAAGTCAAATATATTTTTTCAAAATAAGTAAAAATTGGAATGTAAAATCCTTAAAAACATCACAAAATTTATGTTCCAAGTCTTAATTTGTAAAAAAAATCCATACACTAAGATGAAATTGAACGAAATTGATGACTTATATGAATAAATGTGGATATTTTAACTCAGTGACATTTTTGTGTCATTCCTTATTTCCATGTAATTAAAATCAATTCGAGTTAAAAATAACTCAAATTTTCCTTTAGTGGTAAAACCATTGTAGATCGATAAACCATTATTTTGATCAGTCACGGCAAACGAGTGAAAATTTTATTTTTAAAACGCACATAAAAGAGTCTCAAAAATAAAAATATAATCAATCTCGAGATGCAAATGGTAATTTGATTAGTCGGACACATGAAGTTAGGCAATCGTTTGTTGAAGTAAAAATATTTCCCTTAGAAATTCTAGAAAATTATCCAACTTTTGAAAGCCAACGTGAGCCTAAAATCATATTCCTTCCGTTTGTTAACCCGAAAAACCCAAATTGGTCCGAAGTTGTGAAAATAAAAAAATTCAAAATTTTAAGTCCATCCGGTATAGAAAAAGGGCAGAAAAAAATGAAAAATGCTCAAATAAAAATAGGAAAATTAAATGAAAAAGAAAAATTTGGAAAATAGAAAGAAAATGAAAAAAAAGAGAGAGAAAAAATATTACAATCTTAAAAAAGTACTAGCGGACTTTCACAAGAAAATTTTATAACTCCGAAAAATTCCGTTAGTCCCCAAAATACCTTAACCTGAAAAAGTCATAAATGAGTCCGAATAACGAAACCGCGTGAAGAGCTAAAAATACAAAAATATAATGAAGAGACCAAACCGTGTGATTAAAGAATCATATTTTTTGTTTTTCAATTATAGTAATCCGCTGATGAGATCTTTTCACCATAAAATTTTTGTTTGTCAATTCATGTGTATTAACTCGTGTACATTATATTTACTCTTAATTTTGCACACACCAAGAGAAAAAATCACTATCCGAGTCAGTCATTTGTGAGTGCATCACGTGAGAATTTGAATCAAAGTGAATTTTTGGATAGCAATTTAATGATCAATCGGTGGAAGTTAACGGTGACTTTTTGACTTCTACACACACGGACACACACACAATGAATTGAGATTTATCAAATTAAAATTTTTGCAATTATTTTTATGAAATTTAAATTATACAATTTTTAATTATTTTGATATTTCTTTGGGTTGTACCATATGGTACAAAATGAATTTTGCTAGTAAATTCACTACAAACCCTCATGACACAACACTCGTCATACACGGGTAACCTAGGGGTTTAACGGCTTGTTACGTATGCAAAATGAAATCGCGTGCCCAGGAAACAGGTATTTTATCCATTAGTTGATAAGTGTTATTCATAGACCCCTTTTTCGATTCTTTTATGTTGTTCGGGAATAGCGACATTCTTAGTCAGGGAGGTTTGATTCGGCATGAATATTCCATATTTACCTCTCCAATTTTTGGGTTTTAGAGTCCCGAACATCACATTTACCTTAGACTGGTACATAATTATTTCAACTAACCTTTGTGCCAAGTGTTTCGTGTTTTTATACTTCTCATGTATTTTATAGGTAAATTATGCAATTGGACGGAAGAAAATAGCTAAAATAATGAAAAAAATGCGAGAACGGACAGCCAAGGGCGAAACAGTAATTTTTTAGCCAAAACCCGGGGAAGGAGCCAATATGAAAGTTGAATATCTGAAGTTCATGGAAACATAGGAAGAAATGACACATCGAGTCAAGTTACGATGAAGAAGTTACAATGATTTGAAGTTGGAGAAAAGTTTAAGGGATAATTCCTACAAATGAAGGAAAGAAACAAGCTACAAGTGCAAAAACTGAACCTAGAAATCGAATCGATTCAATTTTTGGAGTGAGCCAATTGTCTTAGCCTTGAGGTTTTGGTTTGGTCTGAGGGTTCAGTTTTCTGTGGGATTTTTCATTCTTTCCTATTTTGTAGATAGAGTTGTTAGGTCAATATTTAGCACTTTGGCCATTTTTTGGCAATGGTGTAGTTCATATAGGAGTCTTCTTTTTGATACTTTACACATTGTTAGGAAGGGAATTAATTATTAATTATTATTCACCTTTGCGTAGTTTACACATTGTTAGGAAGCCATTCATAATTATTCATTGGAAATTCTTCTTCGGTGTGAAGTTCTTATTCTTGCAACTTTATTTCTTCGAAATTGGTATCAACTTATCAATTCTTGCTTCTTGTTATTTAATTATGAATGCTTGGATGGTAAATATGATTATCGTATAATTTAATTCCATGTCTAGCTAAGTTATTTATGGGTTGGGAAAAATGAACTCAACCTAGAGTTTTCTACTTTAAATGTAAAATTCAACATAATTAAATAATTAATTCATTGACTTTGATTTGTCCATCAAGTCTATTTTTTTATATCTCTTAACTGAATTTGTTAAAATCAACTGGAGTGTTTGAGGATGTGTTATATGTATCGATAAATATATCATTCGCACTAATTAATTTGTTGACCAATTCTTGCGTGGGTTAACGCCCAAACATGTTTGGTGATTCGAATTGATTTGTGCTCTTCTTTCAACTAATTAATTAATTTTATAGAATTTTATATTTATCGTAGATACTCTAAGTCTTGGAGGATTGAATCCCAACCTCGTTTTCCCAAATGTGTTTTAAAACAAAAAATTTCAGTCTTTGCTTTAAGTAGTTAAATTTCCACTTTCATAGCTTAATTTGCTTAGGTAATTAGAAATTTCTCAAAGTAAAAAATCGTTACCTTTTCTTTTATTTTACAATTTTAAACCTAGAATTAATAAGATAACCCCACCTTCGTCGTTTGTGACCTATTTGTTGAGCATTTGATCATGTTTTACTGGGTTAATTATTGAGCGACCGACTTGCGCTTGAGTCATAGGTACACAAGTAGCACACACTTTTTGTTGCTCGTCGTGGATGAAAAATGATAGACCAACCATTGTCTTAAAAATTCTCTGAGTAGAACACTTGAGGTGCTTCAGATGCAAGAATTAATGGTTCGTCATCGATTTTATCCTTACTTTTCAGCTTACTTAAGTTTAACATCATTAAGTTCGAGTCAACATCAACCTTGAAACCATTTACCTTGTCCTCAACTCTCTCCTAGTCACATTAAAACACAATTGTTTTGAAACATGTATAATCCAACTCAAATATTCTAATAATAGTGTCAAAGTATGTTGTCTCTGCTTCCTTATAATCCATATCTCTTTCTCTTGACCTGAACTTCGTAACGGCCCTCATTGACACATAACTATTTTTGGTTACCCGTGACTCATAATACTCATGTGTGAAAAATTCAAACCCATTCACTTGATACCTTTTTTATGATTATACATCATATAATGGACCATTTACTAGCCACCAAAGTGCGATATCAGTGAATACCGCTTTCAATAACTACAAAAAATATTTCAAAAGATGATTATATATATATATAAATGTAAAATTTTATTGTCTAGTCGAATTAAGAGGAGCATAAATCAGAGGAATCAAGGACGTGAAGTTAGCACTCAGTTGCTCGGTACAGGAGGCAGTTGGTCGGCTAGCAAACCAATCAACATATTTGAAGATTATGACAAGCTACAAGTTGCATACTATGGCATGGCTGCATCCAAATTCCCAGGGGTGATACATAGCACACGGAGTTCCTCTAAAGAAATATTAGCAACCATCAATCAGCCTGCCTCATATGTCGTCCAGGAGATAATGCACTTTATGTTGAACAAATCAAGAAGGTAGATCAAGAATTTCACGAGCACCGAGCAACACTGCAGAATAAATACACCATCCTTTCAAGTAAAACATCAAGCATGGATCATTGGGGGCTTCTGTTAATGCAAAAATTCTCCATCTACGAGGACCAATCAGAAAAGGACACATGTCATCCTACGTGGCAATATTCGACATCCGAGGAGAGTTGGTCGGCACCCGAGGAGTATTAGTCCGCACCCGAGGAGAGTTGGTTAGTACCCGAAGAAAATTAGTTGGCACCCGAGGAGAGTTGGTCGGCACCCGAGGAGAGTTAGTCGGCATATCAACCAGGAAGATCAAAGGATAACTACACATTTAATGTGCATTTATTAAGATGGCAGCGCATTTGATGAGCCTTAATGTACATTTATACTGTATTAATAGATGACAACACATAGCATACCAAGCAATTCAACAATTAGATTCGTTGAATGTAGACATAATGTCTACATACAATGAATCTCTTTATCTCCCATCACTATAAATACATGTATCCCCTTAGCCAAAAGGGAAGACATCCAAGAGAACCTAGAAACCCCATACACAAGATACACCTTATTTCTCTCTCTACACCCTATGGTGCTATTGTAAACCCTTGGGAATAAAATAACAGTGGACGTAGGCTTTATTCATAGCCGGACCACTTTAAAAATCTTTGTCTCTCATATACTTGATTGGATTGCTTTCATATATTTATCTGTGATCATAAAAATGGGATTCGGTCTAGTTTTTTGCATCAACAGATTGGCGCCGTCTGTGGGAACGTGTTACAAGCATTGTTCTCCATCAAAAGCTAAGTTTTTATTTTCTCTACGTATAATCAATTATACATACATCTTTTGATTCAATCATGATTTTTATGTTTATATACATAAATTAATTATCCAATTTTTATCTGCAAAATGTTGCATATCATGATTTTAAAATCATAACTGTTAGATTAATTCTTATTTAGAAATCTGAAAATTAATGGATTTCATAAATCATAACTGTTTGCTTGATTCTCAAGTTTCAATTTTATATCATGGAATAAATATTTTAAATGATTACATATACCAATATATGTGACGGTGGTAAGATTTATTATAAATTTTGTAAGATCTTTGATGTCTATTCAAATTCCCATCATATTTTTAATAAAAGAATGGGAAAAGGTTAAAGACAATAAAAAGTTTTCTCATGGAAAACATGACCCAGATCTATTTTCTCTCTCTTCAAGTTTGAGTCTCTTTGCATTAATTTTTATGAACTATATACTTAATTTGGTTCATCTTCCATCTATGTCAATAGAGTCTCATTGATTGATTTTTTATATAAATTTGGTAATAACTTTTATCATTCAGCATATTTTTATCTCTCCAAATAACAAACATAATTATAGAGTATATACTAGAAAATGACAAACAAAGCATACAACTAGCAAAAGAATATATCATGATGCACGTAAGTTAGAGTATGAAAATAAAACTAACACATTTAACCTTTCGATTTAGCATGGGAGATTTCACGTGATAGCATATGAGAATCATAAATCCTATCTTGTAAGGCCACCAAATTGGATTTCCTAACCCAAACTAGTGAAACCTGACGCTCTAGGGATTTGGGAACCGTGGTGACTATATCCTTTGATTATCCCTTTTTAGATCAAAACATAATTTTCTAAGATGACCTTTTCGACCACAATGTGAGCAAGTAAACACTCGGTGAAAGGTAGAACCTAAGGATTGATCTTTGGAAGTGTACCTACGTGATTCTCTCAAAATAGTGGTTTTGGCATTATTAGCGAAAGTATTATAAGAATCGAAACCTATACCACAAGTGTCATTTTTTATTTGGACCGTGCCTAAGATTTTATCTAGTTTTTTGGACCTGCATTCCAAATCAAATATGACCTTACAGAGTCTCTTAATTTTTCTTCTAATTCTAAGACCCTGGACTCTAGCAAAACCTTCCTCTCTTCAAACATGAGCAGCCCTTTCTTAATTGTTTCCATCAAACCTCTAAGTCTATCTCTCTCGCCTTCAACATACTCAATCTTATCTTTAAGAGCTCTCTCACATGCCCTAAGGTCTTCTACTAAAGCACTCTCATTAATAACCTTAGCACGCTCTCTCAAACTAGCTTCTAACTCCAAATTAGACCTTTTTAATTTAATTGATTCTTCATATAACTCTCTAAAGGCAATTTGAAGTTCACTCTCATCAACCTCTTCTTCACTTTCACTCTCTCTCTCTCTTCTCCACTCTCACAACCATAAAAAATAAGGGAATCATAAACTTTGGCTTCGAAAGTGTCATGTATTTTAGTGTCATTATTGGATGAGCTCTCACTATCACTCACATGACTTGCCATGAACGTGATAAAATTGCGCTCAATGGGGGAATCAGGTACCTCTTCCTTATCACTATCACTAAGGGTAGCATTGAATGGAATTAGTTGCTTTCACTCTCTCCTTAGTTTAGTGGGACATTCAAAAGCCCTATGGCCACACGCTTCACAACCAAAACACCAATTTGACTCGTCCCTATTTAGATCTTCATTTTGTCTTTTAGGAAATTTTTTGGCTTTGACATACTTAGATTTATCAAATTTCTTGAAATCATTTTTAAGATTATCTTTGTTAAATTCAAGAAATTTTCTAAATTTTCTAGCAAACATAGCCATATCTTCTGAGTCAAACTCACTCTCATCATCCGAAGCTTATTTTTCCTCTTTTCGAGCTTTCAAAGCGATGCCCTTATCTTTCTTCTTTTCGATCTTAGAGGGAAACATATCAAGTTCATAGGTTTGTAAATCACCTACGAACTTTTCTAGTTTCGTAGAGGCTAAAGTGGGTAAAGAATTCAACACAGTCACTTTAGAAATAAATCTATCGGGTAGGGACCGTAAAATTTTCTTTACTACTTGATCATCGGGTATCTTTTCTCCCAAATTAAAAGATGAATTTACAATATTGGAAAGTCTAGATAAAATTTATCAAAATTTTCATTTTCAAGCATTTTTATGGTCTCGAATTGAGTGCTGAGGTTTTGGAGTTTCGAAGGTTTTACGAAACTAGTTCCCTCTTGGGTGAGTTGAAAAATATCCCAATCTTCTTTAGCATTTTCACACGTCATGATCCATCAAAAATCATCCAGTGTGACCGCACTAAACAAATCATTCAAGCCTCGAGAATTAAAATTTGTTAATTTCAGTTCATTCTCAGTCCATCTCTATACGGGTTTGGGAACACGTTCATTTTCAACTAAACATGTAGGTGGAGACCACTTGGTAATGATAGATATCCAAACCCTCTATGGACTTTAGTATCGATTTCATACGTGCTTTACAGTACGTGTAATTAGAACCATAAAAAATTGGAAGTTTTGAGAATAGGGAAAATTCAATTTTTTAAACAAAAAAAAAATGAAGGATCTTAACCCAATAACTTAGCGCTTCTAGCTCTGATACCATTTGTTGGAACACGAGGCCCCCAATTTTAAAATTCTTTAAAATAAACGAGATTGTTCAATTAAATTTCCCACTAAAATTCAGATCAAATTTTAATTGAAAACAAACTTCAAATGTTAATTTCTTCCAAATTAAGATTAAACTAAACTAGAAGTGAAATAAAACTACTCAAACATTAATTTTCACTTGAACACAATTAATTCAACACAAGTTCTAAAATTTACCTAACAATAATTAATTCATTTTGATAAAGGTTAAACCAAATTTTATCAACTTAAATAGTGCCGCCTTGAATTAAATTAATTTAAATTCACCCAAACATATTTTAACATCAAAATAAGCAAGATTGAAAATTAAACCAAATTTTATCTTTTTAACCTAAGCATACATTCTACGTGAGTTAAATAAGATAAAAGAAACAATCTCACTACATGACGATATATGAGGAAAACCCATAACGTGAAAAACCTCAGACGGCCCTGGCCTAATAAATCCACTTGATACGGTTTTACAATTATAAGATAAAACGACTTACAATTCTCGACTTGACTCCCTTCAAGCCCCGATGCTTATTCTTGCAAATACCTCTGTCTAGTTGATAACCACGAAGTCCATCTCAGTCTTAGAGTCCACCAATGGAGGCACAACCCACCGTCAACCACACATAGTGCCTTTCACCATATGAGAAAGCCGCAGCACAAACTTCTTCTCCTTTGTAGGTAGAGAATGAACTCAAACTTCTCTTCTTGTTGGTGTAGAGAAAACCTGATGCCAAACAAACTCTTTAAGCAAATTATATATATGAAAGAACTTGGATTTAAACAAACTTTGAGTGTGAAAGTGTGTTTTTGAATTGATTAAGTCATTAATGAAGGACACATAAACGTGAACTTTTGTTGGGAGTATTTTTGCTCTCAAAGCTTTAGAAATCTCACAAAAGTTACCTCCAAAAATGTATTTCTCGCACTAAATAAAGTTGGTAGAAAGTTGGTGGGAAAAGTGGAAAAGTGGGGAAAAACTGGAAAAATAACTGCTCCCGCTAAAATCTCGTGTGAACGAGTCGAACGAGTTCATTCGAACGAAACTTCTAACGAGAATATAGAAAAAAATTCTAAAATATCATTTGAAGTTCATTCGAATAAGGCCATTCGAACGAATTTTAATGATATTTCAAGCTTGATTTTAGATAATTTCAATACGAACGCGTAGCCGCCAGTTTCGTATTTTTCTGACTTTTTTTGGATTTGATATGATTTTTTTTACGGAAAGGTGTCCGAGAATAAAATCTTTAGAACTATGAATTCAAAAAAATTGAACAAAAACAATACTAACCCCCCAATTAAATTTCCAAGCTCCTATATATATATATATATATATATATATATATATATATATATATATATGCCTTTAGGAGAGATTGGAATCCACATGTTGATGACGTGAAACTTGGCATGAAAATCGACAAGGATGTATTCTTCAATTTCTAGCTGCTACATATTCAACATACACTTGTCATAGGCTTGAAAGGATATAACATGAACATTTTATCCTATAACACAAATTGTTTTGTCCGGAATTAAACCAATACTACAAATTGCCTCGATTGGAAATTTCTCCTTATAGACCTTGATCTTTGGAATACCTATGTTGATTAGCTTGGCATACTTCTCAATGAGAGACATAAGGTCGTCCATTATTGACACCAGCTTCTTTGTCAAAGGCTGGTAAAGGTCATCTGACCGATCAAGATCATACTTGAAGGAAGAGATCGCTAATTGCTTATTATAATCATTATTTTGTTATTTATTTTCTGATACTACTGTGCATACTTCTTAAGGGATTCTCTTTTCTTCTTCTTGATGGAATGAATCTAATTCCTTGCTAGCTTTACTGTTGGTGATGAAAAGTGACGTAAACTGCTCGACCAACTCTATGAATGAAGAAATTGATCGTGGGATAACTTCTTAAACCACTTCAGACGGATTTCCCCCCAGAGTGGAAGAAAGAAATCGGCATATCAGAGCATCATGATGGCTCAAAAGGGACATTGTGTGTCGGTAATGTCTTATGTGAAGGGAAGGATCTGCTTTCCCATCATGAGTAGTAATTTTTTTCATTGAGAACTTCTTTGGCGGTTAGTAAGTCTCTATATTCACAATAAACGACGAGGAAAAGACATTACCTAATGCTCCACTAGCTAGGTCTTTGGGACTTCGTGTTAGGTTTGGATTCAACTTTCGTTCCCATTCTTAATTGATAAGACCTCTCAGTTCATTACTCCCAAGTCTATTCGACTATTCTTTTAGACGAGTAGGCTTGTTATTATGCATTGATTCGATAGGACGAACTTGATGGCGATTACGATTGATAACATTCCATTTAGGAGAATGATGAACGTGCCTGGGGTTTGAGCGCACCGTGTGAGGGATTATTAATCTAGAGTCCCTCCCAGCATGGTAATACCTCATGTATCTTGGGTAATAAGTTATTCTCTTGCTGTGATCTAGAGTTTGAGAAACAGAATGACGATCCTCTGACTGCTGAGTTAGTTGCCTCTTAAGACAAGTGATCTCTCAATCATGTTGGTCAAAACTCTCCTCACGAGAGTATGCTCTTCACTATGTTCGTTCAACCACTAAAGTGTTATACCGGCAATTAGGCCCTGATCTTCTAGGTAAATGTACCCTAGACCTAGGTCATCGAGGCAACGAAAAGAGTCTGATAGGAGTCTGGTCCCTCCTAGCGACCCATATTTCAGAATGAACGTGAATCCTCGTGTACGTATGGTGAGAGTGGTTTGCACTCATATTCATTGTGGGATAAATAATTATAATAATGGTGAGAATTCAATTTCCTACAGAGGGTACCAAATTATAGGGGTATTAACCCACAATAAAAGTAATATTTGGAATTTATCCCTAAAATAATTATGAATGTAGAAAAATAAAGGACAGAAGACGTACGTGGGTTTATAGTTCGTCCTGCTTACATCCAGTGTAGGGGATATTGGCCCACAATAAAAACAAAATATGAAATTTAGCCAAAAAATAATTATGACTACGGAAAAATAAAGGACACAAGATATACGTGGTTTAAAAGCTTGCCCTACCTACATCCACGGGGAAGGGAGGAAGATGAGTTTATTTCTTGGAAGAACAAATGGTGATTGGAGTTCTAGGATTGCTAACTGAGAGTCCAAGTCACCATATTCAGGTTACAATTAATATCCTCAAACTGGACGAGGTATCCCTTATTTATAAGTACGCGAATCCTATTTTTTAGGTCTCTTCATGTTAATCATAATTATAAATTATGGAGTCCTATAAGGACTGGTCTTCTAACTCACCTACGTGATCTCCCAACATTTTCACTTATCTCCCTAATATTCAGTCGATTATGTATCTATAACTACGAATCACGTGCCATCCACGTGGTGCGAATTCGTTTGTACTCCTTTCAGTAGTAAACAATATATTCTCTTAACTTTTCTTTCTAATGCCTCTCTAAGACATTTATTAACTTCGTATCTAACAAGGCATGTTTAATGGACTAAGTTATTATGACCAAGTGAGTACAGACACGTAAAGTGAATAATAAACCCAAAAATAGTGGTGGTGGATGAGTTATTATAGACTTTTCGCTTCTCTTCACGGCATCTCTATCGATGGGCCACTGCACTCTTGGTAGAATGAATAATGGGAAGGCATTTTCCTCTAAGGATGAACCATCTATCGTTGGAATATAAGGTTCCTCAATCAACACAAAGGTCAATTTTGGGATCAGAACTAGTGGGCACCCTTCCGCTTGATGTGAAGGCAATCCTATCTTTCTTTTGCAGCTTATAGTGCCTTTGAATCTTGTAGTCCAACTTTGAAGTGTACTCCCGAGCAATGTAGGACTTCATGAACTTGAAATGTGCCATATTTTCCAACTTGTAAGTCTTGGTGGTGAGGGATAACACATTGTTGCTGGTATGACCGCTTATCAACTCAAATTGATCCAAACCAACGATGGCATAAAATTTTCTCGTGTCTTGCTAATTGCACCAAACCATGTGCTCAACGAGACCATAGAACGTTACTAGGTAAAATATCTCATCTTTAAAGAGGTGGGCTATATGATCCCATAACCCCATTTTTAAGTTGTTCCGTCAACGGAGTCCTCGGATGTAGCAACCCATGATTTACAAATTAGGGCGTCTTCATCCTTCAAAATTTTTTCTTCTTACGATTGTCCCCTTAGGTTTTTGGCTACTAGGGTTTTATTATAATTTGGTATATTAACAATGCTCTTATTGTTGGGTAAGGAAGTTATCCATTGAATTTTGAGGAAAAAAAAAGGTTGAAATTGTTCAAAATTTTGAGAACAAGATTGAGGATCAAATTAGTGGAGAAAAATATCAAATATAAAGGGTAGTTATTTAATTTATTAAAATAGTCATCAAAAGATTCCCTATAAATGGTCGTTTGTCCCAAGGCATTTGGACTGTTGTGGAGATCAAGCCCACATGACAACTAAACTGATGCGAGAAGAAACCAATTGCTTAATCCTTGAACCAAATCTTGTATTCGGGGAAGAAAAATGACATTATAGCATTTTGATGGAGCATAAATGCTCTAACGCCTTGTAGAGGGTCTAAAGATTTTATGTACGTTAATGTTTATTTAATGAGTTTAATTAAATAAGGCCTTTAATAATGCCAATGAAAAAATAATTATAAATGTGTTTGTTAATGAACTAATGTGTCAATCTGTATGTGATCGAATATGATTTGGGATGACGAGCTAAGCTTAAATATAATTTTTTGCCAAACAAATCATCCATTTAAATCAGGAGAGTTCGTGGTCCGGTCTAGTTCGATTTTGAGTTTTTTTACCGGACTGACATGGTCGGTCCTTTAAAACTTGTCCATCCTGACATTAAGGAGTTACATCATAAAAAAAAATAAGGGGTTGTTTATTTCTACCTCTTAAGTATGAATCTAAACCATTGAGACTTAAAAGGTACTAAATAGTTTCTTTTAAATGACTAAAAGACTAACGATTATATTTCCCTCCGAATGATTAAGATTTATAAGTACCTCTAAAGTTTGAATCTGATGCTTGAATCAGTCTAAATACACTCATTCAGAGGTGAAGTTTGAATCTGATGCTTGAATCAGTCTAAATACACTCATTCAGAGGTCTATTCAGACATAAAAATAAACATCTTTTTCAAATTAATATTTTCGACTTCAGATTCAGATGAAAAATCCAATGCAGCCTAAGACTATTTTTTTCAAACATTAAGAAATACAAAGTTTCAAAATTTGCAATTAAGACAAGCCTACTATTAGATTAAAATATCATTTAAACTAATTAAATATTAAAATATATTACTTTACCCATTTTTTTAACTATATACACATATAAGTAAATATATAATATATTATATTATATTATATTATATTATATTATATTATATTATATTATATTATATTATATTATATTATATTATATTATATTATATTATATTATATTATATTATATTATATTATATTATATTATATAGAGTTCATTCTGGTGGTTCCTAACATGATTTTTAAAGCGGTAAATCGTGGATTGGACCGACTGTTCGTTATGCTACAAAAAAGGACCGGATCCCTCTTTTCTCCGCCTACACTCGCCTTCTCCCTCACTAAACAAACACGCTAGAGTTTCTTTGCGACTGCTAAATATATAATGTGTCCATATACCTGAATGAAACCTCACAAACATTACTTTAATGGTCAAATGGGGGGAGTCACCTTAACCTACATTCGTACTTCGATTGCCCTATGTACGATTTCTCAACTTTTATGCATTTTTTTTCTTCTTATTATTTTAGTTAATTAGTTAGTAGTTAGGTTTCTTCAGCCTCGTTAATACACTTTATATATTCTCTTCATCAATTTATTACATTAATTTGTCGTCATACTATTTTCTGTTGGATATGAGGTTTTTACTATATACATTTGGTCCATCTGCTATATACTTGGATGTTCATATATTCGCATGAACTAAGCCCACGTTTGTTTTTCATCTCTAAATCTGAAATCTAAAGTTTGAATCTCAAGTCTGAAATATGAATATGAAAAATATATTTATTTTTATGTATGAATGGACCTCTTAATGAAACTGATTCAGACTTCAAAACAGACCTCTGAATGAATGTATTTAGACTTATTCAAACTTTCGAGATAATTCTACCTCTTAATCCTTCAAAGAAAAATATTGGCATTCTTCTATTAATCATTGAAAAAAATAATCACCATTTGAGACCTCTTAAGTCTAAATGGTTCAGATTCAGACTTAAGAGGTAAAAACAAATAACACCTACAATGATGAAAGACTTTTTTTTAAACTATGAAATTTAGAAAAAAAATGCTTGAATATAAACAATCACATATACAATAACAATCTAATAACTAGAGTCGGCCCTCACCATGTGCCAAGTGGGCAGTGTGGCACATGGCCCATTTTAGAGTAAGCACCAATATATATATATAAGGGGTCCGAAAATATTTTATGTATATTAAAAAATGCTCATTTTTATAATGAGTTTAATTTTTTAGGGACATATTTTTTCCATTATCAAAAAAAAATTGTACAAAGAATGATTCAACTACCCAATAAAATCTCACCCAACTCGTTTAAGACTACCATTTTTCTAGGGGCATATTTTTTCAACAACCCACAAAATCTTTTTGATACCCACTCTTTCTTTCTCTTTTGCAACACCCTATTCTCTCTCTCTCTCTCTTTGTGCAACTGTGCAATCTGTATTCATTTTTTTTTACAGAAGCTAATCGCCTTACCAATAATCCAATTTTTCATGTTGCTCTTTGTTTTGTTGTTCGCGGAGCCAACTTGGCGCAAGGAAAAGTAAGACCAATTGTGCAATCTATGAATACTAGTTTCTATTATGGCCCTATTTCAATAATAGTTTATGTTTCAAAGTAAGACCACTATGATGAATGTTAGTTTCTATTTTTAGATTAAAACTATGATCTATGAATAAAATAATAGTTTAAAACTATGATTCATAGTTTTAATCTATTATTTTATTCATACTTTTTTTTATTACTGTGTGCTTTTTATTAATTTGATTTTTTTAAATTCATCAAGGTCTCATTAATTTATTTTTTATGTAATTATTTTTTTTGTTATCAGGTTTTTACTTTCTACATTAACCAAGTAGATGAAATTGGAGAGGGAATAAAATGCTCAAATCAGGTGATTTTTTTTTACATTCAATCATTTGAGATATTTCTAAAATAAAATTATCTATTAGATCCGTTGTTAATTGCGTTTTCTATTTTTATTTATAAATTTATAATTTTTACAAATGTTACCAAAAAAACATGCATCCGAATATTAAAAACGGAAAAAAACTAAAATGAATAGAAGAGGTGACACAATATTTTAAGGGAGCGCTTCATAAATTTATTATTAAAGAGCACCAAAATATAAATTATGTTTATAAAAACACAAGTCAATCAGAAGAAATAGAAAATATTACAAATGACAAAAACAAAATAGTAAATAATGTAAGTCCTATGGAAATTGATGAACATGAATTGCTAGAGGATGAACAACCTAGTAACATGATTAATAATTTTGATGAACTGTGTCATAAGAAAGATTAAACAGCTTAGCGTTGTTATCTATTGAACATGAATTGCTAGATAAACTTGATTGTAAAAGTTTAATTAGTGATTTTGCAAGTGAAAATGCTAAAATAACTATTTTTCAATGAATTTTTAAGTATTTAATATTTTTGTATAATATTTTTCAAAAGGGTTCTAAATTGAATTTCACACCCGGTACTCCAAATCTCAGGATCGATTAACAATCCACCACTACAAGGTGCAAAGCCCTAAACAACAACCGCATCAAATCAAGCCTTTAATCAAACAACAATCAAATCAAATCAAGTCTGAAATCTATAGTAAACAACAACACTTGGAGCCCAGCAAGTGGGAAAAGAACTGGAAGGTGGATATAAAAAAAACTGGTATCTAAATATGGTTACTACTCTAATGATATGATTGAAGTTCTATTTTATTTCATTTGTCAATTTACACAGGAATTTTTCTTATTAATTAAAATTTTCTTCCCCCGTGTAGATTTCCATTTTCTTTAAAGAACAACATTTTGTACATTATAGAAGTTTTATGTATAATTTAATCTTCGTGTTTTTATTTGCAAGTTTTGTCGCGCACAATCAGTTTCCATCGTTGAGTAGTTAAAATTATGTTTTAGGTTTTATTTTATCATCCATGTTTAATATAATTCGCAAAATTTTGCCCCATGTATGGAGTCTGAGGACTTGTGTTAAATCTTCACCATTTCACTCATATTGATCATCGTCTAAAAGGATTGTTCCTAGGTATTCAGTTTATCAAGTTATGTTGGCAAAATGTTTTGTCACAAAGGACTTTAGCTTCGCGTGGTTGAGTTGTTTGGAGATGAAATTTGTCAACAAAGGAAGCTCCTGAACTATTGAAACTAGGGGTGCACACGGTTCGGTTTGGATCGATTTTGGTACCAATCCGAGAACCGAACCGACCTGGGTCGGTTCCAAATTTTTGGAAACGAAACCGAACCGACTTTAATATAGAACCGAACCAAACCGAACCAGCGGTTCCCGGATTGGATCGGATCGGTTTTCGGTTCCAAAATCATATTTCATAACTAATTTTTTTTAAGATTAATGTGTTTCATAACTAATTTTTTTAAGGTCAAAATTAATTTTGACCTCAATAACTTAAGTTAGAAACTCAAGTAATCACAAAAATATAAATTGCAAGTGTTAAATATATTAAATAAATATATATATGTAATTATAAATAGATTCGGTCCCGGATTGGTTCGTATCGGATCGGTTTTCGGATCGGATTGGATTTTTTTACCTTAGAACCGAGAACCGAATCGATGTATCATTTTTTTTTTCAAACCGGAACCGAACCATTGAGCAAAAAAACCGACCCAAACCGAACCATTGAGCAGTCGGTTTGGTTCGGTTTATCGAATTTTCGGTTTCGATGTGCACCCCTAATTGAAACTATATCAGGAGAAGTTAGATATTTCGAAGTGACTAGTATGAAAGGATTTCAACTATAGATTTGAATTGCTCTTGGGGTACATTTGATAACTAACAAATTTCAAGGCAAATTCAGAAAAGTTGAATTTTTTTTATCTTTTTCAACTTTTAGACTATTTGATACCCTTAATTTGTCTTGAAATTTGTTTTCTATGTACAACACCCCTTAAGCACAATTTGTCACCCTATAGTGAAATTCAATTCTTTGAGGGAGGAAAGGTTTTTGTTTGGCACCTTTGGGTAGCAAATCACTCAAAACATGTGTTCTAAAAGTCCCGCCTAGGCTGAGGCGTGAGAGAAACGCATCACCTAAGCCTTATTACGCCTTATTCTTGGTAAAACACTAAAGGCACATTTTTTTTTAAACAAAGGAATAGTTGACAAATATTGGTTATGAAGCATGAATATGAGAAAGATGGCTACCAAACATATGGATATATTTTCAAAATTCAAGTTGTGTATTATTTTATTATATTACTAGCCTTAGAATAATTAAAATAATAAAAAAAGGAAAAATGTCTTTTTACGCCTAGGCTCCTAATGCTTGAGGCATGACCTCTACGCCTCGATCACTACTCGTATATTTTGTATATTTTAGCGCATATATGTATATTGCGTATATTCCGTATATATATATATATATATATTTCATATATTTATATATTTCGTACATTTATATAAACTATATAATTCATATATTTTAATATATATTTATATTTCGTATATATATTATATACATACTGAATATATATTATTTACAGAATATACACATATATTATATATATTCAGTATATATATAATATATGTGTATATTTTGTATTATATATTGAATATAATAAATATATATTATTTACAGAATATACACATATAAATATATATTATTAAATATACAAAATATATGAATATATATATCCGATCCGATATATATATATATATGAATATATATATTTCGTAAATAATAAAATATTATATTATTTGCGGAATATATATATTCGGATATATATATTCATATATTTTGTATATATATTCATATATTTCGTATACAAATAATATATATATTATTTTGTATGTAGTTTGTATATATTTTGTATATATTATTTGCGAAATGTATATATTCGGATATATATATTATATTATTTGTGAAATATATATAATATATATATATATTAATAATATATACAATATATAATATTTTGTATATATTATTAATATATATATTATTTGTACAAATAATATATATTGATAATATATACAATATATATATTCCATAAATAAATTTTCCACATTTATATCTACCTTTCAACTTTTGCATTTGATAGAAAATGTGGAAAATGGATTATTTTCCAACTTGTATCAAACACACACAAGTTTAAAAATATTCATTTGCCTTAGAATTGTTTGCCCTAGAATCAAATATCCTAGAATCATTTGCATTTTTCCAGTTTTCTATCAAACGGATCCTTATTTAATTGTGGTGATATCCTTCCTGTTATTGCAAGTGTGCTCCTGTTTCAGAGTTCTCATATTTCGCGCTCAATTGGGCAGGATGATTTTTGTACTACACTCTTTCTTACGCACGCAAAATGGGCAAATTTAGTGTTTCTTTTATCATGGCCTTGTTCTTGGTTTAAATAAATTAAAGTTTGGGTACGTTTGATTGGTATTGATTTGTTTTTCATGAAAAAATACTTATTTTA
This sequence comes from Sambucus nigra, assembly GCA_949130495.1. Classification (NCBI taxonomy): domain Eukaryota; kingdom Viridiplantae; phylum Streptophyta; class Magnoliopsida; order Dipsacales; family Adoxaceae; genus Sambucus; species Sambucus nigra. Next base: position 534,738,079 of record OX422215.1, on the reverse strand, counting down.
ATTTTTTTTGTGGTGCTTGATTTAAAATACATCATGTGAAAACAATAGTTATATTTATGAAAATTGCTCCATATTTTTATCATTTTCTATGAAAAATATTTCCTGCGCACCCCAAATAATTGACTTCCATGGAAAAGACCAAAAGTAAGTTCAAATCACTCTTATCGTTTTTCACTCATTTTCCGTTTATTATAAAATGATCTATTTTTTAATTATTTTCCATCTTTGTAATAAACACATATATTATGTAAATTTTTGGCAAAATGAATGGTTGCCTAGATTGATGGCAGTGCACGTGAAGAACATTGCACTAACGCTGTCAACTTCTTGGTTTAACAAACGTATTAGCCTACCAATAAGGCGTACGCATCTTTGATCAAAGGACATACAATTTGTTGGAACACAACTGTCCGGCAACAGTTGTTATCTTTAAAGTGTGCAAACTTTGAAATGCCTTTTGGCATTGTCCCACATCGGTGGGTTGTTTAAAATGGGATTAGTATATTTACAATTTTTGTGAGTCTATAGGGTAAGCCCTTTGGGCATTCAATGTTTTGTGTGTATGGGCGGGGGACTTATTAGGCCAAGTCACATATACGCGCGCACAGCTGCCGCCGTCCGGCCGCCCCGGCCTGTGCCCGGGCCTGGGTCTTAGGTCTTGGGCTCATTAAGAAATAAGTTTTTGGACAAATAAATTGACAGGTTTTTCGACTTAAAATTAATTATTAATGGTAATTTTTTCTGGAATAAAAACGTGGTAATTAACAGTTGAAAAATTCCTCCAACTCAAAAACGTTTTCTGAAATTTTCTCTCCCACTTGACCCGCGTTTTTTCTCATTAACATTAATAATTTTTCGCAATAAAAAGGAGGTTAAGACCTCCATTTTTTATAACAGTTGTCAGAAAACAAAAAACCTACATTTGCAACTGCTATCCAAAAATATTTTATCTCCACTGAATAATTATCACATCTCATAAATGATTAATCGTTCCACAGATTAATTATAATTTCAGATTCGAGCAATATATATAATTGAATGGGTGTTGATTGAACGATTTGGATTGTGCTACCGATTCGTGTTTTATTTATTGGAGGTTATTTTATCTTGGGGGTGACGAGGCAATAGTGACTGTCAGCACACATTGGGCAGAGCCGCGAAACACCTTAAAGAGAGCGACATTGTCCACGATTCATCCATGTTATAGACTGTTACTGCTTTCGGGATTTCTTATACTTTCTGTCTCAGGTTTATTCGCTCCAAAATTGGATAATTTCGTTCCTTAATTCTGCATTTATTTAAATTACTGATACAATAATTTTAAGGTGTTCCCTATTCTGCCATGGACGAAATTAACTCTAGCAACCTTAACAAGCCTTTAAAATATGAAGGCACCCACTTTAAATGCTGGAGCAACAAACTTCTATTTTATTTAACTACGAAAAAAGTCGCATCGTGTGTTCAATTTGACAAACCCATAATAAATAATCCACCTAATTTTGAGGAAAGCAAAACAATTAGAACTTGGGAGGAAAATGATTTTTTGTGCAAGAATTATAATTTTAATGCTCTAAGTGACGAACTTTATGAATATTATGCCAATTATAAAACTGCAAAAGATGTTAGGGATGCACTGTTTAAAAAATATGACACGGAGGAGGCGGGTGCTAAAAAATATGTCGTCAGCCGTTATTTGAAATTTGAAATGACTGATGACAAATCTGTTGTTGCTCAAACGCATGATTTGCAATTGATTGCCCATGAAATTATTTCCGAGGGCATGGCTTTAGATGAGCAATTTCAGGTGGCAGTAATTATTGATAAATTGCCTCCACTCTTCAAAGAGTTTAAAGGCAAACGAAAAAAATATGAAAAATCAGAAAAAGAGCCACAACTAGAATTTTAAAAATCAGACTCAGAATAAGAATAAGAATAAGAACCCTGGAAATGGACAGTCTAGCAACTCGGGACAGTTTCTCTGTTTCAAGTGTGGCAAGCCTGGCCATATAGCTCATAAATATCGCAATGTGCCATAAGCACAAGCGAATTTAACTGAAGAGGACCTATGTGCTATGATTTCAGAAATCAACATGGTTAGCGGTGCCTAAGGGTGGTGGTTGAATACTGGCGCTTCCCGCCTTATCTATTATGATCGTACTCTATTTAAGACTTATTCAGAGACTGCAGATAAGAAGGTGTTGTTGGGTGATTCTCACTCCACTGAGGTTGCTGGTACTAGAAATGTGGAATTAGAGTTCACTTCGGGAAAGACTGTTATCCTCAAAGATGTTATTCACACTCCCGAGATAAGGAAAAATTTAGTTTCGAGTTATCTTCTCAAAAAAGCTGGCGAGTAGAGAATATGAGTGCATTTTTATAGGCTATGCTATTAATAGCAAAGCATACCGATTTTATGACTTCAAAAAACCAAGTAATTATCGAATCAAATGACGCCGTTTTTTACAAAGATAAATTTCCTTTTACATTGAGAAATAGTGGGGGCATATCATCCACTAATATTTCTTTAAATAAAAATAAAGAAAATAATGAATCCATTATAGAAATTCGAAAAAGTAAAAGGGCTCGTGTGAAAATAAAATTTGGTCCCGACTTTTATGCTTACACTTTAGAGGAGGATCTTAACACTATTCAAGAAGCCTTATCTTCTTTAGATGCCGATTTATGGCAAGAGGCTATTAATGATGAAATAGATTCTTTGGAAACAAATAAAACTTGGCACATACTGGACCTTCCTCCTGGGTGTAAAACAATTGGGTGTAAATGGATTCTTAAAAAGAAATTAAAACTTGATGGAACTATTGAAAAATATAAGTCACGTCTTGTTGCCAAAGGTTTTAGACAAAGAGAAAAAGTAGACTTTTTTTATACATTTTCGCCCGTGACTAGAATAATGACTATACGTATACTATTTGCTGTAGCTGCCTTAAATGATTTAATTGTACACCAAATGGATGTTAAAACTGCATTTTTAAATAGAGAATTAGAAGAAGAGATTTATATGGATCAACCTGAAGGTTTTATTGTACACGGTCAAGAAAATAAAGTATGTAAATTAGATAAATCTCTTTATGGACTCAAACAGGAACCGAAACAATGGCATGATAAATTTGCTAGCCTAGTCATCTCCAATGGGTTTAAAATAATTGAAAGTGACAAATGCATTTATTATAAATATGTAGAGAACATTTGCACTATCATATGTCTTTATGTTGATGACTTGCTTATATTTGGTTCTAAATTCCATGCCATAGAAAATGTTAAATCATTATTATGTGCCAATATTGATATGAAGGATTTGGGTGAAGCTAGTGTAATATTAGGAATTAATATTACAAGGTCAGAAAAGGAACTTTCTTTGGATCAATCTCATTACATTGAGAAAGTTCTAAAGAAATATAATTACTTTGACTGTAAACCTGCTAGTACTCCATTTGATCCTAGTGTAAAGTTATTTAAGAACACTAGCAACAGTGTAAACTAAAATGCTTATTCAAGAATTATTGGTAGCTTACGTTATGCTATAGATTGCACTAGACCTGACATAGCTTATGCTGTGGGAGTACTATATAGATTTACCAGTAGACCTAGTATGGAGCATTGAAATGCTATTGAGAGGGTCATGGCGTACCTTAAAAGGATGATGAACCTAGTATTATACTATAATGAGCATCCTGTTGTCCTTGAAGGATTTAGTGATGCTGATTGGAACACCTTATCTGACGATTCTAAGGATACTAGTGGATATATATTTAGCATCGTTGGTGGTGCAGTTTCTTGGAAATCAAACAAACAAACTATTTTGGCTCAATCCACTATGGAGTCTGAGATGATAGCGCTAGCTACAGCTAGTAAAGAGGCAGGTTGGTCAAGAAACCTCCTGTCAGATATCCCGTTATGAGAAAAACCAATACCAGTCGTTTTGATTCATTGTGACAGTACTGCGGCTATTGAAAAAGTAGAGAACCGTTATTATAACGGTAAGAAACGACAATTACGTCGTAAACATAGCACTGTTAGAGAATTTATTTCTATAGGTGCTGTGAGGGTGGATCATATACGGTCTGAACAGAACTTAGTTGATCCTTTGACGAAAGGACTAGCTAGGGAGAAGGTGTGGAACACCTCGAAAGGGATGGGACAAAATCCCTTGGATACATGAGTCACTTGTGATGGTAACCCAACATATAGACTGGAGATCCCAAGAAATATGTTCAAAGGGTAATAACAAGTCACAAGTGATATGGGTCGAATCATGCTATTATTAATTAATATAGAACGGGGTTTTACTCCGAGTCCATCCTTATGGAGCATGATATCCTGAAGCGAGTAAAGGATGAGTTATTATAACTCTTAATGAGATCTATAGCTCTATTTTGAGTGGGGTACTTAGCTACAGGAGTATTCTTTATAGACTCTCTTATGTGAATGTGGAAGTGTGACTGCTTCCTATGGATATTTTGCGCAAATTTCTAAAGTGTTCACTATACTGGAATAGAAGCACATGGGCATAACGTGCTGGCTATTAGAACTACACCGAAGTAGGGTTATGTGTGGGATGTTATCAGAGATAGAGTTCAAAACTACGGTTACTCTAGTATATTCTGAATCATCTTTACTATGTAAAGGTTCAAGTCGAAAGACACCTTTGCTCATGCACAATTCTATGAATTATTTCTCAATAAAAATGTTTTCAAATTTTGCAAGTGGGGGATTATTGGAACACAGCTGTCCGGCAACAGTTGTTATCTTTAAAGTGTGCACAATTTGAAATGCCTTTTGGCATTGTCCCACATCGGTGGGTTGTTTAAAATGGGATTAGTATATTTACAATTTTTGTGAGCCTAAAGGGTAAGCCCTTTGGGCATTCAATGTTTTGTGTATATGGGTGGGGGACTTATTGGGCCAAGTCAGACACAAACGCGCGTCGTCGCTTCGGTCCGTTCGGCCCGGCCCGTGCCCGTGTCCGGGATTTTTTAGACAAATAAATTGACGGTTTTTTGGCTTAAAATTAATTATTAACGGTATTTTTTTCTGGAATAAAAATGTGGTTATTAATAGTTGAAAAATCCCTCCAACTCAAAACGTTTTTCAAAATTTTCTCTCCCACTTGACCCACGTTTTTTCCCATTAATGTTAATAATTTTTCGCAATAAAAAGGAGGTTAAGACCTCCGTTTTCAGAACAGTTATCAGAAAACAAAAACCCTTCATCTGCAACTGCTATCCAAAAATATTTTCTCTCCACTGAATAATTTCACATCTCAGAAATGATTAATCGTTCCCCAGATTAATTATAATTTCATATTCGAGAAATATATATAACTGAATGGGTGTTGATTGTACGAGTTGGATCGTGCTATCATTTCGTATTTTATTTATTGGAGGTTATTTTATCCTGGGGGTGACGAGGCAATAGTGACTGTCAGCACACATTGGGCAGAGCCACGAAACACCTTAAAGAGAGCAACATCATTCGCGACTCAGTCGTGTTATAGACTGGTACTGCTTTCGGGATTTCTTATACTTTCTGTCTTAGATTTATTCGCTCCAAAATTGGGTAATTTTGTTCCTTAATTCTGCATTTATTTAAATTGCTAGTACAACAATTTTAAGGTGTTCCCTATTCTGCCATGGGCGAAATTAACTCTAGCAACCTTAACAAGCCTTTCAAATACGAAGGCACACATTTTAAACGCTGGAGAAAAAAATTGCTATTTTATTTAACTCCGAAAAAAGTCTCATCGTGTGTTCAATTTGATAAAACCGTTGTAAATAATCCACCTACAGTTGAGGAAAGTAAAATAATTAGAACTTGGGAAGAAAATGATTTTTTGTGCAAGAATTATATTTTGAATGCTCTAAGTGACGAACTTTATGACTATTATGCCAATTATAAAACTGCAAAAGATGTTTGGGTTGCACTGTTTAAAAAATATGACACGGAGGAGGTGGACGCTAAAAAATATGCCGTCAGTAGTTATTTGAAATTTCAAATAACGGATGATAAATCTATTGTTGCTCAAACCCATGATTTGCAAATGATTTACCAAGAAATTATTTACGAGGGCATGGCTTTATATCAGCAATTTCAGGTGGCTGTAATTATTGATAAATTGCCTCCATTGTTCAAAGAGTTTAAAAATATTTTGAGGCATAAGTCTAAAGAATTTTCACTAGAGTCACTCATTACTAAATTGAGAATTGAGGAGGAATTCCGAAAACAATACTATAAAGATGAAATTCTTGTTGTGACGAACTTTATGACTATTATGCCAATTATAAAACTGCAAAAGATGTTAGGGATGCACAGTTTAAAAAAATATGGCAAAGAGGAGGCGGGTGCTAAAAAATATGCCGTCAGTCGTTATTTGAAATTTCAAATGACGGATGATTTGCAAATGATTGCCCATGAAATTATTTTCGAGGGCATGGCTTTAGATGAGCAATTTCAGGTGGTTGTAATTATTGATAAATTGCCTCCACTGTTTAAAGGCAAACGGAAAAAATATGAAAAATCATAAAAAGAGCCACAACCAAAATTTTAAAAATCAGACTTAGACTCAGAATAAGAATGAGAACCCTGGAAATGGATAGTCTAGCAACTCGGGACAGTTTCTCTGTTTTAAGTGTGGCAAGCCTGACCATCTAGCTTGCAAATATCGCAATGTGACACAAGCACAAGCAAATTTGACTGAAGAGGACCTATGTGCTATGATTTCAGAAATCAACATGGTTAGCAATGCCGAAGGGTGGCGGTTAGATATTGGCGCTTTTCGCCATATCTGTTATGACCGTACTCTGTTTAAGACTTATTCTGAGACAACAGATAAGAAGGTGTTATTGGATGATTCTCACTCCACTGAGGTTGCTGGTAGTGGAAATGTGGAATTAAAGTTCACTTCGGGAAATACTGTTATCCTCAAAGATGTTCTTCACACTCCCGAGATAAGGAAAAATTTGGTTTCGAGTTATCTTCTCAACAAAGTTGGCTTTACTCAAACTATTGGTGCTGATTTATTTACTTTAACCAAAAATGGAATTTTTGTAGGCAAGGGTTATGCCACTGATGGGATGTTTAAGTTGAATGTTGATGCAATGAAAAAAATTTATCCTTCTGCTTATATTGCTTGTTCATTTAATGTTTGGCATGCTAGGCTTTGTCATGTTAATAAACGACTTGTTAAAAATTTGAGCACTTTAGGATTAATTCCATAATTATCATTTAATAATTTTGAAAAATGTGAATGGTGTAGTCGAGCAAAAATCACTAAGACACCACATAAATTTATTTTTAGAGAATCTGAACCACATGATTTAATTCATTCAGATATTTGTGAATTGGATGGTTTCACAACTAGAAATGGCAAACGTTATTTTATAACTTTTATAGATGATCATTCTGATTATTCATTTGTGTATTTAATGAAAAATAAAAGTGAAGCGTTTGACATGTTTAAAATTTTCCTAAATGAAATTGAAAATCAATTTAATCGGAAAATTAAAAGGTTACGTAGTGATAAAGGCACCGAATATGATTCTGGACCATTTATTCAATTTTATAAATCCCACGGTATTATTCACGAAAAAACTGCCCCTTATTCGCCCGAAATGAACGGTAAAGCCGAAAGAAAAAATAGAACATTACTAAATTAGTTGTGGCTATTTTATTAAATTCAGGGGTTGTCTCACATTAGTGGGGTGAAATTACTTTTACTGTGTGTCATGTACTTAATAGAATTCCTAAGACTAAAATAAAAATATCTCCTTATGAAATTTGTAAAAATATTAAGCCCAACGTGTCATACTTCAGAACGTGGGGGTGCTTAGCCTACGTACATATACCCGATCCTAAAAGGTCTAAATTGGTGGGTACAGCATATGAGTGCATTTTTATACGCTATGCTATTAATAGCAAAGTATACCGATTTTATGACTTCAAAAAATCAAGTAATTATCGAATCAAATGACGCTAATTTTTATGAAGATAAATTTCCTTTTAAATTGAGAAATAGTGGGGGCATGTCATCCACTAATATTTCTTTAAATATAAATAAAGAAAATAATGAATCCATTATCGAAATTCGAAAAAGTAAAAGGGCTCGTGTGGAAAAAGATTTTGGTCTCGACTTTTATGCTTACACTTTATAGGAGGATCCTAATACTATTCAAGAAGCCTTATTTTTTTTATATGCCGATATATGGTAAGAGGCTATTAATGATGAAATGGAATCTTTGGAAATAAATAAAACTTAGCACTTAGTGGACCGTCCTCCTGGCTGTAAAACAATTGGGTGTAAATGGATTCTTAAAAAAAAAACTGATAGCATTGTTGAAAAATATAAGGCACGTCATGTTGCCAAAGGTTTTTAACAAAGAGAAAACGTAGACTTTTTTTTATACATTTTCACCCGTGACTAGAATAACGTCTATACGTGTACTATTTGCTATAAATGCTTTAAATGATTTAATTGTACACCAAATGGATGTTAAAACTGCATTTTTAAATGGAGAATTAGAAGAAGAGATTTATATGGATCAACCTGAAGGTTTTATTATACACGGTCAAGAAAATAAAGTATATAAATTAGATAAATCTCTTTTTGGACTCAAACAGTCACCAAAACAATGTCATGATAAATTTAATAGCCTAGTCATCTCCAATGGGTTTAAAATAAATGAAAGTGACAAATGCATTTATTATAAATATGTAGGGAACATTTGCACTATCATATGTCTTTATGTTTATGACTTGCTCATATTTGGTTCTAATATTCATGCCGTAGAAAATGTTAAATCATTATTATGTGCCAATTTTGATATGAAGGATTTGGGTGAAGCTAGTGTAATATTAGAAATTAATATTACTAGGTCAGAAAAGGGACTTTCTTTGGATCAAACTCATTACATTGAGAAAGTTCTAAAGAAATATAATTACTTTGACTGTAAACCTGCTAGTACTCCATTTGATCCTAGAGTAAAGTTATTTAAGAACACTGGCGATACTATAAACCAAAATTCTTATGCAAGCATTATTGGTAGCTTCTGTTATGCTACAGATTTCACTAGACCTGACATAGCTTATGCTGTGGGAGTACTATGTAGATTTACCAGTAGACCTAGTATGGAGAATTGGAATGCTATTGAGAGGTTCATGCGATACCTTAAAAGGACGATGAACCTCGAATTAAACTATAATAAGCATCCCGATGTCCTTGAAGGATTTAGTGATGCTGATTGGAACACCTTATCTGATGATTCTAAGGCTACTACTGGATATATATTTAGCATCGCCGGTGTTGCAATTTCTTGGAAATCTAAGAAATAAAGTAGTTTGGCTAAATCCAGTATGGAGTCTGAGATGAGAGTGCTAGCTATAGCTAGTGAAGAGGCAGGTTGGTCAAGAAACCTCATGTCATATATCCCATTATGAGAAAAACTAATACCAGACTTTTTGATTTATTGTGATAGTACCACGGCTATTGTAAAAGTAGAGAACCGTTATTATAACGATAAGAAATAACAAATACATCGTAAACATAGCACTGTCAGAGAATTTATTTCTATAGGTGCTGTGAGGATGGATCATATACGGTATGAACAGAACTTAGCTAATCCTTTGACGAAAGGACTAGCTAGGGAGAATGTGTGGAACACCTCGAAAGGGGTGGGACTAAAGCCCTTGGATACATGAGTCACTTGTGATGGTAACCAAACATATAGACTGGAGATTCCAAGAAATATTTTCAAAGGGTAATAATAAGTCACAAGTGATATGGGTTAAATCATGCTATTATTAATTAATATAGAACAGGGTTTTACTCCCAGTCCATCCCTATGGAGCATGATATCCTGAAGCGAGTAAAGAATGAGTTATTATAACTCTTAATGAGATCTATAGCTCTATTTTGAGTGGGGTACTTATCTACAGGAGTATTCTTAATAGACTCACCTATGTGAATGTGGAAGTGTGGTCGCTTCCTATAGATATTTTTGGCAAAATCCTAAAGCGTTCACTATACTGGGATAGAAGAACATGGTCGTAACGTGCTGGCTATTAGAACTACACCCAAGTAGGGTTGTATGTGAGATGCTGTCAGAAATAAAGTTCAAAACTACCGTTACTTTAGTATATTATAAATCATCTTTATTACGTAAAGGTTCAAGTCGAACGACACCTTTGCTTATGCACAATTCTATAAATTATTGCTCGATAAAAATGTTTTCAAATTTTACAAGTGGGGGATTGTTGGACCACAGCTATCCGGCCGGCAACAGCTGTTTTCTTTAAAGTTTGCAAACTTTTAAATGCCTTGTGGCATTGTCCCTCATCGGTGGGTTGTTTAAAATGGGATGAGTATATTTATAACTTTTGTGAGTCTAAAGGGTAAGCCCTTTGGGCATTCACTGTTTTGTGTGTATGTGTGGGGGACTTATTGGGCCAAGTCACACACGCGCACGTGACGCCGCCGCCGTCTGCTCGGCCCGACCCTTGCCCATGTTCGGGTCCAGGTCCGGGTCTTGGGTCTTAGGCTTGGGCTCATTAAGAAATAATTTTTTGGACAAATAAATTGACGATTTTTTGGGCATAAAATTAATTATTAAAGGTAATTTTTTCTGGAATAAAAACGTGGTTATTAACAGTTGAAAAATTCCTCCAACTCAAAACGTTTTCCAAAATTTTCTCTCCCACTTGACCCACGTTTTTGCCCATTTACATTAATAATTTTTCACAATAAAAAGGAGGTTAAGACCTCCGTTTTTCAGAATAGTTATCAGAAAACAAAAACCCTACATCTGCAACTGCTATCCAAAAATGTTTTCTCTCCACTGAATAATCATTCTTCCACTGAATAATTATCACATCTCAAAAATGATTAATCTCCCCAGATTAATTATAATTTCAGATTCGAGCAATATACATAACTGAATGGGTGTTGATTGAACGAGTTGGATTGTGCTACCAATTCGTATTTTATTTATTCGAGGTTGTTTTATCCTGGGGTAACAAGGCAATTGTGACTGTCAGCACACATTGGGCAGAGTCGCGAAACACCTTAAAGAGAGCGACATTGTTCGCGACTAAGTCGTGTTATAGACTGTTACTGCTTTCGAAATTTCTTATACTTTCTGTCTCAGATTTATTCACTCCAAAATTGGGTAATTTTGTTCCTTAATTCTATATTTATTTAAATTGCTAATACAACAATTTTAAGATGTTCCCTATTCACCCATGGGCGAAATTAACTCTAGCAACCTTAACAAGCCTTTCAAATATGAAGGCACACATTTTTAACGCTGGAGCAAAAAATTGATATTTTATTTAACTCCGAAAAAAGTCGCATCGTGTGTTCAATTTGACAAACCCGTAGTAAATAATCAACCTACTGTTGAGGAAAGCAAAACAATTAGAACTTGGGAAGAAAATGATTTTCTGTGCAAGAATTATATCTTGAATGCTCTAAGTGACGAACTTTATGACTATAAAACTGCAAAAGATGTTTGGGATGCACTGTTTAAAAAATATAACATGGAGGAGGTGGGTGCTAAAAAATATGACGTCAGTCGTTATTTGAAATTTCAAATGACGGATGATAAATTTGTTGTTGCTCAAACCCATGATTTGCAAATGATTGCCCACGAAATTATTTTCGAGGGCATGGCTTTAGATCAGTAATTTCAGGTGGCTATAATTATTGATAAATTGCATCAATTGTTCAAAGAGTTTAAAAATGTTTTGATGCATAAGTCTAAAGAATTTTCACTAGAGTCACTCATTACTAAATTGAGAATTGAAGAGGAATCTCGAAAACAAGACTATAAAGATGAAATTCTTGTTGTGTCTAGCAACAAAAATCAGAAAAAGAACCACACTCCACTTGTTTTAAAGGCAATCGAAAAAAATATGAAAAATAAAAAAAGAGCCATAACCAGAATTTTAAAAATCAGGCTCAGACTCAGAATAAGAAAAAGAACCCTGGAAATGGACAGTCTAGCAACTCGGAACAGTTTCTCTGTTTCAAGTGTGGCAAGCCTGGACATATGGCTCGCAAATGTCTCAATGTGCCACAAGCACAAGCGAATTTGATCGAAGAGGACCTATGTGCTATGATTTCAGAAATCAACATGGTTAGCAATGCCGAAGGGTGGCGGTTGGATATTGGCGCTTTTCGCCATATCTGTTATGACCGTACTCTGTTTAAGACTTATTCTGAGACTGGAGATAAGAAGGTGTTATTGGGTGATTCTCACTCCACTGAGGTTGCTGGTACTGAAAATGTGAAATTAAAGTTCACTTCGGGAAAGGCTGTTATCCTCAAAGATGTTCTTCACACTCCCAAGATAAGAAAAAATTTGGTTTCGGGTTATCTTCTCAACAAACCAGGGTATACTCAAACTATTGGTGCTGATTTATTTACTTTGACCAAGAATGGAATTTCGTAGGCAAGGGTTATGCTACTGATGGGATGTTTAAGTTGAATGTTGATGCAATGAATAAAATTTCTCCTTCTGCTTATATTGCTTGTTCATTTAATGTTTGGCATGCTAGGCTTTGACACGTTAATAAACGACTTGTTAAAAATATGAGCACTTTAGGATTAATTCCTGAATTATCATTAAATGATTTTGAAAAATGTGAATGGGGTAGTCAAGCAAAAATCACTAAGACACCACATAAATCTGTTTTTAGAGAATCTGAACCACTTGATTTATATCATTCGGATATTTGTGAATTGGATGGTGTCACAACTAGAAATGACAAATGTTATTTTATAACTTTTATTGATGACTGTTCTGATTATTTATTTGTGTATTTAATGAAAAATAAAAGTGAAGCGTTTGACATGTTTAAAATTTTTCTAAATGAAATTGAAAATCAATTTAATCGGAAAATTAAATGATTACGTAGTGATAGAGGCACCGAATATGATTCTGGACCATTTATTCAATTTTATAAATCCCACGGTATTATTCACGGAAAAACTGCCCCTTATTCACCCATTTGAATACTTACAATAAAAAAACTCAATAACATATTCTTTATATACTATAAAATGTTAGACAAGACTTAAATGCTCCTCTTTTCTTAGGGCGTCCACATGGCACATCAAACATCTACCCTTTCGTTTTTTATAATTATCTATACAACTTCTACACATCCCTGACCTTTGGTTTTCTCGAAAACTATACAAATGTTCCTTTATCCCAAATCTCACAAATGTATCCCTCTTTCCAAAATGTTTAAAGCACTGGATGCTTATATATTCACACTTTAGAGGAACAATTCTCTTAATAAATACATATTTGAGGAAATTGAACTATCTATCTTGAAGGTAATACGTCTGACTTTTACTTCCACTCAGTCGTTATGTTTTGAACATAAAAGAACTCATTAATCCTACTATTAGGTAATTCTAATATTAAATGGGAGATTGATGTTGAGAAAAAGTTTGGTTGAAGCAGTCCTACCCATAAACCTCAATGCTTGAACAACATTTCTTTACCAACCTTTTCATTCCTCTTCCCTCTCTATTCTGTTTCTTCTTACAAATGGTAAAGGAATATTGGCTATTATGATGTTAAAGGGATATTAGTAGTATGAAATGATCTGCTAACTTGATTTTAGGAATTTCTTTTTGGGGATGAATCTAGCGGACAAATCTGGTATTAATAGTTTTATATTATCCCCCATGATATGTTTGTCTATATTTCCTTGAAATTTGTTTTTATGAGTAATCTGAAAATTATTGTTCAGCTAATTGGTGTTCTTTTGTTAAACAGTTTCATTAACGAATATTGTTTTGTCCAATGTCTACATTTTTTATTATAACTTCATGGTCTCCTTTCCAATCTACTATTTTTGGTATGGTATCAACACCAACTTAAAAGTGGAAATCAGTCCCAAAAATGGAAAATTCCAAGATAAACCTAAAACAGAGGTGGGCTATCTAATGAAGAGAAAGGAGACAACGAAGGAGTGGATGCAAACCAAATTCAAAATCCAACATTATCAGACTTATAGACCAGTTACTATTGATGTAAAGGAGTCTCAGTTAGCAGGAAAAGAACAGCGTACAGTGACTCTACTACAGAGACCAACCAACTATTTGTAGAAATGTCCCAGTCAAATATTATTGCTAAAGAGAAATATAAAGGAGATAATGAGCATAAAAAAATAATGCTAAAGGAGGGAAACAATAACCTGATCATAAACCAGTCCCAAACAATTAGTATTATAACTACATCTGATGTAAAAATAGAGCAGGGGAGAAGGAAATAGCCGGTACCTGTGATGGGGAGTAAGACTCAACTGGCATAAAAATTTTAGAAAATGAGAGTGAGGTCTGCATTGGGGTTGTTTTACTGATGTTGAAGGTAAAAAGTATAAGGAGATACTTAACCAGTAGATTTGATGGATCTGGGAACCATCAAATCTAATTTTGCTAAGAATTCTTATTCTTCTCCTACTGATTTTGCTGCTAATGACAGGTTAACCTTTAACAGTGCCATGATGTATAATCCCAAAACTGAAAGGTCCATGCCCTGGCTAGCCTGCTTCTCGACCGTTTAGAGCAGTTGTGTAAGACACTGTATTGTATCACCGAGAATCTTTAGCCGCCACTTTCATCAAGGTACCCACCATAATATTGGTTGTTCTTCTCCTTTTCAATCTTTCTGGATATATTAATTTTTGATCAACTGCTCCAGATTTTATTTATTTATTCGGTGAAGGTAGAACTATAAATTCAAGTAAACTTGAAAACATAAGATTTACCATTTTCAAATATCGATATTTACTATGGTTCTCTATTCGTGTTCTTAATTTTATTTAATGATTTCTCTTTTAGAAATTATTAGAAACCCCATTCAGCTTTGATATGATAAATTGATATTAGGTATGTATTATATACTCGACATTTCAAATACTTTGGTTTGGAGTTCGGGTGGTTTTAAGGGACTTAATTTTTTTAAATATTGAACTTTCTTAGTCGCATGCTAGGTGATTGAGAAAAAGCCCAATATTTTGTGTGTGCACAAAATATTTTTTTATCCTACACCCAAGTCCCCAACTAAAGGCTCGAGTCTTCATTTCTTTTTATTTTTTTTATATATTTAGTATTATTATGTAATTACATCAACAATATCTCAACGACTTGGATATAACAAAGCACCTTTGTATAAGGTATCTTAGTTCACTTTTTGGTACAAAAGTTCACAGTAAAATACCTATATAAAATAAATAGTTTATATAATTTTTAGGGCCTAAAATACTATCAATTATGGGTATAGAACAACAAACATTTGGTTTTCATTTTTACTTCCTATTTTCAAATTATTAATTGGCATGGCATGCTGTGATTGGTTGACGTTTTATGGATGTGGGTCTATGCCAGTGACTTTATTAAAAAATAAGGACTAAAATTATAAATGAAATATTTGTTGTCCTATTTTCAAAAATCATATTACAATAGACCCCAAATTTAAAAAGGCCCACAAATCAAACTGGAATGAAAATCTCCAAGCTAACAAGAAAATGTTATAAAGGCTTAAATGTAACTGGAATTTCCCCAAAGTAAATCAAACATGTCATTAGGAGTCAAAAGAGTTGTCACACTAAGAATCATTTCTGCTTTATGAACTTCATGTACCTTGTGATACTGTAAGGGGACAATATACCATCAAATTTTCTTAAGAAAGACTAAAGATATATTCTCATATTTTTTTTTCTAAAGAAGTTTAGATGAGAATAAATATGAATTAAACTTAAGTATTAATTAAAAGAAAAAAAATGTGCTACTTTATGGGAGACTATCGCAAATGGAATTTAAAGCGCTCATTGGTAAAATGGTTTATGGGAGGTTGGAATGGAATGGGAGAATTAAGGATATTTTTTGGTCATGCTTTTAATATTATTCTCTGTTTTTGAAAAACAAATATATTTTTTTTATTTTTTCGTAGGAAAAAAATTAGTTAGGGTGTGTTTGACACCGCCTCTTATAAAGGGACAATTAATTATTAGTCCCTTAAGACTAAGTGCATTTTTTATTCAACGATAGAGCGATGAGTAGTTTTTTTATGATTATGTCGGAAAAAAATATACATTTTATAGAAATTAATAACTTTTCCTTAATTTTATTTACGTAATAATACATGCATAATAATACATGCATTGATAAAATATATACATGAATAATCATAAGACTATGTATAGTGTTCAAACATTGCATATTAATCATTGTTAGAATTATGCTTATTAGTGTAGATTTGTATAAAGCCAAATCTCCCTCTGAGAAAAAGTGTGGTTGAAGCAGTCCTACCCATAAACCTCAATGCTTGAATAACATTTTTTACCAACATTTTCATTCCTCTTCCCTCTCTATTCTGTTTCTTCTTACAGTTGGTAAAGGACTATTGGATATTATGGTATTAAAGGGATCTTAGGAGTACGAAATGATCTGCTAAAGTGATTTTAGGAATTTCTTTTTGGGGATTAATCCAATGGACACTAAACAAATCTGCTATTAATAGTTTTATATTATGCCCCATGATATGTTTGTCTATATTTTTTTAAAATTTTGTTTTTATGAGTAATCTGAAAATTATTGTTTAGCTAATTGGAGTTCTTTTGTGAAACAATTTCATTAACAAATATTATTTTGTCCAATGTCTCCTATTTTTTATTTATAGCCTCATGGTCTCCTTTCCAATCTACTATTTATCGTATGGTATCATTATTATATAATTACATTATTGACCCATTGCAGTAAAAATTCAAAATTAATGCCCTCTACACAACATATATTCTTTAAATTATGGGAAGATAATATCTCTGCCCTTCCACTCACGTAGATCATCATCAACCATCGACACTCTCTAAATATATCGACCCATCAAGTGTTGTTGTTTGAATTCCTCATGAGATTTGAGTTCATGTATTTTATGTTAATTTGGTCATTAAAATTTATGTTGTTAAATGACATAGTCAATATATATGTATGAATAGGTAATTGAACATCTCTCACATATTCAGCGATGCATGTCCCCTTCTCGATGAAATACCAAGTCTGTTATACCACGATTTTCGGCCAATTTGAACAATTATGTGTTGCTGCTGGTTGTTTGCTGTTTTCAATTATTAGTATGCTTGGAGCTTTGATTGGATTCGATCTCGGATATGTTTCGAGACTTGCTTCTGTTTGGAGGCACTTGATCTGACTCATCTTATCCTGCCTGTTTGGTTGTGTCCGGGTTGCTGTCGAGTTAGATCCCATTTTTCCAATGCTCGATTTGTATCGTGATCGTGATTGATAGGTTTTACCAAATTTTGGTTAGGAGTGTTGCTTCAATTGCACATACAATATATTTGATAAATTGTCCAATTGAGTTCCTTTTTGTAATTTTGTTCAAAATTGATATGAAATTCCAGGTTTTATACTTGACTAAACTAAAATTTAGTCGTATCTTTTATATTATATCAGTAATATACTTTCATTGAAGAATTATTTTTATCTTTTTGCTTTAAACTGATTCATTACCTATTTATGTCAGTATCTGATAGGAAATGGAATTAACAATATGTTTTATGTTATTTACACTTATGAATGGTAGTATTGAACACTTTGATTTTTAAATAGGATTTCATGTTGTAAGTTAATACTAATAAAATGAATTTTTCTGTTTTTGCACCATCTCAAATGCTTACACAGTTATTTTCACCTTTTTTCCTAATAATCCTTTTATTTTCCAGTCACTTTCCCTACAATTTTGTACTCTAAAAAATTTTCCATTTTAGTTTAGCATATTTCATGTATTTTTAATTCTCTACATTAATGTATAACCCGAGCATCGCGCGAGTTTTCAACTACTCTCTATAATACTATAAAACACTATACAAGCATTTATGATGTCTTATCAACCGCGGGGGTTGTCCACGTGGCATTAAAAATTATGCCAATCCTTCTCTCTACGTTTTTAATGCGTTGAGTAGACTTTTCGTCTCATGTTAGCTCTTCATATCCCCCTCTCTCTTAAATTCCTTTTCTTCGTGTCTCTCTCAACACTTTTCAATACCTTTCCATCCGAAGTTGGAGCGATCTAGCACTGGTGTAAAAAGAGGAGAAAAAATGGACTGGAATCCTCTCTAAAGAGGCTCCAAATTGAGACGAGTGAGGGAGAAGCTACAAATCAGATTGAATCTGCTGCCGACAACACCACAAACAAATCAACAAATTCGTGATTTTTTTAATCCAAATTTATGTAATTTTTGGTCTCACCCGACTGTTCTGTTCATGAGAGAAAGAAAGCAATGGAATTCATATTTAGCTTCCAGGCAATGGAAATGATGAAGGATAAGATCTTAGCCCTTTATCGGTCAAGCACTAGTTACCAAAAAAAAATTTGAAGCTTTCGTCAAAGATAAATATAAGTACCCCACTCTAATAGAAAGAGCTGGAGTTGGTCAAGCCCTCCCGTACATTCTTTTTCTTTTTTCTTCTATATTTATAGTACTACTCATTGTTGTACAAAAGGGATATAATTAGAAATCTATTACTTGCAACTAGGACGTAATTAACATGTTTTTTACATTGAAAAGAATACCAATCCAAGTAATATATATATTGAAAAAAAAATCAGATTAAACCATATTACAGCAGATTATTCATTATGTATTACATCTGGGTTGTTGGTTGTTCAGTACCACTAAACGTCATGGGAAGGGATACCTTCAACACAATCATCAGTAAGCCTCGGGTTTGTCGATGAGTTTGGCAAGGGTATAGCTCGCTTCGGAAAGGATGGAGGAGGTATCAATGCCCTCCATGCTCACGTTTGTCGACAGGTTTAGGCACGGCATCTTTTCAGTTTCTCTTTATATACACCCTGTTTTTTTATAGATGATCAATTGATTCTTCCTCCGTCTTAAATGGACTACCAAACAATATATAGGATTTATATTTATGATTTGTTTTATGTGCTTATATTAGTGACGTTTGTCCTTATATATGTTTTGGAGTTGATACTCGATAGCAATTCACATTTATTGTTATATTTCTTTTGCAATTGGAAGATATTTTATATGTTTTGTAAGACTCCTAGAATATTATAGCAATTTGAAACTCTTATGGAAGTAAGTGAATTTCTTTACATATCTTTATTATGTACTTTAATTTGAGATTGTTTTTTAATTTCATATGGAAACTAATATTTTTGCTTTCTTTCTTAGGTCATTCCTTTGCATCTATATTAGTGTTTTTAATTGGAAACCATTTTTTTCCCTGGTTCTCTGTAAAAGTTCAATGAAAGGTTATTTACTTCACATGTTGGAGCCTTTTGCAAGTCCAATCATATCTTCTGAAGGACAATATTAGGTGCTATGAAAGAATTAGGTTGAACAACTTTTGAGAATTGTTAACATAAACCATGACTTTTTTTTCAACTTAGTACTATGAGTTTAAAGTTTGGTTTAATTTTTTTTATATGTTGTTAGCTGCACGTTATTGTTACGATTATTCTATTTGGTTATATAAAGGATATATATAAAATTTAAATTAAGGGGTCAATTTTATTTTTCTTTTAGTCTACTACATGTTAAATTACTAATATTGTTTGGGGGATGATGTTATAATCTGGGCTTTAATGAGTTTGGTTAGATAGTGTACCCTTAGGACCTGTTGTGTTTTATTTTTCCAACTAAATCATCATATATATATATTGATATCTTTCTCATTTTGTTTAGATGTGAAGTAAAAGGAGAAGGAAAAATTGGTCAATGGTTCCAACTTCATTAAGGATAAATTTTTATCAATTGGGTATATATTTTTCTCGTTTTTCCTTTTTATTGTGAACATTTATTTGTTCCCATATGTTTATTTTATGTTTGGATGAGATTGTAAACTTTTAATAAAATTATTCACTCATATATTTATTTTTTACAACACTGCTATACATAAAAAAAAATTATTTTATGTACCTTGTGCTTTCTTATGTGTCATCATTTTCGATAATAATCCATCGTGTTTTATAAAGTGATTTGTTAGCACGCATTTATAATTAAATAAAGACAAAAGGATATCTAAATGAGTTCGTCTTTCTTAACTTCATATTATTCATATATTGTTTAAATAAAAGTCTTAAAGATGGTAGTTAAAAATATCTAATTGATCTAAATTTTTTATCTGTGTCTTTCTTATTATTTATGTTTCGTACATTGCGTTTCACCCGCGCATCGCGCAGAATTACAACTAGTAACAAATTAAAACGAAATTCTTGAATAAACAAATACATACATAGAACATTAAGTATACTTAGACTAAAGTACATGTTCGTGTGTATATGTGGGCATAGTTTTCAAGCCTATTTCCCCCATTTGGAGAGAAGTTCAAGGACGAGACGAGGGGTCATCTTTCCTCGTTTGAGTACCATTTTTTAGATTAATTTATTAATTGATTTACATTAGTAGTGGTAAATGGAACGCAAATAATAAATAAATCCATATATCTATGTATGTATATATATATATATATATATATATATATATATATATAATTATAGCTTGAAATCATTTGAAAGCCTCCTAAATCTACACGTGTACATCCATAATTATATAACTCAAGGGTTCAACCTTTTAGATAGATAAGTCAAACATCAAAACACCCAAGCAAACATTGAAAAAAGAAAGCA
This sequence comes from Sambucus nigra, assembly GCA_949130495.1. Classification (NCBI taxonomy): domain Eukaryota; kingdom Viridiplantae; phylum Streptophyta; class Magnoliopsida; order Dipsacales; family Adoxaceae; genus Sambucus; species Sambucus nigra. The sequence continues at coordinate 534,717,380 of OX422215.1, read as the reverse complement.
GAAACCTCAAACGTCGTGAACCATTAACCAAAAAAAGAAAAAAAAAATAGAAAATCAAACGCCCCTTCCCCTTTCATCTTTGTCCACGTTTTCCAAACAAAAGAAAGAAAAAGAATTTAGAACATCAAATGACTATATCACTGTCCCCGCTACAATCCAGTTTCCTTCATCCATGTCCAAAAATTAAATACAAAACGATCTAGCCTATTTGTTGCCCTTCTGATTCAGTCCTCAAGCATTAGATATCCATACATTTACTATCCATCTTCCACAAATGTCTATATATAAACCGAAAAAGTTATCTCAATATGTACTCTCCCTTTTCAATCATTACGGAATTGTGACATATTTCATTTTTCATTGCTATTCTACTTAGCTCCATTAAAGAGTTGACTATATCTAAATTTCTATCCATTTTATTTTTCCCAGAAATATATATACTAAAATTTCGGTTGAGTACACTTCTTAGACTCTCACATTCAAGGTAACTTAATATAATCTCTTAATTTTAATTATTGCATATCCCATGGTAATCCTTTCGTGCAAGTCCTTTACATTTTTGTTGAGACCTAATGTAAATCAATTTCTTCAATTTTTGAATATATTTTAAATATAATTACGTTGAAATATTATGTCATTGCTACTGATTGGTACGAATTTATCCATATTTTGAACCGTCGGTAGGATATCTCCTACTATTAAAAAATAATATTTTTCCGTTACGTTGCAATATATGAAATAATTTTGATGTTAAGATATTTATCAACTTTTTTCAAATGTTGGTAATATCTATAGAATGTTAGGATTTTTTTCTTTAATGACATCTTATTTTGTTCAAGTATTTAAAATGTCATCATTTTTTTGTGTTGATACATTATTCTGATGTGAAAAAAAAAAGTCTCAAGCATGTTGATAAATGTGGTTAGTCTCAAATTTTCATTCCCTACTATTAAATTTGTAACAATTAGACAATATTGTTACCGCATTTCACAATATATCCTCCTATTGAAAATCAAAAGTTCGCTAATATTTGTTACATGCTTCAACTCACATTATATATTAATTTTAATTCATAAACAAATATGTATAATTAATTTCACAGCAAAAAAATCCCTAGCCAAATTTTTATTTTTACTTTTTAGTTTTATATGTCGTTGAATTGCAAAAAGAGATTAGCTTCCTTACTTTATATCTATTCTTGAACTCCTCCTCTTCTCTAACTCGATCTCACAATTACTTTCTTGCACAAACATAAAATCGTTTAACAACATTTTTTTATAAAATATGTCTATTGATCCAAGATTGTATCAGAGACCACCTCGGGAGCCATAGGAGCTCTCCTCAGCACCACCATCGTCAACCCACTTGACACCTGTAAGGCTAAGTACCAGACCGAGGTTAGAGCCCATGCTTAACAGCAATATCGATGTTCTCTCTCTCTCTCTCTCTCTCTCTATCTCTCTCTCTCTCTCTCTCTCTATATATATATATATATATATATATATATATATATATATATATATATATATATATATATATATATATATATATATATATATTTGTTTTTTCCCTTACGCGGTTTCTTTTTTACCGATCATGGTTTGATCTCAGAAGAAATCACTGTTTGTTGAGTTATTTAATAAGGAATTTTTAATAATATAAATGCCTTTAATATGTATATTTTATAATAATAAATAATAGGGAAGATTTTGCAAAAAATTGTAGTGTTAAACCCTATAACAACGATATAGAACAGTTTTGATAAATTTAACCACGCATCGCGTGGCCTGCATGCTAGTTTATATTATCTTGTGCTTGCTGTTAGTAGACATAAGAAATAAGATTGTATATCCTTAGTATATGTTTTTTATCATGTATTTTGTGTTAAAACCATATTACAAGAGAACATTATTGCATCATGTTTGAAGGGAAATTCTTTGTGCACTCAAATATCTGCACTAGAAATTACATCAAATATTATATATGTCCAGCCAATAAATTATTATACATTGTAATAAATGTCAATTATTGCACAACATTTTGTTGCATTATCATATCATTTGATGCACTTTTGGTGCAATTCTTTAATACCCATATCATTGTCCATGTTTAAATACTAAAACTTTTATTTATTCGACCTTTTATTTTGTGCATTAAGTGGGGCATAAGTGTTCATTAATTTCGACTATCAGATGCACTTAAAATCCTTTTACTATTCTCAAGTTCACTTAACTAAACTAAACATATTTTTAAATTTATGGGATCGAATACATGAATTATATTTCTCCATCCCGTCAATTTACAACCTTTAAGGTTAATTGCACTTTTCCCCCTCCAAAGTGTAATTAACCCTTAAAGTTATATATTTTAAAGTATTCGCTAGTTATTTTTCAAGTTGTGTCAAATTAAGAAATCATGTCATAAATTAGTTTTTGGTCGGGCTCACATAAATTGTCACGCGAACCATACTTTTATAGAATGATTGGGCGTTTATTTAACCTGACTCGTGAAATAGATAATTGATTCTCCAAGTGTTATTTTCACACCCATTTAATTCAAAAAGTTGTCCCCAAAATTATCAATATGGATTGGTGACTATCCAAGAAAACATACGGGACTATTGCTGCAATAGCCGACTATGCCTAACTAGTAGGGGTGTGCATCGGAATCGAAAAACTCGATAAATTGGGGGTATTGGGTTGGGTAGGTTCAATCTCCCCTATTTGTTCGGTTTTGGTTCCAAAAAATGCAAAACTGATTTTATTAGTTCGATTCTTTGTTCCAACACAAACCCAAATCAAACCCAACTATAAACTGATCTGATCAGGAACCGAGCCAAGAATTTGAACCAAATCGGAACCGATTCGATCTTAACATGCTTTTTAGTGTCCATATATATGAAAAAATCACATTTTCTCTTTAATTTGAAGGTTTTATATTAATTTGGACTTCTCGAGCTTGAACCAAATTTTTAGTGTTTGCTTATCGTGTCCTTTTTTATATTATATTTAAGAAAATTTTAATATTTTATTTCTTTAAATGTATTTTTTAATCGAGAACCGATCTAATCCAACCCAAGAACCGTTGGTTCGTATCTATTTGGTTCTTGACATAATCGGTTCAATTTTGGTTAAACAAATATGGAACCGGTCAACCACGGTTCTGGTTTAGGGTTCGTAACGAACCAGAAGAAACTCGAACCATGTGCACCCCTACAAACTAGGAAGTCAACTATTTCTTTTTGATAAAAAAAACCACTTCTTTCTATAAAGTTACCGTTTTCATATAAACGATTATATTTCAAATTATTGAGCGGAAGAGAGTAAGAAGACAAAAAATGGTATTATTGAGCATATAATTACTATAATGAAGAAGGATGAAATGTTTTGGCATAAAAGATCTATGTGAATTCAAAGGAAATAGAGGAACCAAATTTTGAGGATAAAATTACATCACTTTGTGAGACGTTTCAAATCTCAAGTCGCTATAGAGTTAGGAGAGGTGGATAAGTTTGCAAGTCCGAAAATGAACGCAAACCTGTGTCAACCAGTGACTAATGAGGAAATATATAGATTAGTCTCATAAATGGGATCCACTAAAGCCGGATGCATTTCAGGGATTTTTTTTCGACGCTACTTGATTATTATCACGAAAGATGTTGTAACAACCCTCGATTCTGGGAGGCACATTTTATACTAATTATACCGCATAAGGTAATTATATAAAATGTGGGGACAGAAGTAAATATTAATTGAATAAATTCAAAGTTAATATTTACTAGATTGATGCATATTTACTGTATGTGAAAGTAAATATCATCGGGTTGCATGTTTTACAGTGTCATGTATTTTAAATGACATTATGGTTTAAATAAAATTGGAACTGGAAATAATTTATAAAATTTACCGGATGCCAGTTTAGAGGGTGTAGTTAGTCTCGGAAGGTGCGAGACAGTCAAAATAAGTGTCATATTGTATTTTTGGGTTTCGGGCACTTTTACCTGGTTTTAGCTTAAACGCGTATTGGGAGTCATTTTTAATGTGGTATTAACCACTTAAGTTGGAGACTTTAGACTTAAGCCACGATTTTAAGTCTTGCCCTTATTTTCATTTCTCCTTTTATGTCTTAAAACATAGAGAGAAAAGGAGAGAAAGAGAGAGGAAGAGAAAAATGGAGAATAAGAAGAAAAGAGAGAGATTGAAGATGGATTGTTGCTCCTACCTCAAAGAAATCTGAATTTGCAAGTCTAAGGCAAGTTTTCTACTTGCTAATATGTGATTTAAGTTGAATAAATTATGTGTTAGTTATGTATTTGACATTTATGGTTTAAATGTAGAATTTGTGGGATTTAAACCCTAATCTTGATTTATGTTGAAGAAATTGTGGGTTTTGATGGTTAATAATCATGTAGATTAGTTTGGGGTAGATTTTTGTTGTTTGGATGTGTATGAAAATGAAGAGATTTGAAGTTTGGAGAATTTAGGGTTCATAACCCATCGAAGCCATTCTTGGAAAATTCGCAGGACCGAATCGATTCGGCCCTATGGCGAATCGATTCGGTAAGGGGTAGTTTACAGGTCTGCATAACCCGAATCGATTCGGGTTAAGGCCGAATCGATTCGGCCAATTGCAGAAAGTTGATTTTGTTGTCCGAACCGATTCGCTTTTTGGGCGAATCGATTCACTAGGGAGAATCGATTCGGCCCTTGGGCGAATCGATTCGTTTTCCTATTGTTTTTACAACTCAATTTTTACCCTTTTTCCTTAGGGATAGGACCTAGGAACCTTCTTGAATGAAGTAAACTTAGAGTCCTAGAGTGTGAGATGAGTTAGTTGTCTACCCTACATTAGGAATGGGTTATGTGGGGACTTTTCTGGGGTTATGCCTATTGATGATAGGGCATCCTTTTCTTCTAGTTAATTACTATAAAACTAGGAGATGTAGTATTATGTTGGGAGATTTTAGAAGCTCAATTGAGCTATGTTAACCTTGGTGGTTCATAATAACACCATAAAGGTGTGTTTGGAGAATAAATCGGAAGTTCATTCATTCCTTTGAAGGATGAAAATCTTGGGGTTTTAAAATAACACCCTAAAATGCTTGGAGATAATGAAGAGTTTATTTACTCCTTTGATGTTGTAGTGTCGATATAAGCTATCGTATGGCTCCGGATAATAAGCTATATTATTTACAAAAAGTAAATGGTAATGGTTCGGATAAAATGAAACATATACATGGAAATGGTAATGATGATGGTAAATGATAATTTACTTAATCATGAATATGGTAAATGCTAATTTACTTGATACACACCTCTCTAAATGACATCATAAGGGAAGTTCGCGCGCTTGGTGATGCCCCTTGGCTAATGAATGCAGGGTGGATATAGTCCATAGGCCATATGAGCGATATGATATGTTTTCTGCACTGGTGAGGAGATTCTGGGTGTGGTCTTGACTCTCCCGCAGGCATATGGCCGCTTCCCGACGTATTTTCATTATAGGTGCCCAGGTTGTCTTGTATAGATATGCCATGGAAGATGATGGTCATTTAGGGGCGCGCCTAGTGGGGAAACTCGGAGGGGCGGTCTTAGAAACATTATATGTATATAAATATAACTATTCATAATCAAGTGGGACTTGATATATGAGATATGCCATACAGAGCATAAAGAAGTGCCACAAAGAGCATAGTACAATGCCACAAAGAGCATTTAATGTTGATTATATTCCTGCTAAGGAATGGTAATGCCAGGATGGGCATGTCATTAAAATAAAAGCCATAAAGAGGTTATAAGTATAGTTATTTTTCCTGTTAGGGAATAAACTATGAAATGAATCGGTATTCATGATGGAAGTTTTTAAATTATGTTAATCTTTCCTCTTCTCATGCGGAATTAAATTTAATTCATGCTTTTCTTTAAATTGTCTTAGCTTATGCCTTAAACTGTGTAGATAAGTTTTTATCTTTTCTAGCATGATCTTATTCATAACTGTCATACTTTTTATTCATCTGGTAATCATATAGAACTGGGCCCTGATGCATTTACATTTCTTGTTGCATATGCATATTGTCTACGCTCAGGTACTCCGCCGCATGGATGCCTGATTTGAATTCCTATTCTGATGTCCTCGGCGAGCCGTGATGCATTGCGGGTATTATGGGATACATTGGGTATAAACATTTTCATTATTGTATTCTAGCTAAGATCGGGTCTCTTTTACTCGGGCGAGAGGCCCAAGATTTTGTAATTGATTAATGTAATGTATTATATAAATTTATTGAAATTGTTTAACAATGTTGTTTGTATCAGCGGACCGATAACATATTTGGTCCTCTTATTTTTCACTTGTTGTCTCTGTTCTAAAAGGCCCGCCTAGGCTCCGCCTAGGCCCGCCTAGGCTTGAGGCCTGAGAGAAACGCATCGCCTACGCCTTATTACGCCTTATTACCCCTATTATTAGTAAAAGGCTTAAGGCACACTTTTTTTAAACAAAACAAAGGATTAGTTGACAAATATTGGTTATGGAGCATGAATGTGAGAAAGATGGCTACCAAACATATGGATATATTTTCAAAATTCAAGGTATGTACTATTTTATTATATTACTAGCCTTGGAATAATTAAAATAATAAAAAAAGGACAAACGCCTTTTTACGCCTAGGCTTCGCCTAGGCGCGCCTAGGCTCCTAAGGCTTGAGGCTTGACCTCTACGCCTCGACCACGCCTCGCGCCTTTTAGAACCTTGCTTGTTGTTATAGTAATATATATACATCCTTGAGGTTTCCCCTATCTTTTCAGGATTTGGGTTGTTTATTTTCTTTTATTTACTTTAAAATAAAAATTTTGGGTGGTTATCCGGGATACTCTATATTTTATTTTGATGCTGAGAACGATTCCATCTATGATTCCTGTTATATTGGAGTATTGGGATGGCCACCCCTTATTTTGGTGAGCGGGTTGTCACAGATGGTATCAGAGCATTAGGTTCTAGAGTCCATAGGAATCTGTGTGAACGCCTTAAGTTTTTCGCATTGCTTTTGACTTGAAATAGAGCCTTAAGATTAAGATCGTTGGTTTCTTTAGTGAGATCTCGTTCTTCTGCCATGAGGTAGAACTTATAAAATCTTTTGCGTATTCGTGTGAGAATAGTAGGTCGATTGAAGAAGGGCGTCATGAGAAGGAACTACTAAGAACTGTAAGTTGTGGTCGGGGATGAGGGCCGATTTGGAGGTCGCTCCCTTTTTGTAGCACTTTCTTGTCTTGCTACTGCGACCACTATTTACGGTAGATTTAGTTTCCTAAGTACCGTTAGAAGGAAGGGTGGTACTAAGCTTGAGATTTCAAGCGATGTTAAATTGAAGTAGAAAAGTGCCCAGAAGTAGGATGGAGGATAATCCTTCACCCGTAGGAGTAGTGTGGAAATGGTGGGAACGTAGTCACCTTACTTATGGGCGCATAAAGTTTTACCCATGGAGAAACCCGATAGATACTTCCTATCACAAGTTTCTCTGGGATAACCGGAAGGAGGAGAAGGTAAAATCCTCAAATTTTTATGCGAGGCTCGGTCAGAGGCCGACATGTGAAGAAGAGTTGTGTGATTAGGGAGATCGTGCACCAAAGAAAGGTAGGTATAGGGAAGAAAGAGCCCTCCAATGGAAGGATAGGCTCCAGAATAAGTGTCGCTAACACTTCTGATGGAGCCGTAATCATGAAACCCTTTTGGTGGACATCCGCCTGGGGAGGTTTCATTGAACTGAGGAAGAGGAGGCCGTGAGCGTGTCCTCTTTTACTGAGAAAGTAAGAGGGACTGCGTGAGCAATTGTTGTCATCCAGAGTCGGAGTAATGGCTAAGATGCGGAGTGTTTGGTAAGAATGTTGATGGGAATTCCACCTTAGTTGTGGGTGGTGTATTCCTTAGCAAAAGGCTTGGTAGTATTATATCTACTTTAGATTCGGGTGTGTATATGAGCTGATAGTAGTATTGACACTATTATATAAGGGAAATGATATGAATTCCGTGGTATGGAAGTTCTACCTTTTCTTCACTAGTTATGAAGCGAGTGATAATATTTTAAATGTATATGTGTTATATGTGTCCCTTGGTTTAAGTGCTTTATTGCTTGTTTGCATTATATGTGATTGTTATGACTTATCTCCATGACCAACAAAGTTAAGTAGTAATGCATTGGAGGGGTTCCTTGTTTAGATTCCGCTTTTGCGGGACGCTCCACGCGTGAACCTTAACGACGTTGGGAGTGGAGAGATATTACTTTTCCTTCCTCTTATTTTATGTACATTATGCGAGTAAAGATATTTTGGTTGGTTTGGAGTGATAGCAAGCCAATAAAATTGTAAGTCTATCTTACTTCTAGTTCAAAATGGAACTAGTTGTTCTATAATTTCTCTCCTGGATATAGGTTGAGACTTTATAGAGGTGGATCGGGTAGGTAGAAGATTTTGTTATTCGTTTAAGTTATCTTGTGTGAGTGTTTGATTGTTTGTTTGCCTTGTTCGTGTTTGTTACGCTTTATCTCCATAATCAACCAGTTAAGTAGGCATGCGTCGGAGGGGTTCCTTGTTTGGATTTCGCTTTGGCGAGACACTCCTCCGCATGAACACTTAACAATGTTGTGATTGGAGAGACGCTATCCTTTTCTTTCTCTTTTATTTTATTTATTTTGTTGTTAGAAGTGGGATTGGAAGGATTAGCCGAGAATCATGTAGAAGAGTGATTAAGGGCTATTAAAGTGCGAGATAGAAGCACTGTATATAGTTCTATGCTCTGATCGATGTGAGGGAGACTGAGATACGACGTCGAATTGAGACTTCGGGATTGTGCCTTAATAAGAAGGCCATGTTTATATAAGAGGATATGTATTGAAAGACTTCACAGGAAGTGAATGTCTGATCAGTTAAAATCTTTAATAATGCTATGGTAAGACGTAAAAGTAGAATTTTTTTGAAATAATTGCAAGTTAAAATTTATTGATCCCGATTATGTGTTTTAGGCCGTCACATCTTAATGACCGACGATGTGAGGTAGTAGTGTAACGGGAGGGTTCCTTGTTTGGATTTCACTTCGGCGAGACGTCCCACGCACGAAACCGAGCGAATGTCAGAAGTTGAGATAGGTCTTGGACACTAGGGATATACTTAGTATTATATATATATATATATATGACTTAGATAGGATATATATAGATCGACCTTAGATTTATTAGGACTTAAGGCCATTAGGGCATGTGATGTTGATTTAGGAAGATTATAAGGAGTTGACCATGAATAGGTCATGGGTTAACCCTAAGGGGGACTAGATCCGTAGGAACGAGAAGTGTGGAATCTCGAGAGATTTTTAAGGTTAGGCCGATGGAGGTGAGACCTCTCCTAGTTAAAGTGTTACATTGGTAACCTAAATTTTGGGGAGTTAAATGGATGAATTGACTTTCACTCCCGAGTTTATGTGGCTAAGCTCGAGGGTGAATTTAATAAATAAGTCTCTGCCAGGAGCGGGAAGTAATAATACTGGAGCATGGACCCGTTGTCTATGCGTATCACAAGCTTAAACTTGTGGGAAGTATTATCCCACACTTGAATAAAAAATTCATTGCGGTGGAAATTTCCTTAAATAAATGGAGGCACTACTTCCTAGGCAGAAACTTTAGTCTTTCTCGCAAGCAGCAAGTGGTTACAGTATGTCGGGGGAGAAATTGAGTTGGTGTTTGGAGTTCTTAAAGAACTATCATTTGGATATTCTCATTCGCTAAGGAAATGCAATTGGGGTAGTAGATGTGTCGAGTAAGAAACCCGTCGGAGATATTTGTGTTGGCATGGAAAGCCAAATGAAACGAGTATGACTCGGAAGACTCTGTAGCGAGAGCATTCTGGTCTGTGATTGACCATTTCACCTACTCGTGCGAAGAAGAGTATCGGTGGAATTAAGAAGGGTATATTCGTAGACGTTTGCATTAAATTATCGGCAGCATTCTGGTCATGATCCTATTTGAGACAATTGTTGATTTTTTGACCAGACTGTTGCATTTCCAGTCATTGCGAGCGGACGATATGTAAAGGAGTACACCTCGCTTTTTATGGAGAGATGATAGAACTTTAGGAGGTGCCTATATATATGGGGGTGCACCGAGATTAGATATTAGCGTTGATGGTTCGGTAAAGTTTCCATGAAGAAATGGGAACCGTATGGAAATGGCGTATACCCTACCACCCTAAAGTGGATGGATGTATGGGAGCAGTAAGTATATGGATAGAAATTCTCGTACAGTCATTAGGCTATTGAATGGCCTTATGGATCATTTCCTAAGGCATGGCATCGTGAGTGGCCTAGCGTGGTCGGTTGAGTAATTCGCATACTCGTTGGATGGAACCAACGGGTAATATGTTCCTTGGACTTGGAGTGGTCTCGTGACATTTATTTAAAGATTTGGCTTTCGAGCCATAAGCCATGATGGGATACGTCAATGCGAAGAAAAGTTGATTAGTGTTGGGGTTAAACCAATTAGCATTGGTATAAATATCCCCGATGAGGGAGTAAAGCGGTCTATGCCGAGTTGTGTGGGTATCTCCTTCTGTTTTAAGACGGTAGAATCGATAGTTAGTGAGGAACGCTTTGTGCTATGCTAGAGCACAAATGATGTAGGCTGAGATCGATAAAGTCGACCTTAGTCCGGGTCCATTTAGGACGATTGAGATAACGAGGGGTTTGTTTAGTATGGTAGAATCCTAGTTTAGAGTAGTGTACCCTTTATGAGATTTGGGTATGCCCGAATTTTGGGGGCAAGATATCCTCATAAGGGGGGGGAGTATGTAACAACCCTCGATTCTGGGAGGCACATTTTATACCAATTATACCGCATAAGGTAATTATATAAAATGTGGGGACAGGAGTAAATATTAATTGAATAAATTGAAAGTTAATATTTACTAGATTGATGCATATTTACTGTATGTGAAAGTAAATATCATCAGGTTGCATGTTTTACAGTGTCATGTATTTTAAATGACATTATGGTTTAAATAAAATTGGAACCGGAAATAATTTATAAAATTTACCGGATGCCAGTTTAGAGGGTGTAGTTAGTCTCGGAAGGTGCGAGACAGTCAAAATTAGTGCCATGTTATATTTTTGGGTTTCGGGCACTTTTACCTGGTTTTAGCTTAAACGCGTATTGGGAGTCATTTTTAATGTGGTATTAACCACTTAAGTTGGAGACTTTAGACTTAAGCCACGATTTTAAGTCTTGCCCTTATTTTCATTTCTCCTTTTATGTCTAAAAATATAGAGAGAAAAGGAGAGAAAGAGAGAGGAAGAGAAAAATGGAGAACAAGAAGAAAAGAGAGAGATTGAAGATGGATTGTTGCTCCTACCTCAAAGACATCTGAATTTGCAAGTCTAAGGCAAGTTTTCTACTTGCTAGTATGTGATTTAAGTTGAATAAATTATGTGTTAGTTATGTATTTGACATTTATGGTTTAAATGTAGAATTTGTGGGATTTAAACCCTAATCTTGATTTATGTTGAAGAAATTGTGGGTTTTGATGGTTAATAATCATGTAGATTAGTTTGGGGTAGATTTTTGTTATTTGGATGTGTATGAAAATGAAGAGATTTGAAGTTTGGAGAATTTAGGGTTCATAACCCATCGAAGCCATTCTTGGCAAATTCGTAGGACTGAATCGATTCGGCCCTATGGCGAATCGATTTGGTAAGGGGTAGTTTCCAGGTCTGCATAACCCGAATCGATTCGGGTTAAGGCCGAATCGATTCGGCCAATTGCAAAAAGTTAATTTTGTTGTCCGAACCGATTCGCTTTTGGGCGAATCGATTCACTGGGGAGAAATGATTCAGCCCTTGGGCGAATCGATTCATTTTCCTACTGTTTTTGAGTTGTTTTTACAACTCAATTTTACCCTTTTTCCTTAGGGATAGGACCTAGGAACCTTCTTGAATGAAGTAAACTTAGAGTCCTAGAGTGTGAGATGAGCTAGTTGTCTACCCTACATTAGGAATGGGTTATGTGGGGACTTTTCTGGGGTTATGCCTATTGATGATAGGGCATCCTTTTCTTCTAGTTAATTACTATAAAACTAGGAGATGTAGTATTATGTTGGGAGATTTTAGAAGCTCAATTGAGCTATGTTAACCTTGGTGGTTCATAATAACACCATAAAGGTGTGTTTGGAGAATAAATCGAAAGTTCATTCATTCCTTTGAAGGATGATAATCTTAGGGTTTTAAAATAACACCCTAAAATGCTTGGAGATAATGAAGAGTTTATTTACTCCTTTGAGGTTGTAGTGTCGATATAAGATATCGTATGGCTCCGGATAATAAGTTATATTATTTATAAAAAGTAAATGGTAATGGTTCGGATAAAATGAAGCATATACGTGGAAATGAAATGGAAATGGTAATGATGATGGTAAATGATAATTTACTTAATCATGAATATGGTAAATGCTAATTTACTTGAGACACACCTCTCTAAATGACATCATAAGGGAAGTTCGCGCGCTTGGTGATGCCCCCTGGCTAATGAATGCTGGGTGGATATAGTCCATAGGCCATATGAGCGATATGATATGTTTTTTACGCTGGTGAGGAGATTCTGGGTGTGGTCTTGACTCTCCCGCGGGCATATGGCCGCTTCCCGACGTATTTTCGGTATAGGTGCCCAGGTTGTCTTGTATTGATAGTCCCTGGAAGATGATGGTCATTTAGGGGCGCGCCCAGTGGGGAAACTCGGAGGGGCGGTCTTAGAAAAGTTATATGTATATAAATATAACGATTCATTATCAAGTGGGACTTGATGTATGAGATTTTCCATAAAGAGCATAAAGAAGTGCCACAAAGAGCATAGTACAATGCCACAAAGAGCATTTAATGTTGATTATATTCCTGCTAAGGAATGGTAATGCCAGGATGGGCATGTAATTGAAATAAAAGCCATAAAGAACTTATAAGTATAGTTATTTTTCCTATTAGGGAATAAACTATGAAATGAATCGGTATTCATGATGGAAGTTTTTAAATTATGTTAATCTTTCCTCTTCTCATGCGGAATTAAATTTAATTCATGCTTTTCTTTAAATTGTCTTAGCTTATGCCTTAAACTGTGTAGATAAGTTTTTATCTTTTCTAGCATGATCTTATTCATAACTGTCATACTTTTTATTCATCTGGTAATCATATAGAACTGGGCCCTGATGCATTTACATTTCTTGTTGCATATGCATATTGTCTACGCTCAGGTACTCCGCCGCATGGATGCCTGATTTGAATTCCTATTCCGATGTCCTCGGCGAGCCGGGATGCATTACGGGTATTACGGGATGCATTGGGTATAACGTTTTCATTATTGTATTCTAGCTAAGATCGGGTCTCTTTTACTCGGGCGAGAGGCCCAAGATTTTGTAATTGATTAATTTAATGTATTATATAAATTTATTAAAATTGTTTAACAATGTTGTTTGTATCAGCGGATCGATAACATATTTGGTCCTCTTATTTTTCACTTGTTGTTATAGTAATATATATACATCCTTGGGGTTTCCCCTATCTTTTCAGGATTTGGGTTGTTTGTTTTCTTTTATTTACTTTAAAATAAAAAATTTGGCAACCCGTTTTCTTAAATTTTTGGGTGGTTATCCTGGATACTCTATATTTTATTTTGATGCTGAGAACGATTCCATCTATGATTCCTGTTATATTGGAGTATTGGGCTGGCCACCCCTTATTATGGTGAGCGGGTTGTCACCGATGTGTGCATGGCAACTCGATTTTTTTAAGGGACATTCTTACTTAAAGATCTCAATAAGACTGGTTTTGTGATTATCCCTATTGTTCTTTTCCCTTGAGACTCTAAATCACTATCAACCAAATCAACTTTTGTAAATTTTCTTATATAATTATATCAAAAGTGCTTGTCAACCTCCTTAAACCTCTCCTTCCTCGCATCATCTCTCCCGGAAACATTTGTCCATAAGAGGCTAATTCAAGACAACATAATCATATCATATGAAACCTTTTATTACTTAAAAACCAAGAAAAGAGGTGTGAAATAATATGTGACTCTCAAGTTATATCTCAACAAAGCATATGATTGATTTGAATGGGATTTATTGATTGAGATTATTAGAAATGTGGGATTTTATGACAAGTGGATTGAACTTATCACTCAATTCGTTAGAACCGTGTCATTCTCCATTATGGTGATGGGGAAATATAAAAAAAAAACTACCTCAGAGAGACGTTTGAGACAGGGGGTTCCCTCAATTTGGACAAGATGTTTTATGTATCCTCTTAACAAAATCCTTAGATGATAAGATGATTTCAAGGATTAGACTGAAAAAGAGTTTCCATTTACTCTCAAACTTATTTTTTGCAGGCGACTCAATTTGGTTTGTACATCTAATGATCAAGAATGCATAAAAAAAATATGGATATCCTCCAAAAATATGGGAAAGTATTTGTCCAACAAATCAATTTTTATAAGTCGGTGGTCTTCTTATCAATGAACACATGAGAGGATACTCGGGCCATGGTGACTGAACATTTATAAATGAATTCCCTGGAACCCAAGTCTAGCTATTTGGTATTCCCTTATATGTGTGGGAATTCAACAATGTAAGCTTTCTCCCTCATTTTTAAAAGAGTTTCAAAAAATTACAAGGATGGAAACAAGTTTTACTCTCTCCATGGAGTCGTGATATTCTAGTCAAATTAGTCATTTAAGCCCTTCCAAGTTATATTATGTCATGCATGTTATTACCATTTAAAATGAATGGTAGCCTTAATGTGTTGGTTCGAAGACTCTGGTAGGGAGGCTCAATGGACATAATTACAATGGGTCGTGATAACATGTTTCCTAAGAGCACACACTAACAACCCAAAAATAATAAGGACAAAGCTTTGACATATATTTAATAAGGCACAGATACTCATGTAAAGCTATCATATATACTATTTTGAAGCTCAAAACATGTTCCCAATGGTCACATGTTAACATTTTCCAATTAAAATAAGTTAGAGGAAGTCGAATGTGTTGTGCAACCCAAGATTGACGGAGGAATAAGCTTTCGTAATTTTAGGACTTTTAATGTTTTCTCCTTGATAAGCAATATTGATGATTGATAAAAGGCACAATCCCTATAGGTAAGAGCTCCAAAACAAATTTATTCTCCCCATAAGACTTTTTTTACAGCAAGGAAGGGCTCTAAACCATCATGGATCCGGACTAACCTCTTAGAAAGTAAAGATATCTTGATGAGGGGAGCCATATAGAAACTTGGAAATGGAAATAACATCAATATATGGAACAACAGTTGGATTCTCGATTTTAAAGATTTTAAACTCTTTATCTAAAGCCCCCAAGTGCTCGAGAGGAGATGGATTTAAATCTTTTGATTCCAAACAAGAAATCATAGAATGTACCTAAACTAAATGAACTCTTTAATCGTATGTAGGCTGAAAAATGAAAAGCATTCCAGTTAGCAGTGAGAACAAACAACAAGACTTAGTTTGGCACTACAATAAAAGTGGGATATACAATGTAAGGTCTTGATATATTGAGGTAGAAAAGTTAAGATTCTAGAGTAATAAAGATCTTCCTTTTAGCATTTTAAAACTTGATGTAGCTCTTTCAAACATGATCCTAGGTTGTGGAAAGCAATATGGAAAATGAGAACCCTCCAATGCTTAAACATTTGTCATGGAAAGATTGTAACAGCGCCCTAGCCACTTCAGAGAATTTGTTTAAAAGAATGTGCTCACCATCTCCGATGCATGTTGTTTGTGGCAAAGAAAGAGAGTCCATTGAGCACACCCGTCTTTGTTGTGTAGGTGTCAAAGATATTTGTAAAGGATGTAAACAATCCGAGTAACACCAACCCATATATGGGAACTCTTCTCTGGTTTGGTTGAATGAGATTGTGAGGGGTGCCCTCCCCGTCTTTAGAGGAAGGAGCATAGGTATTAAGAGGAATAAATTTTATTAGTTGGAACATTTCGAAAATAAGGAATGGAACTATGTTTTAAGAAAAAATTATCTCTACTCTTAGGCTCCCTTTGTTTGACAACAAAGTTAAGCAGGGAAATAATTTTCGAGAAAAATTAGGTGAAGTGAAGTAAAGAAAAAGAAAAATAAGTTTTCTGTGTGTGTTTAGTTGACAAGAGTTTTTTGCAGGAAAATTAAAGAATTATCCATTTAGTTGTCATGAAAATTGTAAATTTTCATTTATATAGATAATATTAAACACATCACAAATAATTAGCAAAATAATAAATTACTGAACTACATTATATATATTAAAATCGAGATTCAAATCCACTTGGCAAATTATTCAAAATAAAATAATAAACATCCTAATGTCAATAAATTGAAAAATTCGACATTTTTTCTATTAAACATTTTTTTAACAAATATCAAAATGTTATATATGAATGTACGATGCAAACATGTAACCCAAAGAATAAACATAATAATATAATATCATTTTAAAATTGAAAAGTAATAACATAATCATTTTTTCTTATAAATGAATTCATAACTTTTATATTGATACAAATCTTATAATAGTTACTAAATGTGTTTATTTTATATTCATCCATTTATTATAGTTATTCAACATATGTCACTGTCTTGTGATAAAATGATAAGAGTAAAACCGATGGGATAAGAGTGGGAGGTTAATCCACTTTGACTACGGGTGTGCAAAAAAACCGACCAAACCGACAAAATCGAGCCGAACAGAAAATTTTCGGGCCGGGTTTTTTTAAGGGTAGGTTCGGTTCGGTTTGATCAGGTATAAAACCGACAGGGTCGGTTCGGTTTTGGCATAAAAAACCGATTTTGAACCGAACTGAACCGAATTAATTTTTATACTTTTTAATTTTATATTTTATATTATATTTATATTAGTTTTGGCATATTATATTATATTTTTTAATTTTATACTTATATTAGGTATTAAAAAAAATATTTTTTATTAAAATAAATGAAAAAATTGAACCGGCCCTATCAAAAACCGATGGGCAAACCGAACCAGCCCTGTCAAAAACTGACCCTGTTCGGTTCGATTCGGTTCTTCAACAGATTCGGTTCGGTTCGGCTCAAAAAACCCGGCCAAAACTGAACCGACCGACCTGTGAACACCCCTAACTTTGACCCTTTTTTTACTTCAATTCTCTTTATTTCCACAAAACAACAAAAGGTAGCACGCGGTTTCTGCATTTTAAACTAAAAAACATCATATCCTAGACCTTAGAGCAACAGTACTGGGGGAAGCTAACGAATGGAAAATTTAGCAAATGGAAAGGCGAGTTACCTTTCATTCATCAGTGCTCTACACAATGGGGAAGGGTATAAAAAAGTAAGAATGAGTTGCTAGGAACTTATATTATTCGTTGGAAGTAAAAGACTTTTCTTACGAACAACATTTGTTCATAAGAAATTGTTACGGACAAATGTTGTTCGTAAGAACCCAAATATATTAAGAAAATAAATATCTATATTTCTTATGAACTTCTAAAGTTTGTAGGAACTTCTTACGAACAAAAGAAGTTCGTAGGAAGTTGCTACGAACTACACAAGTTCGTAGGAAAATTTTACTGATTCACTAGTCATTCCATAACTTTGCAAATCGTCTACCTTTCTCTCTGCCAAATTTGGCAACTACCACCCACCATGTATCCCTCCAAATTTGTAACTTCGCTAATTTCCTTGGCTATATTTTCCACCATTGTGGATGCTCTTATACCCATATGAAAAAGGGGAAAGGGAAAAAGAAAATAACTTAAACAAAATCTTGATAGCACCAAAATATATCCACACAAAAGGCCACCACGTGTTGTTAATTTTTATCTTAACATACACATACATAAAACACATACATACTTAAAGATCTTACTTTCATTTTTTTGGGTATGAAAAGTTATTGAAAAGGATATCGTAGAGGTATGCGTTCATTTTTTTCTGAGATTCTAAGTTTAAACTAATACACTTTTGAAAGAGGTGCTCGAATTTGCATTGATTTTGTTTGATATTCTTAACCATTTCTGATTTTAATCAAATTCTCCAACTATCTTTCAGATTTCGTGCGATGCTCGATTATTGCTCGAGGAGGTTTTGTTTGGAATTTATATAGATGTAGTCAAAATTAAAGAATTCTTTAACCGAATTTCATGGAAGATTTTATGGAGTCCATAAAGAAGTAAAAGTGATGAGGAGCTGGATTTTCGCCGGAGTTTTTTTTTTTTTTTCGGGATGCGAAATTCGAGCCTTTTGGTGGGACGACTTTTGCATGAAAATTTCCCACATTAAGTTATTATCCTGTGGTTCTCGCAATCCAAACAATAAAAAATCAATGGAAAACCTATTTTCTCATCTTTTCCTTTCCGGATAAACAAACAGAGCCTTAAGGTGGTGGATAACGTGTTAAGAGAAGAGAGAATATTATATTTCAAACTTCTTAAGGGTCCGTTTAGTTCGGGGTAAAATATATTTCAACGCGGTGAAAAGTAATATGGTAAAATACGTTTTCACCTATTTAAAGTTAAATTTTTTTCTCAATTCTTGTTTAAAGTTTCATAATTATAGGGTGTGCACTTATTCACAATGTCAACCCAACAAAAATTTAATTTTAAAGAGGTGAAAACGTATTTCACCATATTACTTTTCACCGCGTTGAAACATATTTTACCCCGAACCAAACGAAACCTAAATGACTATGAGCCTAGAGAGACCACCAAACAATCTATAGATCCCTCAGCTGCTAAGTGGTCTCCTCCGCCTCATGATATGTTAAAAATCAATGTTGATTGATCGTTTCACTAAAAATATAGATTTTAGTGAAAAATATTTAGATTATCAAGATATTGTATAAAAACATTTAAAAATTAAGAAAATTATTTAAAAATATGTAGAAAATCCACAATAGAATAAACATTGAATAATAATCAAGAAATTCCAAACAATTATATTTTAAAAATATGGAAATTATTGGTAAAATATTTATACATTAGGTAATTAATGAAAAATATTTAAAATTTTGAATATTACATAACAGATATATAAGAAGTAGGAAATTACTCTTAAAATGTTTAGAAAGTCTAGAATTTAGTGAAAACCCATTTAGACAATTCAAAAATTATTGGAAAAAAATAAAATTACTGAAAAGAAATTTGAAAATTACAGAAAAATATTTAGAAAATAAAGAATTAAAAAAAATTCTAAACATCGAGAAATTTCTAAAAAAAATTAAATTGAGAAATTAGGAAAGTTTTAGAAATATAAAAAATTAGAAAAATGATAATTAAAAATTAGGAAATTAGTCATAAAACCTTTAGAAAATCAAGAAATTACTGAAAAATGATTTATAAAATCCTTAAATTACTTACTATACCATAACATTTAAAATTGGATATAAATGAAATTTTTTCAAAAAAGTTGGTGTGGGGTAATTAACCGACCATGCTCGTGGAGGTGACATGCGTCCTCTAGTCCTGTCAGTGATCACAGCTCCAGGCGATAAGCACGGTTGAGGTGTGTCAACAAAAATATCGAAATTAGATACGGTCAATCAAGATCTAATGTTTATCTAAGGTCATAGAGTCCGTCACATCTAAACCTCTTTTCTTTTCTATATAAATATAACCCTCGCTTTTAGATAAAGGGGCATATAATCTTTGTAATCAATAGTCGATTAATAAAGAGAAGAACAGCACCCGTAGATGTAGGCATATTGTCGAACAACATACATCCTATTTATGTGTCATTGTGCATGTTTATACTTTGCTCGGTGTTGATGTCAAAAAATGGACTAGATCCAATTGTCTAATCACAGATAAAATATAAGATTTCGATGAGATAATAAAATAAAAGACAAAGAGTTTTTAAAGTGGTTCGGTTTTGTAAGAAAGCATACGTCCACTGTTATTGTATTTATTTTAGTGATTATAGAAAGCTAGGTATTCTTGTTAAGAAGAATCTCCTAGAATCCGTTCTATTATGCCTTTTGTGAAAGGAATACAATCTATTTATAGTGACCAGAAGATCAAAGGTTAGAATGCCTTTATATATTCAAGAATTTACTCCTGTATATAATGAATGTGATGATTGATTATCTAGACCACGTGTGGAAGGACCTTTGGTTGTTTTCCTCTAGTGGTGACTGTTCATTTACTTTGATGGTCTGCATTCTTCATGTTGGTCGGCATGCCTGTCGAGCAACTGTCGTCGGGTTTGATTAAATGACTGTTGACTATGAGTCTTGCCATGTAAGGAGACAAGTATCTATTTCTAATTGGTCCACATAGGTGGATAATTTTTGGTATCAATAGAAGCCGTCAATACTTCATTCTTGATGATTTCATTGAAAGGATGGACTGTATTTTCTTCAAAGTTGGTCAGCGTATGTCGACGTGTGGGACTTGTGAAAATTTTCCATGCCTTGATTTTTGTAGTGGCATTTTTGTAAATAATTTGAAAATTAGCGAACCGCCAAAGGGTATGTGGGTATTTTTGCACTCCTAAAACTTTGAAGTCGCCAGAACGTCAATCGTCGATATAAGTAATCATTTCTTGCACAGTATTCGAGGTAAGCTATAATACGCGAGAGTTTGTTCACTTTTGTACCACAACTTTTCCAAGCTTTCAAACTCTCCTTCTTATCCAAGTTCTCTGTTCTTTGAGCCTTCCTTTGCATTTTATCTTCATTCCATCCACCGTTTTCTCTGTAAGCTTTCTTTTTATCTTTATTTTCTCTTTATTTATTTCTTTATGGTAACCATGGTTTACATAGTTCATGGGGATTCTCCAAATGAATTTAAGAGAGAAAGGAACATCGTTGATTGGGCAGAATTAAAACTGCTTATACCACATGTTGAGGTGTTATCACTGCGAGAGAGTCACTGGAATCCCTCTTGATTCATTATTGAATGTGGTTTCACTTTCCCCCCCAATTCTCTATAGAGTTTTGTTAATACTGTGATGTCGTACCAGCTAGAGTAGCCCCCAACACCTGGAGAGTGGTAAATGGGATTCATAGGGTTAACCAAATACACGAAACCCACATTAGCATCCTCGAGCTGATGTTCTTCTATAAATGGGTTACCAGTGATAGCACTAACTACATGAAAACTAGGTTTGCCAACAGTGCCTTGATTGTTAATTTTCCAAACTCCAACAAAGATTATTTTGATTATGGAATTATTGCGAAAAATTTGCAACATGCCCTTCTTCAAAGAGGAGAAGTGTATGATGGGCCCAGGTGCCCCCAAATAGGACATGGCATAAATTGTTAAATTTAATTATCGTATTTCTCTTTTTTCTAACCAACTGTTTGATAATATGCTGACCAGTATTTTCTTATCTTATTTTGCATAATTGAGAGCAAGAAGAAGTGTCCTAAAGAAGAGGACGTCAATATTCGTGAGTTAAAATTACTTTGGATCATTTGCCAGAGGATTAGCGAGGAACACTCAAGATCTGCCTGATATTTATTACAATACATGAGTTTAATTACTTCCTTTGTTTCTAGGCCTGCCACTTCTACTGCGTTAGCCCCCATAAATCTTGAAGAAGAACCAGTGCCCACTTCTTCGGCTGAGGATTCTGCTGGGGCTAAAAAGGATTTTCATACTTCATATTCCTTTGAGTCATTGAACATTTCTACTATTCCTTTTTCTCCACTTGCTGGTATGGGAAAGAGAAAGATTACTGACTTGATGACTGGAGCTTTGTCTCCAACTGTTAAGATGATTGTCGAGAAGACTGGCAAGGCTGGGGATGGTAAGAAACCGAAGAGAGCATCCAAGGTTTCTAAGAAAGAGAAGGTTCATCAAGTCATCACCTCTGAGGAAATTGATATTGTTGTGACTCAATTCAAGAGGATAAGAAAAGGTTTGTCAGAAAGCAAGCTGGGAAGAGTTATGCCGACCAGGAGTTGGTCGAGAAGATTCTGGAGGATTTGACTGTTACAAGGCCATACTCAGTTGTTATTCATCCTGATATGGCCATGAAATTAATCAAGATCGGTACTTGCTCTGCTGATAGAGCAACTCTTGCCCCTCTACCAAGATTAAAGGTGGCAAAAAATGCTTGCCAAAGTTTGTCTATGGTAATTCTTTCTCCTCTATTACTTTCCCTTAATGTCTTATTTTTTTCTTCTGGTAATCCTTGTAATCTAATGTTGCCCTTTATACGGTTTTTGGTGAATTTCAATCAAATTTTGGAGAAGGGTGATCAAATTCGTTCTTTAGGAGGGGATGTTGAGGAGGCCCTTGAGGGTCTCAGGCAATTTGTAGAGGCTTCAAGGAAGCTATTAGAGTCTGAAAAGAAGACTTGGACTGTCGAGATGAAATAGGCAAATGGAAGAGCCATCACTACTGAAGGAAAACTCGTAACTGTCAAAAATAAGGCCAAGGTGGTTGAAGACAAATTAGTGCAAAATGCAGCTCTCTTGAAGTTTGTGGAAGAGAAAGTTATTGGTCTGTTCTCTGAGCTGGTTGCAGAGAAGGCCAAGAGTAAGAAGATAAAAGAATAATCCTTCATTAAAAGCTGGGATAAGGCATTTTTGGTTGCCTCCTCTCAGATTGAATTCGTCAGGAAGAAATCTTTTAAAGATGGTTTATCGGAGGCTCTTAAAGAGGTCGTCACTACAGAGGACTTTGAATTTTTCTTGAGGCGTGATCCAGGCTCTCCTCCAAACTTGGAGGAAGATTTTGATGAGGAGGAAGGATCTGGGGAATCCTCCATTCACCCTGTTGGGTCCACTTTAAACCCCATTGATGGAGTTATTCCCTCTACCGATCAACCCTTTGGGAGCAATGTTCAAGATAAGGAAAAGGTTTAACTCCTTTATTTTTCTCTTTGTCCGTTTACTCTGTATTAGGACCAATAGTAAGTAACAGCTTTTGTTTATCAATGAAAATATTTCTCTTTTTGGCTGAATGTGTTGTACTTATCATATTTATACCTTTTTTCTTGGTTGAATGAAATCTCATACTTAGTGTTATGTTTGCCCAGTAATTACACTTGTGTACTTACATTTACAATTTTCAGTTTGATGATAGGAAAAAATCCACAGTTTCTACTGAATTCGACCTTCTCAGGCGTAGTGGAAATCTTTTAGAAGCTGGCCATGTTCCTTTAACTCAAGAATACTTAGTCGGATTGCTTGTCCTAGATGTGTCCGACCAATTTAAGGATTCATACATCCATATTTATTGCTTGTTGGATAGGGAAGTGGCCAATAACGCTGCTTATTACGAGATGATTGAGGATTTGAAGGAAGACCACAAATTTACTTTGGCTTCACTCCATGCTAACTACGAGGCTAAATACAAAGCATTGAGTGATGGTTAGGGATTTGAGAAGAAGTTGGAAGAATATGCTTTTATGTACAGAAAGAAGGAATTCATGTTGAACCGAGAAGTGGATGAAGATAGGGAGATTGCTAAACTTCTTGAGGAGGAAAATATTAAGCTCGAAAATGAGTTGGATAGCTTGAAGAAGTCATATGTTAGTGGTGATGATGAAGGTATTTCTTTCTTGGAGGTTGAAAATGCTAAACTAGTGGAAGAACTTAAAGCTCTGAAGAAAACTAAGCCTGGGAAAACTTCCAAGTAGCAAAGAAATAGCCAACCAACTGTTGATAAGTCCAGAACCAAAAAAACACTAACCAACCAAGCTTCCCAATTAAAGGCAAAGAGTCAGGCTATTACTAATTTGTTTATGAAGTTGGAATAAAGATAT
Source organism: Sambucus nigra (assembly GCA_949130495.1). NCBI lineage: Eukaryota > Viridiplantae > Streptophyta > Magnoliopsida > Dipsacales > Adoxaceae > Sambucus > Sambucus nigra. The sequence continues at coordinate 534,693,607 of OX422215.1, read as the reverse complement.
TGTCGACCAATTTGTTCAGTTGAAGGTGGTGAGTGATATTTTGAAGAAACTTCAACATCAAGTTGAAAGGTTAACCTTTTAATTTCATAAATAACCCTGAGAGGTGTGGATGGAATGCTGTAATGAGGATCTTAAACATGTTGATGATCATCTTTCCTAGAGCCATTGTGAAGGCTACAAATGGGGATGGACCAACTGTCTAACTTTCCTGATATATGATCAAAATAGTGATCCATGGTACTGGAATGATCCTAGTCCTGTAGATTGTGATAAGCCTCTATTTAAGTTGGACATATCATGGATTAATTCTAATGTTATTCCTCGGTGCTTAATCACCAAATACTTGGGAGACTATGGTCTACATAATGTACATGAAATATTTTATCCTCCTCATCTGATCAATGCATCGAGCAACAGTAATAGGCAAATACTAATGGATTTCAACTTCATCAACTCCCCTTGTACTCTGGATGATCATCCTGCTGGTATGGAGAGAGTGCAATAAACTTCCAAAATAAAAGGAAAACGTCCAACTGAGTAACCTTTTTGTATTTTGTATTCACTTGATCTTTAATGTAAGCAGTTATAATTTGAATAAAAAATCATACTTTTATGTTGTCAACTTATGATTATTTAATCAATTAGTCAACTGAGTTATTGTTTAATAATGAATTATTAAACTGTGATTGTAAGGCCATAGATTCTACTAATGCACTTAGATGAAATTATAAATAGTTTTATTGATCCATGTTTAGCATAAGTTATCAATGGTGACCAAGTGTATGAGTAATATATGTGTTTATTCCAATGGTTAGGAATGTTTACATGCCTTCCTGCATTTAACTTAGTCGGGTAAAACTTGTTTGTAACTATTTGAGTTGTATACGAAGTTTTACAAACTTCTTGTTTTGATTTGTCAAAGATGAAGCCATACATGAAGTAAATTATTAATGTCGACTAAGTGTGTTAGGAGGGTATTCATGTATTTAACTTGGTCGGGTAATACTTCTTGTTCGTAACTTGTTAATATGGAGTCATACATGAAGTAATAACTTCTTGTTTGTGACTTGTACATACGAAGTCATACATGAAGTAATAAGTTGGGTGAGATACGACTATGCATTAAGTTGTCAGTACATCTTGAATTTAATAAGTTCAACCTGATTAAGTATATGTTGGTGATCGGCAGATTTGTTCAACCTGATTATGTGTTGTTGATCGGCAAGAGCTAAAGACCAAGAGATATTTTTTATTCTTTGTTTCTGGGGGATGTATATCTTCGTACTCCAAAAAAAATAAAAAAAATAGAAGGAATTAAAATTAAGATTTTCATTGAACTTCACAAATAGTTGTGCTGAACATAAATAAGTACAATATGTCAATGCCTTGAATTACTAATAATACTTTCGAAGGTGCTCGGCATTTCAAGGGTTTTTGAATTCTTCTCCTTCTAGTGTCTTAAGTCAATAGTTCTCTAGTTGGATGACTATTGATATGCGATATGGGCCATGTCAATTGGCTTCAAGATTGTTTCCCTTCTTTAAGACATAGTCACCTTCTTTTAAGTTGGTCAGCTTGACCCTTTTATTGTAAAAACAAGAAGTCATGTGTTGGTACGCAGTATTTCTGAGAGCAGCATCTTCCCAGACTTCCTCTAACATGCCTTAATCCAATCGTCTCATCAAATCACTCATAGGAGAATCAAAATTCAGTACCCTATGAGTTGGTAGGCCTATCTAGGGGTACTATGGATTTTGTCCCAAATGCAAGAATATAAGGTGTTTCTCCAGTTGTTGTCCTCGGCGTTGTCCTATAAGCCCAGAGAACAGAGTGTAATTCATTAATCCAGTTTCCCTTGGCAGCATCAAGCCTCTTTTTCAGTGTATTGAGAAAAGTTTTGTTTGTCACTTTCATTTGACCATTGCTTTGTGGATGGCCTGGTGCTGAATGGAGTTTCTGGATCTTGGACTGAACACAATATGCTTCTAATTCATCATTGTCAAACTGGGTTCCAGGGTTCGTAATGAAGGCATAGGGCATGCCATTCCCGTATATGATGCTCTTCCAAATGAGCTGATACACCCTCTCATAAGGCATCTCTATCAACGACACTACTTCCACTCATTTTGTGAAATAGTCAATAGTAATTACTAGGCCTGTAAACGAACCAAATTTGGACCGGATCAAGAAAATCCAAATCCATATCCGTTTATATTAAACAGATTCGGATCCGATCCGTTTATTAATTGGGTCGGATTAGGCAAATCCAAATCCATATCCATTTATGTTAAACGGATTCGGATCCGATCCGATTATCCGATTATCCGTTTATGTTAAACTTAATTTGCACATTTTTATTTTCATCTCTTATTTCATAAATATATTTTGCAAATGTTCCAAAAAACAGTTAATGAAATAAAGAACTATTAAAATATATATTTAACATATTATAAAATACAATATATATTAATTAAAAATATTATATATATATATATATATATATATATATATATATATATATATATATATATATATATATATATATATATATATATATATTAAAAATATTAATCGGATCGAATTATTAACAAATCAGAGTATATGAATCCAAATTCGCTCCATTTAATAATCGGATTTTATGCATGATCCATATCCGCTTAAATGGATCGGATTCGGATTTGGATTCGGATAAAATCTGATCCATTGATAGGCCTAGTAACTACCAGGTATTTGAACCTGACTTTGATGGTCGGCAGTGGGCCGACCAAGTCAATTCCCCAAATAGCAAATAGCCAAGGAGAAGTGATTGGTGCTAGAGAAGCATTGGGTGCTTTATGAATTGCAGAAAATCTCTGGCACTTATCACACTTTTTGCGAAGGCCCTATAGTCTGTGAGAGTGCGCTTTTTGTTCAACCAGAGAAACTAATTTAATTAAACCCAAAGTCATGCATCAAAAGGTGATTGATTAAACATTAAACATATTCAAATCAAGCAAGGATCGATCACACACAGCAAATGAGGAAAAATCCCCCCAAAGGGGCAAAACCTTTTTATTTCAATATGATTTGCAAACACTTACAAACATAATGAAATACAGATTGATAAGTGAAGACCCTCAGGCGCCAATTCGTTGTCGTCAGCAAGATCTCCCTCAAGATGCTCCAAGATCAGCAGTGTAGAGATCCCTCTTCTTCACACAAGATGCTCCACGAATGGGTATGATAGGGTTTAGGACGATTCACACTTATGATTATGAGTGTTTGGTGAATCTCAAGGTGTTTGGGCTTAAACCATATGAAGATTTGATGTATTAGGTTGATAAAGAGTTCCCTCAAAGTCTTAAACGAAACCACCTCCGAAGATGGAATTTATAGATCCTTAAAAAATCTGATGTGCTAAATTTTTTTGAGGTCGTCAGGCCGATTCGAAATGGATCCATCGGTTTGGTTTGCCAACCGAATCAGTTCATTTTTTCCTTATCAGATCAGTTTTCCCTTTACAGAATATTAGTCAGTAAGAATCGATTCATTTTTCTTTTCATCGGATCGGTTCGGCCAGAAAGATTTTCTTATATATGAAGACTTATGAATCAAAAAAGCAGTACTATGAACACACGATGTAGATACTGAGCACGACACACGATGTTGGTGATAATGGTCACCTGAAACACATAATTCAAATTAAGTCCATCAAGAGATGATCGTGCTGAGACAAGCCGACAGTAGCGGTATACGACATATATGCTGAGATCTAGGATAAAACTGAAAAGCCTAATGCTAACCCGAACATTTATAAAATATGTCCTTACAGCCTGCCCTCATAGTTGGCTAGTAGTATCCATGTGTGTTGATTATTTAGAGCAATGATCAAACAGCTGAATGATCTCCACAAGATGCTTCGTGTACCTCTTTGATCAAATCTTTAACCTCTAATGGATGAACACAGCATAATAAGGAGATAGTTAATCCCTTTTTTTATAAGACTCCTTTATCCAACACATATCTGGCAGCTTTGTATTGGAGATTTTTTCCCTTTTTAGGATTAACTGGTAAGGTTCCATCTTCAATGTAGGCCCTGATTGGATCCATCTAGGAAGGTCCCAAATCTACAATGAAGAAATTTACCATTAGATCCTCGTCGATGACTCTACCAGCTGGGATCTTTATTGGAATGCTTCTCCATAGCTTTATTCTTGTTGTTGAAGCTAGCTGAGAAAGTTCATCAACTCGGGCATTAGCTATTCTCAGTATCCTGTTCATTTTTATGCCTGAAAACTTATAAATAACTTCCTTAGACTTGGCCAAGTATCTAGTCATCAATTCTACCTTGACTCCATATAGATTAAGTACTTGGTTGATAACTAATTGTGAATCACTGTGCGCCACTATTTGCTCGGTGCCTAATGAATGGGCTAATTCCAGTTCGACTATCAAAGCTTCATACTTTGCTTCATTATTTGACACCTTGAATCGAAACCTAAGGGCATATTCAACATCAATATCATCAGGGGTATTGAGTATAATACCAGCTCCACTTCCAATTGCACATGAAAATCCATCCACATACAAATTCCATAATGGGATATCAATGTTGAAGCTCTCCATGATAGAGCTCCATGGTGGAATATCTTTTTACTCTAGTCTGTATATTTCTAAGCCATTTCTTGAGTTCTAGATAAATCAGGTTGATCAACTGTAGCTTTAGCTTGTTTTTGAGCTGAGCTCTCTTTCGTAGAAGTTAGCTCGTAAGGCAAGTTTTGTTGGTCAGTTACCTACAGATAGGTGAACTCTGTAATAAAATCCTCCAAATCTTGGCCTTTCAATGAGGACCTTGGTTTATAGACAATGTCATATTATCCCAGTTTTACTGCCCAGTACATCAATCTTCCTAACTTATCAGGTTTGTGGAGTGCTTGACGAAGAGGCAGATCAATATATACAACTATGGTGTGTGCTTGGAAATAAGGCTTCATACTCCTCAAAACTTCAATGAGTTATAGGTCCAGTTTGTCCAAGCGTAAATACCTGATTTTGGCTCCTCTAAATACTTTGCTGGTGTAGTAAACTAGTTTTTGGATTCCATTTTCCAATCGAACCAAGTCCGATCTAACTGTAGACTCAGAAATAGCTAAGTATAAGTATAAATTTTTTCCCAAAATAGGTTGTGACAATAAAAGTCGTGATCCCAGATAATTCTTTAATTCTTGGAATGCTTCTTCACACTTTACATTCCACTTAAAGGTGTTTCTAATCACCTTAAAGAATCATATATGTTGCCTAAGAAACAAACATGTTTAAATTTCCCAATCTACTAGTAAGCCTTTGTACATCCTTCTTGTAAGTCGGTGACTACATTTCTATCAAAGCTTTCATTTTGGCTGAATTGGCTTCAATTCCCTTTTGTTTTACTATGAAGCTGAGGAACATTCCTTCTTGCACACCGCACACACACTTGGTCGAGTTTAGCTTCATCTGTTGCTTTTCTAACTGATCAAAAGTTTGACTAAGGTCCTTGATATGATCTGAAGACTTCTTGCTTTTAGTCAACATATTATCCGTATAAACCTCCATATTCATCCCTATCTTCTCTTCAAACACTTTGTTGACCAACCTCTGGTATGTTGCTCCAGCATTTTTTAGTCCAAAGGGCATTATATTATAGTAATAGGTACCTCGACTGGTGATGAAAGAAGTACTTTACCTATCTTCTAGTTTCATTCTTATCTGGTTATACCCAGAATAAATATCCATGAAGCTTAGCAACTTATGTCCTTATGTAGCATCCACCAACTGATCAATTCTAGGCAGGGGAAATGGCCCTTTAAGCAGGCTTTATTTAAATCAGTAAAGTCTACTCACATACTCCACTTATCATTTTTCTTTTTGATTATCATAATGTTAGCTAACCATGTTGGATATTTTATACCCTCAATAAATTGGTCCTTTTGTACTTTCTCCACCTCATCCTGTATAGCTTGATTTTTTCTAGACTGAATACCCTACGCCTTTGCTTGATCGGCTTGACATCCTTATTAATGTTGAGCTCATGATAGAGGAAGTTGGGATAAATCCCAAGAATATACTCATGACTCCAAACAAACATATTCCTCTGTTATCTCAAGAATGTAATCAATTCATGTTTAAGGAGTGGATCCAGTGTGGAGCATATCTGGGTGGTTCTCTCCGATTTTCCATCATCCAAGATTATGCTTTCGATGGCTTCAATCATTTTCCTTTTGACTAACTCTATTTTATCTTTGGGATCCAGAGTTTTAACTTTTGATTCACCGTTGGGCTCCGTAGTATCTACCTGGTAAGTGGTGGTCTTCTTCTTCAAGTTAACCAATCTTATTGCTCAGCTGAGGAGTAATATCACTCTCTGGCCACCTTTTGATCACCTTTTACGATGTCAACCCCAAAGTGAATTGTAACTTCAAATACTGATGGATTGTGGACGGTATAGCTTCAAATTTCTTTAGTCCTACCCTGTCGAGGATCACATTATACGCATATTGAGCATTTTTTTCCATGCCAAAGAAGCATATCTTTTTAGTGCAGCTTGCTAGCCATGTGTCGAATAACACTTCTAGCTTGACTATCCCAAGGGGGTAGACTTTTTTACCTGAAAAACTATCAATGGGATTTGGTATGTTTCGAGCTAGCTGAGTTTCAAATCTAAGCTCTGAAAGTAGGGGTAGAACATAATATTAGCCGAGCTCCCATTATCAATAAAAACCCTGGCAATGATGGCATCCTGAATTCTAAACTTGACGACCAATGAATCATCACGGAGATGTCATTTTTTGAAAAAATGATTACCAGCTTATCTTTATTGACTTTCCTGGGCCAATCATATTCATTTAGATTAATCCTCTAGATATAAGAACAGTCATGTGCTTCAATCATGTATGACTTTCTCTCTATAGTGTGATCTTCTCCTCCTGCATCGCCACCTGTAATTACATGACAATTAAAAGAGTTAAACTTATCATAGCTACCTCGTGCTCTGGATGCTTAGGCTTCTTCGTCAAGTCGAGATTATCTTCATAACCATCTTCATTATTTCTCTTCTTATCATCTCTGGGTTTTTATGGAGAAATTGATATTCCCCTTATTTCTCTGCTTTCTTGCCGATCAGCAAATTTGTATAGCTTTCCTCGGTGAATGAGGGATTCCACTTCGTTCTTTAAAGAGATATAAGTACCAGTCGTATGGCCATTATCCTTATAGAACTCACAATATTTAGATTTTTCCCTCCTGTTAGGTGATTCCCTCAACCTCTTGGGCCATCGCAGATCTTTATTGTGTTTGATTACCTCTAAGATATGGCGGATGCTTACTGTTAACGGAGTGTATGTTCCATACTTTTTTAGCTTCCTATCCTTCTTCGGTTTATGCTCCTTCGTCTCAGACTTAAGTGGCTGGACTCTTCTTTGCAGCCATTGCTTCCTCAGCGTTAATAACTTTTCCTGCCTTAGCCATGAGCTCAGTTATGATTTTAGGAGATCTTTAGCCAATGCATAGTATAGATTTTTTGGATGCAATCCACTCATTAAATCAGTGATGGTTGTTTTCTCCTCATAGTTAAAAACGAGTGATGTCCTCCCTGGTGGTTTTTCCTCCTCGTTGCCCAACTCTCAGGAGACGGGATACTTTATTCACTGGCTTGGCCCCATAATAAAAATTGTTGATGAACAACTCGATAAGCTGGTTGAAGTTGGCAATTTATCCTCAGGGCAATTTATTATACCATATTTGGGTTAAACCAGCGATGGTGATGGAAAAAGCTATATATCTTATCTCATCCAGAATAGAATAGATGTCGGCTACAGCTTGATAATGTTCTATATGTAAAACTGGGTCAATTTTACCATCATATTTAGGGGTGACCACTGGGGTTTTAAACTTAAATGGAGTTGGGAAATCAATAATTGCCAGTATGAAGGGAGATACCTTGATGAAATTCCTCTGTAATGGATTCTTTGCTTCTGCAATTTCTCCCAGTCAATCTTTTAATCAATGGATTGATCTCTTCCATGAAGGGTTGCCTGCATTAGATTTGTGTGAAGCAACCCGGTTATCCCGACCATGGGTTTATGCTGAGCTCTCTTCTTGAGAAGTATGCTCGGCGTGCACAGATCATCAGACGCTTGATCTTGACCTGATCGAGGCTTCACAGTGGCCGGCTAGGTGTTAATTAGTTCTCGATAACTCTCTAAGAGGATTTCTGTTTGTACGGGGTCCCAAAGGATCAAAAGGTGAAGCTATGCTCAATATTTCCAAAACACTTAGTCTTTCAGGAGAAAAATAATGGTAATCATAGAACTTTATGGATTGGATCGATGAACTGACTCCTAGATGGTAAGACCTATCACGCGAAGATCTAAAATAGTTATGTCAGCTATGCCTGAAAGGTTGAGGTGGCATTTATCTCCTCAGCGAAGGAACCGTTTGTTGCCTATAAAGGGCTGGAGATCTAGCTTATAATAACTGAGTCAATTTCCTCATTGTTGCCTTCATGGTGTCCTGACCCTTGGCCATACTAAAAAGAATTACATTCAGGTCGACTGTTGTAGGAGGAGCAGATGGGACGGTTGGGTTGCCTTCATTTATAGCACTAGGCTCAGGATCATTCATCTTCCTTTGAATAAGGATGTACGAGGTAGAGAATGGAAATTAGACACACGTTCCCACAAATGGCGCCAATCTGTTGATGTAAAAAAATGGACAAGATCTATTTTTCTAATCACAAATAAAATATAAGATTTTGATGAGATAATAAAATAAAAGACAAACAGTTTTTAAAGTGGTTTGACTGTGTAAGAAAGCCTACGTCCACTGTTATTGTATTGATTTTAGTGATAACAGAAAGCTAGGTATTCTTGTTAAGAATAATATCCTAGAATCCGTTCTACCATGCCTTTTGTGAAAGGAGTACAATGTATTTATAGGGACCCGGAGATCAAGGGTTGGAATGCTTTTATATATCTAGGCATTTACCCACGTACATAATGAATATGATGGTTGATTATCTAGACCACGGGTGGAAGGACCTTTGGATGTTTCCCTCTAGTGGTTACTATTCATTTACTTTGATGGTCTGCATTCTTCATGTTGATCGGCATGCTTACCGAGAAACTATCTTAGGGGTTAATTAAGTGACTATTGACTAGGAGTGTTTCCACTTAAGGAGACAAGTGTATATTTCTGATTGGTCCACGTAGGTCGATAATTTTTAGTATCAACACTCAGATTTGAATGTGTTGAGTTAATATTAGTATGATTTTACCACTTACAATTGACATCGTCTATGGGAAATGATTTATTTCTCTCAGTTAAGAAAATCCAATGAGCAACTATGTCTCACTCACATAGTCCACGCCTGCCATATCTCGGTAGCCGTCAAGACAATTAGAACGGACCTGAAGCTCCTCGAATTAGTTCTGAAATTCACCCTAATAGGAGTCACAATTATCTTAGCTCGCGTTATCATCCACAAAAAGAACAGACTGTAGAAAATAATGAACCATCACGGTCCAACCATATATCACGACTTGTGGATGCCTATAAATGTCGACTCCATTAATAGGAGGTCACCGCACATCTCCAATGAGAGGAGAATGACTGCCTTCAATGTCATTGAGGAAGAATGGAATAAGATCTCCATGGGGATAAACACAAACACCATGCTCATATCCTTAGCTCTCAGTAGAGTTAAACCTGTAACGGAGGAAGGAGTTTACGGTAGGACCGGGATCACTCCAAGCATAGGATCTTACTGGATAAGAAAGACCACAAAGGTCGTCTTCATAAAAAAATATCTCCAGAATTTCATCCGACAAGAGATGGATGAACACCCTTCTCATCGAGGGTCCAAATTCACTAAGGAACTAGACAGGAGGGACCCCATTCGTCAAATTAAATCACCCTTCTCAAGGTCGATTGACGATTTTGAGCCTCTAAAAATATTTATCATCCCCAAATTGAAATCTATAATGGGAAGATTAATCCCATCGACCATGCTTGCCAATATCGACAAGCCACGACCCTTCAGAGAAACAATGAGGCCTTCATGTATTGCACTTCCCTATATTTTGGGAGATGTCGCACAAAAGTAGGTTTAAAAAGTTATGACACAAGTCTATCACTAATTTCAAGTAGCTGGCAGATGTCTTTACCGCCAGATTCATTACTAGTAGCTCCCACTCAAAGAGGACAGATTCACTTCTCACTATGAAGAAGAAATTTCTAGATACCTTGTGCAAGTACGCTTGATGATACTGGGAAACCTATAATAAAGTACATGACTATTCTGAGCAAGTGGTTGTAGCCTCATTTAAAATTGGCCTATCGAGTAGTTTTATGGTGCACCATTCCCTTACCAAAAAGGAGGCCAAAACCATCAATGACCTCATGTCATAAATTGTGAATTTAGAAAAAGTAGAAGACGCAGTGGTTAGTAACCAGTAGGATAATGGTAAGTCGAAGGCAAAAAAGAATGGATATAAGGAGAATGCCCCCAAGAAGGGGGACAAAAGGCATAATGACCCCATTAAGGCATATCATGCCATCAACATTGTATTCAAAGAGCCGATCTATAAAATTGCGAATAAGCTAAAAGATCTACAGTATTTCAAGTGGTCAAGGAAGAAGCTAAGATATCCTTCAAAGATGAACAATACCATGATATGTTCCTACCACAGGGAGTATGGGCACAAAATAAATAATTGGAAGGATCTTAATTCACACTTAGAAGATCTAGCCCAGGAAGGCCACCTAGACGACTATATAAATAAGAATAATGCAAAGGCCCCTATAGAGGACAATCAAAAACTCGATAACGCCTTGACAACGATGATATAAGATATGAGTTTGTGGTCATTTATAGAGACTCAAGTCCATATCATATTCAAGTTAATGTTGTGTGGATGGAAATAAAGAAAGTAAATGCGGTCATGAAGGATTTCTAGATTGTCCCTGTCAAAACTTCAACAGGCAAATATTGACGACCAAAAGATATTGACAATGCTGAGCATATATTTTTCACCAAAAAAAGATATGGTCAGCGTCAAAACTCCACATCATGATGCGCTAGTAATCCCTCTCATAATTTCCAACTGGTATGTGGGTAAGATACTAGTTAATGAGGGGAGATCTTTGAGATGTAATTAAGGTTGTTCAATAAACTCAACCTCATGATGGAAGATCTGAAGGAAGTGACCATCCCTTTAGTTGCCTTCATTGACAGAATGAGAATGCCCTTGGGAAATGCGGTACTCCCAATGTGAACTAGAAATGTATCCAAGTTGATAAAGTTTCTAGTATTGGACATTAAATCTCCTGTAAGGATGTCTCCAAGCCATGAAGGCATTTCTGTCTACTTACCACTGGAGCTCAAATGCATTGGGGTAATGAAGATACATGAAAATCAGGCTACTGATCGACATTGCTTTATCTCTGCCATTATACCTAACAAGGAGAAGAAAAATAGATAGAAGCTAAATTATGGAAGGTTGAAGGTAAAAGGAACAAGAGTGGCCCCCATCAACAGAGTCATGGAACCACTAACAAAAATTTTGTTTGACGACTCTCACCCAGAAAAGAAATTTATGATTAGCAGCTCACTCACCAATCATGAAAAGGAAAAATTAATCTCTCTCCTCATGAAGAACCAGGACGTGTTCATTTGTAAACTGTATGATATGCTCAAGATTGATCCCAAAGTAATGTGCCATAAACTTCATATAGATTCAGACTTTTTACAATCACATAAAAGGCATGCTGAATAACCTTGAAAAGGTGAAGGAAGTAAAGGAGGAGGTGGGAGACTTTTAGAGATAAGGTTCATCAAAGTATTCAATTCCCTAAGTGGATATCAAACCCAGTCGTAATAAATAAGAGTACTAGTAAGTGGAGAGTTTTCATAGACTTCACTAACCGGAACAAAGCTTGTCCCAAGGATAACTTTTCTTTGCTGAAGATTGACCAGTTGGTCCACGCCACTGCCATCCATTAATAAATGAGCTTCTTGGATGATTATTAAGGGTATCATAAAATCCCTTTGTTCAGGACCTACCAAGAGAGTACCCCCTTTATCACCACCATGGGCTTGAACTACTGCACGGTCATGTATTAGGGCTAAAAAATGTGAGAGAAACTTATCACCGATTGGTAACGAATATATACAAGCATCAGTTAGATGATACCACGGAAATTCACATAGATGACATGCTCGTGAAGAGAAAATAAAAGGGTGACCATCTAACAAAATTAATGAAGATGTTCAAATTTGGGTGATCAAGTCCACTTGTATCTCTTAGTGTTTAACCATACAATCATCTCAGTTATGGTATATGAAAATTAAGGTCACTGGGCCTCGACCTACTATGTTAGCAAGATATTACTGGATGCCAAGAAGTGTTACCTCCCTATGGAAAAATTAGCGTACTCATTGATAATCGTCTCACGAAAGTTAAAGCATTACTTTGAGGCCCACTACATCATTAAGGCGACTCAAAAAGGACGACCTCTTTGGATAAATGTCCATATCATCGATGGAATTGGGGAGGTTTGATACCTATTATCAACCTAAAAGTGTTATTAAAAGGAAAGCATTGGTAAACTTTATTCTTGAATTCACTAGAGTGTATGAACCTGACGAGAGGGAGCTTACCGATCAAGTGATCATCAAAGATCCCGATCATCTCGTCAAGTGGGCTCTCTGAGTATCAAATTCAAATGGGTCTAGAGTGGGGAATATTGGTAACTCCAGATCCTACTATTCTCGAGAAAGAAATTAGACTTGGCTTTGAGTCATCCCATAAATAGGCCGAATACGAATCCTTCATCGACAGATTAGAGAAGACTTTATCCTTTGGCGCTAGTCACCTTGAAGCATACTGCGATTCAAGGAGGGTATCTAACCATATATCAGGAGACTATAATGCCAAGGATGAACGTGTATCAGTATATATCTATATCACCCTGGACTTGGTCACTAAATTTAATTATATATAAGTCTAATAATTTCCTCGAGGAAATAACATTCATGAAGACTCTTTAGCCGCTTTGGCCTCACCTATCGACTCCAACCTCAAAAGAGAACAATTGAAGTAGAATATCTGTCTTAAATGAGCATCATGAAGAAAAATATTTTCAATCAAATTATCTCTATACAAAAGGCTTCCTATTAGATGGACCCAATCATTTCATACTTATGAAAAGACACAGTGTTTGCTGATGAGAAGCATGCTCGCCATATTAAAGTGAAATATGCACAATTTTATTTATGACCTGAGGAGAAGATCTATAGGTGATCTTTCACTGGGCCATACTTACATTGCATGCACCCTAACAAAAACATCAATTTCTATATGAGTTGCACGAGTGGATGTGTGGGAGTTATCTAGGAGGAAATCTTTGGTATTCAAGCCATAAAGGAGGGGTATTGGTGGCTTTACATGCAGAAGGATGCAGTCTCATATGTAAGGAAGTTTAAAAAATGCCAAGTATCCTTGACCAAACCATAGCCTTTCACATAGTGAGGATTGGGCATTCTATGCCCCCTTCCTACAATGCCTGTAAATCAAAAGTATCTCCTGGTCGGCTCATACTACTTCACCAAATAGATAGAGGCTAAACCTTTGGAGAATATAAGGGACATTGAATTGATTATATTTATCTAAAGGAATATAGTGACCCGTGTTGGCATGCTAAGTATGGTCATAACCGACGATGGAACTCAATTTGAAAGAGAACCATTCCAAGACTTTTGTAATAGTCACAATAAAAAACACTACTATAGTTATGTGGCCTATCCCAAAAGCAATGGATAGGCTAAGGCCTCCAACACAAAAGTAATCTATGGAATGAATAAGAGTTTGGAGAAAGAAAAAGGTGCTTGGGTGGATGAGATTCCCTATGTCCTCTAAGCATATAGAACAATGCCTAAGATGTCGATCGAGGAAATACCCTTCGCCTTGGCTTACGGAATGAAAGCCATAATTTAATTGTAAGCAGGTTTGTTGACCATGAAGAGCACCATTGCCAACTAAAGTATTAATGAAGAAATTATAAGGACTGATCTCGACTTGACATAGGAAAGAAGAGAATAACCCTTGATCAAGATGACGTTCTACCAACAACAGTTGGCCAAGCAGCACAACAAGGTCATCAATTTGAGAAGGTTCCTTATCAGATATTATGTACTAAGAAAAGTGATCGACAACGCAAGGAAAATATTAAAAGGAAAATTAGGCCACGGGTGGTAGGGACCATTCAAAGTCATTAGGGACGACCTCCGACGAGGCTACCAACTAGAAACAATGGCGGCAGGGAGATACATAGGGCTCGAATGCATCTAACCTTAGGAAATTTTATTTCAGACATCTTTATTAACTATTTACCTCTACGCAAGTTTTAATTTTATCATTTTAATTTCTTGAATTTTTTAAGTTCAATTAATGTAATTAGATTTCTTCTTACTTCAAATGGCAAGCCAGCATCATAAACAATTTCCCCATTAAATTATGATTACCATTATGGCAAGGCCATCATCATTATAAATTTATCTAAACTTATTTGATCAAACTCTGATTGTCATATTTTTTCATAATAAGATTACAATTAATCATATTCAAGGTTACATTTTTTCATTATTAACACACACGAAAGCATCAAGAACTTCCTAGTCAAGAAAAATTCATATGGGGGATCCCTAAACACTAAGTGTTCCGATGTTAGTTGGCTAAAATCCTGAATGGGTGGATGACTAATGGACCAGGTACGTTTTTCGTATAGATTATTTCTAGGCCTAAGGTGGTATGACGACACTATCTTAAATGGCAAGACCAATGATAACACATGTCAGGTATAGGAAATGGAAAATGTGAGCATAAAATTAACTTATAATTTCGTTCATAACATTCATTTAATACCATATTGAAAATGTCCCACCAAACTACAAGTGAACAAAGTACAAGATTACAAAATGATAAAATGGAATATTCATTGAGTCAATTGCTCGGTTATGGCAGCACGAAGAACATCACCAAGGTTAGGCTAGAACTCATCATCACTGTCATGATAAAAGAGATAATTCCTCACTATTTTTAATGGGATTGCATCAGGTGGAATCCAACACTCATCACTCTCCAAGGGGAGGCAACCGAGTAAAATGAGAATTCACCTGATACCAATATTAAAGCTAAGAGTCCTTAGGAATCTTAGATACACATAATATGTTTATCCAACCATGATTATAGGTGAGTTATCTGGCTTTATCTAGATGCGGTGGGACGTTCATCCAGCCTTCTTTATAACCAACAGCACAGACTGTGCGAGGAAACTTCTAGAATTGATACTTTAGCCTCATGATTTGGTGATGCAAACTATGTATGATCGCCTCATTCTTCTCAAAGGCTTACTCAGACCTGTCGATCTCCTCCCTTAAAGAATTATTTTCAGTTTGTAGAAGACCAATTATGTTCCTGATTTCTTCGTGCTCAGCTTGGAGAGTGATGAACACACTTGTCTAGTCTCTATAAGCACTTGCTATTTTTTAAAGCGCTTGAAAAACATGGAAAAAACTGCTTGATCTTGCTTAGAAGAATCTCCACTAAGAACGAAGTCCAAATATTCATTCTATTAGGCTATTGGCACCAAGGCTAACTTACTGACGAATTAAAAAGAAGACGTTCAGAAAATAAAGACAAGCAAGAAAAATACAAAAAAAAGTGACAAATAGAAGTCGAACAAAGTTGGAAGAGAAAAATGTTATGTAATTTCATTTAACAAAATGGTTCAGGCCTTACAGGAGAATACAAAAAGATAAGTAACCCAAAATACAAGAAGATCCTAAAACTAATCTAATGAGTTATAGTATCATTTTTTAAAACCACCTTATCTTCATTTTTTACAGTCTTGTCTTGACCAACAACCTCTTCTTCTTCACCCTCAGGATTTGGGGGAGTAGCAGGAGCATGCTCAATAAATAATTCAAACTCAATTGAAACCCCATCCTTTATAAAAGGCTTCATCCTAATCTTTCTTGGAAAAAGACCTGCGAATAAAGTCTAATTAATTTTGGTAAAGGAAAAACTCCTTATCACAACCACAGTCGAAGGTTTTATCCGTATCATTCAGCACCAATGCTAGAGATTGGATTGATTATTCGATAACTTTCTCTAATCGCTCAACCATAGACTTTAGAGTGGCAACCTCCAAGTCCTTAGGTATCATCGCATCCTCATACCCCTTGAACTTCTTTAGGGTAGTGTATAAATAATTTTAGGCCACATCCAAGGGATGCCCTAAATTAATAGTGGCCTTTTTTTGGTAGACCCTCCTATTCAGGAGGCCAGCGGAGTCTACCACGAACAGTAGGTTAGAAATAAAGCAAGATAATTAGCGTAAGAAAAATTCGAATATACGATTAAGTGAAATCGCAATTACCACTAACAAAGTCTTCGTTGGATGAGCAATATGCCTATCGATGGACAGGAAACTGACCAAAGCTTAATCGACTAGAAGATAAAGGCCTGTCAGTAAACTAGTGGCCAAGTCGACATTCTTAGCTACCAACCCTTCAGCGGGACCCTTCCCCTTATTAGGGGAATCCACCTTCTTCCACGAAGGCAAATTCACTGCAAGACTAAAGTTAGTCTCACCTTTCTTTGTAGGTGGGTCATGTTTTTCATCAGGAGAAGAGTTGGTGAAATGAGGGTAAAGTACCCCTCCATCAAGTTCAAAATCCTTTTTCTTTGAGCCATTTCTTCCTCAAGTATGGAAGGGGGGATGGTTGGAATGGTGATGATATCAACAAATTCAAACGAGTCTGAAGTTCTCTTCGAAGTTGGTTCTTGCTCGCTAAGAAGTTCATGGATTTTTGGTTCCTTGTCAACTGGTCTGGAAACAAAAGACGAGATGGTGGATATGTACGAAATTAATAGAAAACCCAACCTGGGGTGTTTAGTCTAAGCATTCAAAGGTTGCTCTAGTTTCCTACCTTTCCTCATCTCAGTGAAGTTGACATGTGTCTAGTCGGGCTCTTTATCTTTTTAGCATTCTACATAGTCAAAGATCACAACATCTGAAAATTAAATCAATTGTGGGAAAAAAAATCATAATCAAAGCTATACATATTTAATATCCTATTTATGGGCACCTAGTGCCCCCCTAAGGTTCACCATCCTATAGAAAGTGTAGGTATTCCCAATCCTTCGCTACAAAATTGTTCGACTATTAATCCTTATCGGAATCCAACAGGTTTACGATAAGGACTCTCTCGGCCTTCCTCGTCTTTAGGTAATAAATTTTCCTATTTGATTAACCCACATATAACAATAATGGATTTCTGGAATTCCAAGGTTAGTCCCATAACGTTTATTGATTTTATGGACCCCATTTATGATCCTCCAGGTGTTCAGAGAACATTAGGTAGTGACTACGCTAAAGAACTAACAAAACTAAATGCAAAGTTGGTTTGAGGTAAGGTGATGCTTGCCTATACAGCAAATTAAGACGACATCCAATGGCCTCCTTCAATGTTATAATAATCACGCTGGTGATCCCTAATTTTAATAACTAACCATTCTGGGATATATTGACTCCGAAAATCCCTTATTATATTGTCAGTTATAGGGTAAATCATCCTTATAACTGGAAACTCAAAAAATGGCAAAAGAATAATGAAATCTTCAATAAAAAAAATTTAAAAAGTGAAAAACTTGGCAGAGAAATGAACAACAAAGAATAATGACACAAATGAAGCCTGGTGTGACTTGAAGACGAAATAGGAAGACAATAAGTCAAACGACAGTTAGAAAGGCATAACTGTGGGGTTCAACTTCCAAGGTAATTCCCATCATTACAAGTGTGCCCCTAAATGATGCCCGGAACTCATTACCCCTTTGGGATAACCAGCGTATGTACATTTACCAACGTGTTCGTAAAAAATTAGTGCAAATTACACGCATGCCCTCACATTCTGACGGGAAGAATGAATGAAGTTTGTAACTCAAAAGCACAAATGTTAGCATCCTTTGAGCATGGAACATGTGGACGACTATGTGTCATCACCAACCGTGATCAAAATTCTATTAGAAAGACTAGAAACCATGTGCACCCTAATCAACTGCAAATCTTTAGGGGCAATTGTGGGGAAATTAATCGACCACGCATGATATGTATCCTCTAATCCTATCAATGACCATAGTTCAAGAGGATAAGCATGGTTAAAGCCGATCATCAGAAATATCAGAATTAGATACGGTTAGTCAAAATTTGATTGCTATCTAAGGTCATAGAGTCCCTCATGGCTTAACCTCTAATCTGTTATCTATAAATGTAACCCTCACTGTAACACTCGCCCCCATGATTTTGATCGTACCCGTGTAATTTAGTGACTTGATGTGACCCAATTGGGCTTTAGGCCTTGTTAGATGGATAGTGGGTTAAAATTTAGGTAATATCGTGGCCATGGCGCAATTAATTGGCTTTAAAATGGCCTTATAAATTATTTGGAAAAAAATTGGGGTCGTTCGATTGAAATGATGAGTCATTCGAATGAGATTCAAATCTCGTTCAAACATTTATTTAAATGACCATCAAATTAAAAACACTTGTTCATATTTCCAGCCTCGTTAGATTCTCGTTGGAACCGAGTTCAAATGAGATTATGTTATTCGTTTGAACGAGGTACATTCTCATTCGAACGTGACTGCAAAAATCGAAATTTTCAAATTCAGGAAATGTTGTCAAAATCTAGACCCTTCGATCATTTTAGTTGTCAAGCTCTCAATGGGGAAGATCAAAATCGTGGGGGGGGGGGGGGGCTGATGGACCAAAGGTTAATAGTTTTAAGGGTTTGGGGTATTTAAAGGATCTTAAAGACATTTTCACCCCATTGCAATCAGATTCTCTCTCTCTCTCTCTCTCTCTCTCTCTCTCTCTCTCTCTCTCTCTCTCTCTCTCTCTCTCGTGTGCGCGCTGTTAAGAGCCCATCCATCACCAATTGTCATCCACCACCCTAGCACCACCATTCCTCCACTCTAAACCACCATATTTATCTTATACTCTTTCATATTTAAGCCTATAAAACTCATCTACACCATTTTTGGGCAAGGTATTGATTTATGAAGAATTTATTGGCGGATTTTTGGAGAGCAAATGAAGAAAAAATTATGGAATTTGAAGGGTATTTTCATGCAGTTTTCAAGAAGCAATCTAGTAGAGTTTGGAAAAATCTTAGGTGGTGGGAGGTTTCCATCATCTTCTTCCTCTTTCATCCATTTTTAGATCTTTATTGAGGTGGGAAACTCTACTCTTTGAGTTTAAGAACTCTATTTCATTAGTATTTGATCTTTTATATGGAGTTTAGGAGTAAAATGCGTGTATGTTGTAGAAGGTAATTTGGCATGATTTATGTATAATGATTTTACAAAAGGTTTCAGGGTTTTGAGAAAATGATATATTTTCAAGAATACTTAGTGTTAAACATTTTATGAAATAAAATGTTATTTATCTTGTTAAGATATTTTATGAACAAAGTCTTGAAGTTTTCTTGAAAAAATGGGATTTTCGTAAGATTAGATATTTATTCAAGTTTTGAAGAACAAAAATATCTTTTAGCCTTGAAAAGAATATTTGTGCAAGTATTATAATATTTCTTGAATAAATCACACCTTAATCTCATTTTCTTGATTTTTTGGACTTAAAATCCCTCTTTCCATGTATATAAACTTGTAGTAATTTGGTAATGAGCTTACGAACAAGTTTAATAAAGGCTTTAATGAGTTTTAACATGAAATGAAGAAAATAGAAATTTCATCTTTTAACGCTTGTTAATAATTGTGGAAAATCTGATAAGTGTATGTTTTCAAGACTACATGTGTTAATAGAGGAAAATGGTATTTTTCTTATAAAGTAGTCTTTAAAATGCCAAAATAATTTCTTCGATAAAGAAAGTAATGAAATAAAGAGACTTTTAACTAGAGAAGTGTATTACTCCAAAGTGTTAAAGAAGTGTTAATGAGTTGAAAGCATTTAAGAAGTTAGTATGTGTAACTTAACAATGTTTACGGAAGGATAACACTTGTGAAAATGGAGGAAAATGCAAGTTTGGAAACAAATGGGTAAAATGGTAATTTTAAGTAAAGTGAAATATTTCTATGTAATTAAAATATTGAAAAAGATGTTACATAAAATGTTCCTAAAATGAAGTGATTTTCGGGATGAAATCAACGTAAATGTGTAAAGGATATGAAATGGTGAGTTTCAAGTGTAACACACATATGGGGTGTAGTCCCCGAGGTTTTGGTTTCGACCGGTAAAAGTGGAATAACGTGGATATGAAAAAGTGTTAAAAGCATGATAAAGGAAATTCAAAAGAATCGAAAAAATTAAGAAGGGTTGGGAGCCCTAGGGTGAAAGACGGAACTCACTAGCCAGAGCATAGAGTAGCATAGCTGGTGGTGTAGAGCCCATTAAAGTACACAGTTATGTGATAAACTCTGAGAAAAGTTAATGACAAAAGTGAAACATGATAAAAAAAAATTGTTGTGATAAGAATATAAGAAAAGGCAACCTAATGTGCAATGAAATTGGTAAATGTCCCCGTGAAAAACATAATGTCGAAAATAAATAAGAAAAATTAACTAATGTTCAAGTGAAGTGAAAGGAATGATAAAGTGAGGTGACTAATAGGTAGTTAAGCAACCTAAGATAATTTTAACACATAATGTAAACGATTTTCAAAAGGAAAACAAATACTTTAAATCATTGAGTGTGCATGTTGAAAGGTGGTTTCTAAGGAAGATACTAAAGTTGATTTGTTGCATTGTCGTATTTCCCACCGGGTATTCGGCTCATTACATTCCTTTATTACGATAGGTTGTATGCGATTTCGTATTTTAAGAGCATTATACAGATAAGTACCCTTTTATTTTACATTGGTAGCTCGGAATGCTTGGATTCCGGGGAGGCTTCCCATAGGTCCCACACGTAGCTTAATATAAATTGGAATCGCATACTAAATAAGGGAAATGTTAATTAAATAATATTGGACTAGCATTACTATTTAGGTTGTCTCATTGCACTTCACACCTAACGTTCGGGACGGGTCTAATTGACTACAAGTAACCCATAAATTCAGGTTGGGGTGGTACAAATGGTATCATAGCACTAGATTCAAGGTTTATTTCAGGAGTGACTATAACACCCTGCCTAATGAAATACCGAGTAGATACTCCTTTATTAAATTAAACAGACTATACAGTTGGTTAATTCTCAGCATCACTATTGAAAACATTTTTCTTTTAAAAATAACTCACACAAGACTTAATTAAGTTAAGTGTTAAAAACCTTTTCCATGCTTGATACTAATTTAAATCCATTACCACAATACAGAACAATAATAGAGAAGTCTCATAACATAACTGAATGATGAATAATAAGATTTAATGCAACTGGATAATACTTCCCAGTTTAAAACATCCAACATCAATCCAACAAACTGAAATGAAAGTACCAACATAAACCAAATAAAATATCTTAAAAGGTAAATGGAATAACTGGAATCCTAGGCAACATGCCCTAAATGATAAAAGTACAAAGACATAGGAATAAAAAAAATGAAGCATCTAAACAAGTCTGCATCTCCAAGAATAGCAACTCATAATCAAACATCCATACCCTAAGTTTCACATCCTTGATGTTGGGAACCTGTTAATATAGATATAGTATAGAAGAGAATATGTAAGGAAACTGGTTAGAGCCCTAGTATAAATGGTTTTAAAATAGTAAGTGTTTAACAAGTGCAATAAAGCATTTATTATGTACATGTTAGATTCCAGGCTCTCACTTGATATTCTCACCTCCCACCTAGAGTGCATGTCTAACGTATCTGAGTAATTCTCTTTTTAATTAGTTCCCACAGCATTATTTTATTCCATTTAATAACCCCGTATGTCCCATACCATACGTAATATAATTTTTCACATTCTATTCTCTTTAATATGAATATGACTTTTAATAGCCTTAGGATTAAGTATCCTTTTACTTAATTAAATTCAATTTCTTATACTAACAGTCAACTACAATATCACACCGTAGAGTGAATAAAAGTATATATATATATATATATATATATATATATATATATTCACCCTATCATATATACTAATATAAGACCTCCCAGACACAACTGCGGTGCATGCATACTCTGCTATCATGTCCAGTCACAATTCTCATTGTCAAAAGGACAAATGGTTTGGTGTCTTCCCTGAATCATAAAAAACATAACACACATATGTTGGAGGCGAGCATACTCCCCAGCCAAATGGGTCATGCACATACATCCATTCACATTCAACCGTCGAAACTATCCAATACACTGATAGCACGTGTCCAAGGTCCTATGCTCAGGGTACGAATCTAAAATCCTCCCAAATCGGGCGCACAGGATAAGACCGTCCACAACGCGAAACCTCCACCCCGATAGCAAGTAGCGTAGCTATGGCATACACATAATAACATATACTATAGGTATACATCCACCTATATATATCAATAAGGTATTCACACAACCAAAAGATAATTCTCATACACAGTATTATTCATCTCTCAAGTCCTACGTATTAAAAATTTTGACTTTACTCCTTAATTTATCATTCCCGAGCCTATCTCACCTCTCGTAGATTAAATAAGTTTTCTTGATATATATATTCAGTACAAAATTCACTTATACCCTATTGGTTTGTGTCATCATACTCCTCGAATTTATCGTGTATTAATCTTATCTTTAATTAAAATTAAATTCAATAAAACCTATTTTCGCATAACCACTTATTCTCTCACTTAGGTTTAATCACACATTGACTTAGGATTTTCTAGGTGATTAAAAATGATCCCCGCCCTACTGGTCCTATTTTTAATCTCCATAAAATGATTCACAACCCAAAGCAGGAATTTAACAACCGTAATCCATTTGATTAATTAACGTAATTCACTCCAATTTAAATTCCAAACATAATAACATAATTCCGGGTTTTAGCTATGGTCTACTGCCCTTCCAAAAATCCCATGATGTTCAAATAATAATCACTAAAAATTCCTAAAAGTTTTGGTATTACAACAAGTATTAAAAAGAAAAAAATTCATCAATTATGGGAAGGTCGAGCTTCATGGGTCGATCGATCGATCGCCTAGTTATCAGCCCAGATTCTGCAATTTTGCTCCTACCATAACTTTTGATTATTCAAATCTCTATTTTAACGTCCCAATTCCCTTATAATTCATGTGACATGGTATAGCAACATATGTAAATGATTTCCACTGATTGATACATCCTAAGATCATCAAGGGATTGAATTAAATGCATGTTTTCTCATATTTTTCCCAAAAAACTAAAAACATGATTATATCAAGAATAATCCTATAATTCTCAGAATTTCACCAACATGTGATCTTTATTTCTTGGATTAAATTCTACCAACAACATGAGAATAATCCTACCTATCTCTATTTTCCAGAAATGATTTAACATCAACTAGTTTATCTTCAAAACATATAATTTCTCCTCATTCCTAGTTATCCTAACATGGACATTATACAAACTAGTCTACAATTATTAAATCACTTTCCTCTACTGAAGATCTAATCCTTTGGGGATGAATGTCCACTGGTGGTTCTCCCTACTCCGATCAACTTTCGGTGGTGGTTGGTGGTGGTGGTAACCTTTGGCTCTTGGTGTTCCCACAAAAAGCTCTTCCTTTTCCCTACAGACTCCTCACTCTCTCTCAATTTATTTTCCTCTAATTTTGTAGAATGAAATGAATAATCTCATCCCCTTAGACTTATAACGAACCTCCCAAATTCGTGTACACTACTCACCTCCTAATTAAAATGACCATATTACCCCTCCGGGTGACTATTCGGCTCCAAAGTTCCCCGAGACGTATAGAAACGTACGAGTAGAATTTTTTACTGTAAAAACTCTTCTGAACACTTTGGCATAGTCAAAATGACCATTTGGATGACATAACAATATTCCTCTTTTATTTTATATAAATCCAGTCCCGACACTACTATTCATATGTGCCTGACTTATTCATCGAAATTATCATATTCACTATTCGCGACAACTTCTAAAATTAATCACAAGTAAAGTCATATATTACTTTGGTTCTCTAAGTAATATTCAAAATATATCATATAATACTATATTCACAAGTAATATTTAAATCTGAATTAATTTTTAAAGTAATGAGTTAATTTCAAAAATGCTTTTTCAAATAGTAACAAAATTACGGGGTATTATATACTTCCCCCCTAATAACGGAATTTCGTCCTGAAATTCGGAAAATAAAATCTTACCTAGTACAAATAACTCTGGATAACGTTCAACATATCATCCTCACGCTCCCAGGTGGATTCCTCAATATTATGGTGTGCCCACTGGACACGCACAAGAGCTACTACTTTCGACCTCAAGCGTTTCTCAGCACGGTCTAAGATCATCATCGGTCGCTCCTCGTAAGAACTATCTGGATGCAATTCCACTTCCTCCAATGCAATATGAGTGTGAGCCAACTCATCTCTAAGATACCATCACAATGAAGAAATGTGGAACACATCATGTATACGATGTAAGTGTTCCGGCAGCCCAATTATGTATGCTACTGGTCCCACTCTCTCTATAATAGGAAATTGTCCCACATATCTTGGTGCCAATTTCCCCTTCTTCCTAAATCTCATTATCCCCTTCATTAGAGATACTCACAAAAGTACCTGGTCCCCACGCTAAACTCCCTGAAGAACCTCTTATCATCAACGTAGATTTTTTGTTTATCCTGCACTACAGGAATGCGAATTCTGATCATTTTAATCCTGGAAGACGTATCCTGAATCACGTCCATCCCAAGTAGTTTGTTTTCCCCCACTACTAACCAACATGCAGGAGAGCGACATGGTCTACCATATAATGCCTCAAATGGGGCCATACCAATGGTGAACAGATAGGAATTGTTATACGCAAATTCCACCAAAGGAAGATATTATTCCCAATTCCCTCCAAAATCCAGGATACACATGCACAACATATCTTCTAGCACCTGGTTAGTGCCCTCTGTTTGACCATCTGTCTGCGGGCGATAGGTTATACTCAACCGCACTTCAGTACCCATGGCTTCGTGAAAACTTTCCCAAAATCGAGAAATAAAGATCTTATCCCGATCGGACACAATATTAAGCGAAACTCCATGTAACTTTATTATCTCGACTATAAAGAGCTATGAATATTGTCCTATAGCATAATTGTCCGTACCGGCAAGAAGTGAGCTACCTTAATCAATCGATCCACAGTCACCCATACAGAATCGAGACCTCTCTGAGTGGTAGGTAGTCCGGTGATAAAATCTATGGAGATGCTCTCTTATTTCCATATTGGAATATCTAACAGCTGGAGTAACCCTTATTGCTTCTGATGATCTACTTTCACTAACTGGCACGTTGCACATTTAGAGACAAATTAGGCAATATCTTTCTTCATTTTGCTCCACCAATACTGTCGCCGCATATCTTGGTACATATTTTCCCTACCGGGATGTATCGTAAATTTGGAATAATGTGACTCAGATATCACCGTGTGCCGCAACTCTTCCCCTTCCAAAACAATCAGTCTACCATTAAAGCGCAAGCCTCCTTCTGAGCTCACTGTGTAAGACTCTACTCCTTCGGTCAAAAGTTGTCAAATTTTCTCCTGACAGAACGGATCAGCTGCCTGGGCCTATACTACCCTCATTATAATCTGAGGAGTAATTTTCATAACAGACATAAATGACCTAGCAACTACATCCTGATGGCCTAGTTCCTTCCATTTTCCCTTCCACACCGAGGCTAGTTCACCCTCAGGCAAGGACGAAGCTAGAATTCATCGAAGGGGTGGGCTAAAATTAATAACAGATTCAAAAATTTTTGTCAATGGGGTGAAAGTCCCGATTAATGTCAGGGGTTTGGCGAAAGTTCCCAAGAGAAGAAATTTCTTAAGTTTTTGTATCTATTTATATATATTATTTTTCTATTTTTTTTAACAATTTTAAGCCTTTACAAAATTTGAGGTTATTTTTCAATAAAATTTCAACTTCAAGTATGAATTAACTTCCCATGAGTTGAGATAATTCGTGAATTTAGTTTTTTTTAATTTGGAAGGGATGGGCTACAGCCCTGGTGGGCCCACCCCTAGATCCGCCCTTTCCCTCAGGTCTACGACTCAAAGCATCGGCTACCATGTTAGCCTTCTCTGGGTGATAATGTGTTTCGAACTGATAATCCTTCATGAATTCAATCCACCTGCGCTTCAGCATGTTTAACTCTCTCTGAGTGAACAAATATTGTAATGACTTGTGGTCTATGAATAGGCAAAACTTTTCACCTAACAAATAGTGTCTCCATATCCGAAGGGTAAATACGATCGCTGCAAGCTCTAAGTCATGGGTAGGGTAGTTCTTTTCATGAGGATTAAGATTTCTTGAGGCATAATCTATAGCCTTCTCTTCTTGCTACAACACCCCACCGAGTCCTAGTAATGTTGTGTTAGTGTATACTAGATACTCCACTCCTGGTCTGGGCAGCGCTAGAACCGAAGCATAAGTCAACTTATCATTTGGTTCATCAAACTCCAACTGACACGCATCATCCCAAACAAACGGTACGTCGTTAAAGGTTAGATTTGTCATCGGTCCCCCAATCTTTGTGAAGCCTCTGATAAACCGTCTATAGTAGCCAGTTAATCCCAAGAAACTGCGTACTTCCATCGGTATCGTGGGTTGTCCCCACTCCCCCACCACTGATACTTTGGTAGGATCAACTAAAATACCTCTTTCTGACACTACATGCCCCAGGAATTAAACCTTTAGGAGCCAAAACCCACACTTATCGTACTTGGCATACAACTAATGCTCACGTAGTGTTTGTAGGACCTTTCGCAAATGCTTGGCGTGCTCCTCTTCTGTATTAGAGTAAACCAGGATGCCATCTATGAAGACAATTACAAACTTATATAGGAACTCTCTGAATACTCGGTTCATCAAGTCCATAAATATAGCCGGGGCATTGGTCAACCCGAATGGAAAAACCCGAAACTTGTAAGATCTATATCGAGTTAGAAAAGTAGTCTTTGATGCATCATGTTCTCTGATTCTCAATTGGTGATATCTAGATCTCAAGTCTATCTTTGAGAAGTAAGTTGCAGCTCTCAACTGATCAAACAAGTCATCGAAGCAAGGTAAAGGGTATTTATTTCGAATCGTGACTTTATTAAGTTCCCGATAATAAACACACGGTCGTAAGGATCCATCCCTCTTCTTCACAAATAGAACTGGGGTACGCCATGGTGAGGTACTCCTACAGATGAAACCCTGTCCTAATAATTGCTCGATCTGATCTCTTAATTCTCTCATCTCTGCGGGAGCCATATGGTAGGGAGCACGGGCTATAGGTTGAGTGTCTGGTGCTAAATCAATCACGAACTCAATTTCCCTACTAGGTGATAATCTAGGTATATCCTAAAATACATCGACGAATTCTCTAAAAACTGGAATTAAATCAAGGGAAATTACAACTCCCGTAGAGGTCTCCTCTTCTAAGAAATATAAATTAATGGACTATCCTCCCTCAGGACGAGGCATCGCTAAAATAAACATCTCCCGACCAGGAATAGCGAATATAATACTCCTACCAAAATAATCGATTGTGGTTCTATAAGTGACTAGCCAGTCCATCCCAATAATAGCATTGTATTCGGACATCTCTAATACAAGCATATCAGCTGGTAAAATCAACTCCCAATCTCTATACTCACACTACGGCATATAAAGAAAATAACCATGGGTGAGTCTACATAAGTAATAGTACTGTTGGTTGCATCTAACAACCCTGTGGCCCGAGCAAAACTAGTGGATATGAAAGAATGTGATGCTCCCGTATCAAACAAAATATGTTCCATAACTCCAGAGATAGAAAATATACCCTCAATCCCTGGTGGTGGCTGCTGAACTACCGCCTGTTGAACGTTGTACATACGTCCATATTGTTGTTGTCCCTGCTATGGCGGAGCTGCTGGAATGGTTGGTAAGGCTAGCATCTAGACCGGTGCTGAAAGAGGAACTAGAAATATAGGCCTCTGAGGCTCTCAGTGCGCACCCTACAGCTAGGGCATCTTACCCTTATATAGGCAATCATGTTTCTTGTGACCAGTTTTTCCACATGTGAAGCATCTACGTGCAAATTTCCCCCCATTACGACACTGTTGGCCATGGCCTGGTTGACCATTCCCACCTCTACCTTGGCCCTGATGGACCATCTATTTGTGTTATTGACCCTGGTGGATTTTCCTATTTCCACCCTGCCCATAACAAAATCCTCCCGATCTCATACGTTTTGCACAATCCCTTGGCTATGAATTCTGATCACCCTGTTTTGACTGTCCCTGAGCTGAAGATGATCCACTGCCATTTCCTCCAGTACGGCCTTGCTGACTAGACTCAGTTCCCCTCTTACTTCCCTTAACATGAAGACAGTGGTCCTAGCAGTGAAGTAAGGCAGCATTCAATACATCATTATAGGTCTGCAAGGAAAGGTTTCCCAACAGATGCTGGCGAATCCTCCAAGTAAGACCATCCCTAAACAGCAAAATTTTCTTCTCCTCGGTAGGTACTTCTTCCGGCACCAAATTGATCAGCATAGTAAATTTTTCTTCATATTCAGTGACTGATTTCCCTTCCTGGGTGAGGTGATAAGCACCCAAAACTATAAATTTTATACCCCGAATAGATGTACTTTAGTTGCTAATTCTCGACAATATGGGTCTTATGCGCTTAATTGTTCAATATGTAGGCTTAATTGCAGTTTCAGTTTCGAAAGCTATATTTCAAGGCAACTTGCAGTAGAATGGAGCTAATTACCAACCTCTTATCCTACCCTACCCTTACCCGAGCCTAAACCTAGCCTAAACCTACCCCGAACCCCGTGTGTGTCAAATTTGTCCCTTTTTAATATTTTTTAGATTTTTAGTTTGAGTCATTTTTATTTTTAGGATTTATTTTTTATTTATTTAGGATTTCTAATTTTTATTTTCTATTTTTCTATTTTTTTTTAGTTTTTAGTTTTATTAGGATTAGTTTTTAGGAGTTTATTTTTAGTTTATTAGATTTATATTTTTTAGGACTTTTGTTTTCATATGTTATTAGATTTTTCTTTTTTTTATTATTTTAGTTTTTAATAGCTATTTTCTTAAGTTTTAATATTTTTAGTTAGTTAGATTTTGTTTGATTATTTTTATTTTTAGGTAGTTAGTGTTATTTTAAGGGTCATAACTTAAACATACACTTAAACTAAACTCCCCTCACACCCCAATACCAAATACCCACACACACCTAAACTAATCCACTCTCACACACACACATAACCAATACACCCTCACACACCCAATACCTCTCCCCCTTCATCTTCTTCCCTACACCTCTTTCTATCTCTAACCACCATTAACACCAAGACAAGAACCAACTCTAACTCGTCGGCGACCTCTGTACCGTCGGACCACAACCGACGGTGACCCACTTCGCAACCCCCTGCCGGAGCCAACCCGAAAACACCCCTCAGCTCGACCGCCTGGCCACCACTTCATGAACCCGCCACCTCCGGCGCACCCCCGACCTCACCCATCCATGACCTACCTCCTTACCCCTACCGATTAAACTCGTCCGCGACCTACCTCCTTACCCCGTCGCACCTCCGACGCCGGCCACCTCTATCCCAAACCGTCCCTCACCCGCTGAAAACCGGGCAACAGGAACTCCCATGGCTGATCCCGTTCGTGACCCCTCTTGAACCCATAACTACCTGTCACCATCCACCACAACCCGAAACCTGATACCCCGAGACTCCCATCGAACCAATCTCCACTCCTCGAGTTCGACCTTAACTCCGGTGCACCCAACAACCACCAGCCTTACCCGACCCATGTCCAACTTTAATCCATCTTCCGAAACCCATTTCCCATTTTTCTACAAGCCACGACTTCCTCTACCTGCCAAACAACAAAACCAAAACCCTTTTACACCACATGTGTTTAAAACCCTTTTAAACCCTTTTACCCATTTTACCCCCAACTATATATTTTAACCCAACTTTCCATTATACCCTTTTAACAAATCAGATTTTTATTCCCTCTACCACTTATCCTCACACCTCACCATTTCCATGCACACTCAAGTCCATTCCCAAAAATACCCCCATGCTCCATGTGCCTACTATAAATGAAGATGAAGACCCCATATGAAAGGAGAGCTTTTTAGAGAGGAATTTGTAGAGGGTATTGTAGAGAGAGAAACACCTTTTTTTTAGTTTAGTTTTTTTTTAGATTAGAATTTTTATTTTATTATTTTTGGATAGTGAGGGAAAAATAAATTGTTGTGAGAATTAATTTAAGAGAAGTTTGTGATGTAATTTTGTTTAAATCATTCAAATTGAGGGATGTTGATTTCAACTCATGGATTGAAGTTCAATTAAGCATCAAGAGATTGGGTTTGATTGTTCTTTTCTCTTCTCATTTATTTTATGCCTTTGATTATTAATTTGTCAAATTTCATACCATGTTAGGCTAAATCCCCTTTGAAGGGGTGGGGGGAAACCCTTATTTGATGTTATTTTAGTTTAATTAGTTTGATTACTTTAAAATTCCCTTTGAATATTAATTTTGATCCCTCACCCTTAAATTTACGCCTCGAGAGAAGGTAAATGATTTTCAAGAGAAAATCAAAATTCTAGTTATAATACCCATTTTAGATTCGAACTAGTGATAGGGGTTTCTTAAGTGAGGTATTATTACTTGAATTTCAACTCTAAATTCATTTTCAAAGATTTACATAAATTTTAATTGATAGATCCTAGCGGATGATTAATTAAAAGGAGTGGAGATCTATTTTCTAGAGTTGTGGGGTGTTAAACTTAATTTTCTAAAAGGTTACTATTAAATTTACATTTTCAACGAGAGTTGATTTGTAATTTTGATATTAATTTAGGAGAATTCAATTAATTAAGTTAATTAATTAGGATAGCTAAAATTTGTGGTGTAATCCCACTCCTTGATTTTTCTCACAATTATTTACCTCATTTATCTCTTATTTTAGTGTTAGACTTTATTTTTCATTTTTGTCACTTTCTAGTTAGTTATTTTCATCTCACATTATAGTTTAGTGTTATTTCACCTCACCTCACCTAATTGTTTTAATATTTGAAAAGCTAAAAAAATTTAGAAAAGTGAAAAAGCACAAAAAGAAAATAAAATTGAATTATAATTGAATTTGTCTCTAGCTTACCCCCATGGAAGTGGATTGATACCCTTACTTACCGCTACACTTGAGATTGTTATATTTGTAGGTATTTGAGGATTTTGATTAGAGGATCTTTTCAAGAAACGACGAAAAATATACACCGAAAAGTCATTTCTATCATGAGGTCTAAGAGTTTCCTTCTCATCTCAGTCTGAATTGCAGAAGGAAAGTATTTGCAGTCGAACCACACCCATAAGTCATGAATAGGCAGAGTATCCCTCTCCTCCGCTGTGGTAGTGGACACCCACCACTGTAGAGCTGCACCAACCAAATTGAACGTAGCTAGAATTTATTTCTGAACCTCTGTACACTCATACATACGCAGATGCCGTTGGATGCCTTTCTTCCATTGGCTAGCAGTTACGACGTCGAAACCCCCCTTAAACTCTGGTGGATGTGACTTTTGGAAGGCCTTCCTAACACGATCCCAAGCAGTGGGAAACCCTTACGCTGGTGCTGTTGGCACTACCTTTGCTGGTGGAGGACCTTGTTGGGCAGCTGCTAAGGCAGCATTTACTGATTGAGCAACAATAGTAGCGACTTCTACCGCAAGCATAGTGCCCTGAGATGGAGGGAGCTATGGTGCTCGTTGTGTGGCACCTGGGGACCTTTGGGCACGTCGTGGAGGCATCTAAAATGAGATACATCATAATTAGTATTTTAAAATACCACATAAATAGTTGAAGTTGTAAAAGCACAAATATAATTTTCAACAATCCTAATGATAGGGCTCTATATCAAAGATCGTTAAGCAGAAAACATAAGAAAGTCGCACAGATCCTAAGGACTCTAGAACCAGATGTACTGATACCACCTGTAACACCTCGCCTAATTAAATACCGGGTAGCTACTCCTTTATTAAATTTAACAGACTATACAGTTGGTTCATTCTCAGCATCACTGTCCAAAATATTTTTCTTTTAAAAATAAGTCACACAAGACTTAATTAAGTTAAGAGTTAAAAACCTTTTTCCATAACTGATCCCAATTTAGAACCATTACCACAATACATAACAATAATAGAGAAGTCTCATAACACAACTGAATGATGAATAATCAGATTTAATGTAACTGTATAATACTTCCCAGTTTCAAACATCCAACATCAATACAACAAACTGAAATGAAAGTACCAAACCAATACAATATCTAAAAAGGTAAATGGAATAACTGGAATCCTGGGCAACATGCCCTAAATGAGAAAACTACTAAGACATAGGAATCAAAGAAATGAAGCATCTAAAAAAAGTTTGCATCTCTAGGAACAGTAACTCATAATCAAACACCCATACCCTAAGTTGCACGTCCCTGATGCGGGGCACCAATTAATATAGATATAGTCGAGAAGAGAATATGCAAGGAAACGGGTCAGAGCCCGAGTGTAAAGGATTTTAAAATAGCAAGTGTTTAACAAGTGCAATAAATAATTTATTATGTACATGTTAGATTCCAAGCTCTCACTTGATATCCTCACCTCTCACCTAGAGTGCATATCTAACGTATTTGAGTAATTTCCTTCTTAATTAGTTCCCACAACAATATTCTATTCCATTTAATAACCCCGTATGTCCCATACCATACGTAATATAATTATTCACATTCAATTCTCTTTAATATGAATATGACTTTTCATAGCCTTAGGATTAAGTATTATTTTACTTAATTAAATTCAATTTCTTATACTCACAGTCAACTACAATATCACACCATAGATTGAATAACAGTATATATATATATATTCACCCTATCATATATACAAATATAGAACCTTCCAGACATAGATGTGGTGCATGCATACTCTGCTATCATGTCCAGACACAATTCTCATTGTCTAAAGGACAAATGGTTCGGTGTCTTCCTGTAACACCCCGCCTAATTAAATACAGGGTGGCCAGTCCCATACCAAATTAAAACAGAATATACAGTTGGCTCATTATTAGCATCACTGTCGAAAACATTAACTAATCACCCAATACCCAATTAAGCTGGTGTTAAAAACTTTCCAAATTTTAATTTCAACAAAATCCATTTTTAGTTTACAAATAACTCTACACATATTATTCTACAACACCAATAACCGAACAGACACAAAAGAATTTAAATGCCATTGGCATAAACATTCCCAAATAATTTCTCAATACAGTAATCCCAACAATAACAAATGTATTAAAATGACACGAGTACAAGACTATATTTGACTCCGATAGAAAAGATAACTGAATTCCTTTGGGAGGCATGCCCCATCTAAGAGAATATTGTGAATCAAATGAAGATAGGCGTCTAAGAAAAACTCCATAGCTCCATGACTCGTCATAATCCGCTAAGGTTGGCGTCCCTATTGCTGGACACCTGATATAGAAGATATAATAGAATAGAAAATATGCAAGGAAACGGGTCAGAGCCCGATGTGAAAATGATTTTTAAAACAATAAGTATTTAACAAGTGCAATTAAGCATTTATTATGTACATGTTAGTATCCAACTCTCACTTGCTATTCTCACCTTTCAACTAGAGTACACACTTAACGTTTCCTATTAACCTCCTAGTTAATGGCTCCTCTTAACTACTTTCCATAATATGATTCCATCACGTGTCATAACCCCGTATGTCCCATATCATACGTCATATAATTATTCTTATACGTTTGTCATTAACATGAATCGTTTCTCATTAATATGAATTAAGCTCTTCAATAAATATTCATTAACTTAGTTCAATTATTTTTCTATATTCACCGTTATCTATAATTATCACCGTATATATAGATTTAACCACTATATACACATTCATTTAATTCATTATATATATATATATATATATATATATATATATACACATATATAATATGGCACCCCGAGTCATAACTGCGGTGCAATGCATTACTCTGCTATCATGTCCCAATATCGCTGGTCGCCGAATAGGGGATTAAAGGTTCGGTAAGGATTCCTCGAACCAAAAACAACACATAAATTTGTAGGCGAACATAGTTCTCATACCCACGGGCCACGCACATACCTACGTTCCCATAGTCAGAGGACTTATCAACTCCCCGATAATTCTTTCATAGACCTATGTTCTTGAGCGACAAATCAAAGATCCCATGGATTCATCAGGATATGACTGCCCTCACGCGCAAACCTCCCATCGATAGCAAGTAAGCTAGGTATGTCATACACATAAATCATCAATCAATCAAATAGGCATTATCATACCTATAATATAATATCAACAAGGTACTTACATTACCCTAAGATAGTTCCCATACGTAGCATTATATCTTTTTAAATTTAATCATCCCCGAGCCTCACTCATTACTCAAGGTTCAAATAGGTTTCTCCTCAACATATATTCAGTAAGAAATCATTAATATCCTACTGGTCCACTTCATCTTATCTCCCGAATTACTATGAATTAAACTCTCCTTTAATTAGGGTTATAACCGATTATTTCTAATCTCTTATAAACACATCTTCTATCAACTAGGATTGAATACCATCATCACATCATTCACACTATATGACTTATCAACAAAATCAACATCCTCGCATCCTATAGCATCTCTCCATTCTTGACGTCGTTAAGGTTCATGCGCGGAGCGTCTCGTAAAGAGAAATCCAAACAAGGAACCCCTCCAATACACTACTACTTAACTTTATCGGAGGTCCGTCAACATCAAATAAGCAACCGGGATATCCTCATCCCCTCTTTCAACCAAAGGTAGTTTAAACTCCCATCTTTATCCAGGAGCCATACCACTAAGCGCTTGTACTACACTCAGTCCTTGCGCAATCATTAATGAGCTTAAACTCAGTCCTTGATGTTCAAATTATAACCCTAAGGCTACCCGTGTGTTATATTAAATCTTTCCTATTGGACCTATTCTTAATCCCCATGCATGCCAATTAAAATCCAACAAATGAGTCTAGCAATCGAAATACCTTTCACTATAATTATCATCATTCTAATCAATTAAATCCCAATCAAATTAATTCGAATCTTATCTAGGGCTTAATGATCTTCCCTAAGTCCCTTAATATCCAATTAATAATCACCAAAGATATATAAAAGGTTTGGGATAAGAACCAACATTAAAAAGAAACAACTTTAACAATTCTGGGGAGGTCGATCGATCGAAGGCAGGGGGTCGATCGATCGATCGATCCCTCAGGTCACAGCCTGGTTTTTCTGCATTTCTGCAACTACGGGTTTAGCCACTTTTATTCATTCTAACCTTCATATGAACATCCCAAATGATTTATAATCCTTACTACATGATATACCAACATATATGAACGATTTATAATACTTTAAACATCCTAGAATCATCAAGAGATTGGATTAAAAAGCATGTTTATCTCCTTATTTCCAGAAAATTATAAAACTAATATCCTCAAGAACACAACAATGGCTTTCAGAATTTCCTCAATAAATATATGATTATTTCATGGATTATTATCAACCTACAACATGAGTTTGATTTCTACATATGTTCATACCTCCATAAATCCATTACTACTCCATGTTTATCTTCCAAACATGAAAAATCATCTCTTTTCATAATTATTCTAACATGGACAAT
Organism: Sambucus nigra; assembly: GCA_949130495.1. Taxonomy (NCBI): domain Eukaryota; kingdom Viridiplantae; phylum Streptophyta; class Magnoliopsida; order Dipsacales; family Adoxaceae; genus Sambucus; species Sambucus nigra. The sequence continues at coordinate 534,657,639 of OX422215.1, read as the reverse complement.
ATACAAACTTAAGTTGCAAATATCAAACACTTGCCTCTAATGAAGATCTGATCCTTTGGGGTGGTGTATAACTAGTGGTTCTCCCTTTTTCGACCAACTTTCGGGGGTGGTTGGTGGTGGTGACCTTTGGTCTTTGGTTTTTCTCCTTCCCAAGTAAACTTTTCTCTTCGCAAGCAACCTTTCACTTTCTCAAAGAAGATGACCTTTCAATTTTCTGTAGAATAGATGAATGAACCCACGTTCAACTAATCTCCAAATATTTATAATAGGACAAAATCCGAAATCACTATTCATTCCCTTTGTAAAAATAACCAAAATGCCCTTTTGGGTTGTCTTTTCATTTCCAAATGACCCGAGACCCAAAACCAACATCCAAATAGACTTTTCTGACTATTTCAACCCTTTCAGACGCAACGACGCAGTCGAAATGACTATAAGGTTGATATAAAAATAAGTTTCCTTTTTAATTTAATAAATTAGACCCGACACGTTCCATACCGCGTCCGACTAAAAAATACAAATTACTGAATTGAAAACTCACAGCCATATCAATAACATCACATTCATATATTACCTAAATATCTTTAAGTAATATTCAGAATCATTCATTTTAATATCCACAATTCGGATAAAACCCAAATGAATTAATTTATAATAAAATCCAATTAATCCATTAATTTAAAACATAACCCATTTTAAAAGTCATTAAAATTACGGGGTATTACACTTCCCTGAGTCATAAAAAACATAACACACATATGTTGGAGGCGAGCATAATCGCCAGCCAAACGTGTCACGCACATACCTCCATTCCCATTCAACCGTTAAAACTATCATATACGCCGATAGCACGTGTCCAAGGTCCTATGCTGAGGGTACAAATCTAAAATCCTCCTAAATTGGGCGCACAGGATAAGACTGTCCACAACGCGAAACCTCCACCCCGATAGCAAGTAGCGTAGGTATGTCATACACGTAATAACTTATACTATAGGTATACATCCACCTATATATATCAACAAGGTATTCACACAACCATAAGATAATTCCCATACGCGGTATTATTTATCTCTCAAGTCCTACATATTAAATATTTTGACTTTACTCCTTAATTTATCATTCCCGAGCCTATCTCACTTCTCGTAGATTAAATAAGTTTTCTTGATATATATATTCAGTAAGAAATTCACTGATACCCAACTGGTCCGTGCCATCACACTCCCGGAATTTATCGTGTATTAATCTTATCTTTAATTAGAATTAAATTCGATAAAACCTATTTTCGCATAACCACTTATTCTTTCACTTAGGTTTAATCACACATTGACTTAGGATTTTCTAGGTGATTAAAAATGATCCCCACTCTACTGGTCCTATCCTTAATCTCCGTAAAACGATTCACAACTCAAAATAGGAATTTAACAACCGTAATCCATTCGATTAATTAACGTAATTCTCTCAAATTTAAATTCTAAACATAATAACATAATTGCGAGTTTTAGCTATGGTCTACTGCCCTTCCAAAAATCCCATGATGTTCAAATAATAATCACTAAAATTTCCTAAAAGTTTTGGGATTACAACAAGGATTAAAAATAAACAAGTTCAACAGTTCTGGGAAGGTCGATCGATTGAGGGTCAGGGGTCGATCGATCGAGCTTCATGGGTCGATCGATCGAGCTTCATGGGTCGATAGATCGAGCGCCCAGTTATCAACCCAGATTCTGCAATTTTGTTCCTACGGGTTTCATAACTTTTGATCATTCAAATCTCTATTTTAATGTCCCAATTCCCTTATAATCCATGTGACATGGTATAGAAACATATGTAAATGATTTCCACTGATTGATACATCCTAGGATCATCAAGGGGTTGAATTAAATGCATGTTTTCTCATATTTTTCCCAGAAAACTTAAAACATGAATATATTAAGAACAATCCTAGAATTCTCAGAATTTCTGCAACATGTGATGTTTATTTCTTGGATTAAAGTCTACCAACAACATGAGAATAATCCTACATATCTCTATTTTCCAGAAATGGTTTAATATCAACTAGTTTATCTTCAAAACATATAATTTCTATTCATTCCTAGTTATCCTAACATGGACATTATACAAACTAGACTAAAATTATCAACTCACTTGCCTATATTGGAGATCTGATACTTTGGGGATGAATGTACATTGGTGGTTCTCCCTACTCCGATCAACTTTCGGTGGGGGTTAGTGGTGGTGGTAACCTTTGGCTCTTGGTGTTCCCACAAAAAGCTCTTCCTTTTCCCCAAAGACTCCTCACTCTCTCTCAATTTATTTTCCTCTAAGTTTGTAGAATGAAATGAATAATATCAGCCCCTTAGACTTATAACAAACCTCCCAAATTCGTGTACACTATTCACCTCCCAATTAAAATGACCATATTACCCCTCCGGGGTGACTATTCGACTCCAAAGTTTCCCGAGACCCTATACAAACGTACGAGTAGACTTTTTTTACTGTAAAAACTCTTCCGAACACTTTGTCATAGTCAAAATGACCATTTGGATAACATAACAATATTCTTATTTTATTTTATATAAATTCAGTCCCGACACTACTATTCACATGCGCCTGACTTATTCACCGAAATTGTCGTATTCACTATTCGCGACAACTTCTAAAATTAATCACAAGTAAAGTTAGATATTACTTTGGTTCTATAAGTAATATTCAACATATATCATATATTACTATATTCACACGTAATATTTAAATCTGAATTAATTTTTAAATTAATCAATTAATTTCAAAATACCTTTTTAGATAGTAACAAAATTATGGGGTATTATAGTGACGTGAGATCAGTAGTGGATATTTGATATCAATGTTGGTTTTAGGTCGGTCATGGACTACACCAAAATGGTAAAATTGTCACCTTTTTAGCGGTCAGGCTTGTCATGGTCAATGACCGTGACACATCCATGACAATTATGTCCGTAAAAAGAAAAACCTTCTTTTTTCCCACAGAATTTGTTCCCTCCATTTCTCTCTCTCTCTTTCTAGCGACTGCTCTCTCTCTCTCTCTACAACTTTGGTATGTTTTCTCTCTATTTCTCCCTCATTTATGTATATGTGTATGTATATGTGCATGTGTGTATATGTGTGTAAATGTGCGCGTGTGTGTGTGTGTGGTGTATGTGTGTTGGGAGGGGGGGGGGGGAGAAGGGCTGGGGGGAGAGGGGATGCGCGCGTGTGTGTGTGTATGTGCGTGTATATATATGTGTGTGTGTGTGTGTGCATGTGGTGGGAAGGGGAAGCGGGGGGGAGGGCAGGGGGTGTATATGTGCGTGTGTGTTTTTTTTATTAAATTTTTATTGATTTATTATATATTGCCCCTCATATTGTAGTGCCCCTCGTAAAAGAATTGATTGATTTAATATTGATTGGTTGTTAATTTTTTTTGTAAATTAATAATTAGTGCCCCTTTCATATGCAAGTAGGATTGCCCCTCATTATAAATTAGTAAATTAATAATTGTATACTTTAATTGTCAGTTTAATTGATGAAAAGAATTAATTGAGTAGATGAATTAGAAGGAGTACGGGATACACATTTATTGTTGCCATTGCGGTTGGATTATAGTGGATCGATGTTGGGTTGTTTAATTTTAAAAGTGGCATGACCACTGGATTATTGTCCATATGGGGGTGGGATTTTTCAAAGTTTTTTGAAAATTACTTTGTATAACGAACAATATATATATAGTATGATAATTAAATGAAACATATTTGAAATTACATATAGTGGGCATAGATACTAGACTTCTAGTTCTTATGCGTACGCATTCAATAGCCCTTAGACCCGTTCGAGAGTCATTACCCCTGTAATGAGATCTTTCGAATTGTCCCGTTTGTACAGTTTGGGACTGCATAATTTCTGTATAATAATATTCTTAGTGACTTAAAGTTGTTACTTTTGGAGGAAGTTCTGCAGTCGTATCCTAATGTTTTTTGGGTACATACTAGATTGACAAGTGTGACTGTTATTTCAATTGATTAATTGAAATAATACTCACACTTACCAATCTACGTCGTGTACTTGTAGAACTACGGGGATATGCTACCGATTTTTTCTCAAATCGTAACAATGTGCATGAGCTGTTAAGTATAGTACAAAAATATGCGGTCTTGAATTGTACATATTATGAGCTAGATGTTGTTGTTTTGGAATTCAGAATTGAGGTGTTAAACAGTAACAATTCATTTGGATTTGTAGTAATTGTACATATTTGCATATCTTCTTCTAATTCATTTTGATTTTTACTAATAACAACATTTTTTATAGCAAATGTCTCCTTCAGGTATTAAGGAGAGGATGATGATGCTGATTGTGATGATGTCGTCTGGGCTCGGTGGTAGCGGAGGCGAGGAGGGCCCCTTGGCCCCTAGACTCCCCAAATATGGAAAATTGGGAATGACCATCGAGAACAAGACGGGGCTATTAGCGAGATCCCTCGAGTTGGTAAAGACGATCATCGTCCCGGGGTACACTAGTTGAGGGAGGTTTCAAATGAGCTCAAATTAGCTATTTGGGTGGCACTACAGGTAATGAATTTATATTTATATGAATATGAATATTTCAATTTCGATTTCGATTTCGGTTTCAATTTCAATTTCAATTTTATTTTATACTTATATTTATATTTATTCGCAACTATCATTGTATTTGTTGGATAGGAACAATTCAGTTTGGATCCAAAGCTACGCGATTCCATCTTGGAGCAGTTGAGGGAGCAACACAAGACGTGGAAGAAAAATATGCAGACCTGGTACTTTGGGAAGACCCGAGAGTCCGGTATTCGAATATGTGAATCCGTCCCATCGAAGGAGCCGATCTCATTGGCACAATGGCAAAATTTCATTGACAATGAGATCGGGGAGCGACAATTGGCATCTCGCCAATCGAGGAGGGAAAATCGGGCAAAAAAGACGGACGTGCACTACTTCGACCGGACGTCTCACGCTGAGGTGGAGCAGAGGATGATGGTAAGATTTAATTTTTCTATAACTATAGAAATATATTATTCTGCATTATTTTACTTTGTGGGACTGATACTAATTTTACTTTCTTTTATTTCAGGAGACAGGGAGTGGCCCTGGGGGTAGGCCACATAGGCTCGATAGTTATGTGGCTATTCGGACGAAGAAGGGGTATCCCCAAGAGTCGCGGCCACTATTGTAAGTAATTCGACAGTTTACTTTTTGTAAATTGCGTTATAATTTTTTTATTTACTTATTTTACTAATCATGTGCTTTTTATCATTTCAGGCAAAGCTTAAGGAAGTGCATGAGTCACAATCTGATACCGACAAGGCATCTTTGTCCACAGACGCACTCATCCAAGTGCTTGGCGCTGATCGTAATGGGAGGACAAGGGGGATGAGCTCGCGGGTGGCCAAATCTAGGATCATCGGATTGGAGACGAGCGACATTGGGTTGGCTCGAACGGTGGACTCACATGACTCGAAGTTGTCCCGTTTGGAGGTGACGGTCCAAGATATGTTTGTAACACCCCAATTAATTAAATACCGGGTAGCTACTCCTTTATTCAAATTAATACAAACTATCAAGTTGGTTCAGTTCATAGCATCACTGTCGAAAAAGTTTTTAAACAATTACTAGCCACCTAATATTTAAAAAGTGAGTTGACAATTTTATTAAATTAAATTAACATGCAACCAATTAAATTATAAGCTAACTATACCACATCCAATTCACAATAAAATAATATGGAATGATAACATGAGTCTGGAGTAACACTCCCCTGAATAATACAAATACTGAATAACTAAATAAATCCCAAAAACTGATACAAAGCGGGTAGTCTGAGAATGTTATCTCTAAATGGAAAGGGGCGACATGCCCTAAATGATAATTCACCCTGAATAGAATCAAATGAAGAATGTGGAGGCGTCTACTACCGAGATCCTGTAACTTCCAAAGCAGCTATAGCATGTCAATACAATGGAACTCCTATGCTTGGGGTCCATGTGGCGGGGCACCTAAAAGGTTTTACAAGAAAAATAGATTTGAAAGCAAACGGGTCAGAGCCTGAGGTGAAAACAGTTTAAAATACAACAAGTGTTTAATTACATTATACAGTAAATATTTTATACATGTTTGTTATGTGTTCTCACATGAGTCCTTCACCCCTCAACTAATGTGCACGCTTAACGTATACAATTAACCCATCCTAGTTATGCTACTAACTAACTAGTCTGTACCACTTCATGTCTTCATATTACAATATAGGGGTCTATTCGTATTATTCTAACATTTTCTGCATGTAACTCACATTTTCATTAATCAGCATTATTACATAAATTTCGATACGAATTATCACATTTTTAAATCCCATTCAAGTATCTCAAATATTCGTTTTCACAATTTAATAATGAGCATATTATAAGTGCAAGTATATCATTCTCAGCATAAATATACAAATATGGCACCGCCAGGCTAAGGTGTGGTGCACGCATACTCTTCTATCGAATCCCGGTACATCATGTACATAAGGACTACGAATTTCGAGCATCTCAGGAATCGTTTCAATAAGCCAAGTCACATAAATGGAGGCAAACATAGTTCACATCTCCATGGGTCACGCACATATCTACGCTCCCACGGTTATCTGACTTATTAACTAAAAATAAGCCATTCCAAACTATGCTCTTAAGGTACCAATCTTAATCCCCCCTTAGGCACACAAAGATTATATGGACCTATATCAAAAATTGACCTCTCGTGATAGCAATTATGGTAGATATGTCATACACAGAACAATCCATATATTAAGCATTCACACAACTTAAATAACTTATTATATTAGTAAAGGTATATTCCAGCCTTATACCATTATTCAAAGTTCATACACTATGATTATTCTGGATGATATATAATATATTTCGTCGATACGTCTCACGTCGTAAGTTTCGAGTGCTTAATCCTAACCGAAGAGGTTACTAAGTCTCCTAACTTTCCCAAATATTAATTCAGCACCCTTAGCTCTTCATTTATGTCCCAAATCCTAAATTATGACTCTTAATAAAATTTAAATCATGTTCTTAAATCATAAAATAGGAAATTACTCATCGGACACTCGTAAATTCAAACACTATGTTCCAAACCAATTATAATATGTTTCGGGCTTTAACTATGTCCCTACTGGTCTCCCTAAAGTACTAACGTATTTACATAATCCCCTCGCTCAGCTTTCAATGGCCGGAATCGATTAAATACAAAAAGAGGAAAAAGTTCACTATTTCTGGGGAGGTAAATAGATCGACCTATGAATGTCGATCGATCGAGCACCATCGATCGATCGACCTATGAATGTCGATCGATCGATCGAGCAGGTGCAGGCTACGAGTTTTCTTCATTTTTAGTCCCATTTTTGTCTCAAATCTTCATTACAAGGTGTTAAATTCTAAAGTAAACATATAGGGTCATTATACAACCTAATTACATGATTCTAAAGGTTCCATAACTGTCAATTCATCATCAATTAGTCTTTTCTTGGATCAATTATCCTAATTTCATAAAAAGTCTTATTTTTCGATTTTCTTCAAGAATCATCAAAATCTCTTCATAAATCCGAAATTAATTACACATGATTTATGATCTAATAAGTGAGATTCTTCCAGATTACATAAACATCCTACCCATAATTATAATTTCATCTCCAAATTTCATGAGTTTTCAAATTCTCAAGGATATCATCAAATCCTACTCTAATATGGATAATTTATTTACTGAATCTTAATGGATTAAATCACTTGCCTTTGTATAGAAGTTATGAACCTTTGATGATGATCTAGGTTGGTTCTCCTCTTTCCGGTCACAATAACAGCGATCGTGGCGGTGAGTGGTGGTTATGGCTTTGGAAGCCCCTTAGAACTTCTCCTCTCTTCCCTCTTTGATCAATACTTGATGTGACAAGTAATGACCCCAAAGGTCCCTAATATAGGCTGATTGCAAGACCCAATTTTCATGGGTTACTATTCCCCAAAAATGGAAATGACCAAAATACCCCTCGAGTTGTCGGTGGGGCCTAAAAATTCCCCGGGACCCAAACTAAATCCCCAGCTAGTGTTTTCTGACTATCTCTACCCTTCCGAACACACTGACGCACTCAAAATGATAATATGGATGATAAAATTATAATTTACTTTTAAGTCCAATTAAATTGATTCCTGATGCGATATGCGCATCCCAACTAAATTTCTCGAATTGTCGTATTTATGATTTGCGACAATATTAATCATTTCAATAATCATATATTATCATATTTACCCAGTGATATTCATCCTTATCATCATAATCAAATACCAACTCAAATCTCTCTAGTATTTAAATTCGGATTAATTTCCATTTAATTTAATTAATCCCTTTAAATAAAATCTATAAAATTACGGGGTATTACAATGTTCTCATTCATAAAGCGTTCGTTGGGAAGAAATCGTAAGGGGAAAGGGAAGTAGAAGGTGGTGGATGAGGAGGTGCAGGAGGATGAGGTGCATGGTGACGAGGATGAGGACCACGCTGCTTCATCGTCGATACGTGCGGACTTTGATGATCCACTCCCCTATTTGGCTCCCTTCAACCAAACGATGTTGACACTTGGTTGGCGAGCATGTTATACTGGACATATTTGATGGATAGCAGATAGGGCAGGGGTTGAGGGACTCGAATACCATCTAGGGTATGCCAGTTCATAAACATTTGCTTCAAGACATCGAGTCCAAGGTGCTCGTCACGCATGTGATACCCGGGAAGGAGAACTCCCCCTTGTGATTACACGAAAAATACAGCACGATGTATATTGCTGGGTGTGTCAATTCGTATATCGTGTGGCCTACTCACCTCCTCATAGCTAACCTTACCCCAGACATGTAGTGACATTATTTGAATTGAATTATTTTAAGTTGTTACATTTGAATTATATCTGGATTAGATCGTTATGCATATTATTTTGAATGTATATTTGCATTATCTCTATTTTATTTGGATATATGATGTTTGAACAGGTATAAAGTTGTTATAATAGGTACAAATATACTGTTGGGCAATGGTAGTGGCCATACTGCCCAACAGATTTTTTTTTAATTCTGCCTAGACTTGTCATGATCATTGACCGTGATAAGTCCGTGACAAATAAAACTTGTCACGGACGTGTCACGGTCATTGCCCGTGATAAGTTTTTAAATATTATCATGGGTTTGTCATGGTCATAAATGGTGACAATATTTAAAAACTTATCACGGTCAATGACCATGACAGGTCCGTGATAAAAAAATGTTGTCACCCCCAGAATTGTCACGGTCATTGACCTTGACAAGTCTAACTTGTCAAGGTCAATGACGGTGATAATTCGGCAGATTTAGTGTAGTGGCGCCAGACAAGTGACGGTTTCGATTTGTGTTCTTAACAATGGAGTTAAGGAGATTAGCACGAAGGGAAATTCATTGCCATGTATCAAGTGGCCAAGTTAGTTAGCATTAATAGTTCTCAGTGCTTATGATGTAGTCATGTTAGTAATTTGCGAGTGTCTACATAGGCCATTAGTGACAACACCGCATTCTCTAGTGTGAGGTGCACTTGTGCCAGCCTTTGATGATGTGAGAGGTCTGTTAAGATGCTAATAAAGGTAAATAACATCCATCGAATTAGAGATATGAGTTGTTTAAATCCAACTGTGGAGTTAGGTGATTAGAGTAGCATGTCTAAGCAGTATTGTTTTTGTGATAATGACGCATTAGGTTCCTTGGTTAGGAACATATGGATGGATAATAATGGTGATGTGATTAGGTGAACTTGATCCATGGGGTATTGCCATATCATGGGTATTTAACAATTCAGTGGCATGTAAACCCGTGGGGGTCATTACTTGAGGATGTGTACTCGAGACTTAGTTGATAAGATACTATCAATATAGGTGAGTGCCTTGGTAATTATTGATTGAAAGATATATCTCGTAAGCAATTATGAGAATTACGAGCCATTAATGGTAAGTCTATTATACGTACGACGATGATTGAAGTGACATAGGAGTAAACCCTAGGAAGCCTTTTATAATACGATTTTAGATAATATGATGCATCATTTGAGGAATAGGATCCCTTGTGATGTCGATAATGTGGACATGGAGGCTTATAGGTTGTACATGACATCCTATATCCTGTCAGAATCCTTAGTAGCATCAGCTTGTGGCTTATTACATGGTATATGGCATTAGTTGTTTGAAATTAAGTCCTTGGGAATAAGAGTCAACTTATTGTGACGCCTTGAGGTGTTCAATAAGTATAGTTCACCATGTGTAAAGATTTATAGTCTAGTCACTCGAACGTGATATACGAGATCGTTTGAATGAGGTTCCCACAATCAAACAAGTTGATTTTTCATCCTTCTATGGAACATCGTTCGATAAACCGCTAGAAGTTGGTTCGAACGATGATCATGGTCGTTAGAACGAGTGCATGCAAAAAATTATTTTTTCTTTTTATTTGATCTGATCCAAATCTCTAATGTTTATCCTTTTGTTACCAACCTCCTTATAAATAAAGATGTAGGAATAGGGTCCTTATGAGTATCTAATAGTCGTATGATGGATATTGGGAATGATAGAGCATACCTACTATGAGAGGATCAGAGGTGATGAAATCTTGTTATGTTTTTAGTGACTTTTGCATTGAAGTATGATGGTTGTCCTTAAGTAGCCAATTAAGTCGGTGTTATGGAGCGCAAGTGTTCTAATAATGGTGGTATTAAGTGTCATGTGATGATTTTAGGTTATTGCTCAAGTTCAAAGACGTTGAATTGTGTATAGTCCTTATTGATGTCATCAAATTTGGTATGAATAGATGATGTAACCTTCTAAGGGTAACTGGAGATTAGTGTCATGATTGGGTGTAATGCTTGTTTGTCACAAGATGACTAGTGTAGAAAGAGTCGTACTTAAATTTCTCGAGTACTAGGAAATGCGTTAGAAACTTAGATTAATGGTGCCATGATTTAGGTCTTAAGAATAGCAGTCCAGATGGGATTTTGAGGTATGATTAAGGTATCGACATGTGCCATCGGTATAAGATAAAATACCCCTAGCGGGGAAAGGACTAGTTCTTAGCATGCCTTTCCAGACCAATATGGATTAGGCAGTGTAGACTTATATAGTACTTGGTATCCTATAGTGCTATTAATGGCCAGTGTGGTTGTCATGTAGATTCAGTTTGGGTAGAATTTGGAGTTAGGCGCAGTGATGACCTTGTGTCACTGGTGGTTGTAATAAGGTGAGTATTTCGCCTAGTTAGGAATTTCCTAGGGAGATGTTAGGATACAATCATTGTACGATAAAGTAGGCAGTAACCTAGGTGTGTTAGGTTGGTCATGACATCACATTGACTAGAGATACGGACAAAGTTGGCATTGACAAAGGTGTTTAGCAGTCAACGATTGGAATAGTTCGTGTTTATCGGGGATAAATGGAAGAAGCATTACTCCTAAGGAGGGAAGACCAACGTTGGACTTACCAAAGGACAATAGGTTTGTATGTTACTTTTATTTTATGGAAATGAATGGTTCGTGATCAAACTCATAACAGTTGGTGACCTAAGATAGGGTGTATGGCTAAGATAGGATCTTATGAGAATGTCTAGGAGGAGTCATAGACTTCAAATCTTATAACGTAGGTTTGCCTTTCATAAACCATAGCCCGTTGCATGCGAATAGGATTCCCTCGGAGTGGTTATTCATTCATTACATTTCGTTGTGTTCCTTCAATTTCGAAAGTCGAGGATTATGTTCCCTTAGTTGCGGTAGCTTTGGATTGTATCGTGTTGTTGTTATGATGTGGTTTGGCTTATTGAGAGTGAAATTGACTTAGCATAGTCAATGCAGCTCGATAATTGGGTGTGCCTTTATTTGAAGTATCCTTTTGTTTTTCACAAGTTTCGTTTATGTGTGGATGTACCTGGTCACATAGTTTACTCGTACTATTAGCTTTCCTTAGAATTAATGATCTTATGGATTGGCCAGTATGGAGATAAATGACTCTAGTGTGAAGAGCAGGGTTATGATTGGAGCATGTAATAAAGTGTTAGAACTCAAAAAAATATAGCATGTAGTGTTATTTTGCCACCGTGAGTGGATTGGTGTAATACTTGGATGAGTGTTCCATAGCTGGATGTCTAGAATGGTACTAGATTTGTAGAAGGGTCTTGTAAAAGGTATTAGTCGGACACATGATTTTTGACTCAGTTAGTATGTCGCTCCTCAGAGTGAGAACTAGATATAGGGGTTAGTATTAGGTTTAAGCGAATTTATGTGGTCAGGATGACCCTAGAATTCGAGGAGAGTCGGGATATGTAGTCCTAAGAATTGAAATAATTTATGATAATGGATTGAGTGTTAGTTGTATGATATTTTTCTCTCGAGTGAGTATCGATCACTAGAGAATGTTGCCTCGGTAAATTTATCGGTATGCCTCAGGTGTTAGAAAAGAAGCCTTAGGACTTGATTGAGTGTGATCATTAGGTAAGTGGAGACTCCAGGACTGTTATGTGACTTTGATGATTAGCCTTATGGTGAATGTTAGAATATGTTGCTTGTCTAGTTATTTGGTAACAACCCCTTATGAAAGGACATGTGATGACATTTAGTTAACATAGCCTTTAAAGACCCTTATGACTTAACATAAGATTTGATAATCTCCAGGAAATTGAGGAATTGATGGATTGAGAATTTGAGGATAAAATTCCCTAAGGAGGGAAGAATGTAACACCTGTTCTCGTAATTTTGATCATACCTGTGTAATTTAATGACTTGATTTGACCCAATTGGGCTTTAGACCTTATGATATGGATAGTTGGTTAAAATTTAGGTAATATCATGGCCTTGGTGCAATTAATTGGATTTAAAATGCCCTTATAACTAATTTGGAGAAAAGCTTGGCGTAGTTCGAACGAAATGTTGAGTCATTCTAACGAGATTCAAATCTCATTCGAACAACTCTTCAAATGACTATAGTTTGAAAAATACATGTTTGCATTTCCAGCCTCATTAGATTCTCGTTGGAATCCCGTTCGAACGAGATTGTATTGTCGTTCGAACGAGACTGCAAAAATCAGAATTTTCAAATTCAAAAATAGTGTCAAAATCTATACCTTTGGATAATTTGAGATGTCAACCTCTCAATGTAGTAGATCAAAGTGTGTGTGTGCGTGGGGGGGGGGGGACCAATGGTTAATAGTTTTAAGGGTTTAGGGGTATTTAAAGAAGTTTTAATCCATTTTCACCCCATTTTAATCAGATTCTCTCTCTCTCTTAAAAGCTTCTTGACCACCAACCACCATCTACCACCCTAGAACCACCACTACTCCACCCTAAACCACCATATTTACCTTATATTCTACCACATTTAAGCCTAATAAACCCATCTACACAATTTTTAGACAAGGTATCGATATATGGAGAAGTTATTGGGAGATTTTAAGAGAGAAAATGAAGAAGAAATTATGGAGGGGGTTTTCAATGATCTTTCAAGGACCAAGCTAGTGGATCTTAACAACCTCTTTAAGGCCACCTTAGGAGGTGGGAGGTTTTCATTATCTTTTTCCTCTTCCATCCATATTTAGATCTTTATTGAGGTGGTAAACTCTACTCTTTAAGATTAAGAACTCTATTTCATTAGTATTTGGTCTTATATATAGAGTCTTTAGAGTAGAATGGGAGTATGTTCTAGAAGGTTATTTCTCATAATTTATGTAAAATGTTTTACAAATGGTTTTAAGGTTTTTAGAAAATGATATATTTTCAAGAAAACTTGGTGTTAAACATTTTATGAAATAAAATGTTATTTATCTTGTTGAGATATTTTGTGAACAAAGTCTTGAAGTTTTCTTGAAAAAATAATTTTTTTATAAAATTAGACATTTGTTAAGGTTTTAAAAGATAAATATATTTTTTAGCCTTGAAAATCATGTTTTTGCAAGCATTATGAAATTTCTTAAATAAATCACGTGTTAAACTCATTTTCATGAAATTTTGGACTTAAAATCCCCCTCCCCATGTATATAAACATGTAGTGATTTGGCAATGGGCGTATGAATAAGTTTAATAAAGGTTTTAATTAGTTTTAATATAAAATCAAGAAAATATAAATTTCATCCCTTAAAATGTGTTAATAAATGTGAAAATGTAATAAGTGTATGTTTTCAAGATTACATGTGTTAATAGAGAAAAATGGTATTTTTCTTGTAAAGTAGTCTTTAAAATGCCCAAATAATTTATTTGATAAAGAAAGTAATGAAATAAAGATATTTTCAACTTGAGAAGTGTGTTAATCCAAAGTGATAAAAAAGTGCTAATTAGTTAAAAGAATTTAACAAGTTAGTATTTATAACTTAATAATATTTTCGGAAGGATGGCACTCGTGAAAATGGAGGAAATTGCACGTTTGGAAACAAGTGGGTAAAATGGTAATTTTATGTAAAGTGGAATATTTTTATGCAATAAAAATATATGAAAAGGTGTTATACAAAATGGTTGTAAAAGAAAGTGATTTTTGGGATGAAATAAACGTAAATGTGTATGGGACAAGAAATAGTGATTTTCAAGTGTAACACAAATATGGGATGTAGTCCCCGAGGTTTTGGCTTCGTCGCGTAAAAGTGGAATTATGTGGGCACAAAAAAGTGTTAAAACACATGATAAAGGAAACTTGAAAGAACCAAAAAAATTAAGAAGGACCCGGAGCCCTAGGGTAAAAGATTCAAATCATTAGGCAGAGCATATGGTAGCGTAGCCAGCAGTGTGGAGCCCGTTAAAGTATATGATTATGTAGTAAATTTTGAGAAAAGGATAATGAGAAAAGTGGAACATGATTAGGAAATTGCTTGTGCTAAGTTTATAAGAAAAGACGGCCTAACATGTAATGTAATTGGTAAATGTTCCAGTTAAAAAGATAATATGGACAAGAAATGTGAGAAATTGAATAATGTCCATGTGAAGTGAAAGGAATGATAAATAGAGGTGACTAATGGGTAGTTAAGAAACCCAAATTAGTTTTAAACCATAATTAACACAACTTTATTTTTTGAATAGTTTTCAAAAGGAAAACAAGTACTTTTTATCACCGAGTGTGCTTGTAGTTTCCAAGGAAAATACTAAAGTGGATTTAGTGTGAGTAAATGGAAAATTTCGATAAATGAAGTGTTTTCCCTAAACAAACGCTATTTTGTTCAAGTATTTAACTGGACATGTTAAATCAAGAAATAAATGTTAAATCAAGTAAAAAGAGCAAAAAAAACTTTTTTAAAAAATTAGTATGATTTAATTATATAAAAATAATTATAATTTCATCACATAACGAACACAATGATTTACGAGGGGCTCCTAATATTTACACCAAAACACCCTTTTGTATAAAACACCACATAAGTACCCAATATTTGTACAAAACACCAAATACACATAACACCACATTAACCTTGTCCCTTATAAAATCCCAAAAAAATTTAAACCTCATTTTTTCTATCTCCTCTCTCTCTCTCTAACTTCTCTCCCAAACCTTTCAACCTTACAACTTACTTCCATTTTCTCTTAAACCTATTACTTACCCTCAAGCTTCATTTCTGGTATGTTCCACATTACTGTCATGCTCTCATTTTGTGCTCACTTTGTGTATTAAACCCTATCATGCAAACTACATATAAAAACCTCATTATAAACTCATTAAACCATACAAAATATAACCCTAATTAATCTAACTTCAAATATATTGCATTTACGTGATTAAAATCTATGGTTTAACCCATTTCAACAACCTAGGGTTACCATTTGGAAAACAAAATAATTGTTCTTTACACCTACGGTTGCCTGTCACCGCAAGTGCCAAGCGTATTCGTTCACATCCCACAGTGATTCACCAATATATGGCCATATCTCATCGTGTTTTGGTGTTAATGGCCATAAACTACCATGGTTTGGTTTTCATAGTCTCTTCTTACCGTGGTGCTTTGTTTCCCGACCAATAATCATCGTATGTAGCAATGTATTTCAGATTTCTTATATACATGTATTTTTAGCAATGTTTTCATTAATAGGCCCTTACATTTTTATATTTGTTTTTAATGTATGCATGTATACTTGATTGTGCAAGTTTCAACATGATGAACGTATTTATGCATGCATGCAGTACTGAAAATATTTGTCATTTTTAGGCCCTTACATATTATTGGACAACCATCCATTTTATATTTTCTTCATATTGAAATTATTTATAGTTATTTGTAATGTGTGCATGTATACTTGATTGTGCAAGTTTTAACACAGTGGAGGTATTTATTTATGCATGTATTTATGAAATTTTTTGACATTTTTAGGCCCCTACATATTATTGTTTCTTCATTGGTATGAACTTTTTAATTTGATGTTCATTTGCTAATACAATTTTGTTAATTTCTTATGTAGGTCATATAAATGGGAAGAAGCAAAAATCCTTCTACCGCATCTGAGCAAAAGAGGAGGTTAGAGGCGGCGAAGGAAGTACGACCACCCATATCTTCCTCTAGTAGTAGTGTTGGTGAGGCCACTAGTTCAAGCAAAGGATATTCTCCTACGAGGCCGTTGGATAAAGTAGTCAACTAAGTGGCAGGGGGTTTACCTACTGTTGGTTAAGGTTCTATGTCACATTCAATTGAGCAAGTGGTTGAGGCGGTGGTATGTAATTTGATTGGTTTTAGTGAAGGGGGTGAAGTAAGGGCGGGAGATAAAGAGTAAGAGAAAGAAGATGAAAAATCACTAGAGGAGGAAAGAGAGCAGGAGAGAGAGGAGGAAAGAGATGAGGAAAGAGATTAAGAAATAGAGGAAGAGAGAGATGAGGAAAGAGATGAAGAAGGCACGACACGATCCAGCCCCCACCCCCACCACAATCAAAAAGCTCCCGAATAAGCATTTAAGGCAAAAGTAGACAGATTTTATGGAAGAATTTATTTTTAACTCAACTGTGTTGTAAAACAATTTTGAAGTATGAAATATTGTAAAAAAATTGAATTATTACATGTAGGAACAATATTTTGTTGTGCTTGAATGTAATATTGACATGCCTTCTTTGAAATTATTCTTGTACGAACAAAATTTAATTTTTTTAAATAATATTTTATTTGAACAATTAATGGTAAATTATTCTTGGTTCATTGTACATTGCAAACAAATACTGAGGCATGAATATAATGTACAGTTGGATCGAACCGTTTGTGATGGTGAGGTCCAACTGGGATATAAGATCCTACAGCAACAAGGCACCGTCAATATGTAATACACGTTTGCATTCAACTGTGATTTTTGGGTTGAAAAATGGCCAAGTCTCCATCTCAACAGGACAGTGAGGTTAAACCGTGTTTTATGATCATACGACAACAAAACACAGTGACTTGGGTTGAAAAATAGCCAAGTCTTTGTCTCAATGGGACGGTGAGGCTAAGCCGTGGTTAATGATACTACGGCGACAAGACACCGTGATTGTGTAGTACACGGTTTCATTTAACCATAATTTTTGGGTTGATAAATAGCCAAGTCTCTGCCTCAATTGGACGGTGAGGTCCAACCGTGATATGCAAACTTACGTCCATAGTGTACCATGGACATATAGTAAACGGTTTCATTTGACCGTGATTGTTAGGTTGAAAAATAGCATAAGTCTCTGCCTCAATGGGACGGTAAGGTCCAACCACGATATACAAACATACGGCCATAAGGAACCATCAACATAAAGTAAAAGGTTTCATTTAACTGTGATTTTTTGGGTTGAAAAAGTGCCCAATCTATGCCTCAATGGGACGGTGAGGTCCAGCTGTGGTTCAAGAACATACAGCCATAAAACATCGTGTATTTGTAAAAAATGATTACATTAGGCCGAGATATTTGGGTTGAGAAATAGCCCTAGTCTCTGACTCAATGGGACGGTGACATACAACCGTGTCTTATGATGTCACGGTCGGAGGTCACCGTGGTACTATAACAAACGATTTCAGTTGACCGTATTAGTTATGTTGAAAAATAACCCTTGTCTCTGCATAACTTGGACTATGACTTATAACTGTGTGTATGTATTCGCGAGTGTGGTGTTACCGTATATTTTTCTATCACGGGGTGTGTCACTATGAGTATATATATACGATTTCAAGGGACCGTATATTACTTACAATACCCCAAGATTTCAAATCTCTTGCTTTTCAAATATAACCAATAATCTTGCTTATCACATTTAACCAATATTTGAACAAAAACATAAAAAAGTTACATCAATAATAACCAATTTATATTATAATACTAATTACAAAAAGTTATAAATACTTACATATAATCATTGATTGCAAAAATTGGCAAGACTTTCACCAATAACCAATTTACATAAAATAAAGATAAACAATTCATAAAGTGGTTCGGCTATTAAGAAAGCCTACATCCACTGTTTGTTTTATTTTTGGTGATTACAATAGCACATTTGGGTGTGCCTGAGAATGAATCACTTGTTCCCTTGAGCTATGGGAGATCATGTATTTTTAGTGTTTAGGAGTCCAAGAGATGGAATGCCTTTATATATTCAAGCATTTACATTTGTATATAGAAAATATAACTATTGATATTCATGGGTACAATGATTGTTGGTGACTCCACACCAATGGCTTTTGATATTCTTGATGGTTCATATTCTTTGGGTTGGTCGGCCTATAAGTTATTGACGCGACCACAAATGTGTATCTAGTGTTCGTGTTGATATAGGCTCAAGTGCAAGCCTGTCGTGTTAGTAATAAACCCGATAAGTCGGGATCGTTTCCACAGGGAAATAGGATGAACAAAATCGTAACGATGTTGGAAAGATTTTGAATGATAACTTGACCCTAAAAAGAACGTAAAGGTGATTATGGGAGATCGACTAACTATAAGCAGAAATAATAGGAAAATTTCCTACAGAATTTAGAAATAAATTAAAATCTTTTTGACTGACTTAAGAAACTTAAAACTGTAGTGAAAAGTGCAAGTGAGGAAAACGAGTCAGGATACACTCCTCCAACCCTGGTTCATTGATAAATGTTAAAACTTAATTCGGAATTGAAATATCTGAGTAACTCAGTCTTTAGTACTCTCAAGCATTACATATATGAGGGATCGTAGCCCGCATCATACATAATCAAGAGACAAGTAAAGCAGTGTCGTCATAGCTACACACGCGTTGCACTCTTAAGCATCCCGATTACCTAAGGCAAACGAGATCAAAAGTCCTACAATGGTTATGATCACCATACAACACGATTAACTCAGTTATTTAATTCGAAATCAATTTTTACGCATTCATCAAGAACATCGGGTTGGATTCATGCATCCCAACCCTTAGAAAATTAGCCGGACATAATAAAACAAGAAAAAGGAATGATTTTAATAAAATAAGACATCTTAACTAGTAACTTAGAATTACGAAAAATGAAATTACTAACTAATCAATTAACTAAAGCAAATATGAAAGAAAAAATGGAATTGATTTACTTGAATTACAGAAGCTTGGACCAAATCTAAATGAAAACTAGGGTTTTATTGTTCTCTCTTCAAAACTAAACAAAGAGCTCCTCTAAAACGTATTAGAAGCTCCCCTTAATGTCTGGGAGAACATTGAAATATATACACTACAAAAAATACAAGAGTTGGAGTCATGCAAAACACTAGCTTGAAGAAGTTAATTACAAATCTCGAACCCCGGACTGATCTACCTAATAATTTCGGATTGATCTGCCTGATGATCGGATCGATCCTTTTTTATTTCGACCGGATCGATCCGTTAACTATACCCTTATTCAGTGAATTTTAGGGGATGGATCGATCCTTTTTTTATGAGGACCGGATCAATCCGGTAAATGCATCCTTATACAGTGACTTTTAGTGTCCATATAGATCCTTTTTTAGGCCATCCGGATCGATCCGGATTTCCTTCTCAATTTCTCTTCATTATCTCTTCAATTTCTCATAATTAGCACACATCTTTGGGTCTTCATAACTTCTACTCTGGAACTCAGATTGGAACGTCGTTTCTTCTTACGCACTCGTAGACTCGAGATCTTCGACTTTTATTTTGGGTCCTTGATCGGATTCCTGGTGGAAATTACACTTTTGCCCTTTTGATTCGTCTTCTTTCTTCTCTCTTGCTTCTTTCGATTTCTTTTTTTCTTTCATGTATTAAATACCTGTAAAATTAATAAAAAAATACACGAAACTCAGGATACTTGTTAGACGAAGCCATTAACAATGATATGAGATAAATCAACTCGCTTTACATTGTTCAAGGTAATAAAAGCCTCTAAATTAAGGGGTAAATTTGGAAGAATTTATGCCTAATCAGCCATCCAACTGTCTCAGGGGCCAGCTATGTAAGTAATTACCATGAAGATCGCCACGTAGGAGAACGGGTGTCCATCTCTCATTGGTCCACGTATGGAAGTATATTTGCAATCAACAAAAGACCCCAAATGCTCCATTCTTGATGATTTAGTGAAACAATGGAGTATTTATTCTGAAAAGTTTCTCGGTGCCCATACATAATGAATGAAATTATTGGCCTTCTAAAGTCTGGAGTGTATCTTGATAATTCCCATGCATATGACCCTTCTTCTTCTTCTTCTTCTTGGTTCAAGTGATTATGAATGCTGAAGTGTCTACCTGGGAGAACAAATGTCTTGATGTTGTTGGTCCAGCTGGTACTATTTGATGTCATCAATTCTACTTTCCATAATGTGCCACTTGGAATCTCTCAGCAACATATGACAGTTGTTATTGCATCCTTAATGAACAATTTAACCCATAAAAATCTCCCCATGCTCCATTCTTGAAGATGAGATTTGAATACTTTCTCGGCCTTTAAGTATGCTGGTGGTAAACGAATTACTGGACTTTGTAAAATATTTCACTGGGTGATGTTCTTGTGGATAGGTTGAAAAACTGCGAATCGCCAAATGTACTCTGGTTTTTCTACTCTTGATGTCGCTCTTTCTGGGATAAGGCCAAGGAAAAATTCCCCACGAAATGACTCCTAAAATCTTTCTTATTTCCTTATAATGACTGATTGCTTTTATATTATCCTGCTGAAGCCATTGGTGTTGAAATAATTAGTTGATTTGTATTTAAGCTTGAAATTAGTTTTTAATCAGCTTGTCGACTAGGTAATCTGGGTATATTAGTTAGTCGGGTCAGTGGTTATTGTAAGGCCTTAGATTCTACTAATGTTGTTTCTCAGATAAAACTATAAATAGTTTTGTTGTACCAAGTTGTAGCATTAGCTATCATCAATGACCAAGTGTATTAGGAATGTGTAATTATTCCTGTATGTTAACTCGATCAGGTAAAACTTCTAGTGTTTATACATGAAGTTTTACGGACTTTTTGTTCTTGACTTGTTAAAGATGAAGTCATACATGAAGTTTGACGTTAGGATCTTATCTGTGCGTTAGTCAAGTATGGTCGGATCTTGTCGTCCATAAGACTGCAACGGATTTCCTTGATTTGGTGAACTTCTTGTTCGTGATATGTCTAAATAGGAGGTCATATAGAAAGTTTGATTTTAGTCGCGCGGTTGAGGTGATTTGTTGAGATGTCTTCAGTTCTTGACCAATTTTTGTTGGGATACGCTTCTTCTGCATTTTCTTTTATCCGACTGATAATTCGTGCAAGCCAGTGTTATCTGTTGATCAGATAAATGGTCCAATTAGAGAGCCGACCAAAGGTCTGTGAAGCATTAATGTGCTGAGGCTTTCTTTGACTAATGTTGCACTGAACAAGTCAACATAACTATGGAGACCCCGGTCGAGCTTATGAAGAGGAGATTGAATAATAATAATAATAATAATAATAATAATAATAATAATAATAATAATAATAATAATAATAATTGTTGATGTAAAATATTAGATCACTCTAATTATTCAATCACAGATAAATAAATGAGACAAAATATTTTTAAAGTGGTTCAGCCTTATGTGAATGCCCTACGCCCACTGTTATTTTATTGTTGGGTGTTTGGATATTCTCGATTACAAGAATTTGCCTTCTGGATCCCAAGGTTTGGATTCAGAATCCCCCCATAATGAGGATTGCACAACGTATTTATAGCCTTGAGGCTGTCATATGAAAGGATGATACATTAAATGATATACATATGAAAGGGTAATACATTTAATGCCCTTTAAGCGTGTGCGTCTAAATAATAAGCATTTAATGAACCAGTTGAACTGTTGGTTATTCATCAATTAATGCTCTGTTCGAGATGCAGCTCGGACCGCCTGAGCAGCTCGGACCGCCTAAGCTTTCTGGTATTCAAAAGTTCCTCGGAGAGGTCTGTTCCTCGGAGCGTATGAGTTCCTCGGAGAGGTCTGTTCCTCCGAGTGTATGAGTTCCTTGGAGTAATAAGGTTCCTCCGAGCGTGTGATTATCTCGGAAGTGCTTGTTATTGCCATGTAGATAGCCACGTGTCTTCATATGATTGATCCAAGTCAGCAGATTAAATTTGGTATCAACAGAAGCCCCTAATGTTTCATAGTTTGAAATTTGAGGAGTATGGAACATTCTTTCTAGGAATACGGTAGTTTTAAATAGTTCTTCCTGATTTTTAGGATCATCTCCCTTGTATTTATTTCTCCATCCCAACTCGTAGAATCATGCTTTTTTGGACTTTTTTGCTCGTTTCGGTTTCTGCGTCACTTTTCGTCTTTTTAGCCGCTGTTGTTCGCTTTGATTCCCGCGCCAATATTTAATGCCTTTTTAGCCACCGATAATGTAATTATCCTTTTTGTAATCATTACTTCGCCAGTTCCCAAGGCAAAGTATTTAAACTTCACAGAGACTACCATAGTCTTCTATCTTTTCAGATTTTCATCTTTAAGTTTTTCATTGTCTTCTACTCTCTTGTGCGTTCATCTCTTCTATCGTTCATTGTCAACAGCTTCAGTCTTTTTTCTTTAAGATCCTCTTTCTTCTTCTTCTTCATTTCTTTTAATTCATCATCATGGTTTACCGAGTTGAGTCTCTTGACAAATTTCGATCTGATTTTTCCATTCCTTCCTGGGTTGTATTGGAAGAGCTTTCTGAGCCTTCTAATTATTTCAATTTGGCTGAGGGACATTGGTTCCCCAGTCTCTTTTTTGCTAAGTGTGGATTTTCTTTTCCACCAAATCCTCTGTGTCTGGAATTTTGTCAATACTTTGATGTTGTTCCTGCACGAATAGCCCCCAACACATGGAGAATAGTTAATGGGGTGTATAAATTAAATCAAGTGCATGGAACTCGTATAGGAATTCCAGAAATCATGTACTGCTATAGATGGGCAGTTAATGATAATATTTATTATTTGAAAACTAGGTTTATAAATAGAGCCTTAGTAGTCAATCTCCCTGATGCCAACATGGATTATTTTGAACATGGAGTTGTTGTAAAAAATTGGCAACATCCTCCTTTAACCGGAGATGAGGTTTACCAGGGTCCCAGATGACCTTCTTATGGCAATGGCATAGGTTGTTTTTATTTATTTATTCATCTTGAAATCATGTTTGTTTTGTGTTTGATAAAATGTGTTACTGATAACAATGTATGTTTATTTGCAGTTGATAGCAAGAGAAAGTGTCAAAGAGAAACAGATGTCAATATAAGGCATTTGGGACTTATCTGGGGTCTACATCAAAGGGTTGCTGACGAGCACATTCGATCAGCCTCCTATCTGCTCCAATAAAAGAGCTATACAACTTCTTTCACTGCTCGTCCAGTGATCAGTGAAGCAGAGTCATTACCACCCTCTGCTAGTTCTTCACCAGAATCTCACATTCCGTTAAGCGAAAAGATGAAGAAGAGAAGAACTCCTACTCTATTTGAAAAACTGCCTCCAGTTCTGGGGAAGTAAAAAGGGTCAGGATTGATGTCCCAAAGGAGGGGACAAAAAAGACTGGTGTAGTTCCTTCAACTGCTCCTGCTAAAGTCTTCGAGAAGGTTGCTGACAAGCCCGCAGTGGCTCCGAGCAGCTCTGCTTCTCCTAGAAAGGTGATTGTGATATCACCGACCAAGGATTCTTCCTTGGTTGTACCTGTTCCCCCGAGGAGACTGAAGAAGAGCTCCTCGGTTAATTTGGTTGACGCCACCATTCAGCCCCCTGCTACTGGGATTAAGCTTCCCACATCTGCTCCCCCGAGCTCTGACATGATCTCGGTAAAGTCCTTGACCATTCCCGAGGTGCAAGGTAATGAAGATAACCTTACTCAGGATATGGTTACTTCTTTAGATGCTCGTCATCTTGCTTCAGTAAGTACCTTTACTTTGAACTTTTTATATTTTTCTTTGTTATTTCTCATATCTGTTTCTGACTTTGCTTTCTTTTTCTGTTTACAGTTGACGAGCTGCTTCAACATAATCCTCAAGAAGGATAAAGCAATCAAGGCTTCTTGCTCCTCGTCTAGTGTAGAGGGAGCTCTAGAAGAAGCTACCAAGTCCTTGGAGGAATCTCGCCAAAAGTACACTACTGATAAGGCAGTCTGGGAGAATAAACTCGCTTCCTCAGAGCAAGAGAAAACTCGGATTGCTGAGGCCTCCAGGGATTTGGAGGAGAAAGTGAATGCCTTGGAGAAGGCTAATAAAGAGCTTGATGTGAAGCTCAAGGCTACTGAGGAGTTTGAAAATAAACTCAAGGATGATGAGGAGAGGTTGGTCCAACTCCAGGAAGTAACTCGGCAGAAGGAGAAAGCTGAACAAAAATTGAAAGCTGCTGATGTTTTGCTGTCTGAGAAGCTCATCTTGGAGAAGGCCAAAAGGAAAGCTGTCGTGAAGAAGTCCTTCAGCTCCGGCTGGGACAAAGGTTGGGATAAGGGATGTGCTTCCATGGTCTCTCAAGTGGATTATGGCAGTGTAAAGTATTTCAGGGATGGATGGGTTGCTGCCCTTCAGGAATTGAAGATCGACGAGTCATCCGAGCTCTTCCAGAGACACATCCTTGGTCCCCCTCCTACTCCAGAAGAATTAGAAGAGGAAGAAGCTACCTCTGAAGAATCTTCAATGGTAATGGGAGAGAATGCCCTAACCAGTCAGCATGCTGTTGAGCAAGGAGTTTCTTCTTCCGAGCAACAGTTGGTGCTCACCGAGCAAGTCACAATTCCCTCCGAGCAACCTGCCTCCTCTTCCCATCCTCCCGAGAAGGTTTTGGGAGATAAGGAAAGGGTGTAGTGTTGTTCGGTTTTCTCTTTCTATTTTTCTTCTTTGTCAAGTGTAACCAAGATCTTTGTAACTCTGCACTAAGATCTAATAAAATTTGAGTTTTCCCCTCTATACGATTGTATCTTTTCTATTTCTACTCTATCTTGATCTTCTTTTTTATGATTGTCTTTTCTTTCTCTGCTAGTTTCTGGCCAGGATGGATATGCTATATGCCAATGATACAAGGCTGATGCAGCAATGTAATGAATATTATAAGGGTGGTCACACAGAACTGAGTGCATCAGAAATTGCCGACATCCTTGGCCAGGATGCTTCAGAACAGGCAGTCGAAGCTTATCAGTTGCTAAAGTGTTTACTTGACCGAGTTGTGGCCAATAATGTGGCTTACTACGAAATGATCGAGGATCTTCAATGTACCCTAGAAGAGCTTCAGAATCAGTACAAGGAATCAACTGCCCTGTTGCATGAGGGGTATGAGAAGAGGTATCAGCAGCTTTCTGCCGAGAAGGGCTACGAAAAGCTCCTTGCTGGGTACGATGTCAGGGAGAGAACCCTAAAGGGTGAAGTTGAAGAATGTAGATATATTGTCGAGCTGCTGGAGCAAGAGAATAACAATTTGTAAAAAGAGCTAGCACAGTTGAAGTCTGCAGCCTCTTCTTCAACAGCTATAATCCCAGTGGCTGACGAGGGATTTTCATTTTTAGAGGTTGAGAATGCCAAATTGAGGCAAGAGTTGGACACATTGAGGAAGTCGGGCACTTCCACCTCTCCTCAAGGATGAGCAAGAGCTCCTTGGGGATGAGGAAGAGCAGCTCGGGTTCTTGTGGAGGAACAGAGGACAGCATCTGCCTTAGAGAACCAAGCCTTCCAATTAATGGCTAAGAACCAAGCTTTGTCTGACATGTCAAAGAAAATTTGAGAACTGGAAAAACAACTCTCTGTAAAGAAATCAGTGTTGGAGACTAATGAGCTTTTCATCCAGAGTCTTCACGAGAAGCTTGAAAGGTTAACATTTCAATTTCACAAACAGCCCAGGGAGTTCTGGATGGCTGGATACAACGAAGCACTATTCCATTTGGATGATCGTATCCAGAATGCCAATAATGAGGGCTACAAATAAGGCTGGCTGAATGCCTTGGGCGTGCTGAAGCTCGAACAATGACACGATCTGTGGGACTATTATGATCCTAGGGTACTTGACTTGCCTGTGCCACCGTATAATTTGGACATGGAATGGATCCCAGCTCGTGCCATTCCTCGGAGCTTAATTGTAAAATACCTCGGTGACTATAATCTTCATTCTCAGATCGAGGTATCTCGTCATGAGCATCTTCTAGATCGACCTTCTGTGATGAACGTCAAGATGTTGAAGGATTTGAACTTCATCAATTCTCCTCAGTCTTTAAATGATCCGCCTGCTGACGAGGAACCTGTATCGAACGCTGAGGGGAAAAAACCAATAGAATAGGAATTTTTGATGTAACAGTTAGTATACATATCCATGTAATTATCAATGTAACTTGTAATTTATTTTGAATTTTATGAAAGACTTTCATTTTTGTTTGCAAATTTGTATTGCTATTGTCTTGTACTTCTCAAACACTTTATATTTGTTCTTGTATAACAATATTGTGTGGTTCATCGACCAACTTAGTAATGTTGCTCGATCACTTACTAATGAGTATAAAAATGTTTAAAATTTTTCCAACCAACCAAGGTTGTTAAATTGTGCTCGTCGACCAATTATAGTTAGTGGGTTTTTATCCCCGCCCAGCTATACTTGGTACTGTTTGGAATATTTTGTTCTTCGAGGAACTTTTGTATTTTCTGTAATAATCATACCTCCCAACCAACATAAGTTGGCATTTGAGAGCATATCTTGTTTCCTAACCAACCGAGATTGGCATTTTTAGGAGTATTTTGCTTCTTAGCCAAATATGTTGGCATTTTTAGGAATGTTGTTCTCGCCCTTTTACCAACCGGAGTTGGTCTGAGTTCAAACTATCATGTCCACTTGCCTTTTTACCAAAATTGGTCTGAGCCAGTGTCAGCCTCCTAACCAAAGGAGTATGGTTTCCTAACCAACCTGAGCTGGTATTTTTTGGAATGTCGTGTTCTCGCCCTTTTACCAACCGGAATTGGTCTGAGTTCGAACTATCATGTCCACTCGCCCTTTTACCAACCGGAGTTGGTCTGTGCTAGTGTACGCCTCCTAACCAAAGGAGTATGGTTTGTTCTCGCCCTTTTACCAACCGGAGTTGGTCTGAGCTTGAACTATCGTGTTCTTTTTATTGCCGAGTAGCGTAGTGTTACACACTAGTATTCCCCAAAAAACTTTCAATAAAAAAAGAGAAGATGGCGAAATATCATCGTTTCATTCATATTGATGGAACTACTTTACATTTTACATCACTGATAATACTTGCGTAGGTGTTCAGCATTCCATGCATTCTTAAATTCCTCTCCTTCTAGAGTTGCTATTCGGTAAGTTCCTGGTCGAACAACTTCTGTAACTCGGTAAGGTCCATGCCAGTTTACTTCCAACTTATTGTGCTTCTGAATGACCTTCTTTAGCACGTAATCTCCTTCTTTTAAGTCGCATTTTTTCACCCTCTTGTTGTAGAACAGGGCTGTTCGTTGTTGGTAAGCAGCATTCCTAATGGTTGCCTCTTCTCTAACCTCCTCGAGCATGTCCAAATCTAATCTCCTTATTAAGTCGCTGACTGGGGAATTGAAATTCAGCACTCTGTGTGTTGGAAGACCCAACTCGGCAGGTATTACGGCCTCCCTTCCAAATGCCAGCATATATGGTGATTCTCCAGTTGCTGCTCGGTGAGTTGTTCGGTAAGCCCACAATACTGACTGTAGCTCATTATTCCAATTAGCTTTAGCCTCACTTTGCCTCTTCTTCAAACCATTTAGTAATGTTTTGTTCATCACTTCAGTCTTTCCATTGCTTTGAGGATGGCCTGGTGCTGAATGAACCTTCAAAATGTTTGACTGATGATAATAGGCGGCAAACTCCTCGTTATCAAATTGTGTTCCATGGTCTGTGATGAAGGCATGAGGGAGACCATATCGGCAGATGATGTTCTTCCAAATGAATTGGTACACCTTCTCGTATGTCATATCAATCAGAGGCTCAGCTTCTACCCACTTAGTAAAATAATCCACTGCGACAACGAGGTACTTGAATCTTCCTCGGGTCGTTGGCAGTGGTCCAACCAAATCAATTCCCCACATGGAAAATGGCCAAGGGGAAGTTATGGGTGTCAACAATGCTTGTGGAGTTCGTCTGATGGAGGAAAAACGTTGACATTTATCACATCTCTTAGCATAGGCTATATAGTCAGCCCTCATCGTTGGCCAGTAGTATCCCTGCGTCATCACCCTTTGCAAAAGAGTCTGACCTGCTATATGGACTCCACAGGACCCTTCATGGATCTCTTCAATCAATTCTTTCACCTCGGAGGGATGCACACATCTTTGCAAACCTGCCATAATTCCTCGTCTATACAAAACACCATTAGTTAGTACATATCGAGTAGCTTTAAACTTTAATTTCTTGGCAGCGAGCTTATCCTCCGGTAATTTTCCCTCCTCAATATATGCCCTGATGGGATCCATCCAAGATGGTCCTAAATCAAGGGTAATAATATTCATCGTCAGGTCTTCATCTATGCTCCGACTTTCTAATACTTCAATTGGTATCATTCTTCGTAGCTCGATCCAAGTAGCTGATGCTAGTCGGGTCAGTGCGTCTGCTCGTGCATTCTCCATTCTTGGTATTCTGATCAACTGAATGGCATCAAATTCTGCCAACAACTCCATCACCTTTGCATGATACTTGACCATTAATTCTCCTTTAACTGCATATGTTCCCATCATCTGATTCACAATTAATTGAGAATCACTGAATACCATCACTTGTTGCGCTTCCATAATCTTTGCTAAATTAAGACCTGCTATCATGGCCTCATACTCAAACTCATTATTGGAGGCTTTGAATTGGAATCGCATGGCATATTCCATGTCAATCTCGTCTGGGGTGTTCAAAACAATCCCTGCTCCACAACCTGTTGTGCAAGATGACCCATCTACATATAATCTCCATGTAGGTAACTCGTCTTCAAATTTCTTATCTGACAGAGTTCCTCGGTGAAATATTTGTTGTTTCCTTTCATCCTCCCCTGGTATTTCTCGCTCTTCGTCGACCATCTCTTCTCGCCCTTTTACCAACCGGAGTTGGTCTGAGTTCGAATTTGATGATCCTTTTACATCCACAAGCCCTTTTACCAACCGGAGTTGGTCTGAGCTTATGTCTGTTGATTCTTTAACATCCACTCGCCCTTTTACCAACCGGATTTGGTCTGAGCTTGTGTTTGTTGATCCTGTAACATCCACAGGTTGATCAGCGAACAACTTTTGTTCCTCGGGGGTATTAGGATATGTAAACTCTGCTATAAAGTCTGCTACAGCCTGCCCTTTTAGTGATGATCTGGGTTCATACACAATATCATATTCACCGAGCTCTATTGCCCAGTACATCAGTCTCCCCGATTTTTTTGGCTTATGAAGGGCTTGTCTCAAGGGCATGTCGGTATACACGACGATGGTATGGGCTTGGAAATATGGCCTCATTCTTCTACTTGCCTCAATTAATGCCAATGTCAATTTTTCCAGCTTTGGGTAACTGATCTCTGCACCTCGGAAAGCCTTACTTGTGTAATAAATTGGCTTCTGGACTCTATTCTCCATTCTGATCAATGTCGAGCTGACTGCATTCTCTAATACTGCCAGGTACAAGTACAACTTTGCTCCCATTACTGGCTTGGACAATAATGGAGGTGCTCCCAAATATTTCTTCAAGTCTTGAAAGGCTTTTTCACATTCATCATTCCACTCAAAAGTTTTTCGAAGTGTTTTGAAGAATGGGAGGCATCTATCAGTTGCTCGGGATATCTGTTGAGCGCTGCAACCCGTCCTGTAAGACTCTGCACTTCTTTCTTCGTCATTGGAGATCGCAACCCTAAAAGATCTTTGATCTTTTCTGGATTCGCCTCAATGCCTCGCTGGTTGACGATGTATCCGAGGAACATTCCTTCTCGTACTCCAAATGTACACTTCGTCGGGTTGAGCTTCATTTGGTATTTATCCAGTTGATCAAAGGTCTGACCTAAGTCAACTAGATGATCAGCAACTTTCTTGCTCTTTATCAGCATATCATCGACATACACTTCCATATTGCAACTGATTTATTCGGTAAAAATCTTGTTCATCAACCGCTGGTATGTCGCACCTGCATTTTTCAAACCAAAAGGCATAACATTATAACAATAAGTTCCCCTAGGGGTAATAAAAGAAGTACTTTCCCTATCTTCAGGTTTCATTTTGATCTGGTTGTAGCCAGAGTAAGCGTCCATGAAGCTGAGCAACTCGTGCCCCGAGGTAGCATCCACTAGCTGGTCAATTCTGGGCAATGGAAAGTGATCCTTTGGGCATGCCTTGTTGAGATCAGTGAAATCAACACACATTCTCCATTTATTGTTTTTCTTCTTTACCATCACCACATTTGCTAACTAGTCTGGATATTTCACATCTTCAATGAATCGAGCTTTCTGGATCTTCTCGACCTCCTCTTGTTAGCTTGATTCTTTTCGGGACTGAATACTCTTCTTCTCTGCTTTACGGGTTTGATCTCCTTATTCGCATCGAGCTCATGACATAAGAAGTTTGGATCTATTCCTGGCATGTCTTCATGACTCCATGCAAAAGTTTTCTTTCTGTTTTTAAAGAAAGTTATCAACTCCTGTTTTATTGAAGCATCCAACGTCGAACCAATCTGGGTTATTCGTTCAGGGTGCTCGTCGTCCAGAATAACATTTTCTGTAGATTCTACCACCTGTCCTTTTACAAGTTGGGATTCATCTCTGGGACCTAGTGTTTCAATTTTTGTACCTTCATCCACCTAGTAGGTAGTAGTTTTTTTCCTTGACTCTTTAAGCTCCTCTTGCTCGGCAGATGAATAATAGCATTCCCGAGCTACTTTTTGATCACCTTTCACAACTCCTACTCCGAAATTTATTGGGAATTTTAAACACTGATGTACTGTAGATGGAACTGCTTCGAACTTCTTCAAACCAACTCTTCCCATGATGATGTTGTAAGCTGATTGCACATTCTTATCCATCACAAAGAAGCGTATTCTTTTTGTTCGACAAGCAGGCAAAGTTCCAATGAATATATCCAACTTGATCGTCCCAAGTGGAAAAACTTTCTCGCCAGCAAAACCCAGGAGAGGTCTGTGATAAGGTTCCAATTGAGATAATTTTAAATTTAAACTGTCAAAGTATGAGTAGAACATGATGTCTGCCGAACTACCATTATCTACCAGAACCCTTGAAATCACTACTTCTTTCATCCTTATTTTGATCACCAAAGGGTCGTCGTGAGGGTAAAGAACACCTGCAAGGTCGTTTTTAAAAAAACCAATGACCAGCTTCTCTTTGTTTATCTTCCTCGGGCGATCCTCCTCAGCAAAATTTATACGTTGAATGTATGAGCAAGCCTGAGCCTCACCGAGGTAAGCTTTTCTTTCTGCAGTAAGATCTCCTCCTCCTGCATCTCCGCCTGTAATAACATTACAATCAAATGTTCCAAAACGTATTGAAAATACCTCACGTTCTGGTTGCCTTGGCCTTTTGGGAAGATCGGGGTCATCCTCTGTATCATCTTCATGATCCCTTTTCCTGTTTTATTCTGCCCGACGAGGAGATCTAGACCTCTCTCTTGCTCGGTTTTCATTTCCTCTTTCATTTCTACGATCAACATACTTTGACAACTTTCCTCGTCTAATGAGCGTTTCAATCTCATTCTGGAGGGCTATGAAATTTTTAGTCATATGACCATGATCCTTATGAAACTCGCAATATTTATCTCTATTTATTTTGTCAGGGTCCGACCTCAGTTTCTTTGGCCACCTTACTTCCTCGTTATTCTTGATTTCTTCCAAGACATGATTAATACCCATTTTCAAAGGAGTATAATTATCGAATTTCTTCAGGAATTCCCATGACGACTTATTATTCTTGGAATGCTTGTCATCGCCATTTCCCTTATGCTCTTTCTTCTTAGATTTATCGATTTCCACCTTGGTTTCTTTATCCATATTCTTCTTCGCAGCCATAGCCTTCTCGGAATTCATGATTTTGGCCGCTTTTGCCATCAACTCTGACATAGTTGTAGGTGGATCTTTGGCCAAAGTGTAATACAACTTGTTAGGCAACAACCCACTCATCAAGGCGGTGATTGCTGTCTATTCTATATAATCTATGACTTCCAGCTTCTCGTTATTGAAACGAGTAATGTAATCTCTATTACTCTCACCAGATTTTTGTCTAACACTTAATAAGTGTGCTACTCGTTTTACTGGCTTTGCTCTAAAACATAAATTGCCAATGAACAACTTGGCCAACTGAAAGAAAGTTGAAATCTTACCCCGAGGAAGATTGTTGTACCATATCTGGGCAGATTCAGTAAGAGTTCTTGAGAATGCTCTGCATCTCATCTCGTCGGGGACAACATAGATGTCGGCAGCAGCTTGATATTGCTCTATGTGAAGAACAGGATCTATCTTTCCATCATACTTGGGGGTCACCATAGGTGCTTTAAATTTTGACGGTGTAGGAAAATCCACAATGGCCTGTACAAAAGGTGTCCCTTGAACAAAAGTTCGTTGTAGGGGGTTCTTCGCCTTAGCCATTTCTCCCAATCTATCTTCCAACCGCTGAATGGAACCTTTCCACGCATCATTTCCTTCCTCGGGCCTATTAGTTCGAACAATTGATTGATCTGATGTGGCCTCCTGAGATCTATCTTGACGAGCAACTGGTCGTGATTATGCTGATCCTTCTCTTAGATATGATTGTTGTTGAAAACTCCTCGACATGGTTTTAGGTAGACTCCTATTCCTCCTAGGGCCTAATCGACTGAAAGGAGACACCCTGCTCAGTCTTTCCAAGGCACTGGTCCTCTATGGAGAGAGAGTAATACGTTGCTCAGTATCTGTGGCCCGTATTGATGAAGTTCGCCCAGGTTGATAAGAGAAATCATCAGATTCCTCATTACGATACGCATCTGTACGCCTGGATCGTGAAGAAAGTAAATAGGTTTGCCTCTGACCACTTCGATGTCCCGAATGTGCAGGTGCACCACCATGAAGGGTTTGTATGAGTTGTCGCATTGTTTCTTGCATGGCGGTTTGTCCTTGAGCCAGATTCGTCATAATTCCTGCCAGATCTGGAGGTGCAGAGGGATTTGGAAGATTTTCAGCATTTTCAGCGTTTCGATTGTTGGATTCCGGATTATCTGCCATTGATGATGAATGATTTTTGGTGAAAAACGATAACAACAATCGTTTTCCACAGACGGCGCCAATCTGTTGATGAAAAATATTAGATCACTCTAATTATTCAATCACAGATAAATAAATGAGACAAAAGATTTTTAAAGTGGTTCAGCCTTATGTGAATGGCCTACGTCCACTGTTATTTTATTGCTGGGTGTTTGGATATTCTCGATTACAAGAATTTGTCTTCTAGATTCCAAGGTTTGGATTCAGAATCCCCCCATAATGAGGATTGTACAACGTATTTATAGCCTTGAGGCTGTCATATGAAAGGATGATACATTAAATGATATACATATGAAAGGGTAATACATTTAATGCCCTTTAAGCGCGTGCGTCTAAATAATAAGCATTTAATGAACCAGTTAAACTGTTGGTTATTCATCAATTAATGCTCTGTTCGAGATGCAGCTCGGACCGCCTAAACTTTCTGGTATTCAAGAGTTCCTCGGAGAGGTCTGTTCCTCAGAGCGTATGAGTTCCTAGGAGAGGTCTGTTCCTCCGAGTGTATAAGTTCCTCGGAGTAATATGGTTCCTCGGAGCGTGTGATTATCTCGGAAGTGCTTGTTGTTGCCATGTAGATAGCCACGTGTCTTCATATGATTGATCCAAGTCAGCAGATTAAATTTGTTATCAACAACAATAATAATAATAATAATAATAATAATAATAATAATAATAATAATAATAATAATAATAATAATAGTGCCCGATCATTCGTCAGGACTTTGTTGCAATATAATGTTGATTATATATGGAGTAATCAAATAATGAGCATAGGGCCGAGCATCTGGACTTGAATCACAAATATAATGCTAGATGAACATGTAGTTAGTAATGCCCACAGTCCGTTGGGGCTAAATTGGGATGATTCACATAATATATATATATATATAAAATTTGCATTGAATATCCATCGAAGCTAGTGAGAAATCTAGATAAATAATGAAAGTGTCGACCATCTGTTGGGGCCTTTAAATAATGCCCTAGGGGACCAAGTAAATAATGAACCTGCATTGTTATAGAAAAATAGATTTTCAAACCATTCATTAGGGTTGAATAATATTAAATGTAATGTCAATGGACTATGCTTACCATTTGTCGGGACTGAATATAAATAAGGATTTTCCTGATCAACCATCCATTGGGGATAAAATACAACTTGTGTTATAGATATCTTCGGGACTAAATATATGACAATAAATATTTTGTCGATCCTCTGCTGAAATGAATCTTATATATGCATAACAACATTCAGGTTAAGAATCAGAGTCAGATAATTAATAATGGAGAAAAAATATCAACGCCCGAGCATCCATTGGTTATAACAAATAATCTCGCCCAACTATTTGTCGGTTATATAGTGTTGTAGCATGCTCGATCATTCGTCGGAGCATTAATAAAATGAATGGTGGTTGGCTAATACGTCGAGGCAAAATCGTATAGTACCGAGTAGATATAAAGAGTGATCCGTGCTCGAGCATCTGTTGTAGCATTAATAAGATTTTCAAGAGTTTAAGATTGTGGCCGAGCTTTAATAATATTTCTCAGAACTTAAGATTATGATCGAGCATTCGTCAGGACTAGATCTTGTACCTGTGGAAGTTAATAAGTTTCTCGGCCATCTGTTGAGGCTAAATCAAGTAGAAATTATCATGAGATTGATTTATTTAACCAAACAATGTATGATATGTATTTGCTCGAACATAGGCAATAAAAAATTTAAGAATACGAAATATTAAGTTTTATGCCGAATACGTGTCAGATAAGCAGATTTTTATATTAGATAAGCAGATTTTTATCAAATATGTATAAAATGTAAGGCTTAATTGATCAATTTAGATTTTTTGCAAAATTATTTGAACTCCATCAAATATTCAATTATAAAATGATTTTAAAAAATTATTTGTACATGAAGCTGTGAAGTATAGAAAATTAGTAAGGTGTTATTTTAATAAAGTCAAAATGGTTAACAACCATATCCAGTGGAATAATTCATATGTCAGAGGAAAAATTTGCAGAACACAAAAAAGTAAATTTTGTGCCGAACAAAATAATGAATTTTATGCCGAGCAGTGGCAAATACTACGTAGTTTCTCGTGTTTTATAACAGAGGTAAAGTTATATAACAAGATTAGACAATTCAGGTAGATGTCATGTTCCTTTCTTTATTTAAATTTTTAGGACAATACTTTTCAAGTTTATAAATTTAGTGCATGTGCTACAATAGCATTTATAAATCTAGTCCCTGTGATACAATAACATTTATTTTTTTGGTCTGCGCTAGCGACACCATTTTTCATGAAATTTTTAGAATTTATAAAATTATATGAAGTGTCCTAATTTATAGGGTTTGAACATTATAAGAACATTTTCTCGAAAGCCCCCTAACAAGATATTAAGAAGGGACGGATGGGTATATGCTGTACGGGTGCCAAGTTTCCAAACCGAAATGGGTTTTGCTGACATTACTTTCGCTGCCTTGGAACTGATCGCTACATGGTAATCTTCGGCGAGGTGATGGGTGGCGGTCCGACGACCTTCTTCTGGGCTCCTCGCCTTCGCACATTGGTCGCTGACCACCATGGGTGATTCGGAGATGTTGCCGAGATTCCCATCTTCATACATGAGTGCCGACCACCAATGAATGGAAGCCACAGGTCTTATAGGTCCTGTTACCACTTGGGTTTAACCCAGATGGGTTTTACCGTTCGTTCAGATTTTGAAAAATCTCCATTTTGCAAGGCAAAATTGCAATACTCTCGTTTCGCAGTAATCGCTAACCACCATACTCACCTAATATTTGACGCCGACCAGTAATAGGTGCCGTCAACCTGCGCAAAAATTCTAGTACTTTGACCATGTAAGTTGGGGGAAACAAGGAGCCTTGAGCCGACAACCTCAAGATATCTGATCTCAGCCATTATGATGTCTTCTTGAAAATGCAATAATCAATAATATATCTTAAACCATTGGAATAAAATTCAATATAAAATCCAAGCGTTGGGTGGGGCTGCTCCATCAATGAGTAATTAGATGATCCATTCATTAACCCACTGATCTTAAACCCAAATAAGCAGTGCATGATCCCAAAACCTTCATTAGAATTACCAACATCGATCCAATCAGAGGATTTGATGAGTGCTGTAAATAACATGTGATTCTGGCAAAGAACTGCCTCTGTCTCCAGGGATGTGATGAAGGAGGGGCCAGTCAACTCTTGCGACGTGATCAACGAGTGTAGAGTCAGAGTTTCTCCGATGTAATTTCGTGAATATATAAACCCACATATTCCATTGGGTTTTCTGCTCAACACTCACGTCGTTAAATGACGAATTTTGGAGAAATTTCCATCTCAAATTTTTGCATGGAGTCTCAAATTGAGGTGGTTTTCTTTGATAATCCGGAGTCATAGTCATGTTGATTGATTCATCTTTCTGTAGAGGTGGGTAATTGGTTTTCTGGAGAGAAAAAATTGTTTTTGACATTTATCCCTTTCTATTCTCCATTTACATAAGTAAAAATATGATGAATAACCTCGGAGCGAGCGCTCTGATCTGAACGCCGAACTTCAGATCTGATCCTGCGAGGAGCGGATTATTCTTGGATATCTCCTGCTTGAGGGGCATTACTGTTGTGATCAGACATTATAAACTTCTTTGTTGGTGCGGACTTTCTCAAGGAAGACAAATGTTCCCACAGACGGCACCAATTGTGGTGACAATTATATTCAACACAAATAAATGAGAAAAACGCAATCACCAAGGAAAATAAAGAACATAAAATATCAATCACACAACACAGTATATACGTGGTTCAGCAAGAATGCCTACGTCCACGGTGGTGCAGTCAGTATTATTTCTATATACTCCGGAGAGCGTTTACAGAGAATACATTACGTGCCTCTTGCCCCAGGCTTAGGGTTTATTTTATACATGTTTATCTTCAGGGAGTGGGGGTGTTGGACTCCCCCACGTCCATTTTTCTCTCCTGAAATATCTCTATACGAGATTTTAGGAGAAGACTAAGTCATAACTGAATTTAGTTAAGGTGAGGGGTCCAGACTTTGGGTCGTTTTTATTAGGTTACTCGTCCGGGCCCATGATGATAAATTCGGGTACCCACAATTGCCCCTAAAGTTATTGGGCCACAATTTGTGCTCAACAAATTTAAATGAGTTGTCATAATGACTCTTTTTGTAAATCGTGCAACTCTTCCCAAAGTTGAGAACTGATTTAAGCGGCAGTTGCTTCGTGTCTTGTGCGCGATGATTGAGAGCATTTAAAAGTTATTTGGAGCAGCGTTCCATAATTGTCGTTTCAAACTTCTTAGTGTTCTCTCATCTTCTGCGAGTTTTAGCTGTTGTGCCCTCTTCTCCAAGTCTTCATTTTCTTCGCTTTCAATCTCCCTCTTCACCTGGGCTTGTGATCTTGCATCATCCAAGTCAAACTTTCATCTCGTAAGTCCCCTCTGCTCTCTCTCTGTGCTTTCTCTATTGAGTTTCCTTTGAATTTGCAATTTAGGGTTTATAAATGACAAAGATAGGTAATAGATCAGTGTCTGAGTTTAGGAAGTTTTATAATATCCCAGAGTGGGTAGAGATTGAGTGCGCCTCTTCCCCTAAGAATGTTAGAGAGATAGAGGGTACTCATTGGATTCATGTCCTGTTGCTTTCCCAAGGGGGGATTACTTTTCCTCCCAATAATTTGTTCCTGTATTTCTTTGGTTATTTCAACATTGTTCCTGCACAGTGTTCGCTCAATGTTTGGAAGATAGTCAATGGAGTCCATAGAATAAATCAACTTTATGGCACTAAATTGGGGCTCGCTGAAGTTTGTTTTTGTTATTCCTTCTCTCGAACGAGCTCTGCTCTTCTCTACCTCAAGGCCAGGAGTCTTGACAGGTTATTGGTAGTAAATTTACCCGATTCCCACAAGGATTACTGGCAAGATGGCTTTCTTGCTAGGAATTGGCAGTTCTCCCCCTAGACTGAGGGGGCGAGGTCTGATAGATTCACTGTTCCCTTTTATGGGGAAGAGTATATAGGTAGTCCTTACTCTACTCTTTCGATCTCCTTGTTAATGATTGATTTTTCTAACACTTTCCTGTTTTCTTTTCAGCGAGGACAAAGAACTTGGAACCTGCCCTTAGCGAGGTTCGAGCTGCCGAGCTGATTAAAGCTTGGAATATCAGGGAATCTTTGGCTGACGGTGAACATCCCCGGTCTGCTGCTTTCCTACTCGAGTACAAGAACATCGGATCCAGTTTCATTGCGAGGCCTACGGACAACATTCATGACTTAGATACTTCTGAAAAAGCTGCAGCCGATCCCATTCAGTTGGACGAAGAAGATAGCAGTTCTGAGAGTTATATCAGAGGAGGTGCTGAAGGTGGTTCTGGTGAGGCGAGCTCCAGTAGTGACATTTCTTCCAGCTCAGAAGAGGTTTCTGAGGCTCAAGAGTCTTCAAGTACATCCAGCAGTTCTAGCGAGGAAATAGTTCCCCCTAGGAGAAATTTGATTCGTGATGATGATGATGATGTGCTTCTCGCTCAGAGGTCGAAGAAGTAATAATCCAGCAGTGGGGCTGTTTCCACTGGTTCTCAGTTTGCTGCTCAGGAGCGGGAGAAGAAGAGAAAAGTTGAGAGAGATAAAGAAGGAAGAGGAGAAGAAGAAGGCTGAAGAGAAAAATAAGATTGAGGAGAGGAAGAGGGTAGAGAAGGAGAAGGAGAGAGAGAGGAGAATGGAAGTGAGGAAGAAGGCTGGGCAGGCCTTAGTGCCCGTATCTGCATTGCCAGAGGGGGCCTCGGTTGCTATTTATCCTCAACTGGCCCATGCGCTGCTCGAGAGAGCAGTCCTTCCTGCTGATCGCCAAAGGGCAATAGGGACCGACCAGTTAGCCTTGCAAGCGAGTCAGAGGCTAGCCTTGGTAAGTCTATTTCTCTTTTTTAATGCTTGTCAAATTCTGTTTGTTTCTTTTTTCTAATTCCTTCTTTTACGTGCAGTTCATAACTGATTTTGCCGTGCTCTATCGCTCTCGCGACGAGCTGGTGAATAAGAATGGTGAGTTGGAGAAGCAAAACGCTACTTTGAAAGTGAAGATCATTGAGCTCGAGGCCAGCTTGAAGGCTCCTGATGCTGCTCGGACGTCTTCTGATCTGGACCTTGTTAAAGCCAATCGAGCGAGGGAGGCAACGGTCAAAGAACTGAGCGAACTGCGGCAGGCCTATGATTTGGTCTGCTCGAGCAAGCTAGCAGTGGTGGAGGAGAATAAGGTGCTGGTGGAGAAGCTGAAGGAGAAGGAGTTCTAGGGAACTACCATTAAGGAAGATTCATATAATTCCGGGTGGGCTTCCGTATATGAAGATGCTGAGGTTCAGATAGGCTACATCAGCCATCTGAATTTTAAGAAGGGCTGGAACATGGGCCTCTTGGCTACCGGGGTGGATGTTACTTCCCCCTTATTTGATGAGCATGATCCAGGCCCGAAGCCTGTCGTAGATGAAGCTCATTTCCCAGCCATCGAAGGTGTTGACCCTGCTTCCCAGTCAGTTCTTATTGATGCCCTTCCTACTCGGGCGACATAAGTTGTCTCTCCTGAGGGAGATGCTCCCACTGCTGTTGATAAAGGGAGGCAACCAGCTTCTTCTAAACAACCCGAAGTCGCCAGTTAATCTACTCTTAGGTTTGCTTTTTTATTTTTGTTTGTAATATACCTTTCTGATTCTCAATGTACTTTGATCCTTTATGAATGAAATGAAAAGACTTTTCCCTCAGTGGCCTGATTCATTTTCTCCTTTAGTGCTCTTTTATGGCCTGTAGTCGATTGATGTAGATGAATATATACCAGCCACTTCTCAACTAGGAAGAATGCTTAGTCCTGATGTGAGTCCTCAAGTTCGCCAGACCTTTGTAAGAATTTACAAATCGCTGCGATTGAGGAATTAGCGTTTCATAGATCAGACGGAGCTCGTTGCTAAACTGAAAGACAAGCTTCAGGAAATGGAAGAATTTGGAGCTTCTGTTCAAGAGGAAGTGAACACTCTGAGAGCAAGACTCCTCGATGCTACTGAGATTAACCAAGTTGGAAAAGTTCTGTAAACAGGAAAACGAGTCCTTAAGGAGGGAAGTGTTGCGCCTCAGGGAGCATGCGCCGAGCACTGCGCCTCGTATTTTAAGAGGTTTCTCCTCATCATGAGCTGGCACAGGACCAAGCGATGCTCCTCCGGTGCTGCGAGGTTCTACCCCATCGACTGTTCCGCGAGTTGGTACAAATGTAAGAAGCCCAGCTAGGGAGATGGATGAGCTCTGTGAAGATATTCGTCGAGCATATGTTATTACTGCTGGGCTTCAAAGGGATGTCACACGGCTGAGGCATCTGTTTAAGAGAGGACCTCGGCGAGTATGGGCCGATGGTTACGACCAAGGTTGGGTAGATGCTCCGACGAGGCTGACAGAGTTTGAAGAGCTCGCATTCATCAGGGGATGGTTGAGTGCCCTTAGGGAGCTGCAAGTTCTAAGGAACTCAATACTCTGGTACCGTTACGAGATCTCTTCTTCCACTTTAAGGCCTAACCCCTTCAGAAGGGATGATCGGTGGATCCCAATTGATGCCATCCCCCGGTAGCTGTTAGAGTCAGATACGAATGAGGTCGAGGAGGAATTAGCTCTTCATCTAGATGACGGTCGAAGAGCACAGGTGGTTGATTATTTTACTCAGAGGCCTCAGCCTCATTTGGATTTTACCAGTTGTAACTTTGTTGATGATACTAGAAACAACACCACCCTTCAAGGTGTTTGTGAGCTCAGTTCAATGTTAACAATGGCAGGATAAGAGAACATACACATATAGTAGAAGGAGGTGAGGAGAAGAGGATTCACACCGGAATATAAGTGGTTCAGCCAATCTGGCCTACGTCCACTGTGAAAGTGTATGATGTGTATCACTG
Organism: Sambucus nigra; assembly: GCA_949130495.1. Classification (NCBI taxonomy): domain Eukaryota; kingdom Viridiplantae; phylum Streptophyta; class Magnoliopsida; order Dipsacales; family Adoxaceae; genus Sambucus; species Sambucus nigra. The sequence goes on along the minus strand of OX422215.1, from coordinate 534,616,017 downwards.
TATGAGGGCTCTAATGGCCATGGATACAATCTCTTAAACTTTCTCTCTCTACTGTGTATTCGAATAGAGTTTCAGCTAGGGTTGCTAACTTCGAATTCTTTGCAAGGTAGAGGATGACCTCTATATATAGTACCTGGGGGTGTAATGTACCCCCCATGCATACAATGAGCATGTGTGTGTTGATCTAGCCAATCTGATGAAGACATCTGTCACTGTCACAGGTAGAGAATGATGATGAAATATTCCCCCCACGTGAGGGGAATGATTTTTTATAACTGAATTGTGTCCACGTGTCCTTGTCCACACATATTAATAATTGCTCGGCCTTCGTGCTGGGTCATGACCTCGACCTGGAAGAGTCCGAGGTTATTAAGGTCTAGATGCCCATCCTATCCGAGATGAGCCATCATGGTCTTGGCTTAAGTGAAGCCGAAGTAAAAAGGTCGGCCTGGGCCGAGGTTAGGTTGACATGTGCTTGGAACATTAGCCGATTCACAGGTGGGGTTGACCTTGGTAGTGGTACATCTCCTTGTAGCCTCGGCCTACCCCCGATCGAGGTTGCCATTCCCGATTGAGTTGATGAACTGTTGACCCCTTGAAGAGGTTGGTAACGGTGTCGGCCTGGGCCGACCCTAATATAGCCGAGGCGGTGAGTCACTGATTCAAGGCCTTTCCAACGTCAGCCATGCCCCCAGCCGAGGTTGATGTCTCTGGGCCGATGTGACACTTAGGGCATATCAATCACCCCCCAGCCCTTAGTTACATGTGAGAGGAGGTGACTGGGGGATTTCTTCACCTCCGAGGTCTTTCTTCTATGTGTCAATGCTCATTTGACACTTGTCCATTGCTAAAGTGAAGCGTGCCTGACAAGTATGTGATGTCAGCCGTCCTTTGGGGCTCCCAAGGCAATGATGGGCCTTGGGAAGCGTGCAATAAATTTAGGGGTTTAAACCCTCTTTTCTTCTTTATTTCTCTCATTTCTGGCACAACTCATTTCAGCAACTTTCTCTCTCTAGGAAAGCTTTGGTTCGAGGCATTTTGGTTGGTGATTCATCGTAGTGTCTTCCTTCTCTCCTACTATTTCGTCTTCAGGTATCCTCTGCCATACTTTTCTCTTTATTTTCCCTGTTTTCCCCTTACTTGTGTATTTTTCGGTGAGTTTTGGAGATTTCCGTCGAGGTCTCCATACTTTCAGGCGAACTTCTCTTGCTCTAGGTTTGGTAGTTTGATCCTTAGATTGCATTATTCCATCAACCAGTCCTGTTTGTAGTTTTAGGAGAGTTGTAAGTGTAGGTTCTGCCTCTTATGCTCAGACCCCTCTACCAACTCTTAGAGGAGTTCCCTTCTCTCCGAGAGAAGACTTTAGAGAAAATTAGGCAAATAGAAAGAGCGCAGGAGGAAGCTCGTAGGTCAGAGGAATTCCCCCTCAGACCTATTTTTCCCCCGCTTCTGAAGGTAGTATACCCTGAACTAGGGGTGGCCATAGGCCCGAGGCCCGCCAAGCGCGCCCAACCCGCCCAATAAAAAAATAGGTCTTGGGTAAGGTAAATAGGCCCGCAAAGCGGGCTTGGCAAAATTTTATAGGCCCGATTTTTTTTCGGGCGGGCTTGGGCATGAGTTCTTAAGCCCGATGAGGCCCGGCCCGGCCCGAGGCCCGAAATATATATATATATATATATATATATATATATATATATATATCTGTGGGGGGGGGGGGGACTTCTATAAATATAAAAACGTATACCAAGTCTTTTCATGTAAAGTGAGAAACTTTATATATGGACTTTGTAATATATGGAGTTTAAAACAGATTTTTAATTAAAAAAATTGGTCTTTAAATAAAAAAATAGGTATTTTAATTTTAAAAAAAATCTATTAATTAACATAATAGGGCCCGATCGGGCGGGCCTGGGTAAAGAGCTTTGAAATCTGGGCGGGCTTGGGATTACATAATAAGGCTCGATCTAGGCCCGAGCGGGCTTGGGATAACACTTCATTTTTCAAGCCCGGCCCGAGCCCGACCGGGCCTGCCCAGGCCCGGCCCACGGCCACCCCTACCCTGAACCATCAGAGCCCGCTAACCAAGCCGAGGTACCTGCTGAACCCTTACCAATGTCTGAGTCTGAGTCTTCCACATCAGACCCCATGTCTGTGAACTCTTTCCAAGAGGCTATGGACTTCTCAAATCAACAAGATCAGGTCCCTGATCAAGCAGAGGTCTCGAGTCGGGTCTCGTCTCATAAAAATTTAAGCACATTGTCCTCTTCCTCTGAGGTTGAGATTGTCAAACCAAGCGTGGTTATTCCACCAATACTCGACGCCATTCCCCTATCGACCGTCACAGGGGCTGAGTTTGCTCAGAGGTTCCTAAATAACCCTCCAACGTCTGCTTCGACCGGCGTTGAGCTAAATAATGACGATGATGATGATGCTGAGAGCGATGTCGACATTTCTGAGGCGACCGAGATTGAGAGTACAGTTAGTGAGGTCGACCTTCTTTGCTTCAGATACCTATACTCCATCATCCCCTCCATAAAGCTCAGGAGACCTTTGAGGGAAGAAAGGGCCTACCACGGCCAAGAAGGTGAGTTCTGTTTGTACGAGCAAATGTTTAAGTTAGGCTTTCATTTGCCCATCCATCCCATCATTAGGTCCATCCTAGCCTACATCAATTTGGCCCCCTCCCAGTTGTCACCTAATGCTTGGAGAATAATAATTGGGGTCATCGTCTTATGGAGGGTTGTTCACCACTCAGACCTTCCAATCCAGGTCTTTGTGGGTTACTATGTCCCTTCGTCTGCCAAAAATCATCCAAGCTATTACCACTTTGTAGCTTGAAAACCTGAGAAGAAGATGCTCCAGATAACTCAGACTTCTAATCACAACTAGAAGCCTCGTTATTTATTTGCCCCAGGTCCATGGGAATTTGGTCCATGTGCCCCCTCTTCAACACTTGAGCCGCGAATGCCCATAAGATGGGGTAAGGTCATAATGTCTGCCAAGGCCGACCCTGGTCTAAGTCTGCAAAACCTTTAGAAGGTCAAAGACCTTCAGGATCAAGGGATGCATGGTCTGCTCGTTAAATTTGAACACCTGATGACCCCCCACTACCTCTGTGAGACTGGTTTAGGGGGAAGTCCTCTCACAGAGTTTGGTAAGCTTTTTATTATTCAAGTTATACCTCTGAGTTCATGCATGTCTGACTCTCTAACTCAGACCTTTCTATTTTACAGAGCGCCCAAAGGGGATATCAGACGAGCTTTGGGAAATGGCAGCACCGAGTCTGACAAGGCTTGCTAAGAAGGCAAGTTTGAATGCTCCTCCTCCTGCTTCAACCTCAAAGGCTTAGGTCATAAAAAAGAGAGGTGCTACTGACCCTGCCCCTGAAGATCAGAGGCAGAAGAAGAAAGGCAGGGATTCTGCCATCCCCATATCCTCTGCAGATGCGTTGGCGGCTCATATAGAGCAACTGAAGATCAATGACAGCATCATTGGCCACAGTCTGCAGGCACTGGATGCTATCGGCTCTACCATGACCGAGGCTGACAAGCATTTTTGCAGGTCCATGGACACACCTCTACTGATTGAGTTCGGCCTCCACAGGTCAATTCAGGTATGACTTCATATTTTTGTATAGCTTCAAAGTGTAACCTCTGATTGGAATTTCAACTCATATACACGACCACATTATTTGCAGGGCCTGGTTGCCATGCATCATCTCTCCAATTGGACTCTGAGGAAGTTACCCCTCACCCAGAAGGGTCAAGAGGCCGAGAAGGTGCAGAACTCTCTGAATGCAGAGGTCGACCACTTGAAGTCTGCATTTAATGGGTCTGATAAGAAGTTGAAGGAGCTGGAGAAAGAGATCTCCATGCTTAAAAATGACCATGTTGTGGCTCTGAAGGCCAAGGACGATGTTCTCCAGCAAAAGTTCTACTTTGCGGTGAAGGCAGCCCTTGAAAATGCCTCTGAGGAGATTTTAGCAGACTATAAATCTCGGACGAGTTCATGAGCTTTGGTTTCGAATACCTTGAAAGAGGTATCAAGGCTACTGTCAAATGGGCAGCTGCCAAAGAGAAGGAGGCAGGGAGTCTGAAGGCCTCTGACTTCATATGTCTGGGTTTTGCTGATCCTCAGTTTGCCCAAGCACTTCAGGAGGTTGAAGAGGAGGTCGCTGCCCCTGCAGATACTGTGCCCCTGGACGGTACAGAGACAGGCAGAGATAATCACGACGATGATGAGGCCGAGGTGATAAACATTGGCCAGGAAAATCAGGCCGAGGGTGCCAGCACTCTTCCTTCTAATCCTTAGGCTTAATTGTGAAGCTTTATTTTATAACCCCTGACTGTTTGTAATCTCTGAAGAACATTATTAACTCATACTTTTGGAATCTTACAATTGTATGCAACCTCTGAGGAGGATTTTCACTTCACTTGTTTTGTTGAATGCTTCTTTGTCATGTGATGTTTTAGCTCTGAAGTCTTGTTGCAATGATGTCTGTTTAAACTTAATCAATAGTCTCACCTCAGACCTTGTCACCACAGTGATGTTATAAGATCTGAGGTCATCAACTAAGATGTTATCCTCACAATTAATTTCATCAAATTAATGATGTTAAGGGTCAGAGGTCATCCAAGTATGATGTTTGACCTCAGACCTTATCACCACTTAATGATGTTATAAGGGTCTGAGGTCATCACATACGATGTTATCCTCACAATTAATTTCACCAAATTAATGATGTTAAGGGTCTAAGGTCATCTAAGTATGGTGTCGGACCTCAGACCTTGTCACCACTTAATGATGTTATAAGGGTCTGAGGTCATCACCTAAGATGTTATCCTCATAATTAATTTCACCAAATTAATGATGTTAAGGGTCTGAGGTCATCCAAGTATGGTGTTTGACCTCAGACCTTGTCACCACTTAATGATGTTATAAGTAGGGGTGGCCATAGGCCCGAGGCCCGCCAAGCCCACCCAACCCGCCCAATAAAAAAATAGGGCTTGGGTAAGGTAAATAGGCCCGCAAAGCGGGCTTGGCAAAATTTTATAGGCCCGATTTTTTTTCGGGCGGGCTTGGGCATGAGTTCTTAAGCCCGATGAGGCCCGGCCCGGCCCGAGGCCCGAAATATATATATATATATATATATATATATATATATATATATATATATATATATATATATATATATATATATGTGGGGGGGGGGGGGGGGACTTCTATAAATATAAAAACGTATACCAAGTCTTTTCATGTAAAGTGAGAAACTTTATATATGGACTTTGTAATATATGGAGTTTAAAACAGATTTTTAATTAAAAAAATTGGTCTTTAAATAAAAAAATAGGTATTTTAATTTTAAAAAAAATCTATTAATTAACATAATAGGGCCCGATCGGGCGGGCCTGGGTAAAGAGCTTTCAAATCTGGGCGGGCTTGGGATTACATAATAAGGCCCGATCTAGGCCCGAGCGGGCTTGGGATAACACTTCATTTTTCAAGCCCGGCCCGAGCCCGACCGGGCCTGCCCAGGCCCGGCCCACGGCCACCCCTAGTTATAAGGGTCTGAGGTCATCACCTACGATGTTATCCTCACAATTAATTTCACCAAATTAATGATGTTAAGGGTCTGAGGTCATCCAAGTATGGTGTCGGACCTCAGACCTTATCACCACTTAATGATGTTATAAGGGTCCGAGGTCATCACCTATGATGTTATCCTCATAATTAATTTCACCAAATTAATGATGTTAAGGGTCTGAGGTCATCCAAATATGGTGTCAGACCTCAGACTTTGTCACCACTTAATGATGTTATAAGGGTCTGAGGTCATCACCTAAGATGTTATCCTCATAATTAATTTCACCAAATTAATGATGTTAATGGTCTGAGGTCATCCAAGTATGGTGTTTGACCTCAGACCTTGTCACCACTTAATGATGTTATAAGGGTCTGAGGTCATCACCTATGATGTTATCCTCATAATTAATTTCACAAAATTAATGATGTTAAGGGTCTGATGTCATCCAAGTATGGTGTCTGACCTCAGACCTTGTCACCACTTAATGATGTTATAAGGGTCTGAGGTCATCACCTAAGATGTTATCCTCATAATTAATTTCACCAAATTAATGATGTTAAGGGTTTGAGGTCATCCAAGTACGGTGTTTGACCTCAGACCTTGTCACCACTTAATGATGTTATAAGGGTCTGAGGTCATCACCTAAGATGTTATCCTCATAATTAATTTCACCAAATTAATGATGTTAAGGGTCTGAGGTCATCCAAGTATGGTGTCTGACCTCAGACCTTATCACCACTTAATGATGTTATAAGGGTTTGAGGTCATGACCTACGATGTTATCCTTATAATTAATTTCACCAAATTAATGATGTTAAGGGTCTGAGGTCATCCAAGTATGGTGTCTGACCTCAGACCTTGTCACCACTTAATGATGTTATAAGGGTCTGAGGTCATCACCTAAGATGTTATCCACATAATTTCTACCATTAGAGCACAATGAAGCAAGAATCGTCATGGAAACTGATCTTTTATTAATACCCTCTTCATAAGATGGTACATTTACATAACTCTTTGCAACATCATATGTAATACTTTTTTAGATGATCAGTATTCCAGGGGTTAGTGAAAGGTTCCCCTTCTAAGTTTTCTAGCCTATAGGTCCTGGGCACAACCTCTTATGTTACTTTATAGGGACCATGCCAGTTTGGGTGGAGCTTGTTTATTTTCTGCAAGGTCTTCTTCAGTACTAAGACTCCCACGGTGATGGGCCTTGACTTCACCCTCTGATTGTAGAATTTTGCTGCTCTCTGCTGGTAAGCTGCTTGTCTAATTTATGCGTCTTCTCTTCTCTCTTAAATCAGATCTAAGTCTAGTCTCCTCTCTTCCTCATTTTTATCAGGGTCATAGGTCTGAACCCTATGAGTAGGGAGTCCCACCTCTGTTGGTATGACGGTCTCTGAGCCATGTGCGAGCATGAACAGGGTTTCTCCTGTTGGTGTCCTTGCCGTGGTTCTGTAGGACCATAACACGACGTAAACCTCTTCAGTCCATTTTCCATTCACTTCTTCTAACCTCTTCTTGATTCCATCGAGGATTATTCTATTCGTGACCTCGATCTGACCGTTTGCCTGTGGTCGGCCAGGAGATGAGAAGAATTGCTTTATCCCAACTCTTAGGCAATACTTTTCTAAAGAGGAGTTCTTGAACTGGGTTTCATTATCTGAGATGAGAGTGTTCGGGACGCTATGTCTGCATATGATGTTCCTCTAAATAAATTGGAAGGTCTTCTGTTCTTTGATTGTTATCATCGGCTCTGCCTCCACCCACTTGGAGAAGTAGTCAATGGCCACTATCAGGAATCGATAACTGTTGGCAGCTCTTGGTAGGGGTCCTACTAAGTCAATTCCCCATACTGCAAATGGCCATGGAGAGGTTATTGACGTCATAGGTTGATGAGGTTGATGAGGAATAGTGGAGAATCTCTGACATTTATTGCACCTCTTCACGTAAGCTGTGGCATCTTTGGCCAGGGTTGGCCACCAGTAACCCTGGGTAATAATTCTCTTGGCCAATGGTCTTCCTCCTATGTGACTGGAGCAAGAGACCTCGTGAACTTCCTGTAAGATGCGGGAACTTCAGTGGGATGCACACATCTGAGGAGAGGTAACAGAAATCCCTTCTTGTACAGGACGTCTCCTACTATGGAGAACTTGGCAGCCATATTTCTCAATTTCCACCTCTCTAGCTTGGATTCGGGTAGCTCTCCCTCTTTGATGTATCTGATGAGGGGGTCCATCCATTAGTCCCCTAGGTTCAAATTGAGACAAGGGTTGGATACCTCTTCTTCTTCAATGGTCGCCTTTGCTAAGACCTCAACTGGAATTGTCCTTCTGATGTCTGTCTTCGTCGCCGAGGCTAACCTTGCTAATGCATCTACGTGGCTGTTACTTTGTCGGGGTACTCTCTTCAGTTTTTTCTCTTTGAAATATTCTAACATCGTTCTCACCCTCTTAAGATACCTAGCCATTCTTTCGTCTTTGGAGTCATAGACTCCCAATACTTGATTGACAACTAACCTTGAGTCGCTATGAAGTAGGAGTCATCTTACTCCCAGAGTCTTTGCCAATGAGAGACCTGCTATCATGGCCTCATACTTTGACTCGTTGTTAGATGCCTGGAAGTTGAATCTCAGTGCGTATTCAATGTTGGCACCATCTGGGGCTGAGAGAATCAGCCCTGCACCGCTTTCGTTATCACAGGAAGAACCATCAATGAAGAGATTCCAAATGTCTATATCCTATGAGAAGGCCCCTTCTGACATGATTCCTTATTTGAAGAGGTACCGATCCTCCTCGTTCTCCGCTACTCCGCTCATTATCTTTTTGTATACGGCCTCTTCCTGGTTTTGAAAGACGTTTGGTGCAACCTCTTCCAGTTCTCGAAAGACCTTATTATTTGACCCTTCAACATCCTCTAGGTCATTCTCTGCCTCGGCCTCTTTCCATGTGAACTCAACAACAAAGTTTGCGAGAGCCTGCCCTTTGATGGCTGCCCTAGGTTGATAAGCAAGGTCATACTCTCCCAAATCAATAGCCCAGGTCATTAATCTTTTGGACTTCTCCGGTTTACGTAGAACCTATCTTAGTAGGGAATCGGTGAGGACGACTATGGAATGGGCTTGGAAGTAGGGCTTCATTTTCCTTGAGGCATGTATCAAGGCATAGGCCAATTTTTCCATACTAGGGTAATTTTGCTCAGACCCTTGAAGCTCTTTACCGTTGAAATACACAGGCCTTTGGGTTCCAACGTCTTCCCGCATTATGGCTGCACTGATTACCGATTCGAAGACTGCTAGATACACGTACAATTTTCTCCTACTATGGGCCGAGATAACAACAAGGGAGAACTAAGGTAAGACTTTAGTTGGTTAAAAGCTTTTTCGTACTCTTCATCCCACTGGTAGGCCTTTCTAAGCACTTTAAAGAACTAAAGACACTTATCCGTTGCTCTGGAAATAAACCTGTTGAGTGCGGCCACTCTCCCCGTGAGTCTTTGGACGTCCTTGATACTCCTCGGTGTCTTCATATCAAGCAAAGCCTTAATCTTCTCTGGGTTTTCTTCGATTCCTCTTTGATTGGCGATGAATCCAAGAAACTTCCCAGCTCCTACCCCGAAGACACACTTCGCTGGGTTGAGTTTCATTTTGTACAAGTCCATAGTATCAAAGGTCTTTTCAAGGTCTACCACATAAGTGCAGGCCTTTAAGCTCTTCGTCATCAGATCGTCTACATACACCTCCATAGTCTTGCCTATTTGATCTTCAAACATCTTATTAACAAGACGTTGGTATGTTTCCCCCATATTTTTCAGATCGAAGGGCATCAATTTGTAACAGTACGTCCCTTTATCGGTAATGAAGGCTGTCTTCTCTGAGTCTTTCGCATCCATAAAGATCTGATTATAGCCTGAATATGCGTCCATGAAGCTCATGAGCTCGTAACCTGCAGTAGCATCTACCATCTAATCTATTCGAGGTAAGGGATAGCTGTCTTTTGGGCAATACTTGTTCAGGTCAGTGAAATCAACACATATTCTCCACTTCACATTGGCTTTGGGCACGATGACTGCATTTGACAACCACTCTGGGTATATGACTTCTCTTATAAACTCAGCCTCTTCTAATTTTTTAACTTCTTCCCAGATGGCGTCGTACTTCTCCCTGGAGTAAACTCTTCGTCTTTGTTTGATAGGCCTGGCATCTTTGGCCACGTTGATCTTGTGACTCATAACCTCAGGGTTGATTCCGGGCATGTCTGCGTGACTCCAAGCGAAGACACTCTGCCTCTTCCTCAGGAAGTTTATCAGCTCTTCCTTGATTTCCATATTTAGGGCTTTGCCGACCTAGATGGTTTTTTTCGGTTTGTCCTTATTGATGACGATGGATTATACCTCTTCCGCGGCCTCTCCCTTCTTCAACTTTATTTCATCTCTTGGGTCCAATGTATCAATGCTATAAGTGGTGGTTGCCCTCTTATGCGCCTCTCTCTCCTCGGGCGAGTTGAAGTAGCATTCTCGTGCTATGGTCTGGTCACCTTGCACTTCCCCTACCCCATAGGGGGTCAGGAATTTTAGCATCTGGTGGACCGTCGACGGCACAACTTTAAACTCCTTAAGGGCCACTCTTCCTATGATGAGGTTATAGGCCGAGAAGACATTTTCATCCGTTACAAAAAAATTTATCTTCCGAGTTAACCTCTTAGGCCACTCGTCACCCATTCGTACGTCCATCTCATACATGCCCAATGGGTGGACCTTTTCGCCGCTGAAGCCCATTAAAGGGTGATGATAGGGTACCAGCCTAGCTCTGTTAAGACCTAGGCTCTTGAAGCAAGGTCAAAACATCACGTCTACCGAACTCCCCCCGTCCACGAGGATCCTCTGCACCTCGCATCCATGCACCCTTGTTTTTATTACCAAAGGGTCATCATGCAGGGCTAAGATACCTTTGAAGTCGATCCTGGATAACCCAACTATAAGAGTGTCCATGTCCACCTTCTTTCTCTTCTGCGCTGTATCAGAAGACGTTAGATTTACAACTTCAAGTTTGGCCACTGACTTGGCCTCTGCCACATGAGCTTTCCTGTCAGCCACTTCAAAGCCACCTCCCGCAAGTCCTCCGCATATGGTATCAACACCAAAGGAGATCATGCCAACCCTCTTCACCGGGGTGTTGTCATCTTTCGGCGAAAGGTCCGTATCCTCTTCATCATCATCTTCTGAGTTATTACCTCTTCTAGATGGGACATTATCACGGCATCTGTCATTTCTCCTCTTCTTAGGGTCATCTCTTCCCCCTTTAGGAGCTTTGCCATCAACATACTTCCTCAGCTTTCCGGATTTTAACATCTTCTCAATCTCATCCTTCAAGGCAAAGCATCTGTCTGTAACATGGCCATGATCCTGGTGGAACTCACACCATAAGTTTTTATTCCTTTTATGCCGAGGGGCCTTCAGTTTTCTGTCCATCTTAGAGTCCTATCATTCTTGATCTCGTTGAGGATATGCTCACAACTCACGGTTAGAGGAGTATAGTGAGCGAACTTGTCATCGGGTGACCTCTTCTTTCCATCTTTCTTTCTTTGGGACTTCCCGCTACTACCGCGGTTCTCATCCTCATACTTGGCGGCCATTGCCTCTTCGGCATTCATAACTTTTCCCGTAGTTACAAGTAGCTCTGCCATAGACCTGGGAGGGTCTTCCGCGAGTTTCCATAATAATTTCCCTTTCTGAAGACCTTCTATGAGGGCGGTCATGGATATACTCTCTTCGTAATCTTTAACCTCAAGTTTCTCTTTATTTAACCTCGCGATGTAGTCCCTTAGTCTCGCATCCTTGCCTTGCTTGACATACAGTAGATGAGTGGTCTTCTTTTGAGGTCTTACCCCAAAGTAGAAGTTGTGAATGAATCGTTCGGCCAAGCCCTTGAAGTTCTCAATTGAATTCTTTAGAAGAGAGGTAAACCAGCTGTGTGCTGCTCGTGTCAGAGTCCCAGAGAAAGCCCTACACTTCATCTCATCAGGTATCGAGTAGATGTTCGCTGTTGACTGATACATCTCAATGTGATGTACAAGATTGGTGCTACCGTCATACTTGGGATACACCACGGGTGGTTTGAACTTAGCAGGGGTCGGGAAGCTCACTATCTTAGCCACAAATGGAGAGTCCTCTGAGAAACCTCTTTGCAATGGGTCCCGTCTCTTAATGAGGTCTCCTATCTTCTCCTTAAGACGTTGGATAGAGTCATTCCATGGTCTCCTACCGTCAGCCTGGCCGAGGATATCCTAAGCCACCTCCAAAGGATGGACTGAGGGTTCCCCAGCCGCAGCACAATGTCTGCTGTTGACCTCTTCTTGATCTCTGCCTCTTCCCGCACGGGGTCGTCCTTGGTGAGGCGACCTTGACCATCTCCTCTCTATGAGCCAGCTACACTTCTCGACCTTGATAACCTCTATCTTAGGTCATTTACTGGGCCCAACCTCTCAAAGGCCGACCCTTTGCTCAATCGATCAAAAGTTGATCCTCGTTGTTGGGCCTCTTCACCTCTTCTGCCACCACAACCTCGGCTCTGCTGAAGAGGATGTACCGTATTATTCGAAACCTTATACGACTCCCAATAATCTTTCGGGACCTCTTTCTCCTCTAGTTCGCCATACCTGTCCTCCGGGAAAGGGTTTCCTTGCCTCCTCAGGCGTAAGTGCCTAGGGTCAGCAACATTCCTCCTCCGCTGGGGTGCAGGTTGGTCCTTTATTGGTGCCTGGGGTGGTCCCCTAGCGTCATGATGAGGCTGGGGAGCCGCCGAAGTGATCATTTCTGGTGAAACTCCAGGTGGCCTCATCATAGTTTGGCTGAGCTGTGCAAACTGCTCCTACATAGCTTGTTGCATTACAGCCAAAGATCTCAAGGCTGCAGCCACCTCCGCTATTTCGGACTGGGGCGGTGCCTGGATGGAACTAGGTCCTCCTGCTTCAGGCGGTGGTAACTCTGGTGCTATATGCTAACACTAAAGAGCTTGAGTAGCAGATGAGCTTTATACCTTACAGGACCTCTTTCAATGGTGAAACAACTCAGCACAAGGGGGGAGGCCTGGTTCACCACCAGAGTCTTCGATGAGATTGATCGAATAAAGACGAAGAGACAGCTTCTCCTTCGCACAGACGGTGCCAAAATGATGATGCTAGAAATAACACCACCCTTCAAGGTGTTTGTGATCTCAGTTCAATGTTAACAATGGCAGGATAAGAGAACATACACATATAGTAGAAGGAGGTGAGGAGAAGAGGATTCACACCGGAATATAAGTGGTTCAGCCAATCTGTCCTACGCCCACTATGAAAGTGTATGATGTGTATCACTGTATGAGGGCTCTAATGGCCATGGATATAATCTCTCAAGATTTCACAAAGTTTCAGCTAGGGTTGCTAACTTCGGATCCTTTGCAAGGTAGAGGATGACCTCTATATATAGTACGTGGGGGGTGTAATGTACCCCCCATGCATGCAATGAGCATGTGTGTGTTGATCTAGTCAATCTGATGAAGACATTTGTCACTGTCACAGGTGGAGAATGATGATCAAATATTCCCCCCACGTGAGGTGAATGATTTGTTATAACTGAATTGTGTCCACGTGTCCTTATCCACATATGTCAATAAGTGCTCGGCCTTCGTGCTGGGTCATGACCTCGGCCTAGAAGAGTCCGAGGTTATTAAGGTCTAGCTGCCCATCCTATCCGAGATGAGCCATCATGGTCTCAGCTTAAGTGAAGCCGAGGTAAGAAGGTCGGCCTGGGCCGAGTTTAGGTTGACATGTGCTTGGAACATTGGCCGATTCACAGGTGGGGTTGACCTTGGTAGTGGTATGTCTCCTTGTAGCCTCGGCCTACCCCCGGCTGAGGTTGCCATTCCCAATTGAGTTGATGAACTGCTGACCCCTTGAAGAGGTTGGTAGCGGTGTCGGCCAGGGCCGACCCTAATATGGTCGAGGCGGTGAGTCACTGATTCAAGGCCTTTCTAACGTCGGCCATGCCCCCGACCGACGTTGATGTCTCTGGGCCGAGGTGACACTTAGGGCATATCATCTGTGTACATATGTAATGAAGTAATGTAATATTGATGTTTTGGGCTATTTCGTCGATTAAACATAGGTCGTACATTCTTGTTATAAAAATGATGAAGTAATACCATATCTATGTTTTGGGCGAACTCGTCGACTAAACATGTGTTCTATATTTTTTACGTCATTTATTCTTTGCTTAATAATCTTGAGCCTCTCTTAGCCGACTAGATTGGTAAGTTTGCATTATCGAGTAAGTGTCCCTCCAGTCCAGTATGCTTATGAGATACCATTCTGCCTTACTTTACCTCCTAGGTCGTGTCGTCACACTCCCTTAGGCCTAAGTGTGGAAATTGGCGAGGACACACCTGGTGTTAGATGCTCTATCCGATCAGGGTTTTGTTAACCAAACATTGTTTGGCGACCAATTTGACTTGGCCATATTGCCTAAGAATCTCCTGTAGGGCTTCATATATTTCCAGGTGCAATGCTAAGATGTTATTCGTGTTTTATAACGAAAACCTGAGGAGGGTGTTTTCCCTACTATCGCGTCTTGAGTAGTGTACTTGTCACTTGGAAAGGGTGTGAAAGTTATAAAGTTGATATATTAACTAACTGATAGAATGCAACTGCCAAACAATTTTTATTATTCACAAGTAAATGAGCTGTTAGTTTCATAAATCTGGTATAAGAAGAAAGAAAAAACTAAAAATAGAATCTCTTAAGATTGGCTGCATTCCATGCTCGGGGTATCTCTCTGCCCTCCAGCATTTCTAAATGATAGGCTCCTTGCAGATCATCTCTTGTTATCTTGAATGGTCCTTCCCAGTTTGGCCCCAACTTTCCATCTGATGGTTTTACTGCGCTGCCAAGGACTTCTCTTAGGACATAGTCTCCAGCTCGGAATGCCCTTGGATTGACCTTCTTGTTATAGTATTTTGTGAGTTGTTGTTGATAGCTCGCTAATTTCACTCTAGGCAAGCTCTCTGCGTTCGTCGGTTAGGTCGAGTTCAGTGAGCAATGCTGCATCATTCTGGCCTGGTCGACAAGGGTGGACCTCATAGTTGGTAGGCCTGCTTCTAATGGGATGATCTCTTCCATTCCATACGTTAGTGAGAATTGGGTTTCCCCCGTTTCCCGACGTGGGGTAGTGCGGTAAGCCCACAGAATATGGGGAAGTTCGTTTACCTATGCGCCTTTGGCTCGCTCTAATCGTTTCTTTAACCCATCGATCACTGTTTTATTGGAAGCTTTGGCTTGACTGTTGCTCTGAGGATATGCCACCGAGCTAAAATAGTGCCTAATTCCGTGTTTATTGCAGAAGTTCTGGAAAGGGACGCTCTCGAACTGTGTTCCATTGTCCGTGATGATGGTTCTGGGGATTCCAAAATGGGTAATTATATTTTTCCATATAAATCTCATCATATCGGCATCTCGAATGTTTGCCAGTGGCTCTGCCTCAATCCATTTGGTGAAGTAATCCGTTGCGACCAACAGATACTTGTCGTTGCCGGCGGCAGTAGGACGTGGTCCTACGATGTCCATTCCTCATTGGGAGAAAGGGCATGGGCTGGTGAGTGATCTTAGGTCGTTGGCAGGTTAGTGAACCATAGGGGCGTGTAGTTGACATTTCTTGCACTTGCGAGCGTACACAGCCGAATCTTTTTGTATATATGGCCACCAGTAGCCTTCCTTCATAACTCAAAAAAATGGTGATCTTCCTCCAATATGGCTTCCACAGATTCCTTCGTGGAGCTCGTGTAGAATTTTCTCGACATCCCTCGGGTGAACACATTGTAGGTAAGGTCCGGAGAACGATCTCTTATACAGCTTGCCCTCAGGAGATAAGTGAAAGCGAGCAGCTTTGTTTCTTATCTGGTGAGAGGTCTTCCTATCGTTTGGAAGTGCGCCATCTTTCAAATAGTCCCTTTAAGGGTCCATCCAACTAGGTGCTGACTCAATCTGGAGCACATTGACACGACTCAGAAAGTGTCTCTAATGTGCATTCACTCTAGGCTCAAGTACAAGCCTGTCGCGTTAGTAATAAACCCGGTAAGTCGGGATCGTATCCATAGAGAAATAGGACAACAGAGTTGTGACGACGTTGGATAGATAAGGAAATCCTAACTCTGACTCTAAAAGAAAAAGAAAATTAATTTGATTTGTGGAATGACTACACTAGATGCGATTATGGAATTATGATAAGGTGCAATTATACTAAACTACCTAAAATACTGATAAAGACTGATTTGAAACTTTAAACTATAAATGAGAAAAACAGGACGGGAATACAATCCCCCAACCCTAGTTTATTGCAAGTATAATACTAGTCGTAAATTTAACTGATTAATTTGACGCGGAATTTAGTACTCCCAAGCATTACATATATGAGGTTCAAGCTCGCATCATACTTAATCTGAGGACGAGTAAATCGGTATTGCGATAGTTACACTCGAATTGCATTCTAAAGCATCCCGGTTACCCGAAAGCAAACGAGATTTAAAGATCTATAATTATCGTGTTCCAACACAATACGGTCGTAATCAATCACTAAATTCAGAGGATTAATGTTATACACTTGCAACTATCACATCAGGATGGGTTCATGTATCCCGACCTTAGAAAATCTAGCCTAACATGCTGAAAGTAATGAAAACAATTTTTTATGTCCAGAAAATCATGATTAAACTAAGAAAAATTTGTCAAAAGATGTAAAAAAGAATTGGACTGAACTATTAATCCTACCAAAGTAGTATAAGCAGTAATTAAGAACACTTGCAATCACGGAATTCTGAACAATCTTCAACTTTGAAATTAAAAGAATAAAATATCTCTAAACTAGGGTTTTCTAGAAAGAAGGGAAAATTATATTAATTCTCCGTGATAAAAAATGATAATAACTTGGGTTTATATACCCTACAAAGTTTCAGGGGTTTTAGTTGCACTAGGACTCCCATTAAAGAAGGATAAGATTACAAAACTCGACACCCGGATCGGTCTGGGGCTTAGGCGGATCGGTCTGCCTTGAATGCAAACCGGTTCTTTTAATTCTGGGGTGGATCGATTCGTTTATTTTTATCTTTCTTCTGTTTGCTTTCGATCCGGGGTCTTCTGAAGTATGGCACAGCGGACCGGTCTGCCTATTTAACTTTTTTTTCTCAATTTTGACTGCTCATATCTTTCATTCCGGGACTCCGATTAAGGTGCCGTTTCTTCCTATGTTCTCATGAACTTGATATCTTTAACTTCTCTTTAGGTGCCTCATCCGAATTCTGGGTAAAAATTTCACTTTTGACCTTTTGACTTTTCCTTCTTTTCTTTCTTGATTCTTCCGATTTCTTTCTTTTATTTTTGACATTAAATACCTGTAAAATTAGTACGAAATACCAGAAACTCGGTGTACTTGTTAGGATAAGTCAGTAGCAAGATAATGAGATAACATCAATTCGATTACATTGTTTGAAGTGCTAAATAGTATGTAGATTGTAAAGAAGACTATTTGACTTTACCCCTTCTTTCTTTGTTTTTTTATCCAAATTGGGGGGTGTTACTATTGCCAGATTGAAATGTCATAAAATGCATCAATAGTTTTTTATTCTAATATAGAATAATGAAATTCGACTAGATACTAGACATAAGTAATCGGGGAATAGAACGGATAAATGCGGGAAACAAATAATTCTAGGAGGGATTATTCGTCTTCCTAGTCTTCGACACAAGAAAAGGAATTTTCCACACCTCTTTCTTGTGTCGAAATAATAATGATTCTTGATTCTGTTCGTCAAAGATTCCTAGTCTTAATTTCTATTCCTAGTCTTAATACATAATTTATTTTCAATAAATTCTTGAAAGATTTGTTAGAATCCGATCCAACAGGGCTTCTTAGTGAAAATGGGATTCTCGGGAGATATAAAAAGATACAAAACTCTATATCTATCTATATTTTCTATATTTGAATTCTATATACATACGTAAGACGGGAAGAGGAAATTCGTTTTATTTGCCTAATTTCACGAAACGAAGAATTCACTCTTTTATCTTGTTGATAGAGGCTTCTTAATTAGTAAGCAGGAATATAGATAAAAAAAAGAGTTATCCGCAACTTTTGATTCTTTCTACAATTCGATCTTATGTCAACAAAGAAAATTCCATTCGTCTGATTTTGACTTGGATTCCGATAAACTAACTACTTGTTTACTACAAATAAAATAATGGAAC
This sequence comes from Sambucus nigra, assembly GCA_949130495.1. Taxonomy (NCBI): domain Eukaryota; kingdom Viridiplantae; phylum Streptophyta; class Magnoliopsida; order Dipsacales; family Adoxaceae; genus Sambucus; species Sambucus nigra. Next base: position 534,598,161 of record OX422215.1, on the reverse strand, counting down.
TTAGTGTTCTACTTGATTGAATTTTGATTCAAAGGAAAGAAAGAGTAAAAGTAATTAAATTAAAGGGATAAATTGGGAAGAATTTATGCCTAATCAAACCCTCATAACTTAGAACTTTGCGCGTCCCGAGCAATGTACAAGAATCCTAGCAAGGCTCAACTCTTGAAAAATATTTTATTGGGATAGAATACCTTTTTCGTGAGCAAGTGATTGCATTTAGCATATGCAACAAGCCTTTAAACTCCTAGGTCACCCTAGTAGGACGAGTTGTGTCTCGTGAGGGTTTGCAGAGAATATACCCACAAAATTCGACTCAAAGAAAAATCAAAATACTTAAAAATTGTATAAATCCAACTTTCCCAGAAAATAGTCATAATCAAGTCATATGTACAAGTCTCAAACCGTAGTGTGTGTGTGCGAAGACAGAAATATAACTGCCAATTTCCACTGATGGATCATTACGTTACTTACCCGAAAATTCATTTTGATTTCAAATTCTCACGGAATCCTCTCACAAACGAATCTCTCGAATTATGACTATTCTCTCAGTATGCGTGATATAAAGAGTAAGTGTAATGGACACAAAGTCACGCATACAAGAAGAAAGACGAAAATTTTATAGTAATAGGATCTCATCAACGGATTACGGTTTTAAAAATGGGAACATTGCCTCTTTTTCGCGCATTCAATCTCTTTTATTATCTTTTGGTGTATTAGCTCTCCATGCGATAACCAATTTCGCAATTTAGACTCGGTTAGGACTTTTTCGGGTTTTAAGGTATATGGGGTAAAATGAAAATGGTAGGAAGGATTGGAATTGGAAAAGTCATTTATGATGTCCATTTGTGCTTTTTTCGGGCTATTGCTCATTTTTTTTCTTCTTTTTCTCTATTTTTTTTCCACTTATTTTCTTGCTATTTTTGTTGAGCGTATCTATTTTTTCTTTCCCCTTTTTATGCACTTTTGGACTTAAATTCTGAATTTTTCCATTTTTCGCAATTCCGGGCTATTTGGGTTTTTCGGGTTGTCAAACGAAAGGAAAAATTATTCGGCTCAAGTTGGGTTACAAAAGGGATAATTTTTCGCATATTTTTCTGGCTAATATTTTTGGGTGACAAACGAGGGCCTACTTCATTGTCCAAAATGCCAATTGCGTTACCATATGCGTCTCGAGATAAATTTAAGTTTAGAGATCACTTTTGACACGTTTTTCAAAGCAATATCACACACGTTTTTCATAACCGATCAAAATGAAAGGATTGAGATCCTCGACGACTTTTTAAGCGCTGAAAAGAACTTTGAGTTAACAATTAACTCAGATTGATTTATAATTTTCACAAAGATGAAAGGCTCGAATCTCACCGAGTTTGTTAACCTCCACACTTATTCGTTAAGTCGTTAATTTTCGCAGAATTTCCATCTTTCGTCAATTTCGGCTTTGTGTATTTGAATTTTACAACTTGAGACTTTACACCGACTTTTAATGATATTTTTGTAAAATTTGAATTCTAATTTTTATTTATTTTGAACAAAATTATTTTTGATTTTTTCAAAATTTTATGATTTTTTTGGAAATTTATGGGCATTTTTGAAAATTTGTGAATTTTTAGAAATACGCACTTGTAACCCCCCCTAACTTAGACTTTTTCATTGGCCTCAAGCAAAAGGACTAAAATCTAAACAAGGCAAAATAATAAGTGCGATAAATAAAACAAATAAATGGTTAAAATGCAGAGTTTATAGAAAACAAAACTGTGGTACAATTACAGGGACCATGTGAAACAGGAAAAACAAATAAATACTGCCATAACCACATAAAGCTTCACTGGGGCAGGGGTTGGGAAGAACCGGGCGCGTCGGGGCCATAGGGGTCATAGAAATAGGATGGCAAGGGCTCGTTGGGATCCCCTTGGCGTCGGTATATGTTCGCTTGGAAACGGAACATCATGCTCGTATCACGACGGTAATCGGTCAAGAAGTTGCCGAATCTCGTCTCCAGCACCGCCATTCGGTTCGTGAGGTCGCTACCCGCCCACTCAAAATCAGGGTCATCTTCCTTGTCCGCACCTATATCCCCCATTTCTACATCAGCACCGGCTGCTTCTTCTTCCTCTTCTTCGCTCTCACTCGAGGCAGTTTCTTCCTTGCTGTCACTGCCCCGCCTCGCCTGAAGGACGACTAGCTGTTTGGCGCTCTTAGTGCGGGTTCCCTGTCCAAAAGGACCGGGAAGGAGAGTACGATCGATCGGCGCCACAATGCTAGCATCGTTGAGGATGGAGGTAATCAATCGTGCATATGGAAGTGGGGCTGCACCTTTCTCATCCAAGGTCGTGGTCATGATGTCGGCATATAGGGTTCGGGCCAAATGGATGGAAGTATGTGGATCAAATAGGTGATAGGTCAATGTGGCCTGACGAGGCCGCATCGCGGAATTGTTGGACGTTTGCAAAATATTGGCGCACACAATTTGAAAAGTGAGGCGCGCCTTCTCATTAAGGCGTCCAACGCCGACAGTTTGCCCCGTCCATGCAACATCCAGGGCAATGCGATCCATTATTATTTCTTTGGCGATCTGAGCGACATTCCTTGGATAGGTGAATTCTTGGACATCAGGAACATCGTATTCGGCCAACTTAGTCGTGAGAAGGGCCAATGAAAAGGGGATGACGGTACCTTCCACGTATGCTTAAGCCTCAAATTGGCTCGTCCGAACAAGGGTGCCATAAAAGGAGCGGACCTCGACTGCCCAAATCGCTTCGTATGGTGCATTGAGTAATCGGCACCAACCCCTAGCCATGAATAGGGCGATGACGGAGTTGGGAAGACCTGTCCATTGGACAACGCGCTCCATATAGAGTTTGCGATCCGGACCGAAGAACCGATGGCACCAACATTCCTTTTGGCGGGAACGAAATTTGCCATGGCCGGAGGGGAGGATGTCGGTGGAGTCGTACTTGGTGGGGGCAGGTCGTTGGGCCATGATATCCGGGAGAGGTGGCTGGAAATATAGGGAGAGAGAAGAGAGGAGTGATTTGGTTGATGGTGTGAAGAGAAATGGATGGTGACGGTATGTATTTATAGGTGAAATTGTGTGGGTAGGGTTGGAATTTGGAGGGAAAGTGGTGGGAGGGAAAAAGGGGTGGATTTAGGAGGGAAATGGAAGGGTTGGGGGGGGGGGGGGGACGAATTGGGAGGAAATGAAGGGGATTGGGGAGAAGGTGGTGAACCTAGGGAAATGGGGAAAAAATTCTGCAGACAGCGGACCGGTTCGCCTGCGGACTGGACCGATCCGATCCTTTAATATGCAGACCAATCCGACACCCGAACCGATTTGGCTCAAAATTAAAGGAACCGGTCCGGGGCGGATCGGTCCGGCCCTAAAATAAAGGAATCAGTTCGGCTCTTGTTTTTGACCTGGATTTTCCCCTAACTTAATTTTGATCGCTCTTCTTCGAAAATTTTACTATCACAACATACTCCCTATCAATTTTGGATTAAAAACCTCTCTATACCAATGGCCAACGCAATTTCCCAAAAATGTGAATGCTCTTTCCTGAATGTACCCTAATCCTATCTACGCTCACTACACACGCGACTCTCACCCCATACGCGTTGGGGGTAAGACGACCTCACTGTAGCAACTCACTCTACCCTATAAATGGAGTCCGATAACCAAACGGTGTCGACTTTTTCCATACACGCCTCTAGATATGGATTTAGGCATTGTCCATTTACTTTGAATGTATTTCCCCCTTTCAAATCGTCTAATTCAACAGCTCCATGAGGGAAAACATTCTTCACAACGAATGGGTCAGACCATCGCGACCGCAACTTGCCCGGAAAGAGATAAAGCTGAGAGTTATAGAAAAGAACTTTTTACCAGGGAAGAAACTCTTTGCGACGAATGATGTTATCGTGAGCGAGTTTCATCCTTTCTTTGGAGATTTTGGCATTCTCATACGCATCATTCCGTATCTCTTCTAACTCATTTATTTGAAGTTTGCGAGCTTCACCGGCGTTATCCATGGCATAGTTTAACTCCTTAATTGCCCAATACGCCTTGTGCTCTAATTCCACGGGAAGATGATAAGGTTTTCCATACACAAAGTGAAAAGGGGACATGCCAAGTGGATTTTTATATGCGGTGCAATAGGCCCATAGCAAATCGTTCAATCTAAGTGACCAATCTTTCCATGTAGGATTAACGGTCTTTTCAAGAATAGTCTTGATTTCTCGATTTGCTAGTTCGGCCTGCCCATTCGTTTGTGGGTGATAAGTTGTTCCAACCTTGTGAACGACACCATACTTTCTCATCAGCTTCGCGAATAGCCTATTGCAAAAGTGCTTGCCATTATCACTAATTATCGCTTTCGGAGCACCGAAGCGGGAAAGTATGTGTTCCTGCAGAAACTTAATCACCACTTTGTTATCATTTGTCTTGGTAGCTATAGCTTCCACCCATTTATAAACGTAGTCTACCGCAACAAGGATGTATAGGAATCCAAAGGATGGGGGGAAAGGACCTATGAAGTCAATACCCCAACAGTCGAAGATCTCGATAATGAGTAAAGGGGTAAGAGGCATCATGTCTCGTCGGGTAATGGCTCCCATCCGTTGCACCTATTGCAAGATTTGCATGTAGCGTTCACATCCCAAAATATTGTGGGACAATAGAGGCCGCATTGCAGAATTTTAGCGACCGTCTCTTTCATCGAAAAGTGGCCTCCACAAGCTTCCGAATGATAAAACTAGATAACTTTCAGGATCTTGTCATCCGGTACACATCGTCGGATGATTTGGTCGGCACAATATTTAAAAAGGAAGGGATCGCCATAGAAAAACATGCGCGACCAAGTAATAAATCTCTTCTTATCTTGCGGTGTCCAATCGGGAGGGACGACTCCCGTGACAAGGTAATTCACTATATTCGCAAACCAGGGCAAATAAGAGGTAGCAAAAAGTTGCTCATCCGGAAAGTATTCGTTTATGGGTATGGGATCACTAGGTACGTAGGACGAAAGTCGCGATAAGTGGTCGACAACGACATTTTCTACCCATTTTCTTATCTTTGATGGAGAGATTGAACTCTTGTAGGAGTAGGATCCAGCTTATGAGACGCGACTTTGCATCTTTCTTTGCAAGTAGGTATTCAATGCCGCGTGGTAGGTGAAGCAAGTAATGGGAGAACCGATAAGATATGACCGGAATTTATCAAGGGCAAAGACTACCGCTAGCAACTCTTTCTCCGTGGTAGAGTAGTTGCCGGTAAGAGTCCGGCTAGTGTAGTAGATGACATGATCTTTCTTATCTTTTCTTTGGCCTAAAACAGCCCCTATCGGATAATCGCTAGCATCACACATAAGTTCGAATGGTAAAGACCAATTCGGAACTTGCATGATGGGAGAGGACACAAGAATGATTTTTAGTTTTTTAAAAGAGCTTTGGCATGCTTCCGTCCACTCGAATGGGGTGTCCTTCATGAGTAGGCTGCTTAAGGGTTTAGCGATGGAGCTAAAGTCCTTAATGAACCTTCGATAAAACCCCGCATGGCCCAAAAAAGAGCGCACTTCTTTGAGCGATTTTGGTGGGGGGAGATTAGCTATGACATCTATTTTTACCCTATCAACTTCTATCCCTTTGGATGAGACTATGTGGCCAAGAACTATTCCCTCAGTGACCATGAAATGACATTTCTCCCAATTCGGCACTAAGTTCTTTTCCACACACCGGGCAAGCACTTGTTCTAATTTTTCTAAACAAAGATCGAAAGAGGTGCCAAAAACGTCGAAATCGTCAATGAACACTTCGAGTCCTCTCTCGACCATGTCGCTAAATAGACTCAGCATGCACCTTTGAAAGGTCGCGGATGCATTACACAAGCCGAATGGCATACGTTTGTAGGCAAACGTAGCAAAAGGGCAAGTGAAACTCATTTTCTCTTGGTCAAGTACATCTACCTCAATTTGGTTATATCCGGAATAACCATCAAGGAAGCAATAGTAAGGGTGGCTCGCTACTCTCTCAAGCATTTCATCAATAAATGGTAAGGGGAAATGGTCTTTCCTAGTTCCTGCATTGAGTTTCCGATAATCAATGCAAATTCGCCACCCGGTGGTGGTACGTTGGGGAAGTAGCTCTCCCTTAGTATTCTCAATCACTGTTATGCCCGACTTCTTCGGGACAACTTGAATAGGGCTCACCCACTTTCTATCCAAGATTGGGTAGATAATCCCGGCATCTAATAACTTGATAATTTTGGTTCTCACCACTTCTTTCATATTGGAATTTAGCCTTATTTGAATTTCTCTTGAGGTCTTGACATCCTCTTCGAGATGGACTTGTGAGTGCAAATCAAAAGACTTATCCCCTTCAAATCAGCAATGCACCAAACAAAAGCACTTTGGTTCTTTCTCAGAATTTTTAACAATTTTCCCTCCTTCTCTTCGTCTAGGCTAGAGGAGACAGCAATAGGAAATGTCTCATCCTTTCCTAGGTATGCATATTTAATATGGGAGGGGAGTTTCTTCAATTCGAGGGTTGGAAATTTATCGTTGGAGGGAACCATGCGTGTATCCCTCAGAGTAATTCCTTGAATCTAGAAACCCAATTTACATCTCTCGTGTCCTCGTCCGATGCTCTCTCATCAAGTAAATCTCTCAACTCCCCAACCTCCCTCTCGCAGTCGGTGTACGTCCCCTCACTCTAGTGTCTCGACACTAAACAGGACCCTAAGGCATCGCCACAATAATTCTCCTCAAAGTACTCCTCTACTATCTCATCTATGAAGCTCACTAAGTGAATATCATCTTCTTCTCCCGTATGTTGGGCTATGTGGAAGATGTTGGTCTCTAAGGTCATGTTCCCAAAGGTGAGTTGCATTCGCACATTTCGATTATTGATGATTGCGTTAGCCGTAGCTAAGAACGGGCTCCCAAGGATGATGGGAACATGGTTGATCGAGGTGAAGGAGGGCTCCGTGTTCCAAATAACAAAGTCCACCGGGAAGTAGAAAGTGTTAACTTGGACAATCATGACCTCAACTATGCCTCTTGGGATCTTCACGATTTGATCTGCTAATTAAAGAGTGACCTTTGTGGGCTTGAGGTCGCCCAAATCAAGTTGCCTATAGATGGAGTAAGGGAGGATATTGGCACTTGCTCCCAAATCAAGTAAGGCTTTTTCGATTTTATTTTCTTTAATGATGCAGGAAATGGTGGGTGCACTGGGATCTTTAAATTTAGGCGAGAGATCATTCAGTAGAATGGAGCTCACATTATGTGCTAGAAAGACATTCTTCTTTACCTTCATCTTTCTTTTTACCGTCAACAAGTCTTTGATGGATTTTGCATAAGCTAAAATTTTCTTAATGGCATCGAGGAAAGGTAAGTTCAGCTTTACTTGCTTTAGCACGTCTAGCACGTCATCACGTGGGTTTCCTTTATGGGAAGGAATCAACCTTTAAGGAAACGGTGTCGCGGTGGGTGGTTTCACTACTACCTCAGGCTCACTAGCGTCTTATTTATCACTCTCATTCAAGGGGACATCTTCGGCCTCTTTCGTGCCGGGCAAAATCTCCTTGTCTTTCGTTGTGTCGTGTGGGGGAGGTGATAAATTAATGACTCTCCCACTACGAAGAGTGGTCACAGCTTGACATTAATCCTGATGTTCTGTCGAGGTGGAGCTAACACTATTTTGACCTTAGGGAGGTCTTTGACATTGGGCAGGAAACTTGCCCTTCTCTTGGACACTCAACGAGGATTGTATCTTTGACAGACTTGCATTTATCTCTCTAATCAGGCGATCATATCTATCATTGGTTGTAGTCTGGCTATTGATAAATTAATTCATAATATCCTTGAGAGTTCTCCGCGGTGGTGGGATATATGCTCCTTGAGGTGGTTGTTCTTGCACATGTCCTTGCATGTGTGGAGCTTGTTGAAAGTGTTGCGGTGAAGGAGGGGCAACATTTGAAGTAGGGTTCATCGCAGCATGTTGTTGCCCATAGCTAAAACCAGGATGGTTTTTCCAAGAAGGGTTGTAAGAATTCTTGAGCGGTGCAAATCCTCCTATACCACTAACTTTCTCTTGAAGCATCACTTTATAGGCGGGTATAGTTGGGCATTCCTCAGTTGAATGTCCCGCCTCAAAAATCTCACACACCTTCTCGACGGGATTTGGGATGGATCCAGTTGATCCTCTTCCATATACCTCACATAGGTCTCGAAATCCTTTCTCAAGGGTGTCCAATCGACTGTCCGTCATTGAGTTCTTATCTACGTGAAACAGATCGGACGCCGGTGGCGTGGTGGTCACTTGACGATTTTGATTTTGAGCAGTAGGATCAGATGTATCCCAGGATTGGGTAGTCTCGGTGACATACCTCAGGTGAAGCTCAGCATCGTGGGCATCTAAGTCGATAAAGGGACCACTACCCATGGTCTCAACGAGTTGCTTGGAGTTAAGATTCAGCCCATTATAGAGGAAGGAAATGATTTGCGCTGAATCAAACCCATGATGGGGGCATGAAGTGACTAACTCATTGAAACGCTCGTAACATCGATGAAATGGCTCATTTTCAGATTGTCTGAATGCTTAAATTTGAGCCTTTATGGAGATTGTTCGATGTGGTGGGAATAATTTCTTGAGAAATCTAGATTGCAACTCGTTCCAAGATGGGATCGAGCTTGGAGGTAAAGACCATAGCCAGCTTTATCTTTGAGCGAAAAGGGGAAGAGTTTGAGGCGGATCACCTCTTGTGTGCAAGTTTGATCATTAAGAGTATCGCACACATCCTCAAATTCCTTAATGAGAAGATATGGATTTTCAGATACCATACCATGGTAATTGGGTAACATCTGTGGTGATACCAAATTTAGTCTGCTGATATGGACCAATCACATGAAGACACGTGTCAATTTACATGGTAAATAAGAATACTTTAGAACGAATAAATCAAGACCATCGAGTAACCCAAGCTCTCCGAGTAACTCAAGCTCTCTGAACAACTCAAGCATGTCGAGCTGCTTAGGCGGTCCGAGCAGCTTAAGCGGTCCGAGCTACACAAGTGTACAGCTTATCCAAATCAAGAGAATCCAGGATATAATTGCGCATTAAATGCTCATTAATATAGTGCAGATGTACATGTCTACTGGGTAACAGCGCATTATCCTTTCATTTTTACAGCCTCAAGGCTATAAATACATTGTAACCTCCTCATCACTGGGGGGACTTAGAATTTCTTGGTAAATCCTTTATCGAGAATTCTGCAAACAGTCAGCAATAACAAATATAGTGGACGTAGGCCATTCTTACATGGCTGAACCACTTTAAAAATTTATTGTCTTATTTATTTTTATCTGTGATTAAATAATTAGACAAATCTAATTTTTTACATCAACAGATTGGCGCCGTCTATGGGAAACGACTGTAATTATCGTTTTTCACCAAAATAATTCATCACCAATGGCTGATAATCCTGAATCCAGTAATCGAAATGCTGGAAACCCCCCAAATGCATCTGCTCCCCAAAATGTTCAAGATCTGGCTGGTATAATAGCTAATCTAGCCCAAGGCCAGACAGCCATACAAGAAACTATGCGATAAATCATACAAACTGTACATGGTGGAGTATCTACTCATTCAGGACAATGAAGCGTTCAAAGAAACACCCGTTTACCTTCTTCGTGTACTAGGCGAACGTTATTCCCAGAGCAATCTCGATCCAGACGTACCGATTCATATCGCACTGAGAGATCTAATGATTTTTCTTATCAACCTGGTCGAACTTCATCAGTACGAGCTACAGATACTCAACAAAACATCACTCTCTCTCCAGAAAAGACGAGTGCATTGGAGAGGTTAAGCAGGGTCTCTCCTTTTGATCGTTTGGTCCCTAGGAGGAATAGAAGTCCTTCTAGGATTGTGTCGAGGAACTTTCAACGACCATCCGATCTAAGGGAGGGTTCTGCGCAATCACGACCAACTGCTCGTAATGAAAGACTTTCATCCCAGGAAGCAAATTCAACACGATCAGTTGCTCGAACCAACAGGCCCGAGGAGGGAAATGATGCATGGAAAGGCTCTATTCAAAGGTTGGAGGATAGACTAGGGGAAATGGCTAAGGCCAAGAATCCTCTACAAAGAACTTTTGTCCAAGGGACACCTTTTTTCCAGGCAATTGTGGATTTTCCCACACCATCAAAGTTCAAAGCACCTGTTGTGACTCCTAAATATGATGGAAAAACTGACCCTGTCCTTCATATAGAACAATATCAAGCTGCTGCCGATATCTATGTCGTGCCAGATGAGATGAGATGCAGGGCATTTTCGGTAACTCTTACCGGATCTGCTCAAATATGGTACAACAATCTTCCTCGGGGGAAGATTTCAACTTTCTTTCAACTGGCCGAGCACTTTATTAGAAATTTATGTTTTGGAGCAAAACTAGTTAAACGAGTAGCACACTTATTAAGTGTTAGATAAAAAGCAGGTGAGAGCACCAGGGATTATATAACTCGTTTCAATAACGAGAAGCTCGAAGTTATTTATTACGAGGAAAAGACAGTAATTACTGCTCTGATGAGCGGACTGTTGCCAGATAAATTATACTATACTCTAGCCAAAGATCCGCCTAGAACCATGACAGAACTAATGGCAAAGGTAGTGAAGATTATGAACGCCGAGGAGGCTATGGCTGCGAAGAAGAATATGGATACCAAAGAGACCAAGGTGGAGGTTGATAAGGCTGAAAAGAAAGAGCATAAGAATAATGGTGGTAACAAGCAGTCAAAAGCAAAGCTAGCATGGGAACTGTTGAAGAAATTTAAAAATTATACTCCTTTGAAAGTAGACATAAACCACGTTCTGGAAGAAATCAAGAACAACGAGGAGCTAAACTGGCCAGAGAAAATGAAGACAGATTCTGACAAGAGGAATAAGACCAAATATTATGAGTTCCATATAGACCATGGTCACACGACCAAAAATTGCATAGCTCTTCAGAATAAAATTGAAGCACTCATCAGACGAGGAAAGCTGGCCAAGTATGTTGATCGTCAAAATGATGGAAAGAGCAACGATCGAATATGACAGAGGTCTAGATCTCCTCGTTGAGCAAAAGAAGATAAGAAGAAAAGTCACGAAGAGGATCCGGATGATGACCAAGATGACCCCGATCTCCCCAAAAGACCAAAACAGCCAGAATGTGCGGTATTTTCTATCCATTTTGGATCATTTGAATGTAATGTCATTACAGGTGGAGATGCAGGAGGCGGAGATATGACTGCTGCGAGAAAAGCCTACCTCAATGAGGCTCAGGCTTGCTCGTATATTCAGCAGATAAATCTGGCTGAAGATGATCGCCCGAGGAAGGTGAATAAAGATAAGCTGGTCATTGGTTTCTCTAAGAACGACTTGGCAGGTGTACTATATCCTCACGATGATCCATTGGTGATCAAGATGAGAATGAGGGAAGTGGTGATTTCACGATTACTTGTGGATAATGATAGCTCGGCAGATATCATGTTCTATCCGTGCTTTAATAGTTTAAATCTAAAGCTAGCCCAGTTGGAGCCATATCATAGGCCCCTCCTTGGTTTTACTGGCGAGAAGGTTTTTCCACTTGGTACGATCAAGTTGGATATGTTTATCGGTACATGGCCTGCTTGTCGAACAGAAAGAGTACGCTTTTTTATAATGGATAAAAATGTCCAATCAGCTTACAACATCATCATGGGAAGAGTAGGTCTGAAGAAATTTGAAGCAGTACCATCCACTGTGCATCAATGTCTAAAATTCCCAACCAATTTTGGGGTGGGAGTTGTGAAAGGCGACTAGAAAGTAGCACGGGAATGCTACTATTCATCTACCGAGCAGGAAGAGAATGAAGAATTTAAAAAGAAGACTACTACCTACCAAATAGAAGATGCGGAGATTGAAACATTAGACCCTAGAGACGAGTCCCAACTCGTGAAAGGGAAGGTTATGGAGGCTACTGAGAATGTCATTCTGGACGACGAGTATCCAGAACGAACAACTCAAATTGGTGCATCCTTGGATGAATCAATAAAATAAGAATTGATAGCATTCCTAAGGCGAAGAAAGAAGACTTTTGCGTGGATTCATGAAGACATGCCAAGAATAGATCCGAATTTCTTGTGTCACGAGCTCAATGTGAACAAGGAAATCAAGCCAGTAAAGCAGCAAAGAAGAGTGTTCAGCCCTGAGAAAAATTAAGCTATACAGGAGGAAGTAGAGAAGCTGCAAAAGGCCTCTTTCATTGAGGATGTTAAATATCCTGACTGGCTAGCAAATGTGGTAATGGTAAAGAAGAAAAATAACAAGTGGAGGATGTGTGTAGACTTTACCGACCTTAACAGGGCATGCCCAAAGGATCATTTTTCTTTGCCCCGAATTGATCAACTGGTGGATGCTACCTCGGGGCACGAACTATTAAGTTTCATGGATGCTTATTCTGGTTATAACCAGATTAAAATAAAGCCTGAAGATAGGGAAAGTACCTCATTTATTACCCCAAGGGGAACTTATTGTTATAATGTTATGCCTTTTGGACTTAAAAATGCAGGTGCTACCTATCAGTGGTTGATGAACAAGGTGTTTGCAGAGCAAATCGGTCATAACATGGAGGTTTATGTTGATGATATGCTAACAAAGAGCAAGAAAGCTGCTGATCATCTAGTTGACTTAGGCCAGACCTTTGATCAACTAGAGGAATGTCAAATGAAGCTGAATCCCACCAAGTGCATATTCGGAGTACGAGAAGGCATGTTTCTCGGATATATCGTAAATCAACGAGGAATTGAGGCGAACCCTGAAAAGATCAAGGCTCTATTGGAGCTAGGATCCCCAACAACGAAGAAGGAAGTATAAAGCCTTATAGGGCGAGTTGCAGCACTTAACAGATTTGTGTCACGAGCAACTAATTGATGCCTCCCATTCTTCAAAACACTCCGAAATACTTTTGAGTGGAACGACGAATGTGAGAAGGCTTTTCAAGAATTAAAGAAATACCTGGGAGCACCTTCATTGTTATCCAGGCTAGTGATGGGAGAAAGACTATACTTGTATCTGGCAGTCTCAAAAAATGCAGTAATCTCGACGCTGATAAGAGTGGAGGATGGAGTGCAAAAACCAATCTATTACACTAGCAAGGCCTTTCGAGGAGCAAAGATCGAATATCCAAGGCTGGAAAAGTTAGCACTAGCATTGATCGAAGTAAGTAAAAGAATGAGGCTATACTTCCAAGCTCATACTATAGTTGTGTATACAGACATGCCATTAAGGCAAGATCTGCACAAACCAGAGAAATCAGGAAGATTGATGTATTGGGCTATAGAATTGTGTGAATACGATTTAATTTATGAGTCCAGGACGTCACTTAAAAGGCAAGCAGTGGCAGATTTTATCGCAGAGTTCACCTATCCAGATACCTCCGAAGAGCAGAAGTTAAATACCGACTAGCATGTGGATGTTATGGGATCATCAAACTTAAACTCCGACCAACCTCAGTCGGTAGACGATCAAGAGAAGATGGTCGATGAGCAGCAAGAAGTGCTAGAGGAGGATATAAGGAAGAATCAAATATTCCACCGAAGAACTCTGTCTGACCAAGAGTTTGATAATGAGATACCTGTGTGGAATTTGTATGTAGATGGTTCTTCGTGCACTACAGGCAGTGGAGCAGGATTGTTTTAAACAACCCAGATGAGATCGATGTGGAATATGCTCTACGCTTTCAATTTAAAGCTTCTAATAATGAAGCTGAATATGAAAAAATGATTGTTGGTCTTAGTTTGGCAAAAACCATGAAGGCTGAGCAGGCTATCGTATTCAGTGACTCACAATTGATCGTAAATTAAATTCTTGGGGTATATGCAGCCAAAGGAGAATTAATGATCAAGTATCATGCAAAAGCAATGGAGATTATATCAATCTTGATCGCAGTACAGTTAATTAGAATACCAAGATTGGAGAATGCAAGAGCAGATGCCTTAGCTCGGTTAGCTTCAGCAACACGCATTGAGCTAAGAAGAATAATCCCAATAGAAGTCTTGGCTAGTCGGAGCATAGACGAAGATCTGATGATGAATTTTATTACCCTTGATTTAGGACTATCTTGGATGGATCCCATCAGGGCATATATTGAAGAAGGGGCTTTGCCAACTGATAAACTCACAGCCAAGAAACTGAAGTTTAAAGCTGCTCGTTATGTATTAAGTAATGGTATTTTATATAGACGAGGAATTATAGCAGGTTTTCAAAGATGTGTGCATCCCTCCGAGGTGAAAGATTTGATTGAAAAGGTCCATGAAGGGTCATGTGGAGCCCATGTAGCAGGTCGAACGCTTTTACAAAGAATAATAACGCAGGGATATTATTGGCCAACGATGAGGGCTGATTGTATAGCCTATGCCAAAAAATGTGACAAATGTCAACGCTTCTCTTCTATCCGAAGAACTCCCCAAGCATTGTTAACACCCATTACTTCCCCTTTGCCATTTGCCATGTGGGGAATAGACTTGGTCGGGCCACTTCCAACGACCAGGGGAAGATTTAAATATCTTGTAGTCGCGGTGGATTACTTTACTAAGTGGGTGGAAGCTGGGCCTCTTATTAATATGACATATGACAAGGTGTATCAATTTATTTGGAAGAATATCATTTGTAGATATGGTCTTCCCCATGCATTCATTACTGATCATGGAACCCAATTTGACAATGAGGAGTTTGCTGCGTATTGTCATCAGTCAAACATATTGAAAACCCACTCTGCACCTGGCCATCCCTAGATCAATGGACAAATTGAAGTGTCAAACAGAACGTTGCTGAATGGTTTGAAAAAATGAATGAACGATGAAAAGGCAAATTGGATTAACGAGCTACATTTTGTGCTGTGGGCTTATCGTACAACACCACGAGTGGAAATAGGAGAATCTCCATACACGCTAGCATTTGGAAGTGAAGCCGTCATACCAGCTGAATTGGGTTTGCCCACGCACAGAATACTGAATTTCAATTCTACAATTAGTGACTTGATGAGAAGATTAGACTTGGATATGCTCGAGGAAGTTAGAGAAGAAGCAGCAATCAGGAATGCTGCATACCAACAACGAACAACACTGTTCTACAACAAGAGAGTAAAGAAGTGTGATCTAAAAGAAGGGGACTATGTGCTAAAGAAAGTAATTCAAAAGCACAACAAACTGAAAGCTAACTGGCATGAACCCTACAGAGTAACAGAAGTTGTTCGACCGGGGACATATATGATTGAAACCTTAGAAGGAGAAGAGTTTAATAATGCATGGAACGCAGAGCATCTGCGCAAATATTATCAGTAGTTAAAATCCCTATGTAATGCATTTTTCTTCAATATGAATAAAGTTTTGGATGTTTTACCCAATTTTCTCCTTTTGTTTAATTTTTTTGGAGTACTAGTGCTACACACTACGCATCAAGTTCAGAATAATCATGCATCAAGTCCGGATAAAAAATCCACCAACTCCGGTTGGTCGGGAATAAAAATCCACGAACTCCGATTAGTCAGGAATTAAAATCCACCAACTCCGATTGGTCGGGAATAAAAATCCACCAACTTCTATTGGTCGGGAATAAAAATCCACCAACTCCAGTTGGTCGGGAATTAAAATCCACCAACTCCGGTTGGTCGGGAATAAAAATCCACCAACTCCGGTTGGTCGGGAATTAAAATCCACCAACTACGGTTGGTCGGGAATTAAAACCCACCAACTCCGGTTGGTCGGATATAAAAATCCACCAACTCCGGTTTGTCGGGAATTAAAATCCACCAACTTCGGTTGGCTGGTAAGCCAATTTCAATCAACTCTGGTTGTTTAAATTAAGCAATACCATGGAATGTAAGTTGTTCTATTGCTTAGTATTAAAAAGTCACTACAATGAGACAAGCATGTCATAAACATATATATACTTACCAACCAATAAGTAAAGAAATTCTGCAAATTACTTAGAAGAAAATGAAATGACAAAAGACCAAAACTTTTCATTCAAATAGAGAAGGATTACATATGATGAAAAAAGAAAAAAACCATTACATAAAAATCCTATTCTACTGGTTTCTTTCCATATGCCTTTGAAATAGGTTCTACTCTAGTAGGAGGATCATCTAAGGCATAAGGGGAATTTATGAAGTTCAGATCTCGAAGCATCCTGACATTCATCACAGATGGTCGATCAAGCAAGTGCTCCGGGCGAGATATCTCAAAATTAGAATGAAGACTGTAGTCGCCGAGATACTTGGAGATTAAGCACTGAGGAATTACCCGAGTAGGAATCCAGCTCATATCAAGTTTAAAAGGTGGAATGGGCAACTCGAGCAATCCAGGGTCATAGTAATCCCATAGATATTGGCCCTGCTCCAACTTTAACACCCGCAGTGCATTCAACCATCCTTGCTTGTAACCCTCGTTATTTGAATTCTGGATCCGATCATCGAGATGATAAAGGGCTTCATTATATCCAACCATCCAAAACTCTCTAGCCTGTTTGTGAAACTAGTAAGTTAACCTCTCCAGTTGCTCGTGGAGATTCTTCACTAAAAGTTCTTTATTCTCCAAGGCAGAGCTTTGTGTGGAAAGTTGCTCGTTGAGGTTCAGAATCTTCTTGGACATCTCTGACAAAGCCTGATTCTTCGGCACCAATTGGAATGCTTGATTCTCGAAGTCTGCCTACATTCTAACTTCTTTAACAGTAACCCGAGCAGACCTTTCTCGTCCTCGAGAAGATCTTGCTCGTCCACGAGCAGAGGTAGAGGGTCCAGTCCTCTTTAAGGTTTCCAATTCATCTCTTAAATTGGCATTTTCGACCTCCAAGAAAGAGAAACCTTCATCATTAACAGGGACCAAGGCTCCCGAGGTAGATGCTGCAGATTTCAGTTGGGATATCTCTCCTCGCAAAACATTATTTTCCTGCTCCAGCAGTTTCGTGATTTGTCTATGCTCCTCGACCTCAACCCTTAGAATTTTCTCTTTCTTCTCGTAAGCAGCGATGAACTTATCATATCCTTTGTCAGTATTTAGTTGCTAATATTTTTTCTCATACCCCTGATGCAAAAGGGCAGAAGATTACTTATATTGTTGTTGGAGTTCCTCGATGGTACCTTAGAGATCTTCAATCATCTCGTAATATGCAACATTGTTGGCAACTGCACGGTCGAGCAAGCACTTCAAATATTGGTAGGCTTCAACTGATCGTTCAGAAGTATCTGGACCAAGGATGTAAATGATTTGAGCTTCATTCAGGTCAGCATGGCCAGCCTTGAAGTAGTCATTGCATTTTTTCAACAGTTCAGTATCGTGAGCTGACCAGAGCTCCATTCTAGCCATAAACTAGTAAAGAAAAGAGATAGAAAGAATTAATAAGAATGCAGACAGAGAAAGAAGAGGAAAAAGTCAAGATAAACAACCAAAAGCTTGAATTTTCATTTCATCGTAAAAGAAAATACAAAAGTTGAGGCTACATCAAATAAAGTGACAAAATAAGCACCCAAACTACTCTACACCTTCTCTTTATTTCTTATAACTTCCTCAGGAGGTTTCGAGGAAGAGGATGGTTGCTCGGTGGACATGAGTAGCTGCTCGGTAGGAGTAATAGTTGGTTGGGGTTGCTCGGAGCACGATTGAATAGATGGAACAGTAAGGGCCTGATCTCCAATTACCAAGGAGGATTCTTCTGAGGCAGCTTCATCCTCTTCTTCTTCTCCAGAAGAGGGAGTAGGGCCATGAGTATGTTGCTGAAATAGGTCAGAATCTTCAGCAACTTTCAGATCTTGTAGGGCTGCCACCCATCCATCCCTAAAGTATTTAAGGCTGAAATATTCCATTTGTGAGGACATGGCATCCAAACACTTATTCCAGCCCTTGTCCCAACCTACGTTGAAGGATTTTTTGATAGCTTTCTTCCTTTTAACCTTCTTCGAGGAAGTCCTCTCAGTAAGAAGTTTCTCAGTAGTTTTTAGCTTCTCCTCCACCTCCTGCTTCTGGCGATCAACATCACGGAATCTACCAACCTCCTCTTCAGTATCTTTGAGTTTATTCTCAAGCTCTGTAGCATTCTTGAGTTTCTCCTCAAGCTCTGTATTATTCTTCTCAAAATCCCCCAATTTCTTGTCCAAATTCTTGGAGGCGTACACAGCTCGATCTCTCTCTTGTTCGACAGACTTAACCTGCTTCTCCCAAGAAATTTTATTCTCCTCATACTTTTGATGATATTCCTTCAAAGACTGGGTTAATTCAGTAAAAGCTTCTTCTACACCTCCCGAGGAGGTTGAAGCCTTGATAGCCTCATCCTTCTTCTGAATAGTGTTAAAAAATGTTACCAGCTGGAAAAAGAAAATAAATGTAAGTCAGTACAGGGACATAACATTGAAAAATGAAAGTTTAGATTAGTAATACTTACTGAGGCAATATATTGAGCAGCCAAGGTAGTGACCTTGTCATGAGAAAGATTGTCCTCAATACCTTGGACTTCTGGGATAATCCAAGACTTCACCGAGCTCATAGCAGAGGTCGAAGGAACAAAAGTGGGAACACCACCTTCAACATTTAACGACAGAGAGACGGATTCTGCTGGTCTCTCAGAAGAACTTTTCCTTAATCTCCTCGTAGGAGAAGGAATATTCTCAACCAAAGATGCTGTCTTAGTTGGTGATATAACAATGACCTCGCCTGGAGGAGAAATAACAACATCCTTAGTCGGAGCCACATGTAGCTTTTCAACGATATTTCTTGGAGCCACAGGGGGCTTCTCGCTAAAATTCTTGGTAGCATCAGAAGGGGGTACCTCTACAGTCTTTATCCCCTCTCCTGGGACATCTTTTTTACTTATCTTGGTCTCCACAGCAGGAGAATCAGACTTGTCAAAAAAGGAAGCAACTTTTCTTCTCTTCATTATGTCACCAATAGGAATACTTGATTCAGAGGAAGAACCCTCCACACTGGACTCAACATCTGGTATTTGGTCAAGATTAACCACCACTGGACGAGCAGTAAAGGATGAAGTGTAACTCTTGTACTGCAACAAATAAGAGGTCGATCTAATGTGCTCCTCGGCCACAGTTTGGTGCAAACTCAAGATAAGTTTTAAATGATTCAAATTAACCTTTGTCTCCTTTGGAGATTTTCTTTTGCTATCAACTGCAAATGGTAAAAATTAAATGTCAGTGATACATTTTGTCAAACACTGAGAAAATAATATTTCAAAAAATAAAAACAACCTATTCCATTGCCATAAGGGAGACACCTGGGACCCTGATATACATCATCTCCATTTAATGGAGCATGTTGCCAATTTTTCATAACAACCCCATGCTCGAAGTAATCCCTGTTGGCATCTGGGAGATTGGCAACTAAAGTCCTATTTAAAAACCTAGTTTTTAAATAAAAAGTACTATCGCTGACAACCCATCTATAGCAAAACATAATTTCTGGAATTTTTAAACGGGTTCCATGAATTTTGTTTAACCTATGGACTCCATTAACTGTTCTCTAGGTATTGGGAGCTATTTTTGCAGGTACAACGTCAAAATATTGATAGAACTCCAAACATAGGGGGTTTGGAGGAAAAGAAAAGCCACATTTGGCCATAAAGAGACTGGGGAACCAATGTCCCTCAGTCAAAGAGAAATAGTCAAAAGGTTCAGAAAGTTCCTCCAAAATGACCCATGAAGGAATTGAAAATTCAGAATGAAATTTATCAAGCGATTCAACAACATAAACCATGATGATCAAAGCAAAATAAAAGCAAAGGAAGAAGATCTTACAAGGGAAGAGTGAACCAGCTGACAATGAACAATGAAAGAAACGAACGCACAAGATGGAGAAAAAATGAAAAGTTTGAAGACACATGTTTGAAAAGTAAAAGGCGACAGGATTTTTTGTCGTGTTTAAATACTTTACCTTGGGAACAGAAAAAATAATGATTACCAAGACGGACGTTTACGTATCCGGCAGCTAAAAAGAAGAAAAGGGGCACAAAAAACGAAGCGATTATGGAAATTCAAAATATTTAGGAGATCTGATACTGCGCATTTAAAAAGGAGCTACATACAACGAATGATTTCCTAAAAACCATACAAACCAAAAATCTAAGCAGCAGAATGTTCCATACTTTTCCCCCAACATCAAACTACGAAACATTAGGGGCTTCTGTTGATACCAAATTTAGTCTGCTGACATGTACTAATCACATGAAAACACGTGTCAATTTACATGGCAAATACGAATACTCCAGAACGAACAAATCAAGACCATCGAGAAACTCAAGCATGTCGAGCAGCTTAAGCGGTTAGAGCTACACAAGTGTACAACGTATCCAAATCAAGAGAATCCAGGATATAATTGCGCATTAAATGCTCATTAATATAGTACAGATGTACATGTCTACTAGGTAACAGCGTATTGTCTTTTCATTTATACAGCCTCAAGGATATAAATACATTGTAACCTCCTCATCACTGAGGGGACTCATAATTTCTTGGTAAATCCTTTATCGAGAATTCTGCAAATAGTCAGCAATAACAAATACAGTGGACGTAGGCCATTCTTACAAGGCTGAACCACTTTAAAAATTTATTGTCTTATTTATTTTTATCTGTGATTAAATAACTAGAGCAAATTTAATTTTTTACATCAACAATCTGGATCATCCCATTTTTAAAATGAAATTGCTCGGTATTATACTGGAGTATAATGCATCCCGGAGTGACAGTGCGCTCGGGAAATAAGATATCTCTCAGCGGGCGGTATGGGGCATCTTCCTCATCGACGGCTGCACTACCGTGTTGCGACACTTCTCTCTATCTTAAAGACTCGGTGTCCTCACTTGGTGTGCTCGAAGTGTGCTCGGAGGTGTGTCCTAAGAAGGAAAACGGAGTGTTATTTGAGATTGAGTGTGACGGTATGGGAGGTGGAATCCAGAACTATGGGGCGTTAGGAGTGTGAGGGCTATCGGGGTCGTACTCAACTATTGGATTTTCGTGAATACTGGTTGGAGTATTATGGGGTGTGGGAGTCAGTTCAGAGTTTTGCATTAACAGCTTATGAGAAATGATGATGAATCTTTTTGTGCTTTTTGAATTTTTTTTATGTTTATGGATTTTTGGAAATTTTTGGTCAAAGTTTTAGATTAACTCAATCTAATCCTAAGTCTACTTAAGTCCCTGGCAACGGCGCTAAAAACTTGATGCGACTCAGAAAGTGTCTCTAATGTGCGTTCACTCTAGGCTCAAGTGCAAGCCTGTCACATTAGTAATAAACCCGATAAGTCGGGATCGTATCCACAGGGAAATAGGACAACAGAGTTGTGACGATGTTGGATAGATAAGGAAATCCTAACTCTGACTCTAAAAGAAAAAGAAAATTGATTTGATTTGTGGAATGACTACACTAGACGCGATTATGAAATTATGAAAAGGTGAAATTATACTAAACTACCTAAAATACTGATAAAGACTGATTTGAAACTTTAAACTATAAATGAGAAAAACAGGACGGGAATACAATCCCCCAACCCTAGTGTATTGCAAGTATAATACTAATCGTAAATTTAACTGATTAATTTGACCCAAAATTTAGTACTCCCAAGCATTATGTATATGAGGTTCAAGCCCGCATCATACTTAATCTGAGGACGAGTAAATCGGTATTGTGATAGTTACACTCGAATTGCATTCTAAAGCATCCCGGTTACTCGGAAGCAAACGAGATCTAAAGATCTACAATTGTTGTGTTCCTACGCAATACGGTCGTAATCAATCACTAAATTTAGAGGATTAATGTTATACACATGCAACTATCACATCAGGTTGGGTTCATGTATCCCGACCTTAGAAAATCTAGCCTAACATGCTGAAAGTAATGAAAATAATTTTTTATGTACAAAAAACCATGATTAAACTAAGGAAAATTTATAGAAATATGTAGAGAAGAATTGGACTGAACTATTAATATTACCAAAGAAGTATAAGCAGTAATTAAGTCACTTGCAATCACGAAATTCTGAACAATCTTCAACTTTGAAATTAAAAGAATAAAATATCTCTAAAATGGGGTTTTCTGGAAAGAAGAAAAATTATATTAATTCTCCATGCTAAAAAATGATAATAACTTGGGTTTATAAACCTTATAAAGTTTCAGGAGTTTTAGCTGCACTAGGACTCCCATTATAGAAGGATAAGATTACAAAACTCGACACCCGGACCGGTCCGGGGCTTAGGCGGATCGGTCTGCCTTGAATGTGGACCGGTTCTTTTATTTTTGGGGCAGATCGGTCCGGGGCGGACCGGTTCATTTATTTTTATCCATCTTCGATTTGCTTTCGATCCGGGGTCTTCTGGAGTATGGCAGAGCGGACCTGTCCGGGGCTACTGCGGACCGGTCTGCCTATTTGACTTTTTTTCTCAACTTTGACTGCTCTTATCTTTCATTTTGGGACTCTGATTGAGGTGTCGTTTCTTCCTATGTGCTCATGAACTTGATATCTTCACCTTCTCTTTAGGTGCCTCATTTGAATTTTGGGTAGAAATTTCTCTTTTACCCTTTTGACTTTTCCTTCTTTTCTTTCTTGATTCTTCCGGTTTCTTTCTTTCATTTTTGACATTAAATACCTTTAAAATTAGTACGAAATACCAGAAACTCGGTGTACTTGTTAGGATAAGTCAGTAGCAAGATAATGAGATAAAATCAATTCGATTACGTTGTTCGAGGTACTAAAAGTAATTAAATTAAAGGGATAAATTGGAAAGAATTTATGCCTAATCACACATGTTTCGCGCCTAGCAGCTCATCGCTCTGGTTGATGCTCGGGTGAGCGAGGAAGTCGATGGGGATAGTTCTTTTTAAGTCGGAATTGATTGACGAACTCAAGGCTTCCAGGGCGTCAGCATGGCTGTTCTGTCCTCTGGGAAATTTCTGGACATTGACTTCCTCGAAGCTGGCCATTAGCCTCTTCGCCAAGGCGAGGTAGGCTGTCATTCTTTCATCTTTTGCGTTGTAGTCCCCACTTATCTGATTGGAGACTAATTGTGAGTCGTCGAACACCTGTAACTGCTTCGCCCCCAAAGTGTGTGCCTTCTGGAGGCCGGCTATCAAAGTTTCATACTCTGCCTCATTATTGGAGGCTTCAAATCCAAGCCTGATTCCCTGTTCGAGGATTGTATCTTCTGGAGTAACAAGCACAATGCCCACTCCTGCCCCCTTTGAGTTAGAGACTCCATCAACAAATAATTGCCAAACTCCCTCTGTTGCTGGTTCCCTCTTTGCTTCATGCGTTGAAGTTGGTCTAGAGGATGCTCGCCTGTGAATTCAGCTATGAAATCATCAAGGACTTGTCCCTTGATTACATTCCTTGGTTAAAATTGGATGTCAAATCGTCCAAGCTCGACCAACCATTTAGTCAGTCTGTCCGATAAATCCGCTTTCCTCAGGATTGCTTTAAAAGGGGGTGCGATGTAAGGATGATGATGGTGTGAGATTCAAAGTAGTGCTTCAACTTCCTTGAAGATATTACAAGTGCAAAGGCTAGCTTCTCTAGTGGTAGGTACCGCTGCTCAGCCTCTAATAAAGTCTTGCTCGCATAATAAACGGGGTGCTGGATTCCTGCTTTCTCGTACACCAGCGCAGAGCTGACGGCGTGGTTGAAAATGGCGAGGTATAAGTACAAGGAATCTCTTTCTTGGGGTATGACGAGTAGGGGTGGTGAGCTGAGGTAATACTTAAGTTCGTTCAATGCTTGTGAGCAATCTCGATTCCATTTTACTGTCATGTTTCCCTTCAAGATCTGGAAGAATGGTTTGCATCTCTCGAAGGACTTCGAGATGAAACGGTTCAAGGCAGCGAGCATGCCGGTGAGCTTCTGTAAGCCCCATATTGTGCGAGGGGGCTGTACCCTCTTGATTGCATCGATCTGGTTCAGATTAGCCTCGATGCCTCTCTTACTGACCAAGTATCCAAGAAATTTTCCTGACTGGACACCGAAAGAATATTTGCTCACGTTGAGCTTCATTCGGTATTTCCTGAGGATTTCGAAGGTTCTCGATAGGTCTGAGAGGTGGTCTTCTTTGTTCCTGCTCTTGACGAGCATATGTTCGATGTAGACTTCCATGGTGTCTCCCATTTGGTCTTTGAATATCTTGTTGACCAGTCACTGGTAGGTTGCCCCTGCATTTTTGAGCCCGAAGAGCATGACTTTGTAACAGTATAATCCGACGGTGGTGATGAATGATGTCTTGTCCTGGTCTGGTGCATACAGAGGGACCTGATGATACCCCGAATATGCATCCAAAAAACTCATTCTTTCGTGAGCTACTGTGGCGTCCATCAATTGGTCAATTTTTGGGAGAGGGAAACTGTCCTTAGGGCAAGACCTATTAAGGTCAGTGAAGTTAATGCAGACTCTTCATTTCCCGTTATTCTTTGGAACTACTACTGGGTTGGATAACCATTTAGGGAATTGAACCTCCCCTATGGATCCTGCATCCAGTAATTTCTCAACCTCTTTTTTTACGACTTTTGACTTCTCGGGCGCAGTTCGCCGAGCCTTCTGCGTGATAGGTTTGAAAGTGGGGTCAACATGCAACCGATGACAAACCATACTGGAATCAATTCCAGGCAGCTCGTATGGTTCCCATGTGAAAACGTCTACATTGTTTCTCAGCAGAATCGTTAATTCTTTCTTTTCTTGATATGTGAGGGAAGCTCCAATCAAGAATATCCTGTCCTTCTCGCTACCACCAGCTGTGACTTCCTCCAGGTTTTTGACGACCTGTTGAGAGGGGAGGAGTCTGGTCTCTTCCACTCTGGGTCTTTCGTACCTTAACTGCTATTTTGAGGGTATCGGACCTTCTCGTTCCTCAATTTTCTCATTGGGCTTTTAGGCCTTCTTCTCTGGTTTTGGGCGGATGGTAGCTATGAAGCACCTTCTTGCCATCGCTTGATCGCCATGGATCTCCATTACTCCTCGCTCGATCACATATTTTAGTTTCTGATGGTAGGTCGAGGGGAATGCCTTTATCGCATGTAGCCATACTCTGTCGAGGATAGCTTGGTATGGCGAGTCAATATCGACTACCAAAAACTCAATCATCTTGGAGATACTTCCTGCCCTTACTGGTAGCACAATCTTTCCCAGTGGGATAGTCACTTTTCCAGCGAAGCCAGCTAGAGGGACAGTGGCCTCTTTCAGGTCGGCGATGCTTAACTTCAATTTTTTGAACAAGTTGAGATACATTACCTTGAATGAGCTTCCTTGGTCGACTAGCAACTTGTCGACGTTATAGTTAGCTATCCTGAGCGTAATGATCAAGGCGTCATGGTGTGGGATTCTCACTCCCACCAGATCTTCATCGGTGAACATGATATGTTTGCTATAGTCGACGTCATCTGCTCGCCGACGTTTTCCTGACTGTGTCTTCGCTGGATCGATCTGAAAAGCTTGCATTATCGCCGTAGATTTTTTACTTCCATCCGAGCTAAATTACCCTGAATCTGCTTCATGTCAGATGCAGCATGAATTATCGCGAATTCATGGCCATCATTGTCTTCGAGCACATTATCAGGTCTTGTTTCTCCATTGGCAGCAACTTTCTCTGCCTTCTTCTCCATAAACTCGTTCAGGTGCCCAGACTGGGCCAGTTCTTCGAGGTGAGACTTAAGAGCTTTGTAGTGCTCAGTCTTATGTCCTCCCTCTTTATGAAAAGCGTATCTCGGCACGTTATTTCTCTTTGAGGGATCTCCTCCCATTTTTCTGGGCCACTTAATAAATGGCTCGTCTTTGATCTTCACCAGAATCTTGTAAATTAGTTCTTTGAAGACAGTGTTGACTGCCTGAAATTCTTTTGAAACATCGTTCCTGCCTCCGTTCTTAGAGCCATTATTGCCCCTATTATTGCCTTCTTTCTTTTGGTTCTCATCTTTGTCGTTTCCTTTAACAGCGAGCTTAGTTCGACCATTTTCCCCTGTGTTAAGGTGGGTCACATCCTCCACCTTGGCGTACTTATCGATGCGATCCATCAGGTCTTCGATGGTTGTGGCCTCTTTCTTCATCAGGGATTGGTGCGTAAGGCAAGAGCTGGGTAGCCTAATTTTGAAGGAGGCCACTGCTACCTACTCCGAGCAGTCCTCAACCTCATTGAACAACTCCCAGTACCTCTTTGCGTAGTCTCGGAGGCTCTCTTGAGGTATCTTTTTCATTGTTAGCAAAGCATCCATCCTTTTAGGATGGGAGCTACTAGTAATAAAGTGGGCCGTAAAGAGCTCGGCCAGGGACTCAAAGCTCCTGATAGACCTATGAGGGAGCCTTTTAAACCATTTCTACACCACGTCATGTAGGCTCGAGGGAAAAATTCGGCACATCAGTGCATCCCGGTGGATCCAGAGGGTCATGGCTTACCTGTACTGCCTAACGTGATCAATGGGATCAGTTTTTTCGTCATAAATCTTGAATCTCGAAATAGCAAATTTCTTGGGGGCTTACTCTTCTTCTATTTCCCTTGAGAAAGGGGATTTCATCTGGGTCTTGAGAGCTCGTCTAGCAAGTTCCCTGGTTGATCTTGCGTCGCGATGTGCTGGGTGTTGGTCCATCTCCCTTCAGACCAAATTTTGTATGTTCTCATTGCTGTGAGCTGGGCTCCTGTGACGGCGAGCCGGTCGCTGGTGCTTCGAGAGAGTCATCGCTTGACTCGTGCTTCTCACTCTTTTGGGATCCATGCCTAGGGATCCTTCCTCGGCAGCGATACTTGCTCACCAGAGGGATAGGAGTGCGGTATGGACGTCACCTAGTGCTGCGATGGAGCTCTTTCTCCATCATTTCTAATTTCCTTTTTAGGCGAGCATTCGCAGACTCTTGCTTGCAATCGGACTCCCTTTGCTCTTGGAGCCTTGCCTCATAGGCATCAATCAGTCTGGAGATTTGTGTGGACTTTGCTAGTCCTTGGCTTTCCTCTAAGGCTGGCCTCTCTGGGCGAGCCCTCTGATCTGAACACCGAACTTCAGATCTGATCCTGCGGGGAGCAGGTTGTTCTTGGATATCTCCCGCCTGAGGGGCATTACTGCTGTGACCAGACATTTCAAACTTCTTTATTGGTGCAGGCTTTCTCAGGGAAGATAAACGTTCTCACAGACAGCGCCAATTGTGGTGACAATTATATTCAACACAAATAAATGAGAAAAGCGCAATCACCAAGGAAAATAAAGAACATAAAATGCCAATCACACAACACAGTATATACGTGGTTCAGCAAGAATGCCTACGCCCATAGTGGTGCAGTCAGTATTATTTCTATATACTCCGGGGAGCGTTTACAGAGAATACAGTATGTGCCTCTTGCCCCGGGCTTAGGGTTTATTTTATACATGTTTATCTTCAGGGAGTGGGGGTGTTGGACTCCCCCACGTCCATTTTTCTCTCCTGGAATATCTCTATACAAGATTCTAGGAGAAGACTAAGTCATAACTGAATTTAGTTAAGGTAAGGGGTCCGAACTTCGGGCCGTTTTTATTAGGCTACTCGTTCGGGCCCATGATGGTAAATCCGGGTACCCACAGTACCCAATCATGATCGGGTAGTTTTTTTAATTTTAGCA
Organism: Sambucus nigra; assembly: GCA_949130495.1. Taxonomy (NCBI): domain Eukaryota; kingdom Viridiplantae; phylum Streptophyta; class Magnoliopsida; order Dipsacales; family Adoxaceae; genus Sambucus; species Sambucus nigra. Next base: position 534,570,530 of record OX422215.1, on the reverse strand, counting down.
GAAATTTAGCCATACATTCTCAAAGTCGACTGGATTATCCGTCTCCATAACCCCAATCCAACCCTACATAAATACTTTCTTATCCTGGTCTTTAATGTTGTGTTTCACACATGCACCTTCAATGTTTTTTTTAACATGGAATAAGCATAATAGAATGGTGGCAAGTGGAAACATGTTTGACAAAACGTTAAGATAAGATTATTATTTTTCAGAGATAATAACTTGCAGCAAAGCTTCTGGCTCGTATAGTAATCGCAAATGCTGCAGAGCCCAGCTATAATTCTCCTCTTTCTCACTCTTTAGAAAAGAAAATGTAATGCGAAATGATTGTCCGGTGGAAGTGACCCCAATCATCTTAAATAATGACATATTGTACTGATTGGTCTTGTTGGTGTAATCGATCACCAGTACACTCGGAAAGTATTTCACCAATAAGAAAGAAGCGGTATGTGAGAAAAATAAATCCTCCACCACATCACTTTGCTCATTCCTTTTATGCCAGTGAACACAACTCTTCTCCGTGAGCAAATGCATCAACTGTTGCATGGCGGTGCGCCCTTTCATCTCAACATTGTTCATTTTTCTTTTAGTGTTATATATTGTTTGTATAGATGAATAATTATATTTCGATCTCTTTTTCAATGTCAAAAGTACTTCCTTCGGGCCCACCCCATTTTTTATCATCTTAGTAGCAATGTTCCACTATTCTTGGGAGAGTCGACTGGCATATGGGTTTCCAACAAGTGATTTAGATACCTCGTGGTTGTGTAGACCACAAATAACTTCCACCCCAGCGACCATTATCGTGGGGAATGCCTTTCAATCCAAAGGGACAATCACACTTTCGCGTTTCGGAACTCCGATTCCTCTTCTTGTCCATCCCCTCATCTTTTTGGGGTCTATGAAGCTTTCTTCGCTCACAATCAATACGAACCTACCCTTTCGGACTAAACTGGCATGGTCGAATTTCAGAATGATCACGACTTCATGAAGCTTGTGGCCAACTTGTTGACACCAATCAATTATCTTGTCGTGGTCATAAAAAATTTACACAAAACGAACATTGTTAAATGAAATGACAGTTTAAATGGAAATTTCAAGTATAAATGAAAATTCATGTTGAGTACAATATAAATAAACTAAACATGCCTCCTCAGTGGTGAATTCGACTGTATAGTCTTGATTAATCGCATTAATATCCAACCCTTCTTCTATTTCAACATCCTAACAATGCATACAATCAAATTATGTCATACAATCATGCCGTACATTAAAAATCTCAAAGTGTTGAGATTTAACTACGTGATATGATTTTTTACCATAGATGATGTGAAATTTGCAAACAAATTGCGCAAACGAATTGCGCAAACAAATTGCGTAAACAAATTGCGCAAACAAATTGCGCAAACATTTGGGCGAGGTTGATGCCATTGCTTGTTCACTCATATTCGGTTCAAGCATATTCACTTCCTCAGTAGAAACACGTTGAGTAGATCCACTCGGTACAATGATATTATATTATAAAAGCAATGTGTGATAAAGATTCGAATAGATGCACAAATTCCAATCACAAACTTATTTAATTAGTGTCAATTTATGAATCAAATTAATTCAGCCGTAAAAATCAACTAGCTACGTGCGTGCATGTGTCAAACCAACATAAATAAAATATGCGACACAAAGTTCAGGAAAAATCATCTCAGGAAAAAATCTTTATTTCACTATAATTTATAAATCGCAACTTACACGAATTACATTGAAATACAGTTTGACGCACGAATACTCGCAGACGTCAGTCAACATCGTCAGTAATGAATTACGCGTAGCAATCCATAAGAACCGCAGTCCTATCTTCAACAAAGATCCACACGTAACGAACCTCAATGACACGCATCCATATGATGCATAAATCTTCTCGACAAAAGTATGAACACTAGCAAAGTGTGTTCTCAAACTCCAAAATAATTCACATGAACAATTGGGACTTTTGTGAATTAAAAAACAAAAGAGATTTAAGTTTAAAAGAAGAAGCCAAAAGATTGTGCTGATTTCGCAGTGTTTGCAGAATGTCAAAATGTACAGACTTCTTGAGGAAAATGGAGTTGAAGAGACCCTTTTATAAAAAACTTCAGGCAGTTGGTCGTTCGAGCGAGACATGATGTCGTTCGAGTGAGACACATTGTCGTTTGAAGTATCGCGCAGCACACGATGTCATTTGAATGACACACGGTGTCGTTCGAACGATGATTTAAATAATATTTTTTTCTCATTTATCCTTTCAGTAAATGCACTGCCTCAAACGCTCCGAAAAATATTTTTTTTGACGAAAAACATTTAAGCTCCGATCCAACATTTAGAAAATATTTTGTGAAAAATAACCCAAAGTCCTAAGTGAATTATTAAGAAATTAAAAACACAACTTTGTCAAATTCATTTTGCGGAGGCTTGATTGTTGATAAAGCTTGACATTCGGTCCGTCTCGTTGCGTATTTGATCTTGAACATCTTCAACGATTTTAGCGGTATACGACAAATTTAATTGTGATGGACTATGTCCTTATAAATCTCCCTCGATGTCTATGCCGGTACAAAATAAAAAATATCCGAATTATCAATCTAAGAAATGACCTATACAAATCTACCCTCCCATAAGCTCAAAATTGGAAAGATAAACTGACAAGTCTTTAAACTTTGCTTCAATAATCAAATCTTCAAAACTTCAAGCTTTTCTCATCAGGGTGTGTAACATAATGATCTTTAATTGTACCTACACACATGGGACAATTGAAATACCTTGTGACGTATCGAGTTTGAAATGATATAAGCATAAACATGAAAGCATAATCAATTCTCCCCCATACTTAAACTCCCCCATAAAGTCATAATTTATTCTGCCCCTTTTTATTTGTCCGAAATAGACAAGGAAAAGAATAAATCTTAGTAAATCAAATCAGGGTATCACAGTAACAAGGCAAACAAAATTTTAATTTTTCAGATTTTTCATACAAAAATGCAAAAATGATGTTACAAAAATCACACACCACGAATTTTCACTAAGACAACCAAATCATGGAAACGAAATGAATGGGTGTGAACATATTCGATAGGAAAATCGACTCAATCATGACATGTGTACACAATGCATAAGTGTACTCCTAGAGAACGAACATCAAAATAGTCATTAGGTGTAAAATTTATTGAATTTAGATGACATCGTATTAATCATATCAACAAATCAAAGTATAAATGATTTCCACACCAATAACGTCCAAAACTATGTAATACTTTTTCATGACTTTCAAAGACGTGCAAACCGTTTTAAATTCCATCCAAACTCCCTCATTAAAAGATAGTGCTTTTTATTTTTCTTATGAGGTGATGAAACTAAAACCTATTGGCTCATTTTTAGCATATATTTCTTTTTATTGCCTTTCAATTTTTTTGGGCTCTTTTAAACCTCATTGGAACCTGGATAATTTTCAACTCCTCAGTTTTTTAGGTCCATTTAAACGATGGCTTTATCGCAAAGGGAAAAGATAAGATACCTTTCGCAGTCCTTTTTCGTTTTTAAAATAAAACATACAAACTCACAAACAGTTTATAACATGCACTATTTTCTTGTCAAGTTTTATTGCATTTAATTCGTTATATAGACGGAATTGAGATGTAAACACTCAATCAACATGTGATAGACAAGCACAAAAGTAAAAAAAAATCGTGCATGCGTGCAATAAAGGACAAATGAGTAAAAAATATAGGTAGCAACATTATATAACATCTCAAGGACTCAAAACTTTGTAAAGCACATGAATGACACAATATATTGTCTCAAAACATTATCAAATAGTCAAATGGATATGGAGTGATGTTATGACTCGGTCGTCCTAAATGTCCATTCATATATGGCGTAAATAGTATACAAAACTCATTTTGGATTTTTCAAAATTTTATAAAAAAATGATTTTTTTTTTGTATTTTTTCGAACACTATTCAGAATAGTACTAAAGAATATAACAATATGAACCAAAGGACTGCAAATAGATAAGTGCTGAAAACCAACTAGGTCGTTTAAATGAAAACCAATGCTGCTCGAACGAAAGTGCTTGTCGTTAAAACGACAGCTTTGTTGACATGAGATCTCACTCAAACGAGAAAAACAGAAACCCCCCACTCTGCCTAGATTTTTAAACAGTATTGCCCAGTGGAAAATTTTCCAGAAAAAAGCACCTGGGAGGTGCTGACGGATCCAAAACAGTAACAAAATTAAGAAAAGAAAAAAACTTTAAACAGTACGAAACAAATGGTATATACTCGCAATAGGCATAAGATAACATCATGCAAATCAATCTATGCTAGCAAACATGTCTAGATCTCAATCGGTAGGTGCGGTGGAGTTTTTCAAAGATGGTGACATCTTTTGAAATAACTCCATCAAATCATGTTAAGTCTTGACCAAAAATTTTACTTGCTCCCCAATATGAGCAAACTCTTTCATGTAATCATCAGGAGCGTCAGGTGTGGGTGTGTGCATGTGGACACGTGTAGTATCATAACGTGGAACATAACCCAACTTAAAACAAAACTCTCTCAAGTGTCCTCTCTTCTTGGAGTGTGTGCAAACATAAACTGGCTTACGCATACCTCTCTCAAAATGTCTCATATGCACTTTCCTAACAGTTATGGGACGCATAGGTGGGCCGGGTCGAGAGCCATGTGAATCTCTCACTAAAGTAGGAACCGGTTCGGGTGCAATGACAGAAGTGGATGCACCGTCATTACTTATTCCTATACTCTCACCACTACCCACAATGGGATTAAGAACCATCTTTTCAACCTTCTTAGATGCATTCTCTAAAGGAGCTTTAACCTCCTGGGCATGTTCGAGATCACTCTCGAGTTGGGATACACGTATCATCAGACTAGACAACGTGTCAGTCAAGTCACACTTTTCCCTCCTTAAAACTTCTTTTTCTCTCTCGAAATCTAAAACCCGAAGACATAAATCCCTATTATACTTCTTTGTTTTCAAAGTCTCGGTGTACAAATCCCTAAAATCTTTTTGGATCTCACTTTCATCTCCACTCTCAAACTCACTCTCACCCCACTAGAAACACTCGACTCATCATCGTCGCTCTCGTGTACACAATCATCGTGGGACTAAGTGGGTGTGCTTACATAACTCGAAAAGGCTATAAACTTCCCTTGTGATTTTTCATCTCCAACATCACTCACCTCTTCCTCACTATCACTAAGGGTGGCTGGCATCGCAACTTTCTTGCCCTCTCTCCTAAGCCTAGTGGGACACTCAAATGACTTATGCCCTCTCCCCTCACACTCAAAACATTTCATATTTTCAAAATTTTATTCACCCTCCTTCTCTTTCTCACCGCTTTCTTTGTATTGTCTTTCTTTTTGTTTTTCTCCGATAACTTTTTATTGGAAGAATTTTGTTTCGAAAACTGAAGATACTTTTTGAAATTCTTTGCAAGCAGAGCCATGTCAAAATCAGACTCATCCTTAGACTCGGACTCAAAAAAACTCACTTTCTTTTTCCTATCACTCGTGGACACTTCTTTTCCCTTCCTAGTTTGGGCTTTAAGTGCTATCCCTCTATCCTTAGGTTTGACAGTGTCGGGGAACATGTAGATTTCGTACGTTTGGAGGTCTCCTACCAACTCTTCTAGTTTCAGATGACACAAATTTTCTAAGGTATTTAAAACAATCACTTTTGGGATAAAACGTTTAGGCAGCGATCTTAAAATCTTTTTAACCACTCGTGCATAAGGTATAGGCTCACCGAGATTAAAACTAGTGTTGACCATATCAGAAAAATGTGCATAAAACTCATCAAAACACTCAGTCTCTAACATAGTGATCGTCTCAAATTGAGTGGTCAAATTTTAAATTTTAGACTCTTTGACCGCGTTAGTGCCTTCGTGGGCAAGTTACAAAATATCCCACGCTTCTTTAGACGTGGTGCACGTCATAATACGTTGGAACTCGTCAGGGGTGACGTGTCCGAAAATTGCACTAAGCCCACGTGAATTATAAGTGCTCCACCTAAACTCATCCTCAGTCGAGTCTGACATAGGCTTTCAATTTGTGACATTATTTGCGGTGAAAGTGGGAGGATTCCAACCTGTTTTACAAATGACCCAAACTCTTTCATTGATTGCTTTTAAGTGAAATTTCATTCGAGCTTTCCAGTAAGCATAATTAGACCCGTCAAAAATTGGCAACCGATTATATAAGTTTTCACTTGAAAACATTGCGACAATTTTAAAAATATGATTTAAAAAAAATTAATATCACACAATTTTATGAAAAATAGGAATACGCGACAAATTAACGTAACCTGCTCTGATACCAATTTGTAAAACCTATATGTGATAAAGATTAGAATAGATGCGCAAATTCCAATCACAAACTTATTTAATTAGTGTCAATTTATGAATCAAATTAATTCAACCCTTAAAATCAACTAGCTATGTGCATGCATGTGTCAAACCAACATAAATAAAATATGCGACACAAAGTTCAGGAAAAATCCCCTCAGGGCAAAACCTTTTATTTTACTATAATTTGTAAATCACAACTTACACAAGTTACAATGAAATATAGTTTGACACACGAATACCCGCAGGCATCGGTCGACATCGTCAACAATGAATTACGCGCAACAATTCACAAGAATCGCAATCCTATTTTCAACAAAGATCCACACGCAGCGAACCTCAATGACACGCAACCATATGATGCATAAATCTTCTCCACAAAAGTATGCACACCAGCAAAGTGTGTTCTCAAACTCCAAAACAATTCACATGAACAATTAGGACTTTTGTGAATTGAAAAACAAAAGAGATTAAAGTCTAAAAGAAGAAGCCAAAAGGTTCTGCTGATTTTGCAGTGTTTGCAGAATGTAAAAACGTACCGACTTCTTGGGGAAAACAGAGTTGAAGAGACCATTTTATAAAAAACTTAAGGCGGTGGGTCGTTCGAGCGAGACACGCTGTCGTTTGAAGTATCGCGCAACACACGATGTCGTTTGAATGATATACGGTGTCATTTGAACAAGATGATTAAAATAATATTTTTTTTTCGTTTATCCTTTCAGCAAATGCGCCGCCTCAAATACTCCGAAAAATATTTTTTTGATGAAAAAAATTTAAGCTCCGCTCCAACACTTAGAAAATATTTTGTGAAAAATATCCCAAACTCCTAAGTGTATTATTAAGAAATTAAAAATACAACTTTACCAAATTCATTTCGCGGAGGCTTGATTGTTGACGAAGCTTGATATTTGGACCGTCTCGTTGCGTATTTGATCTTGAACATCTTCGACGGTTGTAGTGGTATACGACATATTAATTGTGAAGAACTATGTCCTTACATATATATATATATCTTGCCAAAATGTATCATCGAGTACCGAGTCATGTAACTGAAATGATAATACAAAAATCAGTACAATAAGAATTGATAATATAATAACAAAAATTAATAAAAACACATACACCGTTTAATAATTGAACTTTAATTTCAATATAGATCCCACGGCTAATTACAACTGCTACAAAAATACATACGATGTAAGGTAATTGTGGATGTAAAATCACGACACGCCAAATTGTGTAGTCCTTACCATGGTTACATGAAACTGCAGTTGATGATCCCACATCCAGATATATCCGTGATTCAATTATTGACTAATAAAACCGTGGTACAAGATAATAAGATCACTTATGACCGAGTGTGACCGTCACTTACAGCGACGGGTAACCGTAACTGCAGTCACCCATTTTTTTTTAATCTTTAAATATTCTTTTACAGATTATATAGTGTGTAGAGGTGTTTTAATACCTCAAAATCATCAAGTGTTAGTTGGATAATCTGAATTTGGGAGGCTTGATCATCAACTTTCTTTTCCTCAACCATTGCAATGTAGCCCCTTTATCGTTAATTTATGTATGAAAACAACACAAGAAATACCACAACAATACAACAAACACACGAAAATGGAAATTTGGGAAAGAATGAATAAGATGATTTGGGTTAGGGTTAACCGTGGGTTTAAACGTTTTGATGGAAAGATCAACATGTTAGATTTTTATTTATTGTGGTATTTCATATTATGTTGTTTTAGTTTGTATGTAATTTTTTGTTTAATTTGAAATATATTATATATTTTAAAGAAAATAAAAAAATAAACAAACCAAGTGGTGTTTGTGACTTTCCTTCATAAACCATTATTTTTAATAGTATCCAAAATCGAATTGAGGAGTAAACTTAGTCATCCCAAAGTCCGTTTAAAAGGAAGCCTCACACTGGACAAGAGGTTTGGTCGGCGAAATATAATCAACCCCAAAGGATTAAATTCATTGACGACATGCCCGCCCGCCCGCCCCATAGACATCCCCGCGGCACTCAAACCCAACAAACACGTACTAGGGTTTGTTGGCATCACCCAAATAGTGTATATATCCTAAAATCTCACTAACAAACATATGATTTCATCTCCAAATGGGAGGGAGATGATATTTACTTCATTATTTACTAGCTAGCTAGGTTTGTTTCTTCACCCTCCTTTATACACTTTTTTCATACATGCTTTTTTTCTTCATGGATTTATTAGATCTATTTTGACCTTAACTTGTCTGTGTCATACATATTATTATTCTGTTGGAGATGAGGTTCTACTGAAATTACATTAGACTTTGCTTCTATGTACTTGAATGATTTTATATATTTGCATAACTTTAACATGTTTGAGCTGGAAAGAAGCATATCAACATTTCTAGAATATTCTCTAAATAAATAAAATACCAAATGAAAAGAGTGAAAAACAAAAATCGCAATTTGACACTGAAAATCCGTCATTCTTTATTTCATTGTTCATTTGTCTCTAAACAATGTTACTCATATATATATATGTTAAGAGTTATGTTTTATTGAACTTGTAATTGTACATAGGAATTTTTTCTTCTTAATTAAATTAAAACTGACCTGTAGAACAATATTTGTGTGATAGAATTTTCATGTAGAATTCAATATTCTTATCTTTATTTGCAGGTTTTGTTGTGCACAATACTAGTTAATATAATTTAGATTGAAGGGACGATGTCAACTCGCTCGAATAGCTGACTCATTTCACTTGAATAGCTTATTGTCATGATTCAAAGATTGTTTATGGTTTAATTTGAGAAAGAGGGGTTTGCTGGAAGAATTTAAAAGTGAAAAGGTCATTTACCTTCCTTTGTTCCCAAATATCATCCATGTTTAATTTCATATGCAGAACTTTTCCCCATGTGAGGAGTTTTGTTAAATCTTCACCTTCCCATAAACTGTTTTCTCTCCAGTATTACCACCCACTATCTTCATCCTCTACAGCTCCAAAAAACATCGTAACATCATCGAATAAACATTCATTCACAATCACATACCTCGTAGATACATGTGGGTTTCTTCCCAATGAAGCACTACTAGTTTCCAATAAGATAAACTTTACAAATGCTCACAGACCAGATTCGGTCCTTGCCGTCCTCAAGAAGTATGGATTCACTGAAGCGCAGATTTCAAGTGTTGTCAAGAAATTTCCCCAAATTCTCAAATGTAATCCCGAAAAAAACCTTCTCCCCAAATTTGAATTTTTGAAGTCTCTAGGCCTTTCAAACCCAGAACTTGCCCGAATAATAATGCCAAAACCAAATATCTTAAGAAGAAGCTTGAAAAACCAGATCATCCCATCCTTTGATTTCTGTAAAACTTTGCTTCAGTCACATGAACAAGCGGTGGCTGCCATTAAACAGTCTACTGTGCTTCTGAATGATGTTCGAATTAATTTGGCCCCTAAAATTGAAAGTTTGCGAGAAGTAGGTGTATCCGAATCGAAGATTGTATTTTTGTTGACTAAACATGCTAGCGTGTTCAGGTCAAGCACCGAAAGGTTTAGGAAGATTGGGGAGGAAGTTAAGAAACTAGGAATTAACCCTTCGAAAACGATTTTTGTTTTGGCCGTTCTTGCGCTTTCGGTGAGTAAATCGAAATGGGAGAAGAAGATGGAGCTTTATAAGAAGTGGGGTTTGTCTGAAAATGAGATTTTCAGAGCTTTTAGGAAGAATCCCTATTTTATGATCGGATCCGAGGATAAAATCACGAGGGTGATGGATTTTTTGATCAACATAATGGGTTGGGAGGCTTCTGTTTTTGCAAGAAGGCCATTGCTCGTATCGTTGAGCTTGTCGAAGAGGATTGCTCCAAGGTGTGCCGTTTATCAAGTTTTGTTGTCAAAAGGTTTTGTCAAGAAGGACGATAGCTTGGGCACGTGGTTGAGTTGTTCAGAGATGAAATTTGTTGACAAAATTATGAAAGGGTACAAGAATGAAGCTCCTGAACTGTTGAAGCTACATCAGGAGAAGTTGGATCTTGCAAACTGACTTATATGGAAGAATTTAAGACTTCAGAATCGAAATTGGTCTCAATTAGCTGTGCAGAATATCATTCTTAGTATTGTTACAACAATATAGGATATTTAAACAGTTCCATTGTGAGGAGCACGAATACATGAGAATAGTGACTTGCAAGTGTGCTCTTGTGATGTGTTAGTTTGGTTCTGATTTCCTCTTACTTTCTTTGTGTAAGTTTGTTGGAATCTGTTTCGAGTTCTGATCATGTTTGGTGTGTTATTTGTGCAGGATGATTTAGGTACTACACTCTTTATTACGTAAGCAAAGTTGGCAAGTTAAAGTGTTCATTTTTACAATTTTTTTCCTGGATTGGATAAATTAAAATTAGGGTGTGTTTGATTACAAAGTAGGAAAATTGTTGGAAAATAGTTCATTTCGATGAGCAGTTGAAAAATGAGTGAGAAAATATATGGGCCCGTTTAGTTGTGGAAACCTATTTTCCATTTTTCATTGTCACTTTTTGTTCTATATCTTTGTCAATCGACCATTAAGATGGGAAGGAGAAGTGTAAAACTGTTTTTCAATTTAAGCAATTCTAGAAAACAGTTATTTTATGATTACCAGATTAGCTTAAGTTAGAAAATAATTTTACATGAAACCACATTCTTATTTCCATTTAGAGGGCATATTTTGCCAAATTATAACACAAAATATGGAAATGATAATAGATAACTATTTTTCACAACTAAACGAGCCCTATGAGTTTTTGCGCTTATTTTTTCTATTTTTCGTTGAAAATAATTTTTTGATTGGTGGATAAGAAATATTTTTTACAAAAAATGAGGTTTTGAATGGAGCACTTGAGATGTGCATGAATATTATTCTTATATAACATGCTTGTAATCAAGGTATTACGAAGGGAAAATATGAATCAAATAATTATTTTTTATGATTTTTTTTTCATGCAATCAAACTATTCTTCAGTGAAAAGCAGAGTATTTGTTATTTTGGCTTAAAAATGGTTTGCCGAGAGTGGTGGCACTGGCAAATGATTTTGTGAAGAACATTACTGACGTTGTCAACTTCTTGGCTTAATACGATATAATCAGAAACCTCTATAACATCTTTGACCAGGGGACTAAGTTGCTGGGGTAGAGGGTGTTAAACCTTATATAATAAATCATTCTTAGGACATCATGATCTTCACGCAGCTCATTTTCAACGTCTTTAATGCTTTTGCTTTTAGCTGCAGCTTTGTTGGGGGCACGGTATTTGCAAAGGGTGGCACCCATTTTCTCCCTTCCAAATATCATCTCTTGGCACCCAATAGGTGAGATAAATTTCTCCTAACACCACACAATAGGCACTCACTAGATAAATAAACTCTAATGTTTCATTTTAACACATTTCTCATTCTTTTTTTCTTCTTAAATCTTAAAAACTCATAGCCTTAAAAAATAATACAACCACCATCCTCGGCATCCACCACGAGCCGGACTACCTCCCACCCACCATTATTTTACCGTTTAATAACCTTAACTTCAAAAAAAATACTTTATAATGACTTTCTACAAGTGTCTTAATATAAAACAATTATAAAACAAAATTTAAACCCTAGTCCAACAACAAAAAAAAGTAATGCTAGTGAAACCCATCATTTGGACCCAATTGAGACAGTATGATGTATCATCATCACATAGGGTAATGTATGCGAGTCACGTGGGTTTCCCTAATAACATCACCAAATGTGATGACGACATATCACTGAATTTCAAAATTGAGTTAAAAAGTGGATATCCCTAGCATTTTTTATTAAAAATAAACAATCTGAATCTTAACTCTTAAAAAATTGTTGCCTGTCTAAATTTGGTGGGAACTCACCGAACAAAATGACAAATTTCATTGAGAATCCACTTATGACTGATGCGAAAATTTGGACAAGTCACCCAGTGTGCACAAAGTAACTGAAAATAATAATTTTTGAAATTTGTATACATTCAGTGAGAGTCACCAAAGGTGTGGAGGTGTATACTCAGGAACTTCACACCATATATGTACAACTTCTCAAATAAAAAATTTGAAATTTTTACATATTTGGTGAGAACTCATCAAATATACCCCACTACATTTGTTAGACTTATTATAAAATTGAAATTTTAAGTTCTTTAGTGCACATTTGCTTACTTCTCACCAAATCCTAGCATATCCTTGGTGGGTTCTCATCGAAATTTGTCATCATGTTTGGGGAATTCCCACCTAATTTATAGAGGTGACATTTGTTTACAAGTTCACGATTTTGAGTAATTTTTGTGCAAATTAGGGTTTGAAAATTGTTTTCTATTTGTTTTGGTTTGATAAACACATCATTATAATATTTGATTTGATAAAATAAACAACGTTAGGGTTCTCAAAAAGGGTAACATTATAGATATATATGTAGTTTATTCAAAGAGGAAATGGTGAAGAGAGAGGAGGGAGGAGGGCGATGAAGAACAAGAAGGTGTCTTTTGGTGGCACTGAGGTTATGATTAAAATGGTGGTGGTGATGGGATTAGAGTTAAATGGGTTGAAAATGTAATTTCATGTATTGTGGGTGAAAGAATTTATTTAAGGTTTTTGGTAGGTTTAGCTTTCCTCCCTCCCTCCTCTAAAAGTGAGGTATTTACTTTTGGGTTCCATTAGGCCATCCACACTGAGATACACTCTGGGACAATGGAAAAATGCCGTGGGCGGTAGACTGTTACTCGCCCAATAACTCAAAACAATTAAATGCGTGCAACCCTTTTGAAGAAGGGAACGTTTGAGTCGTCAGTTACCGTTTAAAATAAAGTCGTTAAAATGCATTTCAATTTGCTATAAACTACAAATGCCCCTCTCAATTCATCCGCACTTCCCAAATCTCTACAGCTTCTCCCCCACCCCCACCCTTCGAAAAAAAAAAATCTCTATCACTTCCCCCCCCCCCCAAAAAAAAAAAAAACTTGTCATTTTATATTGCTTCCACAATTCATTTTTACCTTTAAATCTATACATATTATCCAACACTTTTTTTTATATTCCCAAGATATTTTATTTATTTATTTGATACCATGTTTGCAATTCAAAGAAAATGGCGTTTGAAAATTGCAAAATCAAATGAAAACCCTCCTCCGGCACTTAACCGCCCACAAGTTTACCAATATTTAGTGAGGTTGTATGATACACCTCATGCTCGAGAAGTGATAATTGATCCAACATTGCATACCAACGACAGTCAATTCACCATGAGCGATAGCAACCACAGGCCAACGAAGTTTATGCAGCATTTTTCAACATTCCCAAATTGCGATAGGCGATAGGTAATTTTGGGTTTAGTCATTTATTTTCTGAAAATTTTCCTAACTCCGATAACCAAATGATCGGTGACCTAATCAGTAGATGGTCGGAGATAACACACACATTGCACCTCCCTTACGTCGACTTGGAAATTACCCCATTTGATTTTGTGCATATCACATGTAGATATTTAAATTTCATGCCATTTAATTTATTTATACATATTTTTTTATTTCATTAATGTAATCATTGTTTACTAATAAATATATTTTGTTTAGGAATTTCAATTGGGACAAGTCCAACTTTGCCCCCATTCCTTACATCAAGTGCTTCTACCGTGGACGAAATACTTGAATCATAATTTCTTGGAATATGCAACCCCTAGTATAAAGGACGGAATATTTCATGTGGCATGCTCAAAGCTTATATGTTACAATGGAAAGAACAAGATGTTGAGGACAGACTATGGCTGAAATTGATGGCTAAAATTGGTAAAACACTAACCGATGGCTAAAATTCAATTGCTAAAATTGATAAAACACTGAATTAATGGCTAAAATTGGTAAATTATGAATGCCGAGGAGGCTATGGCTGCCAAGCAAGTCCCAAGTACTAAAGGCAACAATCATAAGAGTTCTAATAAAAAGGAAAGATAGATAAAAAGATCGAGAAACCTAAGAAGTATGAGGAATACACTCCTCTCACTGTTGGCATGCATCGCATTCTGAAAGAGACTAGAGGAAGTAGGAATCTCAAATGGCCAGGAAAATTGAAGTCTCCTGTTCATAGGAGAGATAAATCCATGTATGGTGGACACAACTCAATAAGAAAACCATAGCTTTGTAGAGGAGATAAGAGGGAGAAATTAGGAGAACTTTTGGGAGCCCAACTAAGAAGAGGGGTGTGTTCTTCGTCAAACATTCGTCTACAACAAAGGAAATCAAAACCTACGAATTTATTCAGGTAAGTAGTTAAAATTGCTTTCATTTAAATTGCAGTATTGCGATTTATATCATGGTTGTTGTAAACCATATTCATTTTGGGATGGGTTATTATATCAAAATTCATTTTGGGTTGGTTCTCATACGAAAAAGGGTCTTTGGATGATTTAATAATGTTATATAAATTAAATGGAAATTAATGATGCTATATGATTCTAGGTTGTAGAAATATGAGTACTATGATAAACCCAATAGAGGCTGATGTTTAATTTCAGATTATAGAATGAAATCTATAACCAATTGAATGGAACCCGGATAAAAAACCCAATTCAGAAATCGATGGATTGTGATTGAAAATCAAAAGTGTTTAAAGGTTTGGATGATGTGTAGAACCTAAATTAAAGGTATTTATGTCTAGAATAATCGTATTTAGGTTTGGGCTAGAACCAAGAAGGTTAGACATTTATCAATGGAGGAAAAACGAATCTGGGAAGAAGGAGGTTCGCAATTCAGGTATAGTGAACCGGTTCGGGGGTCAAGCCGAACCGATTTGAGGGGTCTGGCAGTTTGAGTTTTCCCATTTAAATTTGGGGGGGGGGGGTTAAATGAAGGATTTTCCAATGGAATTTTAGATGTGAGAATAAGAAAAACTTGCTGGAAATGTTGTATGACATTTCGTAGAAATAAATTAGTGAGTTAAATTATTTAACGGATTAAGTGAAATAAAATTCTTACGACTTGACTTACGGGCCGAGTGAATGTGTCCGGGCATTATAGGGAGTGACACTACTATAATAAATTAATTAATGTGAAATTAATTAAATTAAAAGTCGGGGTTGTGACTCGGGTATTTTCTTGCTAGTGCGACGGGAGTTAGGCACGGAGTAGTCGGTTTAATTGATTATAGACATATATAATATATTGTCGAATATCAAATTTAACGAGCGATGTTGTCCTTAATAGCGGGATTTCATTTAACAAATTCTAAGAGATGAAGATATGGACCAACTGAGTGAGTGTGGGTATTATAGTTGGGTGACACAACTTGAATTAAAAATAATTAGTGTGTGATTAATTAAATTACAAGTCGGATATAAACTTGGGTATTTTTGGGCCAGTGCTAAGGGTGTTAGACACGGTTTAGTCGGACTTTGTTATATATATGTATACGGTTATGTGTGATAGTGTGTATATATATATATATATATATATATATATATATACTCTATAGATATCGGTGTTAATATATTTATAGGAATACATACCCCTCTAGTGATATCATAAGAGGTTGCGCGATGTAGGTGAATCCCCTGGCTTAAGGAGCAGGTAGAGTATAGTCCCCAGGTCATATCGTCTAGTTTTTATTGTGTGATTTATTTTATCGATGTGAGACGCTTTTGGTATGATTCGGTTTCACTTTCGTGGGGAATATGACCGCCTCCGCTACGTTTGCGATATTTTTTCCCAAGTTGGGTGTGAGTAAGTCCGGCCTGAGGTGGCCGGGTTATAGTGAGCATGCCTGGGACATGATAAAATTTTATAGAAATCATCTGGTGAGTTATTACTCCGGAATGGATGGTTATAATACGCGACATGTGTGTGAATGTTATAGTATAGTTGTACGTATATAATATGAGTAGGTAGTTGTATACGAGATTATTACATAAGTGTGAACATATTTCTTATATAACTAATGTAAAATTTATATGAATTGAAAAGGGGTCTTCTATATAACTCATGTGGACGCTATATGATTTAATATAGATGAACCGATTAATAAGTTAATGAGTAGATAACTTAATAATCAAAGTAAAAACACTTGGATTAGAGTAGTATGGTAGAAAGAGGTGTGATACATCTAGTTAAGCGGGGTAGCATAACTAGGAAGGTTAGAAGGCAAGCGTTAGGTATGCACATTAGATGAGGGGTGAGTTATACCTCAAGAGAGTGCGCCACTAGCTTAAATATGAAAATTGTGCACGCATATTTAATTGTTGCAATTTAACTACTTGCTAAATATTTTCAAAATGTTTGACTTGGGCTCTGACCCGTGTCAAAATCTTTTCCAAAATATTTTAGGTGTCCAGCCACAGGGATGCCCATTTTGAGGATTCTATCCAGGGATACGCAACTGCTGCTCATGTGGAAGTTGCAGGACTTTGCTATAGACGCTTCATTCATAGTCTATGGACTTTACTTCAGTACGCATTTGGGCATGTCGCCCTTAGATTTAGTATTCAGTTATTTATTGTACTTTGTGTATTCAGGTTATTGTTTCAGTTTAGTGTTGAATTTTATTATGGGATCGATAGTTGATTCGGTCATTTTTATTTATATTATTCATCTGTGTTGGATTCAGTTATCAATTTGTGTTGATGATTTAATTATTATTTATTTTCGCATATTGTTAATTAATGAATGATAAAAATTTGGCATCGGTCTAATTAAATTACTAGGTGGTTAGTAACTTTAAAAAGGTTTTCGACAGTGATGCTAAGAATGAGCCATATGAGACCAACATTTCACAAGCTGGCCACCCGGTATTTTAGTAGGCGAGGTGTCACATTAACACCCTTACTTACCTCTATACAAGTTTATTATAATTTAGTTTATTATAATTTTTGTAGGTAATGAAGGATTTTTTATTAGAGAGACTTTGCTACAACGACACATAAAAACCCTTTTCTTTTAATCAACATTCGATTTGGCCTCACATATCAAATAAAGATCTCAAAAGGGAAAACAAACACAATGCACACTCACCTATAATTTTTCATGATTCTCGAATCAATAACATCAAAACAATTAAGTGCAACTAGGACACACTGGACAAACCCATTGATCTTCAAATAAACACTTTATAAAATTATCATTTTCTCTCTCTTTCTATTTTGAAGATATCTAATTTTTGAAACATCAATGTAAAAAAAAATTGGCCTTGATAATTTTTATGTTTATATTGCCTCTTAATATTTTATGCTCTTTTCAATGGTGGCCTTTCTTGCAAAGGATATTTCTCATTTCGTAGTCCTTTCCCGTGCGTACACAAAGTTTCAATAATGCACCAAACTCACGGGCAATGGTTTTTACATGCACAATTCCCCAATAGTAAAAATATTACGTATATGACAAGATTGTTAGGAGAATACCTCACTTAAGCTCATGTGACATATGAAGTTAAAATCCCAAAGAGCTCGTGCAAAGTGTGTGCAGAGGCATATACAAATTGAATCCATCATATAAGTCAATTTCAAACCACTTCAGATAAACATGATTAAGAATAATCCAAGCATTGAAAATCATAATCAAATGTTCTAGTCACATACATGGAAGGAATGAGATCCAAACACACCGATATGCCACACAATATGTGTAAAACTAGACTACACGAACAAAAAAAATATTTTTCAAATTTTAAATATTTTTCAAAACGACTCAAAAGACATACAAAATCTTTTTGTATTTTACTCAGTAAGACCCAAGAAAGGAAAAATCAAAATACCAAAGGATAAACATCATACTACTAGCAAGCATATATTTATATCATGAAGTACAAAAGCTAGTGTATAAGACATGCAAACACAATCAACCGTAAAATATAGCATGGGAATAATCATGTGCAAGCATTCGAGAATCAACCAATCTAATATTCAATGTCTCCAAAACCGATTTCCTAGCATAAATAGATGAATACTTAATACCTCTTATTTTGGGAACCGTAATGACACGAGATCTAGATTTCTTAGGATCTATTCTAAGATCATAACAAAACATCCTAATGCGACCTTTCCTACCTGTGATAACCCGCCCTTTCCCGTGCGTACACAAAGTTTCAATAAAGCACCAAACTCACGAGCAATGGTTTTTACATGCACAATTCCCCAATAGTAAAAATATTATGTATATGATAAGATTGTTGGGAGAATACCTCACTTAAGCTCATGTGACATATGAATTTAAAATCCCAAAGAGCTCGTGCAAAGTGTGTGCAGAGGCATATACAAATTGAATCCATCATATAAGTCAATTTCAAACCACTTCAGATAAACATGATTAAGAATAATCCAAGCATTGAAAATCATAATCAAATGTTCTAGTCACATACATGGAAGGAATGGGATCAAAACACACCGATATGCCACACAATATGTGTAAAACTAGACTACACAAACAAAAAAAATAATTTTTAAATTTTAAATATTTTTCAAAACGACTCAAAAGACAAACAAAATCTTTTTGTATTTTACTCAGTAAGACCCAAGAAAGGAAAATTCAAAATACCAAAGGATAAACATCATACTAATAGCAAGCATATATTTATATAATGAAGTACAAAAGCTAGTGTATAAGACATGCAAATACAATCAACCATAAAATATAGCATGGGAATAATCATGTGCAAGCATTCGAGAATCAACCAGTCTAATACTCAATGTCTCCAAAACCGATTTCCTAGCATAAATAGATGAATACTTAATACCTTTGATTTTTGGAACCGTAATGACACGGGATCTAGACTTCTTAGGATCTCTTCTAAGATCATAACAAAACATCCTAATGCGACCATTCCTACCTGTGACAACCCGCCCAATTAAATATCGAGTGATCAGTCATTTATAAAATTTATAACAGAATGTTCGGTTGGTTCATTCTTAGCATCACTGTCGAAAAATTAAATCCAATTAATTACCTAACATTTAATTAAGCTAATGTCAAAACATTTCCCAATTTAATTTGAAACCAATTAATTCAATTAATTTCTGAACATTGAATTATAAACCACACACAAGAAATGAATACTGATTGCATTAAATACTGAATACTTAAGACTGAATAAAACCTTCTAGTTCAAAGTCATAAACAAAATCAAAATGAATACTCAACCCAACAGAAAAGAACTACAAAGGAACTGAGTACAATCCTGCTAATGAGGATGGGCGACACATGCCCGAACTGAAGTATCTAAACTAGGAATTGAATAAAATGAGAGAAACGTCTAATCTCAATGACCCGCAACTTCCACATCAGCTCCAGCTCGACAAACCATCCAAGTATCTAGAACCGGTGTCCTTGTGGCTAGGCACCTGTACTAATACACACACACACACACACACACACACACACACACACATATATATATATATATATATATATATATATATATATATATATATAGCAAAAAAGAGGAGAAATACAAAAAACGGGTCAGATCCCGAGGTGTAAAAATGATTTAGCAAGTATTTAAAACTGGTTCTTAAAACAAGTCTTATACGCATGTTAGTTATCGAACTCTCACATGAGTTTCTCACCTCTCGTCTATTGTGCACCCCTAATGTACATCTAATCTCCCGCTAGTTATACCTCACAGTCTAACTAGTCAGAAACCATACTAATACTAACTATGCTCACTAGTAGTATCCCCGTATCGCCCATACAATACGTTATTCAGATAGTTTATCTCACATATTAAGTTTCATTATTCACCGTTTGAATTGTTAAATCTTTTATCCACTAAGATTATTTTATTTCTCATTTCCATTTTTTCTACTAGTTTCACAAAGTATAAAGTTACCCAAGTACACTTATACATATATATAGTCTCATCATCCCTATATATATACACTAATCCTGCACCCTTAGGTTAAGACCACTCGGTGCAAAGTAATGA
The DNA here is from genome assembly GCA_949130495.1 of Sambucus nigra. Taxonomy (NCBI): domain Eukaryota; kingdom Viridiplantae; phylum Streptophyta; class Magnoliopsida; order Dipsacales; family Adoxaceae; genus Sambucus; species Sambucus nigra. The sequence goes on along the minus strand of OX422215.1, from coordinate 534,550,201 downwards.
TTAGTATTATTACCAAGTCTACTAATTTCACACAGTAGAAATATCAACAAGTTCATATATATATATATATATAGTCACATCATCCCTACACATATATATACTAATCCTGCACCCCCGGGCTAAGACCCATTAGTGCACCTATTAAGAAAATCCTATATCCCCGGGTTAGCACCCATTAATGCACCTATCAATAATAATCCAGCACCCCCGGGTTATCACCCATTAGTGCACCTAACAATAATCATCCTTTTACCCCCGGGTTATCACCCATTAGTACACTTAACAATAAAATTTTTGCACCCTCGAGTTATCACTCATTAGTGCGCTTAACTATAAGATTCTTGCACCATCGGGTTATCACCCATTAGTGCTCTTAACAATAATTTCCCATAATAGGCATACACACATCCTATTATAATTTATATGTATTTCTCCAACCTATATATATACTCCTCATACGTATTTTAATCTCATCTCTACGTATAGTATAAATATTTAGATTACTATCTCTCTCGTAATCTCCCAGGTATATTCTCTATATACCGAAATAATTAAAGTATTTATTCTCACATACTTTTCCGAAATTGGGTCTTATTTAAATTTACTATTTGGAAGTTTCTCTCACTCCAATAAACTGGTAAACTCAAAACTGGACTCTAAGAAAATTTCCAAAAATTCCTTTTGTCGCTTGAACCAGATGACATGTCGTTCGAACCAGAATGACATGTCGTTCGAACCACTTCCACATGTTGTTCGAACCACTTCGAGCGAGATCCCCATATCGTTTGAACCACTTCCACATGTCGTTCGAACCACTTCGCGCAGATCCCCATTTCGTTTGAACCACTTCGCGCGACTTCGCACGAGACCCACTATTTCGTCTTCTTCACCAAATTTCAGTGTTTTCTACCATTTTTGGACCTAAAAATCTCTAAGATTCAACACCCAACGCCTCATCATCAATACCCATCAACACCTAATGGATTATAAATCATTCCCAACATCATAGGATCATTAATTCATCATTAAACATCATAATTACCAAGTCTACTAATTTCACACAGTAGAAATATTCACAAATTCATATATATATATAGTCACATCATCCTTATACAAATATATACTAATCCTACACCCCCGGGCTAAGATCCATTAGTGCACCTATTAAGAAAATCATGCATCCCCGGGTTAGCACCCATTAATGCACCTATCAATAATAATCCATCACCCCCGGGTTATCACCCATTAGTGTGCCTAACAGTAATCATCCTTGTACCCCCGAGTTATCACCCATTAGTACACTTAACAATAAAATTTCTGCACCCCCGAGTTATCACTCATTAGTGCGCTTAACTATAAGACTCTTGCACCCTCGGGTTATCACCCATTAGTGCTCTTGACAATAATTTCTCATAATAGGCATACACACATCCTATTATAATTTATATGTATTTCTCCAACCTACATATATACTCCTCATACGTATTTTAATCTCATCTCTACGTATAGTATAAATATTTAGATTACTATCTCTCTCGTAATCCAAGGTATATTCTCTCTATACCAAAATAATTAAAGTATTTATTCTCACATACATTCCCGAAATTGGGTCTTATTTAAATTTACTATTTGGAAGTTTCTCTCACTCCAATAAACTGGTAAACTCAAAATTGGACTCTAAGAAAATTCCCAAAAATTCCTTCTGTCGCTCGAACCAGATGACATGTCGTTCGAACCAGAATGACATGTTGTTCGAACCACTTCACGCGAGATCCCCATCTCGTTTGAACCACTTCCACATGTTGTTAGAACCACTTCGCGCGAGATCCCCGTCTCGTTTGAACCACTTCGGGCGACTTCACGCGAGACCCACTGTTTCGTCTTCTTCACCAAATTTCAGCGTTTTCTATCATTTTTGGACCTAAAAACCTCTAAGATTCAACACCCAACTCCTCATCATCAATACCCATCAACACCTAATGGATTATAAATCATTCCCAACATTATAGGATCATTAATTCGTCATTAAACATCATAATTATTTAAAATCCCTAAATTAATTCATATGAACCATAGTTTCCAAATTTTTATTTAAAGAACCTAATCAAACCAGATTCATTCATCAATATATAATACAATTTCGTGATTAATCCTCTACATACATGAAGTAATTTCAACCACTAATTAAACCAATCCTTAATCATAATTTAAATCTCAAATTTCACCCAATTCATATATAAATCATGATTAATTTCACCTACACTAACATGAGCATGATTATTGCTAAAGGAAAGCAAGTAATAAACACTTGCCTCGAATATGATTGTCTGATCCATTGGTGATATTGGTATGGGTGTGTTCCCCTTGTCCCGATCTACACGGTGGTGGTGGTGATTGTGCAAGGTGGTGTTATCTTGACCATTTTCTCTTAGAATTAGCTCTCCCTCACACCTCCTATAGCCGTTCTTGACTTCCTGTAACTTCTTAACCCTAATAGACTTTCCTTGGTTGATATAATTACTCTTAATTTTCGTCCATTAATTTAGCCCAAAAATACCATTTGCCATAATGCCCTCTCGGGGTGCCGGTTAGGCCTAAAATTGCTCCGGGACCCAAACTAAACACCCGAGTATACTATTTTGACTATCTCGACCCTTTCGAACTCAATGGTGTACTCAAAATGACCATACGGGTTAATAAAAATAAATTCTCTTTTTATTCTATTCAATTAGTCCCGACACGACTCACACGCGTGTCAGACTTAAATTACCAAACTGTCGTATTTCTCACTTTCGACAATTTATCAAATTTCATAATTCCATATTTCATATCATACGGTAATATTCAATAATTATCGACAATAAGCATTAACCCTTGTCACGCCAGTTAATAATTATTTCAATCTGGATTAATAAAATTAATTTCTCGCATTTTTAATTTAATTAATCCAATAATAATAATTAATCACATAATTATTTCTACCCAAAGTAATTAATCACATAATTATTTAAATCGTCAAAAATACGTGGTGTTACACTACCACAATGTGAACATGTGTAAACACGAGGAAGACGACATTTGGGTTGACCTTTTCTAATGTTCTGGGCAGCGATTGACACTCTTAAACAAACAATAGTCTTGGCTTTAACATCGAAAGAATTTGGAATATTGAAGCTAGTACTAATGCTACTTGAGTCTCTTAATTCATCTTTTAACTTCAAAACTCCAAACTGAAGAAAATTTATGGACTCTTAAAATGATAGGGACTCATTCTCTAATTTTTCAATACTACCTAGAAGGTTATCTCTTTCACCCTCAATGGAAGCGAACTTATCCCAAAGAGTCTTCGCACGTGCCTTCAAGACTCTTATCGATTTATTATTATCCTCAATGTCACTTTATTTAACCCTTGAAACTTTAGAGTCCTTTAATTTATTCTCGAAAATATGGACTCTAGCCTCACTCTCTCTCTCTTTCTTGGAGACATCTAAATTTTGAAAATCATGTTTTATGTCCTTGAGCTAATCAAATAGAATGTAACGTTGAGTTTGAATATTTCGCAAAAATTCATTTTCACCTTTTAAGCACAAATTCTCTTTTTTAAGAAATTTATCCGATTTGTAAGTTTCAAATTCAACTTAGTTAATCTGTCAGTGCGATTACAAAGCTCATTAAACTCCACTCAAACATCAAAACCGTACTCATCACTCAAGACTTCGGTTGACTTAACACTATGATGACACTATGATGACCTATCGAGAGAAATAAGCAAACGAAGAGAGTTAGACAAACAAAACAACCCTAAAACAACATGAAACTATGGATCAACATGATAACTTAGTGTACCTGATTTGATACCAATTTGAGAAAGTTAAGTGTCCCATGGTTTGTAGACAAAAACACCACCAAATTTTATCTTCATAATTTTTAATTTCTTTTCACAAGTGTTGTGTAAAGTAACTTACCCTTTTAGTCTAGACCTAATAATACATTTAGGTGAGTATAAGCAAGATTAAAATAAGTAAATCATAACAAGGAGATGTATGAGGAAAATACACAGCGGTAAAAACGTCGGACGGTCCAGTCACACAAGTCCATTATGATATAGGAAGTCTACAAAACCAATTTAGACTTACTCACAGACTCTATGCCTTTAAGACTTGATGCGCTTCCTTCATCCTTATAACCTTCTTCGCAGTCACTTTTGGATGCCTTCTAACAGTCACACAACAGAAGCGCTTTTCCACATCTCAGTATCCCACCAATCTTACTTGTCTCGTGACCTGTCTAGCCATCACACAACACCAAACACAATAGCCACCACAAGAAACATTTTGATGCAAAACATGGATATCTTAAAATGACATATGTATCTCTGATTCTTGAATCTCAAACATGAGTATAAATAAGGGTTTTGGTTTGGAGGACTTTTTCTCAAAACAAACACATAAACTTGAAGAGATTATTAAACAAGTTTGGGAACTCAAAAAGCTTGGAAACTTCTCTAAAAAATTTGCTTCTCCGCACTTCTATTTATAAAAGGTTTTTTAAAATCGAGATAAGCTTGAAAAATAAAGTTTACATTGGAAAACACGCCAGATCATTCGAACGATATTTTTCCTTGTTCAAACGAAGTATGTTATATTGTTCAAACATGTATCTAACAAGGTACATGTCAAGGAAAAAGTTAGTTTGTTCAAAGATCGTTAGAACTCGTTGGAACCTGTTCTAACGAGGTAATATATCTCGTTGGAATGACATAACATATATCATTTTAACTTGGTCACAAGAAAAATATTTTTCTTCCAAAAAAGGGATAAAATCATTTTAAGACAATTTTATAAACCCCTAACACCCAAAACAAAATCCATGGATCAAATATAAAAACGTATTCATACCTTATTGATATCCCTTATATGATGGATATGAAACTTGGATTGAAACACGATGCATACTCGATGTTGTGGTATATATGGCCACTACAATCTTCAATAACACATCACATGATTGAAGGACATATAATTGAAGTCCTAACCTATTACTCAAGTAAGTTTTGTCTAAATATGGAATAAATCCAATACATACAAATTAACTCGATTCGAAAATTTGTCCTTACAGTAAGGTCTATTAGGTGGAACCCAAGGATTATTCAACACCTATTCAGGCGCTCAATAATACATTTATATTCTTGTCTCTTTAGTTAGGGTTTCATTTTATACGAGGGGATACACATTCTTTTGTTGCGTGGGTATTTCAAGGATAATTTTGACTCCTTGTGCTAGATTATTATTGTAGCTACTCCGTTAGGTGTATCCACTCTTATTACCAAGTCTTGTAATGGTATGATATTGGTAGGCTACAGTTTGTATCTAATTTATTGGTTATAGCCACACTTACAATGTTATATTATGGATGGATTGGCTATGTAGATATCAGGCTCAGTTTTATTGTGTAGGTAGAGTTATTATGTTTTTTGTATGGGTCATGAAATTTCTTTTGCCATTATGCATTGGACGAAGGGTGGGGATACTACCCATTTGTATTTTATTAATGAGGAGACTACACTGTCATTAAATATGATTCCAATAGTTGGTGAGTCCACAAATTTTTTGATGAGATTTTGGGTTTACTACCTAGTAGGGAGATTGATTTTATAATAAATTTAACATCGGAAATCCAATCGATATCTAGAGCATCATATCATATAGCTTGTATGGATATTAAAGATCTTAGAAATTATATTAAGTAAATACTTCGTTGCAAAAAGTTCCCATAGGTTGTGCAAATGTTATTTGTGGAGAAGAATTATGGGTCTTTGAGGTTATGTATCGATTATCGCGAGCTGAATAAGGCGACAATGAAGAACAAGTACCCATTACCAAGGATAGATGATCTTTTTATTAGTTGGAGGGAAAATATTTCTTTTCAAACATTGATTTGCGATCTAGTAATTTTTAGTTGAGGGCACAAGAAGAGGATGTGACTAAGACAACTTTCTTGACTTATTATTGGTATTATGAAAACCGAGTAACGTTGTTTGGGTTTAATAATTCTCTAATAGTATTAATGGACTTGATGAATAGGGTATTCTGATAATATTCGGACCAATTCATCAAATTCTTTATTGATGATAAGCTTATCTACACACACACAGGGAGAGAAGAAGAATGCCGAACATTTATGGACTGCCTTCTAGACATTGATGGAGCATAAGCTTTATGCAAAGTTTTCCATGGGTAAATTTTAGAAGGGGGAGATTAAATTTTTGGGACATGTTATGTCTAACAAAGGACAGATTGGGGATAACCCACGACACCTACAAAGGTCCTAAGCTTTTTAGGGTTGGTCGATTATTATATGAGATTCATTTAGGGATTCTCAAAGATAGCAGGGCCGATGACTAAGTTGATGAAGAAAGATGTGCTATTCTTTTGGGGTGAGAAGTGTTAACTGGTATTTGACACTCTCAAGAAGAAATTGACTTCTTCATCGATTCTTGCCTTACCTGGGAGTGGAGTGGAATTCTTGGTTTACATCGATGATTATCTTTAGGGATTAGGTGGGGAATTGATGCACGAGGAAAATCATATTTCACATGTCTCTTGGATGTTGAAAACGCATGAGGTTCATTATCTGACTTATGACTTGGAGTTGGTGGGTATTGTATTCGTATTACATACATGGAGGCACTATCATTGGGGTGAGAAATTTAGACTCTTCAGCGATCATAAGAGTCTGTACTATCAATTTACATAGAAAGATCTAAGTATGAGGCAACGTGGATGGTTCGTTTTATCAAGGATTATCAATTCACGATCTAATACCATTCGAGGATGATTAATGTAGTTGCAGATGCATTGATTCGACGACGCAGTGGTAGCCTATCAGATCTTCAGCTGGTCAAGTGGGGTTTAGTGGATTTGATTCGTGAGTTAAGAAAATACTTTATAGGAATTCTCACAGAGACTCCAGAGAAAGTGATACGGGGTGATCAGGATAAAGTCACATAACACGGTATGCAAGGAGAAGGTGGTAGAGCTTCTCGATATTTGTGTACCTTTATTTTTTATTAGATTCGATGGTGGGTTACATTATAAGTGTAAATTGGCTGTACCATCTATTGAGAAGTTGAGACAAGTCATTATGAAGGAGATGCATGGTTCACATTTTGCGATACATCTGAGTGGGCATAAAATCAACTAAGACATAAAGAGGCTTTATTGTTGGGATGATATGTATATTGATGTGGTAGATTATATATCTAGGTGCACCACTTGTTATATGATGAAGGTGGACTACCAGAAATCTCCCAATATGCTTTAGCCTCTACCCATTCTTAAGTGTAAGTGGGATAGCATCTCGATGGATTTCATCAAGGGGCTGCCTTTGATGCCTCACCAATATGATTCTATTTGGGCGACACACCTTTTGGTCACACGCTACGATTATTTGAACAAGCATCTTAAAGGTTTATATGTTGTCGAGATTGTCATATTATATAGGGTTCCATTACCGATCATTTCAGAATAGGGCCCTACTTTGTGACGTACTTTTAGGAGAGTTTCAAAAAGGCCATGAGGACTCAGTTACACCTTAGAACGAGCTACCATCCACAAACGTATGGCTAAACAAAGAGGTTAAATCAGGTTTTCAAGTACATGCTTAGAGCATGTGTCATGGACTTCAAAGGTAGTTAAGAGGTACACCTTCCATTGTTGGAGTTTGAGTATGATAATAGCTATCAGGTGTCCTTTTCTATGACACCTTATAAGGAACTTTATGGGCAACCTTGCCAATCGTCGGTGTGTTGGTTGGACCCAGCCGAGGATAAACTTTTATGGCCGGAGTTCATCTAAGAAACGATTGAGAAGATTAAGTAGATTAGAGAGGGGATTAAAATCACCCCAGACAGATAGAAGCGTCATGCATATATGAAGAGGAAGTCGATGGAGTTAAAGGTGAGAGAACATGTCCTACTTTGGGTTTCCCCTATGAAAGGGGTGATGAAATTGGGAAAGAAAGAGAAATTGGCACCACATGTTTCACGTGTACCTGCTTTGTTGATTGTTACATCCTAAGACCTCCTATCAGCACATTGATTTTGGTGATATCGAGTTAGATTCAGATGCTTCTTATATCGAGTAGCCTATGAGTATACTGAATAATAGGATTTAGAGGTTGCATTCCAAGGAGATACCTTTTGTATGTGCGCAGTGGAACCACCATAATAAGGAAGGCTCCACATGGGAGTGCGAGGATTTGACGAGGAAATAATACCCACAATTATTTTTAGTCAGGTATATATTTAATTATGAATTCATACGATGTAATTCTTTTTATCATGGGGGAAGATTGTAATACCCCACAATTTTGATAATTGATAAAATAGTTAAGTATTTAATTCAGGATAAATTTTATTGGAAACTAGATTTAGTTATATAATATAATTCTGAATTTAAATTTATATATGATATTTGAAGTTGAAAAGAACATAATTATGATTATGGAATTTATTGATAAAGTAGTAAAATTATAAGAGCAAAAGTGAAATTATTGTAAAGTTGGAGTTTATATAATAATTATGGAAATTAATTTAATAATTTGGACATATGAGGAATTTTTTAATAATGATAATGGTATAAAGGTAGTTAACCCTTTTCTTAGGAAGAAAAATTTAGGGTTAAGGTTGATTTAGGATAAGTTGATGAAATATAGGATTTTAGAGAATTTTTGGTTCTGGAGGAAGCAATTAGGAAGACGCTATAGTGTTCATACTCGACCTCTATACTGGAGTACAAGCCACTATAGCGGGAGTGTGTAGCCACTATACTGGGCCGATGCTTGCATAAAAAGGATTTAGACGTTTCTTTTCCTTGACCACGTAATTTCTAAACCTTCTAGAGACCCTCCCCCAAACTCACAAATCTCTTGTATAAACAAGACATTAACCTAAACCCTTTAACCTAATCACATTCTAATTATTCACCTAAAAACCCTAAATCTACAATTCATGTTTCAAAGAAATAATTGGAGGTTTCTGGGGCACAATTGGGGTTTAATCGGTACAAGTTTAAGGTGCATTGTTTAGTTGAGCTTTATCATTTCAAGGGATTTCTTCTAGAATTTCTATTCCTCCCCTTTTATGTAATTAAATATTAATTTCACCTAAAACTAATTATCATACTTAAAATCGATTAGAGATGATTAGCATTCTCATATTCTATCCACGTAATTTAATGAATAAGAAAGATGTAATGAGTTGAAAATTGTTTAAATCTAAGTAGAATTCATGTTTAGTAATATTGAGAAATGTATGTATGTTTTATATTCATTGATTCATATGTTAAATTTAACCCATAAGTAAATTTGATATTAATTTAATTCATGAGTTTAATTCAACTATGTAGGATCTTAGGTAAAGTTTTAAAAGGAATTGATCATTTTATTAAACTTTGGGAAATTTATGAATGTTGATAATTGTGTGTTGTTAGAAAATATCATAATTTAAATTCTGGCCCAAATATATAAAATCTTTATACGTGCATGTTATTAAAAATTTCTTAATTCAACTTCTTGTTCTATTAAGTAGAATTCCTATACATGTTGATATTTCCCCTAACTAACGATTACAAAAGTATGACCCTCACCCCTAATTTAGTTATGTCATAACTCAATGTAGAAGTAATGTCAGAGACTTATGATAATAAGAAAATTTCCCCAAAATGATGTAGTGATATTTCTTCTAGACTTCCTAATGGATGATGCATGATTAATGATATCATTATTATAAGATAAATATGTGTGATGTGATATGATGAGGAAAAAAGGTTTTAGAGAAAGAAAAGTGAAATAAAAGTTATAAAGACTAAACGTAAATTAAAGAGATAAAATATTTATGTAAATGGAATAAATGCCAAAGTAAAATATTTATGTAATTGGAATAAAAGATGATAAAATGATTAGTGATGTTAATGCTTATGGTTAGAGTGTGTCGAGAGTGAATATATTGTTTATTTGTGCATGACCCAGTGTGGAGGGCTATGAGTGACTATTCTATAATCGATAGAGTGTTTATGGGGTGTCTACGGTGGAGGTTGGATTTTTATACGATGATGTGTTTGGGGTGTATATGGAAGAGGTTGGTTTTATTTTTCGTATTGTGAGACTAGTGACCCCAATGGGTAGTGGGGGCTAGATACGATTGTGATATATATATATATATATATATATATATATATATGACGTTTTGGATGTATATGGTGGATGTTGGACTTTGTTGTGAAGAGGATTTACTTTTTTATATATATACTCTTTACACGCGCGGCATAGGACAAGTTACCTCGATGGGGAGTAAGGGCTAGACACGTTCACAGTCCTTAATTATTAATATAATGTTTGAAATTGTGGAAACTATGATTGTCAACTAATAAGCAGTGGGAAACGTTTTGTATGATGGAAGTTATGAAAGATTATAACTAATAATTTATCATATATTTACATATATGTTTTTGGGTTGCATATTTTTATTAGCTTAAAGTGGCTTGACCATCGCTATTAAACCCCCCTTCAAGTTCTCGTGATCGTCCTATCTACTAATTATATTCCATAACACTCATAGCTATTCCATTTTCCCCACCAATACAAGGATGTAGGTTTCAATTCTTCTCAGACAGTCAATTTACATTTTTACTATATTAGAGATGCAAGGATTATTATTTCAGTTTTGGGCATGTACTCTATTCCAGTTAGTAGTTGGGATGTTGATTATGGTTGCTAGTATTCGTGGAGTTTATCTTATGATATTAGTATTGAGAATTATTGTAGAGATTGATTATCGTTTCATTTCATAGTGTAGTTGGTGGGTATTATCATTCATATACTTATTTCTTTTGGGATTTATCTTATCACACTATATCTTTATCTTTTGTTTTCCTCTCATGCTAAGGATGATATTTAAATTCAATTAACAAACTGCATGATTTGATAAGTAGATTTGATCAGCCTAACTATTAAAATATACGAGGTGAAATAGTTGGTATCAGAGCATGCTCCTAAGGAACATAGGTTCCATAGGTCCATTCTTGTCCTCTGCGTAACATTATTTGATAAACTAGTTTTCAATTTACTCTTATCGTGTGATTCTTAATACTAATAATCATTACGTGTCATATTTCAAATGGAACCAAAGATGAATATTTGCACCACTGCACATGATGCTCAGCCATTTATCGCACCACTGACATTGGTATAACACATGCCAATAGTCCTAGCACACATTGCTCACGGACAGTACCATTTTGGAGCTCAAAAACTCTAATAGTTGGTCATGTAGGCCGTAAAGGCGGGGTTAACAGTGGGCATATTGGAGATGCCACTCGAGACACTCTAGAAAATGTCCTGAGCTCCCACGTTAGATTGGGAGAAGGTATAGGGGAATTTATGAAGAATAACCCAACGACATTTCTGGTTCTATAAACCCATTGGCAACATTGTAGTGGCGATGAGACATTGAGCATCACCTAAGGTTTTTGTCATATATTGATGAAAGAAAGCAAGTTTTTCCACATTTTTTTAATCGAAAACGATCTCCTGTGGTGGGAGAGTGTGACTACAGTCGATCATAGAGATTAGTGCTTCCCCAAGTCTAGTTGGGCAAAAATAAGACAAAATTTCTTCTTCTCAAGCAGGGAACTCATACTATCGCATTGTATAAGAAACGTTTTACAAATTTATCACTATTTGCTCCAAAGGATGTGAATACAAAGACGAAGAGGATTTGATATTTCACGAAGAGTCTCATTTACCCTATACGACATTATCTGATGGTAAACTTGGTATACACTACATACACTCAGATAGTGAATGCTTCACTTACCCTTTGACAAGATTGTACAACATAAAAAGAAGTTTGAGAAATGGGTCCAATCAATGGGCCTAAGACAAATGAAGGTTCCGGTGGGAACTAGAAGTGATCATAGGGATAAAAATTTGAAGGGTTATGGAAGATATTGCATCCCAATCAATAGGGACCCTAGTAGTTTTAGGACCCCCTCAAGTAGGTCAGGGGTAGCAAAATCACTGACATATAGGGACAATTTAGCCAGGGCCAACAAGGCAAGTAGGAAAATTTTGGTTAGGGTTAATACAAACAAGGCTAGTAGAGATAGGGCCATGACAATAGGGATTTAGCCTAATTATCAGCAACAACACAGGCAACAACAGATACAATTTCTTCAAGCCCGGAGGCAACAGGGACAAACGAGACTCCCAACACCGCCAATCACAGTGCCTCAGCTATATTATGGTAGGATCTATCAGGTTAGACCCATGGATGACCCAACATCTATTCAGGAGATCGATAGTACATTTTCTATTCATGGATCTTTAGCTAGGGTTTTATTTGATACGAGGTATACACATTATTTTGATGCATGTCATTTTTTGGGTATTTCGGTGACGATTCCAACTCCTTGTGCTAGAGTATTATCTATAGTTATTATGCTAGGTGTATCTGCTCTTATTATCGAGTCTTATGGTGGTATAGTCATTGATATTGGTAGAATACGCTTTATAGCTAATTTGTTAGCTTTAGATACCCACACTTATGATGTCATATTAGGGATGAATTGATTGTGCACCTATTAGGCTGGTATTGATTGTGTAGGTAGAGTTATTTTGTTTTCTATACCGGGTTAGGAGATGTATTTGTACTCTATGACTAAAATGGAGGGTGGGTATACTAACCATTTGTATTTTATTAATAAGGAGACCCATGATGAGACACTAGTGTTGTTAGATATGATCCCAATAGTTCGGGAGTTCTCAAAAGTCTTCGATGAGATTCCAAGTTTACCACCTAGTAGGGAGATTGATTTTATGACAGATTTAGCACTGGGAACGAAGTCGATATCTAGAGAACCATATCATATAGCCCCTATAGAGATTAAAAAGCTTAGAGACTAGATGCAGAAGTTACTGAAGAAGGGTTTTATTCATCATATCACTTCCCTTTGGGGCATGCCAGTGTTTTTGTGAAGAATAAGGAACGAACTTGGAGGTTATGTGTTAATTATCGCAAGATGAATAAGGCGGCGGTGAAGAATAAATACCCATTAGCGAGGATAGGTTATATTTTTTTATCAGTTGGAGGGATCAACTTTCTTTTCAAAGAATGATTAGTGATCCAATTATCATTAGTTGAGGGTATGGGAAAAGAATGTTCCGAATACAAATTTATTGACTTATTGTGGGTCTTATGAGTTCTGAGTAATGCCTTTGGGTTGACTAATCCCTAATAGGATTTATGGACTTGAAGAATAGGATGTTTCAACCGTATTTGGACCAGATCGTCACAGTTTTTATTGATGATATTTTGGACCAGTTCACCATAATCTTTATTAATGATATTATAATCTACTCACTGATAAAGAAGGATCACGCTAGACGTGAAACACCCTATATGGTTGACTTACTAGGAGTCTACACCATATAGAATTTTTAACTAGTTTGGATATGTAGACAAAATATTTTTATTTGCAAAGATCCCCTTTAAGGTACTTTAACATTCAAAGATGGGAATCTACTTCAGCTGAAAATTCCACATGATCTCCAAAGGTATAAAATGGCACACTTTAGGACACATTTTCGCATACATTGCATAATATGTGTCAAAATAATTTTCTATAATTTTTAGAATTTAAAAAAAAAATTTAAAAATAATTTTTTGAAATTAATTAGATTTAAAATCAATTTATAAACATTTATTGAGTTAAAAATTGTTTTTAAAACCTTTGGGGAGGAAATTAGTATTTTTGAAAAGTTTAGCCACCTCATTAACACGCGTATAAACCATGTGTTTAATTTTGACACTTGCATGCCACCTGCCTTAATCTTATTGGCTGATTTTGTGTTTCCTTGCACACACAAAACTAATTTTAGTTTTCCACCATTCATTTGTTTTAATCTAAGGCCTAAATTGAATCTTAAACAATCCAAGTATGAACCTTTCAACCAATCAAACGCTATGACTTATAACTGGTTATGACCAATCAAGCTTACCTTGTACGTTTTAACCACGGCCATTGGAACTTGATCAAATCGGTGTATCTAATATCAACTACCCATTTCAAACAAACTCTTCAGAAGATTCATTCTCCAGTATAAAAGGAATCTTCATCTTCTCATTTTGAGACTTTTGACACTTTAAGAGAGAGAAGAGAGAGAGAGAGAGAGAGAGCCAAAGAGGAGAGCTTAGAGAGAGAAAGAGAGCTCTGAGATAAAAAATAATAGAGAGTAAAATGTTTTAAAACCAGAGAGATTTAGGTTTTTAGAAAATCAAAAAGGTTTGTTCATACGTTTTACGCCTAAAAATTTCTTTTAAAACCACAGTTTTATAGTTTATAAAATTTTATGGTTTTAAATGTGAGTGAGTTTTTGAGAGTTTATGTCACATCTTTCAACCCAAAACTCCTTTTGATTAAGTTTCTCCTGAAGAACAACCTTCACTACTGTTAAGGACATGATTTTTCTTATAAAATCAAGGATCTAACTCAAAGTGATACACTTTCACACACTATTAGTTAGATCTGTTTTTAAATACACTGATTTGTTTATATTTTGGAAGAAACATCCTATTTGTTGGAATTCTGTAAATTTTTCAAAATTATTATAGATCCACAAACGTGCTAGGTTTAAAACTGTAAATATCAAAATATTATACTTTATTTGTTTAGATCTGATTTTATTTTCTGAAAAAACTTATTTTACCTTTTGTGAAATCTGTTTTGTGTATATAAATCATTTTTAGATTATTTTTTTTAAGATCTAATCAGATATAAATTTCTTGATCTTTCTAATATTTGAAGTTTTATACCAGAGCAATTAGAACATCCTATATAATTTTTAGGAATGTTTGTATAAGTGTGATTGTGTTCTTACATGTTCATATAAGATCTTAGAAACACACATCACTACCACATTTCACACACTTCACAAAAGTGTGTTGTTTTTCTTGAGAGACCTGAGACTGAGCCGACGTAAAGAAAAGCTAAAGGAAGAGGAGGTTAAAATAGTTGTTGAATCAGAGAATGAGTACCTAAAGTAGGTTTAGCTTTGGGCATTTT
This sequence comes from Sambucus nigra, assembly GCA_949130495.1. Lineage (NCBI taxonomy): Eukaryota > Viridiplantae > Streptophyta > Magnoliopsida > Dipsacales > Adoxaceae > Sambucus > Sambucus nigra. The sequence goes on along the minus strand of OX422215.1, from coordinate 534,535,079 downwards.
TGGTATATTTTCTTTTCATTTTTGATCCTGTAATTGCATGCTTATAACTTGTAACCGTAGTCTTTTTTTAGTAGATTTTATTTTGTGGCATAGAGGTCACCGTGGATGTTTCCCCAAGATTTAGAGTTTTACCGCATGAAAAATCTTGTGTGTGAAGTAATGTTAATGTCTTTTCATATTTGCTTTGATACTTTCTGTCTAAAAAGTTAACTGGGATTAATAATATCTTTTCAAAATTTGAGATACTAAGATTCTTAAAGTGTTTCTAGTTCATAATAGTTTTAAAGTTTTTATACATCTTATATGAAATTATTTCTCAAGCAAAATGAGTTTCTTTAATGAGTTTTTTCGGACTCTTAACCTTATCTTTAACTTTGTTAAAAACCGAGTTAAGCAATTTAAGGAAAAATGTGGTAATATGGGATATTATGCTAATATATGTAAATCAAATATTAGGACTACCCCTAAGGCCGAATTTTGTAAGACTTAAGACAACTCTAGTGACTCAGAGGATGATGAGCCTGAGTCATCTGAGACAAATGAATTACACATGTCTTTCTTTGCTAAAATTGTTTAAACTGATGATAAAACATGCTTACCTTATGATACTACTGTTATTACTATACCTGATGTCTGTGTGAATGAATCATCCAATGCTGTTGTTTTAAATAATTCTGATGAGTCTAGCAAGTGTGTGAGTCAAATTTTAAGTCACAATGATGAATTGAATGGGTGTGTGAGTTCCAAACCACAGTTGAAGCATTAAGGGACAAATCACACAATTCACTTAGTGAGTCCGATGATGATGAATTACTTGACATACAAAAGTTATATTCTAAGACTCTGGAGAAAAGTTTTAAACTTGAGAAAATGGTTAAACACTTGACTGAATGCATTGAGAGCTTAAGTAATACTGTTAGGCAGAACGCTGATGAATACACTACTCAACACATGACTCATGAGACTGAAATAAAAAATTATATTTATAAAATTAATGAACTTTCTGAGAAAAATTTCATTTTAAAAGAAAGATATAGGTCTACTTTGCTAGAACTAGAAGAGTCCAAAAAAATGTCTCAACCATTTTTAAAAAATATCTTTATTTTGAGACTAATGCAAAAGCATATGGTAAAATAATTAGTTCTAGCAAAATAATCCCTGAAGATAAAATTGGCCTTGGATTTGACAAAAACCCTAAAGGAGCAACGACTAGTGTATAAAATTAATAAATTATCGTTGTTTTGTTTGGGGACTTTACCAAATAAACCAGGTCAAGATTTTGAAAAATATCATAAAGGAATTTTGAAGGTATCTATCTCACAAGCCACAAAGGCCATGTGTAGTTTTAAGCTGAAATCTAATAATAAGGCTAAGTATGTATGCCCCCCCCCCCCCCCCCCCCCCAAATTAGAGACATTGGTCAAAACTTGAAATCTATTGCAGTTGAACCTAACTCTCAAAATGTGTCTAAACCTTTTTAAAATCTTAGAAAAAAGATTCAAGACGACCTCACATTAATACTATAGTTATTGTAATGTCTATGGTCACTCTCTTGATGAATGTTTTCAAAAGCGTCATTACATGCCAATTTATAGGAACTTTAACTATTATATAAAAAGGCGAAATACTTATGTTCTCCCAAGGAAGACCAATAAAAACTCTAACTTTAGAAAGAAAAAGAGAAAGTCTCGCACTAAAAGTAAATTCGTTAGGAGAACCCCTCAAGCCTGTTTTAAATGAAAGGCCAAGATAAATTTTAAAACCATGGCCATTTGGGTTAGAAAGGATGATCTGTTAGCTTAACTAAGGTGTAATGTTGTCATAACTGCATTTAAAGCCAAACGCACCCCGGTTGGATGGTACCTTAATTCTAGGTATTCTAAACACATGATTGGGGATGAAATAAAACTTACAAATAAAACAGACTTCTTAGGTGGTAAAGTTATATTTGGTGAAGGAGACTTATCTCAGATCATTAGTAAAGGAACGCTTCAAGAAAAGGGTCTTCCTATTCTTAATGATGTTCTTTTAGTAAAAGGTTTAAAAGTCAATCTGCTTAGTATATCTCAATTTTGTGACTCTGTTCACACAATTACCTTTTCCAAAATTGAATGCAAAATTTTTAAAAAGATGGCAACTACATTCTTACAGGAAATAGAATTTTGAACAATTATTATACAACCATTCCTAGTAATGACTTTTGTAATTAACAAGCTCATATGACCCTAATTTGTGGCATAATAGACTTGGTCATACTAATTTTGATAACCTATGAAAATTGAGCTCTCAATAATTGGTCAGACCTAAACTTAAAATTTCTTCAAACACTGTTTGTGGTTCATGCTAAGTGGGAAAAAGAAGTAGAGTGCCTCACAAGAAAGTTAAAGACATAATGACTTCTAAACCTCTAGAACTTATCTACATGGATCTTATGGGTCTTTCCTGTATTGTGAGCCTTTGTGGCAACAATTAAATTCTTATCATTATGGATGACTTTACACGGTATATTTGGGTTGATTTTATGAAAAACAAATCTCATACATTTCGAGAATGTTTAAAAATCCTTTTGAAAATTGAAAATGAGAAGGATACCTAAGTATCACATATTAGAAATGATAGAGGGGGATAATTCAAAGACACTGGCATTGTAAAATATTATTTTGATAATGGATATCATCATGATTTTAGTGCAACTAAGACTCCACATCAAAATGGTATTGTTGAGAGGAAAAATCGAAAAATCCAAGAAATGGCTAGGGTTATGTTACACGCTAAAGGTTTCCTAAAATACTTTTGGGTTGAGGTAGTCCTGACAGCATGTCACATTATTAATCGTGTAAACCTTAGAAATAATACCAAAGAGACTTTATATGAGATTTCGTACAATAAAGAACCAAAATTAAAATACTTTAGAACCTTTGAAAGTGTCTGTTGTATTTGCAAAGATAGAGAATACCTTTGAAAATTTGACACTCGAGGTGATAAAGGAAATTTTATGGGTTACTACTAAAATAGTACATAATATCTTGTCTATAATTTACCTACAAAAGTTCTATAGGAATCTATAACGTAATTGTTAGTAACACTAGCAAAGGGTGTTTTGGTACTGAATCAATTTTTGATGATGAGTCCGAAAGTTTTTTTAGAATTGACTCTCCTCAGATAATTAATACACTGCCAACTGAAGTTCCTACAGTACCAACTTGGGTTTCTTAATATCATCCCTTAGGTAGTTGGTAACCTTATGGAGCATGTGAGAACAAGATTCCAACTTTAAAATATGGCTAACTGTGCATGCTTTGTTTCTCAAATAGAACCAAAGAATGTAAATAATGCCCTTAACAACCCGTACTAGATATGCTATGTAAGAAAAGCTAACCCAGTTCACGAGCCACGATGTTTGGTATCTTTTCCCTCGGTATGAAAACAAAAAGTTTATCAGTACCCGTTGGATTTTAAAAAAACTGATGAGTTCGGGGATATCATTAAAAATAAGGCTAGACTGGTAGCATAAGGATACTCTCAAATAGAGGGTATAGACTTTAACGAGACTTTTCTACAGTGATAATACTCGAGTCTATTCGTCTCTTCCTTACTATTATGTGTCATTTGCAATAAAACCTTTTTCAGATGGATGTCAAGTCTGCATTTTTGAATGGTATTATGACTGAGGAAGTAAACGTAGAACAACCAAAAGGCTTTGTTAATCCATCATAACCTAACCATGTATTTCAATTGAATAATGATTTATATGGCTTAAAGCAAACCCTTAGGGGCTGCTATGAATGCCTCTTAATCAATAAAGGGTTTGACTGTGGCGATAGTGACGAGATATTACTTGTCTATAAAATAAATAGAAATATTTTGATATAACACCCCAACTCGAATTTATGGGTTACCCGTATTCAACCCGACTCGACTCGACCCGAGCGTTAGGTGTGAAGTGCAATAAAACAACCTATATAATGTTTCTATTCCCGTTTTACTTTAATTAACATTTCACTTATTTAGCATGTGATTCCAGTTTCAAAATAAACTACGTGAGGGACCCGTGGGGATCATCCGAAGTCTAACCATAGAGAGCTACTAAAATAAAATAAAAAAATACTTACCTGTATAACTCTTTCAAAATACTAAACCGCTCACAACGTGTCGTAACAAAGTGAGGGTGTGTATTGATGCTCAGTGGGAAATATACAAATGCAGTATAGAATTGAACAACAGAAATGAGTCTCGAACACATCATGCCTACGTGAATATGCAACTAGCTTGTATACATATATATACATACATTTACCCATACTTAGTGCATGCAATCGTTTTACTTCGAAAACCTTATTTATCTAGATTAATTAACCTTAATCTTATAACAGACTTCCTTTTTCTCATTTTCTCATTTCTCACTTAATTTAATCCACATCGTTCGACACTTGAAAGCATTACATTTGATTTATCCGAAATCATTCCTTTACCACAATCACCCTTTTTATTTCATCTGACACACTTTAGTATTTTCGTTGAATCCCACCCTTTTAACAATGCAACACCGTGTTGGAAGATAATTATTTAACTTTTGAGAACCTTTTTTCACATTCTCATGTTAATAAATGGTTTAACTGCTAATGTTGCTTAATCACCCATTTACCCACTTACTTTACCCTTTTCCCTTACTTTATGGTCATTAAATAATTTCGCATTTACTTGTCCATTTTATCTTTTACCGGAATACTTATTGATTCATTAAGGTTAGGTTGTATTAACATAATATACCACACAACCCATTTCTTGACATGTTAGTTATTCCTTTATCTTTTCTCGGAATCTTCCAATACCGCATACTTTAACGGGATCCATACCGCTGGCTCTGCGCACCATATGTTCTGGCCAGTGGTTTTGAGTTCTTCACCATAGGGCTTCGAGGCCTTCTTAATTATCCTGGTGTCATCCAAGTTCATTTTATTGTGCTTTAACATTTTACGAATGTCCACATTACTCCACTTTTCCTTTTTACCCAACCGAAGCCAAAACCCGGGGTTACACCCCAACTTGTTTCACACTTTGAAATTTTACCATTTCATGTCCTTTACAATTTAATCTTGATTTTATTCCAAAATTCATATTCATTTAGTACCAGTTTGTGTAACACGCTTTCCAATATTTTTATTTCATAAACATGTTCCACTTTAAGTAACATTATTATGTTACCCATTTGTTTCCAAAATCACCTTTTACTCCATTTTCACTGGTGTTAATTTCCCCAAAACACTATTAAGTCATCCTCACTAACTTCTTAAGTGTTTTAACAGATTAACACCCTTTTAAACTTGGAGTAATATTCTTCTTAATTGAAAATATCTTTATTCCATAATTTCATTTTCAATTTCATAAGTGTTAATTCTTTACACCATTACTAAGTTATACACACTAACTTTCCCATGTTTACCCATTAACACTTATTCAATAACTTTATTAATAATTTTCCAAGACACACATTTCTTTACTTTATTCATTCAAGAAATCCATTTACACTTAAGACTACTTTTATAAGAAATTACCATTTTCTTTATTTTACATGTAGTCTTACAACTTGCGCTTATCATACTTTTAACCCTCTTTTCATGTACTTTAAAGAAAAGAATTTCTACTTTTATTATTTTATGTTTAAACCCAATAAAAAATTCTTTAAACTTGTTTATACACGTAGTTCCAAAATACTACACGTATATATACATGAGGAGATGGACTTTAAACCTAAAAATTTAGTAAAATGGGTTAAACATATTTTTCATTCTAGAAGTTCATTATTATTGCAAAAAAATATTTTCAAGGCATAAAAGATGTTTAATATCTTCAAACTCAACAATTGTCTATTTTTTTTTAAATCTTTATTTTTACAAGAAACATTATTTCACCAATATTTACCGAAATAAATCATTATTTCCAAACATTTTGTTTCATAAAATGTTTAATATCAATATTTCTAGAAACTACACCATTATTATAAAATACCAACTTTTATACTTCAAAACTTTAAAATATTTATTGATTCACTGCTTTCAATAAAATATCATTTTTTCAACATTTTTATTTTATAAAAATGTTTCTTAATTACTAGACATAATTTTATCATCTAATCATATACATACTACTTATGTAATCTAACTATAAGATTACAAATAATGAAAAATAGAGTCTTAATACTAAAGATAGATTTTTCCACCTCTAATAGCTCCAATGGTGGTAGAAATATTGGTGTAGGAGGAACAACTCCCAGCTCCAAAGGTGGCCTCAAGGGGTTACCAAATGCACCCTAAAAAATGCTCCAAAATGTGCTCCATCCAAGCTTACAAGCAAGACTTACTTCAAACTCCATGAAAATCCATTTTCATCTTCTCCAAAAATTCACCAATACCTCTCCAAAATTTGCAGCTCTTCATCAACAATGGTGGAAATGAGTATTGTAGGATTGAACATGGTGGAATACTACATAAAATGGTGGTGGTTTGTGGTGGGAGGAGGTGGAAGAACACCCACCTCTCCCTCTCTCTTTCTTCTTCCATTTTCCCTACCAAATAGCTGTAAATAAACCAAACAATCCCTTATAAAACCATTCTAATAGTCAAAAATCCCATTTCGCCCCTTCTTGGCTGATCTGAGCTTGACAACTCAAAGATTCAATGGCCAAAATCATGACAGCGCACAAGGGCAAACTGGCGTAAACAATTTTGATGTACGCCGTTCAAATGATATGTCCATGTCGTTCAAACGATTTATCCATCTCATTTGAAGTTTGGTTCGCGCGACTGACACTGTAAAGCAGTGGCATGTCGTTTGAAGCCTTGCATCTCATGAGATTCATCTCGCTTCTAACGATACTGGGATGTGGTTAGAATGACAGTCGTTCGAACGAACCTTAATGTTTTCCATTCTTTTATTTTCTTCAATTTTCAATCCACAATTTCCTTACAATTATCATCAATCTTTATTCCATTATAATTTATACAAATTTTAATTGAATTACTGGAACAAGGCATTACAAACTTCCCTCCTTGGGTAATTTCATCCACAAAATTCTCGATCCTTTAATGCTTAATTTTATGGGGTCCACCAATTTCCATTCTAAGTTCGATAAATCCTCCAAGACAAATCATCGAAGTCCTCAACACTAAGGTCACCAAATACTCAAACTGCGACATGCTCTAACGCTCACCATTTCGCTAACCATGATATTACATAATCGACTCCGAGTCTCCACTCAACTTATGATCAAGTACAAACCATTTCTAGTGCCACCTATGCTAGTACCTAATGCATATCGGTTCCTCTACAGGCAAACCCTTTTTTTAGTGGTCGACACTCACCCAACATGAATCATAATACATCCAACCGTCGCCTTCGTCATCAAAACCAATTCTAACTTAGGAATGTATGCCCTGTGTTCCAAAAATTCTTTGGATTTCCTAACTACACAACTCGCACGAGCTTTTCGATAACCATTTATGGTATTCTCTCACTCTAAGGAGGAATGTTCTCATCCAGTCATCACCGTACGCCCGATTTACACCTTTCGTTGTGTCACTCTAATGAACCTAATACTACCCTAGGTATCTCATCCTTGTGTACTCAATAGAGTCTCACTCTAATCCACTCACCATGGCAAAGAAACATCGCATGCTAAGTTTCCTTGATTTCTAACACTCTATCGTATCCTCAAGCCATCATCCCGCTCTTCTCAATCCAAACCACTGACTGCTAAGATGAACAGTGGAAAGTCCACTAGTCCTAATTAAGCAGGGTATGACGTCCCTAGTGGTGAAAGACCCTAAAATAACTGCAGAAACATATAGCGACGGAGATCGGTGGTGAAAGTCCACGAAGTCCGTGGTTGTTGGCTAAATCCCAAAGATAATGACGTAATTGGAAACTTAATAAGGAACGGGTTATAAGATGAAAATAACCTAACTTGCATGAATAATTACTGTTTCGATTAATGTAACATGGATAAGTAAATTGAGAATAATGTCTAATGTTCATAAGAAAAAAATGAAATGGTTAAGCAAGGTGACTTAATGATATTAAGCTATCTAATAAGATTTGAATCACAATAAACATGAGCGTGTGTTACATAAGGCTTTCAAAGAAAAAAGAGTTTTTTTTTTTCTAGAAATGGTATATGCGTGTGTTGAATGGAAGTACTGAAGTATGGTTAAGTAACACTGGAATGAGTTAATGAACGTCGAGTAATAAACGTTTTGAAAGTAAATGAAAGGTTTTTAACGAATGTCATTTGTCTAACTGCGTGAGTTAATGGGAACGAATGCTAGTTTTCAAAGCATGATAATAAGAAATGACTATGTTGTAAGGTCAAGAAAGTCAAGTGGTATTAATTAACATTTTTGGAATGAACGGTTAAATACATTGGTACATTTATTTTTAAGGGTATATATTTAGATATATACATATTTTCACATGCATATTGTGTAGCGTGTAAGCACTCATTTATGTCGCTCATTTCTATACTGCATTTGTATATGATCCCATTGAGCATTTGGCTCACATCCCTTCTCTTGTTGCGGCTGATGTTATGTACTTTGAGAGTTTTATACAGGTAAGTAACTATTTGCATTTGTGATTAGTAGCTCTGTTTACTTGGCCTTAGGGGCATTTTCCTTAGGTCCTTCACGTAGTTAATATAAATAGAACTTGCCTGCTAATAAGTGCAACATTAAATACGAATAAAATTGTATTAGAAATATTATTTAGGGTGTTCTATTTCACTTCACAATTAACATACGAACCAGATTGGTTTAGTCCTTCAATAAACTCTAAATCCGGGTCGGGATGTTACAACACCCACCGCCATTGACATTTTACGAGTTATAAGAACACTAGGCTACGTTTTCTAACCCATACTAGCAGTCCCGATGTGCTAAGAACTAATTCTTACATTGCTAGGGCTACGCTAGCGTATACTGTCGACACGTCGACATAATAATCATATTCCGATGTTACCCCACCTCAGTTTCAATTTTCAAGTTTTCCCATGGTGTCTTCACTCTAAATCTTGAATACATTTCCGTATACTTCCTAAAATCGAGTATCACTGCACCCATACTAGTCATTCCATGACATCCGAGCATCGCACCTTTAATGACACAATCTATCGTCCTCCCTTAGGGATTACATCACCCATCTGTGCTGATTTGGGAAGCCACACTCCGCACAGACACAACACGACCAGTTTCCTTGGATCATCACCTGACCCTCAACACAATCGTTACTAGAATGATACTGCCTCTTTTTATCGGACTTAATTGACATCCTAATAACACCAAATACATCTCATGTAACAGTCTCAAAACACGACAAGATTTCATCGTCCATAACTTTATCATTGTAGGTGCGCTCTACAAATCTTTCAATACCCACATCGCAATTACTCGGTGCTCACAAAGACACTAGTTTTTATTCAAACTTTATCCTCAATGACGCACACAAAATTTGTCTTATGGGCACCTTAAATGCCCATGAACTACTCTCACATTGGTATTACTTCCCACCTAGACATTACCTCGACCGCTAAAACGTGTATCAACATTTAGATACTATTCTTATCTTCCTCCCAAATGGTTGCGACCATAAGCCACGTACAAACCATAATTAATTCTACTAAGGGTTTTTGGCAGGACATATGAGGTCGCCTAAAAACTAAAAACCTCAAGATATGCCTCACCCAATCCTCAATGAATGTTCAACTTTGGAAACTAAATTGCCTCACTACACAAATATCTTATCATGTGCTAATCTACCCATTAGCACGACTTTGTAGATCTTCGTAGGATATGGAGCGTCGGGTATTGCCTATAAATATGAAGGTCTATACTGCAGATGCCATGCAGGATACCATATCATGACCAACATATACTAAACCCAAGTCCTCAACAAAGGGACCTGATACGCTCTTACTACAGAATCAATACTTATAAATACCACTCAGTCATCTAACCTCCATATGTGAAACGTACAACCCTTATAGTTAGGTCAGAACGAACACTACTCACTGTTGTCACTGTCGAGGCTACTCTCACCTTCAAAGTTATCACGCAGGAGATCTCACACAAAAGATCACGGCATTTTCATTAGTAGATTACACAACCTCATGGGTTCGTCGAACTACCATCAATTGCGATATCATCCCAAGGATCAAATTTGTCTAATTACGTTATCGATGTTAACTACCCATAAACAACACACCTAAGGGATATATATACCTTTCATTCACCAATCATTAGTGCCTAGTCGAGACACCCAAACCATCAACCTCTACCGTTGACTATATGCGACTCGTGCTGCTTGCCCAATGGGCGTCTTTCCACTCTATCGACATCTCAAACGATTCTATGTCGTCAAAATTTAACATAATCACTTCACACTAACAATCATGGTGTCACCTCTATTGGCTTGCATGGACACCCGTAAATTACTACAATTATAATCAGACGCGCAGAAGCAATTAATAACTATCAACTTGATTGTGTGGCACTTGGCACTAACTCAGTTGTCGTGCTAACCTCATTAACCTTACCATTAAGGATAAAAACTAGACTGTCACCAAACTAGCATGACCGAACCAAACCACACTGATGTCGAAATATCCAAGACCGACCTCACCATGTTACTCTCGAGAGGAACCTTGAACCTAGAGCTCTGATACCATTTGTAATGCTCCAACCCGGATTTATGGGTTACCCGTAGTCAACCCTGTCCGACCTGAGCATTAGGTGTGAAGTGCAATGAATCAATATATATAATGTTACAAGTCTAGTTTTACTTTAATTAACATTTCACTTGTATAACATGCAATTTTAGTTTCAAAATAAATTACATGAGGGACCCGTGGGGAGCACCTCGAAGCCCAAGCATAAAGAGCTACTAAAATAAAATAAAGTAAATACTAACCTATATAACAATCTCAAAATACGAAACCTCTCCCAACCTATCGTAATAAAGCAAGGGTGTGGGCCGATGCTCAGTGGGAAATATACAAATGTAGTATATAATCAAATGGTAGAAAGGAGACTCATACACGTCATGCCTGCGTGAATATGAAACTAGCTTATATACATATATATATATATATACCCATACTTAATGCATGAAATAATTTTACTTCGAAAAATCTTATTTATCCAGATGAATTTACCTTAATCTTAGAAAAGACTTCCTTTTTCTCATTTTAGCATTTCTCGCTTTATTTAACCCACACAGTTAGACACTTAAAACCACTACAGTTTATTTTCCCGAAATCATTCCTTTACCGCAATTACCTTTTTTATTTCATTGAACACACTTTAGTATTTTTATTGAAACCCACCTTTTCAACACACGCGACACCGTTTTAGAAGATACTTATTTAATTTTATAGAGAATTTTTCTAGATTATGTGTTAATTATGAGATTAACCACTTAGGTTGCTTAATCACCCCTTTACCCACTTACTTTACCCTTTTCTATTACTTTATGGGCATTAATCAATTTCATATTTACTTGTCCATTTTAACCTTTAACGGAACAATTATTAATTCTTTTAAGTTAGGTTATATTAACACATTTTACCACACAATCCATTTCTTGACATGTTCCTTATTCCTTTATCTTTTCTCAGAATCTTCCAATACCGCATACTTTAACGGGCTCCACATCGCTGGCTATGTGCACCATATGCTTTAGCCAGTGATTTTAGATTTTTCACCCTAGGGCTCCAGGCCCTTTTTAATTATCTTGGTGTCATCTGAGTTTCTTTTAATGTGTTTTAACATTTTACAAATGTCCACATTACCCCACTTTTCCTTTTTACCTGGTCGAAGCCAAAGACCGAGGTTACACTCCAACTTGTGTTGCACTTTGAAATTTTAACATGTCATATCATTTACACTTTAATATTGATTTTATTCCACAAATCATATTCATTGAAGACCACTTTGTGTAATACCCTTTCCAATATTTTTATTTCATAAAAATATTCCACTTTAAGTAAAATTACCATTTTACCCATTTGTTTCCAAAATAAACTTTTACTCCATTTCCACAAGTATTAATTTCCTAAAAACACTATTAAGTCATCCACGCTAAATTTTTAATTGTTTTAATACATTAACACCCTTTTAACCTTGGAATAATATTCTTCTTAGTTGAAAACATCTTTATTCCATCATTTCCTTTCCAATTTCCTAAATGTTAATTCTTTACAACATTAGTAAGTTATACACACTAACTTTCCCATGTTTACCCATTAACACTTATTCAATAAGTTTATTAACAATTACCTAAGCCACACATTTATTTACTTTCTTTATTCAAGAAATTCATTCACACTTAAGACTAATTTTTAACATTTCTTTTATTTTATATGTAGTCTTATAACTTGTGCTTATCATACTTTTAACCCCCTTTTCACACACTTTAAAGACACGAACTTGTACTTTTCTTTTTTCATGTTTAAACCCAAAACAATATTTCTGTAAACTTGTTTATACACTTAGTACCAAAATAATACAAGTTTATATCCATGAGGAGATGGACTTTAAACCTCAAAATCCAATCAATTGGGTTAAACACATTTTTCATTCTAGAATTTCATCATACTTGCAAAAATAAATTTTTAAGGTATAAAAAATATTTAATTTCTTCAAACTCAACAAATGTCTATTTTTTTTAATAAAATCTTAATTTAGTCAAGAATTATTATTTCACCAATGTTTACCAAAATAAATCATTATTTCCAAACATTTTGTTTCATAAAATGTTTAACATCATTCTTTCTAGAAACTATACCATTTTCATAAAATACCAACTTTTATACTTCAAAACTTTGAAATATTTATTCATTCACTAATTTCAACAATTTATCATTTTTCCAACTTTTTTATTTTATAAAAATATTTCTTATTTACTAGACATAATTTTATCACCTAATCATATGGATACTACACTGTAATGTAACTACAAGACTACAAATAATGCAAAATAGAGTCTTAATACTAAATATTGATTTTTTCACCTCTAATAGCTCCAATGGTGGTAGAAATATTGGTGTAGTTGGAACAACCCCCACCTCCAAAGGTGGCCTCAAGGGGTTACCAAACGCACCCTAAAAAATGTGCTCCATCCAAGCTTCCAAGCAAGACCCACTTCAAACTCCATGAAAACCCATCTCCATCTTCTCCAAAAATCCCCCATTATTCCTACAAAATTCGTAGCTCTTTATCAACAAAGGTGAAAATGGGTATTGTAGGCTTGAATATGGAGGAATACTACATAAAATGGTGGTGGAATGGTAAAGGGGTGGTGGTTTATGGTGGGAGAAGGTTGAAGACCATCCACCTCTCATTCTATCTCTCTTCTTCCATTTTTCCTACCAAATAACCCCAAATAAATCAAACAATCCCTTATAAAACCCTTCCAATGGGAAAAAATCCCATCTTGCCCTTTCTGGATTGATTTGAGCTCGATAACTTAAATATCCAACAGCCAAAATCGTGACAGCGCACAAGGGAAAACTGGACAAAACAATTTCGATTTACGTCTTTCGAACAATATGCCCATGTCGTTCGAATGACTTATCCATATCATTCGAAGTTCAGTTCGCACAACCTGCCACTATAAAGCAGTGGCACATCGTTTGAAGCCCTGTATCTCGTGAGATCCATTTCACTTCTAACGATACTGAGATGTCGTTATAATGAACCCGTACAGTCGTCGAACGACCCTTAATTTTTCCATTATTTTCTTTTCTTCAATTTTCAATCCATAATTTCCTTATAATTATTGTCAATCCGCATTCCATCATAATTTATACAAATTTTAATTGAATTAGTGGGACAGGGTGTTACATTTGATCGCACAAATTTATGTTGATGATATTGTCTTTGGTTCTACTTCCCTTACACAAGTTGGCGATTTTTCTAAAATTATCCGCGGGGAATTTCAAATGAAGTTTATTGGGGGAGTTACAATATTTTTTAGGTTTGCAATTTAAGCAGTTATATGATGGTTTGCATATTTCTCAAACTAAGTACGCGAATGAATTGATAAAGAAACTAGTTTACAGAATGCTAATATTGCACGCACTCCCGTGAGTACTACAACTAAGAAATCTAAAGATGAAAATAGGAAAAATGTTGATCCTACTCTGTATAGAAGTACGATAGGAAGTTTTCTATATCTCACTGCATCTAGACTTGATATTATGTACGTGGTTTCCGTTTGTGCATGATGCCAATGCTCTCCTAAAGAATGTCACTTATTGTGTGTTAAATGTAACATAAAATATGTTAAAGGCACACTTGAATATGATATTTGGTATACAAAGGACACCACTAGTTCCATTGTTGGCTACACAGATGCTAACGGGGCAGGGTGATCCAATGATAGTAAGAGCACTTTAGGTGGTTGTTATTACGTGGAAATGATTTAGTTGGCTAGAGTAGTAAGAAACAAAATTTTATATCCTATATACTATTGAATTTTAGTATATTGCTACTAAAAGCTATTGTGCTTAATTATTATGGATTAAACAAACATTATGTGATTGTGGCATTAGAGAAAATTAATAAACTTTGTTGTGTGATAATAGAAGTGCTATAAATATATCAAAAAATCCTATTCAGCACTCTCTCACAAAACACATTAAGACCAAAATCATTTTATTTATGAACTAGTAGAATCGAAAGAACTTATCATAGAATATTTGCAAATCGATAAACAAGTAGTGATCTTTTTACTAAGCCCTTGGATAATATAATATTTGAATATTTAAGAAAATTCATAGGGATGGTTGTGCTTGATTGATTCACTACCATTATTAGTCATATCCTCATTTTTGTATCTAGTTGATAATATCTCTCTAAGGGTCTAGGGCAAGTTCGTTTGACAAATGATAAAAGATGCCTCCTTTATCGGTTTAATGTAGGAGACACTGGATATGATTTGTTACTATGACTTAATTTAGGTATACTATTTTGTCTATATACTCTCTCTTGAATTTATCCATTATCTATTTGAGACAAAATGGGGGAGAAGGTTTGAGTCCATCTCAGGACTACCTATAAGATTTCAATTCTAATTCGACTAAAATGATATATTGAGTATTCCCGTCACAGGCCTTGGGCTTCATTATTCATCTCAGATGTTAGGGTATTGGTATGTATTTTAGTTGAGTTATGTAATTCAATTTGTTTTAATTCTCTTATTTTCTATTCTAGGATGGGTTTGGCAGTTAGAACTTTGTATATGATTAGGAATGATTTTTTCTCCTACGATTACCCATGATGTAATCAAAGTGATTTTGTCTCCAATATCCTAAGGGGGAGATTAAAACACTCTACATGGGTGACTTACTAGGAGCCTGTACCAAATAGGATTTTTAATTAGTTTGGATATGTAGACAAAATATTTTTAGTTGCAAAGAGCCCCTTCAATGTACTTTAACATTCAAGATGGTCATCTACTTCAGTTGGCAATTCTACATGATCTCCAAAGGTATAAAATGGCACACTTTAGGACATATTTTCACATACATTGCATAATATATGTTATAATAATTTTCTATAATTTTTTAAATTATAAAAATAATTTTTGGAAATTATTTAGATTTAAAATCAATTTATAAAAAAATATTTAGTTGTTAAAAATTGTTTTTTAAAAACTTTAGGGAGGAGATTAGTATTTCAAAAAAATTTAACTGCCCCATTAACACGCGTATAAACCGTGCATTTAATATTGACACATGTATGCCATCTGCCTTGATCTTATTGAATGATTTTGTGTTTCCTTGCCCACACATACTAATGTTAGTTTTCCACCATTGATCTGTTTTTATCTAAGGCCCAAATTGAATCATGAACGGTCCATGTATGAACTTGTTCAGCCAATCACATGCTGTGACTTATAACTGATTATGACCAGTCAAGCTTACCTTGTACGCTTTAACCACAACCATTAGATTTTGATCAAACCGGTGTATCTAGTCTCAACTATCCATTTCAAACAAATTCTCTGGAAGCTTCCCTCTCCAGTATAACAGGAATCTTAATCTTCTCATTTTGAGAGTTTATTCACTTTAAGAGAGAGAAGATATAGATAGATGTATAGATAGATAGATAGATAGATAGATATATAGATAAGTAAATAGATAGATAGATAGATAGAGAGAGAGAGAAAGAGACACACACACACACACACATAAAGAGAGAGAGAGGGAGAGAGAGAGAGAGATAGAGGAGAACTTAAAGAGAGAAAGAGAGATCTGAGAGAAAAAATAAACGAGAGAAAAAATAAAAGAGAGAAAAATGTTTTGAAACTAGAGAGCTTTAGTCTTTTAAAAAATCAAGAAGGCTTTCTTTATATGTTTTACTCTTAAAAATTTCATTGAAAGTTATAAAATTTTAGGGTTTGTAAATGTGAGTGAGTTTTTGAGAGTTTATTTCATATCTTTCAATCAAAAACTCCTCTAGATCTAGTTTTTTTTTTCTTCTGAAAAACATCCTTCACTAGTGTTAAGGACTTGATTTTTCTTGTAAAATAAAGGATCCAACTCAAAGTGATACATTGGCACAAACTGTTAGTTAGATATGTTTCTACACACACTGATTTGTTTATATTTTGGTAGAAACATTCTGTTTGTTGAATTTCTATACATCTTTCAAAATTTTTTAGTTCCACAAACATGTTAGGTTTAAAATTGTCAATATCAGAATATTATACTATGTTTATTTAGATTTAATTTTATTATATGAAAAACTAATTTTATCTTGTATGAAATTTGTTTTATGTATATAAATCATTTTTAGATCAATTTTTATCAAGATCTAATCAGATCCAAATCTTTATAATATTTGAAGTTTTATATAAGAGCATTTAAAACATCATGTGTAATTTGTAGGAATGTTTTTATAAGTGTGAGTGTGTTCTTGCATGTTCATATAAGATCTTAGAGACACACATCACTATCATATTTCATACACTCTACATTTAAAAAGTGTTTTATTTTTATTCAGAGACCTGAGACTGAGTCGACATAAAGAATATATAAAGGAAGATGAGGTTTAAGTATCTATTGGATCATAGAAGGAGTACCTAAAGGAAGTGTACCTCTGGGCATTTTAGGCATATTTTCTTGTCACTTTTTATCACGTGATTTCATGCTTGTAACTTGTAAGCATATTCCATTTTTAGTATACTTTGTTTTGTGGCATAGAGTTCACCGTGGATGTTTTCTCGGACTTTGGGATTTTTACACGTAAAATATCTTATGTGTAAACTACTGTAAATGCCTCTTAATACTTTCTTGATACTTTATGTCTAAGTAGTTAATTAGGATTAATAATATTTTTCAAAAACTCGAGATACCAAGATTCTTAAAGTCTTTCTAGTTCATAATAGTTTTAAAGTTTTTTACATATCTTGTATGAAATTATTTCTCAAACAATAAGAGTTTCTTCAAAGAGTTTCAGAACACTTAACCTTAAATATAACTTTGTTAAAAACTTGGTTAGACAATTTCAAGACATTTAGAAATCGTGTTGCAGACATTGAGGGAACATAAGCTTTATGTAAAGTTTTCCAATTGCAAATTTTCAAAGGGAAGGTTAGTTCATCATGGAAATTTCCTAGAATAAGAAAAAAAAAGTTTTTAGAGCGAATGTAAAAGGACCTATAGGAGTTAGTATTTACCCTTGATAAATAATTTTTAACATTTAATTTATTTTACCTTGCGATTTGAGAAATTTTCAAGTACACAATGAAGCATACTTTTCTTATGAATTCATCCTCTTGTATTTATAAATCTTGTTCTTAGGTTAGTACAAGTCCCTCTAAGTTTTTTCTACCACTAAAGCGAAGTCAGCTTTAGTTGCATGCGAAGTTTTTAAACAATACTTGGATATTTCTTTGACTCCATTCATGACCATCTCGTTGATAGCTTTCTCTAACAAAGGATTCTTTTGCATTAGTGAATTCCTCTTCACTTCATGCAAACCCTTTAGTAGTTGCATTCTAATAACATTTAAAACTGGTTCAAATGATACATTATCAACAAAGTTGTCATGTTTAGATGTAGTGGGTGGTTAGATGCGATTCGTTATATCTCTTGTTGGTACACGATGGAGAATTTAGCTAAGGAGGTTATGCGTTATTGAGTATATGAGAGGTTTAACTATATAAGCTATTTCTTCCTCCATGTAATCTTTTACCTGTATTACTTTACGGTGTCGATTTGTCCTGAGAATTTTACCTGTAACAATATTTATTCATAGAAATCCTCGTTTCAAGTGCACTATTCAATTCCTCATTTTGACTCTCTAATACGCATAATGAACATATATTATTAAGTAAGATCATTTTTATCACTTAGATGATTGGATAATTTTTTACTGAATTTTGTTTTAATAAAATTGAAATGATTTTAACTTAGGTAGTTGACTTTAAAAGCCATGCACTCTCAGTGTGTCTTAAAGTTTAATAATAATAATATGACATGATTAAAACTCAAGAGGTGAATAAATATTAAAGAGTTTAAATAAGGGATTACGAATCTTAAAAGATAAGAATGAAGTTAAGACACACATGTTCAACTATGAAGGTGATCAAGACTCTGAAAGTGAGAGGAGAAAGAATAAGTGTTAAAAATATAAAATTTAAAGGAAAGAATTCATCAATGGAATAAACTACAATGTTATTCATGACATCAAGCATAACATCACAAGGAATATACATTTCGACATCAATTGCAAAAACGACATCAATCATAACATCAAACATTCCATCAACTACACCACCAACCACCTCACCAAAGACAACTTTAAGTGAATATAAATCGAACACAACAACAACTACAACACCAATAATGAAGAAATTTGATAACAAAGACTTTGTAAACAAAGAATAAAGACTAAGCATTTCATAAAGGTATAAATAATTCCTTCAAATAAGCATAGACAAAATAAAAACCTGAAGGCTCTTCATAAAGAACATAATCCATTTAGGAAGATTATATCCGTCCAAGCTTAACTCCAAGACAAAGAATATAAGAAGACAATGGATATTGAGAGATTTATGTATATTATGCAAGATGATCATTTGAATTCTCTCTAGGAGTACATTTCATGCATATGTGTACAAAAGGGAAATATTTCCATATTACTCTCAAACATAATTTTTCTTTACTGATATACCAAAAATGTTCTTAGCATTGAAACCTATTATGACGTTTTAAAGTAATTTATGAAAAGTCAAATCGCTTGGAAAAGACAAAAATTCTGGCATGTAAAATACAATAAAGATTTAGGAGTCTAATTTTGAGATTAGTTGACTAAGATTTTATAATAAAAGTTGGAGTTTCATTGCAAGGTGTATTGGGAGTCTGAGGCATATGTATAGTCTCCTAATATGGACATTGTTATGAAATCATCAGATTAATCGTCTAATTTGCAAAAAAAGAGTCATTTTAATTTGTAATGGCTATTTTCAACAAAATGGGTATACACATTTAATCTAAAAAAAATTCAAATCGACTTTTAACGAATACATTTAAAAAAGTATCAAAGTCTCTTCATTGATTGTACCAATTGTTGGCCAAAAAATTAATCCAATAGGGGATGGTATGAATTATATTTTTTTAAAATATTATTGGTAGATTAGAAATGCCACACAAGTTTATTTTTGTTCAACAAATATTTATGTTCAATTACTTATTATGGCGAATAATTAAGACGTGTGGAAGTAATATGATTTGTTGGTTTGAGCAATATATATGTATGTGAAGTTATCAAAGAAATAATATATGTATATAGAGAGAGTAAAGGGAAAATCTTTCACACACCCGACTATGTCCACACTTAGGACGATACCCGAGGAATTTCACTATGCCAATCCTTTAGGGTGGAACCTACACCTTTTACAAGAATGAAAAAGGAAGTGTCTATTCGCTATTCCTTGTGTCCTTAACACGCCACAACATGGTAATCAAGAAGAACCACAAGGTTGTATCCTCCCTAAGTAAATACCAAACCAAGGAAATACCTTTCAATCGTTAGTCCATGACAAGATGGTCTTAGAATGATAAAATAAGGACAATCACTTTGCAATCTCATACCCTAGGCTTTATGGGCATTGCAAATACATTTTAGAAACATTTGTAGGATAAAGTTAAAGCACACATAACTTAAACGACCTTTTTCTTGATTATAAACCTCTTTTCTTGATGGTACTTCAATCTTCAAATGATTTAATATTGCTTTTGAATGATGGAAATTTAAGAAGTGGATGAAGAATTTGGGTCTTTGTGTGTGAGTGTATGTTTACTTGTTTTGCTCATATTGATGTTCTTCTAAGGTTAATATATATATATATATATATATATACACACACACACATACAGAGAGAGAGAGAGAGCGAGAGCGAGAGAGAGTTTTGAAGAAAAACAAGTGTATTGGTGTGTTTTGGCAAAGTTACAGACGAGTTCAAATGAAAATTAACCATTATTTGAAAACTAAAGTAATGTAGGCGCCTATATTATAAAGAAGATGCCTCTTATGATAAAGTAGGAACCTGTAAAATAATACGGGTGTCGATATCACATAGAGATGTTGTCACACTTTAAGAATCCACAAATGGCCTAAATTAGGGTCCTAAATCGGTATTTACATTTCATGGGAAAAGTTTTTCCTTACTTCCTTCATTTATTTTAAAGACATGAGGTTTATTTAAAGTTTTTTTAAAGGGATATCTGTGTGTTTGTGTCCAATTTATAGATAAGTCTTATCAAATGATGAAAGTTATGCCTTATATTAATTCTAACTCTCTCAAAGTTTGCGTGTCGATCTTCTTGATTGCTCGATGAAGACTTGTCGGATCTTTGTGTAAGAGAAAATCTATGTTTAAGAGACCTCGACTCGTTAAATTTTCATATTCCATTTCCAATACCCAATTTAAGTCTTAGTTTAAGAGGTATATGGAAATTACATATTGATAATTTCAAGACCGAACTTCAGCAAAAATTCATTGTAGTTTCCTAGATTAATCCATATATTAAGAGATTTATGGTGAAAGTAAAAGTGACTTAGAAGGCTTATATTTTACCCCGTTGGTTAAATGTTTTCTTAAATTAAAAAAAAATAACCTTGTGGTTTGTGATATTCCCAAATAAATGGCGACACATACTTTTCTTATACAAATTGTGTGAACATGAACGCACGATTACACAACTCTCCTCTAACAACATCCCATGGGATGTTTGTGGAGAAGGGATTATTTACGGTGACACATGATCATCACTTCATTATCTATTGAAAAGTAGGGTCCCTAGTCTATTTTACACAAAACAAATAATATAAAAGGGGAAAGGCCTCCATGAAGAGCTAGTGATAGCAAGTGATCTCCGTGTTGGAAGGTGTTAGGTATCCTCTCCTCCCATTCACTCTCAAATTTAGAATTGAGAATATACACACACACACACACAAGGGTATCCTCGTGCCTGAAGGCACGCTCATAATTTTGAAAAGTATGAAATCGTGTATAGTATAAACAATAAATGTTTTGTATATTTTAAATGTAAACAATTAATAAAATTTAGATATTTTCTGCTCTGTTTGTATGACTATGCACCATGTTAAAGGAAAAAAAAGTACTCCAACACTCATAATTTGTCTTGGACCTCAAACAAAAGTCACTATATATCAACTACATTAGGCCACATACTTAAAACATATAAACTTATGAAAGAGCACCCATACAACTAATGGAATATTACACATGCATTAAAAATTTAAATTTAGTTATAAATAAAAATAAATATTTGTATGTATATATATAGGGGTATGCCCGTGCCTGAAGGCATGCATAATTTCTAAATTATAACGACTCTTCCCAAGTTTTATGTATAGTACAAATATTTTATAAAATTTCGATAGAGTTCAATTTGTTTTAATGACTATTCACCCTATTTAAAAAATACTACAATAACAATAATAATATTATATCTTGGTCTTTACATAAACATCATCAATTATTTAGTTCACAACCTGTTGTAGTACACTATACCGTTCAAATTTCAAAGAAAATAAAATTATCGGTCATTATAATGATATAGCTTTAATAACCCTCGCTTATGAGAACATATTTTATATTTATTTACTAGGTACGGTAATTAGATATAAAATGTTGGGTTATGGATTGAGTATTAATTTAATGAAGAAAAGTAAATGTTCACTGTGAAATTTCATATTTACCGTAACTATAGGTGAATATTGCCACGTCATGTTTTATAATATCATATGAATTAAAGTGATATTTGGCTTAATAATGATATTGGAACTTAAAACGAATTATAAATTGTCCAAATGATAATTTGGAGACCGTAGTTGATTCCGGAACGTGCGAGATAGTCAAATTATGTGCCATATTGTATTTTGAGGTTTTTGGCACTTTTGACTGATTATACCTTAAATATGTAGTTGCGTGTTATTTTATCGCAATATTGATAAATTAAGTTGGGATTTTGACTAATGGCACGACTTAGTCTTACTAAGTCTTCTATTTCCTTAATTTCATTTCCTATACCTAGAGAGAGATTGAGAGAGGAAGAGAAAGTGTAGAGAAAGTAGAAGAGATTGAAGATTGAGGTGAAATTCTTGCCACTACACAAAGAAAATCTGCATTTCCTAAATTGAGGCAAGTTTCCTACTTGCTATTTGTGGTTTAAGATAAATGATTTGTAGTGATAATGGTGTATTGATCATGGTTTCATTAGTTTAGGGTTTTTGTGTATTTGTGAATTGTGACTCATTAAAGAATGATTTGGATGATTATTGATGGTTGTGGTAGTAGTTAGTAGTCTTTATGATGTGTTGGTGACAATAAATGAGAATGGTTTGAATGGATTTGAGTTGGGAATGAAATTGGAGTCCAAGACTCCATAAGCAAAATTAGGAATTTCTGCAGAACCGAATCGATTCGCTGCGAGACAGTTTTCAAGGTTGGGTGAACCGAATCAATTCGGCATGGTCCGAATCGATTCGGCATTTATGCAGAAACCCCATTTTTCCCGACCGAATCATTTCGGAAGATCCGAATCGATTCGGCAATTATGCAGTAAGCCATGATTTCTGGCCGAATCGATTCGGCCAGGCCGAATCAATTTGGAAGTCCCTCATTTGAAATTTTGTTTTCTTTTCTTTTAACCCTTTTTCTTTAGGTTTAGTAATTAGGGACCTTCTTAAATGAAGTAAATATAGGGTCTTAGAGTATTAGTTGAGTTTGGTTGACACCCTAGACTCGAAGGGGTTCATCTAGGGTTCATTTCAGGGGGGGGGGGGAAGGTTTAAAGTAATGTTCAGGCATTACTTCTCTTGTGTAGTTTTATAAGAATCTAGGAGATCTTAAAGGCAAATTTGAAGACTTTAGGAGTTAATGTGAGTTAGGTGTAACGTGATGGTTTAGTATAAAGTCCAAAAAGGGGACATTTGGGAGAAATAACTTAGGAGTTTAAATATTCTTCGAGGTTATTATGATGATGTGAAGTACATAACCATAATGCATTTGATAAAATGTAAAATGGATAAGGTAAATGATAATTTATTAAATCATGTAATGGAAATTAATAAAATGGATGATACACACCTCTCTAAATACCATCTTAAGGGAAGTCCATGCGCGAGGTGAAGCCCCCTGGCTAATGAATGCAGGGTGGATATAGTCCTAGGCCATATGAGCGCTTGTTTTATATTTTTCTGTGATGGGTAGGAGATTCCGGGTGTGGTCTTAACTACCCCGCAAGCATATGTCCACTTCCCGACGTTTCGATAGGATCCCAGGTTGTCTTATGATAGGCCCTGGAAGATGATGGTTATTTAGAGGCGCGCACAGTGGGAAAACCCGGACGGACGGTCTTAGAATCGTTATATATATATATACTTATAACTATTCTAATTATCGAGTTAGACTCGATGGAACATTAATGCCATGAAGATCAAAGTATATTCCACAAAGAGCATACAATTGAGATAAGTGCCATAAAGAGCACATGATAATAATTGTATTCCTGATAAGAAATGGAAAGGAGATAAAATGAAAAGGATGAAAGATGAAAACGGTTGATAAGTATTCTTAATTGCATATATAATCGATTCTTCCCTTATAATCATTAAATTGTCTTAATTTATCTCATTGTTACCATGCTAGAATATCATCTTTATCATCCATGCTTATCTGTTCATCATTGTCATACTTGTCATTTATCTGGTGATCACATAAAACCGGGCTCTGACTGGTTCTTCTTTCTTGTTGTGTGTATGTATATGTTATATCCGCTCAGGTGTTCCACCGCAAGGTCGCCCGTAACGACCTCCCTATTCCAGTGTCTTTTGAGGAGCCGTGACATTTTGCGGATATCACGGGATATTTTGTGTAGACGCCTTCCTTATTATTTTCTAGTTATGATCAGTCTTTATTCGGGCGTGTGGCCCAAACTATTGTAATTGTATAATGTATGTATTATGTAACACATGAAAATTATTGTATACTGTATGAATTCCATTGACCGACGTTTCATTCGGTCCTTTCTTTATTCTGGTTGGTATATATGTATATATATATATATATATATATATATATATATATATATATATATATATATATATATATATATATATATATATATATATACTTGTGGGAGTTTCCACCTTTCTTTTCTATTATGGGTTGTTAGTAATGCTTTATTTAAATTACAAAACTAAAATTTTTTGACAACCCATTTTCTGAAATATTGTGTGGTTATCCCATATACTCTTTACATTGTTACGATGCTTAGAATGATTTCCATCCATGATTCCTGTATTATTGGAGTATCGGAATGGCCACCCCTTATTTCGGATGCCGGGTTGTCATAGGACCCAACTTCTATTTCCAATCGTGACTATAATATGCCATGCTGCTTGTATCGCCAACATCATGTCTTGTTCATTCATCATTACAAAATTCTTCTTCCAAAAATCATCTCCATTTCTCCTGAAATGTAAGCAAAAAAAAACTATCATAATGACGTATAAATGACAATTATGGTATTATGAGAGTATAAATTGAACAATACAATAATTATAAAAAACAAATGGCGAGACATAGTGTTTCCCTAAAGTCATGAAGTCATATCAAACAAAGTGTTTAAAAACCAATATAGTCATATTCAATATCGTGTACTGACTTTCATATTGAAACGAGTGTGACAAATGAAAGATCACAATTTTAATTTCAAGAATTCATGGTCATGAATCATAAATTAGGTTGTGTCCAAATTTCAAACAATATATTTCTCATCATAGAACTGATCATAAAAAATTAAAAGGTGAATAACAGGTTGGATTAGCCATAAGTCATAACCACCAACTTTGTTTTTCTACTCCATTTTAGAGAAAACAAACGTTGGTTATAAGCTAAAAGTGGTGACTTAACATACATGTAGCAAAGAATCAATTTGTTGACAAATTTGCATAGGAACTCTTTACAATCCTGAAGCAACTATCTTCAAAACAATATCTAAATAGAAAATAATGTACATCATTATCTTGAATATAATGTACCTAATTTGTATGTACAAGAATATAATGTACCCAAATAGAATATAATATATGATATACCTAAATCTAATGTACCTAAACAGAGGTAGAAAAACCCTGTTTAGAAAAGAAAAATACATATAAAACGATAACAACTTTTGCATAAAAGGTTGAAAACAAATCAGCACCAAGATAACCTGAAAGGTAAAAAAATTATAGCATGAAAGTAAAAAAAATCGGCAACAAGATGACAGAGATTTTGAATCAAAATAGCTCACTTGAGTGATATTAGTAAATATATAATGTAAATAATTCTTGATTAAATGAAACATGCACTTCAAACATATCAAATAATTTTAAGGTGCCCATTCCAAAGTTGAAAACCCATCTCCATATACAGTTATTAATTAAAAAATGCATTTCAAACGCGACATTAAGTCCCAATTTGGAGAAATTTAAAATCCGCGACAAAATAGTTAACTCAATTGCAAATTTTGGGCCTGTTGATTTAACACTAAGCTCGCTAACAAAATGTAATCACATTCTAACTTCTCAAACTAAGCACCTACCCCCTAGTTTGAGTATTTGAATATAATGTAGGTAGTAACATTGAGTGGGAATAAGAGCACTTTTAGTAATTGATAAGGTACTATAACCATCTTGTCCACTAAATAAGCCAAAGACCGAATTGTAGTTCATAAAACACTACCCAAGTCCAAATAGCCAAATTTAGTACTCAAACATTTCAATATAAAGTGGCAAAGGTCTAGGTAATGATTCTACCCAATGAAGACATGATTAACTGCACACTCACCATATATCTTGATCCTATCTAGTAATTCAGATGGAAAGTCAACCCTTGAGATTTTAACTTTCATCTTCATTATGGTAATGCAACATTCCACGATATCATAATCTGAAAAATATAGTTGATGATATTGAATTTCTACCAATAAGCATGAAAAATAGGCAAATGGCATCTATATACACACTTAATATAAAGATAGAAAAATGATATGAACTCGAAAATAGAGACTACTAAAATATTAATAGAACTTATTCCCCTAGTAAGAATACTACAAAAAGAGTGAATGCCAAAAATTAAAATGACGCATATGTGATTACCTGAGTGATATGTTGTAAGAATTATGGATTAATTAAAAATATATCTGAGAAATAAACAAAACAATAGACCCCTTAAAGTTAGTACCAAAGTGATATATTCCATTCACTTTGGAAACTCATTTGATTAAATAATAGACCCCGTTGATACCAAATTTAGTCTACTGACATGGCTCAATCGGATGAACACACGTGGCAATCTACGTGGCAACAACAAATAATTTCGAGGAACTCAGACGCTCCGAGGAACCATACTACAACGAGGAACACTGCTTCTCCGAGGAACTCAGACACTCCGAGGAACAAGAACTCTATGAGGAACTCTTGAGTACCGAATAACTCTTGAGTACAAGGCAGCTTAGGCGGTCCGAGCTGCACCTCGAACGAAGCATTAATAGAAGGATAACCAACAGTTTGACTCTTCATTAAATGCTCATCATTCAGATTTATACACTTAAGGGGCATTGAATGTATTACCCTTTCACATTTACAACATTGAATGTATTACCCTTTCACATTACAGCCTTAGGGCTATAAATACGTTGTATTACCCTCATTGTAAGGGGACCGAAATTTCTTGATTGAACTTGTAAACGATAATTCCCAAACAGTCATCAATAACAGAAACAGTGGACGTAGGCCATTCTTATAAGGCTGAACCACTTTAAAACTTATTTGCCTCATTTATTTTATCTGTGATTAAATAATTAGATATAATCTAATTTTTTACATCAACAGATTGGTGCCGTCTATGGGAAACGACTGGTAATATCATTTTTCATCAAAAATAATTCATCACAAATGGCTGATATTCTAGAATCTAGCAATCGAAACGCTGGAAGCCCTCCAAATCCATCTGCTTCGCCAAATATTCCAGATCTGGCTGGAATAATGACAAATCTGGCTCAGGGCCAGACAGTCATGCAAGAAACTATGCGACAACTCATACAAACCCTCCATGGCAGTGCACCAAACCATTCAGGACTGCGAAGTATTCAAAGAAATACCCGTTTACCTTCTTCACGTACTAGGCATACTGATTCATATCGTACTGAGGAATCTGAAGATTTTTCTTATCAACCTGGACGAACTTCGTCAGTGCGGGCCACAGATACTGAACAACGTATCACTCTCTCTCCAGAAATAACTAGTGCGCTAGAGAGGTTAAGCAGGGTATCATCTTTTGATCGATTAGGACCTAGAAGGAGTAGAAGTCCTCCTAAAGTCGTATCGAGGAGTTTTCGATGACCATCAGACTTAAGGGAAGGATCTGCCCAGTCGCGACCAGCTGCTCGTCAAGATAGATCCCAGGAAGCCACATCAACGCGTTCAGTTGCTCGAACTGATAGGCCCGAGGAAGGAAATGATGCATGAAAAGGCTCTATTCAAAGGCTGGAGGATAGATTAGGGGAAATGGCTAAGGCCAAGAACCCTATACAATGAACTTTTGTTAGAGGAACACCTTTTGTCCAGGACATTGTAGATTTCCAACACCATCAAAGTTCAAAGCACCTGTTGTGACCCCCAAATATGATGGAAAGACAGACCATGTCCTTCATATAGAACAATACCAAGCTGCAGCCGACATCTATGCTGTTCCAGATGAGATGAGATGTAGAGCATTCTCGGGAACTCTTACCGGATCTGCTTAAATATGGTATAATAATCTTCCTCGGGGTAAGATCTCAACTTTCTTTCAACTGACCGAGTTATTTATTGGGAATTTCTATTTTGGGGCAAAGAGAGTTAAACGAGTAGCGCATTTGTTAAGTGTTAGACAAAAAGCTGGTGAAAGTACCAGCGATTATATAACTCGTTTTAATAACGAGAAGCTCGAAGTCATTGATTATGAGGAAAAGACAACAATTACCGCCTTGATGAGTGGACTACTGCCCAACAAGTTGTACTACACTTTGGCCAAAGATCCACCTAGAACCATGTCAGATCTGATGGGAAAAGCGGCCAAGATTATGAATATCGAGGAGGCTATGGCTGTGAAGAAGAATATGGATGCCAAAGAAACCAAGGTGGAAGGTGATAAAGCTAAAAAGAAAGAGCACAAGAACAATGGTAATGACAAACATTTAAGAACAAGGTCGACATGGGAAGTATTGAAGAAATTTGATAATTATATTCCTTTTAAGAAAGACATTAACCACGTTCTAGAAGAAATCAAGAACAACGAGGAATTAAATTGGCCAGAGAAAATAAAGGCAGACCTCGAAAGGAGAAATAAGGCAAAATATTGCGAGTTTCACAAAGATCATGGCCATATGACGAAAGATTGCATAGCTCTTCATAATGAGATCGAAACACTCATCAGACGAGGAAAACTGGCAAAGTATGTTGATCGGAGGAATGATTGAAGAAACAAAGATTGAGCAAGAGAGAGGTCTAGATCTCCTCGTCAAGCAGAGGAGAACAAGAAGAGAGACCATGAAGTTGATCCAGAAGATGACCCCGATCTTCCCAAGAGACCAAGGCAGCCAGAACGTGAGGTATTTTTAATACGCTTTGGGTCATTTGATTGTAATGTTATTACAGGTGGAGATGCAGGAGGACGAGACCTTACTGCAGAAAGAAAATCTTATCTCTGTGAGGCTCAAGCTTGTTCATACATTCAACGAATAAATTTAGCTGAAGAGGATCGCCCGAGAAAGGTAAACAAAGAGAATTTGGTCATTGGCTTCTTAAAGAATGACCTCGCAGGTGTTCTACATCCTCATGATGACCCTTTGGTGATCAAAATGAGGATGAAGGAAGTAATGATTTCAAGAGTACTGGTCGACAATGGTAGCTCGGCAGACATTATGTTCTACTCGTGCTTCGACAGTTTAAATCTAAGGCTATCTCAATTGGAGCCTTATCATAGATCCCTCCTCGATTTTGTTGGCGAGAAAGTATTTCCACTTGGGATGATCAAATTGGATATATTCATTGGTACGTGGCCTGCTTGTCGAACAGAAAGAATACGCTTCTTCGTGATGGATAAGAATGTTCAATCATCATACAATATCATCATGGGAAGAGTAGGATTGAAGAAGTTTGAGGCTGTACCATCTACGGTACATCAGTGCCTAAAATTTCCAACAAATTTTGGAGTAGGAGTTGTGAAAGGTGATCAGAAAGTAGCTCGAGAATGCTATTATTCATCCGCCGAGCAAGAGGAACTGAAGGAATCAAGAAAAAAGACTACTACCTATCAAGTGGATGAAGGTGCTGAAATTGAAACATTGGATCCTAGAGATGAGTCGTAACTCGTGAAGGGACAAGTGGTGGAAGCTACTGAAAACATCATTCTGGACGACGAGCACCCTGAACGAACTACTCAAGTAGGTTCGTCGTTGGAAGCCTCACTAAAATAGGAATTGATAACTTTCCTAAGAAGCAGAAAGTAAAACTTTGCGGGGAGTCATGAGGATATTCCCGGGATACATCCAAATTTCTTATGTCACGAACTCAATGTGAATAAGGAGATCAAGCCTGTGAAGCAGAGAAGAAGAGTATTCAGTCCCGAGAAGAATCAAGCTATACAGGAGGAAGTCGATAAGCTCCATAAAGCTTGCTTCATTGAAGATGTTAAATATCCAGACTGGTTAGCAAATGTGGTGATGGTGAAAAAGAAGAACAACAAATGGAGGATGTGTATAGATTTCACCGACCTCAACAAGGCATGACCAAAGGATCATTTTCCACTGTCCCGAATTGATCAACTGGTGGATGCTACCTCGGGACATGAGCTGCTGAGCTTCATGGATGCTTATTCTGGTTACAATCAGATTAAAATGAAACCTGAAGACAGGGAAAGTACTTCTTTCAATACTCCTAGGGGAACTTATTGTTATAATGTTATGCCTTTTGGTTTGAAAAATGAAGGTGCGACATATCAGCGGATGATGAACAAGGTCTTTGCTGAACAAATCAGTTGGAATATGAAAGTCTATGTTGACGATATGCTGACAAAGAGCAAGAAGGCTGCCGATCATCTAGTTGACTTAAGTCAGACTTTTGATCAACTGGATAAATATCAAATGAAGATGAACCCGATGAAGTGCATATTTGGAGTACGAGAAGGCATGTTTCTCGGGTACATTGTCAATCAACGAGGCATTGAGGTGAATCCTGAAAAGATCAAAGCTCTATTAGGGCTGCGATCTCCAACAACGAAGAAAGAGGTGCAAAGTCATACATGACGGGTAGCAGCACTCAACAGATTTGTATCGCGAGCAACTGATCGATGTCTCACATTATTCAAGACACTCCGAAAGACTTTTGAGTGGAATGATGAATGTGAGAAGGCTTTTCAAGACTTGAAGAAATACTTGGGAGCACCTCCACTGCTATCCAGACCAGTGATGGGAGAAAAATTATATTTGTATCTGGCAGTGTCCGAGAATGCAGTCAGTTCGACATTGATAAGAATGGAGAATGGAGTACAAAAACCAATCTACTATACAAGTAAGGCGTTTCGAGGAGACGAGATCAGATATCTAAAGCTGGAAAAATTGGCACTAGCATTAATCGAGGCAAGTAGAAGAATGAAGCCATACTTCCAGGCTCATACCATAGTAGTATATACTGATATGCCATTGAGTCAAGCCCTTCATAAACCAGAAAAGTAAGGAAGATTGATGTGCTGGGCAATAGAAATCGGTGAATATGATATAGTCTATGAACCCAAATCATCGCTAAAAGGGCAAGCTGTAGCAGACTTTATAGAAGAGTTCACCTATCCTGATACCCCCGAGGAGCAAAAGTTGCTCGCTGATCAACCTGTGGATGTTACAGGATCATCAAATTCAAGCCCAGACCAGCTCAGGTTGGTAAAAGGGCAAGAAAAGATGATCGACGAACATCAAGAAATACCAGGAGATGGTGAAAGGAAGCAACAAATTTTCCACCAAGGAACTCTGTCAGATCAGAAATTTGAAGATGAGGTACCTATATGGAGTCTGTACGTGGATGGTTCATCCTGCACTACAGGATGTGGCGCAGGGATAGTTTTGAACAGTCTGGACGAGGTCGACATGGAATACTCCCTACTTTTCCAATTCAAAGCTTCGAATAATGAGGCTGAATATGAAGCCATGATTGCAGGCTTTAGTTTGGCAAAAACCATGGGGGCGGAACAAGTTATTATCTTCAGTGATTCTCAATTAATCGTAAATCAAATGTTGGGAATATATGCAACCAAAGGAGAATTAATGATTAAGTATCATGCAAAGGTGATGGAGTTGGTATCAGAATTTACTGCTATTCAGCTGGTCAGAATACCAATAATGGAGAATGCGAGAGCAAACGCTCTAGATCGATTAGCATCAGCTACTCGTACCGAGCTACGAAGAACAATCCCAATTGAAGTTTTAGCTGGTCGGAGTATAGATGAAGATCTGACGATGAAATTTATTACCCTTGATTTAGGATCATCATGGATGGATCCCATCAGGGCATATATTGAGAATGGGGAATTACCAACTGACAAACTTGCAGCTAAGAAACTGAAGTTTAAGGCTGCTCGTTATGTACTGACCAACGGTATTCTATACAGACGAGGAGTTATAGCAGGTTTGAAGAGATGTGTGCATCCCACCGAGGTGAAAGATTTAATTGAAAAGGTCCATGAAGGGTCCTGTGGAGCCCATGTAGCAGGTCGGACTCTTTTGCAAAGGGTGATGACGCAAGGATACTACTGGCCGACGATGAGGGGTGATTGCATAGCCTATGCTAAGAAATGTGACAAATGTCAGCGCTTCTCTTCCATTCGAATAACTCCCCAAGCATTATTGAAACCCATTACTTCCCCTTGGCCATTTGCCATATGGGGAATAGATTTGGTTGGGCCACTGCCGACGACCAGGGGAAGGTTTAAGTATCTCGTGGTTGTTGTGGACTATTTTACTAAATGGGTTGAAGCTGAGCCTCTCATTGATATGACGTATAACAAGGTGTACCAATTTATTTGGAAGAACATCATTTGTCTATATGGTCTTCCTCATACCTTCATCACAGATCATGGAACACAATTTGAAAACGAGGAGTTCGCTGCCTATTGTCATCAATCAAATGTTTTGAAGATCCACTCAGCACCAGGCCATCCTCAAAGTAATGGAAAAACTGAAGTGACAAACATAACGTTACTGAATGGCTTGAAGAAAAGACTTGATGATGCAAAAGAAAACTGGATCAACGAGTTACAGTCAGTATTGTGGGCTTATCATACTACTCCCCGAGCAGCAACTGGAGAATCACCATATATGCTGGCATTTGGAAGTGAAGCTGTTATACCTGCCGAGTTGGGCCTCCCAACACACAGGGTACTGAATTTCAATTCCCATGTCAGTGACTTAATGAGAAGATTGGATTTAGACATGCTCGAGGAAGTTAGAGAAGAAGCAGCCATCAGGAATGGTGCATACCAACAACGAACAACTTTGTTCTACAATAAGAGGGTGAAGAAGTACGACCTGAAAGAAGGAGACTATGTGCTAAAGAAAGTGATTCAAAAGCACAACAAACTGGAAGCAAACTGGCATGGACCATACCGAGTTACAGAAGTTGTTCGACTAGGAACTTACCGAATAACAACTTTAGAGGGGGAGGAGTTTAAGAATGCATGGAATGCAGAGAACCTGCGCAAGTATTATCAGTGATGTATATTCTCATGTAACACAGTTCCGTCAGTATGAATAAAATGAAGATATTCTGCCAAATTCTCTCCTTTTATTGAAAGTTTTTCGGGGAATACTAGTGCTACACACTACTCGGCAAAACTCGAACTACTCAAATTTATTCTCAAAAATGCCAACTAAGGTTGGTCGAGAAACAAATGTATTCCTCCGGGAAGTAAAACAATGTATTCCTACGGGAAGTAAAACTATGTATTCCTAAAAATGCCAACTTATGTTGGTTAGGAAGTAAATGTATTCCTCCGGGAAGTAAAACAATGTATTCCTCCGGGAAGTAAAATAATGTATTCTACGGGAAGTAAAACTATGTATTCCTAAAAATGCCAACTTTTGTTGGTTAGGAAGTAAATATATTCTCGAAAATGCCAACTAAAGTTGGTCGGGAGGTAAAGAAAGTACCAAAGCTCCTCGTAGAGGAAAAATCCACTAACTATGGTTGGTCGGGGATAAAAACCCACTAACCGTAGTTGGTCAAGAAGGAAAATTTACCAACCTTAGTTAGTCGGAAACATTTTATGAATACGAGAAAGTGATGGAGCAGAATTTTTTATTATTACTAAGTTGGTCGAGAAACAAAACATCATTTTTGCCAAATGACTACCACAAATTCAAATTACTCGAGAATAAGTTGATCGACAAATTACACAATATTGTTATCTTTTTAACAGATACACATGCACAGATGTAAAGTGTCACAAAACAATAGCAGTCAAGATTTGCAAATAAAATTATTTCATTAAATGTAGAACAAAATACATCAGGAATGAAATACAAATTTATTACGTCAATAGTCCTATTCTATTGGTTTCCTTCCCTCTGCTTTTGAAAGAGGTTCCTCGCCAGCAGGTGGATCGTTTAAAGTGAGAGGAGAATTTATGAAGTTAAGATCTTTTAGCATCCTGATATTCATCACGGACGGTCGATCTAGGAGGTTCTAGGGATGAGATATCTCGACATTTGAATGGAGATTGTAATCACCGAGGTATTTGGAAATCAAACAACGAGGGATGGCTCGAGCAGGGATCCAACTCATATCAAGATTGAATGGTGGGACGGGTAGGTCGAGCAACCCAGGATTATGGTAATCCCACAGGTAATGACCCTGTTCGAGTTGCAGCACACCTAAGGCATTCAGCCATCCCTGTTTGTAGCCCTCATTATTTGCATTCAGGATACGGTCGTCCAAGTGGTAGAGAGCCTCATTGTAGCCAGCCATCCAGAACTCCCTGGACTACTTGTGAAATTGATAGGTCAATCTTTCCAGCTGCTTGTGGAGGTTTTTGATGAAGAGTTATTTATTCTCCAAGATAGATTTCTGCGCAGAAAGCTGCTCTTCCAGGTCCCTGATTTTCTTAGACATCTCAGCCAATGCCTGGTTCTTCACCATCAGCTGGAAGGCCTGGTTCTCTAAAGCAAATTGAGTCCTCTGTTCCTCGACAGGAATCCGAGCAGCTCTTGCTCATCCCCGAGGAGATCTTGCTCGTCCACGAGAAGATGTAGAGGGGCCATCTCTTTTTAAGGTTTCCAACTCGTCCCTCAAGTTGGATTTCTCGACCTCCAAGAACGAGAATCCCTCGTCAGTCACTGAGACCAAAGCATTTGAGGTGGAGGCAACATATTTTAATTGAGATACTTCTCTTTGCAAGTTGTTATTTTCTTGCTCCAACAACTCGGCTATTTACCTGTGCTCCTCGACCTCGGCTTTCAACGTTCTCTCTCACACGTTGTAAGCAGCAAAATGTTTCTCGTATCCCTTGTCGGCAATGATTTGCTGATACTTCTTCTCGTACCCCTCGTGCAAGAGGGAAGTGGATTCCTTATACTGTTGCTGAAGGTCTTCAAGAGTGCCTTGGAGATCCTCAATCATATCATAATAGGCTAAATTATTGGCCACCGCACGATCAAGCAGACACTTCAAATATTGGTAAGCTTCAACTGCCTGTTCCGAAGAATCTTGGCCGAGGATGTCGACGATTTGTGCTGCACTCAGATCTGTGTGACCAGCCTTAAAGTATTCATTACATTGCCGTAACATCTTTGTATCATGAGAAGACAATAATTCCATCCTGGCCAGAAACTAGTAGAGGAAGAAAAAGCAATAATCAATAAGAGTACCAACAGAGTATGAAGAGCAGAAACGACAGTAAGCATAAACAAAAGTTCAAATTTTATTATATCATAAAGTTCAGAGTTACATGTTCAGGGTTACATTTGACAAAGAGAAATAAAATAGAAAGAAACCTGAACAACTCAACACCTTTTCCTTGTCTCCTAAAACTTTCTCTAGGGGCTGGGACGAGGAGGTAGGTTGCTCGGAGGGAACAAAGAGTTGCTCGGGGAGCGCTGGCAGTTGCTCGGATGAGGTAACGAGTTGCTGAAGTTCCTCGTTAGTAGGCTGAATGGCCAGGGGATGAGAAACTTGATGTCCCATCACCATGGAAGACTCTTCAGAGGCAGCTTCGTCCTCTTCTTCGTCTTCAGGAGTTGGAGGGGGACCAGGGATGTGTCGCTGGAAGAGTTCAGAAGTTTCATCAACCTTCTTCTCCTGAAGAGCTGCGACCCACCCATCTCTAAAGTATTTTAGGCTTCCATATTCGACTTGCGACATCATGGCAGCCAAGCCTTTATTCCACCCCTTATCCTAGCCAGCGCTGAAAGATTTCTTCACAGCCGATTTCCTCTTTAGCTTCTCCGAGGAAAGCTTCTCGGACAGAAGATTTTCAGCAGCCTTCAGTTAATTCTCAGCTTCTTCCTTCTGCCGACTTACTTCCTGAAGCTGACCCAACTTTTCCTCAGCAACCTTGAGTTTATCTTCAAACTCCTCAGCATTCTTGAGCTTCCTTTCAAGCTCTTTATTCTTCTCCTCCAGACTATTTAATTTTTTCTCCAACTCCTTGGAGACTTCAACAACTTGAGCCTTCTCCTGCTCAGTTGAGGTAGTTTTCTCCTCCCAAGCAGCCTTGTCAGCATCATGCTTCTGACGAGAATTTTCCAAAGATCGTGTCAGACCCATCAGAGCTTCCTCCACACTAGACGAGGATATTGAAGCTTTAATAGCTTCATCCTTCTTCAAAATTGTATTAAAGCAGCTCACCAACTGTGAAAAGAAAATGAAAGCAAGTTAGAGACAGATATAACAAGGGAAAAATGAAAAGTTCAAAATAATAGGACTTACAGAAGCAATGTGGCGAGCTGCCAATGTGGTAACTGTGTCCCAAGAAAGGTTTTCTTCAATACCTTGGATCTCGAGAATGATCCAAGTCTTCATCGACCTCATAGCAGAGCTCAGGGGAACAAAAGTGGGAACTCCACTAGTCGGGGGCTGAGAGACGGTGTCAGCCAAATTGACCGAGGAGCTCTTCTTCAGCCTCCTCGGAGGAACATGAATAGTTTTGACCAAGGAAGAACTCTAGGTCGGTGATATGACAATCACCTCGCCTGGAGCAACAGCCTTACTCAGGGCCACTGAAGGTTTCTCGGCAACCTTCACAGGAGCAGCTGGAGGGGTTGCATCAATTTTCTTTGTCCCTTCTAAAACATCATGTTTACTTCTTTTTGCCTATCCAGCACCAGAGGCAGGCTTCTCAAATAGGGTTGGAGGTCTTCTTTTCTTCATCCTTTCACTTAAAGGAACGTGTGACTCAGGCGAAGAACTGGTAGAAGCTAGTACTGGCTCTGCGTCGCTTATCACCGGACGAGCCATAAAAGAAGTTGTGTAACTCTTGTACTGAAGCAGATATGAAGCTGACCTAATATGCTTATTGGCAACAGTCTGATGCAAACTCCAGATAAGTTTTAAGTGCCTTATATTAACGTCTTCCTCTTTTGGACACTTTCTTTTGTTGTCAGCTGCAAGTAAATAAACATTAAAATATCAGTGGCACATTTTATCAAACATAAAGGAAGCATAATATCAAAATAAATAAAATGAAATAAAAATAATCTATCCCATTGCCATAGGGAGGGCATCTGGGACCCTGATACACTTCATCTCCAGATAAAGGAGCATGTTGCCAATTTTTTATAACAACCCCGTGCTCAAAATAGTCCCTATTGGCATCCGGGAGATTGACCACTAAAGCCCTATTTAAAAATCTAGTTTTTAAATAAAAAGTATTATCCCCTACAACCCATCTATAACAAAACATGAATTCTGGAATTCCTATGCGAGTTCCATGAATTTGATTTAGTCTATGAACCCCATTAACTATTCTCCATGTATTGGGGGCTATTCTTGCAGGAACAACGTCAAAATATTGACAGAATTACAGACATAAAGGATTAGACGGAAAAGAAAAGCCACATTCAGACATAAAGAGACTGGGGAACCAATGTCCCTCAGCCAAACGAAAATAATTGGAAGGTTCAGAAAGTTCTTCCAGAACAACCCATGAAGGAATAGAAAAATCAGAACGAAATATATCAAGAGATTCAACAAGGTAAACCATGATGAATAAAGGAAATGAAGAAGAAGGAAGAAGATCTTACAAAAAAAGAGTGGGTCTGTTGACAACGAACGATGGAAGAGATGAATACACAGGACAGAAAGAGACGATAGAAAACTCGAAGATACAAATTTGAAAAAGTATAAGACGATGGGATTGTCTGTGACGCTTAAATACCTTATCTTGGGAAACGATAAAGTTAATGATTGGAAAAAGAAACGATTACGCTACCGGCGGCTAGAAGGACAAAAAGTGTGCAGAGATCGAGGCAGTTATAAAAATTCAAAAAAGCCTGATTCTACAAATTTGAAAGGAAAAATAAAGACAAAGGAAACACTCCTAAATGTCAGGATAACCATTTAAAATCGCCATATATCGAGAAAGAATGTTCCACACTCCTCAAATTTTGAACTATGAAACATTGGAGGCTTATGTTGATACCAAATTTAGTCTGCTGACATGTCTCAATCGAATGAAGACACGTGGCAATCTATGTGACAACAACAAATAATTCCGAGGAACTCAGACGCTCCGAGGAACCATACTACAACGAGGAACACTGCTTCTCCGAGGAACTCAGACACTCCGAGGAACAAGAACTCTATGAGAAACTCTTGAGTACCGAGAAACTCTTGATTACAGAGAAGCTTAGGCGGTCCGAGCTGCACCTCGAACGAAGCATTAATAGAAGGATAACCAACAGTTTGATTGTTCATTAAATGCTCATCATTCAGATGTATCCACTTAAGGGGCATTGAATGTATTACCCTTTCACATGTACAACATTGAATGTATTACCCTTTCACATTACAGCCTTAGGGCTATAAATACGTTGTATTACCCTCATTGTAAGGGGACCGAAATTTCTTGGTTGAACTTGTAATCGAGAATTACCAAACAGTCATCAATAATAGAAACAGTGGACGTAGGCCATTCTTATAAGGCTGAACCACTTTAAAACTTCTTTGTCTCATTTATTTTATCTGTGATTAAATAATTAGATATAATCTAATTTTTTACATCAACAGACCCCTCATTTGAAAAAAAATTATTCAACTTTCAAGACTCGGGAAAAAACCTACTTCTACTGCAACTAAACAAAAACTTAAAATATTCATTGTTTGCATAGAGTATACCTGCGAGTGAGAGATGGACATATAGGAGTTGCAATAGATAAATATAAAAAAAATTAGAAATAGTAAATTTCCACCCAAAATAGAGTATGTAGCCAGATTCCAGAAACAATAAAATAATTTTAAAATGCCAGCGAAAAATAACTTCAAAATGGATACATAAAAATATTATCTCTATACAATAATGAGATATACCTGAAACTAGTAGAAATAGGAAAAATGATTTAAATCTTGCAAAGGAAAGGATAAAAATTAAGATAAATAAGTACCTTCAATGTTGAATAAAAAAAATAAACAACAAAAAATAAAAGTAATGAGCTTTTCTGAAGATTGCAAGAACTACCTGTGAGTATAAGAAATAAAGGAAATGACCAAAACAATACCAATATGCCAAAACAATACCCTCAATCTGTAAAAATCATACAAAAACACCAAACCTTTCGATCGAGTGTTGCTATAGTTTTAATAGGCATGTATTAGAACATGACGAATTAGATGGGGTTGACCGACTAAGCTATGATAGTTTTAGTAGGCAAGTATTATAACATGACGGATAAATGGAACTTAAGCTCTGCTAGTTGATCTAATATGGAGGATGCCAGATAAGTACAGGGCATGCCATACAATTATGTTATCACACCCTATTTTTCCGACCATAATTTAATTGGGTATTAGTACCTACAAAATACAAATAAACTAAAATAAGACCTTCAAAGGATTTCAACACCCCAATACAAATTAAACCAAATAACTTACAGCTGAATCTACCGTGCCCCGGGAAAACAAAATCAAACCCCTACAAAATGAAGTTCACCCCCCTAAGCAGCCATTACTAGAACTCTATTAACTCGAAAGGAAATAAAGAAATTATATTGAACCAAAAAAATATGAATAAATCCCTATCGTATGTGAGCAATGCCCTAAATTAGGTAAAAACTCAAAATTACACAGCCCTAGACCTGCAATTGAAAAAAAATGATCAAGACGTAAGATGTTGAACTCAGTTATACGAAATTGAAAAAATGATCAAGACATAAAGAATAAGACAAATATTGTACACATAAAGAATAAAAATCTAAAATAATGGGGAAAAATTGTGCCTGTTTTGTACCATATCCACAGAACCCAATCTAAAATAATCAGCCAACCCTTGTTCCAGTAACAAAAATAAACAAAACAAAGTAAGTTTTTTATGAAATTTAACATCAAATGGGTTCATCCGGGTAAAATACAAAACGAAAAATAAACAAAACAATGTAAGTTTTTTATGAAATTTATCTTTAGATGGATTCATCCGACTAAAATAGAAAATGACTAAGAGACTCTACTTAATACAAAAAGAATGAAACGACTTACTACCGTAAGAATATCCTTAGTAGAAAAGCGAATTA
This sequence comes from Sambucus nigra, assembly GCA_949130495.1. Taxonomy (NCBI): domain Eukaryota; kingdom Viridiplantae; phylum Streptophyta; class Magnoliopsida; order Dipsacales; family Adoxaceae; genus Sambucus; species Sambucus nigra. Next base: position 534,494,695 of record OX422215.1, on the reverse strand, counting down.
TGTAGATTTATTACCTTTAATTAAGCCTGTCATTAACAACACTGGGTGATCTAAATCATCACCTCTGAACCATCAAAACCAAGGTTTGATAAGAAAGAGGGTTTGTGATTTTGTTCGTCAGTTTATCAGTTCACCCAAGTTAGAGTTGGAGAATGAGAGGTAGGGTTTAAAGTGGGTTTGGTGTTTGTTTACCAAAATATCCTTGTATTTGAATTAAAAAGAAAGATGGATGATCAATTAATGAGATGAAAGAGAGGGGGAACTCAAAATTTTCAAGGGAAAAATATGGAGTGCAGGGACATCATAAGGTGTATCTTATGACATAGATAAGTTTTACTCCTTATATATATATATATCATTATGTTTTAAGTGTAAAAGAAGTGATAAAGTAAATATATTTATATGTATGTAAACTTTGCATTGTAATATGGGATGTGTATAAATAGTATAATATAGACAAAGGATAAATATGTACAAAGTCGGACTTGTTCGCTCTATGGATACAGGTTCAGGAGGATCTTCTATCATAAAAAGAATTAGATTTTCCTTTAATTAATTTGAAGAAAATACCATAAAAAATCATCATGAAGCCATTTGGAAGGCATCAAATTCAGGGGTTTTCACTTTTAAATCTTCTTATCAGATTATATGCCCTATAAATGTGTCAAGCACTTTATGGTAAAATCTTTGACATACTCAAATCCTCCAAAAATTTCTATTGCAGTTTGGAAAATTCTCAGGAAAGCTGTATCTCTGGATTGTTTTATTACAGAATTGGGAATTAAATTGGCATCTATATGTCTTTGTTGTCACAAGCAGGTAGAATCTTCAGAGCATTTGTTTTTTCCAGGGCCTGTTGCAAAGCAAATATGGAATTATTTTTCTACTCTATTGGAAGGGAATCCATGTTTCTCTGCTATTCCTTTTATGATTATGTCTTCGTGATTTTTCAAAACCAATAAAGCCTATCTAAAATTTATTCATAGACTGTTGCCTATGGCTATTTTACGGGAGATCTGGAAAGCTCGAAGTTCAAGTTTTTTTGAAGGTATTCCAATGGATGTTTCAAGAATTATTAATAATGTTATCAACTTGGTTGCTTCTAAAGCAAGTTGAATGAAGTTCATCAACTATCCTACCTCTGTACACCAGCCACTTGTTTCTTCTTTCAAGCTCAATATTATTCCTCATAGGCCCGCATTCATAATCACAAGGTGGATTAGACCTCCTAATTCATCTATTAAGATAAATGTGGATGGTCTAGTAGGGGAAATCCTGGAGATAGTGGAATTGGAGGTATTATCAGAGGTAACAAAGGATAATTCAAATTTTCTCTCCAAGAATTTATTGATCAAGCTTCAAGTTTGCAGGATGAGATAGAGGCTTTATTTAGAGGTATCCATGAGTGTTTAAAGATTTGTTTTCTGGAGCTTCACATTGAATCTGATTCTCTTACTGTAGTTAAAATGATTAGAAGAAAATGGGAAATGCCTTGGTTTCTCAAGTCAAAAATTCAAGAAATTTCATTCTTTATTGATTCTCATCCCATACATATTCATCAAACATGGAGAGAAAACAATTATGTAGAAGATGCTCTAGCTACTCAAGCTTCCATAATAAGAATTTCAAGAACAGTTAGTTGTTTCAATGAGCTCTCTTTCATTATTAATGGCATGTTCAATATGGATAGGTTTTCCTTTCCAAATTTTAGAGTATGTTAGGAAGTTTTTTATTTTCTTTAGAAGTTTTCATTCAGTTGTAAATCCATTGGGAGAGGCTATTTCTCCTTATGCTTAATAAAAAGGTCTTAAGCCTCCCCCCCCCCCCCCCCCCCAAAAAAAAAAAGGACTTGTTCGCTTAGACATATGTCTGAGTCAGCATACGTACTCATAATAAGCAATTCAGAGTCCACGTAGTTTGCAAAAAGTATGAGGAGGGATTCTACATCTTGTGATGACTTGATTTTAAGTCTCAAAATAATTTAAGTGAAATGTGTTTAAATATGAAATGGTCATGTTCATGAAAAGTGATTTGATGAAGTGGGTTTTCACATAAACTATTTAATGAATAAAGAATGTTAAGACTTCCAAAATTAAGATAAAAATATTAGTTAGAATCGTTGGGTTTAATAATCCTCTAATATGGCTTAAAATATTTCGATTGATTTTGTAATGTATAGACAAAGATAAAATATGTAAAAACACGTACATATATTCTTAGTGGAGGTATATTAAGAACGATCTTCATCGTAGTGAGATCTACTTTAATTCTACTTTTGTTAATGGAGAACCCTATTGTTTTTCCCTTTGTCACTCCAAAGACGCATTTTTGAGGATTCAAACACATCTAATATGTCCTTAATCTTTTAAACAACTTCCTTATAGATTCCACCTATTAGACTTGATGATCATATCATAAATATATATTTTGACCTCCCCGTGGAATATGTCATGCGGTTGAGAGGTAGTTGCTCGTTGATATGTGGGACCTGTATTTTTTAGGTTGCAAGCATGTCAATGTAATAAAGTATCCCCCAAGGGTTGTTAAGGGCATTCCAGTATTGTCTATAATAATATTTATATTGGGTAGGTGTAATTATCTTTAGGAGTACTCATGTTCAATCCATATAGTCCATGCACATTCTTCGCTTTCCTCCCATCTTTGAAATGAGCACAATGTTGGCTAACCAGGTCAATTACTTAACTAAACTTAAAAATCCTGTATTAATTTATTCATTACCTCCTATTTGACCCTGAGGGGTCATTCGATTATGATATTACAAAGCTTCTACTTAACTGTTTGTAGTCTGAATATATGCGTATACGATGAATAACGTTTTTTGGATCATTGGTAGGCATGTTGGCGTAGAATCAAGCGAAGACGTTGACGTATTCCTTAAGTTGTTTAATTAGTTTGGAACTTTATAGATATCCTAACAAGGAAACTATTTTAAATTCTATTATCTCATTTTGGCACCCTAAATTGATCGTTGTCATTTTGTCGACTAGTTGTGCACGATTGGTTTATTTTTTATTATGACCTTTTAGACAGTCTTTTAGCCCTTCATTATTCAAGTTAGATTCGTGATTTTGGTCTTCACATTCATCATCATCAGTTGCATTACACACAATATTACTTGAAGTTAAAAGTTTATTTCTTTCATGAAGGAAGTGATTTTATCCAATACATTATAATAATTAGCCTCAAATGTCGTCTCCTAAAAAGGGAGGTTACATATACTAAGAGAGTAAATAAGTGGTTCTCCTTAAAGAATGTGGGAAATCTTGTACTCAAATGGGCATTCAAGAATTGGCAGGTGGTGGAATGTCTAGTTTTTCTCATCTTCTATTGTGATATCACAGAAGAGTTCAATGTTACTCAGGTATTCACTAGGATCCCACTTTGAAGAGGGAGTTTCCATCTTTCTAATCAGGTCAATGATCTCATGTATATCCTTCTTGATCCATTTAGGATGGTCTTCAAAGAAAATCTCATGCCCCAACATTTGCTTCCCTATAGTGCCATCAACCCATGGATTAGAAAATTGATATGAAGGAAAGTCATCTCCTTACTTGAATAATTGTCAGTTTAGGCTAGGATAGTAATAGGTATGAGAAGAAGATGACTTCTTAAAGTTGGACTTCTTGGCTTTTAGTGAATTGGTAAGGGAGTAATTTTTCTTACGTTTGTATCCCAATCGCTTGGTATTGGATTGCCAAAAGATCTTAATAGGTTCAATTATGCCTTCTTGGTTCCTCCCAAGGACCATTATAAGTAGGTACCTCATCTTCCTCATCTTATGGGTCTTGTTACAACATCTACATTTAGAGTGTGATGGTGGAATCAACTCTTTTGTGTCAGTAGAAATGATTTGTAGTAGCGGGTCTAATTAAAAACCATTGATGTACATGTCCCCATTTTCATGTTGGATTTAAAGTATTGAGGTGATTGATCCATGATATGGAAAAAATTGAGCATCCGTGTAGATAAGCTAATCATCGTTATCGGCTTCCGATAGCAATGAGAAAAATCTAAAATTTAACTACACTCTGTGGAGTATAGCGGCTAGTCCGGGTATCGAAAATCTATAGGGAGTAAAAGTGTAAAATAAAATGATGGTTTAAAAAGGAAAAAAGTGAAAAAAGTTAACTGCGCAATTAAAACTAAACAAAGATTAGGAAAGCGAGATTAGGATAACATCCCCACCATGGGCTAATCAACACATAAAAGGAATTTTTATTTGAAAACATTTAATGGAGAATATTCAATTGATTATAAACATCGAACATGAAGAAAATTCATCCAATAGTGAAAGATTAAACTTTCTCTCGAATATAGTCACAAATGGATAAATTTTGGAATATCGCCATAAACACTAACGTTACGTGACAAAGAAAGTTAAATGCCTAATATTCCAACTGTAATATACAAGGTTTCAATTAAATATATTTCTAACTGAAACCTAAATTTCAAAGCTCAATACCCATTAATGGTGGAAATGTGACCCCAACCCTTAAACTAGTTACTACACATTATTAGAATAACAAATAAAACTAATTAACCAATGAAAACAAGGAATAAACTAGCAACAACTAATTAACAAAGAAATAATCTAGATAATAAAGTAAGAAAACAAGGAAATGAAATTTCATTTAAATGAAAAAGAAGATGAATAGTATTTGCTTACAAAATGGGTTTTAACCCTAAGGAAGGGAAAGCTCACAAAAACTCTAAAATATGATCTCTATCAATGTAAAAAATGAAGTACCCAACTTAAGGTAATGTTTTACCATAAATACCACCCCCCCCCCCCTAAAAAATAGACATTTGTGGACTTTTAAAGTGACCAAGTCGATTCCCCAAAATTGATTAGTCCCTGATAGGTCTCAATCTTCATTTTGGATTAGCATATGAAAAATGTCATAACTTCTTTATTATAGATCAGAATTAGGCTCGCGGTCGGAAGCTGCGTGAAGATAACTCAGAGAGATACAAATTCCATTAGACTTTGGGCCATAATAACAAATTATGAAATGACTAAAATGCCCTTGAATGTTCCCTTTATGAGGGATCTTTTCCGAAATGCGACCAAACTCCACGCTAAGCACTTTAATACCTACAAAAGCTCAATTATACCTTACAGAGCATATAAACATATATAAAATAGGTTGTCTGGTTAATGAGCATAAATATAGGAATTAACATATTCAAGGGGCCTAAAATGCGAAAATAAAAAGGGCAAATAAATGCAATATTTGAGATAAATCACACTCCCTAACTTACACATTGCTAGTCCTCAATGAAGTGCAAAGAAACTAGACTACAAATAGTGCCATACGAGAGGATATATATACAAAAGAGATAAAAGCCACTTTTGTGAGCAAATGACTGGATTTAGCATATGCAATAAACAATTAAACCCCTAGATTACCCTTGTGGATGAGTGTTATCTCGTGAGGGTTTTTAGGGATGAAACCCACAAACATCAAAGTTTCCTCAAAATATGACCAATCAATCAAAAAGACAAACTCAACAATAACGAAAAGGATTTCAAAATGTTATTAGCATAGTGAATGAATTGACTCAAAATTCCATAGTTACTAACATTATAGAATGAACTTCAACAAATCGAAGCCTAAAGTGTGGGAGGAAAAGCGAGCACATGGAAATAGTTTGAGTTGGAAAAAACTTTTATAAACTGGATAATAAGCATTAAAGCGTGCATGATATTCAATCCTATTCAGATATTACACTTAACAAATGAAATCACTATGAATGGGAGGCGATATATGAGACATGCGGGAATAAAGAGTAAATTTAAATGGAAACTCGGCCATGAACATGTCATTAGTGAAGAACGTTATATATCAAATGAAAAGTTACAATGTCAATGAAAATACCATTTATTAAGGAAGGAGAAATGCGTTATTGCAATTATTTAAACTTTTGAATTTCATTCACCTTAAGATCACTTAGGACTTGTATAGAGCTTCATTGTAGGTTAGGGGTTAAGTTAATGAAAGGAAAGGTATATTTACAAATTCAAAGGTGTTCGGGGATGAAAAATTGGGATAATGAAAAATTGTGGGCAATTTTAAAATTGGAAAAATGATTTCCATAACAAGCATTGGATATACATTGGAAAGAAATAAAGATTATTGAACACTACATACAAAATGGAAATACCTTATCTTTCTTCTATTTTTTCCTCTTCTTTTTCTTTTGTTTTTCACTTCCCTTTTTTTCACTTCATTTTTTTCTTTACTTTTTTTTCACTCTCGCATGCTTAATTGCAACCACATAACAATAACATCATTCAATCCCAAGTATCATTCCAAAAAAAGCTATGGAAGGTAATATGTATGTTATATAACTCCAATTTGGAGTTGGTTATGGAATTTTGGGTTATGAAACGAAAGTCTATATTAAGGCTTAAAGGGGTTGACTAGGGAAATATAAGGTGAGGCCAATGTCAATATGGGTGATATACCAAAGATGTAATATGATCCTTTGGTAAAGTTTACGCAATTCTTGAGTCTAAACAATTTTGAAAATCCTGATCAAATAACACAATTCTTAAATGAACTCGAATACTGAACGATCAAACGAAAGAATAGTGAGATTACCGCCGAATTTAACATTTTCAATGAGGAACGAGTAATGTATAAACACTCACAAATGAAGAAAAGCCCAAAGCTTGCTTGTTCTAAGTGTATACAATGCAACAAAAGATTACCTAGTTATAAATGCCTTAAACCAAATCATTAAAACAAGAAAATCACATGTCCTCATGGGTTTAAGTTTAATTCATGAAGTTATTAATAATATCAATGATTTGAGGACTAAAGTCTAATAATTTATAAAATGGAGAACATGAATCATTGAATTGTCTATTGGATCGGACAATTATTAAAATTTATCATAAAAAACAATGGCAAAATGCCCAAAGAGGAGAAAAAAGAAAGAAAATAAAGTTTGAAATTTTCAATTTTTCAACAAAAGCATGCTGGGAATGAACATGAGACCAGGTCAATGAAACTAAACCATGAATGGATAGAAAGTCCCATACCCCCTAACTTAAAATTTTCATTTCCCTCAATGCAAATCAAGAACATAGCACAAAGAGAGGAAAAGACAAATATTATCCAAAATGGAGCAATCCCCTATAAGTACAAGTTCATCGAATCTACAAAACATGTTCGAACCAAGCATAGAAAAAAAGGGCAACAAAAACTTTAACTAATTACATTATATAATATGTAAAAAAAACCAACTATTTATCGCCTACAATTTTAGCTTCTAATTAACTATACACTAGAAGTTTAAATTTTTGAGGGTCCATCCAAAATACGATTTGACTTTGAGGGATTAGTGGTGTACCCTTATTATCATGTATGCCTCCTAGAAAATAAGAATTATGTTTGAACAACGGAAGGCATGTGTAAGGCGTAAGAAATGAACCATCACCAATAAAAAAATTTAGGCAGATGATGGGGGATTTTGATGCTAAGGGGGACAAGACCACATTAATCTCAGGAAAATTAAATCACCTCCCCAAGGTTTTTCAATTGGAATGGGAGGCGGGAAAAGTGTGAGTGAAAAGTCCATAAGATGAAGCATCTCAAAATAAAATTCCCGTTCAAGAATTGGGTCAAAGTCCTCAAGACTTTCATCCGATTTTTATAATAGATTTAATGATTCGATAATGGTGGGGAACCAAGGAAGTAAAGGACCATCAACCTCAATATAATTTGAAATATTGATAAGAGGTTCAAATTCGAAAGTGCTTTTCTTATTCAAAAAAGGGTGGAGGTGAAACGCAATTTTCAACCTTAACTGATCTTTTTGAGAAAGAAATGATCTCATCGAGTTGGGAATTTATTTCTAAAGACCAAGTATTAAAACTCCAAAATTGGTCATTCAATTTTTTTCCACTAACTCCTGATCAAACCAATAGAAGACATAACATCTTGTTTGGAGGTTTTCTCATAGATAGAGGATTCCACATTTCACAAAGTTTGTTCCTAAGAGCTTTGTTGAACTCTCTCATTTTCTAGAATTTTCATGTAGTCACCCATCGTCATAGGTGGTGGAAAAAAATTTCATGTTCAATTCTTTCATTTTTAAGAATTTGGAAGAATTCACGCATAGTCTTGGGAGTATAACTTTGAGAAATATTATCAAAACAATTAAAATTATCTATAGAGTTATAGCGAGACATTTCAAAGAGGGTAATTCAAAAATGCGACGAGAACTAAGATTTCAATTTTCTCAAAGCAATTTAATAGAAGTCAAAAAGTAAGTTAAAACAAAGAATAAAAATACAAAGAAAAAAAAATACTACGATATTGTAAATCAATTATAATCTATAACAAAACACTCCCAAGAAACGACGCCATTTTGATGTGGCAAAAACCGAGCATCCATGTAAATACGCTAATTGTTGTTATCGACTTCCGACCGCAATGCGAAAAACCTAAACTTTACCTACACTATTGTGGATTATAGCGGCTAGTCTGGGTATCGAAAATCCAGAGGGAATGCGTGATGTAATTTAATTGATTTATTACTTCTCAAATAAATATGTAAAAGATGATGATGGTTTAAAAAGGCAAAAGGGAAAAAAAGTTAACTACGCAATAAAACTAAACAAAGATTAGGAAAACGAGATTAGGATCACATCCTCACTATGGGCTAATCAACACATAAAAGGGATTTTGGTTCAAAAACATTTAACCGAGCAATAAAAATTAAACTTTTGCTTAAATATGGTCATAAATGGATTAATTTCGGAATATCGCTATAAACACTAACGTTGTGTGACAAAGAAAGTTAAATGCTTAATATCCCAACTTTAATAGACAAGGTTTCAATTGAATACATTTCTAACCAAAACCTAAATTTCAAAGCTCAATAACCATTAATGTTGAAAATATGATTCCAACCCTTAAACTAGTTAGTACACATGATTAAAACAACAAATAAAACGAATTAACTAATGAAAAACAAGAAATAAACTAACAACAACTAATTAACAAAGCAATAATATAGATAATAAAGCAAGAAAACGAGGAAATAAAACTTGAATTAAATGAAAGATAATATGAATAGTATTTACTTACAAAATGGGTATAAACCCTAAGGAAGGGAAAGTGAGGGCAAGCTCCTGCAAAACCCTAAAATCTGATTTCTATCAATGTAAAAATGAAGTGCCCAACTTAAGGGAATGTTTTTCAATAATTACCCAACCAAACCTCCCCCCCCCCCCCCCCCCCAAAAAAAAAAAAAAAAGAAAAATAGACATTTAAGAACTTTTAATGTGACCGAATCGATTTGCCCCTAACAAGTCTCAATCTTCATTTTGGATCAACATACGAAAAATGCTGTAACCTCTTCATTATAGATTGGAATTAGGCACGGTTAGAAGCTACGTGCAGATAAGTTAGAGGGATACAACTTCCAATGAGACCTTAGGACATAATAAAAATGATAAAATGACTAAAATGCCCTTGAATGTGCCCTTTATGTCAGAGCTTTCTCAAAATGCGACCAAACTTCATGCTAAGCACTTTAATACTTAAAAAATCTCAATTATACCTCACAAAGAATATAGCATATATAAAAGAGGTTGTAGATTAAGGAGCATAAATATAAGAATTAAGGTAACCGAGGGGGCTAAAATGCATAAAAAAGGTAAATAAATACAAAATTCGAGATGAATCACACCCCCTAGCTTACACATTGCTAGTCCCTAGTAATGAAGTGTAAAAAATCAAGACTACAAATACTAACATAACAGAAGAGATATATAAAAGCCACTTTCGCTAGGAAACAATTGCATTTAGCATATGTAATAAGTTGTTAAACCTCTAGGTTACCCTAATAGATGATTATTGTCTCGTGAGAATGAGAAGAGTGCGCTTGCATTCAAATAAGGAAGTTATTTAACTAAACTCAGTTTTTATCAATTAAGTCCTAAACATGCATTTAGGTGTGATTGATGATGATAAAATCAAGCAAGAATATTCAAACACACACAAATGAGGAAAAATCCCCCAAAGGGGAAAAACCTTTTATTTTCACTATAATATTGTAAGAAAATAGCTTACACGAATTACAATGAAAATATGTGACACAGAAATACCCTCGGGCGTCGATTCTGATGTCGTCGGCTGGAACTATCCCTTTCCAGTAGGGCAGCAATGAAGAAGAGAACGGCTTCCTCACAAATTACTCCAGATGAGTAAAAGATCATCTTGAAGGTTTAAAGATTCACACACATATATGGGAATGGTTTTGTGAATAAAAAAGGTTTAGAAAACCTTAAAAAGATGTAGTCTTACTCTAGACTATTTTCGCAGAATTTTGAGATTGCAGAAAGACTTAAAAAATCGTGTAGAAGGTATATAGGTATTTATATAAAAATCGAGGCGGTGGCTCGTTCGAACGAGATATCCATGTCGGTCGAACGAAGGACATATGTGATTCGAACGATATCTCGCGACATGCCTATCTTTCGCGAACGACATTCAAAGTCGTTTAAGCGAGCTCGTCGTTCATGGCACTTTGCTTCTACACTTAGAAAAAATTCTGCTTTTGATAAAAAATTACTCCAGACTTCAAAAATAATTTTAAAAAAAATTGCCAAATATTTATGCAAATATTTAAAGCTCCAATAAAATATTTTATCGATAAAGCGTAGTGGAGTAGTGGGAATGAGCTAAGCAACACGTCGCATGTAGCATGATGCACGTGTAGATAATGGATGCATTGAATTCAGATAAAGGCTGTCGAGGATGATCGTGTTGACATGCCGAATGTAGTGGTATCAGACATACAAACTGTAATCTAGGAGAAAATAGAAAATTACTAGATTCTACCCTGGACATTTATAAAATTATGTCCTTATAGAGAATTTTTAGGGATGAAAACCACAAACATCAAAGTTTCCTCAAAATATGCCCAATCAATAAAAAAAAGAAGCTCAATAAGAACAAAAAGGATTTCAACATGTTTTTAGCATATTGAATGAATTCACTCAAACATCCATAGTTATTGAACTTCATTGAATCGAAACCTCGAGTGTGGGAGGAAAAGCGAGAACATGGAAATGTTGGAAAAACTTTTACAAGCTGGATAATAAGTAGTAAAGCGTGGTTGATATTCAATCATCTCCGGATATTACACTCAACAAATGAAATCACTATGAATGGGAGGAAATACACGGGACATACGGGCATAAAGAATAAATGTAAATGGAAACTAGTCAAGACACACATCACTATTGAGTATATAAAATGAAAATTTTACAGTCTCAATGAAAGATACCATTCATTAAGGAAAGCAAAATGCATTTTCACAGAATATCACAGTTATTTAGACCTTTAAATTACATTCACCTTAAGATCACTTAGGTCTTGTATGTGGTTGTAATGTAAGTTAGGGGTTAAGGTTATGAAAGGAAAGGTATATTTACGGATTCAAAGGTGTTTAGGGATGAAACTTGGGATAATGAAAAATTATGGGCAATTTCAAAATTGGAAAAATGAATTCCATAATAAGCATTGGATTTACATTGGAGAGCGATAAAGATTATTGAAAACTATATACAAAATGGAAATACCTTATCTTTCTTTTCTTCTTCTTTTTTTCCTCATTTTTTTTTCTTTAGTTTTTCACTTCACTTTTGTTTCACTTTTTCTTTTGTTTTCACTTCACTTTTTCTTTACTTTTTCACTCTCGCTTGCTTAATTGCAACCACATAACAATAGCATCATTCAATCCCATATATCATTCAAAACAAGGTATTGAAGGTAATATGTATGGTATATAACTCCAATTTGGAGTTGGTTATGGAATTTTGGGTTATGAAACGAAAGGCTGTATTAAAGCTCAAAGAGGTTGACTAGGAAAATATAAGGTCAGGTTAAGGTCAATATGGGTGATATACCAAAGATGGCCTATCATCATTTTGCTAAATTTTATGCAATTCTCGAGTTAAAACAATTTTGAAAATGATGATCAAGTAACACATTTCTTAAATGAACTTAAATAATGGACGATCAAATGAAAGAATAGTGAGATTATTGACGAATTTAACATTTTTAATGAGGAAAGAGTAATGTATAAACACTCATAAACGAAGAAAATCCCAGAGCTCACTTGGTGTAAGCATATACAATGTAACAAAAGATTACCGAGTTATAAACGCCTTAAATCAAATCATTAAAACAAGAAAAGTGCATGTGCTCATGGGTTTAAGTTTAATTCATGAAGTTATTCATAATATCAATGATTTGAGGCCTAAAGTCTAATAGATTCTAAAATCGAGAACATGGATCACTTAATTGTCTATTGAATTTGGAATTTATTAAAATTCATCATAAAAAACAAAGGCAAAATGCCCAAAAAAGGAGAAAAAAGAAAGAAATTATTTTTTAAAAATTTTTAATTTTTCAACAAAAGCATGCTTGGAACAACACATGCGATCAAGTCAATAAAACTAAACAATGAATGAATAGAATATCCCACTCCTAACTTAAATATTTCATTGTCCTCAATGAAAATTAAGAACATAACATAAAAAGAGGAAAATAAAGATATTATCCAAAATGGAGCGATTCCCAGTAAGTACAAGTCCATTGAATCTACAAACCAATGTAGAACCAAGCATAACAAAAAAAAAATGATAACAAAAACTTTAACTAATTTTCCTTTGAGGGATTCGTGGTGTACCCTCATTTTCATGCATGCCTCCTAGAAAATAAATAAGTAAAATATATTTTGATTCGAATATATTTAACTGAGCATATTATATTTATTATAAACATAAAACATAAAGAAGATTAATCCAACAATATAAGATTAAACTTTTGCTCAAATATGGTTACAAATGGATTAATTTCTGAATATCGCTATGAACACTAACATTGTGTGACAAAGAAAGTTAAACGCCTAATATTTCAAATTTAATAAACAAGGTTTCAATTAAATGCATTTCTACCGAAAACCTAGATGGTGCAAATATGACCCCAACCCTTGAACTAGTTACCACACATGATTAGAACAACAAATAAAACTAATTAACCAATGAAAATAAGAAATAAACTAACAAAAACTACTTAACAAAGCAATAATCTAGCTAAAAAAGCTAGAAACCACGGAAATGAAACTTGAATTAAAAGAAAGAGAAGATGAACAATATTTACTTACCAGATGGGTATAAACCCTAAGCAAGGAAAATGGAGGGAAAGTTTCCAAAAAAACCCTCAAATATGATCTCTATCAATGTAAAAATGAAGTGCCCAACTTTAGGAAATATTTGTACATAAATACCCAACCCACCCCCCCCCCCCCCCAAAAAAAAAAAAAAATAGACATTTTTGAACTTTTAATGCGACCGAATTGATCCCCCAAAATGGGCGAATCAATTCGCCCTTGAAAGGTCGTAATCTTTATTTTGGATCAGCATACGCAAAATGCCGTAACTTCTTCGCTAAAGATAAAAATTAGGCACGGTCGGAAGCTATGAGAAGCTAACTCATAGGTATATTCATGATTGACACCTAGGCATTGGGAGTAAACATTAAGAGTCGATTCGTTATCGATGATGACCATGAAGATCCTCTATCCTTTGATATTGACAATGATGGCTAATACCATGTTACACGGTCCCAATCTTGGTAGTTCAACATGCTTGAAGAAAATATTACTTCCTAAGTTCATAATTCTTATTATTTCCATGATTTCATGTGGATTGGATGAGATGGGAACTTGTCCTTAGGTGAACTACTTGAGGACGAAGTCCTAATGGGGTTGATATGACATAATAATTCTCCATATGGATATGTTAGCTGGATATTTTCTGTGTTGTTTTAAGACCCTATTTTCTTTAGTTATTTCCACTAAAAACTCCCCCACTACTTATTTTTCTTTAGCTTCACCTTTTTCCCCTACTGGTATGGGGTTAGGTTAAAGATTATTATAAAACCTTCCCTATCCAGTGAGATGGTATACTTCTACAGATTCATTATTAGGTGTTAGGAACTTTACCAAAATTTTATCAAAATTTACCGTGCAGATGTAGTCATCATCTTCATGTGGTGGAAAAACAAATAGGTCTTTAAAGTGGAATAATGTATTTCTCTTAGGAGGGTCCCATTATTTGGATGTCATTGGGAGAGTTACATACCCACGGGTCTTGATTGTCCTCTTTCACAAATTATTTTCCCCAGTTAATAGGGACAACATATATTTTTTTGGGTCCTTTGATGTAGTAAATTGTTTCTTATGCTTCATAGTTCATGACCTCATAAATCTCATAGATATATTCATGTAGATGGAAACTATCCATGAAGAGTAAACTAAGATTTCTCTCAATGACAAGGGGCATCAACCGGAATAAACTTCACACTAAGGGTCACAACCTGCCATCTTCAATATTCCTAACATTCATACTATTAGGTCCATGTGATTATGGGTTGACACTACATATGCTGAGTGTTAATTGACTAATATTCCAAGGATAGGTTGGTGTTTTACCTTAGAATTTATATGATTGATCAAGAGAAAGGTATCTTTGACATTGCAATCGGTGGTGAGAGCATTAATTTTGGCGTCGTGGTTGGGTAAGGTATTTGTATTGACTTTAGGCTAAGGTTTGGAGGGTGATGTTATCTTTCCTTAATATATTAGATCTTAGATATCATAATTAAAGACCCACTATCATTTTAGGTTATGTCTAATAATCATGTGGTATTCACTAATTAGATTAGTGCATAAGTTTTCAGGTAAAGGGCTAGGCAGAGACTTTTGATCTTTAGGGCTTGCTTCAAAATCCCCTTATTCTTAATAACTTGATAGTTTATACCCATGGGCATATATAGAGGATAAAATAAATATCGAAACCCCTCCCATGTCTAACGAGCAAGTGTATTATCACTCTTACATTCTTCAATAATGTTAATTATCTTGGTGTTTTGCTATGTCTGTTTTCCTATTGTGAAATGATTGGTATTATACCAAGTTTTAGTCTTAGATTTTGATGCATGATTCATGATGTCATCCTCTACATGAGACCTTACATCTATATCCCGAGTTGATCATGGTAGGGTTAAACCATATTCCTCTTTATGATGGAAACTTAATCCTCTTCAAAGGGTCGATTCACTATTTGGGCAGCCTTAACTCTCCAATAGTCAACGAAGGTATCAGGTGTTATCCCACCTCTTTGTTCATCATTTCTAGGTATTTATGAGTGATTTTGATCTCATCTATGTACTTGTGTTGTTTCACAATATCTTGACAAATGTCACTCCATGTCATGTTCCTTTCATCATCCATTGAAAAGAGCCATTTGAGAGTGAATCCGAACAAGATGTGTCCATAAATTTTCATGATGATTTATTTAAAACCCCTAGGGTCTGCATGACACAAATTTAGATTTTAAGGGGTATCTCTATGACCACAATCATACGAACTTTTAATGTCTAGAATCTTGATCCTTTCGAGAAACCTAACTTAGGGTAAAAGAACAAGCATTGAATTTTGACGAGATCGTCAATTGGGAATAATCATCGAAAGTCCTTCTAGAGTGCTTAGAACTCCATTCTTAGGTAACCCATGTCCAAAGGGTCCTCATTTGTACTAGCGACTAAGGCACCTTCAGTAGCAGTGGTAAGAGGTTTGTTAGGGGCATTGGTTGCGAAGGGTAGTGGTGACACATTCGTAGGTGGTAAGTTTTACCAATGACCTTTAGTGGTCTCTAATTAGGTATGGATGCAAAATTTTTCCTAAATTAAAGTATACATTTCATTCTATAAGATAATATGTATACTAATGTGCCTCCTCGAAAATTGGATTGTCATATTTTATGTTACATAATATACTTTGAGCCTCTTATCCTTAAGGTCGTTCCAGAAAATCTTTACGAATAGTTATATTTGTTGGTAAAGCTCATCAATACTCAACAAGGCATTACTCATGATCATATTCATTGAAATTATACTTATGTTGATGCAATGAATTTATCGGAACTGCACTTTTTTCTACTCAAATTAAGTTTTTCGTAATTTGAAAATGGTTTTGTATGTATGTTTTGTCATTTGATATGGATTTGGTATTAATGGTACAGGTATCCAAAGATGTGTTCATATAAATCATTTTCTAAAGTAATATTTCATAAATATATCATGTTTTTTTTATTAAGGTTAAAAAACTATACAGTTTTTTCTGCCTTTGCTAAAGTTTTTGCATCTCTTAAGACTTGGTCACTTGTGTAAAGTAATTCTTCAAGTTCGAGAATGATCTTCATTGGTCGGGGATTCTTCCAAAGATTTTTTTAGTTTCATTGTGTCATGCACGACCTCTCTCTAAGTAAACCGTTCACGTTAATGAAGACTTTTTTCGTGACCGCAACAGTGCTTTAAGGGTCGCGAACTATGTCCGTGTACGAGATATTTTCAAAATATCTTTTATTTTTTGGGGGAATTTTGTGAAAGACGTTCTTACAACCATATTTTTACTTGTTTAAAAACTTGCGTTTGAGGTATTAGTGATATGATTACCCTCCTTTCTTATGCTACTAGTGGTTCACCTTATATATGGAGAAACGTGATATAATTGAACAGAGTAACCTCATTATCATCGTATTTGTCAAGAACTCTTAAGAGAAAAAGTTAATTGAGAAATTTTCTTGGAGTAAAAAAGACATTTGATCAAAGTGGAAATTGTTTAAAAGAAAGAAGTTTTTGAGTTTAAACACTCTAGAGATTAAAATAATAGTTTTCTTATACACTTATCTCTTTTGTATTTTTGAGAAATTTGTTTCCAAACATTGATCATGAGTCATATCGAATATTAAAACACTTCTACCTTTATTCTTGAGCAAATATATTTATATAGTTGTTCTTGAGAGACTTGTGTAAATATCTCAAATTGCATTGAGATATTTGATACATCCAAATTACTTTGCAACACTTTCAAAACCTTCAAAATCACTCACGTCCTAGTTCATGCTACCTGAGAATTTTGTGGCTTCTCAAAAAAGTTTCATCTTTAAATTCAAAATTGGTAGCGGTCATGTAGCGTTCTCCAGTTGTTGGGGCCTTCTACAGAAGATATGATACGAAATAGTGGATAGTCAGTTAGCACATTGTATGATTGTAAGTAATTAGTTTCTTTTTGTAAAACTCTACTATAGTGAAGTTTTGTTCATTTTGTCCAAAGATTTTTTCCCGTTAGTGTTTTTTCCTCATACGGCTTGGTGCTTTGTGATTATTGTATGTATTCTTCATTTAAATTATTCAAATAATATAGAGGATGAATTTGGTGTAGTCTAATTCACACATCATCTTGTTAAATATACACTGGTTGTGTTATTTATCCCTTAAGGAAATTGAAGGAAAAGATTGCCTTTATCAAGAAACTAATTTTAATTTGGGTACCTTTAGTCGATCTCTAAATTGAGCACACAGACTCTCAACTAGTATCAGGCCTAGACCTCAATTTTATAGGTTTAGCCGCCTTGAGGTGGATCCAATAAGTGTATTATGGAGTTAATCATGTGTGTCTATATTAATGAATTACTTAGTTCTCATAATAGTCATGATTTTAGCAGACTTATAACCCCGTCCAATTCTTTGGATCACTCCATTATCGTCATTAAAAAGGTATATGTTACTAGTAGTGATAATGAATAAGATATTATTCCTAGTTATTATGATAGGCTAATTTGAAAATAAAAAATATTAAAACAAATGTTACCATTTTTGCAAAAGAAAATCTTTTCCAATAAGAAAAGTATAACAACACACCCTAAATAAACCTCTAGTCCCTCCAAAATCTAATAATTTTCAAGAAAACCTAGACTTTTGCCAAATTACCAAAATACCCCTAAAGGAATCATCATGTCAACCTACACTCTCCGATAACAATTGAAACCCAAGTTTCACTCAACGTTTGACCAAATGACTTATATTTTATAGGAATATGATGAAAAAAATTATTAAGTTTGAGAAATTGGACATAAGTCCCTTAACTTTTACAAAGTAACTTCAAAGCCCTAAAATCTAAACAAAAACTATCCAAGGACCTGTAAACACAAAATTATCTTGAATATGCTCTGATGCCACTTGTAAAGTGCAATGGCTTTGAAATTCTGAATTTTAAATTTCTTTGAAACTTAAATTTTCTCTTCTTAAACAAAACTTCAATTCAAGTTCAAACTAACACAAACCAAACTAAACATGAATTTTGCTAAATTAAACTTTTTCTTAAACTAACACAACCCAATTTAATTAAGCACCAATTAAACCATTTTTGTGGTTAAATCAATATTATCTTTTTAACCCAAGCATGCATATAGGTGTGAATTTGCAAGATAAAATAAACAACCACGATGATGTGACGTATGAAGAAAACCTACAAGGGGAAAAATCTCGGACGACCCAGCCATAAGTCCACAAAGTACGGAATTACAAAAGGACAACACATAATACTTACACAATAAGTCAACTCCCTTCCAAGGCTTGGCACTCTTCATTCCTTCAAGCTCTGCTTAGTGATACCATAGGAGTCCACCTATGTCTCATAGTCCACCGACGGGGCACAACTACCGTTAAGCATACAGAGTCCACCATATGTATACCAACGAACACAAAATTCTTCATAATAAATAATACTCAATGCTGTAGATAATGATAAATTCGGTGCCAAAATTTGATCTCAAAACATATATGTATGTTGCAACTTGGATCAAAATAATTAGGTGTAAACTTGTGTTTTGTTTTGAAAGTTAAACCATGAGTTTAGAACAAAAACACCCTTGAACTTTCTACAGGTTTCTCACACTTAGAAGTTGGGAAAATCACTGATAAAAATACAATCCCGCACTACATAAATGGTTAGAAGAAAATAATGGGGAGTTCAGAGAGAAAAACTACTTCAAAAACTATTTTTGACAAAAATTGCTTCGGTCGTTCGAATAAAATTAGACCCATTCGAACGACATAACCATCTCGTTCGAATGATATGAGAACAGGACTTCTAACGAGAACTCGTCACAAACTAAAAATACACCTCGTAAGAAGTCGTTCGAACAAACACCAAATCTTGTTCGAAAGACCTGGGAAAAATTATAATATGTTCCTTGAAAAAATATAAAGTAATTTTAAAATAGCTAAGAAAAAATTCTGACACCCAATAAGAAATTTTCAAGGCTCAACATCATATAATCATTCATACCTAAGAGATCCTTGAATGCTGATGATGAAAATGAGGAACAAAACATGGAATAGGATGAGATCTCTTCGACTTGGCTGCTACGTCTTCAACAAAAATGTCATAGGCTTGAAGGGTCACAAACACAACTTCTATCCTATGACTCCAAGAGTTTTGTCCAAAATTAATCCAATACATACAAATTGACTTAATTGAAAATTTGTCCTTACAAATCTCCCCCTTGGTATATTCCTCAACTAAACCAAAAATAAAAACCTTTTGGGCCCTCAAGCTCATCTAAAAGACTCAATCCCAACCCAAAAGAAAAAAAATATATACACCTGACCGACACATATACTGAGAGTTGCTTTTATTAAAACTTTGTCGCATGAACCTGAACACTTAAACACACCCTAAACGCAAAAGAATATAACAATATGAATTGCGTAATTAAATCATCCCCCCTTTTCTAACAATGTGTACCTAGGAAAGGGCGTCTCCCTTTAAGTTAGATCTCCCCAAATGAAAAGAGTTAGATGCCATTTCCCCCTTTTTGTTCAGGAATTGACAAAGGTTAAGGTGCATAAAATAATTAATATCTCCCTAGATAAAACAATTCTCCCCCTAAATGAACCAAGGGATAAGCATAAAAGAAAAACAAGTATTTCATGCAATGGTGTAGAGTGATACAAGAAATAACGAAGCAACTTGGCAACCTAAGAACAACTAATCCACATAACGAACAATATATATAAAAAATGATGCGATAGAAAAATGATACCAACTAGAATTATCTAAAATAAGCATTGGATACCAATGAAAAATCGCAACAAGATAGATATTGATATGGACACATAGCATTCAAGGACTAAATGTACAAGCAAAGACTCAAAACAAACGATAACATATATATATATATATATATATATATATATATATATATATATAAAGAGAGAGAGAGAGAGAGGCAGGCTCCTGTGCACACTAAGTTTGCACAGTGCTGACGCATACCAATTTTTTTAAAGCATTTAAAAAATATTTTTTAGTTGATTTTTTATATGATATTTAAACATTTCAACGGACGCATGTAAAAAAAATCATCTCAAAAAAACTTTTTTTCTATTTTTAAAAAATCGTTCAAACTTTCGCAGCTTTTAAAGTGCTTAAAAGTAGCGAAAGTTTGACCGATTTTTAAAAATAGCAAAAAAGTTTTTTTAGCTGATTTTTTTTAGACAGGCCCGTTGAAATGTTTAAATATCACACAAAAAAATTTAACTCAAAAATATTTTTTTTACTATTTTTAAAAAATGATGTACAAACTTAATGTGCACATGAGCCTCTCTCTCTCTCTCTCTATATATATATATATATATGTGTGTGTGTGTGTGTGTGTATTTTTTATGTAGTTTTTAGTAAGACTCAATAAATGTTTATGTATTTTTTAATAAGACTCAAT
Source organism: Sambucus nigra (assembly GCA_949130495.1). Classification (NCBI taxonomy): domain Eukaryota; kingdom Viridiplantae; phylum Streptophyta; class Magnoliopsida; order Dipsacales; family Adoxaceae; genus Sambucus; species Sambucus nigra. The sequence continues at coordinate 534,474,021 of OX422215.1, read as the reverse complement.
AAATAAAAAAACAAAATACAAAAGATAAACTTGTCATGATTTTAGCAAAGCATATATGATGTAGCACATACTAGAATATGACTAACAAACATATTACTAGAAAGAATATATCACGAAGCACAACTACTGTATGAAAACAAAGCTAACATAATCAATATTTAGATCTAGCATGAGAAGTATCATGTGCAACCAAATAAGAATCATAAAGCCGACCATGTAAAGCTTCCAAATTGGATATCCTAATCCACATAGGTGTAACGTGATGCTCTCGGGTTTTGGTGACCTTGGTGACTTTACCCTTAGACTTACTAAGACTATTTTTAATGTCGAAACAATACCTCCTAAGGTGACCCTTCCTACCACATTGTGTCCAAGTGAAAGCACGGTGATAAGTTTTACCTAAGGGTTGATCTTTTCTAGCGTTCCAAGACGATTCTCTCAAAAACATAGTTTTGACTTTATTAAGGAATTATTTTGAGTATGAAAGACAATACCAAACTTTTCATCTTTGATTTAGACGTTGCCTAAAATTTTATCCCACTTTTTTGATCGACACTCCAAATCAAACTTGACCCAACTCGCGTCTCTCAATCTACCATTAATCTCCACTATCCTAGACTCAAGTAAAATCCCCATCTTTTCATACCCAAGAAGGTCTTTCATCATAGCCTTCATTAAACCTCGAAGACTATCTCTCTCACCTTCAACATACTCTAGCTTCTGTCGAAGAGTCCTCTCACATATCCTATGATCTTTAATTTAAACACTTTCATCATTACCCATAACAAGTTCTTTCACCCTAGATTACAACTTTAAATTTCCCTTTTTCAATTTCAATGATTCCATATACAACTCAAAGAAGGCAACTTGGAGTGCACTCCGCTCCTCCTCTTATTCATTCTCACTCTCTTCTCCACTCTATTTATCATCAAACACTTGGTATTCACAAACAATGGCCTCTAAAGTGGCATGCAAAGAAATATCTTCATGGGAATATTTTTCATCAATGCTCATATGACTAGCTATGAACACAGTAAAGTAGTGCTCAATAGGGGAAATATGTCTGTCTTCCGGTTCACTATCACTAAGGTTGGCATTATATGCAATTTATTTCTTACCATCCTTCCTTAGTTTAGTAAGACACTTGGTAGCCCTATGGCCATAACCCTCACAACCAAAAGATATATTTGACTCGTCCCTCTTAAGATAATTATTACAATTTTTAGGGAGTTTCTCGGCTTTGTTATTCTTAGATTTCTCAAATTTCTTATAATCATTTATAAATTTCTCTTCATTAAACTTAAGAAATTTTCTAAACATCTTAGAAAATATAGCCATATCATTCGAGTAGATGTCAGACTCATCATGGTGTTTCCTCCTTTTGGGCTTTCAAATCTAGACCCTTATCCTTCTTATTCACATCCTTGGAGGTAAACATGTCAAGTTCATAGGTTTGTAACTCACCTACAAGCTTTTCAAGTTTTATAGAGTTTAAAGTGCCTAAAGAATTCAAAATGGTCACTTTTGGATTAAACCTATCGAGTAATGACCTAAAAAATTTCTTCATGACGTCGGGTATCTTCTCTCCCAAATTAAAAGATGAATTCGCAATATCGGAAAATCTAGCATAGAACTCATCGAATATTTCACTCTGATCCATTTTAATGGTTTTAAATTGAGTGATGAGGTTTTGGAGTTTAGAAGCCTTGACATAACTAGTACCTTCATGGGTGAGTTGGAGTATGTCCCAAGCCTCTTTAGACATTTTTCACATCAAAATACATAAGAAATTCTTCAGCGTGACCGCATTAAAAAGATCATTTAAACCACGAGAAATGAAATTTTCTAGCTTAAGATCATCCTCACTCCATATTTCTATAGGTTTAGGAACACGGGCTTCTCCTAACAATCGGTTGCCAAACTCGCTCATCTAACGACTTAAGTGATGAACCCATACACGCTCTCCAGTACGCGCAATTAGAACCATCAAAAAGCAAAAAAAATTGAAAATGATAATTCTTCCATATTCAAACCCCAAAAGGATCTAACACGACAATTTAATGCACCTGGAAAGCGTGTACGAGGTATTTTTTTGGGTCATTCTAATGACCTGGGCAAAATTAAAATATTTTTCTTGAAAAAAATATAAAGTCATTTTAAAATAGCTTAGAAAAAATTCTGAATCCCAATAAGAATTTTTTTAAGTCTCAACTTTATATAAGCATTCATACCTAAGAGATCCCTGGAATGTTAATGACGAAAACGAAGTATAAAACCCGACATATGATGAGATATCTTCGACTTGGCCTCTACGTCTTCAACCAAATTGTCATAGTCTTGACAAGTCACAAATACAATTTTTTATCCTATAACTCAAAGATTTTTTTCCATAATAAGCCGATACATACAAACTTACTTGATTAAAAATTTGTCCATACAAATCCAACCCTAAACCTAATCTTATTTATACTTTATCCTCTACTGAGGTGGGACCTGCTGGACTGCCAACATGGCATGTACCATGTGGAGTACCCATGGTACCCATTTAAAGTGCACATGTACCATGGTGAAACTTTTGCAAACTAGGATAAAATTCACCTCCAAACCCACCAATGAAATCCTCCCCATGAACCCTATCAAAGGCCCTTTTCACCTATGTAAAAACTCACATCAGAAAAGAGCTATTGCAAAGTAAACTTTTGAGATTTTATGCATTTTTGTCATTTTATATATTAATGTTTGTTTCTCCACTTTAGTTATGTTTTCGCACTTATATAGAGTATAATTATATGTTTTCCTATGAATGTTAACATGTGAAAGCACTAAAATAGCTCAAAAACCAAAAAAATCCATTGAAGCTTGAGCTTCAATGGTGGATACTGCTTCCTTGACTTTGAACCAGTTTCAAAGTGAGCTGAGTTGAGCTTAGTTAATCGAGAACCTAGGTACAATGCTTAATTGAACCCAAAACATGATTTGATACTCCAAATCGAAGCTTGAAGTTTTCGGGCCTCGAATTTTTAGAATAGAAATTCAGGAGTTTTATTTGACCAAATCCCCTCAAACTAGGCTTTTTTTACTGTATTTTCAATATAGAAGAGAACCGTTACTATTCCGGAATAAGAATCATAGTTTTCAGGCACTTATGCTCATGTAAAAATTTTGCTATTTTTACAGTAAACCAATAGCTCAAACTAGCCCACTAAAATCCTTGAAACCAATACGGTTGGATTCTTCTTCAAAAATTATGCAATTTTTATTCAGGAACCATCTTAAATAAAATTTTGAAATGTCTCAAATATAAGGTCAATGTTTCAAAACCCTAAAGTCAAACTGTCAAAGGTTGAAGGTGATGTGGGTTACACCCGCATGAGTGAGGTTCAAACTAGGCGCATGAAATGTTTGACCCAGATTGTGAGGGAGCGTCCCCAGTCAGAAAATTCTGATTTTGTTTTCCAGAAATTATTTTTTAAAATTCTGAACAAAATAGTATATTACATCACCCGGTTTGGATACCTGGGAAGCATTTTCTCGAGAAAACTAGTTTTAAAGTTTAAATTTCAAATTTTTACTTTATAAATTACCCCCTGACCAATTTTCCAACTATTTCAAAACACTCCCAAACATTTTTCACAAATTTTTTAGTTCAATTAAAGACATTTTGTCTCTTGTCACTAAACCCAAATCCAACTAGAGACTAAGAAAAATATTACTTTTTAAACTTTTTGAAATTATATATTATAACATCTTAATTATTTTAACACCAAAACTAATCACAATTTAACATCTTACTGCATCACATAAGCATTATTTTAGGCCTACACTACCTACTTATACTCTCTATGATTTTAGGCTATCCGATTAACCCTAGTGAATTATACGCACGATCGTAATTTCAATGTCTGTGATTTTATTTTCAGTATTAAAATAATTGAGCTTTTGTCTTTCAAATTATTGATTCTTATATCACTTTGTGACAACTTTGAACTCATGTTTCAATCCAGAAATATTTTGCATAGTTCATAAATATCCCATACCTTGATTCTCTCGATATTTCAGTTATCCCTAAACCCGATGAACCACTACAACCTATGATTTTAGTAAAAGCCATTGAATTCCTTTTTACCCTTAATTATGGTATAGCCTTGCAGCTTATTACAATTAGTTGCATTTACCTTACAATTTATACCATTATCAGTGAAACCCTTAGTAGCATACTTTATGATATAGGAATTAGACCCCAATAAACCATAATAGTTATAATTGGCCTGTAGGACTCATATGTTGAGTGCCTTGTGTTTATTTGTTACATACGTATGAGTGGTACTCTAGCTAAGTGTGCCAATCCATTTATATTATTCCCCAGTTATTTGGGATTGCCTGTCCAAATGTAAGATATGCTTGGACGATATTTTAACGGTATATCTACGCTATTGAAGCCCTATAATCGATAATTTATGGGTTATCTTATTGTATTCTAAACCTTATTTATAACTCAATAAACAACATATCTAGTTATAATCACCATACTATTATTTTATATATTATTAGACTTCAGTATACCTTTGACAACTCTATGATATTTCAGCTTGCTTCCACACTCTGATAATATCAATATTAAATCCAGTTACTCTCTAGAAGAACATTTTCTTTCCTACCTTGTATGGAAGTAAAATTATCTACATGTTATGTTTGCTTAATTAGTTTCCTTCCAAATGGACGATGAACTCGAATAAGACGAGGTACTACCCGTACATTCGGATTTTTATTCTATATAACCCCAAAAATTATTTATGATTACGTATGTATGGGCGATAGCAGACAAGGGTGGTAGCCCTCTCTAGAATATTTGCACGATAACTTATCAAATACCATGATTCTCGAATCGTTTCTACAAGTTTTCTATTATGTATGGCATGAATGAATAGTTATGTATTTTCATTTATTTTAGACACATATGTAATAAGATACTAGGCATCCCCATAATAAAAATCAATTAAATTCCGTTGCCTTTAATTTATATATTATATCTACTTTTACTCCTTTCTTACCATTAATCACATAAAAGTCGTGGATGCGATAGCATAGTATCAGAGCATCATCGGGTATTATGCCTATACGGGACCGAGTATAAAAATATTTCGTCTACGACTGATATGATTATTATGATAAATATTTCCTTTATCATATTTTGTTACTCATACTATTTCGCAGTAATGAATTTTTGGGACTATATCTACCTTAATAGTTATGGTTCAAATCATGATAGGTTTGAACGAGCAATTAAAGATAAAGTCTACGCAAATCTTTGCCAACACATATGAAGCATCGATTGTGATTGGGCATTCTCTACTTCCGTGATCGAACAAAGCTTGCTTGTTAGTCGCCTTATGGAAAAAGCTCAAGCCACACGAGGGGTTAAGAGATTATCTGAAGACCATGACACTCTGTAACAAGCAATCCATATCGCATGGGACATCGTTCCACCCAATGAACTCCCATCTACTCCTCCTAATTCTCCGAATGACTATGGTTCTAATTCTTCCACCAGTACTTGGATTATCCCCACGATTACTATTACTTCCTCTGATGATTTCGATCCTTGAGAAATTGACCCAAACCCAGAGTTTTCCGAAGTGGTTCCTCAAATGGCTTAAAGAATTTTGTTGGCATATGTTTATATATAGATAAAATATGGAGGTGGATGAAACCCATATTCCAGGATAATGGCAATATTTAAAACTAATAGTTCTTTTGCAATAGTTAAATGTTCTTTTTTTTTTGTAAAATATGATTTGAAGGTCATGTATGTATGTTTTTCCCCTAAGCCGACTGTGTAATATTATGTAAACCGACATGATATAATATAATAAGTTCGTTTATTGTAACTCTACTTGCAAAATTTTATCCATCGATACATTATTTATATATGATGGTTAATATTACGCAAATACTAGTGGAACCGAAGATGAATGATCTATTCCACAGATGACCAATCCAACTACCACCAATGAAGGAATGATGCGTTGTTTATAAGAATTAACTATACTAGCCCAGCAATAACAAAACATACAACCTCCACCCCTAGTTAATAATGACATACAAGAAAAAACTCAAAGGATGAATTCCCTTAAGGAATTTTTAGGCAACTCCCCCCATCATTCTTTGGAGAGCCCGGTGCAGACAAAGTGGTAAAATGGATCCATCAAACACTCAAAGAACTTAATAGAGTAGGCATTAACCCCGAACTTAGGGTAAGGTTGGCTTTGTATTTATTAGATGGAGAATAAGACTTCTGGTGGCAGTCTATTCTATGTTCCTGAAATGTGAACGAACAAACCTGGGAATAGTTTGAAAAAATCTTCTTCAAAAAAATTATTTTTATAGTTCGCAAGGGATCAAATGATTGTAGATTTCGTAAGCCTACAACACCAACAAATGATTGCAGCCCAGTATAAGTCTAAGTTCACTGCATTATCCTGATATGCTCTGGAATACGTTAACACCGAACCCAAAAGTGCAATCATTTTGAATGAGGGTTACGCCAAACATCAAATCATCCATTATTCCTTTACAGGTCTGAGAGTCTAACCGAATAGTTGAAGTAGCCTCCCGTATAGAAAAGAACCTCGCAGTTAATAAGATAACCTAAATCTTTACTTCCTCATGAAATCCCTATGTCATCAGGAATTAGCCTAATCAACGAGATCATCCTTACAACAAGCCCAAAGATGGTCGAGTATTCAATCAAATTTAGCACAGTCATAGTAGACCTTTGATGCGTTGTCATGAGTGAAACCATATAGGACACCTTAGGCCCTAATGCCTTATTCTACAGATGTCTCCTCCATCTAATTACCCTAACTTTATCAAACCTCCCTTTAAGAATCCAACCAATAACTCTAACCGCCCACTGCAACAAAATCTTCATGGGAAGAAGCAAGAACAACTCAATAGGAACCAAGGTCGAAATTCCTCCTCTTTTCGAGTAAAAAATCCAAATTACCACAGTGTGGTCAAAATTAATCTTCCTTTTGGTAATATCTCAGCACATATATTATTTTATTCCAGATCCACATACTCTTTCATTCATTATTCATGCACGACTCATCTACAATTATCTTTTAGTTCGTTAGCTCATCCTTTTACTATAGGAATGCCCACGGGAAAGATGGCCATTACCGACAAGATTTGTAAATGTCACCCATTACACTTTGGAGCCAAGACATTAACTATAGAGTTGATAGTTCTCGACTTAACAAAATTCGATTTGATAATATGAATGGATGTTTTATCCCCAAACTTTGCTCACAATGACTGTCATGTAAAAACGGTGACATTAAAACCACCCCATCAACCTTCATTTTATTTTCAAGGAAGAAATCCCCAATAACCTCTGCTTTTTCAAATAAATGAAAAATAAACCTTTTTCCTTTCTACCATCTTGGCCAGATATAAAGATGTGTTTTATGAAGATTTACTTGGAATACCCCTACCATGAGAAATTGAATTTTTTATCAACCTATTACCAATACTTCTCTTATCTCAACACCCCCTTACTGTATGGCTCCTTAAGAATTATGAGAACTTCGAACACAACTAGACGACTTACTCAATTAAGGATTTATATGCCCTAGTACCTCACCTTGGGAAGATCCGATTTTATTCGTACGAAATAAAGATGGATCTTTTTGGTTATATATCAACTACCGAAAATTAAACCATATGCCCATAAAAAATAAGTATCCATTACCTAGGATAGGTGATCTGTTTGACTAGTTACGAGGGTAAAAAATTTCAAAGATTGATTTAAGATGTGGATGTCACAAACTTCGTGCTAGGGAAGAGGACATACCCAAAACTGCTTTTCGAACATGATATGGTCATTTTGAATTCTTAGTCACGTCTTTTGGATTAACAAATGCCCCCGTTGCTTTCATCAACCTAATGCATAGAATATTTTGCCCTTTTTTAGATCAGGTTATGATCGTCTTTATAGATGACATATTAATTCATTCCAAGACCAGGGCAAAACATGAAGAGAACCTATGTATAGTATTGGAAACCCTTCGTAAACATCAACTTTACGTGAAACAAAGAAAATGAGGTTTCCTTATGAAAGAGGTAAAATTCCTTGGACATGTAGTCACTGAAGTAGGTATACAAGTAGATCTAACCAAAACCACCATAGTACTTAAATGGCCTATGATGAATCGCGAACCGTATGCTCGTGTAAGGGCACTATCGTTGTTTTCGATTCGCCGCCTCAATGCAAAAAAACCTAAACTACAACTACACTTGCGATACAAGTATAGCGGTAAGTCGAGTATCGTTAGAAATCCACAGGAAGTGTTGGTAAAAATGGTAATCTATTTACTATTTCAAGAATAAAAGTGTAAAAGGTGATAGGTTATTATGGAGAAAAATGGGAAATAAAGAAGTTAACTTTAAACAAAAATTAATGAAACGAGAGTTGGAATCACATCCCTGCCATGGGCTAAACAACACATAATTGGAATTTCGGTTCGAAAACATTTAACCGAGAATTTTTTAGTTAATCATAAACATCACATATGAAGGGATTTTAACCCAAAAATGCGAGATAAAACATTTAATAAAAAATGGTTACACGTGTCTTAAATTTGGATTATCGCCATAAACAATAACGTTGTATGACAAAGAAAGTTAAACGCATAATAATTTGACTTTAATACGCGAGGTTTCAATTAAACACAATTTTACACAAAATCTAACTTTCGAAGCTCAATACCCATTAATGGTGGAAATGCAACCCCAACCCGTTATCTACGGGCTACACATGATTAAAACTAATTTAAACAACAAATTACCTAAATAAAACAACAAATAAATGAACTAAAATAATTATTTAGGCATAGAAAGTAAATACATAAGAGAAATAAAGCATAAACAAAGCTAGAAGAAGATGAATAGTAACTTACATATACACAAATGGGAAAACACCCAAGATGAAATGAGGGAGAGGGAAAGAATCTCCGAAAACTAATTAAAATGAAGTATATCTCATCAAAATGAGATGAAATGTTTATATATACAAACCCTAATGGAAAACTAGTAAATAAGAAAGTTGGAAAAACAGGGGACCGAATCGATTCAAAAGGAACCAAATCGTTTCAAAAATAGGGGGAATAAAAAAGTAAGTTATGGTGCCAAATCGAATAGATTTGGACTTGTCCGAATCGATTCGCACCTAATAGTCTACAATTCTTAGTTTTGTCTAACTTTACGAAAAAATGCCGTAACTTCTTTGTTATAACTCGGAATTGGCACGGTCGGAGCCTAAGTGACGATAACTTAGAGGGATACAACATACAAGGGACATTAGACCAATTTTTTTTTTATAAAATGACAAAAATTCCCTTGAGTGTGCTTTTGAAGTCAAAACCATCCTAAAAATGCCATAACTCCTTCGATACAACTTGGATTCATGCACCGTCGGCGGCCACACGAAGAAAAATCAAATGGATTCAACTTCCATGAAGAGGTCGGGGATTAAAATTCGAATGCTGAAATTACTAAAATACCCCTGAAGATTCAATATTCAATAAAACTTTTTCGAAAAGCGACCAAACTTCACACTAAGCACCGAAATACTTACAAAAGATCAATTATACCTCTATAGCATGTTAACATATAAAATGGAGGTTGTCAAGTTAAATATAGGAATTAAGATACTCGAGGGGGATAAAATGCATAAGCATAAGGGTGAATAAATACAATATTCGTGCCGAATCAGCCTCAACCCAAGACCCTCACAAAACTATATAGCTTTCTAGGACTCATCGAGTATTATTGATGCTTTGTGGAAGGATTTTCCCGAATCTCCCTACCTTTAATGAAGTTGACCAGAAAGGATATCCTATTTGCATGGACCTCCGAATGCGAACAAGCCTTTTGTAACTTAAAGGAACAATTAACCACCGCCTCTATCTTGACCATTCCTTCCAGTAATAACAACTATGACGTTTGCACCTATGCCTCCCTATAAGGACTCAGTTGTGTATTAATGTAACGAAGGAAAGTGATAGAATACATATAGCGATAATTGAAAATTCATGAACGTAACTACATAGTACATGACTTAGAATTAGCAGAAGTAGACTTTGCCTTAAAAATATGGAGATTCTATCTGTATGGAGAAGAATTTCAGGTATTTTCAGATCATCACATTATTAAGTACATCTTCACGCAAAAGGATCGAAATATCTGAAAAAGAATATAGATATAATTTTTAGAGGATTACAAGTTTAACTTACTCCACCACCCCGAAAAAGGTAACATAGTTGCTGATGCCTTGAGCCACAAAGCCCGGGGAAGCCTTCATAGTATGTTTATATTCTTAAAAATTATTGGAGATTACAATTTACAACAAGACTCCTCCAAAACCCAAATTGTCATATGAAACATTATAGCTCGCTCATTATGCATAACAAAATCATTGACCTCTAAGACCAAGATGAAATTTTGTGTCTCGAGAAGAAAAAATTCCGAAATAACCTTATAAAAAAATATGAATTTGGACCGTGAGCCTGGGTCAAAATTCAAAAATCAAGTATGTGCTCCTCTCATATCCTCATTATGAGAAGAAATCATGCAAGAAGCTCGCCATTCTAAATTCATGATTAACCTCGAAAGCACCAAAATGTACCAAAGACTCAAACAACATTATTAGTCGCCCGATATGGAAAAGGATATTATCCATTTCATTGCAAAGTGTCTAACTTGCTAATAAGTGAAGATTGAACATCAACATCCCAGCGAATTACTCCAACCACTCCTCATCCCATAATGGAAATGGGATTATGTAACCATGGGAATTGTCAGCGGATTACCCCAAACATTTTAAGGATACAATATGATATTGGTCATTGTATATCACCTTATAATATCTACCAATTTTCTACCAACCAGATCCACCGACTCCTTCCAATAATTACGTGAACTTTATAATAAGGATATTGTTAGACTTTATGGTGTACCTATTTCCATCATGTCAAGACCCCAGATTTATAGGAAGATTTTGGCAATCCATACAAACCTTCATGGGAACCAAACTTTACCTAAGTACTATTTTTCATCCTTAGATCGACGGACAATCTGAGTGGGTAATTCAAACTCTAGAAGATATGCTACGAGCCTGCACGTTATACTTTCTTGACAAATAGAATAATCACCTTGCCTTGATCATATTCTCCTACAATAATAGCTACCAAACTAGCATTCAGACTATCTCCTATGAAGCTCTCTATGGATAACCCTTCCGTTTGCCTTTATGCTGGAATGAATTAGGAGAAAATTTTACGCTTGGACCCGATATTATTACCAAAACCATAGAAACAATACGTCTTGTTTAGAAAAGATTACATTCGGCTCAGATCCAAAGAAAGAGTTATGTCAACACCCATCGAAAGCCCTTATAATTTCAAATAAATAACCAAGAATTTTTAAGAGTATCTCCAAGGAAAGGGATAATTCAATTTTAAAAAAGGAAAGATAGCACCCTGCTACATCGGTCCCTTCAGAATCATTGAACGTATTGGACTAGTAGCTTATCATCTAGAATTACCTCCTGTACTATCCAATCTCCAAGGCATGCTTCATGTTTCATAACTACGAAAATATATCCCCGATCCAAGTCACATCATCACTTGGAAGGGTATAACAATCGAACCCAACCACGAATTCCTATTCAAATTATCGACCGACAAGAGAAAGTTCTCCGATATAAAACCATCCCACTAGTCAAAATTCTTTGGCGACGCCACGAAGAGAAAGAAGCAACATGGGAAACGGAAGACATTACGTGACGACAGTACACCGTAGTTTTCCCAGGTAATTTCGAGGAAGTTTTTTTTTTGAAAGAATGTAACAACAAACCCTAAATAAACCTTTAGTGCATTTGCAATCCAATAATTCCCAAGGAAGAATCATGTTAAATTAAACTCTCCTATATTAATTAAAACTCAACTTTCATTCAAAGTTTGATCAAATGACTTATATTTTATAAGAATATCATGAACCAATCCATTAAGCTTGAGAAATTGCACATAAGCTCCTAAAAAATTAAAAAGTAACTTTAAAGCCCAAAAATCTAAATAAAAACAATCGAGGACCCAACCCAAAGCCTAAATTTATTTATATTTTCTCCCCTACTAATGTGGGACCAGCTTGACTACCAACATGGCATGTACCCATTTAAAGTCCACACGTACCCCTGTGAAACTTGTGCAAACTAGAGTGAAATTCACCTCCAAACCCACCAATGAAATCCTCACCATGAACCCTATAAAAGGCCCCATTTCACCTTTGTAAAAACTCACTTCAGCTGAGAGTTATTCCAAAGTAAACTTCTAAGATTTTATGCATTTCTATAATTTTATGCGTGAATGTTTGTTTCTTCATTTAGTTAAGTTTTGTACTTACATAGAGTAGAATTATGTGTTTGTTTATGAATGTTAACATGTGAAAAAACTGAAATAGCTCAAAACCCAGAAAACTCCACTGAAGATTGAGATTCAATGGTGGATTCTGCTTCCTTGACTTTGAACCAGTTTCAAAGTGAGATAAGTTGAGCATAGGTTATCAGAAACCTAGGTTTAATGTTTAATTAAACCAAAAACCAGCTTTGATACCCCAAATCGAAGCTTAAAGTTTTTGGGCCTGGAATTTTCAGAATACAAATTGAAGAGTTTTACTCGACCAGAATCCCTCAAAATGGCTCAAACTAGCCCACCAAACCTTGAAACCAATATGGTTGGATTCCTCTTCAAAAATTATACAATTTTCATTCAGGAACCAACTTAAATGGATTTCTAAAACATCTCAAATATAAGTTCAAAGTTTCAAAATTCTAAAGTCAAAATAATGAAGGTTGAAGGTGATGTGGGCTACATGCGTGCGAGTGAGGGTCAAACCAGGCGCATGTAATGTTTGACCCAGTGCGTGAGGGCACGTTCCTAATCAGAAAAATCTAATTTTTTTTTCCAAAAATTCTATTTTTAAATTTGAACAAAATGGTACTTTGTATCACCTTATTTGGACCCTTAAAATGCATTTTCTCGAGAAAACTAGTTTTAAAGTTTAAATTCAAAATTTTACTTTACGCATAACCCCCTGACCAATTTTTTAATTATTTCAAAACACTCCTAAACTTTTTTCTTTAGTTCAAATAAATCCATTTTGTCTCTTGCCTCTAAACCCAAATCCAAATAGAGACCAAGAAAAATATTAGTTTTTAAACTTCTTAAAATTTTATATTAGACCCTCTTGATTATTTTTACACTGAAACTTATCACAATTTAGCATCATACTGCATCACATAAGAATTATTTTAGGCATATACTACCTACTTATACTCTCTATGATTTTAGACTATCCAGAACGTCCCAGTGAATCAGTCGCACAAACCCAGAATCCCTAATTCCAATGTAATTGACTTTATTTTCATTATTAAACTAATTGAGCTTATGTCTTTCAAATTACTGATTGTTAAATCACTCTGTGACAACTTTAAAATCTTGTTTTAATTAAAAAATCTTTTGTATATTTCATAAATATCCCATATCTTGATTCTCTCGATATTTCAATTATCCCTAGACCCAATAAACCACTACAACCTATGATTTAGTAAAATCCACTTAATTCCTTTTTACCCTTAATTGTGGTATAGCCTTGCAACTTATTACAATTCATTGCATTTACCCTAAAATTTATACCCTATGTATGAAACGATTAGTAGCTTACCTTATGATTCAGAGATTAGATCCCGGTATACCGCGATAGTTCTAATTAGCATGTAGGACTCAGATGTTGAGTGCCTAGTATTTATTTGCTACATACGTATGAGCGCCACTTTAGCTAAGTGTGTCAAGCAATTTATATTATTCCCTAGTTATTTCGGATTGCCTGTACAAATGTACGATATGCTTGGACGATATTATAATAGTATGTCTACGGTATTGAAGCCCTATAATCGATAATTTATCGGTTATCTTGTTATTGTCTGAACCCTCGTTTATAACTCGACAAGTAACATATTCAATTATAATCACCATACTATTCTTTTACATATCATTAGATTTCAATATACCTCTGACAGCTCTATGATATTTCAGTTCGCTTCCAGACTCTGAAAATATCAATATTAAATCCAGTGACTCTATGGCAGAACATTTTCTCTCGTACCTTGTATAGAAGTAAAATTATCTAGGTTGTATGTCTGTTTAATTATTTTCCTTCCAGATGGGCGATGAACTCGAAAAATTGATGAGGTGCCACCTGCATGTTTGGACTTTTATTCTATATTACCTCAAAATTATTTTCGGTTATGTATATATGGGAGATAGCAGACAAGGATGGTAGCCCCCACTGAAATATCTACACAAAACTTATCAGCTCCTGTGATTCCCGAATATTTTTTACAAGTTTTCTGTTATGTATGGCATGAACGAAGAAGAATGTATTTACATTTATTGTGACTCATATATGTAATAGGATGCTAGGCATCCCCATAATAAAAATCATTTAAATTCCACTTCCTTTAATTTATCTTTTGTATTTACTTTTACTCCTTGCTTACCATTAACCACATAAAATTCGCAGATGAATCAAAAAGGTTTTGAAGAAAAATGAAGATCATGACTCTTTCGAGTTTTCTATGAAAAGGGTTGTTTTACTTGAAAAATTAATACCCTTAAAAATGAGTAAACTATGTTTCCCGTGATCTTAAATGTGTAAAGGAAGAAATGGATTTATTTCAAATTGTAGAATCTCTTGGACATTCACTTTACCTTAGACTTAAAGCCCATAATTTATGCTTTAATTACTTCTTAAAAATTCTTATTGAACCTGTAAAAGATTAGAAGTTACCTATCGTTGAAGATTAATGTGTTTCCACCTTGAGAAATGATTATTTGTTCATCTTAGAAAATTTGAAAAGGAAGTTTCAAGTTTTTGACTAATCGAATGTCAACCTTTTAACAAGATGGAAAATTTTACTAAAGAATTTGATTGTAACAAAAATAAACTTTTAGAGGTGAAACTTTGCATGTTAAATCTTCATCTACAAATGGATCACCATTTGTTGATCCTATTACCAAAAGTAATCAAAACCATGGGAAATTTGGCAGTGTGAAATTGAAGGTGAATATTATTATTCCATTAATTTTTATTAACTAAAATAAATAATTGCATATAAGGAGACTTATAAATGATAAATTTTGTTCCTCTTGTCATAAAAGGGACACCTTAAATATTTTTATTTAAGTTAACGAATGTTAAAATATTTGTGAAGATAATCATGTGCATGTTTCTAGACCTAAAATGTTTATATGAGATCATTGTCACAAGAATGGTCATTTAAGAAACTTTTTCTACTTACTTAATTCAACCATGCATTTTCGTAATATTAGGAAAAATATGATTTTTATTGGGAATAATCCGAAGGAAAGGCAAGGAAAACATGTTCGACATGCTCATAAAAACGAAGATTAAATATGTTCAAAACATCAAACATCTGACCTAAACCCGGAATGTCACGTATGAATCATGTGTGGATTATGAAGGATAGTATGTGAAGGATAGATGTAGAGATCAAACGGAATCCTAAATGGCTCCCTCAACCATTCCCCATATCATCATATTCTTTTTGTTGTAATTTTATCGCTTTTGCCAATTTTTCTTCAGATACAATTATTGATTATGTTTTTGTAGTTTAGTTACTTATATGCTAAGTCAATATATGATCTCTTGCATGTAATAAAGTATCTTGGTTATGCTTATTCCTATGTACTCTCAAAATTAAAATTAAAAATTTGAAATTTGTGGTATTATTAAAGCTTGATTTATCTAGATTATATGCTATAACTCGATGCACTATACAGTGCACAATATTGTTGAGAAATTATTTGATCGAAAGGTAAAAACAAATCAATCTAATGCATGCTCTATGGTATCTTAAAATAGTTTTGATTTGAAAAGGGGGTGTTATTTTTGCCTTGTGCATGTGTGGATTTTCCATGGTTGTTGTTGAAAAGTTTACGAAAATCTATTCAAGATCATGATTGATGGCGCAGAGAGGACTACGACATGAGAAAACTAGGATGCTGACCTTTAAAAATTAGAAATTAGTTCCTCACCTTTGTCTTAAGTGTGAAAGTCGCTACTTGTAAAATTGTTTAAAAAGCAATGTCTTAATGATTTTTATCCATCCAAAAATTAGGTAACACCAATGATATGAGACCACAAAGATTTTAATCACAAATTGCATATTTGAGGTGGAGAAAAGCATTAGATGAAAATTTTGTATTTTAAGGAATATGAAACTTTTTCTTAATAAAAATCAACTAGATTTCTCAAAAGAGTACTCTTTTGTTGAACTTTAAATTTAACTTCGCCGTTCGGTGCTCAAATATGTTTATTTTTCTTCTTCACACGAGTTATATTCATTACACCCAATTTTGTTAGTTTTAAAATTCATTAAGTACTCATATACTTATTAATTTTTCATTTTGGTTTATATGATATAAATTTGAATCTTGATTATGATGTTAAACAAGAATATCATGATCATTAATCATGTGTTAGAGCCAATGGACCTTACTGTACATAGTCATATTGTATTTTTTGGTATTTTTTCCTCATTTGGAAAACACAATTTTTGGGCAACATTTGATACCCCTGCGGAAGAACACTCGCATCCGTGGAGGATCATCTCGTTAGCAAACGTGCAATTTAAAAATCATAATTGTGATTTTCATTTCAATCATTTTCTCTCCCATCACCTTGCGAACTCCAAACCGCCATTGAAGCATCCAAAAGCTCCATCGAAGCTCTATTCGAATAATTTTCTTGATTTCATCTTCATTCAAATATTGGTAAGTCCATTTTTACCCATTATAGATCTTTTTAGTTAGGTTTTGTTAAGTTTTAAAGATTTGGTTATTGTTAGGATTTTGTGTTAGATTTTTTTCTATGATGCAAACACCATATTTCTTAAAATTAAATGGATAGATTAGAGTAGTTCTCATTCTTATTGGTTGAATTCTTTTGTTAAACGCATTTACATGTCATTATTATAGTTGATTTTGATTTTTGAGTCTATAATACCCATCTTAGGGGCATTTATTGGTTGGTACTCTTACCCATTTTTTAGGAGTTCGGTTTTTCTTTTTAGGTTTATATGTTTAATATTTTAACCTGATTAGGATTTGTTTTTGTTTTTTTTGTTATTTTGTGACTTTTTGACCATGCACGCCAATCGAGCAACCTATATTCCTGATGCTCCTCCGGCCATGTAACCTCGCTTTTGATGCAACAAAGGGATAGAAGATTTTGAAAAGCATTTTATAACGAGAAAAGTCTTGTTTGAAATAACAATTGATTAGGAGTCCATTGGAGAACTTCAGTCCCTGATCTACGATGAGTTTGAGCGACGTAAATGGTTGATACCGTGTGAACGTGGTGTGAACAAATAAGTGGTTTATCTCGACATTGTAAGATAATTCTATGCAAACGCTGAGTTTAACAATACTCTATTCATGTCTTTTACTTCCTATGTTTATGGCAATGATATTGGTTTGCATTCTTAGGTCATCAAATGTCATTACCAACTGCCTTTAATCTGTCATGAGTGGACTGGGCTCACCGGTCGTTTGTGGACACCGGGTACACTAGATTACAGGAACTGAAGGATGCCATGTACCTCCTTCACATGATTATGACAGATAACATTTATTAGACTTCCCACTACACTACCTTATCATATTTTTTATGCTCTTTGGTTACACACCATTTCTACCTAAGTCCTCATAGATTTAGAGTTGGGGGATATCGTACGAGGGGGGATAATGAGCATTAGGAACAGGAGACCATGTTTAACATATGGGATATTGATTTATAAGCTACTAGTGAGTAGGGTGTCCCTTTGGTTTAAGAAAGTTGATGATGAAAGTGCCTCTGATTCTAACATTTTAGATGTAAGAGAGTGGTAGATAGAAGAGCGGACCCGTAGCCTAATTGACTAACAAAAGAGAAGATGGTGATCAATACAATGTTCGAGGCAATGAGGATGAGGATATTCCTTTGCCTATGGATGAGATGCCTGATTTTGTTCCCCATGAACCACCCATGACATCACACGTTCATATGCCTCTACATCAGTCTCTACGTCTTGCAAACCTTGTTCTAGCCAGCCTAGACTCTTCTCTGACCAACTTGATTATTTATAACCCAGAATTGCAAACCTTATTTAACCACATATATCCACTCTCACTAAGGCAACTCACCACTTATCCCAGAGGGTTGACACATTGATCACTAATAATGATTGTTAGTTATCTAACCTTAGATAAAGCATGGCTAACCTCAGTGGTGATATTAGGATGTTGTGTGCCTTATAACGAGTAGAGGAGTGATGAGGATGAGGATCATAATGATTAATGGTTTGTTTGTGATGTTTTTTGGATATTTGGTTTTATGGTTGACTTTGGATATTTGATAGTTATTTTGGTTGTTTGGTTATTCTATTCTTTTATTTAATTTAGTTAGAATTCATTTTAATTTACATCATATATGTGTAAAATCCTAAACTCATTTTATGGTTGTATATTTTGGGATGATAAATTAAATGTTGTCTTCATATGACTATAAATTTTAACTAATGTGATATTGTGTTCTCTGGATTAATTAATCTTGATTATCTAATTGACTTATATAATGTTATCTTGTATATCCATTTGTGTTGAGTAGCCTTACATCTTTATATATGCTTGATGAATTGGACTACATTTCTTTATGTTCTGTACTAGTTTAATCAAATTTATATAAAACATTTCATTTTATCATTAGTTAAATATTCTCCTTGAATTAATGTTATTTTCTTTATCAAGTCCATAAAAAAATGGAGAAGGTTTGATTGAGGGGGAGTTTTAATCTAACGAAGCTATGACACATTTTATATGAAAATGATCTAGGGGGAGTATATACACATAAGAAGTGAATTACAATGCATCATTATGATATTTTATGATCCATACTTCTTAGAATTCTTTATATATTTTATATCAATAGATGAGTTTTGTATATTGATATACATATTTTTTTTGTAATACTTTGTAAATTCATAAATTGATTTATCAGTTCCAAACAGAAATGATACGATAGTCAAAACAATTTGTATAATTCTAAGCATGACTGAAATAAAATAAAACAATAAATATCACCATGCTGAAATAGAAAGACCATTATATCCACAACACAACTCTGATACCAATCAAAATCATAATGAAATATTAACTCCAAAATGGAACATAATTGTCTTAACAAAATAGATATTTTAGCCCTTAAATAAATAAAATTGACTCCAATATAAATCATGCTGACTACAATAATATGACCCAATTGAATATTGAAAGGAAAGCATAGTATAAAAGAAAGGTACAAGTTCAACACTTACATCCTAAGAGTAGAAAGTCAGAATTAAGATTGGAATCTAAATGAATCCCAACTAAGAAAGATCAAGTGGGACTTGGTTGCTTCTGCCTCGGACCTGTAAAAAAAGTTCAATAAATAGGATGTAAAATAACAAGTCTAAAATGATTAAGAATATAACCAAACTTGGGCCACAATAATAATAATATATCTTCGTCTATTATTTTAGTTATTTTTAAGTTATCACAAACTAAATAACCTAAATAGATCATGTGGGTCTAATTCCAACCCCAAGTGAAACTCATGTTACATAATTATATCTTTTGTCAAGTGTGCATCAGTTACCTTTTTCCAAAATCTAGAATCACAACTATACGTCTCTAGTATAATTACTAGCGTAAGGAAAAGAATCATATAATACGATAACCAAGTGAGTATGCCCCACTCACATGCTAATCAAATAGGCTATGCTCAAGCCTACAAATAAAAGTACGAAGGCCTATCCCTAATGCCTTCGGGGATCAATCATGTATACTAGGTATAGTTATAGGGTTTCTAAACCCTATGACTTCAAAGTATAGACAAGGGGAAATCACTGCACCATCACACCAATTGTATAACCCCATACCCAGGGCTAAATGAGAGGATTCTTTCATTGTCTCATTTGGGAGACGGGTACGTCAACACATTGGTTTGGGGTAAATAAGACATAAGTAAAACTCAAATCAATCACTAGGGTACCTACGCAGTTAACGTCGTACGCATACCATCAAATACTTCCTTATAAGTCACTCACGAGAACACCCCCATATGATTGCACATGATTCATACAAAACAACAATCCCTCCTATACAAGAATTATCTAAAACAATCTCTTCAATATCAGATTAAAATACTCTAAGTGTTAAAATTTCTTAAATATGCTCACCTAAAGTCGTTCGAGTGAGAAATCTTAATTCGTTCAAATGATATGTCCATTGTCATTCGAACGAGACTCCAATGTCATGTGAAGGACCTATACATAGAGCCCTTCTTCCTCATTGAACAATGACGTCCATAACCAAATCTTAATCCCAAATTAAGTCCTATAAGCATACGATTAGCCCATATCCTTCTAATCTAACCTACATACGAGTATTACCAATATGTATTCACAAGCTTTAGATGATTAAAACTATGTTTAAGGATCTAGTTACTAATTTTAAGGATTTAAACCTCGGTTCATCATCTAAATAAGATTAGTTAAATTGGCTTATGGATTAAACTTTATAATCATCATAAGATGAGGGATTTTATAACATCGCCATGTCGTGTGATTGTAAGTCGTTACTTTCTAATTGTAAAACTTTACCATGATGCATTTGTCTTTCATTTGATCCCACAATTATTTTTCCATTAGTGGGTTTTTTCATCATACGACTTGGTGTTGTGTGACTGTTGTACATATTCTGCATTTATATTAATCACCTACTATTGAAGAAAAAATTTGGTGTAATATCATTTGTACAACATTTTATCACATAAACCTAGGTTTTATTATTTTTTCTCTTAAGGAATTAAATGGAAAATATTTCCTCTAATAAAATAATAATTTTAATTTGGATACCATTGTGGATGCCCTGTTTCGTAATTGGGTAATGAGTCCTTTTCCTATTTTACACCCTAGAAATCCTAAAGGGTGAAAATTGGAAACCACCAAAAATGGGGGACAAAGTGAAATTCCATAAAACTTGTTAAAAGGACAGAAAGTAGTTACAGGGGGCCATTTAACCGAACATTTAAGGTCCCCATTTCCCCTTTAAGTAAATGGTTAAAGGTCTTTAATCGAATAGATAAAGGCCTCTAACCAAATGGTTTAATATCTGATGTAATGATTTTCAAATCTCCTCAGCCAATTCCTATCCATACACGCGCCTCCACCCCATTCATCCACCCTACATGTGGCAATATTTTAACTGAATGGTTAAAGGTCCCAAATCAGACACTATAAATAATGGTCCCCACTAGCTCTAAAAAGAACCCCCAAAACCTAATTTTGATTCGATTTTCTAAATTTCTTCAACCCCGAACATCTCTAAATCTCGAGTTCTATCAAAAAAATCTTGAGTGAAGTTCATTCTTCAAAAAATTATTTTCCTCCAAAATATAAAGGCAAACCTCTGTGCACACCCCATGAAAGTTAGCACTTCCAAACGAACCTTCGCCCAACTGAATGGTTCCACCTCATAGGGGACACTCCCCTAGGATAAAAAAAATGGCCTAAGATATAAGGGGTGTGAGTGTGTATGTGTGTGTGTTTGTGTATATTGTGATAAACTGTCCATATTTGTTTATATCACTTAGCTCGACCCCCATTAGTGAACCGGGTATGCACTTTATAAAGCTTATATTTTAAATCCTAGTTTTTGACCGGGTACTTTTGTTTGTTGATATGAAATAGCATACTCATATGTTAAATAAAGAATAATTAACGAATACAACTAAATACAACATGAAAACATACTTTTAAATCCATTCTCAAGAAAGTGTCCGTGAACTGAGTTATTCCAAAACTTTGCTAAAACCAAAGTCTAAAAATCGAAATACTCTTGCCACTTCTCTGAGCAAACAAAACCTATCTCAATGGAAGCACCTCGAATATGTGTTTTCTCTAAATACTTATCAAGCACCTGCATTTGATTAAAGTGTTTTTAACATATTAATATATCACTTCAACTCATAACGAAAATGTTATATTAAGGACTAGGTTCCATAGATACCGTAATATTGTATAGTGCATACCCGGTATCACGTCGCCTACATTCGTAAATATGCCCCACTTGTTGGAACTATGTTGGCATTGATCCCAAGAATTTTTAAGTACATAAACACAATATCAAACCAAACTCGTGATTCTAAGCCTTATAATTATCTCTCGGCATATTATCTATTAGGGAAGGATCCATCTCTAGTCTAAAATACGGAGTGATCAGCCGGGCACGTCTTGGATTTCATCCATGTTGATAAGATTTAGTCTTGAATATTACATGAAATCCCCCTTTTTATTTTCGCATTCTAGCATTCATGCTCTCGTTTCCCTCCATATTAATTTTCTTATACTGTATAACCTTTATATGCGATATATATCATGTTCATGGTTCATTTGAGTTTTTATAGGCGTGGGAATGCTTAGTGGAGCATTTGGATGCATTTCAGGAAAGTTCATCGCGAGATGCAACTTCATGCGCATTTTCGTATATTGAGACTTCGTGTTCCTATTGGTGGAATTCTGTGGAAGCATATTTCATTGAGTTAGCTTAGCGTGGCCACCGACAGCACATCATTCCTATTTCGAATGAACGGGATGTTGTTGTTCCATTAATGCTCCTTAGACCTTGAAACCTTTTTGAAGAATTGCTGAAAATAGGGCATCGATTGATTGATCCCCATCGATTGATTGATCCTTATTGGTTTTACGAAGTGCTGGAAGGTAGGGGTTGATTTCAAGGTCATTGGTAGATTAATCCCTCATCGATCAATCAATCCTACGAGATTTCAGATATTCGTTTTTCTTTCATTTTATTTTCTTTGGATTTAATTCCAATTGATATAAATAGTAAGTGGTTTTTTCATATGTAGATATATTTGATACTATAGGAAAGGTCTTTTACAAGAATTTACTCACTTCTCTCTCCTAGGTTTTAATACACTTTCTTTACTATGTCTGTTTATTTAGTACATTATAAGCTTGTTAAGCTTAGCTTTGTTGTACTTCGTTGTCATTTAATACTCTCTTGATCATTAGTATAGTTGTTGTGTTCTAACCCTAGCATTTAATGGATTTCTATACTTTAGTTGATGCTACTTCGAATATATATATATATATATATATATATATTGTTGCTATCATGAGTAGATATTTTAATTAGTTTGGGATCATAAAACCACCTTGGATGATTTTATTTATGTGTTGGTTTTTAGTTTGAATTCAATCATCGAGTGTATGTGTTGATATTAGAGTATCTTGCTATATTAACTTGTCTAATCATGTAAGGATTTTATTTTAGATTTTAGTCCAACATCAACGCATTTGTTCGATAATTGGAATCTTCATATATTATGAAAGAAATATGTAAGGACACAAATTTCCAATTGAGTCCTTTGTAGTTTTGGCTTAATTACGGAAAAAAACGTTTGAGTCATAGGATAGAGTTATTGACCACCCTCCAAGCTTATGACATGCTAAAGTTGAAGACGTAGCAGCTAAGTTTAAAGCTTCATCAAAATGCTGAGTTTATTGTGCCTCGTTTCTACATCATCAACATGGTTCCGTTGCTCCTAAGGTATGAATGCATTTTGAATATATATATAGGAGCTTGGAACATTTTTCATTGGGTGAATTTTTATTTTAAACTGTTGGTGTTTTTCAGAAAGTCTCATTAAAACTTTAAAATAAAGTATATAAAGTTTCTCGGCTAAAAATAGAATTTTATACTTTCTGGTTTTTCGTTCGATATTATCGTTCGAACGAGTTTGTCGTTTGAACGAGAATGTCGTTCGAACGAGTTTACCAACGAGTTCCCACATTGGCCACTGAAATGTCGTTCGAACAAGATTTTCAACGAGATTTCTAACGAGTTCACACTAGAACTTCGTTAGAAGGATCGTTCGAACAAGACTTCGAACGAAAATGTCGTTCAAACGAGTTTTGGCGGGAACAGTTTATTTGGCAGTTTGAGCAGTTTTTTCCACGTTTCTACTTCTTTTCCCACTAACTTTTTGGGCAGACTTAGTATGTGCGGGAACCAATCATTTCTAATTAACTTTTTCACATCTTTCCATCTCCAAGAGAGAGTTTGAGAGAAAAATTCAAAGTATAAAAAGTTCATTGTTTAAAGTATTAATTCTTTCAAGAAAATCCTTAAAACACTTTTGTTTACCCCCAAAGTTTGTTTATCCAAGTTCCTTTATATATATACATTGCTTGGAGTTTTGGCACCGATTTTTCTCTACCACATTGAAGAGAAGTTTGGGTTTGGTTCTACATCCCACAAATAATAAGTTTTTATTTGCTGTGGCATTCTCACATGGTGAAAGGCGCCATGTGTGGTTGACGGTGTACCTATTGTCTCATTGGTGGATTCCAAGATTTCGGTGGAGCTCCGGGGTTGTCGACTAGGCGGAGGTGTTAACAAGAAGACACGTCAAGGCTTGAAAGGGGTCGAGTCGAGGAAGTAAGTCATATGTCTTGTAATTGTAAAACCATACTTAGTGGACTTAAGGCTAGGGACGTTCGAGGTTTTTTCTCGTTGTGGGTTTTTCCTCGTACATCATGACGTAGTGATTCATTGTTTATTTTATCTTTTACAAAACTCACCTAGAACGCATGCTTAGGTAAAAAGATAAAATTGGTTTAAAATCACTAATTGTTAATTTGGTGCTTAATTTAATTTGGGTAATGTTTATATTAATTTAATTCAAGTCAATCAATTTAATTTGTTAAAATTTGGTTTGGTCTAATTTGAAAATATTAAAAATATGACTTAGAAAAATTTCTAGGACTTGGGTTAAATTAATTGGTTTAAGTGAAATTTAAATTGTGTGTGTTTAATCTTTTTTCACTTTGATGGATTTTAATTTGAAAAGAAATTAAAATTTGTTGTTTAATTGAACCAACAACGCTTCTGCATATCTATAAAAGGAAATTACTCTTTTTGAAGATTTTAAAATTGGGGGCCTTCGCCTTTTTTCAAATTGGTATCAGAGCTGGAGCGCTAACTTATCGCGTCAAGATCCGTTTTTTCGGCTTTTACAATTTTTGTACTCCTTGTATTTTTAGGTGGTTTAATTTTTACTCACTCTCATTTTTTTGTATCTCTCGATGGGACGCCTTAATGACAATTTGTCCATTTCTAATGATAATGAAGTTTTTGCTATTCGAGAGGAATTTAAAGAGCTTAATAAGTGCAATGAAAAATTAAGAAAATTAAATTTGAGATTTGCAAAAAGAATTAAATTTCTTAAAAATGAAAATTCTTATTTTAAAACTAAAGTTGAGTTTTTGCAAATCTCCCTTACTCAAAAAGATATTTTTCATGAAAAGCTCATGGACATAAATCACAATTTCAACATTTTAGAAAATTCCAAGAAAGAGAGTGATTGTCGAGAAAAGACACTTAGGGACAAGTTTGCTCACATTGAGGGGGAGCGTGATAACCTTCTAGGTGTAATTGAAAATTTAAAGAAGGAGTCCCATAAAATTGAGGAGTCTAATTTATTACTCGAGTCCAAACTTTTAAATATGAAAAATGATTTATAAGACTCGAGTAGTTGTAGTAATGGTTCTAGCACATCTTGTTCAAATGCTTCCATTGCTAATGCTAAAACCATTGTTTCTTTTAGAGGGTCACCTTTATCCAAGGACTTTATAAAAGGTCACACCGTAGGTATCATTCCTCGTGTTTTCACATGCTTGCATTATGGTAGGAAAGGTTACCTTAGGTCATCTTGTTTTGATCTTAAAAGAAGTCCTAGGAAATCCATGTCTAACATTTCATTAATTTCCAAATCCCATCATTTTAAATATACATCTATATAGGTTCGAAAATCATTTTTAGACGCGCTAGATATTAGATTTGTTGATTCTCATTTGGTTTCACATGAAACCTCCCTTGCTAAATTCAAAGGTTCAATGTGTTAGTTTTCTTTGCATACTTTAGCTTTTTGTGCTTCATATTATATATCATTGCTAGGTGTATGCATGTTTAGTCATTTTCTAGTCTCTGCTCCATGTTTAATCACTTGCTAGAATTATGATTTTTTTTTTATCTTTTGTATTATATTTCTTTCATTTTTTTGCATTAAATGAAAAATAAAAAAAGATTTTTGTTTATCATTTGCATTTTTATCTCTTGGTAATTTAAGCTTAATGAAAAATACAAATGATCTTTGTGAGTCTTTTGAGTAAATATTTTTATTTTTGCTTAAAAAAATTGTCAAAAACTCAAAAAGATTTTTTTTGTGTGCATTTTATTTTGACACACTTTATGTGGTATACACTTGTGTTAGAATCCCATCTTTTTCGCTCCCATGTGGCTAGAACTTTTGGTTTAGATTGTCAATCCTTATTATGTTCTTTACCATGCTTACATGGAGTAGTTGGATTTTGTGTTGATTTAAATGGATTCTATTTTTATATGCCTCTATTCACACATGCACGAGCTCTTTTGAAATTTAAACGTCACATGTTATATTTGAGCTTTGTGAGGTGTTCTCCTACCAATCTAGTCATCTACATATTTGTGATCTAGGAAGACTAGTGCATGTTAAAATCCGTTGCACGTGAGATTTGTGTGAGAAATAAAAAATGGTAAATATAAATGTTCATGGGGAAGGGCTCCGAAAGGATCTATTATCCTTTGCGAATAGTAAGCCACCGTTTGTTTGGACCTAAAAGAAATACGTGGTCCAAAGGCCTAAAAGAAAATATGTCATTAAAAGAAAAATAATTGTCAAGGCCTATGTTTAGTTGATTTATTCATTCAAAAGAATAATATATATGCTTATTGAGGGAGTTTGGATGATATATCAATGGTTTGCACAATGTCCGTTTATCCTAGTTGTACTTTTAATGCCATGACTCTATTGGTTTGTAGAATCATCAAAAGTCTAGGCTTGTATGCATTGTGTATGTTTGTTCATTGAGTTCAATCTATATTGTCACATGAGGTTATATTAAAATGTGATGAAGTTTGTAATCAATTGAGAACTCCGTGAACATGTTTTAAGTGATTGGGTCTAAATTTAATTGTTGCTAGTTCACACCCCAACACTTTCGTCTCCATATGACACATTTATGCTATAAGAGTGTGGAAAATCTTATGTTATTTAATTTTGTGTCATTTCGGTGTTTATATCTATATGTGTGTACTTATGCTTAGCTTGTATCTATTGTGTATAAATATATATGATATTTTGTTTAAGTCTTTGCCATGTTTAGCTAGTCCATTTATGCTTCAATTCATAATTGGTACCTTGTTTGTTGTGTAGTTTGTTTGATATCACATGATTAGAATCTTATTTGTCATTTTGGTATCATTTTTTTTCGCATAATAGTCGATATTCATTTATATGGATTAGTTATGATTTTGTTGCCTATGTGCTTTCATGTTCTCATCACTTTATGCACTAATGCATGTTTAGATTGTTATCCCATTCTATTTATCCCTTGTTTAGTTTAAGGGATGTATTTTCTTTAATTAGGGAAGATAAGTTAATGTTTTGATTCGTTAGCCTTTGTCTATTCCTGAACAAAAAGGGGGAGAATGATAGGGGAGAAATGGTATCTAATACTATTGTAATCGTATCTTAGTTTGGGGGAGATTTAACTTAGGGGGAGTCTCTATCTTCTTAGGTTGATCATAGTTGATAAAGAGAGAATTAATTTAGGGGGAGTATTTATTTTAACTGCAGTTAATATTCTTGATAATCTCTATGCATTTGATAGTTTGCTTAAGTGTGTAGGAATTCTTCTAAATGACAATGTTCATCATCGAGCAAAGATATTGATCCTTTGGGTTGTTTGAGTCAAGCATTGTATTTTTATTTTGGGTGGGACATTTTTGTCAGTCTAGTAGAGCTTGACGGCACTTTAGGATTTTTTTTTTGTTTTTGTCCCGGAATAGCCAAAGGGAGAGATTTGTAAGGAAACAAATTTCCAATTGAGTCCTTCGTAGTTTTGGCTCAATTCCGGACAAAAACGTTTGAGTCATAGGATAGAGTTATTGACCATCCTTCAAGCATATGACATACTAAAGTTGAAGACGTAGGTCAAGTTAAAAGCTTCATCAAAATGCCGAGTTTAGTGTGCCTCATTTCTACGTCATCAAAATGGTTCTATTGCTCCTAAGGTATGAATGCATTTTTAATATATATATATATATATATATATATATATATATATATATATATATAGGAGCTTGGAACATTTTTCTTTGGGTGAATTTTTATTTTAAATTGTTGGTGTTTTTCAGAAAGTCTCATTAAAACTTTAAAATAAAGTATATAAAGTTTCTGGGCTAAAAATAGAATTTTATACTTTTTGTTTTTTCGTTCGATATTGTCGTTCGAACGAGTTTGTCATTCGAGCGAGTTTACCAGCGAGTTCCCACATTGGCCACTGGAATGTCGTTCGAATGAGAATGATGTTCGAACGAGATTTCCAATGAGATTTCTAACAAGTTCACACTGGAACTTCGTTAGAAGGCTCGTTCAAACGAGACTTCATTCGAACGAAAATGTCATTCAAACGAGTTTGGGCGGGAATAGTTTATTTGGAAGTTTGAGCAGTATTTTCCCACTTTCCTACTTCTGTTCCCACTAACTTTTTGGGCAGACTTAGTATGTGCGGGAACCAACTTTTTCTAATTAACTTTTTCACATCTTTCCATCTCCAAGAGAGTGTTTGAGAGAAAAATTTAAAGTATAAAAAGTTTATTTTTTAAAGTGTTAATTCTTTCAAGAAAATCCTTAAAACACTTTTGTTTACACCCAATGTTTGTTTATCCAAGTTCCTTTATATATATATACATTGCTTGGAGTTTTGGCACCGATTTTTCTCAACCACATTGAAGAGAAGTTTGGGTTTGCTTCTACATCCCATAAAGAAAAAGTTTATTTTGCAGCGGCATTCTCACATGGTGAAAGGCAGCATGTGTGGTTAACGGTGTACCTATTGTCTCATTGGTGGATTACAAGATTTCGGTGGAGCTCCGGGGTTGTCGACTAGGCGGAGGTGTTTACAAGAAGACGCGTTAAGGCTTGAAAGGGGTCGAGTCGAGGAAGTAAGTCATCTGTCTTGTAATTGTAAAACTATACTTAGTGGACTTAAGGCTAGGTCCGTCATTGTGGGTTTTTTCTCGTACATCGCGGCATAGTGATTCATTGTTTATTTTATCTTTTGCAAAACTCACCTAGAACGCATGCTTAGGTAAAAAGATAAAATTGGTTTAAAATCACTACTTGTTTAATTTGGTGCTAAATTAAATTTGGGTAATGTTTATGTTAATTTAATTCAAGTCATTTAATTTAATTTGATAAAATTTGGTTTGGCCTAATTTGGAAATATTGAAATATGACTTAGGCAAATTTCTAGGACTTGGGTTAAATTAATTGGTTTAAGTGAAATTTAAATTGTGTGTGCGTTTAATCTTATTTCACTTTGTTGGATTTTAATTTGAAAAGAAATTAAAATTTGTTGTTTAATTGAACCAGCAACGCTTCCGCATATCTATAAAATGAAATTACTCTTTTTGAAGCAAGAAGGTTTGAAAAATTGGGGGTCTATCATTTTTCAAAATAGATTATTCCCAATTTATTGTGATTTAATCATAAGGACCATTTTGGTCGTGAGAGTGTGAGGTTGTGGAATGCTCATAGACCTCTTTTAATCCTAGTTTATCATCTATTAGATTAAACTTGCTTAATTCAATTGTCTCTATATTACTATTCTCCTTAATTGTGCTTCAATTGAGTTCGTTAATTTTATCAAAAACTTAAATTATCTTTTCTTATATTTTCATCTAATGCTTAGTAACATTTATCTAAATGAATATCAACTTTGCTTCACATAAATCCCTACGAAAATCAACTTCGGTCTTATCGAATTTTTACAACACTCATGAACACTTGTGCTATGTAGTGTTTTAGGCTAGTCATGTTTTTGACACCATTGTCGGGGTATTATAAGTAACGTTTATATTATTTTAGTTCTTTTTCGATACACATTCTTGAATTTAATTTTTTGAGCTAATGTTGTTTTGAAGGTTAGGTACCTTGTTCAATGAGCAATGATACTTGCTGAATCAATCACTTTATTCAAATGAACAACCTTTAGTACAATCCTTTGATCCTCTTATGGAATATATTCGTAGTCCACCAGACGGTGTTGCTCCCTCATAATGAATGTTTGGTGACTACCTCCACTCAGAGTCGATCGCCTCTCCCGAGTGCATTATGCTTCCTTTTAATGCCGATAATTTTCATTTTAAGAATGGCATTATAAATTTGTTGCCTACCTATCACGAAGTGGAAAACGATAGCTCGTACTGGCACATACGTGATTTTGAAGAGGTGCGCAACACTTTTTCTGACCAAAATTATACACCCGAACTTGTTTGACTTAAGAGTTTCCCCTTAACTCTAAAGGATAAAGCAAAGGATTGTATCATTACTCTCTTTCCAAATTCTATTGGGTTTTGTCAAGAACTTCAATATCTCTTCCTAAAAGAGTTTTTCCCCATGAAAAAAACAAACTTTCTTATGAAGAAAATTCAAAATTTCCAAGAACTTAAGCATGAGACATTAGACAAGTGTTGGGAACGATTTAATTCCTTG
Source organism: Sambucus nigra (assembly GCA_949130495.1). Lineage (NCBI taxonomy): Eukaryota > Viridiplantae > Streptophyta > Magnoliopsida > Dipsacales > Adoxaceae > Sambucus > Sambucus nigra. Next base: position 534,443,181 of record OX422215.1, on the reverse strand, counting down.
AAGCGATCTTTCCCCACCATAATTTTGACTAAATCAAAAACTTTACTCGCCTAAAATATTGTACAACGCAAATGTACATTAATCACGAGTGCAGTAAAAACCTGGTAAGACCAGAGTCGATTTCCATAGGTATTTATGTGAAGTAAAGTTGATATTTTTTTAGCTATATGTTAAGAAGCATGAGATACAAATATAAGAAAAGATGATTTATACTTTTGAGAGAATTAACGAACTAAAGTGAGCCACAATTAAGGAGAAAACTTATCTAAAGGGAATTGAAAAAATGAGTTTAAATCTAATGGATGGAAAAGTATGATTAAAAGAGGTCTATGATCATTCCCCCACCTCGAGTTATCACAACTAAAATGGCCCTTACGATTAAATCACAATAAGTTGGAAATCATTTATTTCTTTCAACAATTAAGCATCAAAGACACCAACCTAACGATACGAAATAATCATTTATAAATTATCGGATACTTGTGTTGATGTTGGAGTAAAATCTAAAATAAAATCCTCATATGATAAGACAAGTTAATATACCAAGATAGTCCAATATCAAAATATAATACCAATAATTGAATTCAAACTAAAAACCAACGTAGAACTGCAATCATCCAAGGTGGGTTTACGATCCCAAACCAAATAAACTAGCTACTCATGATGATAATAATAATACAAACATTCAAAGTATGATTAACTAAAGTAGATAAAGACATTAAATGCTAGGATTAAAATGCAATAATTATACTAATGATCAAGAGAGTATTTAATTCTAATAAAGTACAACAAAACTAAGCTTAACAAACTTACAATGTGTAACAACCCAGCTTTTTGAGCGACTATTTTATACTATTTTGCCTGATGGGCTAATTTTATAAAATAGGGGATGTGGGAGTAAATATTATTTTCCGTGAGACTTAGGGATAATATTTACTATGTTTTGTCTATTTACCGTTATGAGAAGGTAAATAGCATTATATTATGATATTTTGCATCGTTATATGTAAAACGACGATTATGACCTATATATAAAATTGGGTAAAATTAATGAATTAAAATGAAATTGGAACATAAAAATAGTTCACACTTTCTCCGAATGCCAAAATAGGGGGTGCGATTGTTTTTAGAATAGTCGAGATAGTCGAATAAGTGCCACGTTGTATTTTTGGGTTTCGGGCACTTTTTACGCGTTATGGCTCTATTATGTGGTTATGAGTCATTTTAATGGTGTATTGGCAATTAAAAGTGGGGATTTATGTTTTAGAACCCTTATAAGTTCCCCCACCCCTTTTTCTTTCTTCATTTGTGTGAGAGAAGCCAAAGGAGAGGGAGAGAGAAGAGAGAGTTGGGAGAAATGGAGAGAAAGAGAGAAAATGGAAGATTTGGGCTGAATTCCGTCACTACCGGAGGTGATTCGAGACTACGAACCTCGAGGCAAGTTTCTTACTTGCTAGATATTGATTTAACGTGATAAATCTTCATGTGTAGTTAATTTTGGGAGGTTTAAACGATAAATGGGTTTTTGGTTGATTTTGGTGTTTAATCCTTAAATCTTGTAGATTGTGTGGTTTAAGGTTATTATATGGGTTTCTTTTGGTGTATAATTGTTGGGGTAATGTTGTTGGTGGAGGGGAATGAAGAAATTATAGGATTATGGGTTTCAGGGTTCGGTTTTGGCTTTGAAGAAGAAGGGTTTTTCGTGGATCTGATAGGCGCGGTCGACCGCGGTCCCAGGACCGGTCGACCGGTCATGCCAAAACTAGCTTACTGCTTTTGTTGGTAGACCAAACCTGAAAGGGCGGTCGACCGCGGTCCCTTGACCGGTCGACCGGTCCCCTATTTTTCACCTTTAGTTTTCCTTAGTTTTCTTTAGCCTCTTTATTTTAAGATAGGAACTTAGGAACCTTCCTTTGGGAAGTAATAGTGAGTCTTAGAGGGTTGTATTGGGTAGACTAATGTCCTAGGTTAAGAATGGATATTTGGGCTTACCCGAGGGCTAGTTGTATAGGTTAATGTCCGATTGATATAGGAGGTTAACCTAAAGATAAATTGAAGTTAAAATATTAATGTTGAGCTTTTGGGAGACACTCCATTATGGAGACTCACTTTTAGGGTTTATGAAATTATATGAACTCTTGGAGGTTAGTTTGAGGTTAGTGTCACTTTGGGTCTTAGGTCATTAATAAATACGACTTAATGAATAAAGAATGAATATTATAAAACATGGTACTCAATGAATAAGTACAAATGGATGATTTTTGGAAATGTAAAATATGATGTTTTCAAAAGAAAAAAGTAAAGTTTTTTTCATAAATGATTTTTTATGGATTACACACCTCCCTAAATCGCTATCATAAGGGAAGTTATGCGCGTTGTGGTGAAGCCCCCTGGCTGTTGAGCAGGGTGGATATATCCCTAGGCCATATGACCGGTTATTGTATATTTTTCTGCGCTGGATAGGTGATTTTGGGTGTGGTCATGACTATCCCGCAGGGGTATGGTCGCTTCCCGACATTTCGGTAGGTTCCCAGGTTGTCTTGTATAGATTGGCCCTGGAAGATGATAGCCATTTAGGGACGCGTCCAGTGGGGAAACCCAGAGGGACGGTCTTAGATTTATTAAAGCAATTCATGATAATAAAATTGGCTTTAATTACATTTCCTGGATGAAAGAAGGGAAATGGGATATGTGGTTTGGCTTCAGATAACATTTCCCGAAAGAAAGGAGGGAAATGAAAGCATATGGCATACAAAAATATTTTTATGATAATAAAAATGGCTTTTGATTACACTTCCTGGATGAAAGAAGGGAAGTGGGGTTTCAAGAAAACGGATAAAGCACTTTTTATGGTAATAAAACTTGCTTTAAATTATGTATTCTTGCTGGATGGAAGAAAGGAAATAAAATTGGTAAATAAGATTGACTTGGTAAACATTTGATAAATGTTGTACCATTTATGTATATTCCTAAAGAAATAAATTAGGAATTATGCCATTAGATGATGTATGGGTTTTATTTTATATTTTCTTTGTGTAGCTGTAGATGTGACCTCCTACACATATGCACACACATATACATTTATTGATTATTTCGTGCTAAGGATATAATGGATCTCGACGATCAGCCTTGCCTAAGTAGTAGTGTATCGGGGGGGGGGGTCTTTGTTTGGATTTCGCTTTGCGAGACACCCCACGCACGAATAGGGCATAGTGTTGAGAATGGGGAGAAGTTAGCCCTTAGTACTTAGGGTTAACTAGAACATCTCACGATATTGCGCTAGGTTGCTGCTAGATTCAGAGGTGAGAAATATTACTATTATCTGTGAGAGAATTACGCACTTAACTGTCATGCATTTTTAGTCACATGCCAATCATATCAAACCGGGCCCTGACCCGTATCTATATTTCTTTGTTTATGCATATACGTAAAGGTGCTCTACCGCATGGACACCCGTATTTACATTTCCATTCCAGTTGTCGTGGAGCTACATCATATTGCGGATGTTGTAGGTTATTGGTATTAGACGCTTCTTTCCATTGTACTTTAGTTAAGTTCAGTATATTTATTCGGGCGTGTTTTGCCTAAGGTATTGCACTCATTCATTATATTGTAAATATTGAATTGTAATACTCGATGTACTATTTGTATTGGTCTGTTCATCGACAACTTATTCGGTGATATTTATTATATTGTCATTCTTCATTCATCGATTTTTTTTATATCCACTGTTTTTACAAATGGGATTGTCTAAGTGTTTTTCTTTTCTTTTCAAAATTTTAAATTTGATAGTCCGTTTTCTAAAATGATTGGTGGTTATCTCATACTATTATTTTAGTCGACAGTGATGCTGAGAATGGACCATCTATGATTCCTGTGATTATTAGAGTATTGGGCTGACCACCTATTATTTTAGTAGGCGGGTTGTCACACAATGGATTAAATGAAGATATATAATGAACAAATTGTATTAAACCTAAGGAGATAGAAGCGAGTAAGTAATTATAAATGATCTTTCTTATAATATCAGATACATCTGAAACCCCCTGTGACTTTTGAGCCATTAAAATCTTTGTTAAATTAAAAATTAAAAAAAAAATTGGAATCTATTTAATTTTGGTATGTAAAAATGTTGGGTTATATATATAAAAATAAAGTTTCAAGTGAAATTTAAATCGGGATTGAAATTTGAAAATATAATTTTCTATATAAAAAAAATTGGTGGAGGATCTGGCCTAAGGAGGATAAAAGAATTTTTTACAGCACCATTGTCTCGCCATCAACTATGATATCAAAATTCTAGCCAATTCCGATGGCCAGATCGTCCGTAATGTTTTTTAGTGTTTGTGTTTGATTATGACACTTTATTTAAATACTTTATATAATGGACAGGTTTAGACTTTTTAAAACACTTTTAACCCTTTTGAAAAAGTAATAGCCTTCCAAATTATTATCGGCTCTCATCTACAAAATATAAACCCCATTAAACACAACTCTCAAACTTAGTTTTGAATATCTAAATCAAATTTTCTCAAGAACAACCACGAAGGTGTCTTTACTATTTTCGCGAGAGGAACACAAACGTGCAATCAAAATTGAAAGGTGACTTATTTACAGGAATGAATACTTCTATTATTCCCCTTTAGTATTATGCATTTTAAATGTTGCCTAAACACTAAAAATTATTATTTTCTTAAAATACATTAGAGATACTAATTAGAGAATGTGAAACTAAATTTGGGACTATTTTTATTCAAATATTAAATACGAATTAAGACTCAAAACCCTTTCATGCTTCGATTAGAGGAGGGGATTTCGTTAGAATATATGGGCGTTCACATCTTAAAATAAATCGTTTGAATTTTATAATTGGAATTTAACTCAAAAAAATCATGTTATTTATGTGTATCTTGTAGAATGGAAAATTATTATTGTATACTCTGAAATAGGCATGTGTATGGAAATTTTATAAGTTGTTGAAAATTAAAAGTGTTTAAACGGACATATATTGGTTAAATTGGAATCTTGGAATTTAATTGGATGAATTGTTTTTTTAGGTTGAAAATATGCTTTATGTGACTCTCTAATCGTAATAAAAATTTGACACTGACGGGACAACGGGATGGTTGGGATAGTTATTGATTTCACGTTATTTTTAGGTTGCTTACTAGGTATGAGACTAGTAAGTAGGCCTTAGTTGTTTGTAACACTTTCTAGGTATGGGACTAGTTAGTGTAGATTTTTATAAATGGGAAATTTTGGAGTGGGGTTGAATTTTTACGTCATTTCCGTTGGATCGTTAGCCTAGTTACGAGTCTAGGTAGTAGCTATTGGTAGATATTCTTTCTAGATGATGGGCTAGGATACACTTGTATTTTGGAGACCTCTAGGTATGGGACTAGGGGTGGTTTGAAAAATTTATGCTTAATAAAAGGGTGGTGCTAATAGAAAATAATGAGAACTTGAATGAATTTGCATCGCGAGTATGTGTAGGGCTGATAGAATACAAATCGACTGGATATAGAGATGTGGGTGTGTGTGGCGTCATGAGTATGTGTAGGGATGATCGAATACGGACGAACTAGTTATAGTGATGTCATGCATGGAACCTCACGAGTATGTACAGTGATAAGGAACTTGGGCAAACTGGTTATAGTGAGGGGATGTGTGTGGTTTAGAACATAAGCCAGCCAGGAGTATGTGCAGGACCCATAATAGGGCGAAATGGCTATACTGGTGTCATATAAATAAAATGAGTTGAATTAATTTAATTAAATAGTGAAAATTGAATAAGTAGCCTTAACGTAATTAGAAGTTGAAATATCATAATTAGATTTGAACATTAGGGTGGCTTAGTTATGTAGGTAGATAGTGGTAGTTTAATATTGTAGAAGCAATTGTTATGCAACACAAATAAATATGAGAGAAAGATTATCAAGAAGAGAACAAGGAATAGAAGATGCCAATCACGCAATAAATGATGTACGTGGTTCAGCCAAAATGTGCCTACGTCCACGGTGGTGCAGTCGATGTTATTTCTATATACTCCGGAGAGTGATTACAGAGAATACAACTTGTCCTTTTGCCCCGAACCTAGGTTTTAATATATACATGTGCATGTAGATGAGTGGGGGTGATGGGTTCCTCCACGTTTTCCATTTCTCCCATAATTTCCCTTCATGGGATCGTGGGGGGAGACTGGATTAATTATAAAAGATGAGGGGCCTGGACTTTGGGCCGCCAGGACTGAGCTACTCATCCAGGCCCATAGTTCTACATTTCGGGTACCCACAATTGCCCCTAAATTTGTTGGGCCATGTTCATGGGTCCAATAGATTTAAATGAGCAGCCATCATGGCTGATTTGTGATTCTTCAAAAACTGTGCAGTTGCTTTGGCGGCACCCGCTTCGCTATCTGTGCGCTATGATTAGAATTGAAGGCTTGTTGGGATAGCCACTTTTCCATCCATCGTTTCAGCCTTTCTAGTACTCTTCCTTCTTCTGAGAACTTTTGGTGCCTCGTACCATCTTCTCTGAATCCCCATTCCCATTGCTTCTTATTCGTCTTGAGCTCGTGCTTCTTCATCACTTGAACCGATCTTCTGTTTTGTAAGTTTCTCGTGACCTTTCTCTGCACTTTCTCTTTGGTTTGTAGAGTTTCTTTGAGTTTTTCAATGGCGAAGATTGGAAATAGGTCAATCTCTAAGTTCAGGAAGTTCTACAATATTCATGAGTGGGTAGATATTGAATGTTGTGCCTCCCCTCCTAGGAACGTTAGGGATATAGAGGATGCCCACTGGATCCATGTCTTGTTGCTTTCCCAGGGGGAACTTACTTTTCCCCCTAATGATATTTTTCTGCATTTTTTTGATTATTTCAGTATTGTTCCCGCACAGTGCTCGCCCAATGAGTGGAAGATAGTAAATGGCGTCCATAGAATAAACTAGTTGTATGGTACTAGGTTAGGACTTGTCGAGATCTGTTTCTGTTATTCCTTCCCTCGAACTAGCTCAGGTGTCTTATACCTCAAAGCTAGGAGTACTGATAGGGTATTGGTAGTAAACCTACCTGATTCCCATAAGGACTACTAGCATGAGGGTTTACTTGTCAGGAATTAGCAGTTCCCTCCCCAGTTTGATGGATCGAGGTCTGAGAGGTTCACTGTCCCTTTTTACGGGGAAGAATATATAGGTAGACATTGAACTGTTATTTCAACCTTTGCTGACTTGTGACTTTTCTAACCTCTCTTTACTTTTTCTTTTACAGCGAGGACAAAGAATTTGGAGCGTGCTCTCAGCGAGGTTCGTATCTCGAAGTTGGTGAAAGCTTGGAATATTAGGGGAGCCTCTAGGTGACGGTGAGCATCCCAGATCTGCTGCCTTTTTGCTCGAGTATAAGAACACAGGCTCCAGCTTCATAGCACGACCTGTGGACAGTGTTCCAGAGTTTGATTATTTTGGAGAGGTTACAGCTGAGCCTATCTAGTTGGACGAAGAGGAGAGCAGCTCTGAGAGTGAGCCTGCAGGTGCTGTGAGTGGTGTAGGAAGTTATGACAGTAGTAGTTCTTCTGGAGAGGATTTCGAAGCTCAAGACTCGTCGAGCACTACCAGTAGTTCAGGTGAAGATATGCCTCTAAGGAAGAACCTGATTAGAGACGATGATGATGAGGACCATGTGCTTCTTGCACAGAGTTCAAAGAAATAGAAGTCTTCTTCTAGGGCCATGGCTACTAGTTCTCGATCTTCCACTCAGGGTCAAGAGAGGAAGAGGGGAGAAGAAGAGCAGGTGAGAGAGAGGGAGAGAAAGAAGGAGGAGGAGAGGAAGAAGGTGGAGGAAAAGAAGAAGGTGGAGGAGAGGAAAAGGATGGAGAGGGAGAGAGAGTAAGAGAGGAGGAAGATGGAGTCGAGGACGAAGGCTGGGAAAGCCTTGGTCCCGATGTCAGCTTTGCCCGAGGGGGCCTCGGCTGCCATTTCCCCTCAGTTGGCTCTTGCACTGCTTGAGAGGGAAATTCTTCCTGCAGATCGCCAGAGGGCACTGGGGTCTGATCAATTAGCCCTCCAAGCTAGCCAGAGACTGGCCTTAGTAAGGTTCTTTCCCTTTTCAATTCCTTAACAAGTTTAAATTATTTCTCCTTCTTAATTCCTTTCTTATTTTTGGCAATTTGTGATGGACTTTGCTGTGCTCTACCGCTCTCGTGATGAGTTGGTGAGGATAAATGGCTAGCTGGAGCAGCAGAAGTCCGCTCTGGAAGTCAGGGGTTCTCGGCTGGAGGCTGACCTGAAGGCTGCTGATGCCGTCTGAGCTTCCTCTGAACTGGCACTTATCAATTCTAACCGAGAGAGGGACGCAGCGGTCAAGGAGCTGAGGGAGTTGAGGCAGGCCTATGACCTAGTTTGCTCGAGCAAGATGGGTGTGGTGGAGGAGAACAAGGCCCTGACTGAGAAGCTGAAGGAGAAGGAGTCCATGGTAGCCACCATCAAGGAGGATTCATACAACTCCGGATGGGCTGCGGCTTATGAAGACGCCGAAGTTCAAATAGGCTATATCAACCGTTTGAACTTCAAGAAGGGCTGGAACAAGGCCCTCCTAGCTGCTGGTGTTAATCCTGAGTCTCCATTGTTCGACGAACACGACCCGGGTCCAAGGCCAATTATGGACGAAGAAGCCCCTGCCCCAGCCATCGAGGGTGTTGATCTTACTCCTCAGACAACTCCTGCCGATGCTGGTCCTGCCCAAGCGAACGAGGGTATCTCTGTAGAGGGGGATGGCTCTGCTGCTGCTGAGAAGGGGAAGTAGCCAGCCACCCCTGGGCAGCCTGAGGTTGCTAGTTAATCCCTCCTTAGGATTTCTTTTGTACTTTTGTTTGTAATTTTCCGTTTCTTGCTCGATGTACTTTGACCTTCAAAAATGAAATAAAGAGGCTTCTTTTTCCAATGTATTGATTGATTTCTCTTTCCTTTGCACTTTTATGTCTTGTAGTTGACTGATGTAGAAGACTATATTCCTGCCACATCTCAATTAGGCAGGACCCTAGGTCCTAATGCCAGTCCTCAGGTTCGCCGGGCCTTTGTTAGGCTTTGAAAGTTTATTAGGTCAAGGAACCAAAAATATAAGGATCAGTCCGAGATGGTGGCCAAGCTGAAGGACAGGCTCCAGGAGATGGGTGACATTGGTGCTTCTGTACAAGATGAAGTCAATGTTCTGAGAGCGAGATTGCTGGAGGCCACGGAGATAAATCAAGTTGGGGAATTCCTACAGCAGGAAAATGAAAATCTGAGGAGGGAAGTCCTGCAACTTAGAGAGCATGCGCCGAGCACTGCTTCAACGATTCTGCAAGGCTCCTCATCTTCGCGAGCTGGACATACTCCTCCTATGCCGCGAGGTTCCACTCGCCCTCCCCTCCCGCGAGTTGGTAGGAGCACCAGGGGAAGGAACAGGGAAGTAGAAGAACAGAGGGATAAGGAGATGGAATAGCTTCGTGATGATGTCCGCCGAGCATATGTAACTGCTACTGGGCTTCAAAGGGACGTTACTCGATTGCGGCATTTATTCAAGAAGGGTCATCGACAAGCATGGGCTGACGGTTATGACCAAGGCTAGTTAGATGCTCCCACAAGATTATCCGAGTTTGAAGAACTATCTTTTATCAGAGGGTGGTTGAGTGCCTTGAAAGAACTCCAGGTCCCGAGGAACTCAGTTTTGTGGTATCGTCACGAGATGTCCTCCTCTACTCTGATGCCCAATCCATTCAGGAGGGATGATAGATGGATCCCTATTGATGCCATTCCTCGGTAACTGTTAGAGTCGGACGTAGATCAGGTTGTGGAAGAGCTGGTCCCTGCTCCTGATGATGGGCGAAGAGCTAGAGTGGCAGAATATCTCGTTCGGAGGCTTCCACCTTCTTGAATTTTTTGCAAGTCGTTTTTCTTTTGATAATGTAAACGCTTTGGGCGAGCTTTACCGACTAAATGTGTATTATCGTTGTTGTAAATATAACAAGTTGTTATTCTTTTGTCTTTTTTGATAATGTAAATGCTTTGGGCGAGCTTCGCCGACTAAACATGTATTATCACTATTGTAAATATAAGAGATTAATGAAAAGTTTGTGTTTTGGGCAGCTTTGCCGACTAAATGTGTTCATTCAATCTTTTTATATTCTTGCTGCTTCATAATTCTTTTTTTTTTGCCATGCAAGTGTCCCCCCAGTCCAGTATAATACCAAAATACCATTGTGCCCCATTTTACCTTTTAGGTTGTGTCGCCACACTCCCTTAGGCCTAAGTAGGGCAATTGGCGAGGACACACCTGGTATTGGATGTCTTCATCCGGTCAGGATTTTGCTCAACCAAAGTAGGTTTGATGGCCAGTATGAAATCTGGTCGCATTGCCTAAGAATCCTCTGTAGGGTTTATATATTGCCTGGGGCAATGTTAAGAGGTCGCTCGTGTTTCATGACGATGACCTGAGGAGGGGTATCCCCCTGCTATATCGACCATCATGCCTGTGATTTGGAAAAAGATGTGTGATAAAATGCAGCTACTGATTTCATTAGTAATAAGGGGAATGAACTGTTCCTTTCATATAACAAATACAAGAAAAAGATTCAACAATAGAATTCCTTGAGAATCTAAAAATAGAATTTCTTGAGATTGGCTGCATTCCATGCTCGTGGTATCTCTCTGCCCTCCATTGTTTCCAAATGATATGCACCTTGCAGGTCGTCCCTAGTTACTTTAAATGGTCCTTCCCAGTTTGGGCCTAGCTTGCCATCTGATGACCTTATTGTGCTGTCCAGGACCTTCCTTAGAACATAATCTCCAACTTGGAATCTTCTTGGGTTAACCCTTTTGTGGTAATGCCTTGCGAGATGTTGTTGATAGTTCGCAAGCTTCACCAGGGCTAGTTCTCTACGCTCGTCGGCGAGGTCGAGTTCAGCGAGCAACGCTCCATCATTCTGGCTTTGGTCGATAAGGTTGGACCTCATTGTAGTCAAGCCCGCTTCTAGTGGAATGACTGCTTCCATGCCATATGTTAATAAAAATGGGGTTTCTCCTGTTGCTCGCTGAGGAGTTGTTCGGTATGCCCACAGAACATGGGGCAGCTCAGTTGCCCATGCCCCCTTGGCTCACTCCAGTCGCTTCTTCAATCCATTGATCACAGTTTTGTTGGAAGCTTCTGCTTGCCCATTGCTCTATGGGTAGTCCACCGAACTAAAGTTGTACCTGATCCCGTGCTTGTTACAGAAGTCCTGAAAGGGGCCACTCTCGAATTGTGTCCCATTATCAGTGATGATGGCTCTGGGGATTCCGAATCGGGTGATTATACTCCTCCATATGAATCTTATCATGTCAGCGTCTCGGATGTTTGCCAATGGTTCTGCCTCGATCCATTTGGTGAAGTAGTCAGTTGCAACCAACAGGTATTTACGATTGCCGGTAGCAGTGGGTAGTGGTCCTACGATGTCCATCCCCCATTGGGCGAAGGGCCACGGGCTGGTCAGGGATTTTAGGTCGCTGACTGGTTGGTGGATCATTGGAGCATGAATCTGGCATTTGGGGAATTTGCGGACATATACTGCGGAGTCCTTTTGCATATTTGGCCACCAATAGCCTTCCTTCATTGCTCGAAAGGCTAGAGACCTTCCTCCGACATGACTTCCACATATTCCTTCGTGAAACTCGCGCAGCACCTGCTCGACATCGCCTGGGTGGACACATCTAAGGTAGGGACCGGAGAAGGACTTCTTATACAAGTCTCCTCCTGTGGATAAGTGAAAGCGAGCAGCTTTGACTCTTATCTGGTGGGCGATTTTCTTATTCTCGGGGAGCGTGCCCTCCTTTAGATAGTCTCTTAAGGGGTCCATTTTGTTGGGGGCTGATCCCACCTGGAGTATTTGTTCCACGTTTGGCAGCTTGCTGTTGTGGTTAATGCTTGGACAAATGAGGAAATCGATGAGAATGACCCATTTAAGACTAGAATCAATTGCCGAGCTTAGGGTTGCGAAGGCGTCGGCATGACTGTTTTTCCCTCTGGGAAACTGCTGGATGTTGATCTCCTCAAATCTCGTCATTAGTTTCCTCACCAGGGCGAGGTATGCTTCCATCCTTTCATCCTTCGCGTTGTAATCTCCACTTATCTGGTTGGAGACTAGTTGAGAATCGCCGAACACCTGTAAATGTTTTTCTCCCAGAATTTGCGCCTTTTGGAGACCGGCTATTAGAGCTTCGTACTCTGCTTCATTGTTGGAGGCTACAAATCCAAGCCTGATCCCTTGCTCAAGGATGGTGTTTTCTGGGGCGATGAGGACGATTCCTACGCCTGCCCCCTTTGAGTTGGAGGCTCCATCAACGAATAGTTTCCAGGTTTCCACTGTTGCTAGGTTCTCTTCTTGCTTTGTTGGTTGAGGTTGGCCGGGGAGTTCTTCGCTAGTGAATTCGGTTATGAAATCAACGAGGATCTGACCCTTGATAGCGGTCCTTGGTTAAAATTAGATGTCGAACCGGCCGAGCTCGACTGACCACTTAGACAATCTGCCCGACAAATCCGCTTTCTTCAGGATCGCCTTAAGGGGGTGAGAAGTAAGGACGATGATAGTATGAGCTTCAAAATAATGCTTCAGTTTCCTTGAGGCTATCACTAATGCAAAGGCGAGATTCTCTAATGGCAGGTACCTTTGCTCGGCGTCTAATAAGGTCTTGCTCGCGTAGTAAACGGGGTGCTGGATTCCTTCGACCTCGCATATTAACACCGAGCTGGCAGTGTGACTGGATACCGAGAGGTATAGGTATAAAGAATCCATTGGTTGTGGTATGACAAGCAGCGGTGGAGAGCTTAAGTAAGACTTGAGCTCGTCCAATGCTCGCGAGCAGTCCGGGCTTCATTCTATTGGTATATTCCCTTTGAGAAGCCGGAAAAAAGGCTTGCACTTCTCGGAGGATTTGGAGATGAAGCGATTTAAGGTAGCGAGCATTCCAGTGAGCTTCTGCACGTTCTGGACTGTTCGAGGTGGTTGTACCCTATTGATTGCATTGATCTGGTCCAAATTAGCTTCTATGCCTCTCTTGCTGACTAAGTATCCAAGAAAGTTTCCTGACTGGACACCGAAGGAACACTTGCTCGCATTAAGCTTCATTCGGTATTTCCTGAGGATTTCGAAGGTCTTTGACAGGTCTGAGAGGTGATTTTCCTTCTTCTTGATCTTAACGAGCATATGATCGATGTAGACCTCCATTGTATCTCCCATTTGATCCTTGAACATTTTTGTGACCAGCCGCTGGTAGGTTGCCCCTGCATTCTTGAGCCCAAATGGCATGACTTTGTAGAAATACAACCCAACCATCGTGATGAAGGATGTTTTGTCTTGGTCTGGGGCATACAAGGGGATCTGGTGATACCCTGAGTATGCATCCAGGAAACTCATTCGCTCATGAGCTGCAGTGGCATCTACTAGTTGGTCTATCTTTGGGAGGGGAAAACAATCCTTTGGGCACGCTCTATTGAGGTCATTGAAGTCAATGAAAACTCTCCACTTCCCGTTGTTCTTCGGAACCACTACTGGGTTGGACAACCACTTGGGGAATTGTACTTCCCGTATGGATCCTGCATTCAGCAGTTTTTTGACCTCCTTTTCGACCGCTTTAGCCTTCTCAGGTGCAGCTCTTCGTGCTTTCTGCGTGACTGGCTTGAACATGGGGTCGACGTGCAACTGATGACAGACCATACCAGGATCAATGCCAGGAAGCTCGTATGGTTCCCATGCGAAGACATCTACGTTGTGTCTCAGCAAGGTCGTCAACTCCTTCTGTTCTCGATCGGTGAGAGATGCTCCAATCAGGAATACTCTGCTACTGTTACCAACTTCGGCTATAACTTCTTCCAGGTCCTCGATGACATGCTCGTAGGGGAGGAGCCTGGTCTCCTCCACTCCTGGTCTTCCATACTTTAGTTGCTATTTAGAAGGTATCATACCCTCTTCAACTTTCTCGCTGGGTTGACCAACCTTCTTCTCTGGCTTTGGTCAGATGGCTGCTATGAAGCACTTCCTTGCCATTGCTTGGTTGTCGTGGATCTCCATTACTCCTCGCTCGGTTACATACTTGAGCTTCTGATGGTAGGTCAAGGAGACCGCCTTCATTGTATGAAGCCATCCTCTGCCGAGGATGGCCTGGTACGGCGATTCGATGTCAACTACCAAAAACTCAATCATTTTGGAGACGTTCCTAGCATGAACTGGCAGCACTATCTTGCCTAGAGGCATGGTCATTTTCCCGACGAATCCGACCAAAGGAATAATAGCTTTCTTTAGGTCGGAAATGCTCAACTTCAATTTTCTGAACAGGTCGAGGTACATTACTTCGGATGAGCTTCCTTGATCGACGAGCAGCTTGTCGATGTCAAAGTTGGATATCCTAAGGGTAATGACAAGAGCATCATGATGTGGGGTCTTTACTCCCATCAAATCTTCATCCATGAAAACAATATGCTTGTTATAGTTGACGTCCTCTGCTTGTCGACGTTTTCCCGACTGTGATTTTGCTGGATCGATTTGAAAGGCCTGCATTACCGCTGTAAGTTTTTTCATCTCCATCCGAGCTGAGTTCCCTTGTATCTGTTTGACGTCAGATACTCCGTGAATTATGGCGAACTCGTGTCCAGCATCATCCTCCAGCACATTATCGGGTCTCATCTCTCTGTTGGCAGTCACTTTCTCTGCCCTTTTCTCCACAAAGTCGTTCAGATGCCCGGACTGGGCCAACTCTTCGAGGTGAGACTTAAGAGCTTTGCAGTGCTAGGTCTTGTGCCCTCCCTCTTTGTGAAAAGCGCACCTCAACGCATTGTTTCTCTTCGAGGCATCTCCCCCCATCTTCTTGGGCCACTTGATGAATGGCTCATCCTTGATCTTCGCGAGAACCTTGTAAATTGGTTCTTTGAAGACGGTGTTGACCGCCTGGAATGCTTTCGATGCGTCCTGGTTCCCTCCATTTTTGGAGCCATTTTTGCCCCCGTTCTTTCCTCCTTTCCTCTGGTTCTCAGCTTTCTCACCTACCTTGGTAGTGAGCTTAGCTCGACCGTTTTCTCCTGTATTAGAGCGGGTGACATCTTCCACATTTGCGTATTTCTCGATTCGGGCCATAAGGTCGTCAATGGTCATAGCTTCCTTCTTTGTCAGGGATTGGTAGAGGAAGGAGTAATTAGGGAGCCCAATTTTGAAAGAGGCCACGGCCACCTCCTCCGCGCAGTCTTCGATCTCATTGAATAACTCCCAGTACCTCTTCGTGTATTCTTGGAGGGTTTCCTGAGGCGTTTTCTTCATTGTCAGTAGAGCATCCATCCTTTTGGGATGGGAGCTACTGGTAATGAATCGGGCAGTAAAGAGTTCGACTAGGGATTTGAAATTCTTAATCAATCAGCGGGGGAGCCTTTCGAACCACTTCTGTGCTACATCATGAAGGCTCGAGGGGAAAATACGGCACATCAGGGCATCACGGTGACTCCAGAGGGTCATTGCCTGTCGGTATTGCCTGACGTGATCGATGGGATCAGTCTTTCCATCGTAAACCTTGAACCTTGGAATGGAAAATTTCTTGGGAGCTTCCTCCTCTTCGATTTCTCTCATAAAAGGTGACTTCATCTGGGTTTTGAGAGCTCACCTCGCGAGTTCTCTAGTTGAACTTGTCCCGTGGTGAGCGGGATGCTGGTCCATCTCCCTGCGAAGGTGTTCGCGGAGGTCGTCGTTTGACTCGCCTCCTTCGCCCCTTTGAGATTCTCGCCTAGGGCTCCTTCCTCGGCTGCGAAACTTGTCGCCTGAGGGCTAGGAGTACGATGTGGGCGTCTCCGGTTATCAGGACGAAGCTCCCTTTCTAGTCTTTTCAGTCTTCTTTTCAAATGAGCATTCTCAGCCTCGTACCTGCGAGAAGATTCTCTCTACTCGTGGAGCCTTGCCTCGTACGCATCAATCAACCTGCATATCTACGTGGACCTCGCTGGTCCCTGACTTTCTTCTGAGGCTGGTCTTTTCAGGCGAGCTCTCTGATCTGAATGCCGGACTTCAGACCTAATCGTGTGAGGAGCAGGTGACTCTTGAATATCTCCTGCTTGGGGGGCATTGCTGCTGTGACCAGACATCTTAAACTCCTTTCTTGATGTGGGATATTCTCAGGGAAAGATGAACGCTTCCCACAGACGGCGCCAATTGTAGAAGCAATTGTTATGCAACACAAATAAATATGAGAGAAATATTATCAAGAAGAGAACAAGGAATAGAAGATGCCAATCACACAACAAATGATGTACGTGGTTCAACTAAAATGTGCCTACGTCCACGGTGGTGCAGTCGATGTTATTTCTATATACTCCGGAGAGTGATTACAGAGAATACAACTTGTCCTTTTGCCCCGTACCTAGGGTTTAATATATACATGTACATGTAGATGAGTGGGGGTGATGGGTTCCTCCACGTTTTCCATTTCTCACATAATTTCCCTTCATGGGATCGTGGGGGGAGACTGGATTAATTATAAAAGATGAGGGACCTGGACTTTGGGCCGCCAGGACTGGGCTACTCGTCGAGGCCCATAGTTCTACATTTCGGGTACCCACAAATATTTTCACGAATTGTTAATATATATCGTTTAAATTAAAATACTCTATTGTGATATTTATCATCTATAATGCTATTATCTGGGTTTAGGACCCTAATTGAGAGGAGTAGTTAGTATTCATGCAGTGGGCTCTGACCCATTGCGTTGGCTAACATTTCAGGTATAATTGCGGGACTAGCTGCATAGGATGTATTATAGATCTTTGGAGTTCAGATGGGGATTTATTTTATCTTCTTTAGCATTTTAGATTTACTTTCCATTCCGTCGTTTTATTTTGAGATGGTTATTTATGGATTTTTGGTGGGCCATTCGGTTTCAGAATTGTTTATGGATTTCAGTTAGAGATTTGTAGTGGGATTATTCATTGGCTATTATTTCATAAAATTTGAGTTGGATTTATTTTAGAGATAGTATGATAATGGAGTTTAATATTTCATGAATGGTTATATTTGTTGGAAATATGAGGATATCTCGTGGAAAATTTTTAAATGTCTCATATATCTTTCACATGATGAGAATGGTATTTAATTTAGTAACGTTCGGCGTATTTTGGTGGCGGTTGACGGCAGAATGCACGGGGTGTTACAATATCTAACTGAAATCTCGTGGGATCCATCGATCGATGAGGGATCCATCGATCGATGACCATGAAATTAACCACCTATATTCCATCACTTTGTAAAACTAATAAGGATCGATGGGGTATAATCGATCGATGCCATATTTTTAGAAATTCTTCCAAAAGGTTTCAGGGAATAAGGAGCATCGGTCGAACGACAACATCTCGTTCATTTGGAACCAAAATTATGCACGGTCTAAGACCACGGGAATCTAAACTCAATGAACTATGCTTCCATGAAATTCCACCAACAGGGACCTAAAGTCTGAATATACAAAAATGCCCCTGAAGTTGCATCTAACGATGAAACTTTTTCGCTAATCATTCCCACACACATAAAAACCCAAATAAACATTACACTACACACACACACACACACACACACACACACACACACATATATATATATATATATATATATATATATATATATATATATAGAGAGAGAGAGAGAGAGGGAGAGAGGTTATATAGTATACGAGTATAAATATGGAGGGAACCAAGAGTGGGAATGCTAGAATGCATAAATAAAGGGGGATTTCATGCAATATTCAACACTAATCACACCCTCTAGCTTAAACATTTCTAGTCCCTAATGAGGAACCTGCAATAGTACTAACCCAACAGAGAGAGAAATTAATAAATATTTGTACAAAGGAATAATGCCACTTTCGCGGGTGCACAATTACATTAATCAAATGCAACAAGTCATTCAATTCCTAGGTTACACTAACGGATGAGTGATGTCTCGTGAGGGTTTTTACGGATGAAGCCCACAAACATCAAATTTTGTCACAACTTTACACACTTAAAGCGAATACAAAGTCAACAACAATTCAAATTTCAAAAAATTATTAGCAAAACATTAGTAGAATAACCTCATTACAATTGAAACTTTAAAATGCTTATGATGAGCGAGCATAAGTGAATGATTTGATTTGAAAAAATTATTATAACCCGAATAAATAATAAAACATAACATGATATCAAACCTCTCAGTGATTACACTCAACAAATAAAAACACTCTGAATGGGGTGTAACACACTCAAGACATCCGAGCGTAATGAGTATATGTAAAAGGAAGCAAGGCCATGAATATGTCATCAATGAAGAATGATATACATAAAATAAAACATGTAATCTCTATGAATGCATATCGCACATTATATAAAGTGAAATGCACTTTAACAAATTATTGCACTCATTATGACTTTTGAATCACATGATCCCTAAGATCATATATGAATTTATATGGTTGTAAGATAGGCTATGATGGGTTTAGGGAAATAAGTGGATATTTATGGATTCAAAGGCTTTAGAGAGTCACTTGGGGTAATGTAACGTGTGTGCAATAAAAAATGGAAAACAACTTCCAAAAACATAACTATACAACTAGAGTATGACCTATTATTTATACAAATAAGCACTTCGAATTCACTTATTTTTTTAAATCCCTTATTTATCCTTTCTTTTCTTTTGAAGTCAAATGAATGCACAAAGACAAACACACAACACGAACATAATAACATACAAATTAAGCTCCCAAACTAAAGGTGAGAAAGGTATATAATGGGTTAAAACTCCAATGTGGAGTTAGTTATGGGATTAGGATGATAAAGTGAAGGTCTACATCTAGAATCAATAGGGATAACTAGGGAAATAAATAGGGTGAATTCAAAGTCAATATGGGTTAGTTAACAAATAGAGCTTGGAGAGCTTGTGATCCTTTCCTAAATCTCACGTGATTATAGACTCGAAATAATTTTTAAAATCATGCTCAAGTAACAATTTCATATGAATTCAATGAATAAATAATCTAAAGAATCATGAGATTACCGACATCTTTAACATTTTCAAGGGGAGAGTACTTGTATAAACACTCAAAATTGAAGGAACGGGAAAATTTTTCTCGATAAAAGTGTATACAATGCAACATAAGATTAATCAAGTTATAAAAAATTTAAATCGAATCATTAAAATAAAAGTATGCACATGTGCTCTTGGGTTCGAAATTTAAATTCATAAAGTTATTCTTAATATCAATGATTAAAGGACTAAAGTCTAATAACTTTGAAAATATAGAAATGCATCATTGTAAAGGAAATTGGATAGGGCATTAATTTATTAATCATTGAAAATAAGGGCAGGAGGCCTAAGAGAGAGAAAAGAATGAAATATACATATTTTTGAAATTTTTTTAATTAGATAAATATACACATGGCTCATAATTAAAAAAAATAAGATGATAAATCATATACATAGATTTATGTGGGTAACTTTCGGTCCACTCCAATCCTAAATAAAACCCTATATTCCGCTACACCTCCAAACTAGTTTGAAAGTTTAACAACACTTATTGGTTAGTGATCTCCCAACACATGAATATTTTTGTTCATGACTGAGAATGCGAGGAATCTATGGATTGATTTATATATTAGTTCAAAACTCCAATATTCAAATTTCAGAAAATTTTAACTTGAAGTAATTTAATGTTCATACAGTGTTATAGTCCAAATTAAATATAGTAAACCAAGCAGATAAACAAGCGAAAAAGTATGAAAAATCCCTTTTGGGCGAAACCTCTATTTCAACACTGTATAAGAAGTGACAGACATAATATGACTCACAAACTACTTAGCTATTTGAATATAACGCGTAGTTATTCAAATATTCTACAGTAACAACATAATCCAGCATCTCTTGCAAGAAGTAGTCTTCCCTCGGTATTTACCGTTCGCCTTCGTCTTCAGTTGTAGAGCCTATGCTCCACAATTATCCAGTAGATATGAACTATACAAGTGTTCTTGAACATAAAAGTGCTCTTCTTGATTTGATAAAGTGATCTCTAAATTTTCTAGGGGTTTGGAAGAAAATTGTTAGAGTTTGATCACAAAAGGAACTCTAAAAGGGTGTGGAAAAGTGTTTTAAAAAGTTCTTTAAGACTTTAATCTCGCTTCTCTATTTTAAGGAACTTGGTTTTAAAGGATAAACATTAGAGATTTGGACCAAATTTAATTAAAAAAATAAAATCTCGCACGCTCGTTTGAATGACCAGGTACCTTATTCGAACGACGTACCCCTTTTAGTTCGACAAGCTTCCAATGACAGCTTGACGTAAAATCATCTCGTTCGATCGCGAGAACCATCATTATAATGAAATACCCTATCTCGTTTGAATGAATTTGAATGAGACTTCCAATGACATTCTAGAACTGACCAAAAAACATCGTCCCAAATTTCGTTCGAGCGTTGGAAATCTCGTCCTAACGACATAGCATAACTCGTTCGGATGACAAGCAAAACTCGATCTAATGATTCGTCAAAATTTTCTTTAACAACATTCAAAATCATTTTGAAATGAAAACTCTTAAAAAGATGTAATCCCCTAGAAAATTAAAGGCTTTACCAAACTCCCATAACTCTACTGAATATTGTTGAGACGAACAATTCTTCAATATTTCAAAAGTCTCCAACTTTATCTTCGAGTACATAGAATAAAACATGATGGTGCAGTGTATGTATAATGGAATAATCCAAAATAAAAAATAAACTGAGCAATTATAAAACTTGCTCTTACAAATCTCCCCCTTTGGTTATTTCAATACAAAATACAAACAGAATCCAATGGAGCCCTACGAATATTACAATTAATGCCGTACCAAATCAAGAAAAAGAAATGCATAAATATATAAGTCTTCAACTGAAAAGTTTTCATCTTGTGTGGTCTATGAAATCATCATCAAGGCGTAATAACCAACACACATGAGATAAAAGAAATCTCGTGACGTGTACGAGTTTTAAAAGATAAATAAAACTCCCACTCAAACTGTTCTCCCCTTTTTTGTCCGTAATAGACAAAGGAAGAGAATCTAAACATAAACATGAATAATAAGCATCACATGAAGAAGTAAAGATATCATCATAAATATAATCATTTAAGTGCATGTGATGAATACCGAAAGGAATGATTTGTTCTCCTCCCGTCAAGCCACTATTTTTAAAGTTTTTAAAAAAAAATTAGTATAAAGCATAAAAAAAATATATATATATAGGTACAAAACACACAGTCGCCATGGAATAACACTAAAATTTATGAATCGTGAAAGCGTAATGTAATTGTGTGAACATCTTCCATATGGAAATCAATATAAACATCCATGAATAAGTGCCCGATGTCAGGAGATACTTCTAAAGAAAGAACTCAATTTCAAAATTTGGTGTAAAAATGTTGAACTTAAATGAAATTGACTTGACTTATGCAATACGCCATGAATTTTGATGATTCTCAAAATAATAACGCCAAACTATTTAATGCTTTTCAAGAAAGTTCGTTGTGCAAACTAATTGATCTTTTACTTTATAACTCCCTCAAAATTTCTCATATATAAGAATTAACTCTCATATATTTTTGAAGAAATCATAATGCTCATATGTAGTGAAACATCAATGAATAAAAACAAAATGACCTTGGAACTCCTTTTTTGTTGTCATTAATCTTTTTAGGCTCATTTTGAAAATGATGGCCTTTAATGCAAAGAGAATTTTGCTCTTTCGTAGCCCTTTCCATTTATTAAAATTTATCAATATTTTTTGGGTAATGGTTCTTACAAGCACAATTTATCTTGTTTTACATTTGGTTCGTTGTTAAGCAAGATTGAGATGAGGACATCCTATTTGACACATGAGAAGTAAGTACAATGTTCAAAAAGTCCATGCACGTGTGTAATAAAGGTGACAAAGTGTCTAACATGTAGAAAGTAATCATAAATGAACAACGTAATGATATCCACACATAATTAAGCACACCAACGAAACAAAGTCATGTCTCAAAGCAGTATGAAAAAGTCACGTGAATGAATGGAATGTAGGGGTGATTAGAATATCTTAATTGTTCATCCATATGCAGTAAAAATAAAAAATACAAAAGAAAAATTATCTTTTTCCAAAATTTACCAAAACAAAATCTTTTTCAATTTTTCAAACTTTTTCTTAAAACCAAAAATCTTTTTGAATTTTTTTTCAAAAATTTTCATAAAAACAAAACTCTTTTAGAAAATTTTCAAAATATATCAAAAAGAAAAACATATCAATAGAATGATAATACAATCTAAAAATAGGGATATAAGATATGAACATGATATATACCCTACACTAGGTAAAGTATCCAAAGACTTCCTAAGATCCTCAAATATAAGTGCATCTATAGGTTTTGTGAAAATATCAGCTAATTGAAATTTGGTGCATGCAAAGCTCAAGGACAAGACCTTCTCATCTACGAGATCACGGATAAGATGCTCACGTATCCTAATGTGCTTTGCATGAGAATGTTGGACCAAATTACGGGATATATGGATCACACTCGTATTATCACAAGAAATAGTCATGGTGCCTTGGTAAATCCCATAATCTTCCAACATTTACCTCAGAGTCTCTTGACTCTTTTAATTCCTTCTCTAAAGATAAAACTCTAAGTGCTAAACCTTTATTTTGTTTCTTCATTTTAAAGGACTTAGCGTAAAGCTCGACGTAAGCATGTTGAATGAAACTCTTGCTCTCACTAAAAATGTTATCTCCCTCACTCTCTCTGGAATGAACAGATTCACTATCGAGGTAATCATGTTTAGAAGCTTTATCATCGGTGTGAGGTGAACAAGATTTATAAACATGATTATCCATGAACGCGGTGAAGTTACGTCAATGCACTGACTCGTCCCTGGAATCCACCAACTCGACATCACGCGTGGCATTGAAGGAAGCTTTGCCTTTGCCTTGTCTTTTTAATCTCGTAGGACACTCATTAGCTTTGTGAGTCTTACCATCACACTCATAACATCTCTCTGTATCTTTATTAGGGTAATCTATTCTTTCTTTTTCAAAATTTTTCTTGCCCAATTTATATTTTTGGTCTTTCTTAAAACTCTTATAAGTATTTTTTTTCTAAGTTCAAAAATCTTTTTGAATTTTTTTGCAAAAGTGGCTAAATCATCCAAATCAAAATCATACTCAGAATCAGATAACACTTCCTCTTTCTTTTTAGATTGAATTTTTAATGCAATTCCTTTTTCCTTAGGTTTAATAGTTTTGGGAAACATGTCGATATCATACATTTGAAGATCTCCTATAAGTTACTCTAACCTAACTTATCTAATATACCTAATGAATTAAGCACGATAATTATAGGAATAAAATCCCCCGAAAGTGATCTCAAAATATTTTTAACTACAGGCATTTCAGGAATTTTCTCACCTAAAGTAAAACTAGAGTTTACGATATCAGAAAATCGTGCATAAATTAATCAAACGACTCAAACTCTAGCATGGTAATTGTGGGTACCTCAAATAGTTATTTCGGCCTAGATAAGTAGCCCAATTAAACCTGACCCAAAGTCTAGAGGCCTCGTGCTTTAACTGATTCAGTTATGACCCATTCAATTCCTAAAATCTCTCAAGAGATATTCTAGGGATTATGGGCTAACATGGAGGAGTCCCACACCCTCACTCTCCGAAAAAGACATGTATAAATAAAAATCTCAGCCCGGGGCAAAGGGCATGAAATTGTAAACGCTCCCCTAGAGTAAAGGGAAATAAAATACAGAAAGCACCATCGTGGGCTTAGGCCTTCTTGTCAAACCACGTATATCTTGTATTATGTGTGATTGTAGTTATTTTAAGTTCTTTATTTATTCTGGTGATGTCCTTTTCTTATTATTTTGTGTTGAGATTAATTGTCACCACAATTGGCACCGGCTGTGGGAAATGTTTATTTTCCTTTAAGAAAGCCTTCACTAATAAGAACTTGGAATGTCTGGTTAGAGCAACGATGCCCCTCAAGCAGGGAATATTCAAGAGCAACCTGCTCCTCGCAGGGGCAGATCTGAAGTTCGACGCTCAAATCCTAGGGCTCACCCAGAACGACAAGCTTCGGAGGAAAGTCAGGGACCAACCAGGTCCACACAGGTCTCGAGGATAATCGATGCCTATGAGGCTAGTCTCTAAGAGCAAGAGGAATCCACTCACAAGCAAGAAGATGAGAACGCTTGTCTCAAGAGAAGACTGGAAAAAATGGAGAGAGAACTCCATCGTAGCATAAGGCAACGTCATTATCGCACTCCTAGCCCTCGGGCGAGCAAATATCACAGTCGAGGAAGGAGCCCTAGATGTGGATCTCAAAGATTTAAGTAACACAGGTCAGATGATGACTTGCCCGAACAACAACAACCAACTAGCCGTTATAAGAGCCCAGGTCGAGGAAATGATGATATATGAAATTTGGTCTGGAGAGAAATGGATCAACACCCAGCATATCAGGGTGCCAGATCGACCAGAAAGCTAGCCAGGCGAGCTCTTAGGACCCAGATGAAATCCCCTTTCTCAAGGGAGATAGAAGAAGAAGCCCCCAAGAAGTTCGTAATGCCCATATCCAAGATCTACGACAGAAAGACTGATCCTATCGACTATGTTAGGCTGTACAAGCAGGCCATGACCCTCTGGAACCATAAGCACGCATTGTTGTGCTGAATTTTTTCGTCAAGCTTGCATGACGTGGCCCAGAAGTGGTTCGAGAGACTCCCTCACAGATCCATCAGAATCTTTGAGTCCCTGACAGATATTTTCACAGCTCGCTTCATTACCAGCAGCTCCCATCCGAAGAGGATGGATACTTTGTTGACGATGAAAAAATACCCCAGGAGAGCTTCAGAGACTATGCGAAGAGATATTGGGATCTATTCAACGAGGTCAAGGACTGCTCGGAGAAGGTAGTCGTGGCATCCTTTAAGATTGTTTTACCCAGCTCCTACCTCTTGCACCAGTCCCTCACTAAAAAGGAGGCCACAACTATCGATGACTTAATGGCCCGTATTGAGAAATACGCCAAAGTTGAAGATGTGACCCATCTCAATGCAGGTGAAAATGGTCACGCCAAGTTCGCCAGTAAAGGCAGCAACAAAGCTGAGAATCAAAAGAAAGGAAGTAAGAATGGGGGTAGGAGCGACCCTAAGAATGGGAATTAGAGTGACACCCCGAAAGAATTTCAAGCAGTGAACACAGTTTTTAAGGAACCAATCTACAAGATTCTGGCAAAGATCAAGGACGAACCGTTCGTTAAATGGCCCCGGAAGATGGTTGGAAACCCCTCGAAGAGAAACAATGCACCGAGATATGAATTCCACAAGGAGGGTAGGCACAAAACCGATCATTGTAAAGCTCTTAAGTCTCACCTCGAAGAGCTAAACCAATCTGGGCACATGAATGAGTTCGTAGAGAAAAAGGTAGAGAAGGTAGCTGCCAATAGAGATCGGAGACACGATAACGTGCTCGAAGAGGATATTGACCATGAGTTCGCTGTAATTCATGGAGTGTCCGACCTAAAGAAGATTCAAGGAAACACAGCTCGGATGGAAGTCAAAAATCTTACGATAGTAATGCAAGCTTTTCAAATCGATCCAGCTAAAATGTAGGCAGGAAAGCGTCGACGAACAGATGACGTAGACTACAACAAGCACATTGTGTTCAAGGATGAAGACCTAGTGGGATTAAGGACCCCATATCATAATCCCTTGATCATTAAACTCAGGATAACTAACTACGATGTCGACAAGTTGCTCGTCGACCAAGATAGTTCATCCGAAGTAATGTATCTCAACTTAAAGGAAGCTACCGTCCCTCTAGTTGGCTTCACTGAAAAAATAAACATCCATTTGGGAAAGATTATATAGCCTGTGAGGGCAGGAAGCATCTCCAAGATGATTGAATTTCTGGTGGTCGATATTGACTCACCCAACCAGACGATCCTTAGCCGAGGGTGGCTTCACGCGATGAAGGTCATCCCCTCTACCCACCATTAGAAACTTAAATATGTGACTGAGCAAAGAGTAATAAAGTTTCATGGGGACCAGATGATGGAGAGAAAGTGCTTCATATAAGCCATCCATCCCAAGCCAGAGAAGAAGGTTGAGGAAGTTACGAGCAAAGAAGAAAAGAAGGAGAGGCTGATGCCCTCCAAATATCAACTAAGGTATGGAAGACCAAGAGTAGAGGAGACCCGGATCCTCCCCTCCAAAAGAGTCATCGAGGAACTAGAATAAGTCCCCGCCAACAGCAACTTAAGTGAAAGAAAATTCCTGATTGGAACCTCACTCACTGATAACGAAAAAAGGGAATTGATCACCCTACTCTGAGGTAACCTAGATGTCTTTACATGGGAGCCTTACGAGCTGCCTGGGATAGATCCCAACATCACCTGTCATCGACCCAACATTCAATCGAATTACACAGAAAGCTCGACGTACTGCTCCAAAAAAATCCAAAGCAGTGTAGAAGGAAGTTGAAAAACTACTAGACGCATGATCCATACGGGAAGTATAGTTCCCCAAATGGTTTTCCAACCCAATAGTTGTCCCCGAGAGCAACAAAAATTGGAGAGTCCGCATCGATTTCACTGGTCTAAATAAGGCATGCCCTAAGGACACCTTCCCTCTCCCAATTATTGATCAGCTAGTGGATGCCACTACAGCACATAAAAGAATGAGTTTTCTGGATGCATACTCTGAATATCACCAGATACCTCTGTATGATCCAGATCAAGACAAAACAGCATTCATAACCACAATTGGGTTATATTGCTATAAGGTTATTCCCTTTGGGCTAAAGAACATAGGAGCCACCAACCAACGGCTGGTCACCAAAATGTTCATAAATCAAATGGGAAGCACCATGGAAGTGTACATCGATGATATGCTCGTCAAGAGCAAGCTCAAGGAATACCACCTCTCTGACCTATTAAGAACCTTCAAAATCCTCAGTAAGTATCGAATGAAGATTAATGCAAGCAAGTGCTCCTTCGGTGTCCAGTCAGGAAAATTCCTTAGTTACTTGGTCAGCAAGAGAGGTATCGAAGCCAACCCAGATCAGATTGATGTCATCAATAGGGTGCATCCCCCGCGTATAATAAGGGACGTACAGAAGCTCACAGGAATGCTCGCCGCCCTGAACCGATTCATCTCAAAGTCATTCAAAAGGTGCCAGCCATTCTTCCAAGTTTTGAAGAAAAGTAAAGATGTGGAGTGTAATGAGGATTGCTTGAAGGCGCTACAAGGACTCAAGGCTTACCTCAGTACACCACCCTTCCTCGTAATCCCTCAAGATAATGACTCTCTATACCTGTACCTCATAGTTTCCAGTCATGCTATAAGTTCTGCACTGGTATACGGAAGAATGGGGATCCAGGACCCAGTCCATTACGGGAGAAAAACTCTCTTACACGCCGAACAAAGATATATACCACTAGAAAAGCTCACCTTTGCGCTAGTGGTAGTCTCAAGGAAATTGGAACATTACTTCGAAGCCCACTCCATCATCGTCCTTACATCCCACCCCCTTAAGGCAGTCTTGTGAAAAGTAGATCTGTTTGGTAGACTATCAAAGTGGTCAGTCGAGCTCAGGAGATTTAACATCCAGTTTCAGTCAAGGAATGCCATTAAGGGACAAGTCCTCGTCGACTTCATCGCAGAATTTATAGGAGAACATCCTTGAGAACAACTTTAAACTATTGATCAAAGGGAAAACCCCTCGGCATAAGGTGTCTGGCGACTGTTCCTTGACGGAGCCTCAATTCCAAAGGGGTAGGAGTAGGCATCGTGCTGATTACCCCTGAAGATGCAATCCTCGAGCAAGGAATCAAGCTTGGATTTGAAGCCTCCAACAACTAAGTAGAGTATGAAGCACTGATAGCAGGCCTACAGAAGGCACACATGCTGGGGGCAAAGTCACTCCAAGTGTTCGGCGACTTACAACTAGTTTCTAACTAGATAAGTGGTGACTTCAATGCTAGGGATGAGAGAATGGTGGCCTACCTTGCCACAATGAAGAAATTAATGGATAACTTCGAATAGGTCAGCGTCCAATAGTTTCTCAGAGGATAAAATAGCCATGCTGACGCCCTAGTAGCCTTGAACTCAGCGATCAAATCTAACTTGAAGAGAACAATTCCGATTGACTTCCTCGGCCAGCCAAGTATTAACCAGATCGACGAACTGCCAAACATAGGTCATATTCTCCAGATTGAATCAGCCCCTAGTTGGATGGACCCCTTAAGGGATTATTTAAAATACGGTGCCCTACCAGACGATAAGAAGACCGCTCATCAGATAAGAGTCAAAGATGGTCTCTTTCACTTATCTCCTGAGGGAAAAATGTATAAAAGAACTTTCACTGGTCCTTACCTCTAATGCTTTAACCCAAAGGACGTCGAGCAAGTTCTGTATGAGATCCATGAGGGAATCTGTGGGAGTCATATTGGGGGCAGGTCGCTAGCTTTTCGGGCAATGAAGAAAGGCTACTGGTGGCCGGACATGCAAAAGCATTCTGGGATATATACTCGCAAGTGCAAAAAATGCCAACCTAACGCTCCTATGGTTCACCATCCAACCATCAACCTAAATTCACTTACTTTCCCATGGCCTTTCGCCCAATGGGGAATGGACATCGTAGGACCTCTTCCTACCGCTGTCGGTAATCGCAAGTATTTGTTGGTCACGACAGACTACTTCACCAAATGGATAGAAGTAGATCCACCCGAAAACTTTAGAGACGCGAATATATAAGATTCATATGGAAGAACATTGTCACTCATTTTGGGATCCCAGGACCATCATCACTGACAACAGAACCCAGTTCGAAAGTGGCCTCTTCCAGGGTTTCTATAACGACCACCAGATCATGCACTATTTTAGCTCTGTGGCATACCCTCAGAGCAATGGACAAACTGAAGCTTCCAACAAAATAGTGATTGATGGATTAAAGAAGAGATTGGAGTGAGCCAAAGGGGCACGGGTGAGCGAAATACCCCACATCCTATGGGCTTACCTCACTACCCCACGGCGAGCAATCGAGGAAACACCATTCACACTGACATATGGTATGGAGGTAATCATCCCCTTAGAAGCTGGCCTCCCCACCATGAGGTCCACCCTGGTCGAGCAAGGCCAAAATGATACAGCATTGCTCGCTGAACTTAACCTAGCTGAGAAACGAAAAGAGTTGGCTCTAGTGAAACTAGAAGGTTATCAGCAACAGCTAGCAAAGCACTACAACAAGAAGGTCAATCCAAGACCATTCCAAGTTGGGGACTACGTCCTAAGTAAAGTTCTTTGCAGTGCAGTAAAACCAATAGATGGCAAGCTAGGTCCAAACTGGGAGGGACCATTCAAGGTGATAAGAGACGACCTATAAGGAGCCTATCACTTAGAAATGCTGGAGTGTAGGGAGATACCTCAAGCTTGGAATGCAGCCAATTTGAAGAAATTCTACTTCTAGTTTTTTGTGTTTCTTAACCCAATGTTGACATTTGCAATTCATTTCTGATTAATAAAAATTATTTGGCAGTAGCATTCTATGAAGTGTTCATTTTTTCTCAAATACTTTATAATTCATGCACATTTTCCAAGATACAGGCTCTCCTCTTAACATATAAAAGCAGGGTATTACCCTCCTCAGGTTTTCGTCATCAAAATACGAATAACCTCCTAGCATTGCCCTGGAAATATATGAAGCCCTACAGGGGACCCTTACGCAGCTCGCCCAACCCAGGTTGGTCGCCAAATAATGTTTGGCTCAAAAAACGTACTCGAATAGAACATCCAACACCAGGTGTGTCCTCGCCATTGCCACACTTAAGCCTAAGGGAGTGTGACAACACAACCTAAAAGGTAAAGTGAGGTAGAATTGTATCTTATAAGAATACTGGACTGGGGGGATACTCACTCAACAAAACAACTCTGCCTATATCAAATCTAGTCGGCTAAGAAGAGCCCAAGATAGTCGAACAAGAAATCAATAAAGTAAAAAAATACACAACACATGTTTAGTCGACGAATCGTCCAAATCATAATTATTTTATTGTAATACCCCATATTTTTATGGCTTTTTAAATTTGGGGATTTATTAAATTTAAATTGAGATATTTAATTTAATATTAATCCGAAAATTATTTTAAATATTTACTAGCGTGACGAGAGTTAGTAATTATTGGGAATTTGTTGAATATTACTTAATAAGTAAAGTAATATGTATAATTAAATTTATTAAAATTGTCACGAGTGAATAATATGACAAGGAATAATATAATAATATGAAAATTATGCAACTCCCTAAGAGCACTCAACCATCCCCTAATAAAGGATAACTCTTCAACCTCCCCTAACTTCATCGGAGCATCGGTCCAGCCTTGATCATAACCATCAGCCCACACTCAACGAGGACCTTTATTGAATAGGTGCCTTAGCAAGGTAACATATCTTTGAAGACCGACAGCTATCACTTACGCTCGGCGAACATCACCTCGATGCTCGGCAATCTACCTAGCTGAACCACTACCGTCAGTACCAACTCTCGGTCCAATCGATGAAGAGGAACCACATTAAACTCAAGGAGAAATGCTCGGTGCATTCTCCCTAAGTCGTTAGACTTCTATCCTCAGAGCATCGTTCTCTTGCTGAAGTACCTCTCCAACTTGATTAACCTCGGAGGCATCCAAAAGCTTAGCCTTCATAGCATCCACTTCTTCTTGAACAGAAGCGCCGACCTCCTCCATCTCTTAGAGCCTATCCTTCAGTTTGGCAATGAGCTCTGACTAGTCCTTATAGTCTTGATTCCTCGACCTAAGAGACTTACAGGTCCTTACATCAGGACCAAGAATATTTCCCAATTCAGAAGTAGCAGGTGTATACTCCTCAACATCAATCAACTACAAACCATATAAGAATTGAAGAACAAATAAATTAGTACGTGGAAGGGAACTTAATTTCATTTCATTAAAATAATGTTCAAAGTACATTATTAAAAATAAAGAGCAACAAAAATATAAAGAGCTCCCTAAAGAAGACTAGTTGGAAACCTCATTCTGCTCTGAGGTCGCTGGTTACTTTTCCTTGTTCGCGGCAACCCCAGGTATGCCTCCCTCAGATGGAGCGATCATCGCCCCCTGGTCAAGGGGAGTACCAACAGAAGTGGTCTGGACAATTGGAGCACCTTCATTGATAGCAGGAGAACGCATCTCATCCACAATAGGCTTGGGCCCAGGATTATGCTCATTAAAGAGGGGGAGTCAATATTCACCTCGACAATAATAAATGACTTATCCCAACCCTTCTTGAAGTTGAGACGGCTAATATAGCCAATCTGAACCTCAGCATCCTCATATGCTGCGACCCATCCATCATTATACGAGCTCTACTTGAGGGTGGCTGCCTCAGATTCCACCTCCTTTACCTTCCCTATGAGCACCTTGTTCTCCTCAACCACAACTAGTTTGCTCGTGCGGACCAAGTCATAGGACTGCCTTAGCTCTTCGAGCTCCCTTGTCGCCACCTCTTTTTCTTTGTTGGCTTGGGACAAAGCGAGGTCATAAGACTTTTGAGCAAAACCGACAGTCTTCAAGCTAGCCTCCAGCTCGGCATTTTTTATGTTCGGCTCAGCGTTCTTCCTTGCTAGCTCATCGCGGCTATGGTAAAGGATGGTGAAATCAGACACAAACTGCAGAGAAAAGGAAAAAATTAGCAGAGAAAGTATCGAAAAGAGCATTGCAAGAAAAAAAGAGTAAAAAGAAGGATTACCAAGGCTATCCCCTGACTC
The DNA here is from genome assembly GCA_949130495.1 of Sambucus nigra. NCBI lineage: Eukaryota > Viridiplantae > Streptophyta > Magnoliopsida > Dipsacales > Adoxaceae > Sambucus > Sambucus nigra. Next base: position 534,411,330 of record OX422215.1, on the reverse strand, counting down.
ACCTTCAGGGCTAACTTGTCGGTTCCTATATTTATCGCCCTTTGACGATCAGCTGGAAGCACTGCTCTCTCAAGCACTACCGGAGCTAACTGAGGGGCAAGAGAAACAGAAGCCCCCTCAGCCAGACCGGACACGGGAACCAGAGACTGCCCCACTTTTATCCTCACCTCTTCTCTCCTCTTTTCTTCTTCTCTCTCCTTCTTCTCCCTCTCCATCCTCTTTCTCTCTTCCACCTTATTCTTTTGCTCTTCCTTCTTTCTCTCTATCTCTCTCACCTATGCCTCCTCCTCCTTCTTCTTCTTCTTCTTCTTCTTCTTCTTCTTCTTCTTCTTCTTCTTCTTCTTCTTCTTCTTCTTCTTCTTCTTCTTTTTCTTATTCTTCTTCTTCTTCCTCTCCTGTTCATGAGCAACAGAATATTTCTGCTTCTTCAACCAGTGAGCAAGCAGCACATTGTATTAATCATAATCTTGGATCAAAATTTTCCTAGGAGGATCCATATCTTCTTCGCTGGAGCTACTTGAATCCTATGAAGCCTCTGAAGCCTCTGAACCTTCCTCCGAGCTGGAAGATTCTTCGCTACTTGAGCTCTCCTCACTATAATCGCCTTCAACACCACCGAAGTTAGCTCCTTCTCTCTCTTCAACCAAGCTGCTTTCCTCCTCGTCTAATTGAATTGGGTCAGCATCAACCTCTTCCGTGATGTCTATCTAAGGAATGCTATCCAAAGGTTGTGTGATGAAACTGGACCTAATGTTCTTGTATTCCAGAAGAAATGCCACTAATCGAGGATGCTCACCGTCAGGTAAGAGTTCCCTGATCTTCCAAGCCTTAACCAGCTCAGTAACTTGAATCTCGTGAAGAGCAAGTTCTAAGTTTTTTGTCTTCGCTGAAAAAAAGAAGAGAGAAAAATGTAAGAAAGATTGTACACTAACACAAAATTCAATGAGCAAAATAAGAGCTATCCCTACCTATGTACTCCCCCCCATAAAAGGGAATTATAAGTCCCCTGTACCTCTTCGCTTCAGCTTAGGGAGGGAACTGTCAGTTTTTGGCAATAAACCCCTCATGCCATTAGTCCTTGTGGGAATCAGGTAGATTTACTACCAATACCCTATCAGGGCTCCTAGAATTGAGATAAAGAAGACCAGAGGTTGTTCGAGAAAAAGAATAACAATAGAAGATTTCAGCAAGCCCTAGATTGGTGCCATAGAGACGATTAATTCTATGTACACCATTGACAACTTTCTAAACATTTGGCAAGCACTGTGCGAGAACTATATAAAAGTAACTAAAAAATGAAAAAGCAAGTAATTTGGGGTAAAAGTAAGCCCCCTGGGATAACAGAAGAATATTTATCCAGTGACCATCCTCAATGTCCCTGACATTACGAGGAATAGGGGCATATTCAATGTCTAACCAGTTTGGAATATTATAGAACTTCCTAAACTCAGTTATCGACCTATTACCTATTTTCGTCATCAGAAAAGAGAAACCCTAGTATCGATAATTAATAAATCCCAACAGAAAAAGAAAAGAGAAGGAGTGTGAAGAACTTACGAAGTGTGAATCAGCTTGGGACGATGCAAAGCCACAAGAAGAAAAGATGAGAAGGTAAGGAAGAAGCTCAAAGGCGAAAGACGAGACATGGAAGTGAGTAAGGAGTTGGAGAAATCTTGAGGATGCAAAGAAGTTTTAAGCGACGTCAGGGAATGACCTCTCCAAGATAGTTTAAACCCCATCAATCATGATTCACAGGAAATAAAGAAAATCTGTCGCCTAAATCGATTCGAGAAAGTCGCTTCAATCCCAAGGTGTTGCACGATTCATAAAAATGTCATTAAGGAAATCATTTAAAATTATTGAGCCTAAGTTGTGACCCAAAATTTTTAGGGGAAATTGTGGGTACCGCAATTAGTTATTCCGACCTAGATAAGTAGCCTAATTAATCCCGACCCAAAGTCTAGAGGCCTCATTCTTTAAATGATTCAGTTATAACCCATTCAATTCCTAAAATCTCTCAAAAGATATTCTAGGGATTATGGGTTAACGTGGAGGAGTCGCACACCCCCACTCTCCAAAAAACACATGTATAAATAAAACCCTCATCCCGGGGCAAAGGGAATGCAATTATAAACACTCCCCTGGAGTAAAGGGAAATAAAATACAGAGAGCACCACCGTAGACGTAGGCCTTCTTGTCGAACCACGTATATCTTGTGTTGTGTGTGATTGTAGTTATTTTGAGTTCTTTATTTATTCTGGTGATCGCCTTTGCTTATTATTTTGTGTTGAGCTTAATTGTCACCACATTAATAGTCTCAAATTGAGTGGTGAGATTTTGAAACTTAGAAGCTTTCCCAACAATGGTACCCTCGTGAGTGAGCTGGAGGGTATTCCAAGTTTCTTTAGATGTGGTGCACATTATGATATGGCAAAACTCGTTAGAGGTGACGGCTCCAAAAATGGCATTTAAGCCACGTGAGTTAAAATTACTCCTTTTAAATTCCTCTTTTGTCCAAGCAGAGACAAGTTTTTGGACATATGACATCACCATTGGTCACTGTGGGTGGTGACCACCCTCTTTCGCACACTAACCAAACTCTTTCATCAATTGATTTTAAGGCTGACCACGTCCTAGATTTTTAGTACATATAATTAGACCCATAAAAAATAGGCATCCTATTAAAAAAATTACCCATAAAATCGGAATTTTTAAAGATCACCAAATTAAAAAATTGATATTAAAAAAATTGTGAAAGGGATGACACAATATTTTAGTGCAACTAGCTCTGATACCAATTTGAGAGTGTGGGGATTTTATATGGATTGATTTGTATATTAAGTCAACACACACAAATTCAAATTTTAGTAAAATTTTATCTTATATTAATTTAGTGTGCATATAGTAATGTAGTCCAAATTAAATAAAGCAAATTAATCAGGCAAACAAGTGAAGAAGAAGGAAAAATCCCTTTCGGGAAAAACCTCTATTTCATCATTATATAAAAAGAGACAAACACAATAAGACTTATAAACTACTTAGCTCCCTAAATATAATGCGCAGTTCTTCAAATCTTCTATAATAACGGCACAGTCCAGCACCGCCCACAGGAAGCAGTCTTCCCTCGGTATTCATAGGTCATCATTCTTCTTAATTAGTAAAGCCTTTTCTCCACAAATTATAAGTAGAGATAAACTCTACAAGGGTTCTTGAACATGAAAGTGTTCTTCTTGATTTGATAAAGCGATCTCTAAATTTTTAAGGGGTTTGGATGAAAACTAGTAGAGTTTGATCACAAAAAGAACTCTAAATGGGTGTGGAAAAGTGTTAAAAAGAGTTCTTTTAGATTTTAATCTCGCTTCTCTATTTATAAAGGAGTTGGTTGTAAAAGGATAAACATTAGAGATTTGGATCAGATTTAATTAAAAAACAAAATCTCGCATGCTCATTCGAGCGACCAGGTACCTCGTTTGAATTACATGCCCTTTTTATTCGATTAGGCTTCTAACGACATTATAGTGCTTTACGTAAAATCATCTCATTCGATCGTGGGAACCCTCGTTCTAACGACATACCCATTTCATTTGAATGAGTTCAAAAGATCCTTCGAACAACATTCCATAACTGACCAGAAGGCGTTGTTCCAGATTTTGTTTGAATGTTTGAAATCTCGTTCTAACGACATAGCGTAAATCATTTGAATGACAAGCAAAACTTGTTCTAACAAATCTTCAAAAATTTAAAATTTTCTTTAAAAACATTTTAAATCATTTTGAAATAAAAACTCTTAAAAATATGTGATCCCCTCGAAAAGTAAAGGCTTTACCAAACTACCATAACTCTTCAGAATATTATTAAGACAACGATTCTTCAATCTTCCAAAAGTCTTAAACTTTGTCTTCGAGTACGTATAAGCAGTCATCATTGTGCACTGTAGGTATGTGTAACGGGATAAGCCAAAATAAAAATAAAAAAACTGAGCAATTATAAAACTTGCTCTTACAGCGACTTTGGGTCCACTCCCATTTTGAACATACACCAAAGCTACCCTTAGGACCATAGATAGCTTTTGTGCCTCTCAAGACAAGTCGTCATACTTACATACACATCACATTTGAACACATCCATGCGGATAATGATAACAATCAAACTAAGTTGGTTCTAATCTCGTGTCTACATGTGTATATAAGTGCAATACCGAGTCATTCTCATGAACACAGGCATCAATAATATTACAGAGAAGGCTAGAAGGTAATTTTGAGATTAGAAGTAATTCCACATTAGTAACAGTGTCTTGGGGATTAAGGCAACCGAGGCAGCTCAAGTGTGGCAACTCAACGAGGCAGCTTAGGGTGGCAACTCATACTTTAGCTTGTTGTGTTAATCATATTGTATCTTTGTTTATATTGATGGTAAGGTATAACGGTTGTAATGATGTAACGAGAATAATAACGAGTTTTAGTGTAAGGTCAAACGGTACTCGTGAGAGACCAGGCTTGGCAGGGTCTGGGAGAGCTTTCATGCTCTATCGAATGACCTCCCCATGGGAACTTTAGAGGGACCTGGTTTGGAGGATTAAGAAGTGAGACACCATTGGGGCTTGTCCTGACCATCTTAGATACACCTGATAAAACACCAAAGGACCCTGACCGTGGAACCTCGGGCGGAGAAGCTTGGAGTTCCATCGGGCGTTGAGTTGTGAACCAAACAGCCCTCTACTTAATGTCATCTACTGCAGGTGATGTCACTAGCCAACTAAATAATGTCATACCTACACTTGCGTAAACCACCGTGGTATTTGGGGCTGTCACGCAGTTGGTGAGCCACCTCTGGGACAACAGCCCCCTGACACACAGTGGTTAAACAAAAAGCATGTCTTGGCATTTAATATTTATGACGTGGAGATAACTAGGGCATCATGCATTTAATGATGTGACATAAAGTATGAGGGATATCTTTTATAGTCTTTAATGACTGAGTTGCCTCGGGGATGGTGTGGGGGCTATTTAAGGACCCCAACCACCCTTGAGGAGAGGATGATCTTTTGAGAGTTTAAGAAGTTATCACTAGAGAGAATACACATCAGAGAGAGTTATTACAAACCAGAAGTCTTATTCACTCGCCATTGTCATTTATTACGAATCTTTTAATACGTAACAGAGATTCTTGAGAGTGTTTGGTGTGTTTGTGTGCCTACCAAGGTGTATCTAGGGTGCTTGCTTCTCTCTCCCTCTAACTAAGTTACTTCTAAGTTCATTACTATCTTCTCAGTTATACACGAGAGATTTGTGAGTTTAAACTGAGTCTTGTCTTCATTAGGTTTGTGTTTGCATGTTCTATCACTAATACAAGGTTTTGGCTAATTAACATGTCATTACTATACTTCAAAGGGGTTACGCCTCCCTTTTATCTAAAGTATCCTCTTACATTTGGCGACTCTGCTGGGGAGGCATTCTTCTAAGTAGGGAGTATGGCGCAAGATAATGTTAATCGAAGGCTCAACTTTGATGATGTCCAACACAATAAAGAACAAGCTAGGGGAGAAATGGAGGTTCTAAGGGATGGGGTTCCTCGAATAGAGGTACCTCCAGTTCAGGTGATGACAGGCGCTCCAGGGGTGACACAAGCTTCCACGAGTGCAGGGTTGGAACCTACTCTAGTGGCGCTCCTCATGAGTAAGTTTTATGAGTTTTTCCGAACTCCGGTAGCTTCCACGATGTTGGGAGGATTGGAAGCCAATGCCTTCATAACATCAGGGGCAGTCCCAATGGCCCCACCAGGTGCAGGTGTAGCAGGAACGGTCCCAACAAGCATACCCTTTGTTGTGAATCCAGTAGTGGGAACCCCAGGAATATCAACAGCCCCAGCTGTGGCGATTATCCCAGATGCAATGGGCACTTAGCCCATGGTTCCGTTGGTTTTTTCCCCACTAGCATCACCCATGGAGGAAATGAGGAAGGAGATGCAGAAAGAGATGCTTAAGTTCATGCAAGCTTCCTCGTAATCTGGTGGCGAGGTAGCTTCGATTTATGATGACTTTCGAACACCCTATCCTCAGGAATATAACGATGAACCCTATCCAAAGGACTATATTCCTCCTATTTTTGAAAAATACACAGGGAAAGGTGGGAACCCAAAGGAGTGTATTAATTGCTTTGTTGAACAATTGGGAGTGCATTGCAATAATAAGAAACTTAGGTTGAGGGAGTTTTCCAAATCCTTAACCGATAAAGCATATACCTGGTATTCCCATTTAGCCCCTAACAACATTTCTACATGGGAGGAGATGCACCCATTGTTTATCCAGAAGTTCTTTTTGGCAGAGGATGAGTTTACTTTGACCCAACTGGGTAGGAAGAAGCAACGAACTGGGGAAGAAGTGGTGGCCTATATTCGAAGGTACAAGGAAAGATCCTCGACGTGAGGGAGGAGGACAAAGAATCCAAGTTATTGCAGATCTGCACTGAGGGGCTGCTTCCTGAGTACATCTTCCATCTTATCAACGAGACGCGCGAGGGGACTTTTGCAGCGTTCTTAAAAGTGGTAAGCAATATCTCCTTAGTGGTGAGGCCCAATTCGGTGGTGGTGCCCATGATGTTTAGGCAGGCGATGCAACCCGCAGGAGGGAGGTCTCATCCCCCCCCATGAGTAGGGTACACCGAGGGGGGAGATAGGGGCAAGGCACCGAAGAAGGATAATAAGAGGAAGTTTGGAAGAGACAGGGATGACCAACCACCATTACCTTGTACAGTAGAGGAAGCTATCAGCTATTACAATATGATGGTCCAAAGGGAAACAAACTATGATCCAAAGGATATTCTCGTTGGGGAACCCGATGCGGCAACGAAGGCGGATTCAAATTACTGCCAGGTTCATCGGAGGATCTAGCATCCAACCGAGAGCTGTTTCACACTGAGAAGAATCATCGACAAGTACATGAAGGAAGGAACATTACAAATCCCTCCACAGAACGTCAACAATAATCTGCTTCCAGCACATGGGGCCAATTTCGTGGTGGCCTATCACGAAGAAGTGGAGAGAGGAGAAAGAGAGTCAATAATGAAGCAAGAAGAGTATGAAGAAGCTCTGGAAGATTATACGAGAGGAATAGCTAATGTAGTAATGGCTTACGATGAGGTAAGCGCCAAAGACATGGAGGATGTCTATAGCGTCGAAGGTGAGGAAGCAAACACAATCCTAGAATACTGTGCAGTTGCGAAATCCCCGAAGTTCACCTGGTTCTTCGACCAAGTGGGGATACCAAAGGAGAGTAGGTTGGAGATAACCCAAGCAATACTTGATATTGCGAGGAAGAACGCAGTCCCTTCGCTGAGATGGAAGGGACCCATGGCCAGGTTGGTAAGAAGGTTTCTATCAGAAGTAACCTTCAGCGATGCAGATAGGGCTGTAAGGTTCCCTCACAACAGACCATTGTATGTGACTGCCAGTGTCAACGGAGTTAGCTTTGTAAGGACTCTTATGGATGGGGGAGCTTCCATCAATATCATACCAATCAACTATTTCCACGCAGCTAATATTTTAAAAGAAAGGTTGGTCCCCATGCCTTCAATAATTTTGGGGTATGATAATCAATCTTCCAAATCCATTGGGTACATTAATGTTGGGATTGTGATGGGAAATATGAGTTCCCATATCAAGTTCCACGTAATAGAGAGTGAAACTTCCTATCATCTACTAATAGGAAGGGTGTTGATGCACAACCAAGGGCTAGTTCCTTTTACGTACCACCAATGCCCTAAGGCAAATATCAAGGGGACATAAGTGACCATTAGGGCTATGAAAAGTCCCTTCGCTGTCGAGGAAGATCACTTAGTTCATGCGGAATTTTACACTAAATTAGCGGAGGATTTTCGCATCCTAACGAGAAGAATGGAGGGAGTATGGGTTCCCTCGATCAGAGAAATGATGGGCGCTTGAACGAGAAGAAGAAGGAGGTTGCAAGCAACATAGGGGAAATGGTCGAAGAAGCTCACTAAGTGGTCCCTCGGCCCCTAAACATCTCGAAGGAACTCAAAGACAGGATGAGGCCTTAAGTGGATTCGATGGAACATGAGGTCTAACGACAAAGCGTGCTAAGTCTATCATCAGGAAAAAGAGTGGCCGAGGCTTTTAGAGAGAAGAAGAGGAAGGCAGTCACTAGTACCAGCAGATAATGCAAGAAGGTTAGTACCGAAGAAGGAAAGGTGGTATATTGATTGTAACGGTGTGAGCGGGCGTTCGAGGAAACTGATGATGAGGTTGACCCGATATATGAACTTTTTCTAATGGATTAACGGGTACAATGTATGGTGATAGACAACTCCAGCATATAGAAATTTATGAAGGAAGTCGTCGAGGAACCAGAATACATAGCGAATTGACCAAAACTGCAAGCACAAGAACTGGAGCAGTTGAACTTGGCGAGAAAAGAGGAGGACCCTAGGCCCATTTTCATCTCGAAAGATCTCAGTAAGGGAAAATGAAAGGCCTTGGTTGAGTTAATTCGAGAATTTATAGATGTTTTACGTGGAAGTACATAGAGATGGAAAGTATGGATGAGGAAGTGAGTTGTAACAAGTTAAACATCATGCCTTCAGCCATCCCAGTAAAATAAGCAACGAGAACATATAAGCCTAAACTAGACCTAAAGATCAATAAAGTGGTCCAAATTTTGCTAACAACAGGGTTTATCAAGCCGATATAGCACCCACTCTAGCTATCTAGCATTGTCCCAGTGGGAAAGAAAGACAAAAATCAAATAAGGATCTGTGTGGATTTTAGATATTTGAATAAATCTTATCCCAAAGATGAGTTCCCTCTGCCCTCCATCGATAGCTTGATAGATGCAATGGCTGGTCAGGAGATGTATAACTTTATGGATGGGTATGTAGGGTACAACCAGATCAAGATGGACCCCTCAGATGTAGAGAAAACAACATTCAGAACCCCGTTGGGTAACTTCATGTACAGGGTGATGCCTTTTGGACTCAAGAATGCTGGGGCGACTTACCAGAGAACGATGATGGAAATTTTCCATGACTTCTTTCATAAATTTATGGAATTTTATGTGGATGATTTAGTCATCAAGTCAAGGAAGGAGGAGTCCCACCTGAGTGATTTGAGGAAGGTGTTTTCCCGTTGCAAGAAGTTTAAATTAAAAATGAATCCACTGAAGTGTGTTTTTGGAGTAACAAGTGGGAAATTTCTAGGCTTTGTGGTTGATCGACAAGGGTTGCAGATGGATGAGGACAAACAGCGAGCGATCTTGGAAATGCCATATCCAAGAACGACGAAAGAGCTGAAGAGTTTCCTCGGTAAAGTCTCCTACCTTAGGAGATTTATGTCTGGGTTATCTGAGGTAAAACATCCATTGATGTAGTTGTTATGAAGGAACATGAAGTTCAAATGGGAGGAGATTCACCAGAAGTCTCTTGACGGGCTGAATAAACTGCTCGTTTCACCACAGACCATGGTTCCCCCAAAGGCGGGAATACCGTTACAGTTGTACCTCACATCCACCACGAGGTTCGTGGGAGCTTTGCTGGCACAAAAGATTGACGGGAAAGAATGGCTAGTCTACTACCTCAGCAGGATCATCCATCGGCCAGAAGTCAGATATAGTTATTTGGAAAGGAATTATTTAGCCTAAGTATTTGTAGCGCAAAAACTTAGACATTATATGGTGTCTTTTACAATTCATATTGTAACTAGATGTGATCCTATTAAGTATTTACTGGAAAGAACTATATTGATTAGCAGGACAGATAGATGGTTCCTTATCCTCTCCGAATATGACTTGAAGTGCGTGGTTCCTCACGCAATCAAAAGCCAGGCGTACCCCGATCTGCTGGCTATTTTTCCTTCAGGAACGTTTGAGCCACCCAAGGAAAGTATCCCAGGAGATGACTGGCAGGCCAATCACCTAGATGCAATGGATGAGGAATGGACAATGCAGTTAGATGGATCCTCGGTGGAAAAATAAAGAGGAGCGGGGATTATCCTTTCAAGAGGAATGGAGGAGATTTGCCTTTCCTACAAATTGGATTTCCTTTGCTCTAACAACGAGGCAAAATATGAAGCATTAGTGATAGGGTTGCTAGAGGCTCTTCGAAGGGGGATCCATTCACTTTGCATCAAAAGGGATTCAAACTTAGTGGTTTAGCAAGTGAATGGAGAGTACGCATTGAAACACATGAGCCTGGCACCATACAGAACAATCATCCAAAGACTTTTTTGTCAGTTCCATCGGACAAAGATCAGGAGGCATCCTAGAACAATGAACCGCCACCCAGACGCCTATACCACCATTGCCCAAAAAATGCATGAGGAGAAATATAACTACCATCGTGATCCAACGAAAAATAACTCCTTCGATGGTACAGTCAATTCTATCAATGGAAGTGGATGGTGACTCGAGGGGAGAGATTGAGAGGCAACTGGAGGCTGGTGAAGGAATGATGGGGCTCAGAGAATTGGCCCAGTACTTTATAAACTAGGGAACCCATTACTTCAGAAACACAGGAGGATGGCTGTCGAGATGCGTCGATCTAGAAGAGGCAGAGCAAAGATTGAAGAAAACACATGAAGTGCACTACGAAACAACTGAAATACCCCTTTACCGAAGAATGCAAAAGGAGGGGTATTTTTGCCCTAAGATGAAATAGGATGCGACAGAGCTACAATGGAAGTGCGATAAATGTCAGTTATTCTTCGAGGCAGCTGAATGTCACTTCGTGGAGGCTCAACCTGACTAGAGACAACCCTATATTAACTTCATTAAATATGAAGTTGCCCCAACTAAAAAAATTGATGCAATGGGACTCAGGCAAAGGGCCTCGAGATTCTACGTTCATGAGGGACAACTCTATCGAAGGGGATACTTCAACAAGCCACTGCATTGTATCACGAAGGAAGAAACAGCCGAGGTCCTCAAATAGGCACAAGATCCATCTCACATAGGAGGGGCCAAGTTATATGAACAGTTGATGACTTTCGGATATTATTGGCCAACAATGGATTAAGATTCGACTGAGTTCATTCGAAAGTGCAAGGCTTGCCAACTTCTTGGAAATATGGTCCATGCCCCGTTAGTGGACATACACTCCTTGGAAACGCCTTATCCTTTTCACACTTGGGCATTCGACCTGGTAGGGGCAATACACCCTTCTTCGAAGGGAAAGATATGGATACTAGTAGCAACGGAGTGCTTCACAAAGTGGGATGAGGCGATACCACTGAGAAGAGAAACAATGGGGGTGGTGAGTAACTTCATCAAAGAATATATCATTTGTCATTTTAGGATCCCAAAGGTTATCATTTCAGATAATGGAACCCCTTTAGTCAATTCAGAAGTAACGATGCTCATAGATAAATACTCCATTGTCCATCACACTTCGACGGTAGCATACCCAAAGGGAAACGATAAAGCTGAAGCGACTAACAAAACTTTGGTCAATATCTTGGCTAAAACGATAGAGGATTTCCCAGGATCATGGTATGACAAGATACCAACCATTTTATGGGCCTATCGGACGACTAAGAGGAAGCCCACAGGGTATACACCGTTCTCTCTTGTTTATGGGGCCGAGGCGATTCTCCCAGTGGAGTTGGAAGTTTCCTCTGCTCGATATGCTTTGTGAAGTAGTATGCTCCCTCAGAATAGGCATGTGCAGTTGGAAGCGTTAGATGAACACATAGATAATGCGATGCAACACTTTCAAATGTATACGAAACAGCTGCCCAGGGCATATGATAACTTAGTGAGACCAAGGAAGTTCATGGAGGGAGATCTTGTATTGAAGGAAGTGGTGAAACACATCAGGGGGATTCCTCTACCTAAGTTTATAGGAAATTGGGAGGGGCCCTTTATTATAAAAGAGGCTCATGACTCAGGTTATTTCTTAATTTCTAAGATAGAAGAAGACATGCCATTTAAGATTAACAACAAATGGTTGAAGGTCTGTCATGTGTAAACAATTACGTTTGGGGCCGCTAATGTATTTGTCTATTATTATGAATACACAAGTTCTTTTTATGATAAGTATGCAAGTTCTTTTTATTATAACTCAAGTAAAGAATTACAGAGTTTCACAAGCTATACAAACAATTGTAACACAAAGAAATGGCATGAGGTAATTGATATCCTTCTTCATTCATAAACTTTAGGGAATTATAAAATTGGAAGCTATTGCCCAAGAATTACATGAGAAGAAGAAAAAAATATACATATACAAAAACTCATTGGCCTAGGAGGAACACAGATCTGAGGAGGAGAAAAAATCTCCAGGAAGACCCGAAGAAGCTGCTAAGAAAGACCGTTGGGCATTAATGGAAACCTCTAACCTTGTCTGTGCTTGCGTGCATTCGATAAGGAGTTTTTATCATTTTAGCTTCACTCGATGCAGAGTTTATTGGAGGTCCTCCACATCCTTCTCAATAGGTCCAAGAAGAGGTGCTAGATTGGCCAATTTAGTCTCCTCTGCCCGCTGATCCTCCTGATGTTTCTGTAAGAGTTACCTATGGATGTCCAGTCATTAGCTCTTCAAGGTCTTCAAATATGTGATAAGCCAGCCAAAATGGAAGCCGTCACGACCCAACTCCCTCAGATAACCTAAAAATTGGTTAAGAAGTGGTCGAGTAATGCTTAAGGTCGGAGTGTTGGCAATTTTAGTAACGACGGTGGCCATGCCTTGAAGCCTGTAACTCATAACGGAGATGTTTGAGCGCAGGTAATCCACCGTGAACATCTTAGGATGATGATTTATATAATGTTCAATGATCAGATGATGGTTGGCAGGCATCTAAGGAGAACGTTGAAGTACCATCAGGCAGAACGTGTGAGGAACTAGGTCGGGTAGAGGAAGCTCACAGCCAGACTCGCTCTCAACAGTGGCACCGGTCGTGGAACCTTGGTCATCGTGGTTGGAATCTTCTGAAATGATAGGTTCCCGGTGCGTCAAGGTAATGGGCAAAGGATCTGGTGGAGAATACTCTAGAGAAACCTGAGAACAGTTAGAAGAAACATGGAGGTTATGAAAAAAATCTTAACAAGTGTTTTCGTTGTTAAGTCACTGATATAGGTGCAGTTTTAAGAAAAATCTTAACAAATGTTTTTGTTGTTAAGTCACCGATATAGGTGGAGTTTTTGGAAAAATCTTAACAAGTGTTTTAGTTGTTAAGTCACCAATATAGGTGGAGTTTTTGGGGAAAAACTTAACAAGTGTTTTCGTTTTTAAGTCACCGATATAGGTGGAGTTTTTGAAAAAATCTTAACAAGTGTTTTCGTTGTTAAGTCACTAATATAAGTGGAGTTTTTAGAAAAATCTTAACAAGTGTTTTCATTGTTAAGTCACCGATATAGGTGGAGTTTTTGGAAAACCTTAACAAGTGTTTTTGTTGTTAAGTCACCAATATAGGTGGAGTTTACGAAAAAAACCTTAACAAGTGTTTTCGTTGATTAAGTCACCTGCATAGGCGAAGTTTGAGAAAATGAGACATATAGAGAAATTAACGAAGTACCTTAGCAGCAGTAGGAGCAAGAACGGGAGTCACCACGGGGGCCATAATGGTAGAAACCGTTGGAGGCGAGCTCATTGCCTTAGCAGCTTCAACAGGGCCCTTGGATGAAAAAGCTTCAACGGTAGGAAAACTTCCCTCGCCAGCATAAGGTACTAAAGCCAACACGGGCGCATCATCGAAAGAAGACGTTGGACCTTCAAGAGATGCCCCAACGAGAGCAGTAGAACCAACCTGGGCCTGGGATGGGAAAATGCCACTAAGAGCAAAGGGTGGAGAGAGACTTACAGAAAGCTGTAAATGTAAAACCAAGTGTTAGACACAAGGAGAAAACACAAAAGAATAAGGGGCAGAAATGCACCTAACTTACCCCCGTTAGGGAACCAAAAAGAGGAACTGCAGTAAGGGGTCTTGTCAATGCAGGAGGAAGGAGAATGTTAGCTATCAGTGATGCCACTTCCACGTAAAACGGCCTAACATATTAGAAATGATAAAAAAAACAATGGGACAAATAAAAGATGTGAGACTTGATAAGAAATTTACCTCAGGGGCCCTCTCTTCGACCACAACGAGGGGCAGAGGGACCTCTTGCTCAGAGTGTAATTCAGAGGAGGCTGGATTAGTTACCTCTGGTTGGCTAGACATTTCAGCAGACCCAACGGTGGCAGACCCCATAATAGTTTCTTTGGCCTGTTGGGAGGCCAAACAGCAAGAGTAGGTCAGGCCTATCATGGGGGAATGGGGAGGAGTGGTATCATCTTGAAAGATACCGCAACGGCCCACCACGAAATGGCTTATAAGGGGACTAGGAGGACTAGATGGGTTGGGACTTTCTTCTTCAACTCCTTGTACCAAAGTTATCAAAGAAATAAGTGAATGCAGCTTGCCTTAGAAAAAGGGGAACAAGAACAAAACATACACACATACCTGAGATCCGAAGGGAGAACAAGAGGGTATAACAACTGGTGAAGGTGGCGAGGAGGCAATAGCAGAAGGTGCAGGGGATATAGGTACCTCGGTAGCCCGTCTCTTCTGGGACTTAGTACCCAGTGTTTTCTTCCTTGAGCTCGTTTCATCACCACCTTTAGGTACCCTCAACCTCCTCCTCCTTTTTACCGATGGCTTAATAGAATCAACCACGATTGTGGGAAAAGAAACCCAATGAGGAACAATGACAACGCGCCATTCAAACTCGACATTTATTCTTTTGACTTCAGCTTCAACCTGCCTCCTCAGCTCTTCAGTTATCTCTGGAGACATGGGAGGGGGAACGGAGGCAATAGGAAATGCCTCCAAGGGAGTTTTTTTCTTGAACTTGGGGCTTAGACTTTGAGGACATAGACTTCTTGGCCTTCTTAGAAGGTGTCTCAAAAGGCCCTTCTCCCATTGCATCTTCGATCGAAGGGGTAGTTGGTTCTAAGGTTATAGCGGCCTTGGGTTTGGGCGTGGCAATAGGGATCATGGGGTAGTATGGAGGAAGCTCAATGGGAGGTACTTTGGGGGTCTGTCTTAGAGGGAACTCAATCCAAAGGACATAATTACCCTTAACCCCAACTCCAAGGCAGAAAATGAAAGAACTGTAGGATATACGGGATCCCCCTCGATGAATTTAGAAATTTGGGCCAGTTGCCTCAGCTAGTACTTTATTGCAAACAGAGGGGTCACGTCCCCTTACCTTGTGATACTGGGAATGGTCACTTACCCAGCCAGTGTATAACTCACTCCCCATACAGCAGTTGAGGAAAATAGAGAACACACCTCGCTAAAGGAGACCTTGGGGTTGGATGATTAAAGCACCGGGCGAGGAGCCCCTTGATCAAAGCTAAACTGACGACTGCATTGGTTGGGATTGTAGTGTTCACTGGTGTATCCCCACTCTGTGTAAGAAGGCAGGTAGCTTGGCGAAAATAGAAGGACCACGGCTAGTGAGAGGTCTTCAGTAATGAGGTCTACAGTATTTGCATGGACCACTCTTGCCTCATGCTTGAAAAAATCATAAGTACAGAGAAAAATATCCTCTTCATAAGGCCTCATCACAAAACTCAAAAAGTCATCGATAAAGGAGGTTAGCTCCTTTCGGATTTGTCTCTTATAATAAATAAAGCGGCGAGGGGGAAGGATTACTTCCCCCGAAGGAGGGCGGTTGGTCTTGGCTGCTACGGACGGGAAACGCACATAGAGGAAGCCTATTAGGAGGATGTAGTTGGCAAAGTTGGCCAGGTTGTAATGGCCCAGAGATCGCTCCATGTGAAAAAGGGGGTTTTATCAATCCATGTGTAGATGGATCCTAAGGCGATTGCAGCTAGAGGAAGCTTGATACCCCAGGATAAATAGAGGGATATATTGATGAGATCCCTTCGAGGCTTGTCGTTGGGCTTCCACGTTAAAAAGAAGTGAGAAAGAATGACAAGGATATAGGAAGGAAGTTCCAGCGATGTACCTTGTCCAGGGGCCGCCTCAGAGGAACTACCTTCAGAAGGATCCTTGAAGAAATATTTAATAGGAGGAGTGAAGGTTTCTTTGTTTGAAGTACTGATGCACCTTTGACATAAACGATCCAACTCCAAATGATCATCAGTCTCTTGGGCATCCAGGGCTTCATCTGAATAGGGCTCATGGCTTGTTGCCTTAAGGCCTAGAGCTCGCACACGTCCTCTAACATTATTGTAAATTTGCCCCACGCAGCGATGAATATATGAGTGGTAACATTCCAGCGAGATACCAGAATGGGAAAGGGAGTATTATTTTTGGACATGGTGAACTCACCAAACCACTTGGCCCGATGAAGCCCAATCTTAGTAAGGGTATCAGTATGGGAACTATGCATATAGGAGTTCCAAGAAGGAAAATGAGCAGGAGAGCCCCCAGGACCTTCAAAGTCGATGTGGGACCATGGGAAGTCCCCTCACTCAAGACGAAATCTGAGAGTCCCCTCAGGAGGTAGAAAGCCCTAGTCATCAGAATTCTCATCTTCATCGCTAAGCATCATGGCATCATACTTGGTATTAAAAACGTAACTCTTACAAAACCTATCAAAGTCATCACCCTTATCAAAAATGGGGGATCAGTGATAGAAACTCAACTCTTCTTGACGAGTAGCAGTCAATGAGGCGATGACAATAGGAGCGACAGGTGTCGCACTGGTAGCAGGTGTGGCAGGGTTGATTGAAGAGGACATTACAGATAACAATGAAGTGCAAGATAGAAATCTTGATAAAATAAGGATTGGGAATGAAGATGGAGAACCACAACCACAGGTGGTGGCGCAACAAATGAGTAAGGGAGGAGAATGAGTAAAGAACTGGACAACAATGGACGTTTTTGCATAGGTTTCTCTCTCTAAGGAATATGGGAGCTTGAAGAAGAAAAATAAGGAAATAGAAGGGTTTGAAATAAAAGAGACGTTTGAAACCTTTTAAACATGTCTTTTGAGTTTCCCACCATCGCACGTGCAAGGCCTCTTATAATTATTTTAAATAAACACGTGGCACTTCGGGAAGTGTTTTGACAGCGCAAAAGACAGCGCTACGTTATTTACAAAGTGACACCTGGGGAATAGAAGGGTTGACTTCCTAAGAAAGTTTTAGTTTTGGCGCCAAAATTTTTGTCAGACATATCCAGTAACTCCCAACAGAAAAGATGTCCCAACGGTTCAAAAAAAGCTACGATGTCCCCTCGCCACAAGTTCAAACGTTGTTCAAATGGTGACTCAGCTACATCGGGGAGAATTTCTGCTTTTTTTAACAAAGCAAAACATTGCAAGGGAGAATTTCACTTACTAAGAATCAAAACGAGTATTTGAGAAAGATAGCAGGCCTTTTGGGAGAATTTCAAATAATAAAAAGCTAAAACGGTTGAAGCATAGTAAAAAGGAAAAAGTGGCGATGTCCCTTTACTAATGCCCCAACAAGTCATAGTGATTCGGCTCAGGTAAGTTAGAGAGAATTTTACTTTTTCCTAGAGATTATAACGCTATGGTTCTAACAAAGGAAAGGAGGCCAGAATTTTTTCACGCAGAGAAAGTTCATCGGGTTGAGAAGTTTTGTACAGACATTTCTTTCTCCAACAAACCTCTCCACAAAGGGGCAAATGTAGAGGGTGCTTGAAGGTAATTTTGAGATTAGAAGTAATTCCACATTAGTAACAGTGTCTTGGGGATTAAGGCAACTGAGGCAGCTCAACCGTGGCAACTCAGAGAGGCAGCTTCGCGTGGCAACTCATACTTTAGCTTGTTGTGTTAATCATATTGTATCTTTGTTTACATTGATTGTAATCTGTAACGGTTGTAATGATGTAACGTTAATAATAACGAGTTTTAGTGTGAGTTAAAATGGTACTCACGAGACACCAGGCTTGGCAGGGCCTGGGATAGCTTTCATCCTCTATCGAATGACCTCGCCGTGGGAACTTTAGAGGGACCTAGTTTGGAGGATTAAGAAGTGAGGCACCATTGGGGCTTGTCCTGACCATCTTAGATACACCTAGTAAAACACCGAAGGACCCTGACCGTGGAACCTCGGATGTAGCAGCTTGGAGTTCCATCGGGCGTTGAGTTATGAACCAAACAACCCTCTACTTAATATCGCATCTACTTTAGGTGATGTCACTAGTCAGCTAAACAATGTCAGACTTACACTTGAGTAAACCACCGTGGTATTTGGGAATGTCAGGCAGTTGGTGATCCACCTCTGCGACAACAGCCCCCCTGACACACAGTGGTTAGGCAAAAGGCATGTCTCGGCATTTAATGTTTATGATGTGGAGACAACTAGTTCATCAGGCATTTAATGCTGTGACATAAAGTATGAGGGATGTCTTTTATAGTCTTTAATGACTGAGTTGCCTCGGGGATGGTGTGGGTGATATTTAAGGACCCCAACCACCCTTGAGGAGAGGATGATCTTTTTAGAGCTTAAGAAGTTATCACTAGAGAGAATATACATCAAAGAGAGTTGTTACAAACCAAAAATCTTATTCACTCGCCATTGTCATTTATTACGAAGCTTTTAATACGTGACATAGATTCTTGAGAGTTTTTGGTGTGTTTGCCTGCTTACCAAGGTGTATCTAGGGTGCTTGATTCTCTCTCCCTCTAACTAAGTTACTTCTAAGTTCATTACTATCTTCTGATTTATACACGAGAGATTTGTGAGTTTAAACTGAGTCTTGTCTTCATTAGGTTTGTGTTTGCATGTTTTATCACTAATCCAAGGTTTTCACTAATTAACTTATCATTACTATACTTCAAAGGGGTTACGCGTGCATTTTATCTAAAGTAACCTCTTACAAATATATCTCCTGATATGTTATCACAACAAAGATGCACCCATATCTAATATTACCTTTTAACTTCCATACATAGCTCGATTGAGATATCAAGCTATCTCAAGCTGCGATTCGTGTGCATACAAATGTGCACACACTTTTAATTCCCCCCTTCGTACAACCCGATATCCCTCGTACCCTCTTACATATACCTACTCGTTAGCCTAAATACACATTCACAGATAAGCACTCTTGTGTACCCACACTGATTTAAGTGACATTCTTACACCTATCACTAATATCGTTTTATATATATATATTATGGGACTCTCAAACTAAGGTCTTGTAACATGTTCTAAGATATATAAAAAAGTAATCATATTACGTAAAGTGCGATAATAAGCATATAATTAAGCAATCATAAAGAACAAGCGGGGTGCCTTGTACCTTACCCACTCGTAACCTAGTTCCCAAAAACCCCCAATAAGAATCTCTTGATCAATTGTAGACCTAAACATGCCTTAGGATTATCCTGAAAGGGCTAACCAATAACTCTTTTTTATTTTTATGTAAAATAAACTCGAGACATTGAAAAACTGATAACCGCTCATACGGAATATTTAGGCGTGGGCCTAACCACGGGTGTGACTAAAATTGGATATGTTATCGAACAGCTTCTAGTGGTAATCATCAGTCATTGAACCAATAACCTGGCCTTAAGGAGAAATGGCGGACTTCGAGACAAGCACTCTCGTGTCCCCGCAGGGATCAATCAACAAATTGCCAAAGTCATTGTCTGACGCAGCGAGTTCCACTTCTCTGAGTCTCAGCATGGACCCATAACCCCAAAACCATTAATCTATATTGGATTCAAGTACACGTACTCTAACGTTCCTTAAATAAGTAAGGCTTTATAGGACATCATCTAGTGACACTTCTTTGTTGTTTTGCATGTTGACAAGACTGAAAGGTATGGGAGTTCAAGAGATGTAGATTTCATCTCGGTGACAAGATGGTTATTGTGATGTAAACAAGAAATGTGAAGAGTTAGGAACTAATAAATGGATGCCTAGAGAAAAGGGGGAGATAATTCATTCAAACAAAGGATTATGAGGATCTAATTGAGGATTTGGTGTGTTATATAATAGATTTTTACTCAAATAAATCTAGGGGTGAAAAAGTATAATGACAATTTGGCCTAATTTTTCCATTACAAAGTTATTTTCAATTTAAGAAAATATAGAAAATAAATCACCTAGGTGCAACGATGATAGGCATATTGATTAACAAATTTAAGTCTCAATTAGGAAATCTTAGTCAAATACAGTAGGTGTAAAAATCATATTGTCAATTTTATGGATTAAGCTAGATTTAAATGTAATGTGTGACAGAGATGAAGAAACATATACACAACATACAAACAATACCTAATACATGTTTTATGAGGACCCCCCCTCCAGGATAAAAAACCTTGACACACTCTAATCTCTCATTCAACTTAAAAAGGTTTTATACAGTGCAAGAAAGTACATCTCTCTTGTGCACTCACGAGAAGTTACTTATGAATATTGAACTTTCTTTCATTAACGATGACCAATCCATCCTAAGCTCCATAGGATGAACAAGAAAGTACATTCTCCTCCATATAGTCATATCACGCCTTGAATTCTCCAATAGCTTGAGACCCCTCCTCTTCAGATCTTGGAGTGTAGATCAACAATTCAGATGTAGAATATTTTGAATTGAATAGAGGCATAGTGGATATGATTTGGATCACTCTTTATTCCTCACAGTCCTTAAATCAAGTATCGATCTAGGTTTTCACTCAATTTGGAAAAAATAAATGAATTTGGCAAAAGAGAAGCAATTATAATGCTCTTAACATCAAAAGTACTCTCTACGGTGTAGATAAGTAAAAATGAACTTAGAAATTTTGAAATTGGAAGGAGAAAGACCTATTTATAAAAGATTTTCAAAATCTGGATCCGTCGTGTGCACGAGGAAAAATTGTCACCGTGCGCATGGTTTTGATTAGTGCTCCAAAACACACTAAAAAGGTGCAACAGTGATCATGGGATCAATTTTGCACCAAGCATAAGCTTTTAGGTAGTGTACAATATAGGTTAAAAGTGTGCATGGTTGTGCACACGGGTCCTAATTAGGACCATGCTAACTGTTTAAGGCCTTTTACATTAAAAAAACTGAAACAAAATAACTTTTAAAAAATGTATGTCTTTCCCAAGCTTATACACAACACTTCTCAAAGATAAAAAAAACACTTGTTCAGATTTAAAAACATATTTTTATAAAAAATGTGTGTGTGCATGACCATAGATGTCCAATAAAAAAATGTATAAAAGGATATGTCTTCAAAGTTCAGCAATGGAAGTCTTTGAGATGTAGAGATGCCATGTAGATCATCAAAGTCCATTGTTCATGAAGTCTAAAAGAACGAGACCCATTCTCTACACAATGCCAACAAGGATTCAAGGTTTTTGGCTTGAATCATGCAAAACTCAAATGCTTTAACATGGAATTAATCCAAAGAATACAAAAATACAAATGATTATATTTGTAATCTCACCCTTTGTTTGCAAAACCCCCAAATAAAAAAAAACTCTTGATTACACCTGCCAAACCCACTCCACATAATGAGATTAATAGGATGTAATGCATATATAATACATGACCAAAGACACATCAAAAGTCGATCATGAAATATTGGTATGGAGCCGCATCAACATGGCGATACCTGAAATACATGAAAAAAATATACAAGATCATGGAGGTAATATCAAGGACAAAGAATAACTCCCCCTGCTTTGGGATTCTTCGAAAATAAATATGAGATATATAGATGGTAAAAAGCATGAAAATATATGTAGAGTGATAAATCCATCTAAAATCATTAAACACGATAAGTAAATGTCCCCCTTTATGAAAATCCCCCTAAAATGAATGTATATCGCCATATCTTAAACGTTTCTCCCCCTTTTAACACATAAAGTCAAAGAGAAGTAGAAAGACATTGATAACATGTATATCATTGCAATATTAAATATAGCAAAGAAAAATCTAGGTAACATGTGAAATAACTGATGCTATAAAAAGGGAACTCAATGGGAATTATCAGGATTATAATCATTATACAAAAGTAATGAATCTCAAAATATAAACAAGTAGATAATAAATATCAAGCATGTAACCATGTGAAGCAAGATAAGTTATGTAAATATATTTATTTAGAAGATATAAAAAAATAATGAATATGGAAATGATAAGGCACAAAACATATGGATATGTAGAAAAACTATAAAACCATCAAAGTGTATCATCATGTAAATACAAGATAACTATTCCAAAACTGAATAGGAGTAGATTAACCAAATATCCATAAAAAATTTGAAGTACCGAAAAAGGTACACAAATGCCTCAATAACATAAAAAAATCGAGATAAAACAAAAATCTCTAATCCTCCTAGGTCCACTCATCCACGGTCTCATAATCCTTATCGTACTCATCATCATCACCATCATTATCAATAGCAGGGCATGGAGCCTGAGTAGGAGTAGGTGGAGGAGCATATTTAGATCTCGAAGTATTAGGTGCAAGCCCAATGCACCTAAAATAATGTGGAATGAAATAAACATTATCCCTCTAGTTGGAATGATTAGTAGCATCCTACATATTTTAATATTAGAGTTGATCAAGCCCAAGTACTAAAATATGCAAAATGTTATAACTTAAAATATCATTCTTAGCATGTAATAGAAATATAAGATATTAAAAACTTTTTCCAATAGTAGAAGAAGTGAGGGATAACAATAATAATGATCACGAAAATAAATTCCAACTATAATATCCTCTAATAATCCAATATTAAACAAAAGTATCAGTACAATAACCCAAATACAATAGTGGAGTCACAAGCAACTCATATATTGAAAAGTTATCTCATATGAAATAAAATGAAAAGGAAACAAAATAGTACATAAATCAATCTCTAAGATCCAACCTACTATCTATGATCCAATCCTTTCCTAAATTCTCAAACCTCACTTGATAGGTTAGTTAACACAACGGGTCAGATCCCACTTTATGAATATTAGCTACGTTTCCCAAAATAGGTAACATAACTAAACAAAAGTACTAAATGAAATAAATACCATGGTATATCTTTTAAATAACCTTAGAAATAAATCTCAATATCTTTAACAAGGTTCACTAGATTTGTAAGGACACATTTTTTGTAGTCCTTATTTACATATAGCATATTGTATACCGCTACAATCGTCGAAGAAGTTTACGTTCATTGTTCAAGACGATGAATCTGAATTTCAAGCAGCTTCAACATATGCGCGATATGAGGTATAATTTCGTATATAATATGTTTAAGTTTCATAAATGCTTTACTTTAGTATTGGGATATTTTTCCAAACTGTTTTTATCAAACTGAGGCATTTTTTCTAAGTCAAAATTAATTTTTAAGACCTATAGGCGAGCTTTTTAAAATAATATTTTCTCGCTCCTGTCGTTCAAATGACAAGGCATTATCGTTCAAACGGCATTGACATGTCGTTCAAATGACTGCTTCTAACGACATCACATGTTGTTTGAAGTGTAGCTCAAAGGGTCATTTCTTGTTTGCTTCAGACGACCACGTACTATTTTGCAATTTTAAGAGTCGTTTGTTAGGTCGTTAGTAACAATATCATTCAAATGACATGACAATGTTGTTCGAATGACTTCTAACGACATGCACCGCCTCAAGATTTTTGTTGAGCTATAAACACCTGTTTTGGAGACCTTTTTCATTAAGACTTTTGATACACGAAAACTGATTTTTGGCAGACTTTTAGTCTTCATCTTTTAGGTTAAAAATCTAGTTCTTGATTCGCCAAAAATCCCAATTCTTTTGTGAATCATTTGTCAAACCCAAATACTTATTGGCAGTTTATATTTGTGGAGTGCAATTTATACTGCTGAATTGGTAATTCTTGCGGGAGCTACTTGCTGAGAACTGTGGTCATTGAGGTTCCCGAGGGGATCTTTATTGGTTTCTAGGCTGCGGTCTATATGAGTTTTCTGCAAAAGATTCATTGCAGATTTTGCTGTGTAATTGTAAGCTGGGATTTACATTACATAGTAAAATAAAGGTTTTACCCCGAAAGGTTTTTTTTTCCTGAACCTTAATTTATGATTATTTGATTTACATATTTGATTTATATCATATAGATGCATGATTAGGGATTAATTAATTTGGATCAAAGATTGACTCTAATTAAATAAGTTTAAAATTAGAAATTTGCAAATTAAAAAAATAATCAAAATCATGCATTCTAGATTGTGACGTATACCACGTCTAAAGAGGCATGCGATGTCCTCTAATTGACACATGAAGGTACCAACGCAGCAAAGACGTCTTAGTTACAAAATTTGACCACCCATTTTAAGACTATCATGATGTCAGAGTCCTAGTGTTTTGACGAGATTTATGCTAGGTTTTTGGACATAGTCAATACGAGTTTTAATTTTAGGTAAGAAAATTTAGGACACAAGGGTTGTTAAAAAAAATTTGAGGTCACTCCCATCCCGTTTTATTCCTAAGGTCACTGTTTTAAACTCTTTGGGGATATTAAATACACTTAGGTTAGAATAACTCGTAGGATACCTTCAAACTTATGAGATCGACATATTTCCCAAAATCGATAAGACTAAGGATAGAGGGATTTCACATAAGGCATAATCTAGAAAAGGTGAGGAAGTGTCTAGGAAGAAGAAGAAGAAGAAGAAGAAGAAGAAGAAGAAGAAGAAGAAGAAGAAGAAGAAGAAGAAGAAGAAAGAGATAATTTATGAGTCCGAGTTTGAGGGAGAGTTTGATTTTGATGATGTAGCCATGTTTGCTAAAAATTAAAAAAAAATCTCAAATTTTCTAAGAAAAATGCTTTCAATAAAAATTTGTTTGATAAAAATAAGAAGAAAGAAGAGGCCAAAGAGAGTGTGAGAAATAGTATGAGGCGAGGTGTTTTGAGTGCAAGGGTAAAGGTAACAAAGCGTTTGAATGTCCCACTATGCTAAAGAAAAAGGGATAGAAAATTACTATGCCAACCACTCTTAGCGATAGTGATGAGAAGGTGAATGATTTCGGGGATGAGTCATCACATGGTATGTGTGTTGACTTTTTGTCTAGGCACGAGAGCACACCTATTTTATCCCACAATGATGAGGACACTTGCATACGTGAGAGCCCCAGTGATGATTTGAGTGATATAGTGAGTGTGAGAGTGAGGTTGAAAGTGAGGGTGAAAGTGATCTCCAAAACGCGTTTAGAGATTTATACGCCGAGACCTTAAAGATAAAGAAGTTGAATAGAGAGTTAGATCTTATGGTTTTAGATTTAGAGAGAGAGATATAATTTTTGAGGGGACGTGAGGCGTCGGCGAGTCAACTCGAGAAGGTGAAGGTTTCTTTAAGTGACCAATTGATCATCTTAGGCTGGGAAAAGAGTGAACTTAAATCCCGTGTGTCCCAACTCGATAGAGATCTCGAACGTGCCTGAGAGGTTAAGGTTACTATAGAGGATACATCTAAGAAGGTAGGTAAGATTCTCCTCGGTCCCACTTTGGGTAATGTTGAGAGAATATGAATAGGTTAGGATGGGGTGTCTACTTCCCATGTTGCACCTGAGTCGGTTCTCGAGTTTGTAATAGATCCATATGTATCTCAACCTAACCCACCTAAGTATCCGTTACCCAATAGGAGAGTGCATCCTTGACGTGTTGAAAGAGGTGTTCCTAGGTCCGTATATGTTTTCTCCCATTATAAGAAGATAGGACACCTTAGGGAATTCTATTTTATTTTGGGAAGTATGTCACATAATTTTTTGCCACATGTTCCCACACACACTCCCACACATGATACTTTGCATGATCGTGCACATCACATGAGAGAGTTTGCACACATTCAAGAGCAAATTAAGTTTTTAGTCAAAACTTCACACCATTTAATGGATGTTTTTCATAGGATGTCACCACCTTTGGAAAACTCCTCCGCACCTAATGGTTTAGGTTTAGACTTGTTTGCTACCATAAGATAATTTTCATGATGATATTTTTATGCCTATTGCTAATGTGTACCACTTTTGTATTTATTTTTTCCATTTTGATAGATTTTTCAAAAAACTCAAAACAATTTTGTTTTTGAAATTTTTTGGAAAAATAAAAAACGATTTTCTATTTTTTTGAGAAAATTAGAAAAAACAAAAAAGATTTTATTTTGATAAATTTTTTGAAAAAGACAAAAAGATTTTTGTATTTCTTTTTACACCGTTTATGGATGAACATTTAGGATGACCAAGTCACATCATCATTCGATATCCATGTGACTATTTGATAGTGTTTTGAGACGATACATCATTTCATTCATGTGCTTTATAATGTTTGGAGTTATTAAGATGAGATTTGAGATTACTTTCTATGTGTTTGACTCATGATTTCCTTTAATGCACACTTGCACAAATTTATTTGATTATTGTGCTCGTCTGCCACATGTTGGTCAAAGTGTTTTCATCTCAATACTGTCTTTAAAATGAACCATATGCAATCAAACTTGACAATGAAAGTAGTGCATGTAATAACCGTTGCCTGTGAGGAACTTTTTTAATATGAAAAAATGATGAGTAAACACAAAAAAGGACAGCGAAATGCCCAATTATCCTTTACGAGAAAGCCACCATTTAAGATGGGCCAAAAAAGTGTGGCATTGTAAAAAATAGACAAGGCCCAAAGAGTTTAAAAAAAATAAAAATGTGCGGCATTGAAAAAAGTAGCAAAGGCCAAACTAGTTTAGTTTCGTATGATCATTCAAAAGAAAAGAATTGAATTGAAAAACATGATCATTATTATATATGAGGGAGTTTGGTTGGAAATATATAAACGGGTCTGCACGTCCTGATAAGGTCTTGAAAAAGTATTACATAGTTTTAGACATTACTGGTGTGGAAATCATTCTGGACTTCGATTTGTTGATTAGATTGAGTCGATGTCATTTGATTCAACAATTTTTACACCTAAGGACGATTTTGAATTCATTGGTTAGGAGTATCCATATTCATCGTGCACATTTGTTATGGCTTGCTGAGTTAATTTTTCTATTGAATTAGTTCACACCTATGCATTCAGTTTCCACGATTTGGTTATCTTAGTGTAAATTCATGGTATGTGTTGCGTTTGTAAATTTTCTTTGCTTGAAAAAATTTGAAAAATCAAAAAGATTTTGTGGATTTTTTGGGTATATCCTTGCATGAGGGTAATTGATCTATATTTGAATTAATTGTCATGACAATCTGCATTTATTTTTGTTTATTCTTTTCCTTGTCTATTTCGGACAAATAAAAAGAGGGAGGACGAATTATGAATTATGGGGGGAGTGAGAGTTTGAATTATAGGGGAGATTTGAGATTTGATCTTTAATTGATTTGTTTGATATTTTATTTATGCTATGTAATTTCAAACTCGATACGTCACGAAGGTATTTGCTTTGTTTATTGTGTGTAGGACTTTGATGATCTTTTGGGAAGCACAAAAAAGAAGCACAACGAAATCAAAGAGATTTAAAGATTTCAAAGTTGAAGATTTTTGAAGAATTTGAGTACTTTCATTTTTAGTTTCTTTTTGGATTTTGGGTTGCATTGGAGGGTATTAGATTTGTATTGGCATTTTATTGATAATTAGGATATTTTTTATTTTGTACCGGCATAGACATAGGGGGGGATTTGTGAGGACATATTTTTGTAGTCCTGATTTTACATGGAGTATGTCATATACCGCTACAACCGTCGAAGAAGTTCACATTCATTATTCAAGACGACGGATCCGAATTTCAAGCATCTTCAACATATGCGCGACATGAAGTATAATTTCGTATAGAATGTGTTTAAGTATTGTAAATTCTTTACTTTAGTATTGGAATATTTTTCAAAACTGTTTTTATCAAACAAAGGCATTTTTTCTAAGTCAAAATTAATTTTTAAAACCTATAGGCAAGCTTTTTAAAATAATATTTTCTCGCTCCTATCGTTCAAACGATAAGGCATTGTCGTTCAAATGACTGCTTCTAATGACATCACATGTCGTTTGAACGGTCGCTCGAAGGGTCGTTTCTTGTTTACTTCAAACGACCACGTATCATTTTTTCAATTTTAAGGGTCGTGATTTAGGTCGTTTGTACCAACATCTTATATTGTTCAAATGACATGACAATGTCGTTTGAACGACTTCTAATGACATGCACCGCCTTAAGATTTTTATTGTGTTTTGAAGATCCTTTTCATTAAGACTTTTGATCACAAAAAATAACTGCTTTTAGCTGACTTTTAATCTTCATCTTTTAGAGTTAAAAACTTAGTTTTTGATTCACCAAAACATCTAAATTCTTTTTTTTAATAATGATATCCACATTTTATTAGAAATCAGAAGTGGGAAAGCATCCCCCACTAGTGTCTTACATCGATGATGAGCAATATGAGCACCTACGTTAGAGAAAGCTTCAAAAGTATTGATACAATATCTAGTCCTAGTTCCCTTAAAAGGAAAAACATGAAACCAAGTTTAATTTCCCCACAAATGAGATTAAAAATAGAAGATTCTAACATTAGCATTCCTTCAAACATGCATTTATTCCTCGCGCACCATAGATGTCAGTAAATGAAGGCGGGAATAATACGACAAAGAATACCTCTTATTTTGTCTCCCTTAGAATTAATACATCAAGTCATCAAGTTCCCACTAAAATTTGAAGAAAAGATCCTCAACCCCAGAATATTGTAGAAGCGACTCCATATAGCTTGAGAAATTGGACTACTCTAAAAAATATGATCTTTATCCTCCTCACTTGCCAAAATACAACATCTACATTTTGACAAAATTAGAATATGGAGCCCTTTTATGTACTCATCTATGGAAACCCCTCTATAAAGCAACTACCACATGAAAACTAAGATTTTTGGAACAATTATTTTATTCTAAAGTAGCGATAAAGAACATTGAACACATCCTATATCCCTCACTAAATGCCAAGTGGATTTTATCGTAAAAATCCCATTTTTTATTAAAGTACTTTTTTCGGAAATATAATCAAAATTTTCTTCAAAGTCTTCCCAAATCAATTGCATCCTCTTCCAAACTTGAGAATATACCGATATAGATCCTTTAAAATTTTGGTCTTGTAATTTTTTGTATTTATTATGCATTAACCGGGACCATAAAGAATTTGAGTTAAAAAATTTCCACCATAAATTATGAGAATAGGAAAGAGATAAATCAAACGTGGACCTTAAGTTGAGACCACCCTCA
This sequence comes from Sambucus nigra, assembly GCA_949130495.1. Lineage (NCBI taxonomy): Eukaryota > Viridiplantae > Streptophyta > Magnoliopsida > Dipsacales > Adoxaceae > Sambucus > Sambucus nigra. Next base: position 534,382,197 of record OX422215.1, on the reverse strand, counting down.
TCCTTCAATTTGCAAGTCTCAATCCAGTTCACCCATTCAATTTTTTCTTCTCATCTTGTTTACCCCAATAAAACCGAGCAACGAGCTTATTTATGTGCTGGAGAAAAGTCCCTCGGGGATTAATTGTTGTAAGGAGATGACGATTCATGGATTCTGCTACTATTTTGATGAGGGCTAATCTCCCCGCTTAAGATATTCTTTGATGGTTTCAAAATTTCAGTTTCCCAACAAGCTTGTCAATGAAAGTCGAAAAGTAGGAATGTTTTTTTTCTCGTACAATATAGTGGAATCCCCAAATAAATGATCAGGAGATTTTTGTGATTGAAACCTGTCGCACTTTGTGAATCATTTGTGGAAACCAAATGCTTCATGGAAGTTTAACTTTGTGGAGTTCTATCTCTACTTCTGAATTGGTAGTTCTTACAGAAGCTACTTGCTAACGACTGCGGTCATTGAGGTTCTTGAGGGGATCTTTCCTGGTTTATATCTTGTGGTCTATGCGAGTTTTTTCTGAAAGATTCATAGCAGATTTTGCTATGTAATTGTAAGTTGTGATTTGCATTATATAGTAAAATAAAGGTTTTACCCCAAAGGGTTTTTTCCTGAACCTTGATTTTTTCTTATTTGATTTGCATATTTGATTTATATAACATAGATGCATGATTAAGGTTTAATTAATTTGGATCAAAGATTGACTCTAACTAAATAAGTTTAAAATTAAAAATCTGCGAATTAAATAAATAATTGATATCACGCATTCTACAAGATTGTATAACATGATTAATCATTTGAATTATAATAGAATTAATCAATGTTTCTTTATATCAAGAATATAAATAGCTAACCTAACATAAAATAGTGCATAATAACTAATTATAGAATATTGTGTCAATCACATCTATCTACTCATTAATCAAAGTTAATAGCATCTCATAATAAAGAAATGTCTTAATAAATTATTATCTTATCAACTGATACAAAAAGGCAATCCACGATGTTCAACTTATTGATACCTTTAAAAGCCTTTTATGCATTTTTATAATTCTTATTCTTTAATTCCATTATTTTACTTTTAATGAATCACATCATTTCATATTTCATTACTATTCTAACCATGTAGCCTTATCAATATCACGTTTAAATAATCGTTAACTAATTACCTCTTTCTCATCTTATTCATCCCATATTTGTTGCATTAACTTCATTCTAGTTATCGACCTCCCTCATGGCCTCAAATGTCATAATACATTCCATAGACTCAATAATGTTATCTATTCATTATTCGCTTAATTAATTAGACCACAACCAACATGCGCCCCTTCTCCACGGACATCTCAAGAACATGTAGTACGCTAATATAAAGCTGTCACACAAATATATCATTTTCTATAATGTAGTGTTGGAAAACCTATCGCCACCTACTAAGCAATGATAATAAATACCCGTGACACAAATTTGTAAAAGCATGCTTCATAGTATTGAAAAATCCATAGCCACCTTACTACACAATGCTAAAACTCCTCAACACCATGTGACGCATAAACAACCCATTACATATCTCATTGCCAACTTTTATTCATTTTGATGGATTTTATAGATTGTGTAATACGCTAACAATCTAGATATAAGCGTACTCCTCAAGTATTTCGATATGATAATATTCTCTCTAGTCGCACCCTTCATAATTTCCAATCAAAATAGGCAAGATAAATTTCATTCATCAATAAGATCCCAACTCCTAACCTTCACTGGAATCCATGTGTGGGACATCTCATAAATAAGATCTAAACATGGAACCTATCGATACACTTTTTTCTAGATTAGGTCAGACGTCAAGAGTAAATAATTGATAACTAACAAATATAATTACCAATGAATATAGCTCAATTCATAAATTTTATATTATGAGAAACCACAAAATAATCACTTCATTAAATTAATTCCTCATTTACTATCACGGTACTTCACACATTCCTCGAACAATTCCTCATTCATGAACAAAGTTTACTCGCAGTCTACAAGTCATACATTTAATACCTAACTCACATGTTATACATTTCAACATCTAATCACATAAGTCATACATTTCAATAACCACCCCATAAGTCATACATACTAATAACCACTTACCCAATACTCATAACCTCGCTATTAAAACATAAGAACAAAACTTACAAAACCTAAACTCTAAACTCTTTCCTTCTCTAGACTCCTTGGGTGGGATGTCACATATATGAAATTCGAAAAAGGAACACCCCCCCCCCCCCCCCCCCGATACACTTCAATCTAGGTTAGGTAATTAATAACACGCCATTTGTGTATATATCGTTGTAGAGTAAAGACAGTCAATAAAAAATCCCTTTTGGTACGTACAAACACACTAAAATTGTATATTAGAATGTAAGGGATCAATCCGTTCTCCTTAATGTGGACAAGAGCAAAGTGAAAACAAGTATGATTTATAAAATAATTATGAAGGGATATTTATACTACTAATTATGAACTAAAATTAAAACTACACTAATAAATAAAGAAAATGATAAAGTTAGATAAATATGAGGAGAAAATAATTATGAGATAATTCAACGGATTAAACTTCACCACTTAACCTATTTATTTTCATTAATTAGTTTTTCTATTTGAAATGTCCCTAAACATATATAAATTCACAAATCAACTCTCGTTGCAAATATAAAGCTACATATAGTCCTTTTAGAAGATTAATATTTAAATTTCACATACTCACAAAAATTAGATTTAAACATTTTCTAATAAATCACTGGCTAGGGAAAATTTACTAAAAGTATTTTAAATCATTAAAAATTACATTTTTAGAGTAGAGAAATTCGAACTGTAATATCATTTAAAAATTGTCTATCTCTAGTTTAATTAATAAATAAATATTATAATCTGAATTTCCAATTTTCTCTTGAAAATAATTCACCCTCTCTCAAGGCGTAAATATAAATCGTCAAATTTTAATATTAGTATTCAAAGGGGCATAATAAATAAGCATACCAAAAAAAAATTAGTTAAGGGTTCCATCTCACCCCTTGAATGGGGTATTTAGCCTCTTGTTTTGGTATTATTACATATAAAATGTAATAATGACACAATAAGAGGCATAATAAATAAAATAGAATGAGAATAAATAAATAAACCAAGTCTCCTTGAGTTTGATATTAAATTCCCAAACTTGACATGTATAGTAACCCACAAACTGAGTTTTACAACACCACAAAAAACTGTCACTCACTCACAATTTGTATCTTACAAATATAATCTACCTTACACTCAAGTAACTAAAAAAGGAAAAAAAACAGAAAATAAAAATAAATCCTACTGTAAAAACTACACTAAAATGTGTTTCTCTCTCTCACACTTGTACTGTTTGGTCCTTCCTCTCTAAAATGAAGAGTCTTATTTTATAAGAGATTACGTGGGGCTAGGGTTGAGGGTGGTTTAGAAAGAAAAAAAGGTAAAAACTAGTATGTGATGTTTATTTTTTAAGATTGCCAGATACTTGGGTTTTGTGATTTGGGCTTGGACGAATTTTGGAAAGGTTGGGACATATGTGTTAGAGGATTTTTTTTCAGGTGATAATGTAAGGACACAAATTTCCAATTGAGTCCCTTGTAGTTTTGGCTCAATTCCGGACAAAAACGTTTGAGTAATAGGATAGAGTATATTGATCATCATTCAAGCCTATGACGTGTTTGTTGAAGACGTAGCGGCAAAGAGTATAAAGCTTCATCAATAGCCGTGGTTTATGTGCCTCATTTTAACGTCATCAATTGTGGTTCCATTCTCCCAAGGTATGAATGCATTTCATATATATATAGGAGCTTGGAACGGTTTATATTGGGTGTTAGGTTTTTAAAACTGTGGTTTGTTTTCAGAATGTTTTCTATTAAAACTTATATATAAAGTATATAAAAGTTTCGGGGGTTTAAAAGTATTTTTTGAACATTCTGTGAGTTCGTTCAAAGTGTCGTTCGAACGAGATTGTCGTTCGAACGAGATTGCCAACGACTTCCCATTAAGGCATACTGGAACTTCGTTCGAAATGTCGTTCGAACGAGATGGTCGTTCTAACGAGATTTCCAACGAGCTTCTAACGAGTTCATACTGGAACTCCGTTAGAAAACTCGTTCGAACGAGAATGTCGTTCGAACGAGATTTGGCGGGAACAGGTTTTGAGCAGTTTTGTCCACTTTCCCACTTGTTTTACCCCACTATCTTTTTGCTGAATATCTATATGCGGGAATAACTTTTTCTAACTTAACTTTTCATATCCTACCAACCTCTAGAGAGTGTTTGAGAGAAAAATTGTTTTAGGGAAAAGTTCATTGTTTTAAAGTGTCAATTTTCAAAGAAAAATCATATACACTTTAGTTTTACACCCATTGTTTTGTTTATCCAAGTTCATATATATACATCTTGCTTGGATTTTGGCACCGGGTTTGTCTCTACACCGAATTGAAGATATCGTTTGGGTTTTCTTCTACATCCCATAAAGAAGAAGAGTTCGTTTTGCTGCGGCATTCTCATGTGGTAAAAGACACCACGTGTGGTAGACGGTGTACCTATTGTCCGATTGGTGAGTCCAAGATCGCGGTGGAGCTCCGTGGTTATCCGCTAGAAAGAGGTGGTTACAAGAAGACGCGTCAAGGCTTGAGAGGGTTCGAGTTGATGAAGTAATTCATCTGTCTTGTAAATGTAAATTCCATACTTAGTGGATTTGAGGCTAGGATCGTCCGAGGTTGTTTCCTGTCTTGGGTTTTTCCTCGTACATCGCGGTGTAGTGTGATTGATTTATTTTTATCTTGCATAATAACTTATAATGCATGCTTAGGATAAATCAAGATAAAATTGGTTTTAATTATCACTACTCATGTTTAATTTGGTGCTACATAATTATTTAGGTAAATGTAGTTAATTCAAGTCATTAATTTAATGTGTTAAAATTTAGTATTAGCCTAACTTGATAACATTGTAAAACATGACTTAGGCAAAATTCTAGGACCCGGATTAATTAACTTGGTTTAAGTGAAATTTAAATTAGTGTGTGTGCTTAAGTTAATTTCACTTTGGTTTGATTTTAATTTTGGAGTAAATTAAAATTTGGTGTTTTTTAAGTTGTGAACCACCACCTCTTTACGCTTCCGCATATATATTTCATTAAAAGGAAATATTATATTTTTAAAGTAAGATTTTAAAAATCGGGGGCCCCTCGGGCGACCACAGATTGGTATCAGAGCCAAAAACGATAAATTACTTCGTTAAGATCTTTTAAATATTTTTTGCTAAAATGGAATTTTTCCCATTTTCTAAATTTCCTATTTTCGATGGTTCTAACTACGCGTATTGGAAAGCGCGAATGAAATCGACACTAAAATCTATCGACGAGAGAGTTTGGATGTATGTTATTAACAGGTGGTCCCCACCTACTCATTTAGTAGATAATGAGCGTGTTCCCAAATCGGCCGATTGATGGAGTGAGGGTGAATTTAAACTTTCTAATTTTAATTTCCGAGGTTTAAATGACTTGTTTAGCGCTGTCACACTGGATGAATTCCGACGCATTATGACGTGTGAGACCGCTAAAGAAGCTTGGGATACTTTAAAACTCACCCACGAAGGTACTAGTGTCGTTAAAGCTTCGAAACTCCAAAACCTCACCACTCAATTTGAAACTATCAAAATGAACGAAAAAGAAAGTTTTGATGAATTTTATGCTAAACTTTTCGATATTGTTAATTCATCTTTTAACTTGGGAGAGAAAATACCCGACAACCGAGTAGTAAAGAACATTTTAAGGTCCCTTCCCACTAGATTTATTCCAAAAGTGACTGTTTTAAATTCTTTACCAACTTTAGCCTCTATGAAATTAGAAGAGCTCGTAGGTTATTTACAAACCTATGAACTAGACAGGTTTCCCTCTAAAACTGAAAAGAAAATAGAAAATGGCGTTGCTTTAAAAGCCTGAAAAGAGGTCAAACAAGTAGTAGAGAGGGAGAGCGAGAGTGATAGTGACTCGAAAGACATGGCCTTATTTTCTCGGAAATTTAGAAAATTTCTTAAATTTAACAAACATAGATTTAAAAATTATTTTAAGAAATTTGAAACTTCTAAGCAAGACAAAGCCGAGAGTATCCCTAAACCTATTAATGAAAATTTAAATAGGGATGAGTCTAATCGGTGTTTTGGTTGTGAGGGTTATGGCCATAGGGCTTCTGAGTGCCCCACTAAACTAAGGAAAGAGGGTAAACGACCCATTTCATATAATGCAACCCTTGGTGATAGTGATAAGGATGAGGGACCCGATTCCTCCACTAAGCCCAACTTTGTGGCTTTTCCTCATGAAGATATTCAAACACATGACACTTCCTTGGTCAAAGTTTATGAATCTCCTATTTTTTATGGTAGTGAGAGTGAAGAAGAAAGAGAGTGAAAACGAAGAAGAGGTTAATGTGAGTGAACTTCAAAATGATTTTCAAGAATTATATGCAGAATCAATTAAATTAAAAAGAGCTAATTTGAAGTTAGAAGTTGGTTTAAAAGAGCGTGTCAAGGTCATTGATGATAGTATGTTGGTAGAATACCTTAAGACACGTGAGAGTACTCTTCAAGAGAAAGTTGAATATGTATAAGGTGAGAGAGATAACCTTAGGGGTTTAATGGAATCGTTGAAAAAGGATCTTCTTGCTTTTGAAGAGCGAAATGTTTTATTAGAGTCTAACATTTTAGAATTGCAAAATAAATTAAAAGACTCTAGTAATGTCAAATTTGATTTGGAGTGTCGTTCAGAAAAATTAGATAAAATCTTAGGAACGGTCCAAATTAAAAATAACATGTGTGGTTTAGGCTTCAATTCTTGTAATGAATCTACTCATAAAACCAAAACCAATGTTTTAGGAGAATCAACTAGGAAAGTCTTTAGAGATCATTTTTTAGGTACCAAATTTTGACGTAATTTTACTTGTACACATTGTGATCAAAAAGGTCATCTTAGGAAATTTTCTTTTGATCTCAAACGAATTCTTAGAAAATCCCATCGTAAAGTAACCAAGGTAGTTAAAATTCCTACACCCCAAGATAGTCATTCTTCATTAATTTGGGTTAGGAAATCCGACTTGGTGGCCTTGCAAAATGGGGTTTTTGATTCTCATTTACATTCACATGCTAAATGTATGCTTAAAATCATTTTCTAGTCTATGCTCCATGCTTATCACATGCTAGAATTATGATTTTTGTTTATCTTTTGTATTATATTTCCTTCATTTAGTTTGCATTAAATGAAAAATACAAAAAGATTTTTGTTTATCATTTGGATTTTATCTCTTGGTAATTTAAGCTTAATGAAAAATTCAAATGATTTTTGTTTGTCTTTTGAGTATATATATATATATATTTTTTTTTTTTTTTGGTTAAAAATTTCAAAAACTCAAAAAGATTTTTTTTTGTGTGTGTATTTAAGTTTGACACACTTTATGTGGCATACACTTGTGTTAGAATTCCATCTTTTACGCTCTCATGTGGCTAGAACTTTTGGTTTAGATTGTCAATCCTTATTATGTTCTTTACCATGCTTACATGGAGTAGTTGGATTTTGTATTGATCTAATGGATTCTATTTTTATATGCCTCTATTCACACATGCACGAGCTTTTTTTGAAACTAAACTTTATATGTATATTTGAGATTTTTGAGGTGTTCTCCTACCAATCTTGTCATCTACATATTTGTGACTTAGGAGGACTAGTGCATGTCAAAATCCGTTGCACGTGAGATTTGTGTGAAAAATGAAAACATGATAAATATAAATGTGCACGAGGAAGGGCTTCGAAAGGACTTAGTGATCCTTTGCGATTGTAAGCCACCATTTTGAATGGACCTAAAAGAAATACGTGCTCCAAAAGCCTAAAAACATAAAATATGGCATTAAAAAGAAAAATAATTTGTCAAGGCCTTTGTTTAATTGATATATTCATTCAAAATTTATATATTCTTATTGAGGGAGATTGGATGGTATATCAACGGTTTGCAAAATGTCCGTTTATCCTAGTTGCGTATTTCATATCATGACTCTAGTGGTTTGTAGAATCATCAATATGCTAGGCTTTTATGCATTGTGTATGTTTGTTCATTGAGTTCAATTTATATTATCACATGAGGTTATATTCAAATGTGATGAAGTTTGCAATCAATTGAGAACTCTATGAATATGTTTTAAGAGATTGGGTCTAAATTTAATCGTTACTAGTTCACACCCCAACACTTATGTTTTCATATGACACATTTTTGCCATATTAGTGTGAAATACTCCTATTATATTTTTTGTGTGTCATTTGTATGTTTATATCTATATATGTGTACTTGAGTCTCTTTGGTATATATTATGTATACATATATTTGATATTTTTGTTTAGTCTTTGCCTTGATTTCTAATCCATATATGCTTTAATTCATACCTGGTATCCATCTTATTGCATTCTTTGTTGATATCACATGCTTAATAAGTTATATATCATATTTGTATCATTTTATTGCATCCTAGTTGGTCTAAGTTGTTATTTTTTGGATTATTTGAATTTTTTTTGCCCATATGCTTTAACGTTCTCATCACTATATGCACAATTACTTATTTTAGCTTGTTATCCCATTCTATTTATCCCTTGCTTAATTTAGAGGGTGTATATGCTTTATTTGGAGGAGATAAGTAAATTTTTCATTCTTTAAGCCTTTGTCTATTCCTGAACAAAAAGGGGGAGAATGATGATAGGGGGAGCAATGATATCTAAACCTATTACAATCATATCCTAGTTTAAGGGAGATTTATCTTAGGGGGAGACGTCTTTCTAAGTTGATAATACTTGATAAAGGGAGAGAATTAGTTTAGGGGGAGTAATTTCTTTACTTACATTAAATATTTTGATATTCCCTATGCGTGTAATGGGGTTGCTTAAGTGTGCAGGATTTATTTTATAAAGCGGCATATTTCAACGACAAAGATTGTTGATCCTTTGGGTTGTTTGAGTTAAGCGTTTGAATCAAGCATTGTAATTTTATTTTGGGTGGGACCTTTTATTAGTCTAGTAGAGCTTGAAGGACCTTTAAGATTTTTGTTGGTTTTTGTCCCGAAATAGCCAAAGGGGGAGATTTGTAAGGACACAAATTTCCAATTGAGTCCCTTGTAGTTTTGGCTCAATTCCAGACAAAAACGTTTGAGTAATAGGATAGAGTATATTGATCATCATTCAAGCCTATGACGTGTTTGTTGAAGAAGTAGCGACAAAGAGTATAAAGCTTCATCAATATTAGTGGTTTTTGTGCCTCGTTTCAACGTCATCAACTGTGGTTCCATGCTCCCAAGGTATGAATGCATTTCATATATATATAGGAGCTTGGAACGGTTTATATTGGGTGTTAGGTTTTTAAAACTGTGATTTGTTTTCAGAATGTTTTCTACTAAAACTTATATATAAATTATATAAAAGTTTCTCGGCTTTAAAAGAATTTTTTTAACATTTTGTGAGTTCGTTCGAAGTGTCATTCGAACGATATTGTCGTTCGAACCACGAGTAGTTCGAACGAGATTGCCAACGACTTCCCATTAAGGCATACTGGAACTTCTTTTGAAATTTCATTTGAACGGGATGGTCGTTCTAACAAGATTTCCAATGAGCTTCTAACGAGTTCATACTGGAACTCCTTTAGAAAACTCGTTCGAACGAGATTTGGAGGGAACAGGTTTTTTGGCAGTTTTGAGCAGTTTTGTCCACTTTCCCACTTGTTTTACCCCACTATCTTTTTCCTGAATATCTATGTGCGGGAATAACTTTTTCTAACTTAACTTTTCATATCCTACCAACCTCTAGAGACTGTTTGAGAGAAAAATTGTTTTAGGAAAAAGTTCATTGTTTTAAAGTGTCAATTTTCAAAGAAAAATCATATACACTTTAGTTTTACACCCATTGTTTTGTTTATCCAAGTTCATATATATACATCTTGCTTGGAGTTTGGCACCGGGTTTGTCTCTACACAGAATTGAAGAGATCGTTTGTGTTTTCTTCTACATCCCATAAAGAAGAAGATTTCGTTTTGCTGCGGCATTCTCATGTGGTAAAAGACACCACGTGTGGTAGACGGTGTACCTATTGTCCGATTGGTGAGTCCAAGATCGCGGTGGAGCTCTGTGGTTATCCGCTAGGAAGAGGTGGTTACAAGAATACGCGTCAAGGCTTGGGAGGGTTCGAGTTGAGGAAGTAAGTCATCTGTCTTGTAAATGTAAATTCCGTACTTAGTGGATTTGAGGCTAGGGTCGTCCGAGGTTGTTTCCCGTCTTGGGTTTTTCCTCGTACATCGTGGCGTAGTGTGATTGATTTATTTTTATCTTGCATAATAACTTAGAATGCATGCTTAGGATAAATCAAGATAAAATTGGTTTTAATTATTACTACTCATGTTTAATTTGGTGCTACATAATTATTTGGGTAAATGTAGTTAATTCAAGTCATTAATTTAATGTGTTAAAATTTAGTATTGGCCTAACTTGATAACATTGCAAAACATGACTTAGGCAAATTCTAGGACTCGGATTAATTAACTTGGTTTAAGTGAAATTTAAATTAGTGTGTGCGCTTAAGTTAATTTCACTTTGGTTTGATTTTAATTTTGGAGTAAATTAAAATTTGGTGTTTTTTAAGTTGTGAACCATCACCTCTTTACGCTTCCACATATCTATTTCATTAAAAGGAAATATTATATTTTTAAAGTAAGATTTTAAAAATCGAGGGGACCTCGGGAGACCACAGATAAAATCGTTCTTGGCGCGTGAGTTTAAAACATGACTTCGATAAAGGGGAAATGGATTTGATCGCATGTAAGGATGTGGGATTCGACCGCTGGGTATTGGGTCTATTGAGGTCGGGTTAGAACGGTTGGAATAGTAGGTTGGGTCCAGGTATGGATCGCGGGTTACAGGATATGGGTTGAAATCGGAGCACGGGTCGAATTTTAGTTCGGAGGTAGCTAGGTTTCAGTTTTAGTTGTCAAGAGCTTAGAGGGAGTTATGTGGGTGGATGGGTCTCAAGTTATGGTTCAGACATCGATCGCGTGTCAGGTGATTCGAGGTTCGGGTTGAAGGTGTGGTCGACGTTGAGCAGCTCCGGGTATGGAGGATTCTAAGTTAGATGGGTTAGGATCGGGTAGAAGATGGGGTAGCATGTTCGGGTTGATGTTGGTTCGCGGGTTCATGGTGGTATTGGAGCTCGTGGTTCCAAATGGTTGAGGATGGAATATAGAGAGAGTGTGTGGGTTTGGTTTTAGTTAGTTTAGCCATGGAGGAGAGAGAAAGGATGGGTAGGATGTGTGAGGAAGAAGATGGGGCTTAGATTAGGTGTAGGTGAGGTGTATAGTAGTTAGGATGTGGGTGGGGATGTGTTTAGGTGTAGGAGTGTGTGTGTGTGTGTGTGTGTGTCTAGATTGTACCTAACTGAAAAATAAAATGAAAATAACACTATCTAACTAAAAAAAATTACAAAACTAAAAAAAAAATCCTAACTCATTAATAAAAAGAAACTCAAAATAATATAAAACTCAAACTAAACTAAAAGAATATGAAATTAAAAATTAACTTTTTAACCTATAAACTAATAAAAGACTCAAATAAAACAAAAATAAGAATAATAAACGAGACTAATAAAATCAAATTAAAAACAAATAAAATAAAATAACTAATAAATATGCACACCTATTATATTCACGTAAAAATATAAAAACACACAAACATTAAAAATACAAGCATAAGTCCGATTTTACCAGGAACTGGCAGTTAAAATGCGTCTAGTTGGGTATAAATATAACACTTTTGGGTTCTTATCAGTAATTGTTAACAATGGATAACACTAAATCTAACCTTTCCTATACATACTTGACTCCAATAAATCCAAAATACACATGAATAAATTGAAACTCCTAGCTCACTCTAAGATTACCCAAGTACCTTACAACATATCCTAACAATCCTCATAAATAGTGACTACCATATTAAAGTCTTAAATCAACCATTTATTCTAACACAAATACTATCAACCGCCATTTCATTCATTTAAATTCGATATGTACATGACCCAAGTACCATAAGCCAAAATCGCAACCTTAAGTAATCCCAAAGATTTTGTCCCTCACATCAACTTCGTATACCCATAAACATAAACCATAAAATGGAAACTCACTAACGACAACAAATATCTAACCACCTAAAGTCTCATTATCAAATAAAAATCATGAATAAATTTACAAATTCCATATACGACATTTTCACCTGACAACCCATTTATCTCATAATAGCATAACTAATAACCCATCAAAACTCAATGGAACCAAATGATTTGTAATTGATATAAATATAATAATCATTAATAACTTAGAATAGTGGACTAATAATGCACGCCCTTCATTTAACAATTCCCAATTATCCCAATCTCCATGATAATACCCTAATATCTTTTCAACATTTAAATTCATCAAGTAACCAACCATTATATCACTTATAAGAAAAGTCAAAAACTCGCAACAACTAATCTCCAACATCAACAATTAATCAACTTCCAAATCTTAATATCAAACTACATATGAAAAAAATAATAATCCTATCGATATACGTATAAAACTCATAATCTCAAATAATATCCTCGTTTATTTACAAACATTTATTTTTTAAATTACCCAAACAAAGTATCTTGATTTCCACAAATAAAAATTTCCTATTCATACAACAATGATTTATACGCTTTATAAATGGGTTGATAATATGATTCTCAATAAAAAAAATACCACGGGTTAAGTATACACATATTCACATTTCAACTCTTAAGTCCATAAGGTATAAAACTAAATTCTTTACCATTTCACATTTCAATATTCTCTTCTTTGTATTCATTTCATTGTTTAATTTACAAGGGATTTTCTAATCATTTCTCATGATATAAGGGATTCACCGAGTTTTGATAACAAATCAGCAACAATTTGGAAATTAATTAGGTTTATCTTGCCTTAATTAGATCTTTAATCATTTTTATAAAATAATAAAGAATGTTTAGGCAATATTTAAGTCATAAAGAACTAAAGGGAAAGGTAGAGTATTCTTTCCATAAACCATTTCTGAAACCTAACTTGATTACCTTAATTTCCTCAAAGAGTTGAGATACTTTGCCTCTTGAAACATTCCCCAAAATCCATCATCAAATGGAGGTTTGAACGTCGTACTTTAATGGTGTTTTGAGTTTGTAATGTTAGAGATGGAGAGGAAATAAGTTTTAGGGTTTTTGTTTAAGAGGTAAAGGAAAGATGAAATGAAAAATTCATGGGATTTATGTATTAATAATGGGGGCCGCCTCTTTTCTCGCACCTGGGCTGCGAGGGGCCACGAACCTGCCTTGGCCACGGTCACGGGACTCTTTAAATCTCAGATGCCATATCCATTTTATTTTCTTCTGTTTTCTCCCCATTGATACACCAACAAACTTACAGTGCATATCACATGAGGGGGGTCATCAAACCCTAGATTAACCACCAAGATGTATTTCAATAAATATAAACGCAACATTTAATCAATGTAATTTACAGTAAAATTAAGAAAGTTCCATAAAATTCAATATTTGATCATTTAATAACATTTATTCCAATATCACCAACCCGATTCAAATATTCCCAATAAATAACCAACTCATTAATTAAAACAATCAATAATTAATTTAAAATTTTGGGGTATTAAATGATTTTAATCTACCTGATTGAGATGAAAATCAAAGTGATCATACATGTCAGTCATCCGTTCATCCATACTCTTAAAAGCATCCCACATAAATGCAAAATGAGTATTAAAATACTCCCGTGATGGCTAATGAGCACGGGGAACTAGTGCTAGTACTGGTGTTGGTCTGCCCCATCATGATATGTGGTCATCATGAAGTTTAACTGGTGGAGCATGAAGTACTAACACTCAAAATTGGACCAAGAATAGAAGAAAACTCATCAGAATGAAGAGTCGAAACACCTAAATATTACAGGTATCTGGTAATCATGTGACCAAATGGAAAAGCCTCGTAAGATGTATCTGAATATGCATGATGCATCACCTCGTGAATCAAAGAGGGGTAAATATGTCATTACGGGCCTTGAGTGGTGAGTACGGCTAGGAAGAAATAGTTGTTTGTGTTCATTTAATAATGGATTCTCAGAGTGTTTGTCTCTCAATCGTCTATTTTCCTCAAAGTCGAGTTTTCTATACAATATGGTTGGATGTCTTGACCCTAGAATATTTTTAACACCATGTCCTGTTTGGGTCGCAAACCCCTGGTTTTAGGCCTAGGCCTAAGTGTGTTTCGTGCCATAAGGGGTTTTGGTTTATTAAAAAATAAACAAAATATTTGGGATAATCCTAAGGTAGGTTTAAGTATGCAGTTGGTCCTGATATTCTTGTTATATGGATTCAGGAATCGGGTTGCAAGTGGGGATGGTATTAGGCACCCCACTTGTTCTTTATGCTTCCTTAGTTATATGTTTATTATTGCTCTTAACATTAATCGATTACCTTTTAGTTATTTTGTTTAACTGGTTTAGAGACCTTAGGTTGAGAATCCCTTAAATGTAGATAGGTGTTTAGGTATTAAAATGGTATCAGCGAGAGGTGTAAGAACATCACTTGAAATGATATAGGTACATAAGGGTGCTTGTGTATGACTATGTCCTTGTGTAACGGGTGGCCGTTAGCATGTATGTAGGTATGAGAGAAAACTCGACTTTGAGAAAGTTTGATATCTATTTTGAGTTTTGAGTAAAGATAGAAAGGTAGTGTGAGAGATGGGTGCATCTCTATTGTGATAGAATATTAAGAAATACGTTATCGAGGCTCGTGCTCACAAAAAAGACTCGGTACTAAGCATGTGTGCCCAAGATCAAATCCTATATAGTTCAATTGTGTATAGTATGTATATGTTTTTGTACGTTTATATGGGGTTGAACGAGAGATCATGACGTCGAGATAGTTTAATATCGCATTCGTAGTGTATATGAGAGAAGTGAGAGATTATTGCATATTAGGGAGGGACGATTCATCATGATACATATTGTCTAGGATTGTGCTCATGAGAAGGACTAGGTATTTGAAATACATACTCGTGTATCCAGGAGATCAAAGCCTATATAGTTCGGGTGTTCACGTGTTTCAACGTGATATGTGTGAAAGTGTATGGATTGGCTTGGAGAGGGGGAGAAGCTATTTGTAGGACAAAGGGTATCTTCAATAGAGATTCAGAATGGGAGTGGAATCGAGCGCACCGACAAAGGCATAATTTTTTATGATTGTAGAGCGATAATTAGCCAAAATGTATTGTTCTTCAAACTAGCTTGGAGGTTTAGCACTAAGGATTTCATGTTCTATACATCCATTAACTCCTTCAGGTATGTAGAGAGGGTAATTTAGAGCGGGGAGGGATGCATCCCTAAGAAATAATACGATGAGTAACATATTATAAAAGCTTGGAATTCACGAGATTAGATATTTATCCAATGAGAGATGGGATCAAATCCAAAATAAACGGGACATATTTATGAGTGTAGGCGATGAGATATAGGGTATAAAATGTACAAAATTATGGTATTTATGGAGTTTATTCCTTAATATATCATTTTTGTTGTGTTGGATTGGATTGAATTTATATGTTAAAAGTATGTCTAATCAAAGGCAGACGTTTGACACGTATTGATTTGAAAATACATTCTTTTTGCTGTCGTGAGGGAGGCCTTTGGTCGTTCAGAGAAGTGATGGGAGTAGTCGAATTTTAGACTGTGGCTTGTGAAAAATTTTGAACTGACTCGGCTCACTGACACTCTGCTCAGAATGGTTGTAAAAAGTATGTTTTCATGTTTGTATTTGGTGGATGTGGCATTAGATTAGCATTTTTATAATATATGAGCATGTTAAGTCAATTAAGAGAGGTGTTGGGTTAAAAACTAGGCTTTAACATATAAATAATGTAAAGTGACACCATCCCCTAAATGGGGGATGGGCTAAAAGAGATAAATAGATATGGATAGTTTATCATAATATATATGTGGGGCTTTTGACCCAAAATTTGGGTCGAGCTTTATGTGCCCTTGTAATGTGAAATTTTTCCCAAGGGAGTATCCCCACTTGATGTGCCCAAGGTGGGAAAAGCTCCTTTTAGTCAGGCAGAGATTTTTTTAGAAGTGTCAACATTTGTGGAATTAGTGTTGAGGTTTATCTCTATTATCTTTCAAAGGTGACTTTTCAGAAGTATGAACCTCGTTTGGGATAGGAGTGACTTTGCGAAAATATGAGCTTTCCTTTAGGGGAAAGAGAATTTTGTGAAGTACAAATTTCTTCAGGACTTTCAGAATGAGCTCAGGTATCTCGGGCACTTGGGATTTAGAAAGTTAGAAAATCTAATCAAAGTTGGGTTTGGGGTCCTTTTGAAGGTTCGCATGGTCCTCTATTTATAGGGTCTAGTACGGAACCTTTAAGCAAATGGTTAGAGGTTCTGGATCGTCGATCCGAGGGGCCTTTAACTGAGAAGAGATTCAATGGATTTGGTAATCATTACGAGAGGGGCCTTTAAATGAAAAATTAAAGGTCCCTTATACAGAATGACAGAAGGTCAGTGGGGCCTTCAATTGAACAGTTAAAGGTTACATGAAAAGTTTTTGGGTCTTTATTAGAATTTTCTTTCTTTGCAACTTGGCCCTCACAGATTTTATATATGGAGATTTACTCCTCTTAGATTCCCTTTGGGGATGCTCACCTTTAGGGTTTTAGTGGGCTCAGGTTTAAGGAAATTTTATCAAACGAGATAGAATGACCCACACCTCGATTGAAATCGATGTGTCCATAGAGGTGGTGGACTAAGAGTGTGCATGGACGGACACTCTTTATCGAAATTGAAAGGACTTGAAATGGGTTTTTCCATTTTGTGGAAGTATGAGGGCATGGATGTGATGGGTATGGAACCCTAGGGGTCAAAAGTGGGATTTTATAAAAATGGGTGGTAGTTTGACCGAACGGTAAAAGGTTGGGTTAAGTCACTTGCAGGGTTTTAATCGAACGGTAGAATGTTTAGAAACATTTAACTGGACTATTAAATGATATAATAGTGGGGTTATCCTATTCAGTTTCCCTATTCTCCCTACTTCTCTTCTTACTCTCATTTTTCTCTTTATATACAACAGTTTGGCTTTCCCTTACAAGTTTATTTCTTCACTAGTCATGGACCCTTAGGAGCCCATCATGGTTGGAGATGATGGGATTAAGGGCTTGGACCTGAATCAGGTTGAGGGAACGTGGGGAATGATGCAGCGCCGGCGGTACATGATGTGATAACCGGATATTTGTCACCTCTGAAAGTTGTTAATAATAATAGTATTAGTAGTAATAAGAATAAGAATAAGAATAAGAGTAGTAGTAGTAGTAGTAGTAGTAGTAGTAGTAGTAGTAGTAGTAGTAGTACTAGTAGTAGTAGTAGTAGTAGTAGTAGTAGTAGTAGTAGTAGTAGTAGTAGTAGTAGTAGTAGTAGTAATACTAATAATAATAAAACTAAAATGGGAAATAGGTACGATGAATGATAACCGGCGGTAGGTATGCTGGGGTGGGGAAATTAGGATATCCTAAGGAGTAAAAGGGGTATAAAGAGGATGGATGTTTTAAATTTTAGTATGGTAAAATAAATTTCTATTAAATATATAATGAAAATAATAATTAATCAACGTGATAATAAAAAAAATGAGGAAAAAAGGTGGAATGGAAAAATAAAATACCTACGAAAAATAAAAGGGCGAAAAACACTAGAAACAATGAATAAGTGCAAGAAATATAAAAATCATATATAGAATTATGGAATGGGGATACGGTATAAGAGTATACCAAAATGACTGCAAGGATCTGTGTCCCATGTGCATATTTCTTCATGATAATATATAGGGGATTCTTTGGTCACATCATGACTGGTTATCTTCCCTGGATGGCGAGAAAAGCCATAAGGGTTTTATTGTGAATATATGGTGACCCAAACACCATGAGGGAGAAAGATCTGGGGGAGTTTTATGACACCCTCATAACTAATTATCCTTCTTGATTAGAGAGAACCGACGGTAGGGAGACTAAGTGTGGATTTATTGTGATCCAAACACCGGGAGGGAGAATTCGGTGGATTTCCTAACCATCTCACGACTAATTATCCTTCCTAGCTAGTGGAAAACGAGGATAAAATGATTAAGTGTGAATATGTTGTGATCCAAACATAGAGAGGGAGAAAGCTTCGGGGAGTTTCTTGAACACCTCATGACTGATTATCCTTCCTACTTAGCGGGTACTAAGGGTAAGGAGATTAAATGTGAATATATTGTGATGCAAACACCGAGAGGGGGAATTCGAGGTATTTACTCATCACCTCATCATAGATTATCCTTCCTGGTTAGCAGGAACTGAGGGTAGAGAGACTAAATATGAATATGTTGTGATTCAAACATCGAAAGGGAGAAAGCTCTAGAGGGGTTCCTAACCACCTCATAACTGATTTTACTTCCTAGTTAGCAAGCACCGATGGTAGGGAAATTAAGTGTGAATATATTGTGATCCAAACACCGGGATGGAGAAAGATTTGAGGGATTTTGTACCACCTCATGGTTGATTATCCTTCCTCGTTAGCAACAATTGAGAGTAGGGATATTAAGTTTGAATATGTTATGATCCAAACACCGAGAGCGAGAAAGATCTGAGGGGATTGTTGACCACCTCACGACTAATTATATTTCTAGTCAGTGTGAACTAAGGGTAGGGAGACTAGTTATGAATATTTTGTGATCCAAACACTAAGATGGAGAAATATTCGGGGGGTTTCCTAACCAACTCATGACTAATTATCCATCCTAGTTTGCAATAACCGAGAGTGGGGAGATCAAGTGTAAATATATTGTGATCCAAATATCGGGAGGGAGAAAGCTTTGGGGGCTTTCCTGACCACCTCACGGCTAATTATCCTTCCTTATTAATGGGAACTGAGATTAGGGACATTAAGTGGGAATATGTCTTGATCCAAACACCGAGAGGGAGAAAGCTTAGGGGGTTCCTAACCACTTCACGACTGAGTATACTTCCTGGTTAGCAGCAATTGAGGGTAGGGAGATTAAGTGTAAACATGTTGTAATCTAAATAGTGGGAGGGAAAAAGCTTTAGGGTTTTTTTACCACCTCATAACTGATTATCCTTCTTGGTTAGCAAAAATCGAGGGTAAGAGACCAAGTTTAAATATATTATGACCAAACACCTAGATGGAGAAAGAAACGGGTGCTTCTTTAACCACCTCACAACTGGTTATCCTTCCTGCTTAACGGGAATCGAGAGTATGGATATTAAATGTGAATATGATTAGATACAAACGCCATGAGGGATAAAGCTCCGGGGTTTTTTTGACCGCTTGACGACTAATTATACTTAATGTGGTGACAATTATATTCAACACAAATAAATGAGAAAATCACAATCACCAAGGAAAATAAATAACCCAAAATGCCAATCCCACAACACAGTATGTACGTGGTTTAGTAAGAATGCCTACGTCCATCCTGGTGCAGTCAGTATTATTTCTATACACTCAGGGGAGCATTTACAGAGAATACAGTGCGTGCCTCTTACTCCAGGCTTAGGGTTTATTATATACATGTCTATCTTCGGGGAGTGGGGGTGTTGGACTCCCCCACGTCCATATTTTTCGCCTGTAATATCTCTAAATGAGATCCTAGGAGAAGACTAAGTCATAATGGAATTTAGTTAAGGTGCGAGGGGTCTGGACTTTGTGTCATTTTTATTAAGCTACTCGTTCGGGCCCATGATGGAAAATTCGGGTACCCACAATTGCCCCTAAAGTTGTTGGGCCACAATTTGGGCTCAATAAATTTAAATAATTTGTCATAATGGCTCTTTTGTAAATCGTGTAAATCTTCCCAAAGTAGAGAACTAATTAAAGCGATAGTTTCTTCGTGTCCTGTGCGCGATGATTGGGAGCATTTAAAAGTTATTTGGAGCAGCGTTCCATAGTTGTTGTTTCAATCTCCCCCGTCATCTGGGCTTGTGATCTTGCATCATCCAAGTCAAACTTTCATCTCGTAAGTCCTCTTTGCTCTCTCTTTGTGCTTTCTCTGTTGAGTTTTCTCTGAATTTGCGATTTAGGGTTTACAAATGTCAAAGATAGGTAATAGATCAGTGTCTGAGTTCAGGAAGTTTTATAATATCGCAGAATGGGTAGAGATTAAGTGCGCCTCTCTCCCTAAGAATGTTAGAGAGATAGAGGGCGCTCATTGGATTCATGTATTATTGCTTTCTCATGGGGGGCTTACTTTTCCTCCAAATAATTTGTTCCTGCATTTCTTTGGTTATTTCAACATTGTCCCTGCACAATGTTCGCCCAACATCTAGGAGATAATCAATGGTGTCGATAGGATAAATCAACTTTATGGCACTAAATTAGGGCTCGGTGAAGTTTGTTTTTGTTATTCCTTCTCTCGAACTATCTCTAGTCTTCTTTATCTCAAGTCCAGGAGTTCTGACAGGGTATTGGTAGTAAATTTACCTAATTCCCACAAGGACTACTGGCAAGATGACTTTCTTGCTAGGAATTGGCAGTTCTCCCCCCAAACCGAGGGGGCGAGGTCTGATAGATTCACAGTTCCCTATTATGGGGAAGAGTACATAGGTAGTCTTCACTCTGCTCTTTTGATCTCCTTGTTAATGTGTGATTTTTCTAACACTTTCCTGATTTCTTTTCAGCGAGGACAAAGAACTTGGAACCTGCCCTTAGCGAGGTTCGGGCTGCCGAGATGATTAAAGCTTAGAATATCAGGGAATCTTTGGCTGACGGTGAGCATCCCCGGTCTGCTGCTTTCCTTCTCAAGTATAAGAACATCGGGTCCAGTTTCATTATGAGGCTTGTGGATAGCATTCCTGACTTAGATACTTCTGAAGAAGCTGATGCCGATCCCATTCAGTTGGACGAGGAAGAGAGCAGTTCTGAGAGTGATATCAAAAGAGGTGCTGAAGGTGGTTCTGGTGAGGAGAGATCCAGCAGTGACATTTCTTCCAGCTCAGAAGGGGTTTCTAAAGCCCAAGAGTCTTCAATTACATCCATTAGTTCTAGAAAGGAAATGGTTACCCCAAGGAGAAACTTAATCCTTGATGATAATGATGATGATGTGCTTCTCGTTCAAAAGTCGAAGAAGCAGAAATCCAGCAGTGGGGTTGTTGCCACTAGTTCTCAATCTACTGCTCAGGAGTAGGAGAAGAAAAGAAAATAAGAAGAGCAATTGAGAGAGAGAGAGAGAGAGAGGGAAGAGGAGAGGATGAAGACTGAAGAGAAAAATGAGGTTAAGGAGAGGAAGAAGGTAGAGAAGGAGAAGGAGAGGGAGGAGTAGAGGAGGAGAACGGAAGAAAGGACGAAGGCTAGGCAGGCCTTAGTGCATGTGTCTAAATTGCCAGAGGGGGGGGCCTCAGTTTCCATTTCTCCTCAACTGGACCCTGCGCTGCTCAAGAGAGAAGTCCTTCCTGCTGATCGCCAAAGCGTAATGGGGACTGACTAAATAGCCTTGAAAGCGAGTCAGAGGATAGCCTTGGTAAGTCTGTTTCTCTTTTCTAATGTTTGTCAAATTCTTTTTATTTCTTTCTTTTAATGTCTCCTTTTACTTGCAGTTCGTGACTGACTTTATCGTTCTCTATCGCTCTCGCGATGAGTTGGTGAATAAGAATGGAGAGCTGGAGAAGCAGAACACTGCTTTGAAAGTGAAGAGTGTTGAGCTCGAGGCCAGCTTGAAGGCTGCTGATGCTACTTGGACGTCTTCTGATCTGTCCCTTGTTAAAGCCAATCGACCGAGGGAGGCAGTGGTCAAAGAACTAAATGAACTATGGCAGTCCTATGATTTGGTCTGCTCGAGCAAGCTAGTGGTGGTGGAGGAAAATAAGGTGCTGGTGGAGAAGCTAAAGGATAAGGAGTCCGAGGCAGCCACCATTAAGGAAGATTCATATAATTTTGGGTGGGCTACCGTATATGAATATGCTGAGGTTCAAATAGGCTACATCAGCCGTCTGAATTTCAAGAAGGGCTGGAACAAGGCTCTCTTGGCTGTCGGGGTGGATGTTACTTCCCCCTTATATGATGAGCGTCATCCAGGCCCGAAACCTATCATAAATGAAGCTCATGACCCAACCGTCGAAGGTGTTGACCCTGCTTCCCAGTCAATTCATGATGATGCCCTTCCTGCTCGGGCAACAGAAGCTGTCCCTACTGAGGGAGATGCTCCTACTTCTACGGATAAGGGGAAGCAGCCAGCTTCTTCTGAACAAACCGAGGTTGCCAACTAATCTACTCTTAGGGTTGCTTTTGTATTTTTATTTGTAATGTTCCTTTCCGATTCTCAATGTACTTTGATCCTTTATATATGAATGAAATGAAAAGACTTTTTCACTCAGTGTACTGATTCATTTTATCCTTTACTTCTCTTTTACGGCCTGTAGTCGATTGATGTAGATGAATATATACCAGCCACTTCTCAACTAGGAAGAATGCTTGGTCTTGATATGAGTCCTCAAGTTCGTCATACCTTCATAAGAATTTACAAGTCGCTGCGATTGAGGAATAAGAGTTTCATAGAGTAGACGGAGCTCATTGTTAAACTGAAAGACAAGCTTCAGGAGATGGAAAAAGTTGGAGATTAGAGGAAGTGAATACTCTGAGAGCAATAATCCTCGATGCTACTGAGATTAACCAAGTCAGATAAGTTCTGTAACTGGAAAATGATTCCTTGAGGAGGGAAGTCTTGCGCCTCAGGGAGCATGCACCGAGCACTGCGCCTCGCGTTTTAAGGGGTTCCTCCTCATCACGAGCTGGCACAGGACCAAGTGATGTTCCTCCGGTGCTGAGAGGTTCTACCCCATCGACTATTCCGTGAGCTAGTACCAATGTAAGAAGCCCAGCTAGGGAAATGGATGAGCTTCGTGAAGATGTCCGTCGAGCATACGTGATTGCCAATGGGCTTCAAAGGGATGTCACACAGTTAAGGTATATATTTAAGAGAGGACCTCGACGAGTATGGGTTAATGGTTACGACCAAGGTTGGGTAGATGCTCCGACGAGGCTGACAGAGTTTGAAGAGCTCGCCTTTATCAGGGGATGGTTGAGTGCCATAAGGGAGCTGTAAGTTCCAAGGAACTCAATACTCGGGTATCGTCACGAGATCTCTCCTTCCACTTTAAGGCCTAACCCCTTCAGGAGGGATGATCAGTGGATCAGTATCGATGCCATCCCTCGGTAGCTATTGGAGTCAGATGCAAATGAGGTTGAGGAGGAATTTGTTCCTCATCTTGATGACGGTAGAAGAACAAAAGTGGCTGATTATCTTGTTCAGAGGCCTTAGCCTCATTAAGATTTTACCAGTTGTATGTAATGAAGTAATGTAATATTGATGTTTTGGGCGATCTCGCTGATTAAATATGGGTTGTACGTTCTTTTTGTAAATGCGATGAAGTAATATAAAATTTATGTTTTGGGCGAACTCACCGACTAAACAAATACATCATTTATTATTCGCTTAATAATCTTGGTCCTCTCGTGGCCGACTAGATTGGTAAGTTTGCATTTGTTGAGTCAGTGTCCCTCCAATCCAGTATGCTTATGAGATACCATTCCGCCTTAGTTTACCTTTTAGGTCGTGTCATCACACTCCCTTAGGCCTAAGTGTGGCAATTGGCGAGGACACGCCTGGTGTTGGATGCTCCATCCGATTAGAGTTTTATTAATCAAATATTGTTTGGCGACCAAATTGACTTAGCCGAATTGCCTAAGGATCTCCTATAGGGCTTCATAGATTGCCAGGGGCAATGCTAAGAGGTTATTCGCGCTTTATAACAAAAACCTAAGGAGGGTGTTTTTCCTGCTATCGTGTACTGAGTAGTGTGCATGTCACTTGGAAAGGGTGTGAAAGTTATAAAGTTCATATATTAGTTATCTAACACCTTACAGAATGCAACTGCCAAATAACTTTTATTAATCACAAGTAAATGAGCTGCCAGGTTTATAAATCTGGTAAAAGACGAAAGAAAAAACTAGAAATAGAATCTCTTAAGATTGGCTGCATTCCATGCTCAGGGTATCTCTCTGCCCTCCAGCGTTTCTAAGTGATAGACTCCTTGCAGATCATCTCTTGTTATCTTGAATGGTTCTTCCCAGTTTGGCCCTAACTTGCCATTTGATGGTTTTACTGCGCTGCCAAAGACTTTCCTTAGGACATAGTCTCCAACTCAGAATGCCCTTGGATTGACCTTATTGTTATAGTGTTTGGTGAGATGTTGCTGATAGCTCTCTAGCTTCACTAAGGCAAGTTCTCTGCATTCGTCGACTAGGTCGAGTTCAGCGAGCAATGCTGGACCTAGTCGACAAGGGTGGACCTCATAGTTGGTAGGCCTGCTTCCAATGGGATGACTGCTTCCATTCCATAAGTTAGTGAGAATGGGGTTTCCCCCATTGCCCGGCATGGTGTAGTGCGGTAAGCCCACAGAATATGCAGTAGTTCATTCACCCATGCGCCTTTGGCTCACTCTAATCGTTTCTTTAACCAATTGATCACTGTTTTATTGGAAGCTTCGGCTTGACCGTTGCTCTAAGGATACGCCACCGAGCTAAAATAGTGCCTGATCTCGTGTTCATTGCAGAAGTTCTGGAAAGGGCCACTCTCGAACTGTGTTACGTTGTCAGTGATGATGGTTCTAAGGATTCCAAAATGGGTAATTATATTTTTCCATATGAATCTCATCATATCTGCATCTCGGATGTTTTCAAGGGGTTCTGCCTCGATCCATGTGGTGAAGTAATCTGTTGCGACCAAAAGATACTTGAGGATACCGACGGCGATAGGAAGTGGTCCTACGATGTCCATTCCATATTGGGCGAAAGGCTAGGGGCTGGTGAGTGATCTTAGGTTGATGGAAGGTTGGTGAACCATAGAAGCATGTAGTTAACATTTTTTTCATTATCGAGCGTACACTGTCGAATCTTTTTGCATATATGGCCACCAGTAGCCTTCCTTCATATCTCAAAAGGCTAGTGATCTTCCTCCAATATGGATTCCACAGATTCCTTCGTAAAGCTCGTATAGAATTTTCTCGATATCCCTCGGGTGAACACATTGTAGGTAAGGGCCAGAGAATGATCTCTTATACAGCTTGCCCTCTGGAGATAAGTGAAAGCGAGCATCTTTGACTCTTATCTGATGAGCGATTTTCCTATCGCTTGGAAGTGCGCCATCCTTCAAATATTCCTTTAAAGGATCCATCCAACTGGGTGCTGACTCAATCTGTAGCACATGCTCCAGGACCGACAGCTCATCGCTCTGGTTGATGCTCGGATGAGCGAGAAAGTCGATGGGGATCATTCCTTTCAAGTTAAAATTGATTACCGAACTCAGGGCTGCCAGTGCGTCAACATGGCTGTTCTGTCCTCTGGGAAATTACTGGACACCGACTTCCTCAAAGTTGGCCATTAGCCTCTTTGCCAAGGCGAGGTAGGCTGCCATTCTCTCATCTTTTGCGTTGTAGTCTCCACTTATCTAGATGGAGACTAATTGTGAGTCGCCGAACACATGTAACTGCTTTTCCCCTAAAGTGTGTGCCTTCTGGAGGCCAACTATCAAAGCCTCATAATCTGCCTCGTAGTTTGAGGCTTCAAATCCAAGCCTGATTTCCTGTTCTAGGATTATATCTTCTGGAGTAACAAGCACAATGCCCACTCCTGCCCCCTTTGAGTTAGAGGCTCCATCAACAAATAATTACCAAACCCCCTCTATTATGTGGTTCTCTCTTTGCTTCATGGGTTGAAGTTCATCTACAGTATGCTGGCCTTTGAATTGAGCTATGAAATCAGAAAGGACTTATATCTTGATTGCATTCCTTGGTTGAAATTGGAGGTCAAATCGTTCGATCTTGACCGACCATTTAGTCAGTCTGCTCGATAAATCTTCTTTCCTCAGAATTGATTTAAGGGGGTGCGATGTAAGGACGATGATGGTGTGAGCTTAAAAGTAGTGCTTCAACTTCCTTAAAGCTACTACAAGTTCAAAGGCAAGCTTCTCTAGTGGTAGGTACTGCTGCTCAGCCTCTAATAAAGTTTTACTCGCGTAATAAATGGGGTGCTGGATTCCTTATTTCCCGCACACCAGCGCAGAACTGATGGTGTGGTTGGAAACGGTGAGTTATAAATATAAGGAATCTTTTTTTTGAGGTATGACGAGCAGGGGTGGTGAGCTAAGGTAAGCCTTAAGCTCATTCAATGCTTGCGAGCAATCTTGATTCCATTCTACCGTTTTGTTTCCCTTCAAGAGCTGGAAGAATGGTTTGCATTTCTCAAAGGATTTCGAGATGAAATGGTTCAAGGCAGCGAGCATTCTGGTGAGCTTCTGTACATCCCGTATCGTGCGAGGGGGCTGTACTCTGTTGATTGCATCGATCTGGTTCGGATTAGCCTCGATGCCTCTTTTACTGACCAAGTACCCAAGAAATTGTCCTGACTGGACACCAAAAGAACACTTGCTCGTATTGAGCTTCATTCGGTATTTCTTGAGGATTTTAAAGGTTCTCGATAGGTCTGAGAGGTGGTCTTCTTTGTTCCTGCTCTTGATGAGCATATCATCTATATAGACCTCCATAGTATCCCCCATTTGGTCTTTGAACATCTTGGTGACCAACCGCTGGTAGGTTTTCGTTGCGTTTTTTAGCCCGAAGGGCATGACTTTGTAACAGTATAATTCGACGGTGGTGATGAATGAGGTTTTGTCCTAGTCTGGTGCATACATAGGGATCTGGTGATACCCTGAATATGCATCCAGAAAACTCATTCTTTCATGAGTTATTGTGGCGTCCACCAATTGGCCAATTTTTTGGGAGAGGGAAACTGTCCTTAGGGTAAGCCATGTTAAGGTTAGTGAAGTCAATACAGACTCTCCATTTCCCATTTATTCTTTGGAACTACTACTGGGTTGGACAACTATTTAGGGAATTGAACCTCCCGTGTGGATCCTATATCCAGTAATTTTTCAACTTCTTTTTCTACGACTTTTGCCTTTTCGGGCGCAGTTCGCCGTGCCTTCTATGTAATAGGTTTGAAAGTGGGGTCAACATGCAATCGATGGCAAACCACACTGGTATCAATTCTAGGCAGCTCGTATGGTTCCCACGTGAAAATGTCTACGTTGCTTCTCAATATAATCATCAATTCCTTCTTTTCTTGATCTACGAAAAGCTCCAATCAGGAATATCATGTCCTTCTCGCTACCACCAGCTGTAACTTCCTCTAGGTTTTCTACGACCCACTAATAGGGGAGGACCCTGGTCTCCTCCACTTCGGGTCTTCCGTACTTTAACTGCTATTTTGAAGGTATCAAACCTTCTTGTTCCTCGACCTTCTCATTGGGATTCTCTTCCTTCTTCACTGGTCTAAGGCGGATGGCCGCTATGAAGCACCATCTTGCCATCGCTTGATCACCATGGATCTTCATTACTCCTCGCTTGGTCACATATTTGAGTTTCTGATGGTAGGTCGAGGGGATTTCCTTCATCGCATGTAGCCATCCCGTGCTAAGGATAGCTTGGTATGATGAGTCAATGTCGACTACCAGAAACTCAATCATCTTGGAGATACTTCCTACCCTTACTGGTAACACAATCTTGCTCAATGGAATAGTCACTTTTCTAGCGAAGCCAACTAGAGGGACAGTGTCTTCCTTCAGGTCGGCGACGCTCAACTTTAATTCTCTAAATAGGTTGAGATACATTTCCTCGGATGAGCTTCCTTGGTCGATGAGCAACTTGGCGACGTCATAGTTAGCTATCCTAAGCGTAATGATCAAGGCGTCATGATGTGGGGTTCTCACTCCCACCAGATCCTCATCTGTGAACACGATATGTTTGATATAGTCAACGTCATTTTCTCACTGACGTTTTCCTAATTGGGTCTTTGTTGGATCGATCTGAAAAGCTTGCATTACTGTTGTAAGCTTTTTTACCTCCATTCGAGCTGAATTCTCCTGAATCTGCTTCATATCAGATGCCCCATGAATTACCACAAATTCATGGCCAGCATCGTCTTCGAGTACATTATCAGGTCTTGTTTCTCCATTAGTAGCAACTTTCTCTGCCTTCTTCTCCATAAACTCGTTCAGGTGCCCAAACTGGGCCAGCTCTTCGAGGTGGGACTTAAGAGCTTTGTAGTGCTCAATCTTATGTCCTCCCTCTTTATGAAAAGCGCATCTCAGCGCGTTATTTCTCTTTGAGGGATCTCCTCCCATCTTTCTGTCCCACTAAATAAATGGCTCGTCTTTGATCTTCGCCAGAATCTTATAAATTGGTTCTTTGAAGACAGTGTTGACTGCCTAAAATTCTTTTGAAACAACGTTCTTTCCTCCGTTCTTGGAGCCATTCTTGCCTCCTTTCTTCTGGTTCTCAGCTTTGTCGTTGCCTTTGGCAGCGAGCTTAGTTCGACCGTTCTTCCCTGTGCCGAGGCGGGTCACATCCTCCACCTTAGTGTACTTCTCGATGCGAGCCATTAGATCGTCGATGGTTATGGCCTCTTTCTTCATCAGGGATTGGTGCAGAAGGCAAGAGCTGGGTAGCCCAATTTTGAAAGAGGCTACTGCCACCTGCTCCGAACAGTCCTCAATCTCATTAATTAACTCCCATTAACTTTTCGCGTAGTCTCGGAGGCTCTCCTGGAGCATTTTTTCGTTGTTAGTAAAGAATCCATCCTTTTGGGATGGGAGCTACTAGTAATGAAGCGGGCCGTAAATAGCTCGGCCAAGGACTCAAAGCTTCTGATAAACCTGTGAGGGATCCTTTTGAACCATTTCTACGGCATGTCATACAGGCTCGAGGGAAAAATCTGGCACATCAGTGCATCCCGATGGTTCCAGAGAATCATGGCTTGCCTATACTGCCTAACGTGATCAATGGGGCCAGTTTTTCCGTCATAAATCTTGAATCTAGGAATTACAAACTTCTTGGGGGCTTCCTCTTCTTCTATTTCACATGAGAAAGTGGATTTCATATGGGTCTTGAGAGCTCATCTAGCAAGCTCCCTGGTCAATCTTGTACCGCGATGTGTTGGGTGTTGGTCTATCTCCTTTTGGACCAAATTTCGTATGTTCTCATTACTGCGAGCTGGGATCCTGTAACGGCTAGCCAGTCGTTGGTTCTCGAGAGAGTTATTTCTTGACTCATGCTTCTCACTCTTTTAGGATTCACGCCTATGGCTCCTTCCTCCACTGCGAGACTTACTCACCTGAGGGCTAGAAGTGCGATATGGTCATCGCCTAGTGCTACGATGGAGATCTTTCTCCATCCTTTCTAATTTCCTTTTGAGGCAAGCATTCTCATCCTCTTGCTTGTGAGCGAACTCCCTTTACTCTTTGAGCCTTGCCTCATAGGCATCAATCAGTCTGGAGATTTGTGTGGACCTTTCTGGTCCTTGGCTTTCCTTTGAGGCTGGCCTCTCAGGGCGAGCCCTCTGATCTGAATGCCGCACTTCAGATCTGATCCTGCGAGGAGCAAGTTGCTCTTGGATATCTCCTTCCTGAGGGGCGTTACTACTGTGACCAGACATTTCAAACTTCTTTATTGGTGTGGACTTTCTCAGGGAAGATAAATGCTTCCCACAGACGGCACAAATTGTGGTGACAATTATATTCAACACAAATAAATGAGAAAAGCACAATCACCAAGGAAAATAAATAACACAAAATGCCAATCCCACAACACAGTCTGTACGTGGTTCAGTAAGAATGCCTACATCCACGGTGGTGCAGTCAGTATTATTTTTATATACTCCGGGGAGCGTTTACAGAGAATATAGTGCGTTCATCTTGCCCCAGGCTTAGGGTTTATTATATACATGTTTATCTTCGGTGAGTGGGGGTGTTGGACTCCCCCACGTCCATCTTTTTCTCCTGGAATATCTCTAAACGAGATCCTAGGAGAGAATAAGTCATAACGGAATTTAGTTAAGGTGCGAGGGGTCCGGACTTTGGGCCGTTTTTATTAAGCTACTCGTCCGGGACCATGATGGAAAATTCGGGTACCCACACTTTGTGGTTAGCGAGAACTGAGGGTAGGGAGATTAAGTGTGAGTGTGTTGTGATCCAAAAAACGGAAGGGAGAAAGATCCATGGGGTTTCTTAACCACCTCACAGTTGATTATCATTCCTTTTTAGCGAGAACCAAGGTTAAGGAGATTAAGTGTGAATATGTTATGGTCCAAACACCATGAGCAAGAAAGATTCGGGGGGTTTCCTGACAAACTCATGCCGAATTTTCTTTCCTAGTTAGCGATAATTTAGGATAGGGAGACTAATTGTGAATAATTTTTTATCCAAACATCGGTAGGGTGAAAGCTCTAGACGGGGTTCCTGACCATCCCATCACTGATTATCCTTCATGGTTTCTGAGAACTGAGGATAGTGATACTAAATATGAATATGTTGTGATCCAAATATAGGGAGGGAGAGCTCTGAGGACCCCCTCACGACTGATTATCCATCTCAATTAGTGGGAACCGAGACTAGGGAGATTAAGTGGAAAATTTTGTGATCCAAAAATCGGAAGGGAGAAATCTTCCTAGTTAGCGGGAATCGAGGGTAGGGAGAATAAGTGAAAACATGTTGTGATCCAAACACATGGAGGGAGAACTCTTTGGGAGGTCTCCTAACCACATTAAGATTGATTATCCTTATTGAATAATGAGAACCGATGTTATGGAAATTAAGTGTCAATATGTTGTGATCCAAAACACTGGGAGGAAGAATGCAAGGGGTTTCCTGACCACTTCATTAAATATTATCCTTCCTAGTTAGCGGGAATCGAGGGTAAAGATATTAAGTGTGAATATGTTGTGATCCAAACATTGAGCTGGAGAAAGCGCTCAGGGGTTTCTTGGCCACCTCGTGACTAATTATCCTTCCTGGTAAGCGTGTACCGTGGGTAGGAAGATTAATTGTGAATATATTGTGATCCAAACATCAGGAGGAAGAAAGATCTGTGGGTTTTCCTGGCCACCTTATAGTTGATTGTCATTCCTAGTTAATGGGAACCGAAGGTAAGGAGATTAAGTGTAAATATATGTGATCCACACACCGGAGAAAGAAAGATCCATGGGGTTTCCTAACCACCTCACTACTTATCATCCTTTTTAGTTTGCAAAAACCGATGGTACGAAGATTAATTATATTTATAATTGGGTTACGGCTCTTGAAATTTTGGTAGGAATAGCCCTAGAAACGAAATTGGACATTTGGGGATGAATCCCACCTAGGAAAATTGCTTCAGATCTGGGTTTTGTAATCTCGTTCGAATGAGATATGGTATTTGTTCGAACGATATGGGATTTCATTCGAACGACCCGTGAGTTTGAGTTAAGTTTGGATTGTGGAAATGTTTCGAGGATTTTTATGAACTCAAGCGAGTATGTGGGAGTTATCTAAGTGAGAAAATATTTAATTAAAAATAGTTTTGTTTCACTATTTATTATTTGGGAATTTAGTAATTAACTAGGGTGCTCAGGTAAGGAACTAGTTAAATAATTAATCGGGAAGTTGGTTCGAACTTTGGGATTTGGGTGAACCGTGCGCGGTGGGACATGTGTACGAGTTCGGTACTTATTATATATACATATTAGAGTGACGTGTATATATATGTATGGGTGTATGCTACATGTTTTATTTATAAATACCTACATGGGAGTGCTATCGTAGGAGGTGGCGCATAGTGGGCAGTCCAACCTAGCGTTGAATTGCAGGCGTTCAGTTGATTTCCCATATCATAGTATTGTTGCATGGCCACTACCCGTGTGTGATTATAGGTGTTGATTTCGAGTTCGGTTTATGACCCATGAAAGTATGTCTATGACCGCCTCCATTGTATGTGTATTCATTTGGATCGGTGGTGAGATTCTGACCCGGTGGCTCGGTGTGAGGCGTGATGCTTGTGTACACCTAGTAATTTTTTTAGCCATTGAAATCTCTGTTATATACACAATTTCAAAAAATAAAATTTTTGGAATCTATTTAATTTTGGTATGTAAAAAATTTGGTTTTTATATATAAAAATAAGGGTTTAAGTGGAATTTAATTCGGGAATAAAATTTGGAAATTATAACTTTTTGTATAAAAATCGAGGCAGGATTCGACCTAAGGAAGTTATAAAAATAAACAAAATACTCCAGTCGTCCGATTGAGCTGATTTTTTTGCAAAAGCTCCATCTCACCGTCAACTACAACATATTAAAATTTTAGCCAGTTCTGACCATTTGATCACCCGTAATAATTTTTCGAGTGTTTGTGTTTGATTATGACTCAAAACTCTTTTTGGTATAGTAGAATAAAGTGACGGCTTTAGGACTTTTAAAATACATTTTATCACTCTTAAAATTCAGTAACTTCCTATTATTTTCATCTTATTCCATCTACAAAATCCTATACCCATTTAAACCAAGATTCAAACCATGATTTGAAGGCTAAATTGGTATTTTATCGAGTTTGGTCAGGGAAGAATTTTTATTATTTTTGCGAGAGGGATGCAGTGGTGTGATTAGAATTTTCAGGCAGAATCTTATGAGTTTCTTGTGATGATTTTACGGTACTTGGTTTACGCAATATGCTCTTTAAATATCTTGAGAGTAGTCATTTGTTCCTCATTTATTTGTACTCATATTCTTGATATCAAGACGTTTATTCAAATCTAAATATTGATTCGATTGATGTATTGTATTTGTTGATGGGTATGGTGTCATGAAATTGTTATATGTCCAATAGCCAGGATGAGGCTTTACGAAGCTTAGGTGAGGTGAGGTGAGGCCTAGTGACCTATTGATGTGTTATTGAAAAATTAAATTGGTATAATGCTCGGATGTCACATTGAACTTGAATTCATATTCGTATTGTTACACTTATTCACCGTTATTATTTTGCGAATATATTCTTGTCATATTGTGTACTTACCCGTATTTTTTCTTTTAGTGGCAAGTTAGCATGGATTTGAACCCTATGAATTTTTGGCGGATTTTAGAGCACGACGTTTAGAGGATTTTATTTTTATATAGTTTGGCAATGTAATTTAATTGGAGAACTTAGTATTATTTTTCTAGTGGAGGATAATTGTAATTATATTGGAAGTGTAAATTTTGGATTCGTTATATTTATTTTTGTGGAATATAGATGCTCTATACTAATTATTGAGAATTTAGTTTAGTTTTAATCTCAATAGCGCCTTGTGTTTTGGGCGGGGTGTTACAGATAGTATCAAAGTTTAGGTATACAACAACCCTCGGATCTTTGGGTTTGGGTCTAGCATGATGGTTAGATGTGTTTCGTTGAAGATAGGGAGTTTTTGTTGAGGACATGGTATGCATCGAGGTTAGGATTAGTAATCTTGATGTGAGGATGTGTAGAATTGATTTGAGGGCTTTAGTGTTGTGATAATTTTTTAGAGATAGAATCGAGTAGTGATTTGGGAGAGTTCATGTGGAGAAACATGCAGGCAGGATTGGGTGTGTGGGCACCTAATCTTGGTTTTTATAGGTAGGCATCTGTGCATCATATTTTATCTTAACATTATGCTACCTCAAATTTCAAGGAAGAAATTCGTGTGCTAGTGGGAAAGTATGTAACACCCCGTAATGTTTTTAGCCGTAAAATTTTTTGTTAAATAAACAGTTTCAACAAATAAATTTTTTAAAATCTATTTAATTTTGGTATGTAAAACAGTTGCCTTTTATATATAAAAATAAGGTTTTTAGTGGAATTTAATTCGGGAATAAAATTTGAAAATTGTAACTTTTTGTATAAACATCGAGGGAGGATCCGACCTAAGCAATTTATAAAAATAAAAATAATAAAAATCTAACCGTCCGATTGAGCTGAATTTTTTACAGCAGCTATGTCTCGCTGTCAGCTACAACATACTAAACTTTTAACTAATTTTAATGGTCGATCATTCATAATAAATTTCTGAGTGTTTGTATTTGATTAGGACTCAAACTATTTTTGGTATATATACATAAAGTGACGAGTTTAGGACGTTTAAAATACATCTTACAATCTCAAAATTCAATAGCTTCCTTTATTTTCATCTTCTTCAATCTAAAAAATCTTAGTCCCATTTAAACCAAGATTCAACCCATGATTTGAAGGCTTATTTGGTGTTTTCTCGAGTTTGGTCTAGGAAGAGTTTTTTCTTGTTTTTGCAAGAGGAACGCAGTGGTGTGATCAAAATTTTTAGGGAGAATCTTATGAGTTTCTTGTGATGATTTTAAAGTATCGGATTTATGCAATATGATCCTTAAATCTATCGAACATATTCATTTGTTCCTCATTTATTTGTACTCATATTGTTGATATCATGACGTTTATTGGAATCTAAAATATTGATTCGATTGAGATATTGTATTTGTTGATGGGCATCGTGTCATGAAATTTTTATATGGCACAGATAATGGTCACCCGCCAATAGTCCAAAAGTCCAATAGCCAAGATGAGGCTTTACGAAGCTTAGGTGAGGTGAGGCCTGGTGACCTATTGATGTGTGATTGAAAACTTAAATTGGTATAATGCTCGGATGTCGCATTGAACTTCAATTCAGATTCATATTGTTCCACTTATTCACCGTTATTATTTTGATCATCAATTCTTGTCATATTGTGTACTTCCCCTTATTTTTATTTTAGTGGAAGGTTAGTGTGTATTTGAATTCTATGAATTTTTGGACGATTTTAGAGCACGGCTTTTGGAGAATTTTATTTTTGTATAGCTTGGCAGTGTAATTTAATTGGAGAGCTTAGTGTTATTTTCTGAGTGGAGGTTAATTGTAATTATGTTTGAAGTGTAAATTTTGAATTCGTTATATTTATTTTTTGGAAATATAGATGCTCTATACTAATTGTTGAGGATTTAGTTTAGTTTTAATCATAGTAGTGCCTCGTGTTTTGCGCGGGGTGTTTCAGCCTGGAGTCGGATAGCCCACGAGAAAAGTATCCATGAGGTCCAAGATATGGGAATACGATTATGTATATATATATATATATATATATATATATATGTATGTGTGTGTGTGTGTGTGTGTGTGTGTGTGTGTGTGTTTATACGATATAGTGTATATATCTAATTATAGCACGAGTGTACCTATATTATGTTTACAATGTGAAATGATTATTTACAGCAAGTGTATCGCTACAATATTATTTATAAACGAGTACCTAATAAATGTAGTTATACTTAGCTAATATGAAAGTATTAGCGGGAGTGGGCTTAAATAACAGTTAGATGTCCTAGTTATATTGGGTAGTTTAAATAGGATACTAAGATGAACACGTTAGGTGCACATTGTAGTTGAGAGGTCAGGCTTTATCTCATGTGATTATGACCGCTTCATTTTGAAAGTAATACACTACTATTTTAATAGATTTAAAATAATTATCTACATGCAAAATATTTTTTATTTTTCGGGCTTTGACCCGCAAGCTTTTATTTTTCCTTGTTTTTCTTCTATTACCCAGGTGTGCAGTAGCAGCAGCCAGAACTGCAGGGTTAGATTCATTCTTGTCGTTACAATAGTCGGGGATGCGACATGTTTGTTTAGATGCCTCAACTTATTCTATCTAGTTTGAATCATTTTAGTCAGTTTAGTTTTGTGCGTGTTGTCCATAGATGGAAAGGCTTTTATATTTCAGTATTCAGTTTATTTATTCAATTACCGTGGATGTTTTATTAAGTGACTGATGGTTTATTCGGTTCACTTTTATTATCTATGAATGTATGAGGTTTATTCATCCATTTTTAATTGTAAGGTTTATTCATATTATCTATACTATATTGTGATTGCGACGGTCCTGTTTTTTTTTAGTAGAGGATTGTCCACCTGGTATTAGAATAGGTGGGTTATCACAATCATCTTTAGGATTTTAGTGGGATCGAGTTCAGGGAAATTTTATTGAACAAGGTAGAATGACCCACACCCCGATTGTAAATCGGGGTGTCCACATTAATCAATAGAATGGCGACGACCCATGGCACACATCAAACAACCAGTGGAAAATGGGAAATGTCACATCCCTTCCCCACTAGCATAATGATTTTGAAATAAATCACTGAACACATCCATTTTTATCTTTTATCAAAATCAAACTAATACAAATTAATATAACCTTAAAGTTTAGGTGTGGAATATTTAAAACCTAATCATTTTAAGGATACGCGATTTAAAAAAAATACTCCAAAAAAATAACTTAATTACAACTATGACATTATTCAAAAGCTGACAAAACCCTGCTACTACCCAACCAATATCCTATACTTAGTAGTGGCAACTCCAAAACCTAAAAACATAAACATATAAAAAGTGAGTTTAAAAGCTCAGTGAATGTATTAAATCTCTGTAAAGTAAAATAATATATTAACATTTCAAATATTAAACATCTCCATCTTTGTGCCAATTAAGGTCATACACGTATCCAGAGTATAATAAACCCCACATCTCTCCCCCATAGGCAGTAAACATATCAATGGTTTTCAATAACATAACATCTCTTGCATTGCATAGCAACCCAACATATCTTGACATTTATAAATCCATAACATCACAACATATCTTGACTTTTATAAATCCATAGCATCCCTAGATATCTTGACTTCTATAAAGCCATATCATCTTCATATAATACATACATATCATATCGATAATCAACTCAGTGAGTACAATCACATCAGAAGTGTGATTATTTATTCTTTCCCTTGTCAGCCTAAATCGTAGTCACCAATGGCATGTCAGGACCTAACAATTCAACGCAATCAGTATCCTATAAAATATTTTACTTTCATAAACTTACTAATTTAACTAAACTATAGCACACGTTCATATGTTTCCCCATATTTAAAATCAACTATAGTACTCATAATCACTTCATTTAAGCATTATTAAATAATAACACTTTAAAGGCTAAAATAATATTAAATCATGATTACAAGAGGTTAATACGTCACTAATTAATTTAAATCTTACACTAATCATGCTTAAATAGTAATTAAAGAAATTGATACATAAAGTTATACCAACATACTCCATAAATTGAGTACAACATTTTTAGTTAGAGTCGGCATATTCAATTCTAAATTGTAACCCGTTAAAAATCAGTATTTGGTTAATATGGGCCTTAATGAGTAACATATCAAAATAATTAAAAAAATATCAAGTCGTATAATCATGTTCCTATCGTGTCGCAACACAATTTTTGTTTAGGACTCATATTTAATCTTACTTAGATAGACGTATAAATTATACACAAGTTAATAGGGGCCCTAATATGTACTAACCAAAAAACATAATTAAAATCTAAACCGTTAGAAATGATCTATACAACTCAATAATCAACTTTAATTAAGGAAGAATTACCTTTAGAAATAATCTGGATTTTATAGGATTTTTTGGGGGTGTAAACCCTAACTTTTTCCACTTTTTCTCTTTTTTCTTTTCTTTCTTCTCAAAGCTTCTCTTTTTTTTTTAATTCCTGTAAGAGCATTTAACAAGACCATATATATGTCCAAAATTAGATTATTTACACTTCTAAGCCATTTTTCTTAACTTATGGACAATCACAATCACCCCCCAAACTTTACGTTACTATTAATAACATATCAAAATTAATTACTTCAACTCTTTTTAATATAACTCTCACATATATTTAATTAATGAATGAAAATTACATACAAACCATAATAATATTACATAAAACATATAAAACTATCAAGTACTAAATGCTATAATTAGGTAATAATTCATATCATTTAACTATTATGAGTATTTAAATAGTTTTAAAATCGAATACTAATTTTAGAATATCATAGGAAATCCTTGGAACAATGCCAATGAATAAGGTTATAGAGATCCAAAAAGTGAAGTATAAATACTTCTTCCTCTAGGTTGTGTGAAGAAACAGTCTCCCAACCTAATTCATCTTAGTGTATAGGAGGGGTTCATTGTTTGGATTTCGCTTGCGAGACGCTCCACGCATGAACCTTAACGACGTTGAGAGTGGAGAGATGTTATGGGATGCAAGGATATTAGTTTTTATGATACGTTACCTAGTGTGGAGAAAACACTATAAACTAAGAGTCATGATTGCATGCTTATAGAAATAGAAGTGCTAAGGAAAAGCAATGAAATGGTTTTCTCACCGCAAGTATGCGGGTAAGGCAAGGTAAAGGAAATTGATGTAAGGCTCGTAGCCATGCCAGGCAAATTTTGAAGGTAATGTGTTTTGGGCAGGATGTTCGTAATACTTTCGCAGAGAGTAGGCGCCCGATTAGTTAGACTTTCCACTTCCCTAAGATAGAAGGATATAGTGGTAGAAGAGTGTTAGTAGGTTAGTGAGGTAGGGTTTTAGAACGTCCTGTTGGCATGCCTCAGGCCGTTATATCTCGACGACCGACGATGCGAGGAAGTAGTGTAATAGGAGGGTTCCTTATTTGGATTTCTCTTTGCTAGACATCCCACGCATGAAACCGAGCGAATGTCAAAAATTGAGATAGGTCTGGGGAACTAGGAATATAATTAGGTTAGTATTCATTTTACGTGTGTTAGAAACACATCGATCGTAGAAATATTAGAATATAAGGTCAGAAGGACTAGTGGCACCGATATCAGGAGATTATGGTAATAAAGCATGTAATTCCTGGGTTAACTTTAAGAAGGATTGGACATCCAGGTATAGGAAGAATTAAATTTTGACTTATTCTTATTAGGAAAACCCAGGTGTTAGTACCATGTAGAGGAAGTGAAGCCCATCTTTAGAGAAAGTGTTACATGTGTGACGTTTGTAATAGTTATGCCGATGTGCATGGGTAAAAAGATGTATGGGCACCTTAATAAATCGATTTATTATATACCACCAGAAATAAAAGGGGGATAGTATATAAAGTTGAACAATATGCTGTGAGGCAGTTATAAGTGGGATGGAACGTTGTAGGAGGTACGCGATAATCAAACTGTATAGGTGAAAAAAGAGTTATCACACCTAAGATAAGTGAGAAGACTAACGAGGATAGAAGTGCTAGGGTAGTTTTCCTTTTGAGGGAAATTCGAAATCGCCTGGTGAACGAGCGGACGCTTAGAGTGTTAGCGAGAGTATCAGCTTTTTGAGACGTTAAAGAGGTAATTATAGGCTCGTTCTTTTTATAGGCAGCTATAGAAGCACTAGATGCAACACGACGTTATTAAAATTAACCTTACGACCGAGTTAGTGAGTTAGCATTTAGAAATTTAGATAAGTTTGTGGTTAAGCTAGTGCACTAGAGCATACGACTTGAGATAGGTGGAAAATGGTAGGGGACCATCGTGTTAGTACCTTTAGACTTTGGTGTACTAAGATGTAGTGTAATTAGCTATCCTAGATTGGCGGTGCAGGTTATATTCGAATTTCAAGGGCGAAATTCCGTTGTAAGGGGGGGGGGGGGGTATGTAACACCCCGCACTTTTAAGGATAATTAAATTTCATAAGTGGGCATAATTCGGAGATTAAGGGAAATTCTGTGAATAGAAAATTTAGGATTTATGAACATTTGATTTTTACCGGTGTGTGTTTCATTTACTTTTGAGACTAAGTAAATGAGTTGAATTATTTTAATTACATGTCGCAATTAGGTAAAGCGACAAGTGGTAATACTTTATTTGGAAAACCCATATTAAGAGGTGTTGGGTTTAATTAGTGAATTGTGGTCAAGTACCTCGGATGGAGATTTTGAGTGTGTGGTTGGTTTCGAAATGGCCGAGATATTCAAAATAGAGTATCCGGGAGTAGTGTTTGGATTCCGAGAATTTTTGGACTAGTAGGGACTCGTAATTGAGTAAACGAGTCATTTTTGGGTTTAATAGGGATAGACCCCTTTTTATTCTCCTATAAAGCACGAGAGAGTGGGAGAAAAGGAATAGAAGAGAGAAAAGAAAGAGGAGAAGAAAGGAAGAGAGAAAAGAGGAGAGAAAAGGAGATTTCCAGCAACACTCCGCGGGATTCGACTCGAGGTCGTAGGATTTTATCCCTGAGGCAAGTGTTTACTTGATTTATTTATTTTGAGCATAAATCTCATATCATAATTGGTAAAATTAAGCTATATGAGTTTGGGATGGGGTTTTTGTGAATAAAAATGGGTTTTCGGCAGTTGAACGAGTAAACCCCGAATAATAACCAATTTGAGAAATTTAGAAATGTACGAAAATTAGTTGTTGATTCTTGGTTCTAGGATGATTAGAATTTTTTTTCTTTGAATAAATCTGGTTCGTGGGGATTATATATGGTTGGGAGTAGAGGTAAAAAGGTTGGAGGTTTGTTAATGGCCGAAAGAGGGGCTGAAGAAGAAGCTGCCCTGTTTGATCGATCGATCGACGGCCAAGGGTCGATCGATGGATCCTACAGTTATTTTGGAAATTTCGTCTTATGGTGTTAAATGGGACAAAATCCCAAATTAATGGTTTTTAGCCTTTTTAATTAAGGAATTAAATATCCAACTAGGGGGACTTATTCCTAGCCAATTGAGGGAATTTATGGGGTCTAGGAAGGGGAAATAATTGGGTGGCACTGAAAGTATATTTTTTAGAAAATAAATAAATTAAGGAATTAGACTTTTGGGGTTCCTAAAAATAGAGTGGGGATCTCTTAATTATTATTTGAGCGAAATGTAAACCTTGGGTACGTGAAAAATGGAATCCATGACTTCTTTATTTATGGGTGTTCCGGACGAGTAACACCAAGGGAATATTTCGACGGGCGACTTTATATAGATAATTGTGCACGTAGAAATATATTTATGTGCCGCCTACAGGTTCGGAATAAAATCCTAGGATATGAATAGGATGGAAATAGAGGATAGGGGCTAGATGCTTTAGCAATTACCCGTTACGTCTATCGACGACGGTTGTTATCAAAGGCGCAATACCTTTGGGGCTTAAATAAGTTTAGGGCGAACTTATTTATTTAATGTGAATTGGTATATTCGAAGGGTATATAAATCCTTAGAAGCAATTAAGGTACGAGTTATGTATGAAAGGAGGGAATACTTTTGGGTTTAGTATTTTAAAGTGATGTATAATATATATATATATATACAATGTGATTACAGTATATATATATATATATATATATATATATATATATATATGTGTGTGTGTGTGTGTGTGTGTGTGTGTGTGTGTGTGTGTGTGTGTGTGTGATATTATGAATAAATCTAGATTTGTGTGTGAATAATATATATTTATGTGAAGCATACCCCCTCGAATGTTATCATGGGAAGTTGCGCGATGTGGGTGAGGCCCCTGGCTTGAGGAGTAGGGAGCGTATAGTCCCCAGGTCATAGCGTCCATTTTACATTGTGTGATTTTTATTTGGGGTGAGACGTGGTGGGTATGTTTCGTCTCATTTCTGGGGAGGAGCTATGACTGTTTACCATACGTCATGATTTGTTTTTTACCTTGTTGGTGTTATTTATTCCCACCGCTGGTACCTAGGATGGTATGTGAGTAATTCCCTGGAAGATGATAGCATTGAGAGACTGCATCCTCGAGTTATATCTCGGTGGGATGGTTTTTATACTTGTTGTGTATAGTATATTATCTGTATATGAGAACAAGATATCCTATATCTTTATCTATTATAAAGAGATATATGAATAAGGATTTATTCTCATTCCGGGAGATTTTATCCGGACTTAAATTGTGATTTGTATATTAAAGCGAGTATTATGTGTATATATTTATATGAGTATATATTTACGTTTTCTACTGAGGGCCTAATAGAACTCAACGATCGACATTGCCAGGTAGTAGTGTAACAGGGGGTTCCTTATTTTGATTTCACCTCGCGAGACACCCACGCACGAACGTGGCACAGTGTTGAGACTGGGAAGAAGTTTAGCCCTTAGTACTCGGGTTAATTAGGATTTTTAAAGTTTTGGTGAACGGGCTAGTTAGGCAGGGTAACTTAACTAGGTTATGTAGTAGGTATGCGCTAGGTGTGCACTATTAGAAAAGAGGTGAGGAGTATCTCATGGGAGTGCGATACCAATTCAAATATGAGATAAATCATATTTTAAAAATATAGCATTTATGCACTTGCAAAATATTTTCACAACTCGGGCTCTGACCCGTTTATCTACTTGTCCTCTCTTTTGCTATATATATATATATATATATATATATATATATATATATATATATATATATATATATATATATAGGTGTCGAGGTATAGGGACGCCTGGATGATGATTCCTTCGAGTCAGACATGGCTGCAGCAGCTGTGAATGCATCCAGGTTTATCTTTTAGACGCTACTATTCTTGTGATCTACATAGGAAGCATTGTAGTATCACTCGGGCCGAAAGCCCAATTGTAATTACTTATTCTTTTATCGCCTTTTTAGTGAGGTTTTCGATTTGGCTGTAATATGTTAAACTGAGCGTTCAGTTATTTTAATTCGTTTTTAGTTTCTTATATAAACTGTGTGAATGTTTTATTTGAATGGTTTGTTTAAAAAGATTAGTTAAGTAAAATTTTGACGCTAGCCTAATAGGTTAATTGTAATTAAATTAGTTTTTTGATAGTGATGCTGAGAATGAACCATATAAGACTACTGTTTTAATTTGATTATGATTGATCACCCGGTATTTTATTAGGCAGGGTGTCACAGTTCACTCATCAAATTTTACAAATCAAAGAACTTAATCACATAGTCACAAAAAGAAATAAAGTGAAAAATCTTTTGGGAATTTTTCAATAAATAATGATGAAATATTTATAAATATATCATGTGAGGAATCAAACATATGCAAAAATGCATGAAAACTGCTCACGAAACATAAAAAATGATCCAAACGTAACTTTTCAAATTTTCAACCACAAAGATTTTACCCCAATAATGCAAGGAGTACCTAGGAAGGGTGTAACACCCAGAATTTTTTAGGATATAGAATTTAATTAATTTGGTGACATAGGATTTAATTTATCTCAAGGATTTGATTGAAAATTAGTTAATTGAGATTTAACTAATTCGGATTATTTTTAAAATTACACGTGTCATAATTTGAGGTTGAGATTGGGGATTTTATTTAAGTAACTCGGATTATGATTTTGAGTGCACTATTGATTCCCAATAGGTTAAGATAGTTAGAAAAGGGTACTCGGGGGGGAGTTATAGGATCTCGGGGCATTTTTAGGCATAACCGGGCTCACATAGGGGTGTTTGGATCATTTTAATTTGGTCCAAATGCCAAATTTCTGGATTAGAAATATAGAACACACATTAGGGAGTTTGTAGCAGACACAACTCAAATATAAAACCCTAGTCTTGTAGAGGAGAAAAGAGGGAGAAATTAGGAGAGCTTTTGTAAGCCAAACCAAGAGAAGAGGGATGTGTTCTACATCAAATGTTCGTTTACATCAAAGGAAATCAGACCCTACGAATTCATCCAGGAAAGTAGTTAAAATTTCTTTTAATTTAATTGCAGTATTTCAATCCATATCATGGTGGATGTGATAAAAAAATTATTTTTGACAGCAGGCTATTATATGAAATGAGTATTGGGGGAATCGAGTATATTGTGTGAATTAAAAGTTCAATTGAGTGTGTATTATGTATCAGTGTGGTAGGAAACCCAAAGGATGTTGTGGGTTAATTCGAACAATGTATTCTTTGTAGAAAATGATTTAATTGAACTCGTGAAACCCAGATTTGGAAATTGAAGATTCGGATGTAAATCGTTGATATTTAAAGATTATTCTGAGGTTTGTAACTGAAATTAAATGAGTGAATTATATTAGTTGAAACTGGATTAAGGTATGTGCAAATTCAGGACTCAACTATATGTTAATGGACGAAAGAGGAAATCGTGTGGAATCAAGGATGAAGGGAAGAAGAATAAGCTTCTGGGCGCCGCGTCGAATGACATGGCAAGTCGTTCGAGCGACCTCTCATGTCGTTCAAATGACAGTGCAAATCCTTCAAACGATAGGGGGAAAATATTGGCAGTTTTATTTTTTTTCTCTAATCTTTTGGGTCCTCTAAGAATTTAATTATATAACAATTAATGGGAGATTAATACCTAGGATATTAAGAGGTAGGTATTAAGGGAAATTAAATGGGAAAAGCGTGTCAAAATTATTTACAAGGATTTATGTGATAAATTCTAAAAGGATATGTTACGGGCCAAGGGAGTGGGTCCGAGCTTTTTGTTGAGTGATGCCATTTGATGAATTCATTAATGTGAAATTAATTAAAATAAGAGTCGGGGTTTTGACTCGGTTATTTTTAGGATAGTGCGATGGGGGTTAGGCACAGAGTAGCTAGTTTAATTTATTATAGAGATACATAATAAATTATCGAATATGAAATTTAACGAAGGGTGTGATATGGTTAGAGATACATAATATATTTAATATAGTTGAACCGATTAATAAGTTAATGAGAAGATAACTTAATAATCAAAGTAAGAATAACCGGGTTAGAGTAGTGCGATAGAAAGAGGTGTGATATGGCTAGTTAAATGGGGTAGCTTAACTAGGAAGAATATCAAGCAAGCGTTAAGTGCGCATATTAGATGAGGGATGAGCTATACTTCAAGAGAGTGCGACACTAGCTTAAA
This sequence comes from Sambucus nigra, assembly GCA_949130495.1. Lineage (NCBI taxonomy): Eukaryota > Viridiplantae > Streptophyta > Magnoliopsida > Dipsacales > Adoxaceae > Sambucus > Sambucus nigra. The sequence continues at coordinate 534,337,421 of OX422215.1, read as the reverse complement.
TATGAAGAGCGTGCATGCATATTTAATTATTGCAATTTCACTTCTTGCTAAATATTTTCAAAATGTTTTACTTGGGCCCTGACCCATGTCAAAATCTTTTTCGAAACCTTTTAGTTGGTCAGTAACAGGGATGCCCAGTTTGAGGATTATATCTAGGAATGCGCAATTGCAGCTCATGTGGAAGTTGCAGGACCTTTCTATAGACGCTTCGTTCATTTATTCCAAGTGTAGGATCTTTACTTCATTACACATTTGGGCATGTCGCCCTTAGATTTAGTATTCGGTTATTTATTTGATCTTGTGTATCCAGGTTATTGTGTCACTTTATAGTGTATTTTTATTATTGAAACGATTGATTATGCATGTTTCCTAATAGTGCCATCATTGAGGGCACGAAACCCCAAGTGCGCAGCCACCAAACCTTACTTGGGGTAGACGCCAATCAATCAGGTCAGTGACATGAGTCACCCACTCATGTATCAATCCCTATGCAGCCAACACGTAAGAGATGTCTCATTACTCCTTCAGCAACTTGTACCCCTCAACCTCTTATTCACACAAAAGGCTAAGGGCTAGGGGTCATTGATATGGAGAAAGTGTACCCTCATCTCTTAGGATGAGTGGCATCAAATCTCATGACGGAGTTGTTATATGATCCCCCCATTTCATTGGAAGTGTCTTCCTGATAAGGGTCGGCCCCACCTTAACTAGCCTCGGCCATATGGAAAATCGAGACCACAAGAGAATCACTTATTCAGCTAGCACCAACTTTGTACTCTACCACGACCGGTAATAGGAGTGACCCAGTTAATCTAACCTCATCCCGATCTATTCAACTGAGGTCATACTTATGGAAGAGCATGGGACCATCCTATCGGAATTAGCAACCTCGTATCCTCTCAGGCCGAGGTTGCAGTGGATGATACCCATTAGCGCGAGCATATGAAAGTAGATAAGTGGTATGCACACATGGACAATTCTGTTATAACAAGATCATTCCCCCACGTGAGGGAATGTTACATCTTTATTGTATCCATGTTCCAAAGGTAGGTGTCTATATCTTATTGGGAGTTTCCTCATGCACATGCTGATTACATGCTTGGGGGGTACATTACGCCTCCCAAGCCCTACATATACACTTCATCTTCTCTATGAGAACGGATCCTTGATTCATAACCCTAAGAGAACTTTTTCCAATTGTATACAGAAGAGAGAGAGAGAGAGAGAGAGAGAGAGAGAGAGAGAGAGAGAGAGAGAGAGAGAGAGAGAGAGAGAGCTTTGAGTGTTGTATCCATGGCCATTAGTGCCTTTGTTTAGTGGATTTCTCATACACTCACACAGTGGATGTAGGCCTTATTGGCTGAACCACTTTAAATCATTGAGTTCATTTTCTTATCCTCATCTCCTTCTCTCATATATACATATATCCATATCCATTGTTGTGATGTGATTGAGCTTAAGATATTTGTAATCTCCTCTTGATATGGTGGTGTTAATTACAGCATCATCACCGATGGTTGATTTGGTCATCTTTATTTATATTATTCATTTGAATTGATGGTCTCATTATTATTTAATTCCACATGTTGTTAATTAGTGAAAGATAAAATTTGGCACGAGTCTATTTAAATTACTAGATGGTTAGTAACTTTAAAATATTCTCGACAGTGATGCGAAGAATGAACCATACAAGACCAACAGTTTATTTTTATCACAGGCTGGCCACTCGGTATTTTAGTAGGCGGGGTGCGATAAATGGTATCAGAGCATCAGGTTCTAGAATCCTTACGATCTGTGCGTCTTATTACGTTTCAGTGTTGCGTTCTTTGATATTTTTTTATTCCTCTACATATGCGATTTATGTTCTCCTTCTATTAAGTATAGTTGAATTGATTCATATATAAGTTCGATTGGGCTTCGTATACCAAAAAAATTTGGACGATTAGTGAGGGTCGTTAGAAGAATTGCAGGGGTGAGGCTCTATAGAATTTGTGGAAAATTCTGGGAACGGTGATCTCTATAGAAGTCACCATGGTTATTATTCAGGCAGATGACTTCGGGATAATCACTAAGGCATAGTAGTTTCCCTAACCACTGTCATAAAAAGCGATAGTCCGAATTTAGACTCACTCTGCATAGTTTGTAAAGGGGTGGAGTCGAAGTAACTCTTCTGAAGAGACATCCATAAAGATTCAGGGAAGAGAGGAAATTTGATGGGTCAATGGAAGGATAAACCCAAAGGAAATTGTGTTGGGTGGAGTGCAGTGGCACCCAGGATTTAATTTTGGGCAAAAAAAAATTTAGCTCAGAGGAGCGATGTTGTAGTGATGGGAGTTAGTCACCACAACTATGTAGAGATACCATGAATAACGAATAAGTTGGGCTGAATTTTGATCACAATTCCTCTCATCCATTGTTTAAACAAAGAGGGAGAGGATATTTCAATACTTATTTCAGAAGGTCCATGCAATGGTCGGTCATGAAGGAAAGTTGACGTATTTATCAAATTTCGTACCCAATGAGGTGGATATGGAGAATTTAAAATGTCCATAAGTTAATAATGGACTCATGAGTATAATATACAAGCATGGATGGGGAAATTCGAATAGAACGACTGGTACTGTTGTCTTCAATGTCGTACAGTTACAAATTTGATCTCAGCATTTTTGTGAGAAGGGAGCCAAGAGAGTTGGAGAACCTAACCAAATGGAACAATTGGAATTAATAGTGTTAGTGAGGCACCACAAGAGGGGATACCTAGTAGAGGACCCATTTTAATGATTGATATCAATTAAATTCCTACCAAGTGACGGTGGATTCAGTTAGGGCCTTCAAGGCCAACAATAAGTCCCATAGGGCCAGCGGAGCCAAAGAGGCAATGAGGGTAGCAATCAGGGTAAAGACTACCAGGTCCGTGAGAAGGACAACCCTAACATGGACAGTGGGTCTAGAGAAAGTGAGAATGACACAGAGAGGTGTCTTATGTGTAAAGAGTAGGAACACATGTGTGAATATTATCCGCGGTGAATTGGGGGACAAGAATGGGATAACCAATAGGAGCAAGAGTTATAAGAAGTTTTTAGTCGGTTGGGATGGGGTGTTATTTCCAGGAACCATTTGAAAGTATAAGTTTTATTCAGGGGTGATTGGGGTCTATTTTATGGACACGAGCGAGTCACAATAATTTGTTATTGATAGATTCGCATGAGAAATGAGTTTAGTAGAGGTATCATTAATATTACTATAGTGTGTATATTAACTGTTGAGTAGCAAGGCTCTCTTTAGTTCCATCTGTAGGGGAGCAGGTGTGGACATTTTATGAGGATAGCTCATTTTGAGAGGTGATATTCGAGGTATGGTTTTATCTTGGGTATGGACTGTTAAGCGACGGTGGGCGGTTATAGCATGACTATCGTGTTCGCTATTCGGGGGCAGGATGTATATTTTTACGATGTCGCATTTGAAACAGGGTTGATCTCACGATGATATTTTTATGAAGTAGACTTCAGAGAGTACAGTTGTCTAGTTACATTAGATACCGATGCATATGGACTTTTACTGATGTGATTCAAGGTATATCGGGCTCACCGTTAAGCGAAGAGTTTTAGCTTGTTGTTGTTACATGTTGAGAACTTAGTTATAGTGAGAGTATCGTATCATGTGATGCCTTGAGAGACATGGGCATAGACGATTTGATTTATGTGTCAGGAGACAGAATTTATGATTTCTTATTTGTGTGCTTTAGACCCACAGATTTCAACGATCGACAATGCTATGGGATAGTGCATTAGGGAAAGTTCCTTACCTTAATAAACCTTGGGAATAGTGAGACGTTGTTGGATGCTAGTGCATCGATTTTAACTATTAAGTTATTGAACGTGTAGAAGAAACACTTTAAGCTGAGAGCTATTACGATATATGGCCAGTGCGGTCGGGTAGTGCTACAAAGGAAGCACTGAAAAAACTTATGTACCATAAGTTAATAGGTGGGGAAGTATCGAGAAGAATTAAATTAAAATTTGTGGGGTAATTAATAATACCTGTATGATATAGCCACGCCGAGAGTGCGGAGATGAGCTTGAGATAAATATGTTACGTACGAGACGTTAGTGATAATTATGTTGGGATGTTTGGACTATAGTATATAGTATGGTGAGATTTTTTGTTTGTTGTTTTGAGATATGATTTACTTGTGCTAGTTATCACCTGAAAAAGGGTAAAGTCTATATACAAGTTTATGTATGTAATTGCGTGTTGCATAATAGACTTATAAGAAAATGCTTGTATTATTATATTTGATCCAAGTGAGTAGGAGGTTACTGATGGGATTCGAGGTGGATGGGTTTATTATCGAGCGACGAGATATAGCTCGTGATTTATTTGCGCTAATAAACTAGTGATAGTAAGGAGCGTCATATTGTATGATGTCTTTTGTAACACGAGAGTCGACGATTATACTTTTATGTTAAGAGACGGGAATTGGGGAGTACGTGCTATGGGCTGGGGGCCTAACGGATCTCAACGACTGGCAATGTTAGGTAATAGTGTATCGGGGGAGTCCTTGTTTGGATTTCATTTTGCGAGATGTCCCACGCATGAAACTTAGTGCAACGTTGAAAGTGGGGAAATGTTTGGTCATTAGGACATGGGTTTGGTACCTTGGTTATTATACATATGTGTTTATAACTGTGAGTTGAAAGTTATATTACGATTAAAGGCTAGTGGAGTCGGGTAACATTATGCGGAGGAGCATGAGTACAGGGTGTATAGGCACCCTGGGTAATTAGTTTAATCTTAATATCATCTGCGATTAGAAAGGTTGGAGATATGTGTAGCGATCTTAAGGGCGTGTGCTTAATAAATCATTTGAGTCTTGGAGCACTACACTCATCTTAATTTCGAGGATGAAATTCCTTTATAAGGGAGAAGTATGTAACACCCCGTATTTTTGAGGTTATAGAATTTAATTAATATGGTGACATAGGATTTAATTTATCTAAAGGATTTAATTAAAAATTACTGAATTGAGATTTAATTAATTCGAGTTATTTTTAAAATTACATGTGTCGTAATTTGAGGTTGAGGTTGAGGTTGGAGATTTTAAGTAACTGGGATGATGATTCTTAGTGCACGCTTGATTCTGAATAGGTCAAGATAGTCGGAAAAGAGTACTCGAGGTAGTAATTGGGCCTCGGTGCATTTTTAGGCATAATCGGGATCACACGGGAGTGTTTGGGTCATTTTAATTTGGCCAATAGGCTTAATTTCGGGATTAGCAATATAAAACATACATTAGGGAGTTTGTGGCAGCACAACTCAAATAGAAAACCCTAGTTTTGCATAGGAGAAAAGAGAGAGAAATTGGGAGAGCTTTTGGGATCCAAACTAAGAGAAAAGGGATGTGTTCTTCATCAAATCTTCATCTACATCAAAGGAAATCAGACCCTACGAATTTATCCAGGCAAGTAGTTAAACTTTCTTTCAATTTAATTGCAATATTTCGATTCATATCATGGTGGATGTAATAAAAAAAATATTTTTGAGAGCAGGCTATTATATGAAATGAGTATTGGGGGAATCGAGTATATTGTGTGAATTAAAAGTTCAATTGAGTGTGTATTATGTATCAGTGTGGTAGGAAACCCAAAGGATGTTGTGGGTGAATTCGAACAATAGAATCTTTGTAGAAAACGATTTAATTGTGAAAACCCAGATTTGGAAATTTAAGGTTTGGATGTAAACCGTTGATACTTAAATATTGTTGTGAGGTTTGTAACTGAAATTAAATGTGTGAATTATATTAGTTGAAACTGCATTAAGGTATGTGAAAATTCGGGACTTAACTGTATGTTAATGGAGGAAAGAGGAAATTGTGTGGAATTAGGGATGCAGGGAAGAAAAATAAGCTTCTAGGCGCCGCGTCGAATGGAATGGTAAGTCGTTCAGAAACCTTGCATGTCGTTCAAACGACAGTGCCAGTCCTTCAAACGATTGGGGGAAAATATTGGCAGTTTCGTCTTTTTTCTGTAATCTTTTGGGGCCTCTAAGAATTTAATTAGATAACAATTAAATGGGAGATTAATACCTAGTATATTAAGAGGTAGGTATTAAGGGAAATTAAATTGGAAAAGTGTGTTGAAAATATTTACGAGAATTTATGTGATAAATTCTAAAAGGTTATGATACGGACCAAGGGAGTGGGTCTGAGCATTTTGGTTGAGTGATGCCATTAGATGAATTAATTAATATGAAATTAATTAAAGTAAGAGTCGGGGTTTTGACTCTGATATTTTTAGTATAGTTCGATGGGGGTTAGGCACAGAGTAGTCGGTTTAATTTATTATAGAGATACATAATAAATTATCGAATATTAAATTTAATGAAGGGTATGATACGGCTAGAGATACATAATAGATTTAATATAGTTGAACCGATTAATAAGTTAATGAGAAGATAACTTAATAATCAAAGTAAGAATACTCGGGTTAGAGTAGTGCGGTAGAAAGAGGTGTGATATGGCTAGTTAAGTGGGGTAGCTTAACTAGGAAGAATATCAGGCAAGCGTTAGGTGCGCATATTAGATGAGGGATGAGATATACTTTAAGAGAGTGCGACACTAGCTTAAATATGAAGAGTGTGCATGCATATTTAATTATTGCAATTTAACTTCTTGTTAAATATTTTCAAAATGTTTTACTTGGGCTCTGACCCATGTCAAAATCTTTTTCAAAACCTTTTAGGTGGCCAGCCACAGGGATGCCCAGTTTGAGGATTATATCCAGGAATGTGCAGTTGCAGCTCATGTGAAAGTTGCAGGATCTTACTATAGATGCTTCGTTGATTTATTCTTAATGTAGGATCTTTACTTTAGTACACATTTGGGCATGTCTCCCTTAGATTTAGTATTCAGTTATTTATTTGATCTTGCATATCCAGGTTATTGTTTCAGTTAATTGTGGATTTTTATTATTGAACCGATTGATTATGCACGTTTCCCAATAGTGCCATCATTGAGGGAACAAAACCCCAAGCACGCAGACACCAAACCCTACTTGGGGCAAACGACAATCAATCAGATTAGTGACATATGTCACCCACTCATGTATCAAGCCGTATGCAGCCAACACGTAAGATACGTCTCATTACGCCCTAAGTTACTCGTACCCCTCAACCTCATATTCACACAGAAGGCTAAGGGCTAGGGGTGATTGATATGGCCAAAGTGTACCCTCGTCTCTTAGGACAAGTGGCATCACATATCATGGCCGAGTTATCATTGAATCCCCCCATGTCATTGGCGGGGCTATCCCGATAAGGTTCCACCTCACCTTAACTAGCCTCGGCCATATGGAAAGCCGAGACCGCAAGAGCATCAGCTATTCAATTAGGACCAACTTCGTAATCTGCCACAGCCGATAACAGCAGTGACCCAGTTAATCTCACCTTGTCTCGATCTATTCATCCGAGGTCATACTTATGATAGAGCATGGGACCATCCTATCGGAATTAGCAACCTCGTATCCTCTCAGTCCGAGGTTGCAGTTGATGATACCCAACAGTGCGAGCATATTCAAGTATAAAAGTGGTATGCACATGTGGACAATTTTATTATAACAAGATCATTCCCTCACGTGAGGGAATATTACATCATTATTGTATCCATGTGCCAAAGACAGGTGTCTACATCTTATTAGGAGTTTCCTCATGCACATGCTGATTACATGCTTGGGGTATACATTACACCTCCCAATCCTTATAGATACACTTCATCTTCTCTATGAGAAGGGATCTTTGATTCATAACCCTAACGGAACTCTGTCCAATTATATACATAAGAGATAGAGGTCTTTGAGTGTTGTATCTATGGCCATTAGTGCCCTTGTTTAGTGGATTTCTCACACACCCACATAGTGGATGTAGGCCTTAATGGATGAACTACTTTAAATCATCAAGTTCATCTTCTTATCCTCATCTCCTTCTCTCATATATACATATATCCATATCTATTGTTGTGTTGTGATCGAGCTTAGGCTATTTGTAATATCCTATTGATATGGTGGTGCTAATTACAGCATCATCACTGATGGTTGATTCGGTCATCTTTATCTATATTATTCATCTGTGTTGGATTCAGTTATCATCATGTTGATGGTTTCATTATTATTTAATTCCACATGTTGTTAATTAATGAAAGATAAAATTTGGCACGAGTCTATTTAAATTACTGGGTGGTTAGTAACTTTAAAATATTCTCGACAGTGATGCTAAGTATGATCCATATGAGACCAACATTTTATTTTTAGAACAGGCTGGCCACCCGGTATTTTAGTAGGCGGGGTTCCACAAAGGGGACCTATAATATGAAAACACTATGTATCCTAATCAACTATCACCTAGATAGCGATGGGTGAAACATCTCCCGGATCCTTAGGAGGAACGAACATAACTTCCCTCTTATCCACTTTCTTTTAAGGAACCCAACCTAAATTATCCTTCTTAGATAATCTCTAGGCATGAATCTCTCATTTATTGGCATCCATCTCGCATTTCTCATAGAATTCTTATGCCCATTCCATGGAATTTGAGTAAACGTTTTATGTCTAGGGAAATGTTTCATATCCTTACTCCTTTCATTGACTTGAAAGTAAACTCATTTTTCCAATCTTCCCATCTCACCTCTTCGTTCATTGATAGGATATATTTGAAACACTTTCCTCCTATTATTCAATAACTTCCTATTTATTTCCTTCAAGCGCCGACAATATTGATTTGAATATCCTTGTAACTTACAAAAAGTGTAAAAAGAAAATTATTTCTCAAATTAGTTTTAGCTCCATGAGCTCTCATCTCAACTTTCTCAAGTCCCTTCTTTTTAAAATAATAATGATAAACGTGATTTGATTTTCCACAAAATGAACAACCAAATTCATTTTTCACAAATTTGTATTTAGTATCAATTTACTTCTTTGTCTTCATTGGAATTTGTTCAGTATCCTTCTTTTCGACACACGAAATTTCAAGCTTTGATTTTGAAACCACAACTTTTTCTTTTGATGGTTCAACATAACTAATGTCATATTTATCATTTTTAATTTTACCATCAATCATTAAAATGCTATCTAGAACACTTGTTCTATCAATCATCTCAATTACCAAGTTTATGGCATGTTGCGACTCTTGTTTTAATTTTTTTAAATCGATTTTTTGAGGTGTAATTTTCGTTCCCTTTCAAAATGGTCTCATGTTGGTTTTTCAAAGAATCAAATTCATTTTTCAAAACATCAACTTTTTCCTTGAGGTTTTAATATTCCAATTGAGCAGGCTGAATTTTCTCATCTTTATCATCATATTCACATTGAAAAGTTTTTATTTTATTCAAAAACTTAATGTTTGACTTTTTCTACTTTTAAGATTCTTGATAGAGTTCACCAAAGGCCTCATGAATATCATTAACTTCATCATCATTGTCCTCTTATGTTCTAGGAATCAAAGTGTATGAACCCTTACTACTATAAGAAGACGAATCACTAAGTTATCTATAACTAATCAAACAAAATTTATGCAATGTAAATTTAATAATGAGGCGTCGGATAGCATAATGTTAAAGATTGAAGAAAAGGTGATAAACCAAACTGATAAATTTTGTTATTTAGGTTCAGTGTTACAAAGTAATGGGGATATTGATGAGAATATTACGAGTAGAATATTAACTGGTTGGATGAAATGGAGACAAACAAGTGGGGTCTCATGCAATAAGAGGATAACTAATAAATTAAAAGGAAATTGTGTATAGAACAGTTGTTAGGCCAGCGACCATATATGAAGAGGAGTCTTGGGATTTAAAGAAAAACATGAACAAAGTCTCCATGTTAGTGAGATGAGGATGCTCCGATGGGTGATAGGAATTACTAGAAAGGATAAAATTAAAAATCAGTATGTGAGAGAAAAGTTAAGAGTTGCTCCCATTAGCGATAGATTAGGAGAAAGTAGACTTAGGTGGTACAGCCATGTGTTGCGTAGATAAGTAGATGAACCTATAACAAGAGGAAGATTATTGAAAATAGAGGGTAAAAGAGAAAGGGGCCACCCTAAGCTATCATGGGAGTAAATTATTAGGAGTGATATTAAGGCATTAAACCTGAATGATAATATTGCATATAATAGATTGGAATAGAAAAGGAGAATCCGTGTGGACGACCCCATATGATGGGATTAAGGCAAGGATGATGATGATGGTGATGATGATGAACTAGAAACTTTGATCCTACTCTTCCTCACAACACTTTCAAGTGACATACTATTTTCACTAACCTTCTCACTCTCATCAAGTCTCATCATAAAAATAATCTCACTTTCACCTCAACGTTCTCTTTAGGTTTCTCTTTTCCCTTGCTAGATACACTCTCCTTAGATTCAACCACAAATTTCGAATCCGTTTTATGTTTATATACACTCACATGTTCTTCTTGGTCATAAATTTGAAGTGAACTAACTATCTCTTATAAACTACAAGTGTCGGTGTCCCTAATCTCGTTTAGGATAGAAAATTTAGTACTAACCCTAGAATCTATCATTCTCAACAACTTCTTGACAACCTTATTCTCTGGAATTTCCTCTCTAAGATTGAACCATACATTTACTACTTTTGTTAACCTAGTTTAGTAGTCATCAAATCTCTCTTCTCCCCTCATACACATCATCTCAAACTTAGTAGTCACTCTAGAAGTTCCTTCATGTGTCACACATAAGATATCGCATGCTTCTTTGGCTAACTCATAATTAAGAATACAATTTTAATCTTTAGTGCTTACGGTTGCAAACAAAGCATTCAAAGCTATTAAATTGTAGTTACAATCCACATGTTTAACATCGATCCATAACACTCTTGATTTTTAACTCTCATTGCATCCTCTTCTATCATAGGATAATTCCAATCATCCTCAAAACTCATCCATCCTCTCACATATTTGAATCTTAAATGTGTGCGCATCTTAACATTCATATTCCAAAAGTTAGATCCATCAAAGTACGGTGGCCTATTTGTGGACCTACTATCTCTATATTGATCCATCATCAATCACAAAGAAATATATAATCATAAGCACAATATCTATTAGTAATGAACAATAATAGAAACATACAAATAATAGCTTGGTTCAGAAATCTGCTGGGATCCGAGAACATCATGCGTAGCAGCGGCAGTGGTACTAACACCATCTGCAATCTATACAGGTCAGGTACGAGTGAAGAGGAGTCGTCCAGCATATGGGACTGCATTCCCAAATCTGTAGTAGAAGCAGACAATCTGGCCATTAGCGCAGTGCCAAGTATAGACGAAATTCAGGAGGCAATATCTGACATGAATAGCGAAGGGGCTTCAGGACCAGACGGGTTTAACGGTATGTTTTTTAAAACTTGCTGGCAGGTTATCAAAGAGGATCTTTATAAAGCTATTGGTTCCTTTTTTGTTGGGGAGGAGCTGCCAATTAGTTGGACATCAACTAATGTGGTTTTGATACCAAAAAATGACAATCCGAAAAGTTGTGAAGAACTTCGTCCCATTAGTCTATGTAATTTCTCGTCTAAAATTATCTCAAAAATTTTTGCGAAAAGACTGGGTCATATTCTTCCAAAAATCATATCTCCAACTCAATCTGGGTTTATCAAGGGCCGATCGATTCTGGATAATATTTTACTTGCACAGGAAATGATGACAACTTTTACAAGGAAAGTGAGAGGTTCAAATATTATATTAAAGTTGGATATGTCTAAAGCTTATGATAGACTGTCTTGGCTTTTCATCATTAAAACTCTAAGGAGGTTCGGGTTCTCAGAGATAGTGATTGACTTATTTTGGAGATTGATTTCAAATTGTTGGTACTCTATAATTGTTAATGGGAAGGCATGTGGTTTCTTTAAATCCAAAAATGGGGTCAGACAAGGGGATCCATTATCACCGGCTCTTTTTGTGTTAGCCTCAGAAGTCCTTAATCGGGGAATTCAAAAAATGATGGAAAGTGGAACGATGAAACATTTTGCTCTAACAAGGGGATGCCCTATTATTTCTTCTCTTTCTTTTGCAGATGACACACTTATTTTTGCTAATGGAGATAAACGATCACTCAAGCATCTAATGGAGTTCTTAAAGGAATATGAAAAGGAATCGGGGAAACTAATTAACCACAATAAATCTTCATTTCATCTTCCAGGAAATGAGGCAAGAGGAGCGAAAAAAGTCATTGAAAATATCACTGGGTTCAAAAGCAAAAATCCACCTATTGTTTATTTGGGGATCCCTTTATTCTCCGGAAAGAAAAAGAAAGCATACTTTTCAGTTTGCATCGACAAGCTGGTAGGGAAACTAAATCAATGGAATCATCATTGTATCTCTCAAGCAGGTAGAGTGACTCTACTCAAATCTGTGGCAGAATCCATGCACCTTCATCTTCTGGCCGCCGTCAATCCTCCGGTAAACGTTCTCACTCATATAGATAAGTTACTTGCTCGATTTTTATGGGGGAATCAAGAAGAGAAGACTAAATTTCAATGGGTGAATTGGCAAAATATTAGCAAACCAAAAGAAGAAGGCGGGTTAAACCTCAGATCAGTGATTGACCTTTCATCAGCTTATGCTCATAATTTGTGGTGGAAATTCTTTAATACAAATTCGCTTTGGTCACAATTTATGCATGCTAAATACAAAAAACTGGAGGCCCACAATTTTAAGGGAACAATTTCAATGTCATCACAGGTGTGGAGGAGAATGCAAAATGTTGGTGAGGAGTTCTTGGAAAATTATGATTTAATTTCTGGGAAATGGACTTTAGAACAAAATGGGATTTTCACACTCAAATCATCTTGGAACTTTGTGAGAGTCAAAGGTTGTATCCAAAAGTCTTATTCTATAATTTGGGATAAGAGAATCCCCCCAAAAATTTCGATTTTCATGTGGCGATTGATTCATAAGGGCATTGCTATAGATGAATTTATTAAGAAATTGCATATTCCTTTTGTGTCTAAATGTAGATGTTGTAGTATGGCTTGTGAAGAGGATCGAGATCATCTATTTTGGGCAAGCACAATTGCCCAATCTCTTTGGAAAAGATTCTATTATATTCTGGGAATAAGGCACAATTCATCAAATTTAAATTGAAATCTGATGAGCTGGTGGATTAATTCTAAAGGAGACAAAATTAGAGGCATTCTTTGTCGAATTATTCCAACATTCACCTGTTGGTACTTATGGTGTGCTCGGAATAAAAGTATGTATGAGGGAGTGCAGATGAAGGAATCGTCCATTCTTATTCAAATTTGTGAGGAGATTAAAGTTGCTTTTAGAAATTTTCCTTTTCAGGGACCGAAAACTAGATATTGTATTGATATTATAGAGGCTTTTTCTTTGTTAGGTGCTACCATTGCAGTGATCTGATGTAGCCACCGGTGGGGGGCTTTTCCCCATCAGATAATTTCTAATAAATTTTAGATTTCTTAAAAAAAAAAAAATAGAAACATACAACAATTCAATATCAAATTCTGACACGTTAATGCTTAGAAGAGCAACTACTCTGATACCAACTAAAGATCCAATTAAGGACTAGGTGTTTCTACAATAGAGTTATACTCAATAAACCTAGAAGGGGTGAATAGGTTTAATTATAATTTTGCCCATTTTTCCAATTTCAAATTTATTTTCAATTTTAGCAAACTTAGCACATGAATTAACTAGGTGACGTGATGGTTGGCATCTGGATCAATAAATTGAGGTCCTTAATTAGGAAATCTAGATCAATTACACTAGAAGAAAAAATCATAATTTTAATTTACGGATTGATATATAATTAAGTGATATATAAGTGTAGTGTGTGATGGAGATTAAGAAAACAAAATACATAACATATCAACAATCCATAAGACAAATTTTATCACCCCCCCCCCCCCCCCCGCCCCAAAGGGGTAAAAAACGTAGAGACACTCTAATATCTCATTCAACTTGTAAAGGTTTTATACAATGAAAGAAACTACCTCTCTCTCGTGCACTCGCAAGAATTTATTTTAATCATTGAACTTTCCCCCATTGACGATGAGTGATCCATCCTAAGCCCCATAGGATGAACAATGTAGCACATTCTCCTCTTCGGAGTTGCATCATTCCTTAAACTCTCCAGTAGTTCGAGACACCTCCTTTTTAGATCTTGGAGTCTAGATCTATAATTCATATGTAAAATGGTTTAGATTGAATCAAGTTTAAGTGGATATGATTGTAAAAGTGGCGATCACTTAAATAAACTCTTATACCACTTGTAAGCACAAAAACACTCGCAAAGGGTGATTTCAACAAAAATTACAACACCAATTTTAAATATGCGGAAGCGAATTTTAAATCGATTTTATCTTTTTTATCCTAAGTATGAAATTATGTGATAAAACAGATAAATCAAAACACACAAATAACTAAGGCCATGTTTCAAAAAAAAAGTAGAAACCTTTATTCACTTAGAAATTTTACAAGAGAGTCGACTTACAGACTACTTGATCCCCCACAAGCATAACGCGCTATTGTTCAAAAATCTCTAAGGAATAACTATAACGCTCATAAGAGTCAAATGACTGCAGTCCTCTGAATTAGCCTTAGCCTTCGTCTTTAGCGGTGAATCCCCATAGGTATCACAAGTCAGTAATGGAGTTCCTCTCCACCAAGGTGTATGCAATAGATAATGTTCTAAACTAATTCACAAGAATAATATTCAAGGATTTTTTATGTGAATTAAAACAGTGTTTTAGGAACACAAAACTTGAAGAACTTTCGCTGCTGATATGCAGAAACGTCTTTTGCAAATGTATTAGAAAACTCATTTATAAAACAGGTATTTATACAAAAGTTGAGTCGGCGCATCGCTCAAACAAAAACTAGATGTCGCTCGAACGAGATCAGATGTTGCTCAAATGAGGACATCACGCGACATTGCCATATCGCTTGAATGGCAGTGACTTGTCACTCGAATGACCTGAACGTCAAAAAACATTTTATAAACTCTGCCTCAAGACTTAGAAAAAATATTTTTGACTCAATAAAAACTCTTGTTTGTCTTTTTTATCAAAATTAAACATCCCAGAACTAATTCTATGAATTAATTCAAACTCTAAATCATTTTATACCTTTCAGGATGTCGAGAAGTTTTCAAACTTGGAGATGCTTGAGTTTGGTTTGTCTTGACAAAGCGTGATGTTTTGTAATGGGATATGCCAAACTAGCCTAAAGCAGTGCTATAAGCAATGACAGAAAATTTGTTCTTACAATGATTCAAATTACTCTCATATCTCACAATCCATAGACTAAGTATATATTTAGGTTATTCAGTCAATTTGAAAGGAATGAGTGAATTTGAAAAAATAAAATCAATTAGAATGTTATCAACCTTGAAAATACTCTTTTAAGGTGTAAATAAGTAAAGAGAAACTCGTATATTTTGAAAGTGAGGGGAAAAGACCTATTTGTAGAGTATTTTCAAAATCTAGGTTAGTTGTGCGCATGGGGTCAAATTGGAATCGTGCCCACGATTTTAGTCAGTGCTCCAAAACACACTAAAAACGTCTAAATGTGTACACGAGGTCAATTTGGCACCTTGAACACGCTTTTAGCCAGTGTACCAAAATAGTTTAAAAGTGTGCAGGGACATGCGCATGGATCCAAATTGGGACCGTGTGAATGGTTTAAGTCATTTTACACATAAATCTTAAACAAAATCACTTTTGAAAAATGAATATCTTTCCCAAGGTTATACACAACACTTCTCAAAGATCAAAAACATCGTTCAAAATTTTAAACACATTTTTATAAAAAAAAATTGTGTGTGTGTGTAAATAGCCATAGATGTCAAATCACAAAATCGTATCAAAAGGATATTTATTCAAAGTTCAGGAATGAAAATTAGATGTAGAGATGGAACGTAGATCTTCAAAGTCCAATTTTCATAAATTATAAAGAAGGAGTCTCACTCTCTACACAACATCAACAAGGTTTCTAGATTTTTGGCTTAACTGATGCAAGATTCAAACACTTTGATATGAAATTTAGCCAACTAATATAAAAATACAAATGATTAAATTTTTAGAATATGCTTGGGTAATCCAAGGTTATGATCCACTTCATACTGAGCTCCTCACTTCGCTAACAACCCCTAACTCGAGGCTTAGAATGATGAGTGAACCTTGAAGGTTTTGAGTTCTAACCCGTCTAACAAAAAAATTCTCGGGGATCAAAACTCATTTGAGAGTTATCGTTGTTTAGATAATATCATGAATTGTATTGTGTGCTAGTAATTATATTGCATGAGGTTATGAAAAGCTCATTGTGAGGCTAAAGATTCCTTTATTTGGATATGACCCCTAATAATATACCTTAAAGGAAGTTCAAGAGTAGCATTTAGATATACCCGAATAAACATGAATCGAGACTTTTTATATAACTCATGGGCACTATATGTGGGGGAGATGACTTGATATACTCGAGGTATGTGAATCATTTAATCGTGAACGTATTGTTCTATATATGCCAAGGGTATAAGGACAATAAGAGTGGAAATTATCTCTTCAGACCCCCATTGTCTAGACTCGAATCTTGTCTCTAGGATCCTCAGGGTAATAGGGTATGTAGTGATAAGTAGATATCATGTGGTGAAGTGGTGTAAATCTTATGGACAATCTTTTATTTTTGGAAAACACTAATTTCACTCATTATCTACGTATCTTGGCACAAAGTAACACAAAAAAAACTAAGGGATGCCTAAGGTGTATCCTTATCCCGACGAGAGCATGTAGTACTAGTGTTTCACTACCTAGTCATGTATATAAAAGAGAATAACATTAATATAATGTAGAGGAAGGTAAAAAATATTATGCTGAATAAATTTGAATCTACATTAAATGAGCTCGGTCCGCTTAAGTAAAAGTTACCTAACAGAGTCGTCATTACGAAAAACTAAACCATGACAATGCTTTACAAATTTGTTATAAATATGGGCTCCCATTATGCCTACGTATCTGTCATAGACATAATCAAAGTCAACGTAGCTCAGACAGTCCTTTAGAATGTAGAAAAAAATAAAGAAAGAAAAGAAGAACAAGAATAAGAAGAAGAGGGTGGGTGGTGATGTATCATAACACCACCTTTTGGATATAGACTTTCAAAATAAATGAAGTTTAAGAAAACTTACTTGTGATGCCACGCGAGTATTCTTCCATTTCAACAATGTTTCGGCTAGATATTGCCTTCTTAAGAAATATATTTGAAACATCTTATATGGTAAGAGAATTATTTCTAATGGAAATGGTTAATCTTGGGATATTTTTTGTTTATATGAAGGATTATGGAAATAAAAAATGGGTTTTGATTAGGAAGGTTATAAGTTAGGATGAGGAGGGGTTTAAATGGAAAAGGAGGAGTGATGTGGCGAAAACAGAGCGTAAGTGTAAATACGCTAATCGTTATTATCGGCTTCGAACCACAATGCAAAAAAAAAACTAAACTTTAACTACACTCTTCTGGAGTATTACGTCTAGTCCGAGTATTGAAAATCCCCATGGAATATTTAATAGATGTTAATTGATTTATTACTTCTCAAATAAAAGTGTAAAGGGTGATGTTGGTTTTAAAGGAGAAAACAAAAAAGTTAACTACTCAATTAAAACTAAACGAAGATTAAGAAGGTGAGATTAAGATCACATCTCCACCATGGGATAATCAATATGCAAAAGGGATTATGGTTCAAAAACATTTAACCGACCATACTCAATTGATTATAGGCATCAAACATGAAGAAACCCAATTCAAAATTGAAAGACTAAACTCTCGCTCGAATATGGTCACAAATGGACTAATTATGGAATATCACTATAAACACTACCGTTGCATGACAAAGAAAGTTAAACTCCTAATATTCCAATTTTAATACACAATGTTTCAATTAAATGCATTTCTAACCAAAACCTAGATTTCAATGTTCAATACCCATTAATGGTGGAAATATGACCCCAACACTTAAACTAGGTACTATACATGATTAAAACAATTAATAAAACTAATAAACAAATGAAAACAATAATGAGACTAACAATAAGCAAATAACAAAACAAGTAAATAATGGAATAAAGCTTAAAAAATAAAATGTAACTTAATTTAAAGGAAAGAGAAGATGAATAGTAATTACTTACAAAAATGGGTATAAACCCTAAGAGAGAGAGGGGGAGAGAAAGCTCTCAAGACTAACCTAAACTAACCTAAAAATGTATATCTCACAAATAAACACCCACTTTCTTTATATAGTAAGTGGGAAAAAAAGAAAATGGAAAAGGAAAATATAACACCCCATATTTTTTAGTAATTCAGAAATAAATTAATTCGGTGAATTTTAAATTTACACGTGTAACGTGAATTGATAGAATTAAATATTTTGGGAGAAAATGATTATTGTTGATGGAATAATTTGCGTGATAATTATTATACGTTGCAGCGAGTGATACATGTAGACAAATTGAGGGTAATGTGAAAAATTATTGTAGAGTGAGTCCGATGGAAATTTTGAGGTCTCAATTGATTCCGAATGAGTTGAATAGTGGGAGTGGTGTGCCCGGGGGGTATAATTGGGTTCTGGGACCTTTTTAGTCATAACCGAGCCTATAAGGGAGTGTTCGGGTCACTTGGGCTTGGCTCGTAAGCCTAATTTCAAGAATTGAGATTTAAAACCTAAGATTAGTCATTTGGGGCATCATCATATCATATCTAAAACCTTAAGAATCAAAGGAGAAGAGAGGGGAGGACATTTGAGAGAAATAAAAGAGAATTTGGAGGTGTATTACCTTGATTGACCCACAATTTTTGTCAGAATAAGAATCGAAACGAGGAGAGATCAATACCATCATCAACAAATGGATTTAGACCTACAATTCCAGGTTTGATGATAAATTGATGCTCTTCGGTTTTTTGAGAATTAAACACATGAATCTTTGGTAGGATTTGCATGTAGATTTAATCCATATGTGAATAGAAAATGAAATTTTAATATATGTGATGAGATAAATGGAAGAAACCTAGGTTTATGATTGATTGTGAATGAAAATAATGAAATCTAGGAATTTAAGGATTTTTTTAAAATAATCGGTTCTTGGATTGAATTTGTGATGATTTAATGTAAGATCTATATAGGAAATCATCCCTATATGTTTATATAATGTTAAGAAATTTTTATTTATAATTTGGTAAATTTTCATTTATATTTGAGAAAGTTTAAATTGTGAAACACGTAAGAACTTAATGAAGAAGATGAATTGCTACTTTTCGAATCGATTCGGCCCTAGGGAGAATCGATTCGGTTTGTGCAAATTTGTGTTATTTACTTTATTAAGCCCTTAAAATGTGATTTATAAATGGGGAAACTTTGGGACTTCCTTATAATATAATGAGGGGTATATTGGATGACAGTACGACTATGATAGGTTTGTGACTTAGTCTTAATGAGAGAATTAAGGCGGGAATTAATCGAGATTAAATCAAAAGGTATTTCATTCGAGAGCACGAGGATGAGTTATGAGGATTTCAAATGGATGTATTATATATACCAATAGATTATGGGTGAATTAATTACTGAATTAACATAAGGGAGTAACTAGGCCCCATCTAATTGAGAATAATACTCGGGAGTTACGATAGAGGGTTATAATCGTAAATTGATAAGTACAGTAAGTATTCGAGATATATAAATATACTACGTACAAATGATAATTATAGGTTGAGTGTACACCTATACGGATTATATTAAGGGTTGAGTGAATATCTTGCCCCTAAGTTTGTTGGGCCGTGTTTTTGGGCTCAATAAATTTAAATGATTAGCCATAATGACTTTTTTGCAATTCTTTGAAAGCTTTGAAGTTGATTTTGGCGGCACCTGCTTCGTATCTTGTGCACTATGATTAGCAGAATTTGAAGGTTTGTTGGAATAGCCACTTTTTTAACGTCGTTTCAATCTTTCCAGCACTTTTTCATTCTCTGTGAGTTCTAACACTTCGTACCTTTTTCTCTCAATTTCCATTCTCATTTCTTCCTTGTCGTTTGGGCCTGTGCTTCTTCATCGTCCGAGTCCATCTTCTATCTTGTAAGTTTCCTGTATCTTCTCTTTTCACTTTTTCTTTGAGTTTGTAATTTTCTAGGGTTTTTCAATTGCGAAGATTGGCAATAGGTTGGTCCCAGAATTTAGGAAGTTTTATAACATCCCTGAGTGGGTAGATATTGAGTGTTGTGCTTCCCCCCTAGAAATGTTAGAGAGATAGATGGCGCCCACTGGACTCATGTTTTGTTGCTTTCCCAGGGGGGACTCACTTTTCCTCCCAACGATTTGTTCTTGCATTTCTTTGGTTATTTCAATATTGTTCCTGCACAATGCTCGCCCAATGTGTGGAAAATAGTTAATGGCGTACATAGGATAAATCAGTTGTATGGTACTAGGTTAGGACTTGTCGAGCTCTGTTTTTGCTATTCCTTCTCTCGAACTAGCTCTGGTATCCTCTACCTCAAAGCTAGGAGCCCTGATAGGGTATTGGTAGTAAATCTACCTGATTCCCATAAGGACTACTGGAAAGAAGGTTTCCTTATTATAAAATAGTAGTTTTCTCCCCAATTTGAAGGGTCGAGGTCTGAAAAGTTCTTTGTTCCCTTTTATGGGGAAGAATACATAGGTAAACATTGCATTATTGTTTCGACTTTTGTTAATTTGTGATCTTTCTAAGTCTTCTTTGCTTTTTCTTCCACAACGAGGTTAAAGAACTTAGAACCTGCTCTCAGCGAGGTTCGTCTCTCGGAATTGGTCAAGGCTTGGAGTATCAAGGAGCCTTTGGGTGACAGCGAGCATCCCAGGTCTGCTGCCTTTCTGCTCGAGTATAAGAACGTCGGCTCCAGCTTCATAGCAAGGACTGTGGACAGTGTCCCAGAGTTTGACTCCTCCGAAGAGACTGCTGCGAATCCTATCCAGTTGGACGAGGAGGAGAGCAGCTCTGAAAGTGACATTGTAGGAGCCATAGGTAGTTTGGGTGGAGGGAGCTCTGATAGTAGCAGTCCCTCTGATCATGGTGAAGTCTCTGAAGCTCGAGAATCATCGAGCACATCCAGTAGTTTGAGCGAGGAGATGGCTCCACCCCGGAAGAACCTGATTCGGGATGATGATGATGATGAACACCTGCTTCTCGCACAGAGGTCAAAGAAGTAAAAATCTAGCTCTGGGTCTGTGGCTACTAGTTTTCGGTCCTCTGCTCAGGAGCAGGAGAGAAAAAGGAAGGAAGAGGAGAAGGTAAGGGAGAGAGAGAGAAAGAATGAAGAAGAGAAGAAGATGGAGGAGAAGAGGAGGGTAGAGGAGAAGGAGAAGAAGAGGAGGGTGGAGGTGAGGATGAAGGCTGGGCAGGCCCTAGTCCCGGTGTTCGCGCTGCTTGAGGGGGATTCTGTTACAATTTCCCCCCAGTTGGCCCCCACTCTGCTCGAGAGAGTTGTCCTCCTGGCTGATCGTCAAAGGGCGGTAGAGTCCGATCAATTGGACCTTCAGGCTAGTCAAAGGCTAGCTTTAGTAAGGTTTTTCCCCTTTCTTCCATACTTTTATGAATTTCTTCATTTCCCTCTTCTAATGTCTTCCTCTTTTTTTTATTTTGCAGTTTGTTACTGACTTCGCCTTGCTGTATCATTCATGCGACGAGCTCGCAAAGAAAAACAACGAGCTGGAGAAGGAAAACGCTGCCCTAAAGCTAAAGGGTAAAGATCTCGAGGCTAATTTTAAAGCCATTGACGCTACTCGGATTTCATTTGACCTGGCTCTTGCTACTACCAACAAGGAGAATGACGTGGCAGTCAAGGATTTAAAAGAGCTGCGACAGGCCTACGACCTGGTTTGCTCGAGCAAACTGGCGGTTGTTGAAGAGAACAGGGTTCTCTCTGAAGAGCTGAAGAAGAAGGAGTCTGAGGCTGTCACTGCTAAGGAGGACTCATATAATTATGGTTGGGATGCAGCGTATGAGGATGCTGAAGTTTAGATAGGCTATATTAGTCGTCTGAACTTCAAGAAGGGCTGGAACAAAGCCCTTTTGGCTGCTAGCATTGATATCGACTCTCCCCTGTTCGACGAGCATGACCTGGGTCCAAAGCCAACCGTGGATGAAGTCCCTGCTCTAGCTGTTGAAGGTGTTGACTCTGTTCCTCAGGCGTCCCCTGCTGATGCTTCCATCATCATGGCAACAGAGATTACCCCTGCTGAGGGCAGTGTTCCTGCTGATGCTGATAAGGGGAAAGGGCCATCAACCTCTGGGCCATCTGAGGTCGCTAACTAGTTATCTTCTAGGATTGTTTTATATTTTAGGTTTTTTTTTGTCTGTAAAGTTTCTTTTTGCTATTCGATGTAACTTCAACCTTTATTAATGAAAAGGCTTCTTTTTCCAGTGCACTGATTCTGTTTATCTTTTCGATGCTTCTTTATGTCTTTGTAGTTGGTTGATGTAGAAGAATATATTCCTACCACATCTCAATTGGGCAAGATCCTCAGTCCTAATGCGAGTCCTGAGGTTCTCCAGGCCTTCGTTAAGCTTTGCAAATCCCTTAGGTCTAGGAATCAGAAGTATAAGGAGCAATCTGAACTTGTGTCCAAGTTGAAGGACAGGCTCCAGGAGATGGAAGAGGTTGGTGCTTCAGTGCAAGAAGAAGTGAATACGTTGAGAGCAAAGCTTCTTGATGCTTCCGAGATCAACCAGGTTGGTGAGATGCTTCAGCAAGAAAATGAAGCTTTAAGGCAGGAGGTCTCTCGACTTAGGGAACACGTGCCAAGCACTGCCTCTTCAGTGTTGTGAGGCTCTTCATCAACGCGAGCTAGCGTTGGCTCAAGCTTTGTTCATCCTGGGCTGCGAGGTTCTTCATCGGCGCGAGCTGGCAGGAGCACCAGGAGTCGAGATAGGGAAATGGAAGAGCTTCGAGAGAGGGAGATGGAAGAGCTTCGTGGCGGCGTCCTTCGAGCATATGTGATCGATGATGGTCTTCAGAGGGATGTCACTCGGTTGCGGCACTTATTCAAAAAAGGTCCTCGGTAAGTGTGGTCTAATGGCTACGATCAAGGCTGGTCACATGCTCTAACAAGATTGTTAGAGTTCGAAGAGCTTTCCTTTATCATGGGGTGGCTGAGTGCCTTGAAAGATTTGCAAGTCCCGAGGAACTTGATTCTCTGGTATCGCCATGAAGTTTCTCCCTCTATCCTGATGCCTAACCCCTTTCGGAGGTATGATCGATGGATCCCCATCGATGCCATCCCTCGGCAATTATTGGAGTCGGATGCGAATGAGGTTGAGGAAGAATTAGGTCTTGCTCCTGATAACGGGCGAAGAGCTCGAGTGGCTGATTATCTTGCTCAGAGGCCTCACCCCCATTGAGATTTTTCCAGTTGTTTTTATTTTTGATAATGTAAATGTTTTGGGCGAGCTCGTCGACTAAACATGTATTACCATTGTTGTAAATATGATGAATTAATGAAAAGTTTGTGTTTTGGGCAATTGTGCCAACTAAACATGTGCATCATATTCTTCATATTTTTACTGCTTTATGATCTTCTAAGTTTGTTTTGTCATGCAAGTGTCCTCCCAGTCCAGTATCATACCGAGATACCATTGTGCACCACTTTACCTTTTAGGTTGTGTCGTCACACTCCCTTAGGTCTAAGTGGGGCAATTGGCGAGGACACATCTGGTGTTGGATGCTTTATCTGATCAGGATTTTATTAAACCGAAAAAGGTTTGATGACCAGTATAAAATTTGGTCATATTGCCTAAGGATCCCCTGTAGGGCTTCATATGTTTCCAGGGGCAATGCTAAGAGGTCTTGCGTGTTTCATAACGATGACCTAAGGAGGGATATTCCCCTGTTATAGTGTAGTGATCAATGTGCCTGTTATTTGGAAAAGATGTGCGATAAATGCAGCTGTTACTTATCAGAATGTATCCAATTAAATAACTTTCATTAATGATAAGGGAAATGATCTTCTAGTTTCATAACAAAAGAATAAAAGAAAGATCTAAAAATAGAATCTCTTGAGATTGGCTACGTTCCATGCTCGTGGTATTTCTCCGCCTTCCATCATTTCCAAGTTATAGGCGCCCTGCAGATCGTCTCTGGTTATCTTAAAGGGTCCTTCCCAGTTTGGGCCTAGCTTGTCGTCTGATGGTTTCACTGCGCTGTCCAGGACTTTCCTCAGAACGTAGTCCCCAACTCAAAATGTCCTCGGGTTAACCCTTTTGTTGTAATGCATTGCGAGCTGTTGCTGGTAGCTAGCTAGTTTCACTAGGGCTAGCTCTCGACGTTCGTCGGCTAGGTCGAGCTCATCGAGCCATGATGCATCATTATGACCCTGGTCGATAAGTTTGGACCTCATTATTAACAAACCTGCTTCTAGTGGAATGACTGCTTCCATGACATATGTCAGTGAAAATGGGGTTTCTTCTGTTGCTCGTTGAGGAGTGGTTCGATATGCCCATAGGATATGGGGTAGATCATTTACCCATGTTCCTTTGGCTCGCTCCAATCACTTCTTTAATCCATCGATAACAGTTTTGTTGGAAGCCTCAGCCTGGCCATTGCTCTGAGGGTAGGCCACAGAACTGCAGTACCGTGTTCGTTACAGAAATTCTGAAAGGATCCTCTTTCGAACTGTGTTCCATTGTCGGTGATGATGGTTCTGGGGATGCCAAAATGAGTGATTATATTCCTCCATATGAACCTTATCATATCAGTATCTCGAATGTTCGCCAGGGGTTCCGCCTCGATCTATTTGGTGAAGTAGTCTGTCGCAACCAATAGATATTTACGATTGCCGGTGGCGGTAGGTTGTGGTCCCATGATGTCCATTCCCCATTGGGCAAACGGCCATGGGCTGGACAGGGATTTTAGATCGTTGGCGGATTGGTGGACCATAAGAGCGTGAAGTTGGCATTTCAGGCATTTGCGGACATACACCGCAGAGTCCCTTTGTATATATGGCCACCAATAGCCTTCCTTCATTGCTCGAAAGGCTAGAGACCTTCCTCCGATATGGATTCCACAGACTTCTTCGTAAAGCTTGTGTAGCACTTATTCGACATCTCCTGGGTGGACGCATTGGAGGTAGGGGCCGGAGAAGGATTTCTTATACAAGTTGCCTTCTGGGGATAAGTGAAAGCGAGTAGCTTTGACTCTTATCTGGTGGGCAGTCTTCTTGTCATTCGGGAGCATGTCATCCTTTAAATAGTCCCTTAAGGAGTCCATCCAGTTGGGGGATGATCCTACCTGGAGTACCTGTTCGATGTTTGGTGTCTTGCTGTTGCAATTAATGCTCGGACGAGTGAGAAAATCAATGGGGATGGTTCTTTTTAGGTCGGAGTCAACTGCCGAACTCAGGGCAGCTAGGGCGTCAGCATGACTATTTTTCCCCCTGGGAAACTGCTGGGCGTTGATTTCTTTAAGGCTCGACATTAGTTTTCTCACTAAGGTGAGGTAAGCTGCCACCCTTTCAACTTTTGAATTGTAATCTCCACTTATCTGATTGGAAACTAGTTGGGAATCGTCGAACACCTGTAAATGTTTTGCTCCCAAAGTGTGCGCCTTTTGGAGGTCGGCTATTAGGGCTTCGTACTCCGCTTTATTATTGGAGGCTGCAAATCCAAGCTTGATTCCTTGTTCAAGGATTGTATTTTCTGGAGTAATGAGGACAATGCCTACCCCTGCCCCCTTCGAGTTGGAGGCTCCATCAACAAACAGTTTCCAGGTTTCCTCTGTTGCTTGTTTCTCCTTTTGTCTCGCTGGTTGAGGTTGGTCCCGTGAATTCGGCTATGAAATCAGCGATGATCTGACCCTTGATAGCTATCCTTGGTTGAAATTGAATGTCAAATCGACCGAGCTCTACTGACCACTTTGACAATCTGCCTGACAAATCCGCTTTCCTTAGGATTTCCTTAAGGGGATGCGATGTAAGGACGATGATAGTGTGAGCTTCAAAATAATGCTTCAGCTTCCCTGAGGCTACTACTAGTGCAAAGGCGAGCTTCTCTAATGGTAGGTACCTTTCCTCGGCGTCCAGTAAGGTCTTTCTCGCGTAATAAATGGGGTGCTGGATTCCTGCAACCTCGCATATTAGCGCAGAGCTGATAGTGTGATTGGACACGGAAAGGTATAGGTACAAAGAATCTGTCTGCTATGGTATGACGAGCAGTGGTGGAGATCTTAAGTAAGACTTGAGCTCGATCAATGCTTGCGAGCAATCTGGGCTCCACTCTACCATCTTGTTCCCCTTTAGAAGCTGGAAGAAAGTCTTGCACTTCTCGGAAGACTTAGAGATGAAACGATTTAAGGCAACGAGCATACCAGTGAGCTTATGTACGTCTCGGATTGTGCAAGGGGTTTGTACCCTACTAATGGCATCGATCTGGTCTGGGTTTGCCTCTATGCCTCTCCTACTGACCAAGTACCCAAGAAATTTTCCTGAATGGACACCGAAAGAATACTTGCTTGCATTAAGTTTCATTCGGTACTTCCTGAGGATTTCGAAGGTGTTTGACAGGTTTGAGAGGTGACTTTCCTTCTTCTTGCTTTTAACGAGCATGTCATCGATGTAGACCTCCATGGTGTTTCCCATCTGATCTTTGAACATCTTGGTAACCAGCCGTTGATAGGTTGCCCCTACATTCTTGAGCCCGAAGGGCATGACCTTGTAGCAGTATAACCCAACTGTCATGATGAACACCGTTTTGTCCTGGTCTGGGGCATATAAGGGGATCTTGTGATACCCTGAGTATGCGTCCAGGAAACTCATTCGCTCATGAGTTGCGGTGGCGTCTACTAGTTGGTCTATTTTCGGGAGGGGGAAACTATCTTTAGGGCACGCTTTGTTGAGGTCAGTGAAGTCGATGCAAACTCTCCACTTCCCATTGCTCTTCGGAACTACTACTGGGTTGGATAACCACTTGGGGAATTGTACTTCATGTATGGATCCTGCATCCAGCAGTTTTTCAACTTCTTTTTTGACCGCTTTAGCCTTATTGGGTGCCGTTCGCCGTGCCTTCTACGTGATTGGCTTGAAGGTGGGGTCAACGTGCAGCTGATGACAGACCATACTAGGATCGATTCCAGGTAGCTCATATGGTTCCCATGTGAAAACATCTACATTGCGCCTCAGCAAGGTTGTCAATTCCTTTTGTTCCTGGTTGGTGAGAGATGCTCCAATCAAGAAGACTCTGTTACTGTCGCCATCTCCAATCGTAACTTTCACCAGGTCCTCGACGACCCGCTCGGAGGGGAGGAGCCTGGTCTCCTCTACTCCAGGCCTCCCATACTTTAATTGATATTTAGAAGGTGTCAGACCTTCTTTAATTTTCTCGTTGGGCTGCTCGGACTTCTTCTCTGCTTTGGTCGGATGGCTGCTATAAAGCACCTTCTCGCCATTGCCTGATCACCGTGGATCTCCATTACTCCTCGCTCGATTACGTACTTGAGTTTCTGATGGTAGGTCGAGGAGACTGCCTTCATCGCATGAAGCCATCCCCTGCCGAGGATGGCCTGGTATGGCGAGTCGATGTCAACTACCAAAAACTTGATCATCTTGGAGACGTTTCTAGCACGTACTGATAGTACAATCTTTCCTAAGAGCATAGTTATTTTTCCAGTGAAGCCAACCAAAGGTACAGTAGCCTCCTTTAGGTTGGCAACGCTTAACTTCAATTTTTTGAATAGGTCAAGATACATTACTTCGGACGAGCTTCCTTGATCGACGAGCAACTTATCGATGTCAAAGTTGGCTATCCTGAGTGTAATGATCAGAGCATCATGATGTGGGGTCCTCACTCCCACCAGATCTTCATCTGTGAAGACAATATGCTTGTTATAGTTGACGTCATCTGCTCGTCGATGCTTTCCTGGCTGTGACTTTGCTGGATCGATCTAAAAAGCCTACATTGTCGCCATAAGTTTCTTCATCTCCATTCGAGCTGAATTCCCTTATATCTGCCTAGCATCAGATTCCCCATGAATTACCACGAACTCATGTCCAGCGTCATCTTCCATCACGTTTCCAAGTCTTGCCTCTCTATTGGCAGCCACTTTCTCTGCCCTTTTCTCCACAAACTCGTTTAAATGCCCACACTGGGCCAGCTCCTCGAGGTGAGACTTAAGAGCTTTGCAGTGCTCAGTCTTATGTCCTCCCTCTTTGTGAAAAGCGCATCTTAGCGCATTGTTCCTCTTCGAGGGATCTCCTCCCATCTTCCTGGTCCACTTGATGAATGGCTCATCTTTGATCTTCACGAGAATTTTGTAAATTGGTTCTTTGAAGACGGTATTGATCTCCTGGAATGCTTTCGACGTATCATTGTTCCCTCCGTTCTTGGAGCCATTTTTGCCCCCGTTCTTTCCTCCTTTCTTCGGGTTCTTATATTTGTCATTTCCCTTGGTAGTGAGTTTAGCTTGATCATTTTCTCCTGTACTGAGGCGGGTGGCGTCTTCCACCTTAGCGTACTTCTCGATGCGAGCCATTAGGTCGTCAATATTCATAGCTTACTTCTTCGTCAGGGACTGGTATAGAACGGAAGAACTAGGGAGCCCAATTTTGAAAGAGGCCACTGCCACTTCCTCGGTGCAATCCTCGATCTCATTGAATAACTCCCAGTACCTCTTTACATAGTCTCGGAGGGTCTCTTGAGGCATTTTCTTCATTGTCAGCAAAGCGTCCATCCTTTTGGGATGGGAGCTACTGGTAATGAATCGGGCCGTAAAAATCTTAGCCAAGGATTTAAAACTCCTGATTGACCGATGGGGGAGCCTTTCGAACCACTTCTGCACTACGTCATGCAGACTTAAAGGAAAAATTCGACACATTAGCGCATCCCGGTGGTTCCAGAGGATCATGGCCTGTCGGTATTGCCTGACGTGATCAATGGGGTCAGTCTTACCGTTATAAATCTTGAACCTTGGAATGGAAAATTTCTTGGGGGCTTCTTCTTCCTCAATTTCCCTCGTGAAAGGTAACTTCATCTGGGTTTTGAGAGCTCACCTAGCGAGTTCTCGGGTCGATCTGGTACCATGGTGGGTAGGATGTTTTTCTATCTCCCTGCGGACCAGATTTCGTGTGTTCTCGTCACTGCGAGCAGGGCTCTGGTAATGGCGAGATTTTCGTAGCTGCTTGTGGAGGTCGTCCTCTGGTTCGCCTCCTTCGATCTTCTGAGATCCTCGCCTAGGGCTTCTTCCTCGACTGCGAGACTTGCTCGCCTGAGGGCTAGAAGTGTGGTATGGACGTCTCCTGTTATAGGGATGAAGCTCTCTCTCCAGTCTTTCCAGTCTACTTTTTAAGCGAGAATTCTCAACCTCGTATCTGTGAGAAGACTCTCTCTGCTCGTGGAGCCTTGCCTCGTATGCATCAATCAATCTGGATATCTGTGTGGACCTCGCTGGTCCTTGGATTTCTTCTGAGGCTGGCCTTTCCAAGCGAGCCCTCTGATCTGAACGTCGAACTTCAGACCTAATCCTACGAGGAGCAGGTGGTTCTTGAATATCCCCTGCCTGGGGGGCATTGCTGCTGTGACTAGACATTTTAAACTCCTTTTTTGGTGTGGGCTTTTCTCAGGGAAGATAAACGCTTCCCACAGACGGCGCCAATTGTGGTGACAATTATTATGCAACACAAATAAATAAGAGAAAGTCAAGCACCAAATAAGAATAAGGAATATAAAATGATAATCACACAACAAAGGATGTACATGGTTCAGCAAAGAAGTGCCTACGTCCACGGTGGTGCAGATGGTGTTATTTTTATATACTCCGGGGAGTGATTACAGAGAATACAACTTGTCCTTTTGCCCCAGACCTAGGGTTTAATATATACATGCACATTTAGGTAAGTTAGGGTGATGGGTTCCCCCACGCCTTCCATCTCTCCCTAGATCCTTCCATAATGGGAATGTGGGAAGAGATCGGGTCATAACCAAAATAAGAGATGGGGGGTCTAGACTTTGGGCCACCAGAATTGGGCTACTTGTCTAGGCCCATGATCTTAATTTCGGGTACCCACATATACCGATTATATTTATAGGTTGCGTGTATACCTACATCGATGTTATGTATATGTTGTGTGTATACCTAAATATATTATATTTGTAGTTTGTGTGTATACCTATACGGATTACATTTATAGGTGGTGGGTATACTTATTATGTGCTTTCTTATGTGTGTGAACATACCTACGTTACCTGTTATCCGTAGGTTTTCGCGCAGAGGGCGATCCCACCTTGACGATTCCAGTGAGGTCTAGATTTGTGCCCCAGAACATGTAACTTAGGATAGCTCGCTATATGTGTGTATTAGTGTGGCTGGCATGTCATTTGGGTACGTTAGGTATGTGCCTAGCCCAAAGGTTTAGAACCATATTCACCTCCATTGTGTGTTGATTTATTTTGGGTTCAAATAGAGATACCAAACCAATAGTCCTTGATTGAGTACGATAGGTACATGGACTTAATAGCAGAGTATGTAGACTCGTACCGCAGTTCTTAGCCCGGGGATGCTGGAGTTATGTATATTGATTTTGTGTCATATCTATACATACATGTTCCTACTTGTGTGTGAAAGTATTAGTTGTAGATAACATATATCTAAATGTGATGTAATTAAGAGATATTCTACCTAGTGTGTGATGGTAATAAAGTTAGATAGCATACATCTATATGTTGATTTAAATAGAGTAACTTAATGAAATGGTTTAACGATAATATAAGTGAGATGTTAATTATGGTTAATAATAACATATGGGACAAGTTCATTATTAGTGTCACGATAGCGTACTGTATGGGCACTACGATAGAAGTTAAAGAGATATTTAACTGAGGACTTAATGGGCAGCGTATTGTATGGACAAAAGGGAGGGGACAAACCATTTAGTGGTTATTTATTTATTTATGAGACCTAGTTGGGCTGGGTAGCTAAGCTATGTAGGAGACGTTAGGTGTGCACTATAGATAAGAGGAGAGAAACTTAAGAGAGTGTACGCGGACTAATATGTGTAATCAATAACTTATTTTAAACTGTGATAAATACTTGCTAAATATTTTTAAAAGGTTTTCTTGGGCTCTGACCCGTCTTGCAAAATATTTTCAAAACATCGCCAAGCTTGATGATCTGTTCCAGGGATGCATAGCTGCAGAATTTGTGGATGCTTGTAGGATTTGGATTTGACACTTTAGTCACTTCATTCCTAGAGTAGGATTTGTATTTTTGCTCAATTAACTGGAGTCTTCTCGAGGTGGCCTTTCAGTTTTGGTATCCTGAGGAGCACATGTTTTCCTTTGAATTGGACAAGGTGTGTCCAACCTATGAGGAATTCTCTACTATTTTGGGTACTTACCCTCAAGTTCCTGCCATAATGCCCGAATTTTTCATTCTCTAAGGGAAGTATTGAGTGAGTTCTTGCACATTTGTCTATATGTGGCCCGAACGTTTGAGTGGGGGGATATTTGTCTCCATATGGTGCTGCAGTCAGTACAGTATGAGGCTGCTCAATCTGCTTGTTATGACAGAGTTGTGGTGTTAGGACCGCTAAATTGCTCATGTTTATGGGTGGTATGAGTGCAAGCATTCAAGTCTCTTCTATTGTTATATGGATGTGATATCTCTACAATCCTACTACAACTATTTTGGCATAGACATTGAATGGCCCTGATGACTCAAATGAGGATCCATCTATTTTCTATGAGGAATCAATGTGATGTTGTACATGTTGTTAGTGGAGAGATTTCATTTAGTTGTGCCTCCTCTATTTTTTTCAAGCAGTATGAACAACTTCTTTTTTTACCTTAAGTAAACTTCAATGCATCTATTACTGATTAGTCTGACTGGTTATTAGGAAATGGGGACAGTTCTCAATGGTGGCCCATACCCTTTAGTACATGTTGACACCTGTCTTGCAACTAGATGATTATTTATACGTCCACCTCGTAGGCCTTCGACGGACCTCTTTTTATATCTCATTGAGACTTTTGCGTCAGGGAGGTTAGGAGGAGATTATCCCTCTGTCCACAAGTAGGTTCTTCCCTGTGGAGAACCTCGTCGAATTTCAGAGGATATCTCTGGGAAGTTTATGAAGCATCGCAGGCTAACTCATTGTCTGACCCTTTTTATTGGATAAGTTTGAATGGTTTTGGATGATTACTTAAAATGGTTATGGAAGGATTTGGTTCTGAAGGTATGTGTGGAGGAGTTGAGTTAAAGATAGCTCATAGAAGTTGAGGTTATAGAAGAGGGCATGGTGATCCCGACTAAGCTTTACAAGATGTACCAATGTGTTGGATGCATTAATACACGGACCTAAAATGGGTATTATTAAGGACCTCAAAAATCTAGGGACGGTAATAATGATGGTGATGCAGGCCCCTCTGGTAGTTTTGGAAGGTTTTATGAAGCTCTTTTGGTTACGTATTTTTTGTTGGTTTAAGTTAGGTATGGATTGTTTGTTGTTGTAATGAATGGTATGGCTTGCCTGTTAGCATGAATATTAGTGAAGGTTTATTCATTGAGTAGTGAAGGTGTTTGGGAAAATATTGTCGTTGATATGTCATGTAAATGACTGTATTTTGAATAAGAAGTATTGAAATAAATGTCGACTTTATCATTTTATGTTGTGTCTTTATGGAAGATTAATTTATGTTTGAATTGTCTATACCAATCACAAAGGAATACATAATCCTTTTGTCCAATTAAAATTATGAGAAAGATTTATGTCTCTTGATGGGGGAAAAGAAAAACATTTGTGAAAGAAAAATAACTGTACCCAAAGTTATTTTATGGGTTGCCTACGACCTTTGTGGGGTAAAAGTGTTTTTGTAATTTTTTTGGAGATATTTTGACAGGATTGGGTCCTACGTAGTTCTTGTAGAGGGAGATGAGAATATTTTTTTAGAATATAAGAGAGATGAGAATTTCATAGCTCGACAAGAGTCGGATTAAGGGTATTATTTTTTTAGTCAATCAAGTTTGACTAGGAGCGCCATTTCTTCTCCGTCGAGATTGGTGAGTATAGCAGCACTTACTAATAAGATTTTCTTCACAAGGTATGGTCCACTCAATTTAGGCTTGAATTTCTCCCTAGGCTCCTAGGTAGGTTTCACGATTTCCTTGAGAGCAAGGTTGCCTTTTTGCACACTATGGTCTTTGACTTTCTTATTAAATTAGGGTGTAATGAGACGATGATACCCTTCTATATGACATAAAGCCTTTAGCCTCTTTTCATCTAAGAGTGCTAACTCGTTATAGAAGCTTTGGTGCCAATCCATTTCTCCCACTTGACTTTCAAGCATGACTCATAGGGAAGATATCTCAAGTTCAATTTTTTTTAAGGAAGAGGGACGGTACCCCCGCAAATATTATTAGAAAAAGAAAAATGGAGAAATAGCCTCTCCAGTGGCATTTACAAGCTCTGATACCTTATAAAAGTGAATGAATGTTGATCGATGAGCCCATTAGATCAACATTTAGAATTTAAATTTGGGAATTTATAATAATTCCCATTTACAAATTAAAGCATCAAAATAAATTTGGGGGTTTATATTATCCCCATTACATAACCATGCTATGCCTAATTGAAGGAACACTCCATTTATCCATTTTGAGTAGACCTTTGATGATGTTTGGGAGACTTTCAAAATTGGTCAAGACCATCAATTTTTTCGAAGTAGTTGCACAATTTGCTAGACCGTCAGCTACACAATTTGATTCCCTCCAAATATGAGATAGAGATTGATTGTCAAGCACAAGAATGGACTGAATCTTTTCAACTTGTTCCTTATATTTCCATAGAGGCTTCCTAATTTTTTTTACCATATTTACCACTGCTTTTGAGTCACTTTCAACATGGATATTGGACAAACCTTTATCAAAACAAAATTTAGTGCCTGTGTATAAAGCTTCAATTTCAGAAGTGAGATCGTCTTGGTATCCAGTATAGAAGAAAAAACCAGTTATGAAGTTGCCTCTGCAATCTCTCACAATTCCTCCAATGCCACTATCACTTGTACAACCTTTTGAAGCCCCATCAACATTTAATTTTAAGCAATCATTTGGAGGTTTAATCCATTTGACCACTTGAAGATTAAATTGAGGCTGTTTAATCTCCAACTTGAAAAGATTGACGATGTAAGAATCATTTCTATGACTTTGGCATTTGAAAGAAGATAGCTTACTAGCAGAATGAACAAGAGAAATTACATTCTCAATAATTTTACTAGAGGACATCGGAATATTCTCATAATGACTTTTGTTTCTAGCTTTCCAAATTTCCCAAAAAATGAATAGAGGTATATTCATGAACAAAAACTTGAGATAATCTTTTTGGGGGCATTTCAGCCACCATACAAGGAGCATAGATTTTCAAGTGTGAAAGTTCAAGTTTATATTCAGAATATTACCAAAAAACTTCCAAACATCAGTGGCTATTTTACTCTGCAAAAAAGTATGATTAATTGATTCTTCATATGAGAAACAACACCTACACCTGGAGGCCAGCAAAATACCTGCTCTATGTATTTCCAGATTGAGAGGGACTTCTTTGTTTAAAAGTTTCCAAACAAAAATAGAAATCTTAATTGGACATTTGTCATTACATATCATTTTCCAACTGGTAGAACTTGGAAGACAGGTTCTAACTATCTCGTAGGCAGATTTATATGAGAACATACCTTGAGGATTAAGATCCCAGATGAAGTTATCATTATCAGCAATGATGCTTTGATCATCTTTTTCTTTGATAATTCTCACTCTGTTGATCGTGTTTGATCCAATTCTTCCATTAAAGATCTTAGATTTGTACTTTTTATGCATGAAAGAAGCCCATAAACCTTTCTTGGATTTCAACATCCAATATAATTTTGCACTGCTTGCCTTAACAATAGAATCTAACTTTCTAACATTAAGGCCTCCCTCATCAATAAGAAAGAAAATGGTATCCCAATTAATCCATTGGTAATTAGAAGAATCAGTTTTAGCACCTGACCAAAAGAATTTTGCTAACAATTTTTCAATTCGAATCAGGACTGTTTTCGGGGGATTAAGAGCTGCAAGAGTATAAATTGGGATAGCGGACAGAACATGTCTTATGAGAACCAATCTACCTCCTTGGGAGAGAAACTTAGATCTCCATTTTTGAATTTTCCATCTAATTTTATCAATCAATTCAGCAAAATAGGATCATTTTCTCCTACCCTTAAAAAGAGGACAACCCAAATATTTGATTGGGAGAGGCTTAAGCTTAAGACCAAAAACTTTTGCCATTGTTTTTTTTGTACTAGGGATAATTTTCTCATCCATGGAGAAACTAATTTTTCCTTTGTTAATTAATTGACTTGAGAATTCTTCATATTCTTTCAAAAAATTCATAAGTCTCTGTCCACTTCTTTTTTTCTTCATTCAAGAAGATAATTATATCATCGGCAAAACTTAGATGAGATATAAGAGTGTTACCTGAGGGATGACTGAAGGGATTTATGGCATTTGAAAGCATCAGGTGATCAAGACCTCTACTCAGAATTTCAGCTGCAATGATGAAAAGAGTGGGGGATATTGGATCTCCTTGCTTTAGACCCCTTGTGGATTTGAAAAAAAAAACTGCTTGACCATTAATAAGAAAAGAGAACTAGTTATTCGAGAGAACCCTCCAAACCATGTCTATAACTACTTCACTGAAACCAAATTTCCTCATAACTTAGGGAAGATAGTGCCAAGAAACTCTATCATACGCTTTCTCCATATCTAGCTTCAAAATAACATTTGAGCCATGAATTTTCTTCCCAAGATCACTTGCCATTTCTTGTGCCAATAGGATGTTTTCTAAGATCCCTCTACCCTTGATAAATCCACTCTAATTAGGGGATATTATGGATGGGAAAAGATTACCAAATCTAGAGTTTAGAAGTTTGGAAATGATTTTGAAATTGACATTACAAAGGTTGATTGGGATGAATTGGGAACATAGAGAGGGGGTTTTTTATCTTAGGAATAAGAATTAAAGTAGAGCTAGACCAACTTTGAGGGATTTCAGCCCCTACAAAAAAGCTGAGAATACTTTGTATAAGGTCATGTTTGATTATTTCCCAGAACTTAGTATAAAAAAGCTCCCATAGCCATACAATAAGATTAATTTAAATAGGTAACAATTTTTCCATACCATACAATAAGGAATATGGGGTATCCCTAGGGGATATCTAATAGACATGTAATGGAACCATAGAGTGTAAGGGATTATATCAGCCCAATCACTACAACATTTGGTCATTTTGATGTTGATGGATTTGAGGCTATTATTTGTATTTTCAGCGGCCCCATTTGTCTGTGATTTGTAAGGTGAAGACTTGTGTCTCTGCATTCCAAACTCCTCAACCGATTCTATGAATTTATCTTTAAAATACAGGCCATTATTTGATACGATCTCATATGGAACCCTGTATCGGCAGATAATATTATTTTGAATGAATCTGTCCACTTAGTTAAATAATCAATAGTGACCAACATGAATAATCAATAGTGACCAAGATGAATAATCAATAGTTCTCATATGAGGGTTCCATATGAGATCCATATGAGATCAAGATGAGCTCCCATAGTCATATGACTTGGCTTTAACCCATTTAGTTAAATAATCAATAGTGACCAAGATGAACTCATGCCTATTAGATGCTTTAGGGGTGTCTTTCCCAATTATATTGATGCCCCAAGTCGATAAGGGTTAGTGATAAGTCATATTATATAACTCTCAAGGAGATAAATTTGAAAATTGATGAATTGATGGCATTTGAGGCACTGTCCTAGAGCATAATAGTCCAATAGTACCCCTGTCGAATGATCTTCTTGGCTTTTATATGTCCGTTCATGTGGGGTTAGCATTCCCCACCATGGTTTTCAACATGATCTCTTTAGTGTCATCCCATGGTATGCATTGTGAATGGGTGCCATCGAAGTTTCTCATGAATAGGGCATTGTCATAAATTATATACTGAGCTGCGAGTTTTCTTAGAGTCATGTAATCTTTTTTATCAGGCCATTGGGGGTATGGACTTTTTTTAAGAGTCAGTAGATATCTTAGTACCATATTCCGACCTTGCCTAAATTTTCTCATGTGGTGATATCGATGTGGTAGTAGTGAGATAGCTATGACTACTTCTGAACTTATAAAGGTACAATCGTTATTCTCTTGGGCATATTAACCATAGAGGCAGTTTTGCTAATGCATCGAAAAATTTATTCGTGGAATGGGAGAGGTAATGGAAAGTGAGATCTGTTAATTAAGAGTCGATTTCTTTAAGATAAATGTGGAATTTTAAGAATTTTTCACCCTTATCTTTCCACTTTCAAAGGAGTTGTCCTATGATAAGGGTCAAATCTATGTAGAGATTGAGGTACTGGATTCCATTCTCAAGATAAATCTTGAGTCCCATAATGCATGCGTCATATTATGTCATGTTTTTGGTACAAGGGAAGTTATGTTTGATGGCGATGGGAGTTGTGAATCTGTAAGAGTAAGATTTTATAATTTCTCATAGTTTAAATATTTTGGTGTATCCCATTACAAACCGAATAATAATTCGCATATGCTTCTATATCCATTGAAGATGAGTTAGTAACCGAGCAACGTTCCGAAGTTCAAGCCGTTGAAACCGTCACAACACAATATGGAGGTACATGGAATTTAGGTTTTTTATTTAACTTAGTCAAATTTATTTTGGGATGTTTTACTTTAAAACAAGGAATTTTTATAAAAAGTAATATAAAATAAAATATTTTTATTTTTCTGAGTTCGTTCGAATGAAAATCCCACCTCATTAAAATGAGGCTGATTATCTCATTAGAACGATTTCCCTAGTTGGTTCGAATGAAGTTTCTTTTTCATTCGAACGAATCTTGCCACCTTGATTTTTGTGTTTTCAATAAATTAGGCTCTTGTGAACATAGTTTTACAACCCTTTTGGAGAAAGCAAATTGTTCTAAAAGTTTTATCTTTCTTGTTTGTTTTTTTTTCATATCGCTCATTCCTATAATGATTTGTTGAGTTTGCCAAACCCTAGTTCCATACACAAACATCAAACCCTTGTAGAGGTTTCTCTACGGCTGATATTTGTGGAGTTACAACTCTACTAATGAAGAATAAAGGATTCCTCATCCTAAGGCTGAACAGTGGATACCGTGGGAAGAACTGCTTCATGTGGGTCATAATGGACTACATCACTTTATGTTGATGATTTTAATACCTACATCGCATTATACTTAGTGGATTTCTAAATATTCTATTAGTTGATTCGTGCCTATCAATTTCTTAAATAGTGGTGATATAAAAAGGTTTTAACTGCAAGGAATTTTTTCTCAATTCTTCTTCTGTTTGGATTGTTTTGGTTTGATTTCTTGGTTTGGCATATCTATCTTGGACTTTATCTTGAAATTTTGCAAAAATTATATTATTATGTATGTGACCTAAGATATAATTGAATCCATATAACCCCTGCGTTTTCAAATTAGTATCATAACCGGTTGCAGTAAATTTATTATGTGATATTTATTTTGGTAATATATGGATAACTTTTATAATAGGGTTCTTGTTTTTTATGAGTTATTATGAATATTTGAAAGCTAGAATGAGTTTGGCACTAAAGTCGATTAACGAATGAGTTTGGCTTGTTTTTAAAACAGGGTGGACACCGCCCACTGTGACTAATAATGATGTCATAAGTCTTAAATATGTCACTACTTGGACTAATGATGAATTTAAATGGATTAATTTTAACTCTCATGGATTGAGTGCGATTTATGGTACTGTCACACCCAATGAGTTTCGTCGCATTATGACGTGTACCTCATCTAAGGAAGCATGGGATATCCTCCAACTCACTCACGAGGGTACTAACGTTATGATAAAGTCTAAGCTTTAATGTATCGACATAGTTTGAAACGATTACCATGCTAGAGTCTAAGACTTTTGATGAATTTTATGCACATTTATCTGATATAGTCAATTCTAGCTTTAATTTGGATGAGATAATTCATGAGACGAGAGTTGTGAAAAATATTTTTAGATCCCTATCGTCCCGTTTTATCCCTAAAGTCATGGTCCTTAATTCGTTAGGAATTTTATATACTCTTAGGTTAGAAAAACTCGAAGGAGACCTTCAAACTTACGAAATTAATATGTTTCCCAAAATTCAATAGCCAAAAAAAAAGGAATTTCTTTGAAAACCCAATCTAAAGGGATAAAAGGGGAGGATACTTCTCATAAGACCACTTAAAGAAAGTAGGTATGCGTAGTCCATGTGGATGGATATTCAAACAAATAAGTCTGCGAGATACGATTGATCGTAGAGACGCCTAACGGGTCGAGTGTGGAGTATGCATTGAGCTTTAATTATAGACCATCCAATAATGAGGTTGATTATGAGACCCTAATCCTCAGAGCGCGGCTCACCCTATCTCTCAAGTTGGATTGAGTGGAGTTCTTCAGCTAATTGAATGTGGTCATCCAACAAGTGGTGGTAGAATATGGGGGAAAAGGGAAAACGTGATGAAATACCAAAAACTATTTTAGGAGATGGAGGATAGTTTCAGACATTAAGTATTATGCATATTCTGAGAGAGGATAATGCCAAGGCTAATCACCTAGACAGACTCACATCCATTGATCAGGGAAACCCCTTTCTGGAGATTCTGGACCAAATAAGTATTCAGATGGAAGAAAGGAAGACAGTTAATATTGTAGAGCGAGGGCCTAGCTATATGGAAAAGTACATCCAATACATAACATAAGGAATACTTACGGAGGATTGGGTGTAAAATAAAAAGGTGAGGGTTAAGGTGAGGAAGTACCTACTTTATGAAGGAGTTTTGTACTGAAGGGGGTATGCCTAACCAATCCTCTATTCTGTTCATCCTATGGAGGTGACAACTATGACACCTCACCTATTCTAATACCAGTTGATTAGGCCTTTATTAAAATTAAATGGGTATCAAATTTGATTTCATTCTTAGCATAACTATTATAACAATTATTAAATACCACCAACATAAATATTCACCAACTAAAATGACAATAGAAATGATAAGAGCGCAATCACAAATAATGTAAACCGAATAAACCATTAGTTACCATAACAATTATCAACATAAATATGCTATTGAGAAACAATGGAAAATATCTTACTCAAAAGTAAAGTCCTATCCATCTACGGGAAACACGCCCAAAAAGAAAATACTGAGATATTGAATTCTATCTAGATGGAATGAACTAAGGCGGCTTCAATCAAATCTCGCAGCATCGACAACTACTGCACGACATGATAAAGGGATAAACCCTATAGTCCTTGCTGCTGAATACTTGGGGTTTTAGGAAAATATTAGATAACGGGTTAAAGCCTGAAAAACATTTGAAAATATTTGCAAGTATTTTTAAATACTTTAAATGTAAAAGTGTAGTGTATTACCTTCATAATTAACTTCCAGTCGCACTCACATGAGACATTTTCTCACCTCTCATCTACAGCGCGCACCTAACCCATTTTATTTTATTATGCTAATTATGCTACCTAGCCTAACAAAGACAATAACCGTTAATATAGCACATCCTCACTAAGACAATAACCACTAATATAGCACATCCCGCTAATAATCACTATTAGCTAATATGCACTACCTTCACCCGGTATATAATCATAAATATTACCTACCTACAAACATGTTATAATTAGATATTCACACAACTATCTCATATATATATATATATATATATATCACTCACTATACATGTACATACAACATCCCCAGAGTAGGGCCTCACGGATGCATCCCTCATGTGCTATTAGGCTCCAGGCATACCACGCATCAAATTAAGACATCGGGTCATAATTTTACCACCAAACCCAATATGTAAACACAAAGCATAGAGGCAGTCATAAACATACGTTCGGGAGTCGCAACCATACCACATCTCTCCCAATCAGTCTCCAAACAAATATATATCCTCATGTATGGATAGTGGACATGCAATAGTACTATGACTTGGGAAATAAATTCAACACCTATTGGTCAACGCCATGGTAGACTGCCCACTACGCGCAACCTCATAAGAATAGCACTACCGAGTAGGTACATTCCAAGTATATATATATATATATAAGTAACCCACAATACATGTATATACATATATATAGTACTGACTACGTACGAAAATCCCACAACATACTAGTCTACCAATCCTGAAGTCCGGACCGACTTCTGAATTTTCATTTAAGTGCTCACTCACTTATTAATCGATTCATCTTGCTCGAATCCAACTATAGTTGGCCTAAAACACGCACTAACCCCCAGATAATGTCCTAAGGAAATCCCAATCTATTTCGAAAACTCAAATGCCCATTTATATAATGTTAACGGGTCAAAATAATGCAAAAACAATTAGGACAAACCAGAAAACAGAACAAATTTTCTAGAAGACTAAACTGGTTTGGTCTATCGAACCGATTCGCTCCCCCAACGAACCGATTTCGTTTATTTGGTTAACCTTTAATAAGGCATAAATTCTTCCTAATTTATCCCTTTAATTTAGTTACTTTTTGCACCTCGAACAACGTAATCTATTTGATTTTATCTCATAACTTGCCACTGACTTATTCTAACGAGTACCCCGAGTTTCTGGTATTTCGTATTAATTTTATAGGTATTTGATGTCACTAAAGAAAGAAAGAAACCGGAAGAATAGAGAATGAAAAGAAGGAAAGTCAAAAGGGAAAAGTTCTAATTTTTACCCGGAATTCGGATGAGGCATCTAAAGAAAAGTTGAAGATATCAAGTTTACAAGTACATAGGAAAAAAAGTCACCCCAATCGGAGTTCCAGTATGAAAGTTATGTGCAGTCAAAGATAGGAGAAAAACTCAAAGAAGAACCGGACTGATCCGGATCGGATCGATCCGAAATGCAAAGTTCCAGAGAACCCCAAACCGATCCGTAGCGGATCGATCCGATCAGAAATTAAAAGAACCGATTCAGATCCAAGCAAAACTGAACCAGAGGAGGACCGGACTGGTCCGACTGTCGAAGTTTTGTTTTCTTAC
The DNA here is from genome assembly GCA_949130495.1 of Sambucus nigra. NCBI lineage: Eukaryota > Viridiplantae > Streptophyta > Magnoliopsida > Dipsacales > Adoxaceae > Sambucus > Sambucus nigra. Next base: position 534,295,267 of record OX422215.1, on the reverse strand, counting down.
TCTTCCTCCAATGGAGAGTCCTAGTTAAGCTAAAACTCTTGGAGTCTTGTAGGGTAATTAAACCCAATTTATTATCATTTTAAAGGGCGGAAAAATCATCTAATTTTTCCCTTTACAGTCAAAACCCTAGTTTGAAGATTTATTGCAGTTTTAATTCCAAGATTGAAGTTTGTTCAGATTTATGTGATTACAAGTAATTCTAGTTGATGCTTTTAGTGCTTTGGTAAGTTAGTTGATTACTTTCTTCAGTCTAATCTTCCTTCTACATCATTCTTCAATTCTCCCTTAGTTTAATCATGATTTCCTGCCATTCAATAATTATTTTCATAATATCATCATGGTAAACTAGGTTTTTAAGGATCGGGATGCATGAACTCAACCTGATGTGGTAGTTGAATGTATATAAAATTAATCCTCTAAATTTAATGATTTGATTACGACCGTATTGCGTAGAAACACAAAAATTATAGATCTTTGGATCTCGTTTGCTTTAGGGTAACCGGGATGCTTCAGAATGCAATTCGAATGTCACTATCGCAATACCGATTTACTCGTCCTCTGATTAAGTATGGTGCAGGCTTGAACCTCATATACGTAATGCTTGGGAGTACTAAATTCTGGGTCTAATTAATCATTTAAATTTATGATTAGATTTATACCATCAATACACTAGGGTTGAGGGATTGTATTCCCGTCCTGTTTTCATCATATAGTTCGAAGTTTTAAATCATTCATCGTTAGTATTTTAGGTAATTTAGAATAGTTGCATTTCTTTTATAATTTCAAAATTGCATTTAGTTGTAGCTAATTATCAAAACCAATCATCTTTTCTTTTTCTTTAGAGTCAAAGTTAGGTTTCCTTCGTCTGTCCAACGTCGTCACAACTCTGTTGTCCTATTTTCCTAAGGATCGATACCCGACTTATCAGATTATTACTTGAGCGATAGGCTTGCAATTGAGCCTAAAGAGTATGTACTTATGAGACACATTCTTAGTCGCGTCAAGTTTTTGGCGCCGTTGCCGGGAAACTAGGTAGACTTAGGATTAGATCAAGTCAATCTCAAACTTTGACCAAAAATTTCCAAAAATCCAAAAAACATATAAAATTTTGAAAAAGCACAAAAATATTCATCATCATCTCTCATAAGACAGTTAATGCAAAATTTTAAACTCGCTCCAACTTCCCATAATACTCCAATCCACATTCACGAAAATTCAATAGTTGAGTACGATCCTGATAGCCCTCACACTACTAACGCTCCATAATTCAGGGTTCCACCTCCCAAACCATCGCACTCAATCTCAAACAACACGTCATTTCCCCTCTTAGAACACACTTCAGAGCATGCTCTGAGTATACTATGTGAGGATATCGAGTCTTTGAGAGAGAGAGACATGACGCAGCATAGTAGTGTAGCCTCCGATGAGGAAGAGGCCCCATACCACCCTTTTTGAGAAATGTTATATTCCGAGCGCACTGTCACTCCGAGATGCATCATACTCCCGTATAAAAATGGGATGATCCCGATGCTCCCCCACTACCATGGGATGGATTCTGAAAATCTATATCTCCACATCAGGGAATTTGAGGATGTGTGTGAAACCCTCAATGATCAAACTTGCACACAAGAGGTAATCTGCCTCAAACTCTTCCCATTCTCGCTAAAGGATAAGGCTAAGATCTAGATATGGTCTTTACCTCCAAGCTCGATTGCATCCTAGAATGAGCTGCAATCTAAATTTCTTAAGAAATTCTTTCCTCCGCATCGAACGAACTCCACCAAGGCTCAAATTCAAACTTTCCAACAATTAGAAAATGAGTCATTCGATCGATGCTACGAGCATTTCAATGATTTAATTACTTCATGCCCCCATCATGGATTTGATAAAGGGAAAATCATTTTGTTTATCCATAATGGGATGAACATTAATTCCAAGCAACTCATTGAAACCATGAGTAGTGATCCATTTGTCGACTTAGACGCCCACGATGTTGAGCTTCACCTGAGGTATGTCGCTGACACTACCCAATCTTGGGATACATCTAAACCTAATGCTCAAAATTGAAATCGTCAAGTGACCACCACTCTATCAGCATTCGGCCTATTTCATGTAGAAAAGAATCTTATGACGGACAGTCGACTCGATGTACTTGAAAAGGGACTACGAAACCTATGTGAGGTTTATGAAAGAGGACCAACTGGATTCATCCCAAATCCCGTCAAGAAAGTGTGTGCTATATATGAGGCGGGTCATTCAACTGAGGAATGCCCGACTATACCCGCCTACAAAGTTATGCTTCAAGAGAAAGTCAGTGGTATAGGAGGATTTAAGGGTAATTTCGGTGCACCGCATGGGAATTCTTACAACCCTTCATGGAAAAACCATCCCAGTTTTAGCTATGGGCAATAACATGCTGCGATGAATCCGAATTCACATGCTGCCCCTCCTCCACCACAACACTTTCAATAAGATCCACACATGTAAGGACATGTGCAAGCACCACCACCTCAAGGAGAATATATCACTCCACCATGGAGAACTCTCGAGGATACGATGAACCAGTTTATCAATAACCAGAATGCATCCAATGATAGATATGATCGCATGATCAGTGACATAAATGAAAATATTTCAAAGATGCAATCATCGTGGAGAATCCAAGAGAAGGGAAAGTTTCTTTCCCAAGGCCAAAGACCTCCCCAAGGTTAAACTAGTGTTAGCTCCACTTCTACGAAACATCAGGAACACTATCAAGCTGTGACCACTCTTCGTAGTGGGAGAGTCGTTGATTTATCACCTCTCCCACACGACGCAACCAAAGACAAGAATCATAGTGAAACCACCCACCGTGGCACCATTTCCTTAAAGGTTGGTTCCTTACCACAAAGGAAACCCCCTTGATGAAGTGCTAGACGTGCTTAAGCAAGTAAAGTTAAATTTACCTTTCCTCGATGCCATTAAGAAAATTCCAGCTTATGCGAAAGTCCTCAAGGACTTGTTAACAGTAAAGAGGAGGATGAAGGTAAAGAAGAACGTCTTTCTAGAACAGAACGTGAGGTCCATCCTACTCAATGATCTCCCGCCCAAATTCAAAGATCCCGGTGCACCCACCATTTCCTGCATCATTGGAGAAAATAAATTTGAGAAATCCTTACTTGACTTGGGAGAAAGTGTCAATATCCTCCCTTACGCCATCTATAGGTAGCTTGATCTGGGTGACCTTAAGCCCACAAAGATCACCCTTCAATTAGCGGATCGAGCCATGAACATCCCAAGAGGTGTAGTTGAGGACGTGATCGTCCAAGTTGACACTTTATACTTCCCGATAGACTTTGTTATTTGGGACACGGAGCCCTCCTTCACTTCCAGCAATCATGTTCCCATCATACTTGGGCGCCCATTCTTAGCTACAGCTAATGCTATTATCAACACTCGGAATGGGAAGATGCAACTCACTTTTTGGAACATGACCCTAGAGACTAACATCTTCCATATAGCCAAACACATGGGGGGAAAAGGTGATCTTCACGCGGTGAGCTTGATAGACGAGATTGTAGAGGATTATTTTGAGGAAAATTATTGTGGAGACGCCCTAGGGTCCTATTTAGTGTCGATCCATGAGAGTGAGGGGACATACAACGAATTCGAGAGGGAGGTTAAGTAGTTGAGAGAATTACTAAAAGCGTTGGATGAGGACGCGAGAGATATAAGTTGGGTTTCTCGATTTGAGGAGTTACCTCCGAGGGAGACACGCATGGTTCCCTCCAGCAAAAAATTTCCAACCCTTGAACCGAAGAAACTACCCTCCCATATTAAATATGCATACCTAGGAGAGGACAAGACATTTCCTGTTTTTATCTCCTCTAGCCTAGAAGAAGAGCAGGAGGATAAATTGCTAAAGATTCTGAGGAAGCACCAAGGTGATTTTGGGTGGTGCATTGTTGATTTAAAAGGGATAAGTCCTTTGATTTGCACCCACAAGATCCATATCTAAGAGGATGTCAAGCCCTCGAGAGAAATTCAAAGAAGGCTAAATCCCAATATGAAAGAAGTGGTGAGGACCGAAATCATTAAACTATTGGATGCCGAAATTATCTACCCAATCTCGGATAGCAAATGGGTGAGCCCTATTCAAGTTATCCCAAAGAAGTCGGTCATGACAGTGATTGAGAATGCTAAGGGAGATCTAGTCCTCAACGTACCACCACCGGGTGTCGCATTTGCATTGATTATCAAAAACTCAATGCGAGAACTAGGAAAAACCATTTCCCCTTGCCATTTATTGATCAGATGCTTGAGAGAGTAGTGGGACACCTTTACTATTGCTTCCTTGATGGTTATTCCGGATATAACCAAATTGAGGTAGATGTACTTGACCAAGAGAAAACGACCTTCACTTGCCTTGTTGGTACGTTTGCCTACAAACGTATGCCATTCGGCTTGTGTAATGCACCCGCGACCTTTCAAAGGTGCATGTTGAGCCTATTTAGCGACATGGTCGAGAGAGGACTTGAAGTGTTCGTGGACGATTTTAGCATTTTTAGCACCTCTTTCAATCTTTGTCTAGAAAAACTGGAAAATTTACTTGCCCGGTGTGTGGAAAAGAACTTAGTGCTAAATTGGGGGAAATGACATTTTATGGTCACTGAGGTAATAGTTCTTGGCCATATAGTTTCATCCAAGGGGATAGAAGTTAATAGAGCCAAGATAGATGTCATATCCGATCTACCCCCACCAAAATCGCTCAAAGATGTGCGATCCTTCTTGGGCCACGCGGGGTTTTATCGAAGGTTCATTAAGGACTTTAGCGCCATCGCTAGGCCCTTAAGCAACCTACTCATGAAGGACACCCCATTTGAGTGGACGGAAGCATGCCATAGAGCTTTTGAAAAATTGAAAACCATGCCTATGTCCACTCCCATCATGCAAGTTCCGAATTGGTCCTTACCATTTGAACTTATGTGTGATGCTAGAGACTATGCGATAGGGGCTATTTTGGGGCAAAGAAAAGACAAGCATACTCATATCATCTACTACGCTAGCCGGACTCTTACCGGACCACAACTCAATTACTCCACTACAGAAAAGGAGTTACTAGCGGTAGTCTTTGCTCTTGATAAATTTCGATCCTACCTTATTGGTTCTCCCATCACTTGCTTCACCGATCATGCGACATTGAAATACCTTGCGAAGAAAAACACAAAGCCACGCCTCATAAGGTGGATCCTACTCCTACAAGAGTTTAATCTCTCCATTAAACATAAGAAAGGAGTAGAAAACGTCGTTACCGACCACTTATCACGGCTTTCGTTCGACGTGCCTAGTGATCCAATACTCATAGACGAATACTTTTAGGATGAGCAACTCTTTGCCACCTCTTCTTTGCCCTGGTTTGCGGATATAGTGAACTACCTTGTCACAGGAGCCGTACCTCCCAATTGGACATCGCAAGATAGGAAGAGGTTTGTTACTTGGTCGCGCATGTTTTTCTATGACGACCCTTTCATGTTTAAATATTGCGCCAACCAAATCATCCAACGATGTGTACCGGATGACGAGATTCCGAAATTCATCTAATTTTTTCATTCGGAAGCTTGTGGATGCCACTTTTTGATGAAAAAGACGGCCGCTAAAATTCTGTAATGCGGCCTCTGTTGGACCATAATATTTCGAGATGTGAACAATGCTTGAAAATCTTTCAATAGGTGCCAAAGGATGGGAGTTATTACCCGACAAGACATGATGCCATTAACTCCGATACTCATTATTGAGATCTTCGACTGCTGGGGTATTGACTTCATGGGCCCTTTCCCCCGTCCTTTGGTTTCCTATACATCCTTGTTGCGGTCGACTACGTTTCCAAATGGGTGGAAGCTATAGCAACCAAGACAAATAACAACAAAGTGATGATTAAAATCCTACAGGAACACATACTTTCCCGCTTCGGTGCTCCGAAAGCGGTAAACAGCTATAATGGCACACACTTTTGCAACAGGCCATTCAAGAAGCTCATGAAAAAGTATGGCGTCGTCCACAAGGTTGGAACGACTTATCACCCATAAACGAACGGGAAGGCCGAGCTAGCGAATCAAGAGATCAAGAACATTATCGAGAATACCGTCAATCCCACCAGGAAAGATTGGTCACTTCGATTGAACGATTCATTATGGGGCTATCGTACCGCATACAACAATCCGCTCGGCATGCCCCCATTTTACTTTGCGTATGGAAAACCTTGCCATCTTCTTGTGGAATTAGAGAAAAAGGCGTATTGAGCGATTAAGAAGTTGAATTACGACATGGATAAAGCCGGTGAAACTTGTAAGCTTCAATTAAATGAGTTAGAAGAGATACGCAATGATGTGTACGAGAACGCAAAAATTTCTAAAGAAAGAATGAAACTCGCTCACGGTAATATCAGTCGACGCAAAGAGTTTCTTCCCAGAAAAAAAGTGCTTCTCTATAAATCTCGGCTTCATCTCTTTTCGAGCAAGTTGCGATCACGATGCTCTGGCCCATTCGTTGTAAGGAATGTTTTCCCTCATGGATCTGTGGAATTAGACGATTTAAAAGGGGGAAATACGTTCAAGGTAAATGGACAACGCCTAAATCCATATCTAGAGGCGTGTGTGGAAAAATTTGACACCTTTTGGTTATCGAACCCCATTTATGGGGCTGAGTGAGCTACTACTGTGAGGTCGTCGCACCCCTGACGCGTATGGGGTGAATTCTTGTGTATAGTAGATGAGAGTCGCATGAGTAGTGAGAGTCCCTAGGATTAGGATCCAATAAGGTTGGAGCGTGTACTTGTTTCGGGAGAATGAGTCTAGTTTTATTACCATAAGCATCGAGAGGGTGGTGAGTCCAAATTGATAGGAAGTATTGTTGAGTGTCGAAAAATTTTGAAGAGAGCGATCGTATTTAAGTTAGGGGGAGGAATGCAAGAATCGGAGCGATTCTTTTAATTTTGAGCCGGATCGGTCCGTCCCAGATCGGTTCGTTTCTTTTACAGACAAATCATTCCGGTATCTAAGAAACTTGAAAAAATAAAGGATCGGTTCGGTCCTGTTACAGCCGGATCGGTTCGATTTTCTGCAGTTTTTCCTCTTTCCCTATGTACACCCCCTTCACTTTCCCTCCCAAATCCATCCCCTTTTCCCTCCAAACTCTTTCCCTTCATTTACAAACCCTTCCCAAACTCCGCACCTATAAATACACACCCAAATCCTCCATTTTTCTCCACACCTTCAACTGCCTCACTTCTATTTTCCCTTTACCTAATTTTCCAGCACCCTCTCCTTATCATAATAGCCCAAAGAGATGCCCCTATCAAATACGACTCAACTGAAATCTTACCCTCCGACCATGGTAATTTTCGCTCCCGCCAAGAGGAGCATTGGTGCAACCGTTTCTTTGGTCCGGATCGCAAACTCCACATGGAGCGAGTAGTCCAATGGATAGGGCTTCCCAATTTCGTCATAGCCCTCTTCATGCCTAGGGGCTGGTGTTGTTTTCTTAATGAACCATACGAAGCGATTTGGGCCGTCGAGGTACGCTCTTTCTATAGATTCCTTGTTCGAACGGGTGAATTTGAGGCCCAAGCCTATGTCGATGGTACCATTATTACCTTTTCTTTGGCCATTCTCACTACCAAATTGGGCGAATATGATGTTCCAAATCTTCAAGACTACACATTCCCAAGGAATGTCCCCCCGATTGCTAAGGAACAGATTATAGAGCGAATTTCCCCCGGCATTGCATGTAGGGGGAGACTATCCCTGTTGGCTGGCTCAACGAGATAGCAAGCCTCACATTCCAAATTGTGTGTGCTAACATTTTTTAAACTTCCAACGATTCCGCAATGAGGCCCCGTCAAGACACATTGACATACCACCTCTTCGATCCCAACACTTCAATTAACCTAGCTCGCACCCAATACGTTGACATTATCGTTGCATCCCTGGATGAGAGAGGTGCAGCACCACTCCCATATGCACGCCTGATTACCTCCATTCTCAAAGACGCTGGCATTGCTACTCCACTAGACCATACTTGCCTCCTCGGTCCTTTTGGACAAGGAACTCGCACTCAGAGCGGCAAGCAGTTGGCCATCCTTCGGGCAAGGCATGGAAGTGATGACAATTCCGATGATGCCTCAAGAGAGGAAGATGAAGAGGAAGGTGCCGATGTGGAGATGGGAGAAGTGGGCAGTGATGAAGAATCGGCCAAAAAAGAAGAAGACGACCCAGATTTCGAATGGGCGGGTGGCGAGCTCACTAATAGAATGTCGGCCCTCGAGACGAAATTCAGCAATTTTATGACCGACTACCGATGCGATACAAGTATGCTATTTCGTTTCCAAGAAGACTTGTACAGACGCCAGGGGGATCCAAACGAGCCATTGCCATCCTACTTTTATGACCCTTATGGCCCCGATGCGCCCAGTTCTTCCCACCCACCGCCCCAGTGAAGCTTTGTTGGTTCATATGTCAGTTTTAGTTGTTTGACTAGGTCTCATGGTTGTATGCTCTTTCCTGTTATTGTACCACAGTACTTTTATATTAACGTCTGCATTTTCGCCATTTGTTTGTTTTATTTATCACACTTCTTATTTTGCCTTGTTTAGATTTTCTTCCTTTTGATTGAGGACAATGCAAAAGTCTAAGTTAGGGGGGGGTGACAAGTGCGTATGTCTAAAACTTCACAAATTTTCAAAAATGCCCAAAAATTTCAAAAAAAATCATAAAATTTTGAAAAATCCAAAAAAAAAAATCAAAATAAATAAAAATTTGAATTCAAATTTCTCAAAAATATCATTAAAAGTCGGTTTAATTCTGAAATTGTAAAAACACAATACAAAAAGCCGAAATTGACCAAAGATGGAAATTGAGCGAAAATTGACGACTTAACGAATAAGTGCGGAGATTGACAAATCCGGTGAGATTTCGAGCCTATATTTTTTTTTAGAACATTTTAAATCAATCCGAGTTAATGATTAACTCAAAGTTCATTTCAGCACTTAATAAGTCGTCGAGGATCTTGAGTCTTTCACCTTGATCGGTTTTGAGAAACGTGTGTGATATTACCTTGAAAAGCGCACTACAAATCTCTACATTAAATTCATCTCGAAACGCATATGGTAAATTAATAAGTAATTCGGACAACGAAGTAGGTCATCGTTTGTTACCCAAAAACATTGGCCATAAAAATATGTGAAAAATTATCCCTTTGATAATCCAATTGAGCCGAATAAAATTTATCCTTTTCGTTTGGTAACCCGAAAAATCCAAGTAGCCCGGAATTGCGAAAATGGAACATTCATTAAAGTCCGGAAAGTGCAACAAAAAGGGGAAAGAAAAAAATAGAAGAATGCTCGACAAAAAAAAATAACAAGAAAAGAAAAGAAGTGAAAAACTGAAAAAATAGAGAAAATGAATAGAAAATGAGCAAAAGCCTGAAAAAGCACTAACGGACATCATAAGCAACATTTTCCAATTCCGAAATTCTTAACCTTTTCCAATTTTACCCAATACACCTTTTACCCGAAAAAGTCCTAACCGAGTCCAAATTACGAAATTAGTTACCGCGTGGAGATTAAAACACAAAAGATAATAAAAGAGATTAAATGTGTGAAAAAGAGGCAATGTTCCCGTGCTTCAAACCGTATTTCGTTGATGAGATCCAATCACTATAAAATTTTTGTCTTTCTACTTGTGTGCGTGAATTTGCGTCCATTACATTTACTCTTATAAATCACGCATACCGAGAGAATAGCCACATTTCGAGTGATTCATTTATGAGAGCATCCCGTGAGATTTTGAAATCAAAGAAAATTTTCGAAATGTAACGTAATGGTCAATCAATGGAAATTCGCGGTTAAATTTTCGACTTCGCACACACACACTATGACTTGAGACTTGTGAATATAATTTTAAGGTGACCCTTTTTGGGGAGTTTAAATTGTACAATTTTTAAGTATTTTGATTTTTCTTTGAGTCAACAAATAATTTTGTGGGTATATTCACTGCAAACCCTCACGAGACAACACTTGTCCTACTAGGGTTACCAAGGAGTTTAAAGGATTTTTGCATACGCTAAATGTAATCTCTTGACCGCGAAAAAAGGTATTTTACCCCAATAAAATAATTTTCAAGAGTTCAGCCTTACTAGGATTCTTTTACATTGCTCGGGATGTGCAAAGTTCTAAGTTAGGGGGATTTGATAAGGCATAAATTCTTCCTAATTTATCCCATTAATTTAGTTACTTTTAGCACCTCGAATGATGTAATCGATTTGATTTTATCTCATAATATTTCTACTGGCTTATTCTAACGAGTACCCCGAGTTTTTGGTATTTCGTACTAATTTTACAGGTATTTGATGTCACTAAAGAAAGAAAGAAACCGGAAGAATAGAGAATGAAAAGAAGGAAAGTCAAAAGGGAAAAGTTGTAATTTTTACCAAAATTTTGGATGAGTCATCTAAATAAAAGTTTAAGATATCAAGTTTATAAGTACATAGGAAGAAACGGCACCTCAATCGGAGTCCCGGTGTGAAAGTTATGAGCGGTCAAAGATTAAAGAAAACGTCAAAGAAGAAACGGACCGATCCGCATCGGATCGATCCGAAATGCAAAGTTCCAGAGAATCCCGAACTGATCCGTAACGGATCAATCCGGTCATAAATTAAAAGAACCGATTCAAATCCAAGAAGAATCGAACCGAAGGAGGACCGGACCGATCTGACTGTCAAAGTTTTATTTTCTTACTCTTCCTCCAATAGAGAGTCCTGATTAAGCTAAAACTCTTGGAGATTTGTAGGGTAATTAAACCCAATTTATTATCATTTTAAAGGGCGGAAAAATCATCTAATTTTTCCCTTTACAGTAAAAACCCTAGTTTGAAGATTTATTGCAGTTTTAATTCTAAGATTGAAGTTTGTTCAGATTTCCGTGATTACAAGTAATTCTAGTTGATGCTTTTAGTGCTTTGGTAAGTTAGTTGATTACTTTCTTCTGTCTAATATTCCTTCTACATCATTCTTCAATTCTGCCTTAGTTTAATTATGATTTCCTGCCATTAAACAATTGTTTTCATTAATTTCATCATGGTAGGCTAGGTTTTTAAGGATCAGGATGCATGAACTCAACCTGATGTGGTAGTTGCATGTATATAAAATTAATCCTCTAAATTTAATGATTTGATTACGATCGTATTGCGTAGAAACACGACAATTGTATATCTTTGGATCTGATTTACTTCAGGGTAACCGGGATGCTTCATAATGCAATTCGAGTGTCACTATCGCAATACCGATTTACTCATCCTCTGATTAAGTATGATGCGGCCTTGAACCTCATATACGTAATGCTTGGGAGTACTAAATTCTGGGCCTAATTAATCATTTAAATTTACGATTAGTTTTATACCATCAATACACTAGGGTTGAGGGATTGTATACCCGTCTTGTTTTCTTCATCATATAGTTCGAAGATTTAAATCATTCATCGTTAGTATTTTAGGTAATTTAGAATAGTTACATTTCTTTCATAATTTCAAAATTGCATTTAGTTGTAGCTAATTCTCAAAACTCATCATCTTTTCTTTTTCTTTAGAGTCACAGTTAGGTTTCCTTCGTCTGTCCAACGTCGTCACAACTCTGTTGTCCTATTTCCCTAAGGATCGATACCCGACTTATTGGATTATTACTTGAGCGACAGGCTTGCACTTGAGCCAAAGAGTACGCACTTCTGAGACACATTCTTAGTTGCATCAACCTTTATCTTTAACCTTGGGTTTTCTTTTCCCAAACCCATCAGTGGAGGTGCCAAGCCTCCCAAAATGATAAATTAAGATCCCAAATACATATATGAACATCTCAAATGTAGTTTAAACCCGATTTAAAACCAAATTCAACGTTTATTCCCAAATATTCTTAATCATTGATTCAATTCACCTAATGTAGAATTAATCAAACTTAAAACCCATTGATCTAACACCCTATTAATGTTCATCATTCTCATATTAATATTTTCATATTTAAATCACTAATTTCTTATGTATTAATCCTCAATCACATTAATATGTTAAAACACGAATAAATCCTTCAATCCCATAATGACATTCTAAATTTTCGAATTCATCATTAGTTAACTGTGAACATAATTAACTACATAATGCAAATAGAAATCTAGTAAACACTTGACTTAATGTATTAAAATCTGAATCTTGACACGTTCTTGATGAATCGATTCCGTAAATGGCTTTTCCTCTCTTCTTCAAGCTCTCTTCGTCTCATTTTCTCTTCTTTTTCTCTTCTTTTTTATTATATCCCTTAATACCCATTAAGCAGAGGTTAAATGAGGTTGCTACCCATCCCACTAAACCTTAAATAGCTCATGATAAAGCCCTAATTTCGTATTTGAGTTAAGCCTTAAGGGTAAAAAGACGATCATACCCCTATACAGACCATTCTACGTCTGAAAGCTCTCGAAACCCAACTATAAACCCTGGGTACCTATTCTAGACTATTTTGACCCATTACGGATCACCGGTGCACTCAAAAAGGCCATTCGAGTCACTTAATGGAAAATTTTCAACCATCTTATTAACCTAGCCCGACGCGTGCGTACAGTACGCGTCACCTTTAAACCTTTTAAATACGTCGTTCTAACTCTCTATAAATAATATAATACTTTGAATCGCTATTTACTTATTATATGCAAGTAAATAATTTTAATCATAATTATTAATCTGAAACTCTCTAATTAACATTTATCAAAACCAATATAACTTTCCCAGTTAAATTAATAGTTTAAAGCACACGTGGAATAAAATATTTTCAAAAGTGTTGGGTATTACGTTCCCCCCTAATAACGGAATTTTGTCCCCAAAATTCGAACATACCTTCCATAAAAAGATCTGGATACTTTTTTTCACATATCATCATCGCACTCCCAAGCCAATTCAGTGGCATTGTGATGCCTCCATTGCACACGTACTAATGGTACCACCTTTGACCAAAACTTTCACTCGCTACGATCCAAAATAGAAACAGACATATCCTCGTATGTAATGTCCAGCTGCAAGTCTATCGCCTCTAATGATATATGATAGTAACTCGTCCCTGAGATACCTCCTAAATGACGACACATGGAAAACACCATAAATATGTTGTAAGTGCTATAGTAAGGGAAGCCTATATGTAATCAGCTCTACCCTCATAATAATGGGAAATGGCCCCACAAAATCTTCCATTTCTTGCCGAACTACATCACTACCTTCATAGGAGATACCCACAATAACACCTGGTCACCCATATCAAAATCCAAGTGTCTCTGGTACGTATCGGCATAACTCTTTTGACGGTTCTGAGTAACCCGAATACGACTCATGATCATCTCGATCTTTATCAACGTCTCCAGAATCACATCCTGCTCGAGAAGATTATTATCCCCCACCTCTAACCAATACGAGGGAGAACAACATGGTTTCTCATATAAGGACGCAAAAGTTGTCGTGTTAAGAGTGAACTCGTACGAGTTATTATAGGCAAACTCCACCAACGATTGGTACTGCTTCCAACTGCCCTTAAAATTCATAATACACATCCTCGACATATCTTTCAACATCTGATTCACTTTCTTCATCTACCTATCAGTCTGCGGGTGATACGACATGCTCAAACACAATTTCATCCCAAATGCCTCGTGAAAGCACTGCCATAAGTGGGACACAAAGATCTTATCCCGATCTGAAACAATGTTGAGCAGCACTCCGTGCAGTCTCACTATCTTTGCAATGAAGAGTTAGGTATATCGCCCCATCATGTAGTCAACTCCAACAGTTAAGGAGCTACTTTAGTTAAACGTTCCACAATAACCTAGATGAAATCATGAACCCTCAGCGACGTTGGTAACCCTATGATGAAGTCCATTAATATAATCTCATATTTTCATACCGGAATCACTAATGGTTGTAAAACCTCGACTGGTCTCTAATGATCAACCTTCACTATCTGACAAGTGATGCACCTAGAGACAAACTTTATGATGTCTCGCTTTATACTGTCCCACCAATATTGCCTTCTTATATCCTGATACATATTGTCCCCTCCTGGATGAACTGAGAATCTTGACCAGTGTGACTCCTCCATAACTGCGCTTCGTAGGCCCTCATCATCAGTCAACTTCCCGTTAAAACACAAGACACCCTCATAACTAACTAAGTAGGACTTCGCTCCATCTGCCAATAACTCTCTTACCTTCTCCTAACAAGAAGGATCTCCTGTCTTTGCCTTCACAACCCTCGAATTGATTTCAGGTGTGATGGTCATCATTACCATGTACGCTTTAAGAACCTCCTATCCCTAACTAAGCTCATCCAACTTCACTTTCCAAACTACTGCCAACTGCCCCATAGGCTTATGGCTCAACGCATCTGCTACTATCTTAGCCTTTGTTGGATAATACTGAGTGTCGAACTGTTAGTCTTTCACAAATTCAATCCACATGTGTTGCCTAAAATTTAACTCCTTTTTATATGAAAATATACTGCAGTTACTTATGGTCCATGAACAAAAGGAATTTCTCCCCCCATAAATAATGAGTTTAAATCTTCAAGGCAAAAATAATTGTTTCTAGCTCCAATTCGTGTGTGGGATAGTTCTTCTCATGGGGTTTAATCTTACAAGATGCAAAACCTATAGAACGCTTCTCCTACTATAGAACTCCCCCAAGTCCCTGTAGGGACACATAGGTAAAAACAAAGTACTCCACTCCGCCCTTAAGCAATGCGAGCATTGGTGCTGAAGTCAACTTTTCCTTTAGCTCATCAAAATCTAACTAATAGTGATCATCCCAAACAAAAGGTACGCCCTTACAAGTCAAATTTGTCAAGGGACCCACAATCTTTAGAAACCCTCTAATAAATCGGCGATAGTAGCCCGCTAACCCAAGAAAATTATAAACCTCCGTCGGTGTTATGGTCTAGCCCACTCCCTCTCCGTTGGCACTTGACTTGGATCCACCGAAATCCCTCTATCGGAGAATATATAACCTAAGAATTATACTTCATGAAACTAGAATCCACACTTTTCAAACTTGGCATACAACTAATGGTCCTATAATATCTGAAGAACCATTCGCTAATGCTCTGCATGCTACCCCTCTGTCCAAGAATAAAATAGGATGTCAATTATGAAGACAACAATAAACTAATCTAATAAGTTCCAGAACACTCGGTTCATGAGATCCCTAAAAACTATCGGTGCGTTGGTTAGCCCAAATGGCATGACCCTGAACTCGTAAGACCTACCCCTCATTAAAAAATACGGTCTTATGGACATCTTGCTCCTTAATTTGTAACTGATGGTACCCTGACCTAAAATCAATCTTCGAGAAGTATGTTGATCCTCTCAACTTATTGAACAAGTCATTGATACGCGACAATGGATACTTATTCTAAATCATGACTTTTTCAACTCCCAGTAGTCGATAGACAACCTAAATGACCCTTCTTTCTTCTTGACAGACAGTACTGGGGAACCCTATGTGAGGTACAACTACGGATAAATCCCTACCCTAAAAGATGTTTAATATGATCTCTCAATTCCTGCATCTCTAATGGATCCATGTGATACGGTGCACGCATTATTGGCCTAATCCTCGGTGGTAATTCTATCACAAACTCAATCTCTGGACTTAGCGGTAACCCCTGTATCTCCTAAAATACATCGGCAAAGTCCCTAACCACAACGATCGAATAAAATGAGATGATAGTACACTTTGAAGTCTCCTCCTCGATGTAATACAAATGCGTGCTCAACCCTCCCTCGGGACGAGGCATCATTATAAGAAATATATCATGTCCTATACTAGCAATTACGATAATCCTACTACAATAGTCCACCGTCGCTCTATACGTTGCTAACCAGTCCATCATCAATATAATGTCATACTCATACATATCAAAAATGAAAAAAATCCACTACCAAGCATAACCTCCTAATGTCCACATCCACTCCCCAGCAGATGGAATGGGTGAGAGCCCCACTACCCAATGGTGAATCCACGTTCATCAAAGTATCAAACTTTGTGCCCACCAAACCCAACTCTCGTGCAAATCTAGTGCTAATAAAATATTGTGATGCTCCCATGTCAAATGATACCCATCCTATGTGCTCATGAATAGGAAACATACCCTTAACTGTTGGCGGAGCTTATGGCACAACTGTCTCATAGATATTATTGACACATCCAAACTGTAATTGTCGCTGCTGAGATGGCACGATTGGAACAACTGGTGGGGTCAGTAGCTGCGGTAGCTGATACTCATGTTGAGCATCCTACTACTGACTCCAGGCCCTATTCAGGAAAAAAGTTGCATGTGGCCCTGCTCCCCATATACTAAACACCTATTTGTGAAGTCTAACGACCTCTGGCCCTAACGAGGCTTCCCCGATCACTATCCATGTTAGCCTTAATATCCCTGACCTTGGTGGCCTTCAATATGGTTCCCCTAGCCCTGCTGGCCTTGAGAAGCATATTTTTTACCCTACTTGTACCCACTATCACCCGATCTAAACCTCTTAGTCGAATCACCCTACTGGGAACACTACCGGCACCGCTGCCTCAGTCTTGCACTGCTGGCCCGACTCTCTTGACCTCTTTTTTCCCCTCAGATGGAAGTGATAATCCTAAAAGTGTAGCAATTCGATGATAATGGCATCAGTGTAAGTCCTTAATCTCGGGTTAGCTAATAGATGCTGATAGATCCTCCATATAAGCCCGTCCATAAACTTCAAGATCCTTTTATCATATGTGTTCACCTCATATGGCACAAAGTTTTCCAGATAAGTGAACTCCTTCGTGTACTCAACCACTGTTCGGACCTCCTGCATGTGATACAGAAATCTCCTCCTCATCTCTATTTGTACCATTGATGAGAAAAACTTGTGATCAAATCGAACCTGAAAATATTGAATGCTCATCGAATCCTTATCCTCTGACGTGGTGACTGATTCCCACCACTACAAAGCCTCTACACTTAACCATGTGAAGTTTCCTCTGGATGTCCTTCTTTTATTGTCTTGTCACAACCATATTTGGACTCCCCTAAAACTATAGTGGATGGCCCTTCCAAAAGGCCTCCCTCACTCGCTCCTATACGGACGGCAGCGTGTGAGTCTGTACTAGTACTGCCACTGGTAGTTAAGGTTGTGCCTGAGACAGGTGTTGCGCATAAATGTCATGGTAACATTAACTTCATGATCTATTATATTTGCGATCACTGTGACTCTGGTTGAGCCTCTCTTTCTACGTCCCTTCTTGTTACCTTTGCGAGTCTCCCTCTCTTTGTGTTTGGCATCTGAAACCAAATTGAAATTGTATGAGATTCCACTTATATATATATATATATATATATATATATATATATATAACAGAAGAACGAAATTGTGCAATATGAAAACAACAGCCCTAAACATAGAGCTTTACATCAAAGGAATGCAACACTTACAAGGTAGTAAGTCCGCACAAATCATAAAAGACACTATAACCAAGTCAATGTCTGTATAAGCTCAAAACCAGTCAATAATGGAGTATGACAGATATAAATAAGTAGACAAAAAGAGATGAGGCAAAGGAGAAAATGATACCAAATATAAGTGGTTCAGCCTTTGAATGGCCTACGTCCACTGTGTAGGTGTGTGAAATCCACTAAATTTGGGCTCCAATGGCCGTGAGGTACTAGCACTCAAGATTTCTCTCTATAAGTTTAGCATAGTTTCAGTAGGGTTTACAATTTGTTATCCTTTGCAATGTAGAATGTGTAGTGTATTTATAGTGCTTGGGGGTTGTAGTGTACCCCCAGGCATGCAATGAGCATGTGCGTGCACAATGATCAACCCATCCATGAGGGGACATCTATCACTGTCACATGTAGATTATGATGATGAAATATTCCCTCACGTGTGAGGGGGATTTGGTCATAACAATTTCTCCCACGTGGTCCTGCAGCTCATGCGCATTGTTCCACGCATGTTCCATCATAAACCCTCTATCAGGTGTCACAATTGGTCGTGTAATCATAGTCAAGTTTGAGATAATGGGTTCGTTCCCTAGTGGGACCACTGTTGGTGCTGACTTGTCTTGGGTCGACCCTCATCTCCTGATAGGTGGGGGATGAGGCTGAGGTTACACTTGCTACAAGGTTGCTGATATTGAACCATGTTGACTGAACTCATCAGACGAGGTCGAGACGAATCAAGATGGGTCCACAGTCGAGTCTTAATTCCTTGCTTTGAACAATCTGACACTAGTTAGTTGAGGCTTAGGTGAATCTAGGTCTGTACGAGGGTACACTAGGGCGTATCAATCAACCTAGCCCTTAGCCATTGATGTGATGAGATGGATGAGGGTTAAAGTGTCCTTTGGATAAGGCATCCTTTCAACTGTTAGGTCTGGTCTATTGAAGGGGGACACATGTCAGGCATTATGTGAAATAGCGTGTTGCACAAAAAAGATGGCTATCAGGAACACTTAGGGTATTGTGCCCTAATGATGAAATACATTGAGAGTTGTGCACCACTTTGAAAGTCGTACAAAATCATTGATGGTATTTAAATGGTTTTTAAGGCCATTCTCTCTCACTTTTCTTTTCTTCTTCGCACGCCATTTCTCTCTCTAGAACCAAAACTTCCAGTGCTCACGTCTCAATTGTTCTAGCAATTCTTGGTAATCCTTAAGGTTTTCTTGGCTTTTACTTCCATAAACACTCTCAACTACTCCTTTTTCCCTTTCTTTTTTATTATCTCCTTTGATATGAACCATTTTCTTATTTTTTTATAGTTTTGGCGTCTGTTAACTTTTTGACAGACTTTCTTGGTGGCCGCAGGGCTTGTTTAGGGTGGTTATTGGTGGTTTCTAGATTGTATGAGGTTGTTGGTAGGTTTGATTCCCATAAATCCTTGTATTTATTACTCCGGCAAAAATCCTGTCAACTTCTCCGACGAGGCTTATTTTCTGTTATTGAATGTTCTTAGTTTGCTTCCATTGAAAATGATTAAGTTTTCCTAGTTTGATCCCTAGGTCAACCTTGGTCAATACTAAATTTGTTTGTACCTTTTGGTTCTTTTTCATACAAGTATAATCTCTTCCCTTGAATGTTAATAAAGCTTTATGATTTTATTGATCAATTCCCACACCTTAAGGAGAGGCTCCTTGGTGAGATTCATAAGTACGAGACTGAGGACAAGGCTAGACGCCAAGACGAGGAATTTCCAGTTCATCCAATTTTTCTAATCCCTTTGAGTACTATTTTGCCTTCGACACCTGAGGTCAAAGAGGATAACATGCCTAACTCTTCATCGGCTCCCACCGAGAGTAGAGATTCATTTGAGGAGGCAATGAGAGTTCCTCCTACTAACCCCCAGTCTTAATTTTCTCTTCTTCTCAAGAAGATTTGTCTGGCCGAGATGATTCTTTTGTTGAGATTATATCGGGAGATAACGAGCTGAGAATTAACATTGTCGTTCCACTATCTATCATTCCTTTATCGGCCTATACTGCAGTAGAAATGCAACAAGGATTCCTGATGGGGGTCCCTCTGCTAATAAAAAGGCTGAAGATCCTAAAGCTGAGGACCCTAAGGTCGAGGAACCACTTGATTACTCCTATTTCGAGATATTCGAATCATCCGTTAAGGAGTCTGACCTCCTCCTCTTAAGACATTTATACGGCATCAAATTTGATGTCTCAATGAGAGTCCCGGAGATAGAGATAGGGTTTATGAGGGCCGAGAGGGTGAAATCGCCCTTTTATAACCAGATGTTCAAGATTGGCTTTTGACTCACTTTTTACCCTGTTGTCCAGGCGATAGTGTCCAGTCTGGTTGTTACCCCATCTCAGCTTGCACCCAACTCTAGGAGAATCATACTCGATTATGTTTCTCTATCGATAAATAAATATACTAATGACCCGTCAGTTAATATATTTAAATCCTGCTACAACATCTCATCCTCGAAGACTCAAGCTGGCTACTTCTACCTTGGGGCAAGGAAACCTGACAAAAAGATCATCCATAGAGCCCAGACATCCAATCAAAAATGGAAACATAGGTTTTTCTTCGTCTCGAGAGCTTGGGAGTATCATGTCGATGTTGCAGTGTCTGAGGATGAGTCGAGGGTTCCTCACGCCTGAGCCAACCCTTCCATGATTATAGATCAAATCCTAAACTCAATGTAGCCAATATAGAGACTTGACTTTCTGAGGGATCAAGGCAAGGGCGATGCCCTTACGGAGTTTGAGGATCTGATGACTCTCGTATATTTGGAGGAGGTCGGTCTGAGGGTTGACCCCTTTATTAAACTATGTGAGTTTTTTTTCTTTCTTGAAGTTGTCTCTCATCTCTGCATTCTATAACTAATAACTTTTATCCTTTTCTTGTAGGTCGTCCTGATCATATCTCTGACGAGCTTTGGGAGATGACGGCTCGAAGCTTGAAAATAGGAGGTAAGCAGTCTTTGAAAAAATTAACTGCTGAGGGGATGACCAATCCCGATGTCGACCAGAAGAGGAAGGAAAGGGTTACTCCTACCGAGAATCGTCCTCTGAGGTACTAGAGGATGAGGGTCAACCCTCTTCCTCAAACTGTCCTAACCAGCTCTGGGCTGGGTGAGTCCTTTGGAGACTCATTTGAAAGTTTGTGGACGGCCAATTTGGCCCAACTGAAGGCGCATTCTGACTCTCTTATCCCATTTATACTGAGATCGAGGTATGCAGTGCTTGTCTTTCCTTTGAAAGGAGAGTATGAGTTCCTAGGGAAGATGCCCCATTTTAAGGCATTGGACTTTAGCCTTCATCACTATGCACAGGTTTCGGCCTCTCCCATATCTTCTGTTTATCTGGAATAAGGTGATTTTTATCTCATTTGTATCGGACTTTTCCTATGATTTCTCTTACAAACTGCCTGTGCTTTGACCTTTGTCTACAAGTGGGCTCAAGAAAATTTTCTCAAGTTTCAAGACGGTGAGAAGGCCAAAGAAGATTTGGCCAATTTGAGGATGAGGTACAACGAACGCCGAGAGGTGCATAAAAATGTTATAGCTTAACTTAAGCTTTATCATGACATTGATTTGAAGAGGAAAGAAGACCAACTAACTGCTCTGAACTCTCAAGTGGCCAGGCATGTTATAGATCTTACTAAGGATGTCAAAAAAGCTGAAAATAATGCTTTTTCGATGGAGGCTATTCAGAAAATAAAGGATGAGGCAATTGAATCCTACAAGTCGTCTGTTGAGTTCATTGGCTTTGGCATGGAATATTTTGCAATAGGACTCAAGACGGCTTATCGGTGGATCTTCACCAAGTGTGAAGATGTCGTCTCCTCCATCAGACTTGAGCTAGAGGCTCCTGATATGGAATATCCTTTCATGGCCTCTGCATTGGACTATATTGAGTCTCTACCAATGGTCGAAGAAGATGAAGTAATGGCAGAGTCTCCACTTGAGACTAACGCTGATGATCCTGCTGATGGGATTCAGGCTGAGGGAGGTGCTGAACAGATTCTGACTAATGAGGCTGCTAGAGGGTCAATTGTTAATGTCGAGCCGACCCAGTAGGGTGGTCGTCTGTGTCCGAGACCCTCACTTTTGTAATTTTCCAAAAAATTTCAATCTAATCATTTCAACTTCTTACTTCATTTGTATAGAACTGAATCTCTTATTTAAATGAATGGAAGTTTTTGCTCATCTTAATGCTTTTCCTTTCTACTTTGTTGATGATGAATGAGTTTGCCAATGTTTACTTTTCATGAGTTGATTTGCATCTTTGAACTCGTCCTCGTCCAAAGACGATTGTTGACAATCATAAATGAAATGATTTTTCTAATTTAAATTCACCAAATTATAGTGTTTGCATCACTAGTCCCCTCTAGTCGTTTTGAGAGTGTATGGATGAGAGTCGTCTCGTCCATGCACTCTCATCTCAATAGAGAGAGAGAATTATTCCACGAAGTTACTGATGTTTAACATAAACCACAATAAAGTGATTTTTAATTTGAATTCACCAAATTATGGTGTTTGTATCATAAGCCCACTCTCGTCATTTTGAGAATGTACGAATAAGAGTCGTCTCGTCCATACACTGTCGTTTCGAACGAGAGAGAGTTATTCCACCAAGTTAATGATGTTAAACATGAACCACAATAAAGTATTTTTAATTTGAATTCACCAAATTATGGTGTTTGTATCATAAGCCCCCTCTTGTCATTTTGAGAGTGTATAGATGAGAGTCGTCTCGTCCATGCATTGTCGTCTGTCGTGCGAGAGTTATTCCACCAAGTTAATGATGTTTAACATGAAACACAATAAAGTGATTTTTAATTTGAATTCACCAAATTATGGTGTTTGTATCATAAGCCCCTTTCGTCGTTCTGAGAGTGTATGGATGAGGGCCACCTCGTCTATGCACTGTCATCTCGGCCGAGAGAGTTATTCCACCAAGTTAATTGTGTTTAATATGTTCTGCTCTATTGGTGTTATTGAGATTCCACAGATGAGGTTGACCCTGTCTGGACTATTGTATCACCTAGAGTAAGTTGGAGCTACTTCACCACAAATGATGTTTTGTAGCCTAAGATTAATTAATTCGTGCAATCCAAAATTATTCGAACAACAGAATAGGAGAGAACACTCAAAAATTTATATTCATAATCTAATTCTCATATATATGGACAAATGACACTAAATGAAACTAGTAAGAGACAAATGAAGCTAAAATGAAGCTCAAAACACAAAACTCTTACTGATAGTATTTTTTAAGGTGGTTAGGATTCCATGGATTGGAGAATGGCTGGCTATCTAAAATTTTCCCGTCGATACATTCCTAGAACCTTTTCTTTAACCACCCTATAAGGACCATGCCAGCTAGGATGAAGCTTGTTGGGCTTCTGCCAAGTCTTATTCAAAATGAGGTCTCCTACTAGTTGTGGTCATACTTTTACTCTCTTATTGTAAAACTTTGATGTTCTTTGTTGATTGGCATCTTGCGTCACCTTAGCATCTTTTTTTCATTCCTCTATAAGATCTGGATCCAGTTCTCTCTCTACCACATTTTTATATGGGCCATATGTCTGGACCTTGTGTGTTGGGAGGCCAATTTCGGTTGGCACCACAGCCTCTGAACCATAAGCCAATATGAATGGGGTTTACCCCTTTAGCGTCCTCTCCATCGTCCTATAGGCCCATAGGACGGCGTGCACCTCTTAAATCCACCTTCCCTTGGCATCTTCAAGAATTTTCTTGATTCCATCAAGAATTGTTCTATTCGTCACTTTTGTCTGCCCATTAGCTTGGAGTCGGCCAGGAGTTGAAAAGAATTATTTGATGTCGACCCGCTCACAATACTTCTCTAGGGAGATGTTCTTAAATTGCTTCCCAATATCAAAAATCAGAGTGTTAGCAGGTTGTATCTACAGATGATATTCTTCTAGATAAACTGAAAGGCTTTCTTCTCTGTTATAGTGATCATTGCCTCTGCCTCCACCCATTTCGAAAAATAATCAATAACTACAGTCAGATAGCGGTAATTATTCACAGCCCTCGGCCAGGGTCCTACCAAGTCGATCCCCCAAACTAAAAATATCCATGGGGATGTGATGGAGGTCAATAGCCAATGAGGTTGATGGGGAATGGTGGTAAACCTTTGGCATTTGTCGCACTTCTTCACATATGCGGCTGCATATTTGGTCAACATCGGCAACCAATATCACTGAGTGATGATCCTCTTTGCTAATGACGTTCCTCTCCATTATGACTGGATCAATATTCCTCGTGCACATCTTTTAAAATATACTCTACCTCAGATGGATAAACACAACTGAGTAGAGGGAGTAGTAACCCTTTCTTATATAAGATCTCTCCTATAATGGAGAAATTAGTCACTTTGTACCTCAGTTTCTTCTTCTCGGCTTTGGAATTGGGAAAATCTCCATACCTAATGTACCAGATGATAGGATCCATCCAAGAAGCTCTTATACTCAAGTTCAAATAAAATTCCACAGTGATGTCTTCCTCTTTAATGGTCAGACGATGAGGGATCTCTATAGGTACCGTCCTCTAATTTTTATTCTCATGGCAAAGGATAACCTCGCCAAAGCATCAGCTCAACTATTGTGTAGCCGAGGTATCCTCTTCAGTTTCACTTCTCTAAAATGATTTAGTGTTGCTTTTACCCTTCCATGGTATTTGGCCATTCTGTCATCCTTGGCCTCATATACTCCCAAAATTTAATTCACAACTAACCTGGTGTCACTATGAACCAAGAGTTGGTCAACATTCAGTGCTCTGAAAAAGGAAAGTCCTGCTAGTAGGGCTTCGTACTCTGACTCGTTATTAGAGGCTTTGAAATTAAACCTTAGAGCATATTCAATGTTAGTCCCATCTGGGGATAAAATAATCAAACCTGCTCCACTTTCGGCCTCATATGAAGATCCATCAGTGAACAAATTCCACACAATACCATCTTTGGAAAAATTACCCTCTTCAAGGGTCCCATTCTTGAAGAGGTATCTCTCTTCCTCAATCTCGAACACCTTACTTCTTGTTGCACTCATCTCGACCTCAGATGGGGGAAGACATACTCTTCTTTCTGGCTCACAAGTTGGAATCTCAATCTCCTCTGCATCGGCCTCGTCCCATGTAAACTCGGCTACAAAATTAGCTAGGACATATCCCTTTATGGTCATTCTTGGCTTGTAGATGATATCAAACTCCCCTAAATCAATCTTCCAGTCCATCAACCTACCCGTTTTCTCAGGTTTATGGATGACCTGTCTGAGGGGAGAATCGGTGAGGATGACCATGGTATGTTCCTGGAAGTATGGCTTCATTTTTCTTAAGGCATAGATTAGAATATTGGAAAACTTCTCCATTTTGGGATATCTCTGCTCGGTCCCATAGAGGGACTTAATGTAGAAATACACTAGTTTATGTACTCCTTCCTCATTTCTGATAATGGGAGCACTGATAGCCGACTCTGATAGTGTTAGATACAGATATAATTTTTCTTCCTGAATCGGTCTTGACAGTAGGAGTGTAGAGGCGAGGTAGGTCTTCAATTATTGAAAGGCCTTATCGCTCTCCTCATTCCACTCAAAATCTTTTATGAGCACTTTAAAAAATGGAAGGCATTTATCAGTAGCTCTAGACACAAACATGTTCAATGCTACCACCCATTCAGTTAGCCTCTATACATCTTTTATTGTTGTTGTAATCTTTATCTCCATTAAAGCTTTGATCTCCTCAGGGTTGGCCTCAATTCCTCTCTGGTTCACAATAAAGCATAAGAAGTTGCTTGCCCCTATGCCAAAGCACACTTTGTGGGGTTGAGTTTCATTCTGAACTCGTCCATAGTATTAAAAGTTCTCCCAAGGTCAGTTACATGAGTGTTAGCCTTGAAACTCTTCACCAACATATCATCGATGTATACCTCCATCGTCTTCCCGATCTGCTCCTCAAGCATCTTATTGGCCAATCTTTGGTATATTTACCCGATATTCTTCAAATCGAAGGACACAACCTTGTAGCAATACGTCCCCTAATCAGTTATAAAATATTTCTTCTCAGCATCGGCTGGATCCATGAATATCTGATTATATCCTGAGTAGGAATCCATAAAGCTCGTTAATTCATGGCTTGATATGGCATCAACCATCTGGCCAATCCTTGGAAGTGGAAATCTATCCTTGGGGTAGGCTTTGTTCAGGTCCGTGAAGTCAACACACATTCTCCACTTGCCATTCACCTTAGAACGATAACAGTATTTTCTAACCACTCAGGGTAAATAACCTCCCTGATGAAGTCACACTTTTCTAACTTCTTCACATCTTCTCGGATGACATCTTACTTTTATCAGTAGTAGACTCTTCTTATTTGTATTATCAGCTTTGCAACTTCGGCCACGTTGAGCTTATGGCAGAGGATCTTTGAATTGATGCATGCCATATCCTCATGGATCTAAGGAAATATGCCTCGCCTCTTCTTTAAAAGTTTGATCAGCTCTTCTTTGATTTCCTTCTTCAGGGCTTTGTTGATTTAAACGGGTTTTTTCAGCTCACCCTCATTAAAAATAATGGATTCTACCTCCTCAGAGGCCTCACCCTTATTTAACTTAATCTCATCTCTTGGGTCCATCATATAAATGTTGTACGTTATAATGGACCTTTTGTATGCCTCTCTCTCCTCGGCCGTGTTAAAGTAGCATTCGTGTTCCTCGACTTGGTCACATTGAACTTCCCCTACTCCATATGGAGTCGAGAATTTAATCATTTGGTGAACTATTGAGGGCACGGCCTCAAACTCCTTGAGGTATACCTTCCCATAATTATATTACAGGCCGAGTAGACATTTTCATCCATGGCAAAGAAATTAATCTTCTTCGTGAGGCATTTTGACCAGTTGTTCCCCATTCTGAATTCCATTTCATAGATCCCCAAAGGGTGAACTTTCTCTCCGCTAAATTCGATGAGGGGTTGAGGATACAGGACTATCCTCTTCTTACTCAGCCCCAGACCTTTATAGTAATCCCAAAACATCGCGTCGACCGAGCTACTGCTATCGACTAATATTCTCGAAACCTCATACCCATGCACATGGGTCATAATCACCAATGGATCATCATGAGGGGATAATATACCCATAAATTCCAGTCTAGAGAAACTAACAATCAAAGTACTATTTTTAACTTTAGTTCTTTTTACCTTCTTAGGCTCAATCATCACTGAGTGCACTTCCTTAGGCTTCGGAAGAAGAGTTTTTACCTCCGCCACATGAGCCTTTCTGTTAACAATCTATTTTCTTCCTCCAGGAAGTCCTCTATAAATCATCTTGACCTAAAGAGAAATCATGTTCAGCCGACCCTTAGGGTCGATGATCGTAGGCGGCAGGTCCGGGTATGCCTCATCATCATCATTCGAGTCATCATCATCTTGGTTGGCTGGAGTATCGAGCTTAGACTTATCATTCCTCCTCTTTTGAGTGTCATCTCATCCACCCTTTGGACTAATCCTATCAACATACTTTTTTATCTTACCAGCTTTCAGCATCTTCTTAATTTCGTCCTTGAGAGAAAAACATTTGTCGGTCAGAGGCCCATGGTCTTGGTGAAACTCACACCATAGATTCTTGTTCCTCTTATGAGTAAGAGCCTTCAACCTCTTAGTCCATCTCAGGGACCGATCATTATTTATTTCATTTAGGATGTGCTCACAACTGACCATCAGAGGAGTATAGTCAGCGAATTTATTATCCGTCGACCTCTTCTTGCCATCCTTCTTCTTTTTTTGAAACTTACCCCCACTATTACTTGTTCTCTTCTCATCTTTGCCTTTTGCATCCATTGCCTCCTCAGTATTCATAACCCTCCTGACCATAGCCAGGAGTTCGAACATGGATTTAGGAGGATCCTCGGCCAACTTCCAGAGGAGTTTTCCGTTCTGAAACCCTCCTATTAGGGTTGTCATAATGATTCTCTCATCGTAATCTTCAACCTCCAACTTCTCTTTGTTGAACCTTGCTATGTACTCCGTTAGGCTTTCATTCTTTCCTTGCTTTACATACAACAGTTGTGTCGTCTTCTTTTGGGGCCTCACTTCGAAGAAAAAATTATGTATGAATCTCTCTGCTAGGTGTTTGAAATTCTTAATTGAGTTTTTAGGGAGAGAAGTAAACCATATGTGCGCAGCTTCGGTAAGTGTGTTAGATAAGGCCATGCATCTCATCTCGTCTGAGACTGAGTAGATATATGCGGCTGATTGGTACATCTCTACATAGTGGACTGGGCTAGTGCTCCCATCATACTTGGGCGTGACCACCAACGGCTTGAACTTAGCCGGGGTTGGATAGCTCATAATCTTAGATACAAAGAGGGAGCCTTCACTATATCCCCTCTACAAGGGGTTTCGACTCTTCAGTATGTCCCCTATTTTATCCTTAAGTCTCTGCATGGAGTCATTTCATGGCCTCTTGGCTGCAGAGATAACCTCGGCCAAATCCACATTTTTTACCCCCTTCTCTGTCGTCTGGACGAACTGAGGGCTCTCTAGCAATAGTTCTCTGTCGATTGTTCACCTCTCACTATTCATCATCTTGGCCATGAGGAAGTTGACGGTCATCACATCTGTCATTCCTTCTAGAACCAGTTATAATTTTAAATCTGGAGAGGCAATTTCTCAGGTCGTCTTCTGTTGGGTTAAGACCATCAAAGGTCGACCCCCTGCTTAATTTGTCTAAAGATAAAACCCTTGTCCTGCACTCTCGGCTCAATCTTCCACTACGCCCTTGGCTAGACTGAATGGGTTTCCCAATGCCTCCTGAAATTTTATAAGGCTCCCAATATCTCCTATCATCCTCATCATCATACTGCTCATCCTCATCGTTAGGGCATTCTTGACCCGGCTGCCTCCCCAGGCATAAATGCCTAGGATCGGCCACGTCTCTATGCTTTTATTGAGGAGGAAGATCTTTATGTGGGGCCTAGGGTGGTCTCCTGGCCCTTGGATCTGGGACACCTTCTCTGGAGGACAAAGTTATCATCTTATCTCCGGCACCAGTGGGTCTAACCACCATTTTTTGGCTTAAAGTAGCTAGAGTTGCCTACTTCTCTCGCTGGCTATCCACTAAGGAGCGCAAGGTCACCACCACCTTAGCCATTTCTGACTGTAGAGTGGTTTGGATGGTACTGGGACCTCCCATATTAGATGGATCTATCACCATTAAAGAGTTTCGATGACCGGATAAACTAAGTGATGCACTGGAAATGAGCTGGATGAGATGAAAGTGAGCTTGAACTCAAAGCAGAGCTCTTTCAACGGTTGTTCAAGCTCAACCAAGTGTGAGGTTGGACCACCACCAGAGAATTAGATGGAGTAGCTACAGATTAAGGGAAGAGGATGGCCCCATAGACGGCATCAAATAGATGATAATGTGTGTATAAGCTCAAAATCAGTCAATAATGGAGTATGACAGATATAAATAAGTAGACGAAAAAAGATGAGGCAAAGGAGAAGATGATACCAGATATAAGTGGTTCAGCCTTTAAAGGGCCTACGTCCACTGTGTGGGTGTGTGAAATCCACTAAATCTGGGCTCCAATGGCCCTGGGATACAAGAACTCAAGGTTTCTCCTCTAAGTTTAGAAAAGTTTCAGTAGGGTTTACAATTTGTGATCCTTTACAATAAAGAAGATGTAGTGTATTTATAGTGTTTGGGTTTGTAGTGTACCCCCAAGCATGCAATGAGCATGTGCACAATGATCTACCCATTTAGGATGGGACATCCGTCGCTGTTACATGTAGATTATGATGATGAAATATTCCCTCATGTGTGTGGGAGATTTGATTGTAATGGTTTCTCCCACGTGGTCCTATAGCTCACGCGCACTGTTCCATGCGTGTTCCATCACGCGCGCTCTTCTAGGTGCCATAGTCGGTCGTGTAATCATAGCCGAGGCCGAGATGATGGATTGGTCCCCTAGTGGGACCACTGCTGGTGTTGACCTTTCTTGGGACGGCATTAGTCTCCTGATAGTAGGGGTGTGCGAAAAAAATGACCGGCTCAAAAATCGAACCAAATCAAAACCGACGATTTTTTTATCACGGTTAGGTCTACAATTTACGAATTTATAACTGACTATGTCAGTCCGATTGACAGTTTTGATAAGGAAAAATTCGATTCAAATTGAATCGACCCGAAACCAATATTTATATTAAAAAAACCATAAATAACTTTTATTTTTATATCCAAAAACCATTAACCGCCCTCAAAAACTGACCAAAACTGACGTTAAAAAAATGGCCAAAACTAAAACCGACCAAAACTGACCCGACGTGAAAGTGATGTGAACCAAAACTGATGATTTTTTTCATCGTCGGTTCAGTTTTGGTCTGACTTTTTTCAAAACCGAATTGATCAGTTCGGTTTGAATTACGATCCAATACCGAACCAAACCGACCCATAAACACCCCTACCTAATAGTGGGGGATGAGGTTGAGGTTACACTTGGTATAAGGTTGCTGATATTGAACCATGTTGACTGAACTCATCGAACGAGGCCGATATAAGTCAAGTCGGATCCACAGCTGAGTCGTATTCCTTGCTTTGATCGATCTGACGCTGGTTGCCTAAGTTCGAGGTGAATCTAGGTCTGGACAAGGTTACACTAGGGTATATCACAAAACATAGGGCTTAACATCAAAGGAATGTAACACTTACAACGTAGTAAGTCCGTACAAATCGTAAAGGGCACTGTAACATAATGCTCTGATACCAACTGTGACACCCCGCTTATTCTAATATCGGTTGATCAGGCCATTATTAAAATTAAATATGAATCAAATATGATTTTATTCTTGGCATCATTGTCATAACAATTATTAAATACCACCAAAATATTTAGGCACAAACTAAAATGGGAATAGAGCTGATAAAAGCATGATCACAAATAACGTGTACTAAATAAACCATCAGCTACCACAGTTGTTATCAACAAAAACATGCTACTGATAATAATGTAAAATATCTTGAATAATCGCTACAGCGGAAATATTGCAACTTCTCAAATAAAATCCAATTTTAATTAATTCCAAATTTTAGTTAAACCCTAAAACATGCATCTAGATGATTTATCTAATAAAATAAAGCATGCAGGATAAAACAAACAATTTCAGGAAAAATCCTCCAAAGGGGCAAAACCTTTTATTTCACTATAATTTGTAAGAAAACGGCTTACACGGATTACAATGAAATAGGGTGACATACGAAATACCCGCAGGTGTCGGTTCCGATGTCTCGGCTGGAACTTTCTCTTTCCAGGAGGGCAGCAGTGAAGAAGAAGACGGCTCCTCCACAAGTTACGGCTGGAATCTCCCGCAGGAACTCCAGGTGGTCAGCAATGAAGAAGAAAACGGCTTCTCCACAAGTGTGATCTTTATAAGGACTCCGTCCATAATAGTATGCAACTGTTGATTGTAGAGATCTCCCCACAAAGTATAAACAAGAGCAAAGTATGTTCTTAAAAACCAAAACAATTCACTAAAGCATATGGGAGTTTTGTGAATTGAAAACAAAAAGGGATTAAAACCCTAAAGGAAGAGGGCAAAAAAGATTCTGCTTTTGCAGTTTTTCTGTTCATTAAAATGCTGTGACTTCTTAATGAAAACGGAACCAAATAATGAGATTTTATAGAAAATCACGTCGCCTCGAAAATAGAGCTCGTTCGAACGAGATCAGCAAGTCACTCGAACGAAGGACAAAAGTCGTTAGAACGAGATCTAACGACATGCTATGTCGTTTGAACGACAATTTCAGGTTGTTCTAACGACTTATCAAGCGAGATTCCACGAAAGCCTGTAGAAAATTTCGATACGAACGCGTGGCCTCCAGTTTTGTATCATTCTGATTTTTTATGAATTAGTTATGATTTTTCTACGAAAAGGTGTCCGAAAACAAAATCTTTAGAAAAATATTTTGTAAAAAATATCCCAAAAGCTCTAAGTGAAAAGTTAAGGTATTTAAAACATAACCGTACCAATGTTAACTTTGCGGAGTCTTGAATGATGAAGAACTTGAGTAATTCGGATCCGTCTTTGATGTAGATGTCTCTTGAATGTTCTTTGACGGTGTAGCGGTATATGACATAATAAATTGATAACGGACCCATGAAAATATGTCCTTACAAATCTCCCCCTATGTTTATGCCGGTACATACATAAAAAATCCGAATTATCAAAAACCGAAATGCCTATACAAATCTACCCTCCCATGAATAAATTTGCAAGACCTCAAACTGTTCTTCAAAAAGTCTTCATCAAATCTCAAAGCTTTTCTCATCAGGGTGTGCAACATAATGATCTT
The DNA here is from genome assembly GCA_949130495.1 of Sambucus nigra. NCBI lineage: Eukaryota > Viridiplantae > Streptophyta > Magnoliopsida > Dipsacales > Adoxaceae > Sambucus > Sambucus nigra. The sequence goes on along the minus strand of OX422215.1, from coordinate 534,263,356 downwards.
CAATATTTGTACCTACACACATGAGATAAAGAAAAAACCTTCGTGACGCATCGAGTTTGAAATGATATAAGAATAAATCAATCAATATAATCAAATCTCCCCCATAATGCAAAAACTCCCCATAACATGATAATTCTTTCTCCCCCTTTTTATGATGTTCCCAAATAGACAGATAAGAAGAAAAAAATCAAAACATGGAGTGTCACGACAAAATGCATAGCAAACAAAGATCAAGCTATGCGCATGCAAAGGTATGTCTCAAAAATCTCACAAACTATTTTTGGATTTTTCTATTTTTCATACAAAAATAAGATACAAAAAAAATCACACCATGGATTTAAACTCAAACAACCAAGTCATGGAAACGTAATGAATGGGTGTGAACACATTCGATAGGTAAATAAACTCAATCAATCATATGTGCACGATGCATACGTGTACCCATAACGAATGAACATCAAAAGAATCCTTAAGTGTAAAAATTGTTGAATTTAAATGACATCGTCTTAATCAAATCAACAAATCAAAGTCTAAATGATTTCCACACCAATAACGTCAAAAACTATTTAGTGCCGTTTCGAGAACTTTTCAAAGGACGTGCAAACCCATTGATATGTCCATCCAAAACTCCCTCATATATAATAATGCAATTCTTTATATCTGAAGAGGTACTAAATTCTCAACTTATAGAAAACCTATTGGCCCAAATTTTTGGCGTATTTCATCTTTTTGTAGCCTTAATTTTTTGTGTGGGCTCTTTTCAAACGGTGGCTTTCACGACGTGATTATTATTCACTCGCAGCCCTTTCCCGTGCCACTCATCATTTTTTTAAACTAAACAAATTCCTCACGGGCAATGGTTTTTACATGCACTACTTTTATTACTCTCGTATTATTGCACTTGGTTCGTTTTAAGGACAGGATTGAGATGAAAACACCCAACCAACATGTGATAAGTCAAGCACAATAATCAAATAAATCCGTGCATGTGTGCAATAAAGGACAAAGTGAGTCAAACATGTAGGTAGCAACACTATAGCAACTGAAAGACTCCAAACTTTGTAAAGTACATGGATGAATTGACCTATTGTCTCAAAACACTATCAAATAGTCACATGGATAAATGGAATGAAATTGTGACTCGGTCATCCAAGTGTCTATCCATAAACGGTGTAGACAAAATACAAAAATCTTTTTGAATTTTTAAAAATTTTATCAAAATAAAATCTTTTTGTATTTTTTCAAAATTTTCAAACAAAAAATATAACTACAAAATGATACAACCAGCAATAGACATATAATATCGATATGCACAACATCCTATGCTAGCAAAAAGTAATCACACAAGAGAATCCACAATGAACGCATATGTGATAAATGATTAATGCAGTGTTATCAATTAAGCATGGGAACTACGAATAACTGCATATAAATTGTTCCAAAAGCAACTAGCAGTACCAAAAATCTAAGCATATGAATATAGGATACTGAAACAGAGGAACATGAGAAAAACTAGACAGGTCGCTCAAACGACTTAGCCTGTTGCTCGAACGACAAGGCATGTCGCGAGAAGCGACTTAGCGCAAGAAGAGATGTCGCTCAAACGACGTACAGTTCTCGCTCGAACGAGAAAACCAAATTTTTGCAGTTTGACCAGAAAGTCATACAGTTTTGCCCAGTGCAAAAATTTTGTGAAAACAGTACCTGTAAGGTGTAAACAGATCCAAAACAGTGCTAAAACAGTAGCGAAACACACAAATGCAACAAATATATCAATGTGCGCTACATAAAAGTGAGTCATAACACTAGAAAGAGTATAACATGATGCGTCGCTAGTGTATGAAAAACATCCAACACAATCAACCAAAATATTTCACATGGGGTGAATCACGTGCAAGCAAACGGGAATCGTGGACAAGTAAACCATAAGCCTCTAAATCCGATTTCCTGACCCAAATCGATGTGTAACGAGATGTGGGGGTGTGGGGAATCGAATGTATTCTTCTATGAACCTTCCTAGGTTCATTTAAAAGCTTGTAACAAAATCACCTAAGATGACCTTGCCCACCGCAATGTGTGCAAGTGTAAATCGGGTGGTGTGTGTTACCGAAAGGTGGCCCTCTCCTCAAATTTCTCGATTGCTCTCTCCAAATTTGCTTACGTGGGTCTCTCCTAATGATCCTAGGAGGTTCTCTCACGATATTCTTACGGGGCTCTTTCCTAACAACCTTAGGTGTCTCTTTCTTAACAATCCTAGGAGGCTCTCTCACACGTGTGGGAATGGGTGCAACATGTTTTTCAAGACCAATCCCACCCCTATTCTTTTTTATCTCTACGATGCCTAAAATCTTATCAAGTTTTTCAAACCTAGACTCCAAATCAAATTTCACTTTACTTGAATCTTTCAATTTCACCTCAAGTTCACCTATCCTAGATTCAAGTACACGTCTAGAATTCTCAAACTCTAAAAGCTCCTTTTTCATAGTCTTCATCAACCCTCTAAGACTATCTCTCTCACCCTCAATGTACTCATGCTTCTCTTTCAAAATTTTCTCACGTGCCCTAAGTTCTTCAATTAAAACATCATTATTTTTTAAGGCACACTCTTTCAATTGAGCTTCAAGTTTCAAGTTTGCATTTTTTGTCTTTAAACATTCAAAATACAAATTATTGTAGGCAACTTGCAACTCACTCAATTCTTCTTCTTCCTCCTCACTCTTTTCACCCTCACTCTCATCACTAATCACACGGATGGGAAGCTCTCGCCTAGAATCATAAAAGACTTCTTCTTTCGAATCACTATCACTAAGGGTAGAAACATGAGAAATCGGTTTATTCAATTTCTTCTTTAAATTTGTGGTACATTCATATAACGTGTGACCAACACCCTCACAACAAGGACACCTCTCAGATTCATTTTCAACAGAAGATTTAAAACAAGAGTTCGTGTGAATTTTCCAATTAACTTTTTCAAAAATTTGACATCGAAGATCATCAAAACCATCAAAAGCCATTTTTGTGCAAAAATCAGGATCAAAACACAATAACTTAGTGCAGGAGGCTCTGATACCAATTTGTAGAATCGCTACAGCAGAAATATTGCGACTTCTCAAATAAAATCCAATTTTAATTAATTCCAAATTTTAGTTAAACCCTAAAACATGCATCTAGATTATTTATCCAATAAAATAAAGCATGCAGGATAAAATAAACAATTTCAGGAAAAATCCCCCAAAGGGGAAAAACCTTTTATTTCACTATAATTTGTAAGAAAACGGCTTACACGGATTACAATGAAATAGGGTGGCATACGAAATACCCGCATGTGTCGGTTCTGATATCTAGGCTAGAACTTTCCCTTTCCAGGAGGGCAGCAGTGAAGAAGAAGACGGCTCCTCCACAAGTTACGGCTGGAATCTCCCGCAGGAACTCCAGGTGGTCAGCAATGAAGAAGAAAACGGCTTCTCCACAAGTGTGATCTTTATAAGGACTCCCTCCATAATAGTATGCAACTATCGATTGTAGAGATCTCCCCACAAAGTATAAACAAGAGCAAAGTATGTTCTTGAAAACCAAAACAATTCACTAAAGCATATAGGAGTTTTGTGAATTGAAAACAAAAAGGGATTAAAACCCTAAAGGAAGAGGCCAAAAAGGATTCTGCTTTTGCAGTTTTTTTGTTTGTCAAAATGCTGTGACTTCTTAATGAAAACAGAACCAAATAATGAAATTTTATAGAAAATCGTGTCGCCTCGAAAATAGGGCTCGTTCGAACGAGATCAGCAAGTCGCTCGAACGAAGGAAAAAAGTCGTTCGAATGAGATCTAACGACATGCTATGTCGTTTGAACGACAATTTCATGTCGTTCTAATGACCTATCAAGCGAGATTCCACGCGAACCTATAGAAAATTTCGATACGAACGCGTGGCCACCAGTTTCGTATCATTCTGATTTTTTATTAATTAGTTATGATTTTTCTACAGAAAGGTGTCCGAAAACAAAATCTTTAGAAAAATATTTTGTAAAATATATCCCAGAAGCTCTAAGTGAAAAGTTAAGGTATTTAAAACATAACCTTACCAAAGTTAACTTCGCGGAGTCTTGAATGATGAAGAACTTGAGTAATTCGGATTCGTCTTTGATGTAGATATCTCTTGAATGCTCTTTGACGGTGTAGCGGTATATGACATAATAAATTGATAACGGACCTATGAAAATATGTCCTTACATATCTGACTCAAAATTAAAGTCCTATCCATCCATGGGCAACATGCCCAAAAGAAAATACTGAGATATTGAATCATATATAGATAGAATGAACTGAGGTGACTACAATCAAATCTCGCAACATCCACAGCTAATGCACGCAATGACATGATGAAAGGACTGACTCTGCGGTCCATGCTGCTGAATCCCTGGCGTTTTGAAAAAAATTTTGACAGTAGGTCAAAGTTCGAAAAACATTTAAAAATATTTGCAAGTATTTAAATGCTTTATATGTAAATGTGTAGTGTATTACCTTCATAATTAACTTTTAGTTGCACTCACATGAGACATTTCCTCACCTCTCATCTACAGAGCGCACCTAACACGTTTCATTTTATTATCCTAATTATGTTACCCAGCCTCACTAGGATAAGAACCGTTAATATAGCACATCCCGCTAATAATCGCTATTAGCTAATATGCACAACCTTCATTAGGTATATCATCATAAATATTAAATACCTACACATATGCTATTGTTAGATATTCACATAACTATCTCATATACACATACATATATATCACTCACAATATATGTATATACAACATATCTAGAGCAGGGTCTCGCAGATGCATCCCTCGTATTCTATCAGGCTCCAAACATACCACGTATCACACTCAGCCGTCGGGTCGGAATCTCACCATCGAACCCAAAACATAAACATAAACAACGGAGGTGGTCATAAACATGCGTTCGGGGGTCGCAACCATACCACATTGCTCCCAACCGATCTCCAAACCAATATCTATCCTCACACGTGGATAGTGGCAATGCAATAATATTATGACCTGGGGAATCAATCCAACACTTATTGGTTAACGCCAGGGTGGACTTCCCACTATACGCAACCTCCCAAAGATAGCACTACAGAGTAAGTAAGTTCCAAATAAATACATACAAATAATATATATATATATATATATATATAGTATTTACTAGGTATGAAAACCCACAGCGTACTAGTCTATCAATCCCAAAGTTCGAACCGATTTTCAATCAAGTTCTCACTTGTTAACCGATTCATCTTGCTCGACTATAGTTGGCCTAAAACATGCACCAGCCCCCTAATAATGTTCTGAGGAAATTTTAATCTATTCCAAAAACTCAAATGCCCATTTATCCAATGCAAATGGGACAATTCAATGGGAAAAAAATGGGACAGACTAGAAAATCGAATCGGTTCGCTGGAAGATCGAACAGGTTCCGTCCAGTGAACTGATTTACTACCCCAACAAATCGGTTCAGTTTTCAGGGTTATCCTTCATCTTCAAGCCTCCCAAAATGATAAATTAATATCCCAAATACATATATAAACATCTCAGTTGTATTTTAAACCCGATTTAAACCCAATTCCAAGGTTTAATCCTAAGGATTCTTAATCATTGATTCAATTCACCCAATCTAGAATTAATCGAACTTAAAATCCATTTATATAACACCATATCATTGTTCATCATTCTCATATTAATATTCCCAGATTTAAATCACTAATTTCGTCCATATTAATCCTCAATCACATTCACTTGTTAAAACACAAATAAATCTTTTAATTAACCCCATAATTACATTCTAAATTTTTAGATTAATCATTAGTTAGCTTTGAAAATAAGTAACTATAGAAACGAAAATCTAAATCAAATAAACACTTTTCTGAATGGATTAAAATTCGAAGTTTGACTCATTCTTGATTAATCAATTCCGGAAATGAATCGTCCCCTCTTCTCGAAGATTTCTTCCTCTCCTTTTCTCTTCGTTTTTTCTTCTCTTTTGTTCTCTCCCTTAATCCCCTATAAGCAGAGGTTAAATGAGGCTACTATCAACCCCACTAAACCTTAAATACCTCATAATAAAACCCTAATTTCGTATTTACGTTTGGCCTTAAGGGTAAAAAGACAACCATACACCTATACAGACCATTATAAGTCAAAAAAGACCTCGAAACCCAACTATAACCCTCGGGTACCTATTTTGAACTATTTTGACCCATTCGAGATCACCGATGCACTCAAAAAGGACATATGAGTCATCGAGCTAAAAATGCTCAACCATCTCTTTAACCCGACCCAACATGTGCATACAGTATGTGTCGTCCTTAAACCTTTTTAATGTGTCATTCTAACGCTCTAATGACAATATAATAGTTCACATTTATTTAATTATTACATGCAAGTAAATAATTTCAATCATAAATATTAATCCCAAACTCGCTAATTAATATTTATTAAAACCAATTTAATTTTCCCAATTAAATTAATAATTTAAAGCACGCATGGAATAAAATATTCTCAAAAGTTCGGGGTATTAAATTCTCCCCCTAATAATAGAATTTCATCCCTGAATTTCGAACGTATCTCTCATGAACAGATCTGGATACTTTTTTAGGTTGTCATCCTCGCGATCCCGGGATGATTCGGTTGCATTGTGATGACCCACTTCACATGTACTATGGTACCACCTTTGATCAAAGGTTTCGCTCGCTACGATCCATAAACGTAACAGGTTTCTACTCGTATATAATGTTCAACTGCAAGTCTATATCCTATAATTTTATACATTGGTAGGCCAACTCATCCCCGAGATACCTCCTCAATGGAGACATATGGAAAACATAGTGAATTTGTTGAAAGTGCTTTAGTAAAGAGATCCTATATGCAACTGGCCCTACCCTCTCAATGATGGGAAAAGGCCTCACATATCTTAGTGCAATCTTCCATTTCTGATATACATAAGTGTGATATCTTCCTTAGCAATCCGACCTTACTCACTCATCAAGTCAGACAGTCGTGGGTTCCTCTGGAGCGATCATTCCTCAATAGTCTCGACCTCGTACCAAACTTATGGATCGAGACCTATCAGCTGACCCATAGCCTTCTCTATCAGTCTCGGCTTGGCCTCATACCACTAGAACAATCAAAACCATACTTCAACCTAGCTCAGCAGTTTCTTACAAGGATGTCAAATGTGTCAGTCTCGACCAGGACGAGACCTTTCGGGACGACATCTACCCCACGTGTGACATAGGGTTACAGCATGACTAGTCCACGGGGGAAGGTAACTATAACAAGATCTTCATAAACACGTGAGGGAATATTGCATCATCATGACATATGTGTGCCAGGGATAGGTGGCTGGATTTTATTGGAAGCGTCACCCTAGGCATGCTTGTTACATGTTTGGGGGGTACAATGTGCACTCCAAGGTCTATAAATACTTGTTATCTTCTTCCTTGAAGGGGATCAAAATTTAAAACTCTATCCCAAGCTCTATTAAACATACTTTAGAGAGAAAAGGGGCTATATTTATACTTAGAGCCATTAGAGATCCATTGTATAGTATAAAAACACACAAACACCTGCACAGTGGAGTAGGCCAATGGTTGAACTATTTATATAATCGCGTTCATCCTCCTCTCCTCATCTCCTTCTATATTTACTTATGCTTATTTTATCTCCATTACTATATATTACTAGCTTGATCACATTACAAGTTTAAGTGGTGATATCTCTAGTATCATCATTTTGGCACCATTTATGGGAATCGAGTTTTTATCTCCTTCCTCTCTTCTCGAGCTTAGCTCCTACTTTAATCTCTGGTGGTGATCCAGGTCAACCATTACTGGACCTGAATCATCATTAAAAGAGCTCTAATTGGGACCTTCAAGTTTCTTTTAGCTCATCTAGTTCATCTACACTCTCACTATAGATATGGATTTAGATCTACCTCTAGGGGTTAGCCTAGCTCCAGCTAGGAACAACCTCAGTCAGAGATGGCTGACTTGGCGGTGGCCTTGTGCTCACTGGTGGCTAGCCAATAAAAAATAAAAGAACAATTTATACCTTTTAGACATACCATGATTGTCAGGACTCTAGGAACTAAAGCGGAAATTATCACTCCAGTGGCGAGAGATGTTGTGGATGCGATGACAGGGGGACCACCCCCGACCCCATATAAGGAAGTGCAATTCCACCAGAGGCAGTGGTACGTTACCAACCCCAAGCGACTCCACTTGGTAAAATAAGTGTAAGAGGATCCAAATGATCCGAATTATGATGAGGACGACTGTTGGGAACTATACGAGGTTTCAGGTGATACGATTCGCCCAGTACTAGTCAGTAGGGAAAATAGTGCAAGGCCAACATGAGAAGCCAACCCTCAACCTTTACCTTTAATCGACTCAGCAAAGGGTCATATTTTGATTGTCTCGGTCCGATAAGAGTCCTACGAGATTGACTCTCTTGATCTCTCAGTATTGTTGCTTTTAGAGGAAATGGTGGATGTGGTGATTGTCGACCTCAGAAAGGCCGAGAGGGAGAATAAAAGGAAGTAGGAAGTCGTCAGAGGACTACTGGACGATAGCAATTGCCTGATCCAACCGATAAATAAGGTAAAGGAGACAATAAAGTGGCAGTGGAGAAGCCATAGAACAGTTCGATTCAGAGGCTGGAGGATAAAATTGACGATCTTTTGAAGAGACGAGACATAATCCACAGTATCTATATGGAAGGATCTCCCTTCGTAACTAAGATAGTAAATTTCCCCACTCCAGCTAAGTTCAATCCTCCTACTGTAACTCTAAAATATAATGGCAGTATGAATTAGACAAACCATATTGAGATGTATTAACTGACATTTACTCCGTCTCTGACGAGCTGAGATGCCGAGCCTTCTTTGGCACTCTCACTGGCTTAGCCCACATGTGATATATGTTTATGCTCAAGAACTCAATTAAGAATTTCAAAAAGTTAGACGAGCAGTTCATCCATAACTTTTGCTTCAGCATGAATCCCCAAAAGAAACTAATGTGACACCCCGCCTAACTAAATACCGAGTGATCAGTCCTTTATTAAATTAAATCAAATTGTTCGGTTGGTTCATTCTTAGCATCACTGTCAAAAAATAATTTTTTTCTTTATTAATCACCTAATAGTTAGTTAAGCTAAGTGTCAAAACATTTAATTTTATAGATTAAGTCCTATTTTTATGATCTAATATACGAAACCATTTTCATGAACACGAATAATAATATTAAAAACCAAACCATCCAAATGGAAATAACATACTAGATTAATCAATCCAAATAAAATATCCCAAATCGAAGGACAATGAAATAATTAAAATAATCCCATCTAAAACTGAATACTGAAATAATAAAGAGTACAAGTCTCTCTGATCTAAATAAAAACTGGGAATGGGCGACACATGCCCCATCTAAAATGACTAAATGAATAACTGAGATGACAAGGATGAAGTTGTCTAAATGCAAAGACCTGCAACTCCCACACTAGCTGCAGCACGTCAACAGTACAAAGATCTAAGTCTGACGCCCCTATGGCTGGGCACTTGTAATACATATATATATACAACAGAAAGAAGAGACGACAGGAAACGAGTCAGAGCCCGAGTGTAAAATAGCTTCAAAATAGTTTAGCAAGTATTTACATACATGTTAATGCCTTGACACTCACTTGAGAATTCTCACCTCTCAACTAGTGTGCACGCCTAACATACTACTGAACTAGTCTAGATAGAGCTAACCCAGTTAACTAGTCTAACCCAATTTCCCCTCATCAATACTGATTCAAGTGATCGCATGACTATAGTTTATATCTGATAACTTTTTCTTATGAATTTACCAAGCCAGCTATGTATATCTCAATATCGCCTTAAGTTCTCAACCACTTAATTTATTTAATATTAATCAATCAATTTTATTTACTTACAAGCACAATAGATGAATCACAGGTACATATATTTATCACGCATAGCATATATACTAATAGGACACCCCACATAAAATCTATGGTGCTGGCATACTCTGCTATCAAGTCCATGTACCTCTCATACAGATGAGGGAAATACTAGTTCGGATCCACTCTCGAACTGTATTGACACAAAATACACATATTGGCGGCGAAGCATAGTTCCAAGTCACTAAAAGATCAGCACATATCCTCACGTCTCTTAGGACCGTCTGACTATCATTCTAAGATAGCCTCTACCAATGATCTTATGTTCTACGGTACGAGTAAATATCCCCCATAAAGGTCACATCAGAATAAAACCGTCCCGGCTCAAAAACCTCCATGATTGCAAGTAGCGAGGGTATGATTAAACACAAATATTCAATTAATATATATATATATATATATATATATATATATATACACACGCACTCATATATATATTTACATTATTCAGGTAGGTACACCCACGACCCATACATATTCTAACCATACGTGGCATGTAGCACTCGAGTCCTACGTATAATTAATTCATTCTTTTATTTTCTCAATTACAGCAAGTTCTTAAGTACTTCTCGACTCTCGAAGGGTATTGTTTTGATAAATATAAAATCAGTAGGTGTACACTCTCTATCCTGATGGTCCAAGTCATCCTTAATTCTCACAAGACCTAATTTAACATACACACAATCTCCACCCCATTTTATACCCTCGTGACCCCACGGTTAAATCTCATAGAAGAATCGTACTACCCGAACCTTACCTACCACCCTCCTGGTCCTTCCCAAGTCCCATCATGGTATTTAAGTTATGTCTAAGGGTCTTTATACATTGGGGTTGGATTAACATTAAAAATGAAAGAAGATTCAAATTCCAGGAGGAGTCGATCGATCAAAGGAAAGGGTCGATCGATCGACATTCAAGGTTGATCGATCGATCGATCAGTTATTGGCCAAGAAATTATGCACATGATGCCTACGGGTTTCTTCCATTTTAATCATCAAAACCTCCATTAAAATGTCCCAAACTCCAAACCAAACATCACAAACATTATAGTAACAGGTCTTAATGATTTCTAACGTAAAATCTCAATTAAATCCTTAATAAATCATCATTAAATGAGCACAATTCATGATTTGGTCTCTAACCCTAGTTTACCATATTAATTCAAGAATCCACATGATATTTCCAGATTTTCTTCTCTAATCATCATTAAAATTCGTGATAAATGTTCTACATGTGATAAGTATACTAGCCTAACATGATTTCCATTCAAACATATGAATACTAGTCTTCCAATTACATCAAATCTCCATAAAAACTTATAATTTTATTTTCTACTCTAACATGGATGAAATATCAATTCAAGAACAGCAAGATAGATACTTTCCTATAAATCAAAGGTCTGATCTGACAAATTTGAGTGGTATAGGAATGATCCTCTTCTTCTAATCTATGCATTGGTGGTGGAATTGGTGGGACCGGTGTAGGGTTGATGGCTCTCCCCCTTGGAAACCTCTTCTCTTCTCCCTTCCTTATCCTCTCTGCAACTCAAGTATTTCTAACCCTCGAAGACTCTATCTTCCATCAGATATAACCCTTTAATTTTCGTCATTAATTAAGGCATAAAATTGAAAATTACCAAAATGCCCTCCTGGATTGCCGATTAGGCCTAAAAACATCCCAAGACCCAAACTAAACCCCCGGGTACACTTTTCTGACTATCTCGACCCTTTCAGACACATTGGTGCACTCGAAATGACAATACGGGCAACTTAGAATTAATTTACTTTTTATTTCCTTAAATTAGTCCCGACACGACTGACACGCGCGTCCCGACTTAATTTCTATAACTGTCGTATTATTCACTCGCAACACTTTTAATAAATTGAATCTCATATATTACTTTACTCATTAACAAATATTCAACATAATTCTCACTAATAATTACTAACTCTCGTCACGCTAGTAAATATCAAATTTAAAATCCAGATTAATATTAAATTAATTTTATCCCAATTTAATTTAATTAATCCCATAATTAAAGGACATAAAAATACGGGGTATTACAAGTAACTCAACTCTTGCATGTGAAACAAGGGGAAAATGAGACACTGAGTGACTACATTACTCGGTTCAACAAAAAGAAACTTGAAGTGGAAGACTACGAGGAAAATATTACTATGACAGCCCTCATGAGTGGGCTACAGAAAGACAAGCTGCTCTCGAAGCTGTCCAAGGATCCTCCTAAGTCCATGGCAAAAATTATGGCTATGGCCGGGAGAGTCATGACTGTTTAAGAGGCGATGGCAGTAAAAGGAGAGCACGAGAAAGAAGCAAGTGGTGGCAAGTCTTAAAAGGTGAAAGGAAAAGATGGGAGGAAAAGGTCGACCGATGACAAATTCGCGAGTTATACTTCATTGATAGTAAGTCCTGACCTGATCTTTAATGATATTATGGATGATATATCTCTCAGATGGCATAAAAATCTTAAGTACCCTCCTCAAATAGGGACAAAAGAAAGTGGTGCGACTTCTATGAAGACCATGTCCATACGAAAGACAAATGTTTTTACTTTCAAAGACGAGATCGAGAAAATATTGAAGTAAGGGAAAATCTGGAAGCTTATTGACTAGAGTGGTGCTAAATATGGCGCCACAAAGAAATATGGTGGACCAAAAGAAAAAAATCCTAGAAGACATGCCCCACCGATAAGAAAGATCAAGAATCAAACAGCGATGAGGATAACCCAGATCTCCATCCTAAGATCCCTGGGCTAAAGGGACTCATGAATATGATATCCTTTGGCGCTAAAATGGTCATTGGAGGGATAGCTGGCAGAGGAACTGATCCAGCTGACCAAAAGGCACACGTCGTAGTAGTAAAGTCTGCACCCAAATAGATGGACGTGAACTCGGCTGCTTCAGATCCGATGATGAGGAAGCGGAAGAAAGTAGACATGGATACCTTGGTGGTAGTCTTCTCATGGACGGACTTCAAGGGCATCTTCGCCCCTCATGATGACCCTCTGGTCATCAGGTCCATGGGTATGATGTGTCTCAAATACGGATGGATGGAGGCAGCTCATTCGATGTTATGTTTTGGGACTTCTTTATAGTGTTAAAGCTCAGTAAGAAGAGGTTAGTTACTTATCACAAACTATTGATAAGTTTCATTGGAGAGAGGGTGCACCCACTGGGGGTGTTTGAAATGGATGTCTATATGGGTTCCTGACCGAGGTGCCTAATAAAAAAAGTAAGATTTTTTATGATGGACCAAAACGTATTCTCGGTCTACAATATTACCCTTGGCAGAGTAGTGCTCAAAGAATTCGAGGTGGTGCCCTTCACTGTTTAAAAAATGGTAAAATTCCCAAACCCCTTATGGGGTAGGGGAAGTCTAAGGTGACCAGGTAGAAGCCAATGAGGGTTACTTCAAATCGGCTGAACAAAAGGAGGCCCACAAGATGATTACAACCTCCTACAATATTGACACTCACGATTCAAGGGATGAGAAAAAAATTGAAGAAGGGAGAGGCCACAGAAGAGGTAGAATCCATCATCCTCAGTGAGGACGAGCTGAAAAAAACCATCTTTACAACTTTACATGGAGTCGAAAAGGTTAATAGAGTTGCTGAGGAAGAGACAAAGAATATTTGCATGGAGCCATGGGGATATGTCAGGGATTAACCCCAAAGTTATCTTCCATCGGCTAAACATTGATAAGGATGCCAAAGTAGTGAAGTAGAGGAGAAAAACCTATGTCAGAGATAAGAACGAGGTCATCAGCATCACTACACCAAAACTGGCGATTGGTCACGGCCAAAATCCCTGACCAAACCTGTGGGTCGCGGACTTGGGCCGTGACCATTTCGGGCGTGACCATTTTCGTGGGTCGCGGCCCAAGTCCGTGACCAAAAAATGGTCACGGCCGAGAGGGGTCACGGCAGATGGTCGCGGACTTAGGCCGTGACCCATGCCGTGATGGGTCGCGGCTCTAATCCGTGACCCATAACCGTGACAAATTGGTCGCGGCCAAAGTCCGCGACCCATGTGCGTGACAAAAAAAAATTAAAAAAATTGGTCGCGGCCCTTGTCCATGACCCACAACCGTGACAAATTGGTCGCGGCCAAAGTCCGCGACCCATGTGCGTGACAAAAAAAAATTAAAAAAATTGGTCACGGTCCTTGTCCATGACCCACGACCGTGACAAATTGGTCGCGGACTTTGGCCGCGACCCATGTGTGTGACAAAAAAAATTTAAAAAAAATTGGTCGCGGCCCTAGTCCGCGACCCATTACCGTGACAAAAAATAAAAAAAATGGTCGCGGACTTTGGCCGCGACCATTTTTAAGCGCGACAAAAAAAAGTAAAAATGGTCATGGACAAAGTCCATGACCATATTTATCTGTAATTTAAAAAAAATGTATTTTTTTTTGCCCAATCCTAAAATTGGGGTTCCTGTGAGTGCATCATCGGTTGCTACGAGGTGTTACAAATATTTATTATAGGCAAAACAATAAAAAAAAATCACAAATTGCGAATTGAGAATGTTGTTAATAAACAAATATATATACAAACATAAAAATATTACACGTCTTAATAATTCACAGACCAAAAAAAAATTGGGCAGAGTTTCCTCTATTTTCTTGACATTCCAAAACCTGTAAATGAAAAACCTGCTTATTATAAAGCCCGCACGGCTATAAAATTCAACAATCAAATTATAAAAGCCCGCACGGCCATAAAACTAAACAATAAAAGCCTGCACGGCTATAACACATAAAAAACATTATCCTGAATGTCCACAACATATAAATAATCATCATGTTGTAAAACATTGCCTCCTTCATTTGATCCACGCGCAAAAATCCTACAAATGATAGGATACAAAAAATAAAAGTATCAGTAACCAAGTAATTTTACAAAAAAATTAATCAAGCTGAAAAATTGCATATATGAGTTAAAATTATCAGTAACCAAGTAGAAATATAAAAATTAAGTGTGGAAATAAGCAAATTACTGTCGTACTCTCAAACCGGGAGACCCGCGGCTGCGGGGTCAGTTCCTACGAGTTACGTTGGTCCCGTGGGAGGTGTTGGTGCCACCCACGGGGCCGTTCGGGGGCTGTTTCGCGTTCTCACCCTCTAACGCCATGTTTTTAAGCCTAAGTGTGGAAATAAGCAAATTATCATCGTACCCTCAAACCGGGACACCCGCGGCTGCGGGGTCAGTTCCTACGAGTTACGTTGGTCCCGTGGGAGGTGTTGGTGCCACCCACGGGGCCGTTCGGGGGCTGTTTCGAGTTTTCACCCTCTAACGCCATGTTAAGCCTGAGTGTAGAAATAAGCAAATTACCGTCGTACTCTCAAACCGGGACACCCGCGGCTGCGGGGTCCGTTCCCACGAGTTATGTTGGTCCCGTGGGAGGTGTTGGTGCCACCCACGTGGCCGTTCGGGGGCTGTTTCGAGTTCTCACCCTCTAACGCCATGTTTTTAAGCCTAAGTGTGGAAATAAGCAAATTACCGTCGTACACTCAAACCGGGACACCCGCGGTTGCGGCGTCCGTTCCCACGAGTTACGTTGGTCCCGTGGGAGGTGTTAGTGCCACCCACGGGGCCGTTCGGGGGCTGTTTCGAGTTTTCACCCTCTAACGCCATGTTAAGCCTAAGTGTAGAAATAAGCAAATTACCGTCGTACTCTCAAATCGGGACACCCGCGGCTGCGGTGTCAGTTCCCACGAGTTACGTTGGTCCCGTGGGAGGTGTTGGTGCCACCCACGGAGCCGTTCGGGGGCTGTTTCGAGTTCTCACCCTCTAACGCCATGTTTTTAAGCCTAAGTGTGGAAATAAGCAAATTATCATCGTACTCTCAAACCGGGACACCCGCGGCTGCGGGGTCAGTTCCTACGAGTTATGTTGGTCCCGTGAGAGGTGTTGGTGCCACCCACGGGGCCGTTCGGGGGCTGTTTCGAGTTCTCACCCTCTAACGCCATGTTTTTAAGCCTAAGTGTGGAAATAAGCAAATTACCGTCGTACACTCAAACCGGGACACCCGCGGCTGCGGCGTCCGTTCCCACGAGTTACGTTGGTCCCGTGGGAGGTGTTGGTGCCACCCACGGGGCCGTTCGGGGGCTGTTTCGAGTTTTCACCCTCTAACGCCATGTTAAGCCTGAGTGTAGAAATAAGCAAATTACCGTCGTACTCTCAAACCGGGACACCCGCGGCTGCGGGGTCCGTTCCCACGTGTTACGTTGGTCCCGTGGGAGGTGTTGGTGCCACCCACGGGGCCGTTCGGGGGCTGTTTCGAGTTCTCACCCTCTAACGCCATGTTTTTAAGCCTAAGTGAGGAAATAAGCAAATTTCCGTCGTACACTCAAACCGGGACACCCGCGGCTGCGGGGACAGTTCCAACGTGTTACGTTGGTCCCGTGGGAGGTGTTGGTGCCACCCACGGGGCCGTACGGGGGCTGTTTCGAGTTCTCACCCTCTAACGCCATGTTTTCAACCCTAAGTGTGGAAATAAGCAAATTACTGCCGTACTCTCAAACCGGGACACCCGCGGCTGCGGGGTCAGTTCCTACGAGTTACGTTGGTCACGTGGGAGGTGTTGGTGCCACCCACGGGGCCGTTCGGGGGCTGTTTCGAGTTCTCACCCTCTAACGCCATGTTTTTAAGCCTAAGTGAGGAAATACGCAAATTGTCGTCGTACTCTCAAACCGGGACACCCGCGGCTGCGGGGTCAGTTCCGACGAGTTCCGTTGGTCCCGTGGGAGGTGTTGGTGCCACCCACGGGGCCGTTCGGGGGCTGTTTCGAGATCTCACCCTCTAACGCCATGTTTTCAACCCTAAGTGTGGAAATAAGCAAATTACTGCCGTACTCTCAAACCGGGACACCCGCGGCTGCGGGGTCAGTTCCGACGAGTTCCGTTGGTCCCGTGGGAGGTGTTGGTGCCACCCACGGGGTTGTTCGGGGTCTGTTTCGAGTTCTCACCCTCTAACGCCGTGTTTTCAAGCCTAAGTGTGGAAATAAGCAAATTACCGCCGTACTCTCAAACCGGGACACCCACGGCTGCGGGGTCAGTTCCTACAAGTTACGTTGGTCCCGTGGGAGGTGTTGGTGCCACCCACGGGGCCGTTCGGGGGCTGTTTCGAGATCTCACCCTCTAACGCCATGTTTTCAAGCCTAAGTGTTGAAATAAGCAAATTACCGCCGTACTCTCAAACCGGGACACCCGCGGCTGCGGGGTCAGTTCCTACGAGTTACGTTGGTCCCGTGGGAGGTGTTGGTGCCAACCACGGGGCCGTTCGGCGGCTGTTTCGAGTTCTCACCCTCTAACGCCATGTTTTTAAGCCTAAGTGTGGAAATAAGCAAATTACCGCCGTACTCTCAAACCGGGACACCCGCGGCTGCGGGGTCAGTTCCTACGAGTTACGTTGGTCCCGTGGGAGGTGTTGGTGCCACCCACGGGGCCGTTCGGGGGCTGTTTCGAGTTCTCACCCTCTAACGCCATGTTTTTAAGCCTAAGTGAGGAAATAAGCAAATTGCCGTCGTACTCTCAAACCGGGACACCCGCGGCTGCGGGGTCAGTTCCGACGAGTTCCGTTGGTCCCGTGGGAGGTGTTGGTGCCACCCACGGGGCCGTTCGGGGGCTGTTTCGAGATCTCACCCTCTAACGCCATGTTTTCAACCCTAAGTGTGGAAATAAGCAAATTACTGCCGTACTCTCAAACCGGGACACCCGCGGCTGCGGGGTCAGTTCCGACGAGTTCCGTTGGTCCCGTGGGAGGTGTTGGTGCCACCCACGGGGCCGTTCGGGGTCTGTTTCGAGTTCTCACCCTCTAACGCCGTGTTTTCAAGCCTAAGTGTGGAAATATGCAAATTACTGCCGTACTCTCAAACCGGGACACCCACGGCTGCGGGGTCAGTTCCGACGAGTTCCGTTGGTCCCGTGGGAGGTGTTGGTGCCACCCACGGGGCCGTTCGGGGTCTGTTTCGAGTTCTCACCCTCTAACGCCGTGTTTTCAAGCCTAAGTGTGGAAATAAGCAAATTACTGCCGTACTCTCAAACCGGGACACCCACGGCTGCGGGGTCAGTTCCTACGAGTTACGTTGGTCACGTGGGAGGTGTTGGTGCCACCCACGGGGCCGTTCGGGGTCTGTTTCGAGTTCTCACCCTCTAACGCCGTGTTTTCATGCCTAAGTGTGGAAATAAGCAAATTACCGTCGTACACTCAAACCGGGACACCCGCGGCTGCGGCGTCCGTTCCCACGAGTTACGTTGGTCCCGTGGGAGGTGTTGGTGCCACCCACGGGGCCGTTCGGGGGCTGTTTCGAGTTTTCACCCTCTAATGCCATGTTAAGCCTGAGTGTAGAAATAAGCAAATTACCGTCGT
This sequence comes from Sambucus nigra, assembly GCA_949130495.1. Lineage (NCBI taxonomy): Eukaryota > Viridiplantae > Streptophyta > Magnoliopsida > Dipsacales > Adoxaceae > Sambucus > Sambucus nigra. Next base: position 534,244,950 of record OX422215.1, on the reverse strand, counting down.
ACTCTCAAACCGGGACACCCGCGGCTGCGGGGTCCGTTCCCACGAGTTACGTTGGTCCCGTGGGAGGTGTTGGTGCCACCCACGTGGCCGTTCGGGGGCTGTTTCGAGTTCTCACCCTCTAACGCCATGTTTTTAAGCCTAAGTGTGGAAATAAGCAAATTACCGTCGTACACTCAAACCGGGACACCCGCGGCTGCGGCGTCCGTTTCCACGAGTTACGTTGGTCCCGTGGGAGGTGTTAGTGCCACCCACGGGGCCGTTCAGGGGCTGTTTCGAGTTTTCACCCTCTAACGCCATGTTAAGCCTAAGTGTAGAAATAAGCAAATTACCGTCGTATTCTCAAACCGGGACACCCGCGGCTGCGGGGTCTGTTCCCACGAGTTACGTTGGTCCCGTGGGAGGTGTTGGTGCCACCCACGGGGCCGTTCGGGGGCTGTTTCGAGTTCTCACCCTCTAACGCCATGTTTTTAAGCCTAAGTGTGGAAATAAGCAAATTATCATCGTACTCTCAAACCGGGACACCCGCGGCTGCGGGGTCAGTTCCTACGAGTTACGTTGGTCCCGTGGGAGGTGTTGGTGCCACCCACGGGGCCGTTCGGGGGCTGTTTCGAGTTCTCACCCTCTAACGCCATGTTTTTAAGCCTAAGTGTGGAAATAAGCAAATTATCATCGTACTCTCAAACCGGGACACCCGCGGCTGCGGGGTCAGTTCCTACGAGTTATGTTGGTCCCGTGAGAGGTGTTGGTGCCACCCACGGGGCCGTTCGGGGGCTGTTTCGAGTTCTCACCCTCTAACGCCATGTTTTTAAGCCTAAGTGTGGAAATAAGCAAATTACCGTCGTACACTCAAACCGGGACACCCGCGGCTGCGGCGTCCGTTCCCACGAGTTACGTTGGTCCCGTGGGAGGTGTTGGTGCCACCCACGGGGCCGTTCGGGGGCTGTTTCGAGTTTTCACCCTCTAACGCCATGTTAAGCCTGAGTGTAGAAATAAGCAAATTACCGTCGTACTCTCAAACCGGGACACCCGCGGCTGCGGGGTCCGTTCCCACGTGTTACGTTGGTCCCGTGGGAGGTGTTGGTGCCACCCACGGGGCCGTTCGGGGGCTGTTTCGAGTTCTCACCCTCTAACGCCATGTTTTTAAGCCTAAGTGAGGAAATAAGCAAATTTCCGTCGTACACTCAAACCGGGACACCCGCGGCTGCGGGGACAGTTCCAACGTGTTACGTTGGTCCCGTGGGAGGTGTTGGTGCCACCCACGGGGCCGTACGGGGGCTGTTTCGAGTTCTCACCCTCTAACGCCGTGTTTTCAACCCTAAGTGTGGAAATAAGCAAATTACTGCCGTACTCTCAAACCGGGACACCCGCGGCTGCGGGGTCAGTTCCGACGAGTTCCGTTGGTCCCGTGGGAGGTGTTGGTGCCACCCACGGGGCCGTTCGGTGGCTGTTTCGAGTTCTCACCCTCTAACGCCATGTTTTTAAGCCTAAGTGAGGAAATACGCAAATTGCCGTCGTACTCTCAAACCGGGACACCCGCGGCTGCGGGGTCAGTTCCGACGAGTTCCGTTGGTCCCGTGGGAGGTGTTGGTGCCACCCACGGGGCCGTTCGGGGGCTGTTTCGAGATCTCACCCTCTAACGCCATGTTTTCAACCCTAAGTGTGGAAATAAGCAAATTACTGCCGTACTCTCAAACCGGGACACCCGCGGCTGCGGGGTCAGTTCCGACGAGTTCCGTTGGTCCCGTGGGAGGTGTTGGTGCCACCCACGGGGTTGTTCGGGGTCTGTTTCGAGTTCTCACCCTCTAACGCCGTGTTTTCAAGCCTAAGTGTGGAAATAAGCAAATTACCACCGTACTCTCAAACCGGGACACCCACGGCTGCGGGGTCAGTTCCTACAAGTTACGTTGGTCCCGTGGGAGGTGTTGGTGCCACCCACGGGGCCGTTCGGGGGCTGTTTCGAGATCTCACCCTCTAACGCCATGTTTTTAAGCCTAAGTGTTGAAATAAGCAAATTACCGCCGTACTCTCAAACCGGGACACCCGCGGCTGCGGGGTCAGTTCCTACGAGTTACGTTGGTCCCGTGGGAGGTGTTGGTGCCACCCACGGGGCCGTTCGGGGGCTGTTTCGAGTTCTCACCCTCTAACCCCATGTTTTTAAGCCTAAGTGTGGAAATAAGCAAATTACCGTCGTACTCTCAAACCGGGACACCCGCGGCTGCGGGGTCAGTTCCCACGAGTTACGTTGGTCCCGTGGGAGGTGTTAGTGCCACCCACGGGGCCGTTCGGAGGCTGTTTCGAGTTCTCACCCTCTAACGCCATGTTTTTAAGCCTAAGTGTGGAAATAAGCAAATTATCATCGTACTCTCAAACCGGGACACCCGCGGCTGCGGGGTCAGTTCCGACGAGTTCCGTTGGTCCCGTGGGAGGTGTTGGTGCCACCCACGGGGCCGTTCGGGGTCTGTTTCGAGTTCTCACCCTCTAACGCCGTGTTTTCAAGCCTAAGTGTGGAAATATGCAAATTACTGCCGTACTCTCAAACCGGGACACCCACGGCTGCGGGGTCAGTTCCGACGAGTTCCGTTGGTCCCGTGGGAGGTGTTGGTGCCACCCACGGGGCCGTTCGGGGTCTGTTTCGAGTTCTCACCCTCTAACGCCGTGTTTTCAAGCCTAAGTGTGGAAATAAGCAAATTACTGCCGTACTCTCAAACCGGGACACCCACGGCTGCGGGGTCAGTTCCTACGAGTTACGTTGGTCACGTGGGAGGTGTTGGTGCCACCCACGGGGCCGTTCGGGGTCTGTTTCGAGTTCTCACCCTCTAACGCCGTGTTTTCATGCCTAAGTGTGGAAATAAGCAAATTACCGTCGTACACTCAAACCGGGACACCCGCGGCTGCGGCGTCCGTTCCCACGAGTTACGTTGGTCCCGTGGGAGGTGTTGGTGCCACCCACGGGGCCGTTCGGGGGCTGTTTCGAGTTTTCACCCTCTAACGCCATGTTAAGCCTGAGTGTAGAAATAAGCAAATTACCGTCGTACTCTCAAACCGGGACACCCGCGGCTGCGGGGTCCGTTCCCACGAGTTACGTTGGTCCCGTGGGAGGTGTTGGTGCCACCCACGTGGCCGTTCGGGGGCTGTTTCGAGTTCTCACCCTCTAACGCCATGTTTTTAAGCCTAAGTGTGGAAATAAGCAAATTACCGTCGTACACTCAAACCGGGACACCCGCGGCTGCGGCGTCCGTTTCCACGAGTTACGTTGGTCCCGTGGGAGGTGTTAGTGCCACCCACGGGGCCGTTCAGGGGCTGTTTCGAGTTTTCACCCTCTAACGCCATGTTAAGCCTAAGTGTAGAAATAAGCAAATTACCGTCGTATTCTCAAACCGGGACACCCGCGGCTGCGGGGTCTGTTCCCACGAGTTACGTTGGTCCCGTGGGAGGTGTTGGTGCCACCCACGGGGCCGTTCGGGGGCTGTTTCGAGTTCTCACCCTCTAACGCCATGTTTTTAAGCCTAAGTGTGGAAATAAGCAAATTATCATCGTACTCTCAAACCGGGACACCCGCGGCTGCGGGGTCAGTTCCTACGAGTTACGTTGGTCCCGTGGGAGGTGTTGGTGCCACCCACGGGGCCGTTCGGGGGCTGTTTCGAGTTCTCACCCTCTAACGCCATGTTTTTAAGCCTAAGTGTGGAATAAGCAAATTACCGTCGTACTCTCAACCCGGGACACCCGCGGCTGCGGGGTCCGTTCCCACGAGTTACGTTGGTCCCGTGGGAGGTGTTGGTGCCACCCACGGGGCCGTTCGGGGGCTGTTTCGCGTTCTCACCCTCTAACGCCATGTTTTTAAGCCTATGTGTGGAAATAAGCAAATTATCATCGTACTCTCAAACCGGGACACCCGCGGCTGCGGGGTCAGTTCCTACGAGTTACGTTGGTCCCGTGGGAGGTGTTTGTGCCACCCACGGGGCCGTTCGGGGGCTGTTTCGAGTTCTCACCCTCTAACCACATGTTTTTAAGCCTAAGTGTGGAAATAAGCAAATTACCGTCGTACTCTCAAACCGGGACACCCGCGGCTGCGGGGTCAGTTCCCACGAGTTACGTTGGTCCCGTGGGAGGTGTTAGTGCCACCCACGGGGCCGTTCGGAGGCTGTTTCGAGTTCTCACCCTCTAACGCCATGTTTTTAAGCCTAAGTGTGGAAATAAGCAAATTATCATCGTACTCTCAAATCGGGACACCCGCGGCTGCGGGGTCAGTTCCTACGAGTTACGTTGGTCTCGTGGGAGGTGTTGGTGCCACCCACGGGGCCGTTCGGGGGCTGTTTCGAGTTCTCACCCTCTAACCCCATGTTTTTAAGCCTAAGTGTGGAAATAAGCAAATTACCGTCGTACTCTCAAACCGGGACACCCGCGGCTGCGGGGTCAGTTCCCACGAGTTACGTTGGTCCCGTGGGAGGTGTTAGTGCCACCCACGGGGCCGTTCGGAGGCTGTTTCGAGTTCTCACCCTCTAACGCCATGTTTTTAAGCCTAAGTGTGAAAATAAGCAAATTATCATCGTACTCTCAAATCGGGACACCCGCGGCTGCGGGGTCAGTTCCTACGAGTTACGTTGGTCCCGTGGGAGGTGTTGGTGACACCCACGGGGCCGTTCGGGGTCTATTTCGAGTTCTCACCCTCTAACGCCGTGTTTTCAAGCCTAAGTGTGGAAATAAGCAAATTACTGCCGTACTCTCAAACCGGGACACCCACGGCTGCGGGGTCAGTTCCTACGAGTTACGTTGGTCACGTGGGAGGTGTTGGTGCCACCCACGGGGCCGTTCGGGGTCTGTTTCGAGTTCTCACCCTCTAACGCCGTGTTTTCAAGCCTAAGTGTGGAAATAAGCAAATTACCGTCGTACACTCAAACCGGGACACCCGCGGCTGCGGCGTCCGTTCCCACGAGTTACGTTGGTCCCGTGGGAGGTGTTGGTGCCACCCACGGGGCCGTTCGGGGGCTGTTTCGAGTTTTCACCCTCTAACGCCATGTTAAGCCTGAGTGTAGAAATAAGCAAATTACCGTCGTACTCTCAAACCGGGACACCCGCGGCTGCGGGGTCCGTTCCCACGAGTTACGTTGGTCCCGTGGGAGGTGTTGGTGCCACCCACGTGGCCGTTCGGGGGCTGTTTCGAGTTCTCACCCTCTAACGCCATGTTTTTAAGCCTAAGTGTGGAAATAAGCAAATTACCGTGGTACACTCAAACCGGGACACCCACGGCTGCGGCGTCCGTTTCCACGAGTTACGTTGGTCCCGTGGGAGGTGTTGGTGCCACCCACGGGGCCGTTCGGGGGCTGTTTCGAGTTCTCACCCTCTAACGCCATGTTTTTAAGCCTAAGTGTAGAAATAAGCAAATTATCATCGTACTCTCAAACCGGGACACCCGCGGCTGCGGGGTTACGTTGGTCCCGTGGGAGGTGTTGGTGCCACCCACGGGGCCGTTCGGGGGCTGTTTCGCGTTCTCACCCTCTAACGCCATGTTTTTAAGCCTAAGTGTGGAAATAAGCAAATTATCATCGTACTCTCAAACCGGGACACCCGCGGCTGCGGGGTCAGTTCCTACGAGTTACGTTGGTCCCGTGGGAGGTGTTGGTGCCACCCACGGGGCCGTTCGGGGGCTGTTTCGAGTTCTCACCCTCTAACCCCATGTTTTTAAGCCTAAGTGTGGAAATAAGCAAATTACCGTCGTACTCTCAAACCGGGACACCCGCGGCTGCGGGGTCAGTTCCCACGAGTTACGTTGGTCCCGTGGGAGGTGTTAGTGCCACCCACGGGGCCGTTCGGAGGCTGTTTCGAGTTCTCACCCTCTAACGCCATGTTTTTAAGCCTAAGTGTGGAAATAAGCAAATTATCATCGTACTCTCAAACCGGGACACCCGCGGCTGCGGGGTCTGTTCCTACGAGTTACGTTGGTCCCATGGGAGGTGTTGGTGCCACCCACGGGGCCGTTCGGGGTCTATTTCGAGTTCTCACCCTCTAACGCCATGTTATCAAGCCTAAGTGTGGAAATAAGCAAATTACCGCCGTACTCTCAAACCGGGAAACCCGCGGCTGCGGGGTCAGTTCCTACGAGTTACGTTGGTCCCGTGGGAGGTGTTGGTGCCACCCACGGGACCGTTCGGGGGCTGTTTCGAGTTCTCACCCTCTAACGCCATGTTTTCAAGCCTAAGTGTGGAAATAAGCAAATTACTGCCGTACTCTCAAACCGGGACACCCGCGGCTGCGGGGTCAGTTCCGACGAGTTCCGTTGGTCCCGTGGGAGGTGTTGGTGCCACCCACGGGGCCGTTCGGGGGCTGTTTCGAGTTCTCACCCTCTAACGTCATGTTTTTAAGCCAAAGTGTGGAAATAAGAAAATTACTGCCGTACTCTCAAACCGGGACACCCGCGGCTGTCGGGTCCGTTCCTACGAGTTACGTTGGTCCCGTGGGAGGTGTTGGTGCCACCCACGGGGCCGTTCGGGGGCTGTTTCGAGATCTCACCCTCTAACGCCATGTTTTTAAGCCTAAGTGTGGAAATAAGCAAATTACCGTCGTACTCTCAAACTGGGATACCCGCGGCTGCGGGGTCAGTTCCTACGAGTTACCTTGGTCCCGTGGGAGGTGTTGGTGCCACCCACGGGGCCGTTCGGGGGCTGTTTCGAGTTCTCACCCTCTAACGCCATGTTTTTAAGCCTAAGTGTGGAAATAAGCAAATTACCGTCGTACTCTCAAACCGGGACACCCGCGGCTACGGGGTCAGTTCCTACGAGTTACGTTGGTCCCGTGGGAGGTGTTGGTGCCACCCACGGGGCCGTTCGGGGGCTGTTTCGAGTTCTCACCCTCTAACGCCATGTTTTTAAGCCTAAGTGAGGAAATAAGCAAATTTCCGTCGTACACTCAAACCGGGACACCCGCGGCTGCGGGGACAGTTCCTACGAGTTACGTTGGTCCCGTGGGAGGTGTTGGTGCCACCCACGGGGCCGTTCGGGGGCTGTTTAGAGTTCTCACCCTCTAACGCCATGTTTTCAACCCTAAGTGTGGAAATAAGCAAATTACTGCCGTACTCTCAAACCGGGACACCCGCGGCTGCGGGGTCAGTTCCTACGAGTTACGTTGGTCACGTGGGAGGTGTTGGTGCCACCCACGGGGCCGTTCGGGGGCTGTTTCGAGTTCTCACCCTCTAACGCCATGTTTTTAAGCCTAAGTGAGGAAATAAGCAAATTGCCGTCGTACTCTCAAACCGGGACACCCGCGGCTGCGGGGTCAGTTCCGACGAGTTCCGTTGGTCCCGTGGGAGGTGTTGGTGCCACCCACGGGGCCGTTCGGGGGCTGTTTCGAGATCTCACCCTCTAACGCCATGTTTTCAACCCTAAGTGTGGAAATAAGCAAATTACTGCCGTACTCTCAAACCGGGACACCCGCGGCTGCGGGGTCAGTTCCGACGAGTTCCGTTGGTCCCGTGGGAGGTGTTGGTGCCACCCACGGGGCCGTTCGGGGTCTGTTTCGAGTTCTCACCCTCTAACGCCGTGTTTTCAAGCCTAAGTGTGGAAATAAGCAAATTACCGCCGTACTCTCAAACCGGGACACCCACGGCTGCGGGGTCAGTTCCTACAAGTTACGTTGGTCCCGTGGGAGGTGTTGGTGCCACCCACGGGGCCGTTCGGGGGCTGTTTCGAGATCTCACCCTCTAACGCCATGTTTTTAAGCCTAAGTGTTGAAATAAGCAAATTACCGCCGTACTCTCAAACCGGGACACCCGCGGCTGCGGGGTCAGTTCCTACGAGTTACGTTGGTCCCGTGGGAGGTGTTGGTGCCAACCACGGGGCCGTTCGGCGGCTGTTTCGAGTTCTCACCCTCTAACGCCATGTTTTTAAGCCTAAGTGTGGAAATAAGCAAATTACCGCCGTACTCTCAAACCGGGACACCCGCGGCTGCGGGGTCAGTTCCTACGAGTTACGTTGGTCCCGTGGGAGGTGTTGGTGCCACCCACGGGGCCGTTCGGGGGCTGTTTCGAGTTCTCACCCTCTAACGCCATGTTTTTAAGCCTAAGTGAGGAAATAAGCAAATTGCCGTCGTACTCTCAAACCGGGACACCCGCGGCTGCGGGGTCAGTTCCGACGAGTTCCGTTGGTCCCGTGGGAGGTGTTGGTGCCACCCACGGGGCCGTTCGGGGGCTGTTTCGAGATCTCACCCTCTAACGCCATGTTTTCAACCCTAAGTGTGGAAATAAGCAAATTACTGCCGTACTCTCAAACCGGGACACCCGCGGCTGCGGGGTCAGTTCCGACGAGTTCCGTTGGTCCCGTGGGAGGTGTTGGTGCCACCCACGGGGCCGTTCGGGGTCTGTTTCGAGTTCTCACCCTCTAACGCCGTGTTTTCAAGCCTAAGTGTGGAAATAAGCAAATTACTGCCGTACTCTCAAACCGGGACACCCACGGGTGCGGGGTTAGTTCCTACGAGTTACGTTGGTCACGTGGGAGGTGTTGGTGCCACCCACGGGGCCGTTCAGGGTCTGTTTCGAGTTCTCACCCTCTAACGCCGTGTTTTCAAGCCTAAGTGTGGAAATAAGCAAATTACTGCCGTACTCTCAAACCGGGACACCCGCGGCTGCGGGGTCAGTTCCTACGAGTTACGTTGGTCCCGTGGGAGGTGTTGGTGCAACCCATGGGGCCGTTCGGGGGCTGTTTCGAGATCTCACCCTCTAACGCCATGTTTTTAAGCCTAAGTGTGGAAATAAGCAAATTACTGACGTACTCTCAAACCGGGACACCCGCGGCTGCGGGGTCAGTTCCTACGAGTTACGTTGGTCACGTGGGAGGTGTTGGTGCCACCCACGGGGCCGTTCGGGGGCTGTTTCGAGTTCTCACCCTCTAACGCCATGTTTTTAAGCCTAAGTGAGGAAATAAGCAAATTGCCGTCGTACTCTCAAACCGGGACACCCACGGCTGCGGGGTCAGTTCCGACGAGTTCCGTTGGTCCCGTGGGAGGTGTTGGTGCCACCCACGGGGCCGTTCGGGGGCTGTTTCGAGATCTCACCCTCTAACGCCATGTTTTCAACCCTAAGTGTGGAAATAAGCAAATTACTGCCGTACTCTCAAACCGGTACACCCGCGGCTGCGGGGTCAGTTCCGACGAGTTCCGTTGGTCCCGTGGGAGGTGTTGGTGCCACCCACGGGGCCGTTCGGGGTCTGTTTCGAGTTCTCACCCTCTAACGCCGTGTTTTCAAGCCTAAGTGTAGAAATAAGCAAATTATCGTCGTACTCTCAAACCGGGACACTCGCGGCTGCGGGGTCCGTTCCCACGAGTTACGTTGGTCCCGTGGGAGGTGTTGGTGCCACCCACGTGGCCGTTCGGGGGCTGTTTCGAGTTCTCACCCTCTAACGCCATGTTTTTAAGCCTAAGTGTGGAAATAAGCAAATTACCGTCGTACACTCAAACCGGGACACCCGCGGCTGCGGCGTCCGTTCCCACGAGTTACGTTGGTCCCGTGGGAGGTGTTAGTGCCACCCACGGGGCCGTTAGAGGGTTGTTTCTAATTTTCACCCTCTAACGCCATGTTTTTAAGCCTAAGTCTAGAAATATGCAAATTACCATCGTATTCTCAAACCGGGAGTTCCGCGGCTGCGGGGTCAGTTCCTACGAGTCACATTGGTCCCGTGGGAGCTGATAGTGCCACCCACGGGGCCGTTCGGGGGTTGTTTCGAGTTTTCACCCTCTAACGCCATGTTTTTGAGCCTAAGTCTAAAAATATGCAAATTACCGTCGCACTCTCAAACTGGGAGACCCGCCCCTGTGGGGTCAGTTCCTACGAGTTACATTGGTCCCGTGGGAGGTGTTGATGCCTCTAACGGGACCGTTTGGTGGATGTTTCGGGTTTCTCCCCTCTAACGCCATGCTTTTAAGCTTAAGTCTACACATTTTCAAATTATCGTCGTATTTGCAAACCTGGAGTCTAAAATATTTTCAACATATTATCTAATAATTATCCCGTACTCCTTCTAATTATCCCATACTCCTTCTAACATACTATCCAACAACAAGCAACAACCAATAATTATCCAACAGCCAAACCAAACAAAACCAATAATTATCCCGTACTCCTTCTATCATCTAAAAGATTTAATAGATAATGCATATCAATTATATAACTACTTTTGTTAAAGTAAAGCATAGCAGATCTAACCTGCAACAATAGCAATAGGGAATGTTCTTCTCCTTGATCCGAAACAATACATTGTCAATGTAGAACTGTGCTGGAGCATACATGGGAATGTTTTTCACTGTGCGTCTAGCATGCATAACACAAGATTTTTTAGAAATATAAATTGGAGCTATAACACACTGATACTAAAATGAGTCCCAACAAAATATACAATATATTCCCCAGATGCATAGTTAGCTTTATTAAAAAAAATCTAACGGAATCCAAAAAAGCCATTCCAGTAAAACTATAATCTTGGTTGAATTAGGAACATAGCCATTCCGCAAAGTTCAAATTAGAATCACAACACTAAATCGAATAATTAGAAGAATAATTATATAAAGACATGACATTTCGCGGACGAATCTGAATATGCTTAGAGAGAGTACCTAAGGTCCTTTTCGCAGATGGTCCTGCATTTAAACCTGCATTTCCATTGGGATTTTGAAAACAAAAGCATTAAATAAGTAACATTCTTGGAAGAAGAAAAAAACACGAAAGAAAATTATACAAACACTGACTCGTCCTCTAGAACTGGCTCCTAGATATCCAAAAAGAAACTTGATAATCAATCCACCACTCACCTACGTTCTCCGCAAACTCTGATTCTGAAACAAAATATTCTCAAATCTAAACAGATATAGTCATGAGAAATACAATACATATTCCCAGACACCTTAACATAATTCCTCGACGGGTGATTAATTAATAGCATACAGAAGTGGTGATATCAGCTCTAACTAAGTAGAATAGCTCGACTTTGGAGATCTTTATTTTTTACTGGTTATAGTTCCGAGTGGAATCCACTTTTGACAATATAAATGTCATTCTTTCTCGCAGGTCCTATGAGTGTGTCATTAAGTAACATAAGGTGACAAAAGGACACCTTCAGGAGATATGAGAAGAGAGTTTGCTAAGCTCATACGGTGAAAAAAGACGCAATATCCATATTCCATTGACATATAATGTTAAAGCCATCTGCCATTTACAATAATGGTCCTTTATTGTTAAATGTCACCCATATTCCAAATCCATCATCATTTTCTATACTTTGTAAAAAAAAAACTTTAGTAGTGCATTTGAGCATATATACAATTATTTCTTCAAATAATTATGGTCCCAAAAAAATTGTATCCAACAAATCAACACAACAACTCTTATGGACTAAGATTAGTATACTATCTATCCAATTCCAAACATCATTCTTTACACCTTAATTATTATACATTAACATTTCTCAACCTACACATAGATGCACACAAAATACTACATCTGCAATTCGAAAAAAAAAACAGAAAATAAATCATTTTAATATATAACAAACAGAAAATTTTAGACCTAGAAAAAAAAATCAAAGCAAATTTGAGGAATCTCCACATATCAAAGAAAAAATCATAGCATTACATATAACAAACACACACACATATATATGGATATATTACATATACAGATTGGGGAAGAACCTCCATACAGATTGGGGAAAAAATCTCCACGACTGCTACCAGCGTTTGGGGAAGAAATCTCCACCGTTTGGGAAAGAAATACCAGCAATACTGATTTCAACACCCAAGCGATTCAAACCGCTACTAAGTAGGAAACCAACACTATCGACCAACATGGAATGCCGGAGCCCCAGTCCCGATTATCCAACCCTTTCGAATAACCCACCAGAGTCACCCGCTGAAACCCGACCTGAGAATGCCCCCGTTTGTGACCCCAAAACTTGCCACCTCACCTTCGGCCCCTACATCCAGGTAGCACAAGCACAGAACATCGAATCGCATCACCAGCTCCTCACTCCATCACCAACATCACAACATCGCATCGTTTGGGGGGGAGGTTTGGGGGGAGAAGCAGCGTTTGGGAAAGAAAAAAATATAAGATACGAGCGGGGTAATGAAAATATGAGGGATTTGAGTTTTGGTTAGGATTGACATTGGTCACGGCCTATAGCCGTGACCCACCTCGCGACCCATTAATGAAAGCAAGTCTCGTGTATGCAGTCTACTGGTCACGGCCCATAGCCGTGACCCACGCCCAAAATTGGTCACGGATCCCAGCCGTGACCCAATATGTGTGTGTATTTGTGCTTCGTCATGCCTATGGTCACGGCCCAAGTCCGTGACCCACGTCAAAAATGGTCACGGCCCCCAGCCGTGACCCAGTATTTGTGTGTATTGTGCTTCGTCATGCCTATGGTCACGGCCCAAGTCCGTGACCGATACCCGACCAATTTTGGAGGGAATTTTGGGGCCAAGATGGTCACGGCCCAAGTCCGCGACCCACAGTGGTCACGGATTTGGTCCGTGACCACTTCCAGATCATCCATAATTTAGTGTGGTAATAAATATGGTCACGCCAAAATTGAGTTGGTCACGGCCCAAGTCCGCGACCAGTTGGTCGCGGACTTGGGCCGCGACCAACTGGGCGTGACCATTCGCAGGATTTGGTGTAGTGCATGAAGTCAAAAAGTTCCAATCAGTCGAGTTTATTCGCAAAGTGCACTACCAAAATATGTTGTCTAATGCTATGATTGTGTTGAAAGCTAATGGAAAGTGAAGAATGTGTGTAGACTTCACATATTTAAATAAGGCCTGCTCAAACGACAGCTTCCCTTTACCCCGAATAAACCAAATGGTAGATTCTATAACTGGGCACGAACTAATGAGCTTCATGTATGCTTATTTGAGGTACAATCAGATCTTTATGTACGAGGACGATATCAAAAATACTTCTTTCATCACTAACAAGGGAACCTATTGGTATAAGGTCATGCCATTCGGCCTTAAAAAAGTAGGGGCAACCTAATAGAGGTTGGTCAATAAAATGTTCGAAGATTAGATTGGGAAAACTATTGAGATTTATGTTGATGATATGCTGACGAAGAGCCTAAAGGTTGAAGATCACGTGGCCGACCTTGAGAGGACCTTCGACGCCATGGATATCTATAAAATGAAGTTGAATCCAGCAAAATGGGTATTCTTCATCGGTGTAGGAAAGTTTCTCATCTTCATAGTCAATCAAAGGGGTATTAAAGCAAACCCTTAGAAAATCAAGGCATTAATAGATATGAAGACCCTAAAGACTATAAAGGACATGTAGAGATTGACAGGAAGAGTTGTTTCTCTCAACCTCTTCATCCTCAGGGACACAGATAAGTGTCTTCCCTTCTTTAAGATATTGAGGAAAGCATTTATCTAGGATGAGGAGTATGAGAAAGCTTTTCAAGAACTTAAAGCTTATTTGGATATCCACTTCTCTTATCTCAACCCATCCAAGGGGAGAAATAGCTCATATATCTACCAGTATCAGCATTTGAGAAGTGCTAGGATGGTTCAAATAAACACAAGTTCGATATTTTCAGGTATTTCCAAATTTCAATGATTGAATGAAATTCTCTCAATTAAGCATAGCACCAATTAAACCTTTCTTTTGAAAACTGATTTACCAAATTTTATCTTTTTACCTTAAACATGCATCTAGGTTATAGAAAATAAATTAAATAAATCAAACCACAACACGCCAATATACAAGGAAACCACAAAGGGAAAAAACCACGACCCAGCCAGACAATCACTATAATATAGTTTTACAAAGAATAGACTATAGACTTATACAACGACTTTATCCCCCACAAATCTTGACTCTCTTCGATATTTAGCCACTCCTCCATAGTGAAACGTAGGAGTCCATGTATGCAAGGTTCACAACACACGAGTCCATGTATGCCTCGGTATCCACTAATGCAGCTCGATAACCGTCTACGATTCAGAACACGAAATCCACCGCAATCAGCACGTATAGAGTCCACCACATGAAAATAGTTATCCTAATGATGGAAGAAACAAAATAGGTGCCCAAATAAGATCTCAAAGTATATGATTTATGAATCTTGGATCTTGTAAACAAAAGGGTGAAACTTTTGGAGTTGGAACTTTTAAAAATATGTCTTCTTTTCATTTTCGTCAAAAGTTCTTCGTCTAACAAAAAAATGAGTCTAATAATACTTTTATTGAAAAATCAAGGTGGCACATCGTTTGAACGATATGAAGCAGTCGTTCTAACGAGATCAATATCTCGTTCGAATGAGATGTTCTCTCACTTCTAACGACGTAATAAAAAATAAAATAGTAATCCTCGTTTAATGTACATTTGAAAACATACTTCGAACAACCTTGATATGTCGTTTGAAAGACAGTGAGATGTCGTTTGAACAAACTCAACGAAATTTTAAACTCCGCCTACAATAAACTCAGAAGACATATTTTCAAAAAATTAAGTTCCAAACAGTTTTGAAAATAGAACACCCTTATAAAAAAAACTTCAAGGACTCATAAACTATATACGTTCATACCTACGAAATCCTCGAAATATGTAAAGATAAACGTTTTTTCCGGAATTATGCCAATTACATACAAATTGACTCGATTGGAAATTTGTCCTTACAAATCCCCCAACCCCTTTTGATATTTTGGGAAAAAAACAAAATAAAAATCCTATGGACCGTCAAGTTCTCAAAAAAGACTCATTCCCAAACCTTAAAAAGGAAAAATAGCACATACTCTCGACAGATGATAGAGAGGGATTTTTCCACAGATTCACGTCACCGACGCCGATAGTTTTGTTATATTTGGCTCACCAACTCAATACAAAAAAGCTGAACGATGACTACACTCTTTTATGGGAGTACAACGGCCAATCTGGGTATTGAATCCACAGAGAAATGTTATTAGAATTTAGTCAGTTTAACACTTCTCAATAGAAGTGTAAAAGGTAATTGTTAACAAAAAGGGAAAGATAACTAGGTGTGTGTATTTAAACTAGATTAACAAAAAGAATAAAAACTATAGGCTGCAACAGATATCCCTCACCTCGAGTTAACTAGTATAAATGGTTACATATATCTACAAATTTAGTAAAAGATAAAGTCTTATTTCAACAATTAATCAGATCTAGAGTTGTCACCCCCTAAATCATCATAAAAGCCTAATATGATTTTGGCATCAATAAATACCCTTGAAACTACACACGCAAGGTCGTAAATACAGAGCATACATGATATATCCCGTTAAATCTCCTAGGCATAATAACAAGGACAACCCAATCGAATTAAATGAATAAAAACCGTTACCAAAAAAAATCAACTAAATCAACTCTAGGTGAGTTCAATCCAACACAACCTAATTTAAGTTAGACACTACGCATGATGAAATACATAAATTAAAACAACTAATTAATTAAAGCAAACAAGGATTAAATTAACTACGACAATTTATCTAGGCTTGGAAATAAATAATAAAGCATGAAATAAAAGGAATAAAGAATAAATAAGAGGTAGAAAATAATGAATAGTAGAAGTCTTACATTAATGGGCATAAAAAGAAATGGAGGAGAGGGGCAAGCTCCACAAAATACCCCAAATCTCTAAACCTAACTTACGTACTAAAAAAAGAGAGAACATAAGATCTCCTTTATAAACAAAACAAAGCTCCCAATTTATATTAAGTTACAAACGGAATAAAAGAAAAGGTAAAAAGAAATTAAAAGGAGGCAAAAACGTGATGAAAGAGTTTACCCCGGTCGACCGCGGATGGGGACTCGGTCAACTGGTCCCAAAGGAAAAAGCACATTGCTTTCGTCGCACGGCAAAATTGGAAACACCGATCGATTGGTGGGGCAAGTCCGGTCGACTGTGGGTAGCAGTTACCTCATGAAATCCTTCACAAAATAGTAGCTCAAGTCCCACGCTTCATTTGGGCAAAAACCTGTTAGTTTATTGAACATGCTTCCTCTTTCACGGTCAAGACCATCTCAAACGTGTGTGACCTACTGCTGTAATTTTATTTATTGCCAAAAAACCATTCTTCTCCCCTTTATAGATTAGCACACAAGACCTGATACAATTGTAAAGCCAATACCTCTAATGGTAGAAATTGACGAGACCTGCTTGAATCGTTTGGACCTGTTTGCTGCAATTTTGGGGACATGACAAGGATGGAATTCCTTTATTTGTTTGTTTGAGAATTCTCTTTTATTTCTTCACCGATCAAAGGCCCGTACAATCCTCATTAAAACTCGGATTCATGCACCGTTTGCGACCATGCGAAGCATATTCTGAGGGCCTCGACTTTCATGAAGATTTGGGCCAAAATTCCAAAGTGTAAAATGACCGATTTGCCCCCGAATGGGAGAATATCAACGAAACTTTACCGGAACGCAACCAAACTTCATGATAAGCACCCTAATACCTACAAAAACTCTATAAAACCTCAAATAACATGTTAACATATAAAACGGAGGTTGTCTGGTTATCGAGCATAATTATAGGAATTAAAGTACCCAAGGGGGCTAAAATGCATAAGTATAGAGGGTGTATATGTGCATGATTCAGGACAAATCACACCCCCTACCTTACACATTGCTAGTCCCTAGCAATGAAATTCAAAACAAGAAGAACTATAATAAAACCACACGGTATGAGATATATACAAAAGAGATAAAAGCCACTTTTGTGGGCAAACGATTGCATTTAGCGTATGCAATAAGCCGTTAAACCCTTAGGTTACCCTAGTGGACGAGTGTCATCTCGTGAGGGTTTTTAAGGACGAAACTCACAAACATCACATGGTTTCCTCAAAATGTATGCCCAATCACATGCGACAATCCCAACAATAACGAAAAAGATTTCAAACACGTTATTACCAAAGTGAATGAATTCACACAAAAGTCCATATTATTAACATTATATAATGAACTTCATAGAATTAACACCTTAAAATATGGGAGGGGAGCGAGCACATGCAAAGTATGATTTGGCAAAAACTTATATAAACCGGATAATAAACATTAAAGTGTGCATATAAGTCAATCCTCACCGGATATTACACTCAACAATTGAAATCCCTATGAAGTGGGAAGTAATACACGGGACATGCGGGCATAAATAGTAAATGTAAATGGAAACTAGGTCCCGCACATATCAAAAATGAAGAACGCTATATAAAAAATGAAAAAACTGTAATCTCAATGAAAGATACTGTCATTAAAATAGGCGAAATGTATTTTCATAGATTATCGCAACTATCTAAACTTTTAAATTGAATTCACCCTAGGATCACATAGGAATTGTATAAGGGTATAATGTAGGTTAGGCTTGGGTTATGAAATGAAGGTTATATTTACTGATTCAAAGTGTTCGGGGATGAAAACTCAGGATAATAGAAAATGTGGGAAATTACAAAATTAGAATATAATTTCCATAAAAGGCATTTAATATTAACAATGGAGAGAGTAAACAAAGTTTATTGAACACGATACACAACATATAAAAATTTCTCTTTCTTTTCTTTTCTTTTTTTTCTCTTCTTTTGTTTTCTTTTGTTTTCTACTTTCTCTTTTTCACTTTTTTCTTTTCTTTACTTTTTCACTCTCACGTACTTAATTGCAACCACGTAACACAAACGTCATTCAATACCAAGTATCATTCCAAAAAAAGGTATGGAAAGTGATAAGTATGGTGTATAACACCAATGCAGAGTTAGTTATGGGATTTGGGGTAATGAAACGAAAGGCTATATTAAGCTCAAATGGATTGACAAGGGAAAACATATAAGGTGAGGTCAAGGTCAATATGGGTGATATAACAAGCATGTCCTATGATCATTTCCTAAAGTTTACGTAATTCTCGAGTCAAAATAATCTTTGAGAATCATGCTCAAGTAACACATTTCAGGATATAAACTCAATTGATGAACGATCAATGAAAGAATAGTGAGATAACTAACGACTGTAACATTTACAAAGAGAAAGAGAAATGTATAACACTCACAAATGAAGAAAAGCACAAAGTTCACTAGCTGTAAGTATATACAATGCAATAAAAGTTTACCAAGTTATAAAAATATTAAACCCAATCTTTAAAGCAAGAAAAGTGCATGTGCTCACGGGATTAAAGTTTAATTCATGAAGTTATTCATAATATCAATAATTGAGGATAAAAGTCTAATAACTTCTAAAATCGAGAAGATGCATCATTGAATTGTCTATTGGATCGGGCAATTATTAACATTTATCATCGAAAACAAAGGCAAAATGCCCAAAAAAGGAGAAAAAAGAAAGAAAATCGTTTTGAATTATTAACTTTTTTCAAGAAAAACATGCTTGGAGAGAACATATAATCAAATCAATGAAACTAACAATGAATGGATAGAATATCCCCCAACCCCTAACTTAAAACCAGAACTAAGTTAAAGAGAGGAAAAGAGCGATATTACTCAAAATGGAGCGATCTCGTGAAACTACAAGTCCAATGATTCTACAAAATATGTTAGTACTAGCATAACAAAAAAAAATAAAAAAAACCTAACTAATTACACTATACAATAAGTAAGAATAAATAAAAATAAGAAATATAAAAAAAAAAAACTAACTATTTACAACCTACAATTTTAACTTCTAACTAACTATACACTAGAAGTTCAAATTTTTGAGATTACGCCCAAAATACGATTTGACTTTGGGGTATCAACGAGGGACCCTCACTTTCACGCATACCATCCAAAAAATAAGAATTCCGTTCAAACAACGGAAGGCATGTGTAAGGCGGAAGAAATGAACCATCACCAATTAAAAATTTTAAAGGGATGTTGGGGGATTTGGATAAAAATGGGTGAAAAGTACACAAGGGGACCAAAAAAATAGAATTTTTTCCCGAATATTTTGCAATTGGAATGGGAGGTGACACACATGGAGGCAAAATTGCCTTCATGGAAAACAACTCAAGCAAGTACTCCTCATTTGTGAAACAGTTAAACGTTATAAAGTTCGGACTCGATTCATCGGATACTTGTATAGGTTCGACAATATAGAATAAATATGGGGACGGAAGAAATTCAAACTCAAGAGATGAGTCATCACTGCTTGAAGATTAAGTTTCGAAGGAAATAAGATCATTTTCAATGAAATATTCTTCTTTGGGGGCCAAAGAAGAAATCATTTCATTGAAAATGGATATTACATCCATTTCTTCCTCATTTTTATTCTCAATTATAGCATGGGCCAAATCATGAATGGTTTGTTCCAAAGTAGGCACAAAATCCTCTTTTGGTTCAAAACATTCCTTGACTTCAAAAGTCTTAGAAGAAAAATCATCGTCATATTCAATTAATAAATCCAATTTCTGCTCCTAACAACGATTTTCTTCCCGATATTAGTTTTCAAATTTTTATTTTCAAGAAGGCGCAAGCCCTCATCGAAAGTCATAGGACGAGGCGAGGATTCTTGCAAATGAGAACTTTGAAAATCATCTTCGGAACTACTATCAAAATCATTATTATAAGAATTTTGAAAGCTATTGCAATTCATTTCAAAATTATTATCATGAGGATCTTATGTCCCACAATCGAAATAATCATTCTCAAAATTCCCGTAACCCATAACTTGACTTTGGTAATACTCACCCAAAGATATTTTTGAGAGTGCGCCAGTAATCAATGATTAACTTGTTTAATTAAATTCTAATTTTTAATCTCAAAAACACTAACTCTTTCAAATAAATTTTGACGGACTAATTAAATCAAACCAAGCATGCACAGTCAATCACAATATGAGGAAACATTCCCCAAAGGGGAAAAACCATTTTTATTTCACTATAATTCGTAACAATTTACAATTACAGATAAATACAGTGACACACGAATACCCGCAGGCGTCGATTCGTTATCGTCGGTGTTGTCAGTAAGAGATCCCGCAAATGTTCCAATTTAGCAATGGAGAACAACCTTCTTCTCCAAAAGATTACTCCAGATGAGTAGAACGCTTATATCTAGGGTTTATAAGACTCACATATATGTTTGAATCAAGAAGGTTGAAAAACCATGAAAAATGAAGTCTGGAATTATACAGTAGATCTGCATAAACGTGAGTGCCAAAGACTTGTAAATTGTGTAGAATGTGCACTGCTATTTATAGAGAAATCGAGACGGTGTGTCGCTCGAACAAAATGAAGTCGTCACTTGAACAGACTACCACATCGCTCAAACGACTTCGTGTAAGATGCCAATGTCGCTCGAATGACAGGCGTATCTCGCTCGAACGACGTCAGCGACTTTTTTCCTTCGCCTCTACACTTAGAAAATTTTCTTCTTTCGAAGTAAAAACATTCCAAACCCTGAAAAATATTTTATAATAAGTCCCCAAATATTTATGTAAATAATAAACACTCCAAATAAATTATTTTACCATGATCGTGGGTGGAGTAGCGGGAACGTTTAAAGAACACCTTGCATGTTGCATGATGCACATATGAATATGATGGATGTGAGGATTCGGATCAAGTCTGTCGTGAATGGTCGTGTTGACATTTCGAATGTAGCGATATTAAACATAATAACTGTGATCTAGGACGCACAGAAAATTCTTAGATTCTAACTCGAACATTTATAAAATCATGTCCTTACAAATCTCCCCCTATGTCTATGTCAGTACATACAAAAAAAATCCGAATTATGCTACCCAAATAAAAACCAAATGACATACAATTTAATATCCCCATTAAACCCAAAAACTGGAAATACTAAATGACATGTCTTCAAACAAACTTCAACATTTTCAAATCTCCAACTCTTCAATCTTTCTTTATCATCATCAAGGTGTGCAAAAATAATCCTCAATTTTGGTACCTACACACAT
The DNA here is from genome assembly GCA_949130495.1 of Sambucus nigra. Taxonomy (NCBI): domain Eukaryota; kingdom Viridiplantae; phylum Streptophyta; class Magnoliopsida; order Dipsacales; family Adoxaceae; genus Sambucus; species Sambucus nigra. The sequence continues at coordinate 534,224,054 of OX422215.1, read as the reverse complement.
GATACAATAAACAATACCCGTGACGCACAAAGTTTGATATATAATGATAAGAAAAGGTAAATATCAATTAATGCTCAAGAAAATCACTATTAAATCAAACAAAAATTCTCCCCCATAATTCGTTCTCTCCCTTTTTATGATGTCCCCAAATAAACAAATATGAATAACATAAAGTAAATGCAAATGGGTAATGTTATAAGGTAATCAAACTGTCTCCTTTTGAAACTTTCAAAACATTTCTCACAAAATATACAATAAAGAATCACACCATGAAATAATGAAAAAACAACCAAGTCAGTGATAGCGAAAATGTAGGGATGTGAACAAATTCGATAGGGAAATCAATACATACAACCATAACATATGTGCATGACGAATTTTCGATATTTCTAACAAATGAACTCAACATCTTCCTTAGGTGTAAAAAAGGGTGGAATTATTAGAAATTGACTCAATCAAATCAACAAATCAAAGCTTAAGGTGATTTCCACACCAATAACATCCAAAACTATATAATGCTTTTTCATGATTTTCAAGTACGTCCAAACCCGTTCTTCATTTCTTTCCATCCAAACTCCCTCATAAATAATTATGCATTATATTTTTCTTTTGAGGTGATGAAACTAAAATCTATTGGCCCAATCTTTGGCATATATTCTTTTTATTGCCTTTTAATTTTTTCGGGGGCCCTTTTTAAACGGTGGCTTTCACGACGAGTTAATTTTGTACTCTCGCAACCCTTTTCCGTGATTCACTCAACATATTTTGTTGTAATTAAATCCTAATGGTAAATGGTTTTTACATGCACTACTTTCTTGTCAAGTTTTATTGCATTTGGTTCGTTGTATAGATAGAATTGAGATTGAAACACTCAAGCCAATATGTGATAGACAAGTGCAATACTCAAATAATACCGTGCATGTGTGCAATAAAAGAGATAAGGATCCAAGCATGTAGGAGATATCACTAATCATATCTCAATGACTCCAAACAAGGTAAAGCATATGGATGAAATGATGTAGCATCTCAAATCACTATCAAACAGTCACGTGGACTATGGAATGAAGTTGTGACTATGGCTATCTTAAATGTTCATCCATAAACGGTGTAAACAAAATACAAATCTTTTTTTATGGCTTTCAAAAAAATTTATAAAAAGAAAATCTTTTTGAATTTTTCTAAAATTTATCAAAAATAAAATATTTTTGGACTTTTAAAAAAATCAAAATCAAAAACATATAATCATACAAATGATACAATCTAGATATAGGAATCATATGATATGAATATGAAAAATGCATCATACTCTAGACATGGTGATCACCCCTCAGGCAACTGTGCAAATTCCTAAAGACTTCATAAGACTCTCGAATCTAAGGGCATCTAAAGGGTTCGTGAAAATGTCGACTAACTGGAGGTCGGTAGACACAAAACTCAAGGATATGACCTTCTCTTCTACAAGCTCATGGATAAAGTGCTCACGTATCCTAATATGCTTTGTGCGTGAATACTGGACTAGATTACGAGATATGTGTATCGCACTCGTGTTATCATAAGAAATAGTTATGGTGTCCTGTAATATCCCATAATCCGCCAATAGCTACTTCATCCACAGAAGTTGCGTGCAACAACTCTCGGCGACTATGTACTCAGCCTCCGCGGTGGATAAATAGATAGTGTTTTTCTTCTTGCTCAACCAAGAGACAAGAGGAGAACCAAAGAAGAAACACCCACCATAAGTGCTCCTACATCCATCTGCATCCCCATCCCAATCGGCATCCGAATAGGTGGATAAATGGTCATTATTATCAAAGGAATACCAAATGCTAAATGAGTGAGTCCCACTCACATATTTTATAAAACGTTTAAGAGCGAGTAAGTGTGACTCTTTCGTGGATGCCTGATATCGTGCACAGAATCTAACACTAAAGGTAATGTCGGGACGACGGGCAGTCAAGTAGAGAAGACTACCAATCATACTTCGATATAAGGTTTGCTCTACTTCCTTGCCTGAAGTGTCCTTGCTAGGCTTTATCGACGTACTCATCGAGGTACATATGTGCTTAGAGGAGTCTAAACTAAATTTCTTCATAAGGTCTCTAGCATACTTGGATTGGGAGATGAAAATCCCACCCTCTAGCTGACGAACCTGGAGACCGAGGAAGAAAGTAAGATCACCAACCATGCTCATCTGAAAATCACTCTTCATCTCCTTCCCAAAGTGGTGAGTATGCTAGGAGCATGTGGATCCAAAGACTGTGTCATCCATATAGACCTGGGCAACCAAAATAGCACTGTTATCTCTCCTAATGTACAACGACATATCAACTCCCCCTCTCTTAAAGCCACGAGCTAAGAGATAGGAAATAAGCCTCTCATACCAAGCACGGGGTGCTTACTTCAAACCATACAAGGCTTTTCTCAAATAGTAGACATGATCAAGGTGCTTAAGGTCTTCAAACCCTTTTAATTATTCCACATAAACCTCCTCCTGTAGAATGTCATTCAGAAAGGCACTATTGACTTCCATCTGATATAACTTGAAGTGCAGATGACATGCGATGGCGAGTAGTAAACGGGTGGACTCAAGACTCACAACAGGAGAAAATTTCTCATCAAAGTATACAATATCTATTTATGTGTAGACTTGGGTGACCAACCTAGCATTATTTCGAATAATAGTACCAATCTCATCCACCTTATTCTTGAAGATCCACTTGGTACCTATCACATTTTTCTCACTAGGTCGGGGACCAGTTCCCATACATCATTCTTTCTAAACTGAAGCAACTAGTCCTGCATAGCACATATACAGTGTTCATATTTGAGTGATTCCTTATTATTCTTGGGTTCAACTTTGGACGTGTAACAAACATGGTTAACAACGTTCTCTAGCTGAGCACGAGTCTTGACCCCTTGGGTGGGATCTCCTAGGATAGCAGTAGGATCATGACTCTTCCGAACCCAATAAGGAATGTCTCCTAAATTAGGAATAGGATCCACTCTCGATGTGGGAGGCACAATGGGATCATCAGTACAAAGTGCATCATCCTCACATAAAAGGTTAGAATCAACAAATGTCGGCAGTTCGTCATCTTACACAGTGACGTTTATTGACTCTATAACCTTAGAATTACTCAGGTTAAAAACCCGATATGCTCTACTAATAGATGAATATCCTAACAGTATCCCCTCATCACTCTGAAAGTTAAACTTTCCTAATGGCTCTCTATCTCAAAGGATGTAGCATTTACTCCCAAAGACGAAGAAATATGAACGGTTGGGCTTCTTTATAGTCCACAATTCGTAGGGCGTTTCAAGTGTGTGTGGACGAAGGTAAATCCTATTCACCATATGGCATGCTGTAGACACCGCCTCTGTCCAAAATCTCCTAGCAACTCTACGACCTAGAAGCATAGATCTAGCCATCTCCCAAATCATTCGATTCTTCCTCTTAACTATCCCATTTTTCTGAGGAGTCTTCACGACTGAAAATTCATGGTTAATCCCGAGGCTATCACAGTAAAGATCTACTTTAGCTTCCTTAAAACCAGTGTTATTGTCACTACGTATCCTATTAATAGTGACTCCGTGTTAATTTTGCAGGACACAGCACTTGGTCATGATAAATTCCACAGTATTGGATTTCTCTCTCAGAAAACCTACAATTGAATAATGAGAGAAATCATCTACCATCACGAGGATATACCTCTTACCATCCAAACTCTTAGTACGAGTAGAAACCATAAGATCCATGTGTATCAACTCAAGCACTCGTGAAATGGTAATGGAATTTAACTTCCTGTGGGGGCTACGGACAAGCTTTCCCAACTGACAGGGTCCACAAATGGCAGAAGTTGGATTTACAAGTGACGATAAACCACGTACTAGGTCATTTTTAGATAAAATCTCCAAATCTCTAAAATTCGCATGACCTAGACATTTATGCCACGGAACCATAAGAGTGATCGTGGCGCTGTTACAGATAAAAGAGGACTTGGGCACAATCCCATAGCAATTATCTTCAGTCCTCACCCCATGAAATAGAAATTTATCGGCTTGGTCATAAACATTGCACTCATTCCGATCAAATTTTACTACGAAGTCAGCATCACACAGTTGGCTAATGCTGAGAACTGGTTCCAGTGTTACATGGGACGTGGATACACTATCAAAACCAATTCCCTGCCTTTCACCAAAACCAAAAGTAGGGGCGAGGAGCATCTTTCCATATATGTCCTCTATCTTTACTTTGGCCTCCCTAGCTATCTCAAGGTCATGAGTAAGATGGGCTACAAGGGCCTCAAGTTTCTTTTGAGTCTCTATGGAGGTCTGGATCTCACTCGTAAGACTAGCCACTTGCTTGTTCAAGTCCCCTTTCTTTTTATCTAAACGTCTCTCTCTCACCAAACTGATTCTCTCTCTCTCTCTCTCAACATAAACAGTCTCTCTCTCTCAAAGCAGTTCAAATAGAGAAATCTCTTTCTCTCTCGTCTCTCTAAAATGTTTCTCTAAGCCAACTATCCTAAGTGCTAATGCTTTGTTACGCTTTTTAGTTTTAAAATAATCAACATATAAATCAGCGTACGCGAATCGTAAATCACTCTCGCTCTCACCTGCAGCATCCTCCCCCTTACTCACATCACTTCCACTGTCAAGGTATCCCTGTGAAGTAGTATCATCACCATCGTGAGGCGCACTATTAGTACTCACATGACTAGTCATGAATGCGGTGAAGTTATATTCATACGGTGACTCATCTTTAGAATCCACCTACTCGACCTCACTGTCATCACTAAGGGAGGCATTAAGAGCAGCTTTGCCTTTGCCTTGAAGTCACAACCTAGTAGAACACTCAAATACCTTATGACCTCTACCGTCACACTCATAACATCTCTCCTCATTTTTCTTAGGCACGTCCATTTTATTTTTGTCATTTTTCTTTTCAAACTTATTTTTCTCAAAATTCTTTTTATCTTTGAAATTGCTATTTTTCTTTACTTTGAGAAATTTCTTGAATTTTTTTTTGCAAACAAGGCCAATCGTCTAAGTCAAAATCAAACTCATAATCAGAAAACTCTTCCTCTCTTCTCCTAGATGATTCACCTCTCTTTCTTGCTAACCCATCACTCTTCCTATCCTGGGCTTTAAGTGCTACCCCTTTGTCTTTTAATTTTATTGTATTAGGAAACATGTCAATTTGATAAGTCTTGAGATTTCCTACCAAGTCTTCTAATTTTAGACTACTCAAATTTCCTAAAGAATTTAGCACAGTAACTTTAGGGATAAAACGCATAAGCAGTGACTCAAAATCTTTTTAACTACTCTAGGATCAGGAATATGTTCACCTAAATTAAAACTAGTGTTAACAATATCACGTAAGCATGCATAGAATTCATCGAAACGCTCAGATTCAAGCATGGTGATTTTCTCCAATTGTGTAGTTAAATTTTGTAATTTTTATTCTTTAACTTCATTAGTGCCTTCATGGTTAAGTTGAAGAACATACCATGCTTCTTTAGACATGGTACACGTCATGATACATCTGAACTCGTCGGGGGTGACATTCTGAAAATTGCACTAAGCCCACGTGAGTTATATGTGCTCCATTTAAATTCATCCTCAGTCCATGTAGTCACAGATTGTAAAGTAATTATGTTATCTACAGTGACAGCGGTAGGCGTACACCCTCTTTCACACACAACCCAAACACGTTCGTCAATGGACTTTAAGTGAGATTTTATACGGGCTTTCCAATAAGCGTAATTTGATCCGTTAAAAATCGTCACTCGATTATACAAGTTTTCCATTGAAATTTCGCTTTTTCAAAAATCAATTTTTAGACCAAAATTGATATCCAGAAAAATTTTGAGGAAAAAGTAACACGGTATAATTGTATAATAGGCTCTGATACCAATTTGTGAGTGCACCAGTAATCAATGATTAACATGTTTAATTAAATTCTAATTTTTAATCCCAAAAACACTAACCCTTGCAAATAAATTGTGGCTGACTAATTAAATAAAACCAAGCATGCACAGTCAATCACAATATGAGGAAAAATCCCCCAAAGGGTTAAAACCCTTTTATTTCACTATAATTAGTAACAATTTATAATTACAGAGAAATACAGTAGCACACGAATACCCGCAAGCATTGGTTCATTGTCGTCAGTGTTGTCAGCAGCAGATCTGGCAATAGCTCCAATTTAGCAATGGAGAATAGCCTTCTTCTCCACAAAATTACTCCAGATGAGTAGAACAATTATATATAGGGTTTATAAGACTCACATATATGTTTGGGAATGATTTGTGAATCAAAAAGGTTGAAAAATCATGAAAAATAAAGTTTGGTATTATGCAGTAGATCTGCAGAAATGTGAGTGCCAAAGACTTGAAAATTGTGTAGAATGAGCACTGCTATTTATACAGAAATCAAGGCAGCGCATCGTTCGAACGAAATGAAGTCGTCGCTTGAATGACTTTAAGTCAAATGCCAATGTCGCTCGAACGACATGCGTATCTCGCTCAAACGACGTCAGCGACATCTTTCCTTCGCCTCTACACTTAGAAAATTTTCTTCTTTCGAAGTAAAAACATTAAGAAATACAATTTTAGAAAATATTTTATAAAGTGATGTGCGTTCGAAAAATTCAAGCATTTCTTGTCTCTCAAATGTAGAAGTCCTACAAAAAAATTACAAATAGAAAGAAAAAAACTACAAAGTACTAAATCAATTAAATTGTAAAACAAACAAGTCCCAGGCAACAGTGCCATTTGATAGATAGGGATTTCACCACGGGGTCACGTCACCGACGCCGATCGCTTTGTTATATTCGGCTCACCAACTCAATACAAAAATCTAAACTATGACTACACTCTTTTAAGGGAGTACAGTGGCGATTTCGGCTATCGAATCCACAGAGAAATGTTGCTAGAATTTAATCGGTTTAATACTTATCAATAAAAGTGTAAAAGGTAATTGTTAACACAAACTAAAAGATAACAAGGCGTATGTATTTAAATTAGATTAACAAAAGGAATAAAAACTATAGATTGCAACAAACATCCCTCACCTCGAGTTAACTAGTATAAATGGTTACATGGATCTACAAATTTAGTAAGATCGAGTCTCATTTCAACAATTAATCAAATCTAGAGTTGCGACCCCCTAAATCGTCATAAAAGCCTAATATGATTTTGATGTCAACAAATACCCCTAAAATTACACACACAAGGTCGTAAATACGGAGCATATATGATATACCCCCATTAAATATCTTAGGCGTAATAACAAGGGCAACCCAATCGAATTAAATGAATAAAAACCATCACGAAAAGCAAAGCAACTAAATCAACCCTAGGTAAGTTCAATCCAACACAACCTAATTTAAGTTAGACACTAAGCATGATGAAATACATAAACTAATACAACTAATTAATTAAAGCGAACAAGTATTAAATTAACTATAAAAAATTTATCTAGGCTTGGAAATAAATAATAAATCATGAAATAAAAGGAATAAAGCATAAATAAGAGGTAGAAGCCAATGAATAGTAGAAGTTTTACATTAATAGGTATAAAAGAAATGGAGGAGAGGGGAAAGCTCTACCAAAAAAACCCCAAATCTCTAAACCTAGCTTCTAAACTATAAAAAAAAATAAGATCTCCTTTACGAATAAAACAAAGCTCCCTATTTATATTAAGTTACAAAAGGAATAAAAGAAAAAGGGAAAAGGAATTAAAAAGATCCAAAAACGTGCTGAAACAGATGACCCGGTCAACCACGGGTGGGGACCCGGTCGATCGGTCCCAAGGGAAAAAGCACACTGCTTTCGTCGCACAGTAAAATTGGAAACACCGGTCGACAGGTGGGGCAAGGCCAGTCAACCGCGGGTAGAAGTAACCTCATGCAATCCTTCACACATTAGAAGCTCAAGTCCCACGCTTCATTTGGGCACAGACCAGCTAGTTTATTGGACATGCTTCCTCTTTCATGGTCGAGACCATCTCAAATCGTGTGTGACATGCTGCTGCAATTTAATTTGTGGCCAAAAAACCATTTTTCTCCCCTTCTTAGATTAGCACACAAGGCTTACTACAATTGTAAATCCAAGACCTCCAATGGTCGAAAATCATGAGACCTGCTTGAATCGTTTGGACATGTTTGCTGCAATTTTGGGGGACAGGATAAGGATGGCATTTCTTTATTTGTTTGTTTGATAATTCTCTTTTATCTCTTTCCAGATCAAAGGACCGTAGAATATTCATTAGGACTCGGATTCGTGCACCGTTCACGGCCACGCGAAGCATATCTTGAGGGCCTCAACTTCTGTTAAGACTTTGGGCAAAAATCTCGAAGTGTGAAATCACTGATTTTCCCCTGAATGTGCAAATGTCAACGAAACTTTACCGAAATGCAACCAAACTTCATGCTAAGCACCTTAATACATACAAAAACTCAATCAAACCTGAAATAACATGTTATCATATAAAACGGAGGTTGTATGGTTATCGAGCATAATTATAGGGATTAAAGTACCCTAGTGGGCTAAAATGCATAAGTATAGAGGGTGTATATGTGCATGATTCGGGACGAATCATCAGACACACAAACATGAGTAGCTTTGCTTTGCTTGAAAAACTTTGTAAACCTATAATCTTTCACACTTAAACAGATCTTCAAATGCAAAGACAATATAACAATTATAAATTTGCAAATGAATAAACATCTTACAATGTGTCAATAATCTCAACCTAGGCAAGACGTCTCCCCCTAAGATAAAGATATCCTAATCATGTAAAGGAAAGATATAATTTCTCCCCCTTTTTTTCAGTAATAGATAAAGTAAGATTGCATAAATAAATACTCCCCAAAACCAAATCTACCCCTAAATATGTGATCATAAGATACCAATACTAAGCAAAGGGATATGGAAATAAATCATGCAACGGTGTAAAATATAGAAGGCACGCAACTTGGCAAATTAAGTACAAATAATCTAAACGATAAAGCAAGTAATAAATATGGACTAAATGTAAACCGCAAAGACTCAAAACCCAATGCCATAATCAAATAAAATCTTGTATACACATATAGGTATAAACAACCACAAAACACATAAGCTTTACACAGTAGCATAGTATTGATGTGTTCAGACATGTGGGGTGGAATGAATAGGTGTGAACTAGAAACAAATGAATTATAACTCAAACACTCAAATATGCTCAAGAAGTTCTAATTGACCATAAAACTTTATCAAACTAAGCTTTAGCCTCAAGTGACAAATAAAGTTGAATATAATGAACAAAACAAGTACAATGCACACAAGCCTAGAATATTAATGATTCTACAAACCAATAGTGTCATGATAAAATAAGAAAAACTAGGAATCATTGTGAAAACCCGTTGATCTTTAGTTAAACTCTCTCAAAAGATAAACATGATGATAGATTCTTTTCTTTTCTTTTGAAGTCATTTCTTTTGCAAGATCAATCAAACTAAACTATGTGGCCCCTTTTTGGCAAATTGCTCTATTTATTGCCTTAATTTTTTCTTAGGCTCTTTTCAAACGGTGGCTTTCATGATGAGTTCACTTATCTCTCACAACCCTTTTCCGTGTTCACTCATTATTTTTTCAATATTAAATAAAATCTCACAGGCAACAGGTATTACATGCACAACTCCACCATAGTCAAATAAACATATAGATGAAAAAATAGATGGGAAAAAATCTCACCAAGATCAAATATACATGTGAAGTAAACGATCAAAAAGTTCGTGCATGTGTGTACGGAGGCATATACAAAGTCGAATTCGTAAATCAAATCAAGTTCGAAAAATATGGTTAAGATCAATCTAAGTATATAAAGTCATAACCAACTGTCCTAGCCACATGGAATGTACAGAGTGAATTGGATTCAAACACATCAATATACCATACCAAATGTGTAAAATAAAAATACACAAAAACCGAAAATCTTTTTGTATTTTTCAAAAAATATCAAACAAAATTTTCAATAAAACTCAATAAAAGAAATATATAATACAAAAAGTACACATGTCATAACGCTAGAAAACGTATATCATGAAGCACAACTAGAGTATGACAAATAAAATCATGCAAGCAAGCATCCATAAAATATATCATGTGAAAGCATGTGAAAATAATCCAACGTAACATTTAGCATCTCTAAAACAAATTTCCTAACCCAAACAAGTGTATACCTAATGCGACGGGTTTCGAGAACTGACAGGGGCACTCAACTTCAACTTCCTATGGGTCTTTTCTAAGATCATTTCAAAAATGCCTAAGGTGACCTCTCATACCACAATGTGTGCACGTGTAAATACGACGAGGAATAGGACCTTTGGGTTGACCTTTTCTAATACCCTGGGATGTGGTTGACCCTATAAAAACAAACTATGATTTTGTCTTTAGCAACAGAAGCATTAGAAATAGAAATTCCAGAACCATCACTAATTGAGTCTTTTAAATCATCTTTTGACTTCAAAATTCTAGACTCAAATAAAGAATTTGACTCTCCAATTTTAAGGACTACTTCTTCATATTTTCAATCATTCCTAGAAGGTTAGCTCGCTCCCCCTCAATGAAATCAAACTTATCCCTAAGAGTCTTCTCACGTGCCTTAAAATCATTAATCAAAACATTTTTCTCAATGGCACAAACATTAACACTAGAATTTTTATAAGTCCTCTAATTCTTTATCTAAAAACCAGACTCTATCATCTCTCTCCTTTTTGGACACTTTTAAAATTCTAAAGTCATCATCCAAGGCAACAAATTTCTCATGAACGATATCTCTTTGATTTTGAACAGTTTGCAAAAGTTCCATAATATTTTTAAAACAAAAATTTTCTTTTTCAACAATTCTAATTATTTCGGTAAACTTCAAATTCAAATGAGAATCCATAGAGATACAAAAGAGGAAAAAAATAAGCGAGAATGAAATAAATCCACCCAAAAAGCTGTAAATAAGGATCTACACAATAACTAAGTACAACCCGCTCTGATGCCAATTTGAGAAGTGTAGGATGGTTCAAATAAACACAATTTCAATATTTTTAGATTTTTCCAAACTTTAATGATTGAACAAAATTCTCCCAATTAAACTTAGCACCAATTAAACCTTTCTTGTGAAAACTGATTTACCAAATTTTATCTTTTTACCCTAAACATGTATCTAGGTGATAGCAGATAAATTAAATAAATCAAACCACAAGACACCGATGTACGAAGAAATCATAAAGGAAAAAAATATCTGATGGACCATCTAGACAATCACTATGATATGGTTTTACAAAGAATAGACAATAGACTTATATAGTGACTTGATCCCCCACAAGTCTTGACACTCTTCTATCTTCAACCACTCCTCCACAATGCAACATGGGAGTCCACATATGCAAAGTCCACAACACATGAGTCCGTGAATGCCTCGGTATCCATCGATCCAACTCTGCAACTGTCTACAATTCAGAACACAAAATCCATCTCTTTTTCATCGCAATCAGCACGTACGGAGTCCACCACACAAAAATAGTTCTTCTAATGATGGAAGAAACAAATTAGGGGCCCAAACAAGATCTCAAAGTATATAATTTATATATCTCGAATATTGTAAACAAAAGGATGAAACTTTTGGAGTAGGAACTTTTAAAAATAGGGTCATTTTTCATTTTTATCAAAAGCTCTTCGTCTCACAGAAAACTGAGTCCAAAAATCATTTTATAGAAAAAGCAAGGTGACACGTCGTTCGAACAATATGAAGCAGTCGTTCTAACAAGATCTATGTCTCGTTCGAACGAGATGTTCTCTTGTAACTAATGACGTGATAAAAACCAAAAAAGTAAGCCTCGTTTGATGTACGTTTGAAAACATACTTCGAATGACCTTGATATGTCGTTCGAATGACAGTGAGATGTCGTTTGAACTAACCCAACAAAATTTTAAAACTATGCCTACAATAAACTTAGAAAACATATTTTCAAAAAATTAAGTTCCAAACAGTTTTGAAATAAAACACCCTTATAAGGCTCATAAATTATATACGTTCATACATGTGAGATCCTCGACATATGTGAAGACAAACGTGGAATGGTAAACACAACTTAGAATATTCATTCTTTGAAGCTTAGCCGCTACGTCTTCATCAAACAACATCATAGGCTCATGGGATCATCAACTAAAAGTCTATCCTATGACTCAAACATTTTGTCCAAAATTATGCCAATTTCATACAAATTTACTCGATTGGAAATTTGTCCGTATAGAATGAGACATAAGTGCAACTATTATCCTTATAGATTGGTTGCCTCATACCCCTAAGGTTTGGTAGTATGAATCCTCATCTCCACCATGAAAACATCCTCACTCTCCGCATGAGAGGAGACGGAAGGGTTATGATCTGACAAGACTGATGACTCAGACATTAAATCACTAACCTCGATCTCACACTTGCGTATCTCACTAAAGAGTTTTTCCCTAAGGTTAGGGTATTGATCTATCAGCTCGTATAAAGTCCTTAACATCCAAACAATTTCAGGTTTGACCAAGGTTGACTAAAAGATCAAAAGGGGGAACTCAAACATTTTTAATTGAAGAACACCAAGAACAGTCTAACCAATCTCACGGAAGAAGACAACCGTACTTGCACCGATAACTTCTTTAGTGGGAGGCAGGACAAGGAACAACCTAGGAAAGCTACTAACACATCCCTAGCCACCATACTGCCACTAAATACCCTAAAACTATCATTAAAGCCACCTACTAAGGTCTTCGAAAAGATGGAGAGTGGCCGAAAAAATCAAAATAACTAATAAAAACCAGAAAAATGGAGGAAAACTTAGAGCAAAATCTAGGTAGGATTACCTGGATGAAGAAGGAAGCCAGAGAAGCTAGAAGAAAAACTAGAGGTGGCAGAAAAATGCTGGACAGGGAAGAGACACAAGGAACTGGTTTTTTAGGAGAGAGAAAGTTAAACCTATTTAAATGGTCTAATGATTCCACACATTTTCCCACACAACCATCATTAGGGCACACTATCCTAAGGTAGACCTACAGCCATCACTCTTGGGCAACACGCTAGCCCACATGATAGCTACCAAGTGTTTAATCAAGAACTCGTGTCTAATGTTTCAGACCTGACATCAAAAGGACATCCTCATCCTCAGCCAAGGAGTCCAGGGGGTCAGACATTTATACCTCTCAGCCTTTCACTTATATTGAAGACTAAGGGCTAGGGGTGATTAATAAATATGAGTGTGGCCTCATCCTTAGCAAGCCTCATCCCAGCCATGTCGACCTTACTCACTCATCAAGTCAGATAGTTGTGGGTCCCTCTAGAGAGATCTTTCCTCAAAATTCTCGACCTCATTCTAAACTTATGAGCTGCGACCTATCAACTGACCTATAGCCTTCTTCATCAGTCTCGTTTCGACTTCGTACAACTCAGACAGCTGAGACCATACTTCAACCCAGCTCAGCAATTGCTTATAAGGACGTCAAACGTTTAAGTCTCATCCAGGCTGAAACCTTTTAAGACAACATATACCCCACGTTTGACACAGGGTTCCAGTATGACTAGCCCATTTGGGTAGACAGTTATAATAAAATCTTCATGAACACGTGAGGGAATATTATATCATCGGGACATATGTATGTCAAGGACAAGTGGCTAGATCTATTTGGAAACTTCACACTAAGAATGCTTATTACATGATTGGGGGTACAAGGGATATAAATACTTGTTATCTTCTTCCTTGAAGGGGATCAAAATTCAAACCCCTATACCAAGCTCTGTTAAACATAATTTAGAGAAAGAATGTGCTTGAGTTATACTTTGAGCCATTAGAGCTCCATTGTTAGTATAAAAACACACAAACACATGCACAGTGGAGTAGGTCAATGGCTGAACCACTTATATGGTCATGTTCATCATATTCTCCTCATCTCCATCTATATTTACTTATGTTGCTTTTATCTCCATTATTATAGATTACTATCTTGAGCTCATTACACGTTTAAGTGGTGATATCTCTGGTATCATCACTTTCTTCTCGAATTACATCACTATCTTTATGGGAGATACCCGCAACAACACCTGATCACCCATGTCAAAATCTAAGTGTCTCCGATTTGCATCACTGTAACTCTTCTGACGGTCCTGAGATACTCGAATGACTCTTAATCAGCTCAATCTTTGTTGACATATCATGAATCACACCCTATTTGAGAAGCTTATTGTCCCCCGCCTTTAACCAACACGAGGGCAAACGATGTGGCTTATCGTACAAGGTCATAAAAGGTGTCGTGTCACTAGTGAATTAGTATGAATTACTGTACACAAACTCCACCAATGGTAGGTACTTCTCCCAACTGCCCTTAAAATCCATAATACACATCCTCAACATATTTTCCAACATCTGATTCAATGTCTCTGTCTACCCATCGATGGGTGATATGTCATGCTCAAATGCAATTATATCCCTAATGCCTCATGAAAGCTCTTCCATAAGTTGAACACAAAGATCTTATCCTGATCTGAAACAATGTTGAGCGGTACTCTGTGCAGTGTCACTATCTCTATAATGAAGAATGGGCATACTATCATCTTGTGTAGTCAACTTGAATAGGTAAGAAATGAGATACCTTAGTTAAACGGTCCATAATAATCCATATGAAATCATGACCCCTCTACGACTTGGTAGCCCTTTAATGAAGTCCATCGATATACTCTCCTATTTCCACACCAAAATCACTAATGGTTGTGAAACCCTAACTAGTCTCTGATGATTAATCTTCACTATCTGGAAAGTGGTGCATCTAGAGACAAACTCTGCGATGTCCTGCTTCATACTGGCCCACCAATATCGCCTTCTCATATCTTGGTACATCTTGTCCTCTCTTAGATGAACCAAAAATTGTGAATCGTGTGACTCCTCCATAATTCTAACTTCCTATTGAAGTGTAACCCACCCTCAGAATTGACTGAGTAGGACTTTGATCCATCTACTAACAATTGTATCACCTTTTCTTGAAAATAAAGATCTCCTTAATGTGTTTTCACAACCATGAAAATGACCTAGGGTGTGATGGTCATCACTGCTATATATGCCCTGATGACCTCCTCCTCCGGAATAAGCTCATCCTAATTCGCTTACCAAACTGTCATTAATTGCCTTATAGGCTTACGATTTAATCAATATGCCACTATGTTAACCTTTATTAGATGACACCAAACGTCAAACTTGAAGTCTTTCATAAATTCAATCCACCTGCACTGCCTCATATTCAATTCCTTTTGTATTAAAGATACTGCACTAACTTGTGGTTCCTGACCGAATGGAATTTCACCCCTAATAAATAATACATCCAAATCCTTAAGGCAAAAAATAATTGTTTCTAGCTCCAAGTCATGTGTGGGATAGTTCTTCTGGTGGAGCTTAAGGTTACAAGATTCAAAGGCTATGGCACGCTCCTCTTACTGTAGAACTCCCCTAAGTCCCTATAGGGACGCATAGATAAGAACAAAGTACTCCGCTCCTCTCCTAGACAATGCGAACACTAGTGCTGAAAATAACTTTTCCTTTATCTCATTAAAAGCTATCTTAGAATGATCATCCCAAAAAAAAGGTACGCCCTTACGAGTCAAATTCGTCAAGGGGTCCACAATCTTCGAAAACCCTCTAAAAATTTGCGATAGTAACACACTAACCCAAGAAAACTATGAACCTCCGTCAGTATTGTGGGATATCCCCACTCCCTCACTGCTAAAACTTTACTCGAATCCACCAAAATCCCTCTATCGGAGACTATATGACCAAAGAACTATACTTCTCATAACCAGAATCCACACTTTTTGAAATTTTCATAAAACTCATGGTCTCGCAATGTCTAGTGAACCATTTGCAAATAATCTACATGCTCACCCTCTGTCCAAATATAAATCAGGATTTCATCTATGAAGAAAGTGACAAACTGATCTAAGAGATCCCTGAGCACTTGGTTCATGAGATCCATGAAAATTATCGGTGCATTGGTTAGACTAAATTGCATAACCTTGAACTCGTAAGACCTATACATCATCAAAAAAAAGGGTCAGAGGGACATCCTGCTCCCTGATTTATAATTGACGGTACCCTGACCTCAAATTAATCTTTGAGAAATAGGTTCTTCCTCTCAGCTGATCGAACAAATCATCGATATGCGGTAATGTATAATTGTTCTAAATCATGACTTTATTCAACTCTCGGTATTCGATACACAACCACAATGACCCATCTTTATTCTTCAAAAATCGTACTGAGGCATCCCAAGGTAAGGTACTCCTATGAATAAATCCCTACCCAAAAGTTGTTGAATTTTATCTCTTAATTCCTGCATCTCTAATAGAGCCATGCGATACGGTGCACGCATTATTGGCTTAGTCCTCAGTGTTAAGTCTATCACAGACTCAATTTCTCGATTTGGTAGTGACCCCAGTATCTCTTGAAATACATCAGTAAAGTCCTTAACTATAGGGATCGAATATAACGATACAATAGTACACTTCAAAGTCTCCTCCTTGATGTATAATAAATGCGTGCTCGACCCTCCCTCAAGACGAGGCATCGCCACAAGAAACATATCCGGCCCTAGAATAGCAAACACGATAGTCCTACTATAACAGTCCACCATCGCTATATACGTCGATAACCAGTCAATCACGAATATAACGTCATACTCATACATATCCAAAATGATTAAATCCGTAACCAAGCATAACCTCCTAATGTCCACACTCACTCCTCTGTAGATGGAACGAATGAGATCCCCGCTACCCAATGGTGAATCTACGATCATCACAATATCAGACGTTGTGTCCACTAAACTCGATTCCCATGTGAATCTAGTGCTAATATAAGAATGTGACGCTCTCGTATCAAATAATACTTGTTTTATGTGCTCATGAATAGGAAATATACCCTCAATTGTTGACGGCACGTGTGGCACAACTACCTCACGGAAGTGATAGATACGCCCAAACTGCAACTGCCCCTACTGAGGTGGCGTTGCTGGAAGTGATAGTGGGGGCAGTAGTTGCGATAGCGGCTGCCCCCTTCGGGGCATCCTAATGCTGAACTGTTTCCCTAATCAGTCAAGAACGGCACATGTGACCCTGCTCCCCTTATACAAAACATATCCTTGCAAAGTTTTTCGACCATTGGCCCTGTTGTCTGATAATTAGCCTTTTCGGTATATGTTATTGAGAGTAAAGACGGTCAATCAAAAATCCCTTTTGATACCTACAAACACACTAAAAATGTATATTGACAAGTAAGGGGTCAATCAGCGCTATCTAATGTGGACAAGAGCAAAGTGAAAACAAATATGATTTTTAAAATAATTTTGAATGGATACTTATACTACTAATTATGAACTAAACTTAAAACTATACTAATAAATAAAGAAAATTATAAAGTGAGATAAATATGAGGAGAAAATAATTATGAGATAACTCAAGGGATTAAACTTCACCACTTAACCTATTTATTTTCATTAATTAGTTTGTCTATTTGAAATACCCAAAAACATATATAAATTTACAAATCAACACTCGTTGCAAATGTGAAGTTACATATAGCCTTTTTAGAAGATTAATATTTAAATTTCTCATACTCACAAAAATTAGATTTAAACATTTTCTAATAAATCACCCGCTAGGGAAAATTCACTAAAAGTATTTCAAATCATAAAAAATTACATTGCTAGAGACTAGAGAAATTAAAGCTATAATCCCATTAAAAAATTGCATATCTCTACTTTAATTAATGAAGAAATATTATAATCGGAATTTGTAATTTTCTCTCGAAAATAATTCACCCTCTCTCGAGGCGTAAATATAAATTGTAAAATTTTAATATTAATATTCAAAGGGTCAAAATAAATAAACAAACCAAAAATAAAAATAACTAAGTTAATGGTTCCATCTCACCCTTTGAATGGGGGTATTTAGCCTATCATTATGATATTATTACATATAAAATGTAATAGTGACACAATATGAAGCATACAAATAAAATGGAATGAGGAAAAAAATATTTTGAACCAAGTCTCCTTGAACCCAATAAGATTTTTTTTCAAACATGAACAATTAAGTCCACCCACAAATCTGAGTTTTACAACACACAAAAATATCACTCAACTCACAATTTGCATCTCACGAAATATTCTGGCTCACTCAAGTCATTAAAAAATTATAAAAGAAGAAATAAAAAAAATTGTACAATATTACACTAAAATGGAGCTCTGAAAATGGAGCTCTAAAAAAACTAAACCCTCTCTACACTACGTTATGTGTCTCTCCCCAGTCCATTTTTTTTTCTCTGCCTGTGTCCCCCTTTTAAATTGAGAGATGGTACTTATAATGGGTCTTGGCCGGATTTCTGTAGGTAATGGGGTTGGTCAGATTGATGTTGTACAGTGGGTGGGACACGGTGGAGGACTCGAGGTGGGTTGGAGGGGGGTCGAGATATTGGAGACTTAGGACTGTTGGGTATTGGGGTTTCGCAGTTTGGTTGTTTTCTTATTTTTTATTTTGGCTTTAATTTTTTTTTTGGTAGGTAGCAAAAATCGTGGGTTTGAATTCGGACTGGGCAAAACATGGGTTTGTGGGTATTGAGATAGGCAAGGTTGGTTTGGAGCTGCTTGGTGTGGGTTCGGGTATAACCCGTGAAATGGGTTTGTGAGCAGGTTGGAGCAGAGAGGTGGTATGGGTGCCGGTTTAAAGTAATTCCGGTTTGAGAAGGTTTGTAGCTGTAAGAGGCCGCCGGCGGAATTGGATTTCGCTGGGCAGGTGGGTCAATGTCGGATATGGGAATGAAGCAGATGGGGGTCCAGTTGTTCTGGTTTGAGTCTCCAGAGTGGAGCTCGGTCGGAGGTCTAGGTTAAGGTCGGGGGTTTGATTTTGGGTTTGGATATGGGTAAGGGGTATCAGGTATAAGGTGGTGTCTGTAAAGGATGAGGGAGGCGAGGTGTTATGGTTTGAATGTTGGGTTGTTTGGTTATGGAGGTAAGAGAGAGGATATGTGGCAGGTGGTTATGAGGGTCGGAGCTCAGCTGGAACCGGGGCTCGGTGAATGGGGTCAGCGGGTCGACAGCGGTGGTGAAGGTCAGGTTTTGGCGCCGCCGGGTAGGGAAAAAAAGCTGGGAATGTTGGGTCAAGTTGCCACGGGTTGTGGCCATGGGTTTGCTCCGGGTCAGTAGGTCTCGGGTATGGGGTTGAGAGGTGGTGAGAAGGTGAGGAGTGGTGTTGGTTTGGTAATGGTGGGATGAGAGAAAGTGGTTAAAGGTGTGTGTTAATGGAGGTAGGAGAGAGAGTGGAAGGTGGGGAAGATGATGGGTTGGGTTTGCTTTGGTGTGGTGAGAGTGCAGATGATAGTGTGAGGGTGAGTGTGTGGTTTGTGTGTAAGTTAGGTGTGTGGAATTGGGTGTGAATGTGTTTAATTTGCACCTTAAAAACAAATAACATTAAAAAAATTAAAACTAATAAAACTAAGAATCTAAAAAATAAAATCCTACTCTAAAAATAAAATAAAGACTCAAATAAAAAATGAAACTAAAAATAAAAATCTATTAAAACTAAAACAAAAATCCTAAAAAGAAAATGTAAAATATAATAAAATAAAAAAAAATGAATTCCAAAAAAAACTAATCCTAATAAAATAAGACTAAGAACTAAAAACTAATAAAAATCAAATAAAATCACACTAATTAAAAAGAAAAATAGAAAATAAAATCTAAAAAATTCTAAATAAATCTAAAATAAATCTTAAAAATAAAACGACTCAAACTAAAAATCTAAAAAAATCTAAAAAGGACAAACTAAACACACGGGCTCAGGTGAAGATTTGGTCTAAGTTTAGGCTCGGTTTGGGGTAGCCTAGCGTTACGGGACAAGGTATTAACTCCATTCTTGATGCAATTTGCCTTGAAATAACCTTTTGACACCGCAAGTGCAATAAAGTCTGCACATTATACAATTAAGCATTTAAGACCCAATTTGCCAAGAATTAGCAACTAAAAGACTTCTATTCGAGGTATAAAATGTACACTTTTGGGTGCTTATCACACCACCCCCAAACAGAGCGTTGCTAGTCCTCAAGCAATAAGATAGAGACAAAGAGAAATATAAGAAACCAAAAGTGTACCACTTTTGCGGGCACTTGCGATTGCACTTAGCATGTGCAACAAGCTTTTAAATCTATAGGTTGCCCTACATGACAAGTTGTGTCTCGTGAGGATTTGCAGGGAATATACCCACAAAATTATTTATTTAAAATAATTTATTGAAAGACAGTCAATCTCTTATTAGACGTAGAATAATCGCACAATCCATCATGAGATAAATGATTTCAAAAATACAAGCTTGAAGCGTAAAAAAGTTTAGCTAAGTAAATACACAAGGCACATCCTTCTTAGAACTCAACGTGTGTAGTGTGAATCAGTCAAAACGGGTCGAGTATCACGAGAGTAATTCCTAGATTTCCTTTCGGAATCAACGCTTCAACTTCAAAATCTCATGGGATATATCTCTCTCAAATAAACTCTCGAGATATGGGTAAGTGTATTGCTCTTGTGTGTGAGGAGGTGAGTAAATGTAAGCAAGGTCAAACGTCTCACACACACATAAGAAAGAATGAACATTAAGAAAGAAAAATGATCTCATGAAAGAATGTTTAATCACTATAGTGAGAACATCGAGTCATTCACCACGTTGACTTTCATTTGGCCGAACACCTAGGGGAATATGGATGTTTATGGGTGAGGGGAAATGATGTGGGATATGTGGCATGGTGATATGATGGATGTAAAATGGAACGATGATGGATGTGTATGCGACAAGAGTGTACACATGAGGAACAAATGTCTTTATTACTTAAAAACTAACTACAAAGTTTCTTTTTCTTTTCTCTATTTTTTTTCTTTTTTTTTCTATTTTTGCTATTTTTCTTTTTTTTTCTCTTTTTTCTTCTTTTTTTTCAAACCAACAATGAAGACATTTTACATTTGAAACAACACTCTTTTTCTTTTTCAAAAATGAAAGATGATATGTGAATGGAGATGATATATGGATGACGTGGGAAATATGTGAATATGGAAGAATATGGGAGTGTGATATGGAAAAGTGGATGGTAAATGGTAGGTGTATGGATGAAATTCTAGTGATCGGGACAAATTTCAAGACACGTATTTCTTACAACTTGAAAGTGATGTCGTTCTCAGTGATCACGCTAAAACTTTAGTGAAAAATAATGAGATCATACAATGATTTAAGTGCAGACCCCAAGGAAGTTGAATGAACTTGTGACTCGGAGATTGCGTAAAACTCTCTAAAAGGATGAAAGGCACGAATCTCATAAGCTAAAGTCTCCACTACTGATCCTTAAGGTTTTCTTGAGAATTATATTACTCTTCAATTCTAAACCGTTATTGACGTTATAAGTGCGCAAATTTTGTTGAGTCTAGAAATTCATGGTGCAAAGTGCCTTGTTATGTATTACATAAGCTATTTAGAAAAAATATTTTCTAACTTGATTCCTAGACTTAAAATATGGATGATAGAAAATTCACATCAAATGAATAAGATGAAAGAAACTGCACAATTTTAAAAATCAGGTTTAAAAATCAATTTTTTTTCAAAAGAGGTACGATTTTGATAAAAATTCCCCACCCCCAAACAAAAAGGATCATTGTCCTCGATGTTAAGTAAAATAATTTTTAAAATTGAGAGCAGAAGGTGGAACGAGATTACTATAATCAACCGCTAATGAAGTGGACAGATGAAGCCAAAATGACCCTGAATAAATGATAAGATAACAAAATTGTACAAGTCTATAAACATTGTAAAACATAGGGTGATTTGAAACACCACCCCCAAACAGGATGAGACTAGTACAACAAACAACAGGTTGCCTCCCGGTAGCGCTATGTTTAACGTCTTCAGCCAGACTAAACCATTCTCATCCTAAGAATAAGATCTAAGAAAGTGCGGGGCGGCAGAAAAATTGGGTGATGATAATCATCCTCAAACAAGACTGAAGCGTCAGTCTTGTTGGATAAAGGCTAAAATGGTCAATGCACCTGTATGACAAAGTGCATCACACGATACAAAGCATCGGTGGACCATGGGCGGGTGGATATTAGGGTATAGGTGAGAAAGGCATGGGTGATTAAGCATTTATCACGGGCCTTATTGAGCCGAAAGGTGAGGGCAACAAGGGCCCTATAAGAATGGTGCTCAACTTGGTGAGGAAGGCGAAATGGTGTGGAAATAGTGATGGAGAGGGGCTCATAAAAATGACACGATCATTCTATGAATGGGCGATGATAATGGTCGTGCCGTGACATGCCAGGGAGTTCACTACACCAAAATGGATAAATTGGCACCCTTCCAGCGGTTAGCCTTGTCACAGTCATTGACCGTGATAAAAAAAAATACGCGTTTTTTATCACGGTCATTGACTGTGATAAGGCCGTGACAACTGTACTTGTCACGGACTTGTCACGGTCAATAACCGTGACAATCCTTATAATATTGTTACGGTCAACGACCATGATACGTCCATGACAAATGTCTCAGTAAAAAACCCTTTCCCCTTCTTTTTTTCCCCCGTCGATTCTTCCCTCCTTTTTTCTCTCTCTCTCTACGTTGCTCTCCCTCTCTCTCTCTACTTTCAGGTTACTTTCTCTCTCTCTCTCTCTCTCTCTCTCTCTCTCTTCCATTTATATATATGTGTGTGTGTGTATATATATGTGTGTGTGTGTGTGTATATATGTGCACGTGTGTGTATATGTGTGTGTGTGTGTGTTTGGTGGGTGGGGGTGGGGAGGGGGTGGGGGAGGGTGGGGGGGTTGTTGTGTGTATGTGTGTGTGTGCGTGTGTGTGTGTGGTGGAGGAAGAGGCTGGGGCATGGTGGGGGGAGGGGTAAGGGGATGGGGCAGGGTTGGGGGGAGGGGGCAGGGATGGGTGGGTGGGTTGTGGGGTAGGGGTGGGGGGCTGCATGTGTGTGTGTGTGTGAATGTGCACGGGTGTGTGTGTGTATGTGCGCGTGTGTGTATATGTGTGTGTAGTGTGCGTGTATGTGCGTGTTTGTGCGTAATTTCCATTGTAAACGAATTGATTGGTTATTATTTTTTTTAGTAAATTAATATATGATTTCCCCTCATTGTAAATTAGTAAATTAATATATGATTAATTATGAAAGTAGGATTGCCCCTCATTGTAAATTAGTAAATTATTAATTGTATACTTTAATTATTAGTTTAATTGATGAAAATAATTAATTGAGTTGATGAATTAGAAGGAGTACGAGATACACATTTGTTGTTGACATTGTTGTTGGATTATAGTGGATCGATGTTGGGTTGGTTAGTTTTAAAAGTGGCATGACCAATGGATTATTGTCCATATGGGGGTGGAATTTTTCAACGTTTTTTTGAAAATTACTTTGTATATCGAACAATATATATAGTATGATAATTAAATGAAACATATTTGAAATTACATATGTGTGTGTGTGTGCGCGCGCGTGTGTGTGGTGGGTGGGGGTGGGGAGAGAGGTGGGGCAAGGTGGGGGAAGGGGGTGGGGCGGGGTGGGGAGAGGGGGCAGGGATGGGGGGGTTGTTTGTGTGTGTGTGTGTGTAGTGGGGTGTGTGTGGTGGGGGAAGGGGGTGGGGCAGGGTGGGGGTAGGGGGAAGGGATGGGTGGGTGGGTGGGTGGTGGGGTAGGGGTGGGGGTTGTGTGTGTGTGTGTGTGTGAATGTGAGAGGGTGTGTGTTTATGTGCGTTGTGTGTAGATGTGTGTGTAGTGTGCGTGTATGTGCGTGTTTGTGCGTAATGTCCCTTGTAAACGAATTGATTGGTTATTAATTTTTTTAGTAAATTAATATATGATTGCCCCTCATTGTAAATTAGTAAATTAATATATGTTTAATTATGAAAGTAGGATTGCCCCTCATTGTAAATTAGTAAATTAATAATTGTATACTTTAATTGTTAGTTTAATTGATGAAAATAATTAATTGAGTAGATGAATTGGAAGGAGTACGGGATACACATTTGTTGTTGACATTGCTGTTGGATTATAG
Organism: Sambucus nigra; assembly: GCA_949130495.1. NCBI lineage: Eukaryota > Viridiplantae > Streptophyta > Magnoliopsida > Dipsacales > Adoxaceae > Sambucus > Sambucus nigra. Next base: position 534,199,903 of record OX422215.1, on the reverse strand, counting down.
TGGATCGATGTTGGGTTGGTTACTGGATTATTGTCCATATGGGTGTGGGATTTTTCAACTTTTTCTTAAAATTACTTTGTATATCAAACAATATATATATAGTATGATAATTAAATTAAACATACTTGAAATTACATATATGCATGTGTGTGTGGTGGGTGGGCGTGGGAGGGGAGTGAGGGAGGGGGTGATGAAGGGGGGAAGGGGGGAAGGGATGGGTGGGAGGGTGGTGGGGTAGGGGTGGGGGGCTGCGTGTGTGTGTGTGTGTGTGTGTGTGTGTGTGTGTGTGTGTGCGTGTGTGTGTGAATGTGCGCGGGTATGTGTGTGGTGTTTGACAATAACAATTCATTTTTATTTGTTGTAATTGTACATATTTGCATGTCTTCTTTTAATTCATTTTGATATGTACTAATAACATTTTTTACATCAAATGTCACCTTCAGGTATTAAGGCAAGGATCATGATGCTTGTTATGATGATGTCGTCTGGGCTCGGTGGTAGCGGAGGCGACGAGGGCTCCTCAGCCCCTAGGCTCCCCAAATATGGCAAATTTGGGATGGCCATCGAGAACAAGTCGGGGCTATTAGCGAGATCCCTCGAGCTGGTAAAGACGATCATCGGCCCGGGGTACATTAGTTAGAAGGAGGTGCCATATGAGCTCAAGTTAGCTGTTTGGGTGGCACTATAGGTAATGTATTTATATTTATATTTATATTCATATGAATATTTCAATTTCAATTTCAATTTCATTTTATATTTATATTTATTTGCAACTAACATTGTATTTGTTGGACAGGAACAATTGAGCCTGGATCCAAAGCTACGCGATTCTGTCTTGGAGCAGTTGAGGGAGAAACACAAGACGTGGAAGAAAAATATGCGAACCCGGTACTTTGGAAAGATACGAGAGTCCATTATCCAAAGGCATGAATCCGTCCCGCCGAAGGAGCCGATCTCATTGGCACAATGGCAAAAGTTCGTTGACAATGAGATCGGGGAGAGACAATTGGCATCACGCCAATCAGGGAGGGAAAATCGGGAAAAAAAGGCGGACGTGCACTACTCCGGCCGGACGTCTTACGCCAAGGTGGAGCACAGGATGATGGTAAGATTTAATTTTTCTATAACTATAGAAATGTAAGGACATTTTTCTCATGTCCAACATGTTACATTTGTGTATGTCGTACGCCGCTACATTTGGCACGTCACCTCACGATCTCACATGACGGCCTCTATCCGAATTCCAAGAATCAAGAATTCAACATCTCCATTAATGTGTCCTACATCTGCCTCAACGACTTCACATTCCACGATTTTAGGGACTTAATGCAAGTGGTACGCAAGAGAAGTCAAAACAGTGAAAAAAGGAACGATAGGAGACTTTAAAGGCATTTTAGTAATTTCACATCCATAGTCCAGAGGTCCGGTCAACTGGAAAGTTGAAGAGCTCGCCGCAACGAAGATACTGGAAGAAATGGCACCTCAATCCGAGCTACGGTGAAGGAGTTATGACCTTTTGAAGTTGGAGAAAATTCCTTGAAGAATGCTATTTTTTTTTAACCCCAAACCAGAAAGGTACCCCAAACCGATGTACCCCAAACCGCATAAGGTACCCCAAACCGGTTCGGGGTACCTGTATGCTGGATAGAATTTCAGTGTTTTTATTTTGAAAAACTCTTCATCTGTTTTGCTATTTAAACCACCTTCGGGGGAGCTGTTTTGCAAGACTTTAGAAGACGTTTTTGAGAGTCCAAATACCTCTAGTCTTCATATTTTTTGAGTCCCAAGACTCATGTTTTGATTCACACAATTGCCAAACCTTTGTGAATCTTTTGGGTAACACAAGAACATAACCTTGTGTTTGTTCAAACCTTTGTGGAGAGATCTTTGCAACCGAGGGCTGCGTGTCATTGCTGAGGGAGTCTCTACAAAGTTTTATGGCTGCGTGTCATTGAGGAGTGCTGCGGTTCTTCCTTTGTTGATTGGACTGAGGTTCATGTGGGTTTGCTGCATGTGGATTCATTGTTGAAGACACCGACCGACGCCTGCGGGTATTCGTGTGTCACTGTATTTCATTGTAATCTGTGTAAGTTGCGATTTACTTATTATAGTGAAATAAAAGGTTTTGCCCTGCGGGGATTTTTTTCCTTAACTTTGTGTCGCATGATTTATTTATGGTTTGACACACACACACGTAGTTGTTTGTTTATGGGCTGTTTCTAAATAGACTCGAATTAAATAAGGGTTACTTTGAATCTTGTGAATTTAATTTAATTTAAATCAATTATCACACACCGAACCTATTCGCTTTCTCAAGAAATATATTATTCTGCATTATTTTACTTTGTGGGGCCGATACTAATTTTACTTTATTTTATTTCAGGGGACAGGGAGTGGCCCTATGGGTAGGCCACATAGGCTTGATACTTATGTCGCTCTTCGGACAAAGAAGGGGAATGACAAGGTGTCCCTAAGCGTCGCGGCCACGATTGTAAGTAATCCGACAGTTTACTTTTTTTTAATTATGTTATAATTTTTTAATTTACTTATTTTACTAATCATGTGCTTTTTGTCGTTTCAGATAAAGCTTAAGGAAGTGCATGAGTCGCAGTCTGATGCCGACAAGGCATCTTTGTCCACAGATGAACTCAGCCAAGTGCTTGGCTCTGATCGCAAGGGGAGGACAAGGGGGTGAGCTCGCGGGTGGGCAAATCTAGTATCATCGAATTGGAGACGAGCGACACCGGGTTGGCTCTAATGGTGGACTCGCATGACCCGAAGTTGTCCCGTTTGGAAGCGACGGTGCAAGATATGTTCTCATTCATGAAGCGTTCGTTGGGCGACGGAAAACTCAAGGGGAAAGGGAAGGAGAAGGTGGGGGGGAGGTGCGGGAGAACGAGGTGCAGGATGACGAGGATGTGGACCTCGTTGCTTCATCACCGACACGTGCGGACTGGTCGAGCGTGAAAGGTGCGCGCGTGTAAGGGCGCAGTTGTTGTTTTCATTTCACCTACTCAATACAAAAACCTAAATTACGACTACACTTGCGAGGCAAGTCTAGCGGTAAGTCGGGTATCGAAAGATCCACTGGGATGAGATGCTAGAATTCAAGTGATTTAATATTCCGAAATAAAAAGGAAAAAGGTGATTAAAAACTATAAAGGAAAAGATGCATAAAAGGGAAATGTTTATCTAGGCAAGGGAAATGAAACTAGATTAAGAAAGCGGTAAAACTATAGGTTGCGTCGAATATCCGTCACCCGAGTTAATTTGTATGAAATGGATACATGGGTCGACGAGTTACTTAGAATGCGTCTCATTTCGACAGTAAATTGAATCAAGAGTTGTCACGCCACTAAATCCGCATAAAAAGCCTAATAAGATTTTGGCGTCAACAAATACCCCGAAAATTGAGCGCGAAAGGTCGTAAGCACGGGATATACATGATATGCCCCGTCAAATCTCCTAGGCGCAATAACTAGGACAATGCACCCAAAATAGACCCGTAAACACATCACCAAAGCCAAGCAAAGCGTCAACTCAAGTGAGTTCAATTCAAACACAACCTAATTTAAATTACCTAGAAAGCATGTTAAAAACGCGATAAATAAATTCGATAAATAAACGCGGTAAATTTACACTAGAAAGCAAGTAAAGAAAGCATGTGAATCTAATTAAGAAAGCATGTAAATCTAATTATCAAAGCAAGAAATAATGGAAAACACGCTATATTAATGGAGAGGATGATAAATAGTGCAACTTACAACCCAATTAGGTGTCAAACCAAGAAGAATCAAAGAAGAACTCTCCAAAACCCTCAAACCCTAAGCTATTCTACCCTAAAATTTATTCTGAAACGTTGATATCTGATATTTACAACAAAAATGCTATTTATACTAAGTTGGAATAAGTAAAGAAAAGAAAAGAGAAGAGAAAATAAAAGGCAAAATATCTCCTGGAAACAGGGGATCGATCGATCGACCCACACCGTCGATCGATCGATGATGAACAAAATATCCCACTGTCGAGAAGGATCAATCGATCGAACTCTTTGGTCGATCGATCGATCAAGCAGGGCAGAATCAAAGCAGCCTACTGCATTTCCTTTTCTTCCCTTCTCCCCTCTTTTGGTTTCAATGCTTTTCTCTTTCGCCAAAAGTGTTGTAACTTCTTCGTTAGGGATCCGAATCGTGCACCGTTCATGGCCACGCGAAGCTTATGAGGAGGGCTACAACTTTCGTGTAGATGTTGGTCCAGGTGCCTAAACTATTAATTGACCGAATTGCCCTTGAACGTGCAATTGCGTACGGAACTTGAGCGGAATGCGTTCGAACTCCGTACTTAGTACCTAAATACCTACAAAAGCCCAATTATACCTCATATAGCATGTTAATAATATAAAATGAGGTTGTCTGGTTAACGGGCATAAATATAGGGAATAAGATACCCGAAGAGGCTAAAATGCGTAGGTTCGGAGGATGAAATATACAATATTTATGTATCATCACACCCCCTAACTTACACATTGTTAGTCCCTAGCAATGAAATAGGATCCAACAAGAACAACAAGTAAACCAAAATAGAAGATAGTACAAAAATATGGTATAAACGCATAAGGCCACTTTCATCGGCGATTCGATTGCATTTAGCGTATGCAATAAGCTGTTAAACCCCTAGGTCACCCTAGTGGACGAGTGTCGTCTCGTGAGGGTTTTCAGGGATGGTACCCACAAATATCACATGGTTTCCTCAAAATAGGCCCAAACCAACATGTGACAAGCCCAACAATAACGAAAAGAATTTCATACACATTATTAGCAATTGAACGAATTAAAACAAAAGTCTGAATCATTGACATTATAGAATGCACCTCATAGAATTTAAACCTTAAAAAGTGGGAGGGAAGTGAGCACATGCAAAGTGTGATTTAGCGAAAAACTTATATAAACTGGATAAGCATTAAAGCAAGCATAAATTCAATCCTCACGGGCATTACACTCATCAAATGAAATTCACTTGAAATAGGGAGGTAACACACGGAACATGCAGGCTAAAGAGTAAATGTAAATGAAAATTAGGCCGCACACATGTCACAAATGAAGAACGCTATATATAAACTAAAAAACCGTAATCTCAATGAAAGGATACCGCACACTAAAAGAGGAGAAATGCATTTTCACAGATTATTAAAACTATTATGACTTTTAAATTACATCAACTAAAGATCACATAGGACTTTACTAGGGTTGTAATGTAGGCTAGGCTAGGGTATGAAATGAAAGGGATGTATGTACGGATTCATAGTGTTCGGGATGAAAATTCGAGATAATGGGAAAATACGGGCAATATCAAAATTGAAAAATAAGTTCCAAAAAGACATTAGATATATCATCGGAAAGAGTAATCAAAGCTTATTGAACACTATACACAATTTATAACTTTCTCTTTCTTTCTTTTCTCATGTTTTCTCTTGCTTTTTTCTTTCTCTTTTTCATCACTTTTTTCACATCTCTTTTTCTTTACTTTTCATACTCTCATATGCCTAAATTGCAACCGACATCACAACAACAACATTCAATCCCAAGCAACATTCCAAACAAAGGTATGGAAAGTGTATATATGGTATAAAACTCCAATTTATAGTTGGTTATGGGATTTGGGGTTATGAAACGAAAGGCTATATTTAGGCTCAAAGGGGTTAACGAGGGTAAACATATAAGGGTGAGGTCAAGGACAATATGGGTGATATAACAAATAATGCCTATGATCATTTCCCAAAGTTTACGCAATTCTCGAATCAAAACAATATATGAAAATCATGCTCAAGTAAAACATTTCAAGTATGAACTCAATTAATGAACGATCAAATGAAAGAATAGTGAGATTACCAACGAATTCAACGTTTTCAATGAGAAAAGAATAGTGTATACACTCACAAACGACGAAAGGTACAAAGCTTACTCGGTGTAAGTATATACAATGCAAAAAAAGATTACCGAGTTATAAGAATCTTAAACCAAATCAATAGAACGATAAAAGTGCATGTGCTCAAATTCATGAAGTTATTCATAATATCAATAATGGAGACTAAAGTCTAATAACTTCTAAAATCGAGAACATGCATCATTGGGTTGTCCATTGGATCGGGCAATTATTGAAATTTATCATCGGAAACAAAGGCAAAATGTCAAAAAAGGAGAAAAAAGAAAGAAAATATTTTTGAAATTTTTGAATTTTTCTAAGAAAAGCATACTAAGTAACTAACATGTGAGCAAAAACATGTACTAAACAAAGAAATGGATAGAATATCCCACACCCCCTAACTTAAAACTTGACACTGTCCTCAATGTGAATTAAGAACCAAGTTAAAGAGAGGAAAAGAGCGATATTATCCAAAAGTGGAGCGATCCCCATAAGAACAAGTCCAAGTAATCTACAAAACAAGTTAGTACTGAGCATAGTAAAAACAAATAACAAAAAGTTAACTAATTACACTAGACTAAAATAAAAATAAAGAAAGAATAAAAAGCTAACTATATACAACCTACTATTTAGGCCTCACACTAACTATACACTAGAAGTCTAAATAGTTGGGGTCCACCATAAGAACGATTTGACTTTGGAGGATAACCGGTGTACCCTCACTCTCAAGCATGCCTTCCGAAAAATATGAATTCCGTTTTAACAACGGAAGGCATGTGTAAGGCGTAAGAAAGGAACCATCGCCAATTAAAAGTTTTGGAGGGACGATGGGGGGTTTGGATTGAACGGGTGAAAAAAACATGTGGGGACCGAGAAAAGACGAATATCCTCCCAAAGATTTTGAAATTGGAATGGGAGGCGGCGCACACTAAGGCAAAGATGCAATCATGGAAGGCGACTCGATCAAGTACTCCTCATCAGCGAAAAGGTTTAAAACATTAAAGTTTGAAACCGAATCATCGGGTACTTGAGACGGTGTGATAATAGAGCATGAAAATGGGGATGAAAGAAATTCAATCTCATGAGATGAATCATCATCGCGCGAAGATTGAGTTTCGAAGGAAATAATATCATTTTCAATGAAATGTTCTTCTTTGGGGGAAAAAGAAGAAATCATTTCATTGCAAATAGATATCACGTCATTTTCATCCTCACTTTCAATATCTATTACGCAATGGGCAAAGTCTAGAATGGTTTGTTCCAAAGTAGGTAAAAGTACCTCATTTGGTTCAAAACATTCTTCGACCTCAAAAGTCTCGGAAGAAAAATCGTCGTCAGACTCAAAAAGTAAATCCAAGTCATGTTCCCACGAACAATTTTCTTCCCGATAACGAGTTTTAATTTTCTCATTCTCATACATACGCAAACCCTCATCGAATGTCATTGGTCGAGGTACGGATGCATGAAAATGGGAACTTTGAATATTACCATCAGACTTAAACGAAAACTCATTATTATAGGAATTTTGAAAACTATTGCAATTCATTTCAAAATTCCTATTATAAGGAGGTAAAGGCCCAAAATCATTGTCATCATCATCAAAATTCCAATAACCAAAATTTTGACTTTCGTTATACTCGCCCAAAGTTATATTTGAATTTGTTATACTTTGGGATTCTAAGTATTCACCGAAAGTCATAGGTTTGCGAGAATTTTGAGAATTATAACAAGGATTACCGAAAGAATTGGAGTAAGACATGCTTACCCCAAAATGGCTCAAGTGGCGAATTCCACAAAATAAGTGTGCGCAGGAAAAATTCGAGCATTTCTAAGTGCTCAAATGTGGAAGTCCTGGAAAATATTAGCAAATAATACAAACAGAAATAAAATACTATGAAATACTAAATTAAATAAACTCTCAAACAAACTAGTCCCTGGTAATGGCGCAATTTTGATCGAGCGCGAAAGGTGCGTGCGTGTTAGACGCCGATCGTTGTTTTCATTTCGCCTACTCAATACAAAAACCTAAATTACGACTACACTTACGAGGCAAGTCTAGCGGTAAGTCGGGTATCGAAAGATCCACTGGGATGAGATGCTAGAATTCAAGTGATTTAATATTCCGAAATAAAAGGGAAAAGGTGATTACAAACTAAAAAGGAAAAGATGTATAAAAGGGAAATGTTTATCTAGGCAAGGGAAATGAAACTAGATTAAGAAAACGGTAAAACTATAGGTTGCGTCGAATATCCCTCACCCGAGTTAATTTGTATAAAATGGATACATGGGTCGACGAGTTATTTAGAATGCGTCTCATTTCAACAGTTAATTGAATCAAGGGTTGTCACGCCCCTAAATCCACACAAAAAGCCGAATAAGATTTTGGCGTCAACAAATACCCTGAAAATTGCGCGCGAAAGGTTGTAAGTACGGGACATACATGATATGCCCCGTCAAATATCCTAGGCACAATAACTAGAACAACGCACCTAAAATAGACCCGTAAACACCATCACCAAAGCCAAGCAACGCGTCAACTCGAGCGAATTCAATTTAAACACAACCTAATTTAAATTACCTAGAAAGCATGTTAAAAACGCGATAAATAAACGCGATAAATTTACACTAGAAAGAAAGTAAAGAAAGCATGTGAATCTAATTAAGAAAGCATGTAAATCTAATTATCAAAGCAAGAAATAATGGGAAACAAGTTATATTAATGGAGAGGATGATGAATAGTGCAACTTACAACCCAATTGGGTGTCAAACCAAGAAGAATCAAAGAAGAACTCTCCAAAACCCTCAAACCCTAAGCTATTCTACCCTAAAATTTATTCTGAAACGTTGATATCTGATATTTACAACAAAAATGCTATTTATACTAAGTTGGAATAAGTAAAGAAAAGAAAAGATAAAAGAGAAAAGAAAATAAAAGGAAAAATATCTCCTGGAAATAAGGGATCGATCGATCGACCCAAACCGTCGATCGATCGATGATGAACAAAATATCCCACTGTCGAGAAAGATCGATCGATCGACCCCTTTGGTCGATCGATCGATCAAGCAGGGTAGAATCAAGGCAGCCTACTGCATTCCCTTTTCTTCCCTTCTCCCCTCTTTTAGTTTCAATGCTTTTCTATTTCGCCAAAAGTGTCGTAACTTCTTCGTTAGGGATTCGAATCGCACACCGTTCGTGGCCATGCGAAGCTTATGAGGAGGGATACAACTTTCGTGTAGATGTTGGGCCAGGTGCCTAAACTATGAATTGACGAAATTGCCTTTGAACGTGCAATTGCGTACGGAACTTGAGTGGAATGCGTCCAAACTCCATACTTAGTACCTAAATACCTAAAAAGCCCAATTGTACCTCATATAGCATGTTAGCAATATAAACCGAGGTTTTCTGGTTAACGGGCATAAATATAGGGAATAATATACCCAAGAGGGGTAAAATGCGTAGGTTCGAAGGATGAAATACGCAATATTTGCGTATCATCACGGACTTTGATGATCCACTTCCCTATTTGTCTCCCTTCGATCGATTGATGTCGACACTTGGTTGGCCGAGCGTGTTTATACTGGACATATTTAATGGCCACAGGATAGGGCGGGGGTTGAGGGACCCGAATATCATTGAGGGTGGACTAGTTCATGGATGTGAGCTTCAAGACATCGAGTCTAAGGTACTCGTCATGCATGTGATACCCGGGAAGGAAAAATCCCTGTTGTGGTTGCATGAACAATGCGTCCACGATGTGTATCAGTGGGTGTGTCAATTCGTATATCGTGTGGACTACTCACCTCCTCGGATTTAATCTTACCCAAGACATGTAGTGACATTATTTGAATTAAATTGTATTGTTTTTAAGTTGGTACATTTGAATTATATTTGGATTATATCGTGATGCATATTGTTTCTATTCTGAATGTATATTTGCATTATCTCTAGTTTATTTGGATATATGATGTTTGAACAGGTACAACGTTGCTATAATAGGTACAAATATACTTCTGGGCAGTGGTAGTGTCCATACTGCCCAGCAGATTTTTTTTCAATTCTGTCCAGAATTGTCACGGTCATTGACCGTGATAATTTTTTATAAACTGTCATGGGCTTGTCACGGTCATAAACAGTGACAAAACTTGTCATGGCCAGGGACCCTGACATGACCGTGACAATTCTAACGAACTTGTCACGGTTATTGACTGTGATATGACCGTGACAAAAAAATTTGCCTCGCCCAGAATTGTCACGGTCATTGACCTTGACAAGTTGAACTTGTCAAGGTCAATGACCGTAACAATTCGGTAGATTTGGTGTAGTGGTTGTCGATGGAAAAAATCAACACCACAAGAGAGTGGCGGGCATAGAGTAACAAGTTTGGTGTCACGAAAGTGGGTAGTATCACCACATATACTCTCATTAATGGTGGAGGGTGGGTTCAAGTAAGGACCTAGATAAACATAGGTGAACTGTTGAGGAATAATGACTAGATCCAAACAAGGTGGTGGTGGAGATGGTGAAATAATGGGTGGGTCGAATGGGATAAATGGTGACAGAAGGTGATCTAACTCAAGTGTAGGGGACACACACTCATCGGTAGGAGTGAGGGAATACTCACAAAGTAGCGTGGTATCTAAAGATGGAGTGGTAAACTTCTCTACCAATGTTTCACCATCCGTAATGGTGAAAGGGTCTAATGAGGCATTAAGATCAGAGATATATGAATCAATATCAATATCAGACTCAAAGTGAGCCAAACATCTCTGGAGAGGATCCATAGAAAGGGAGGTGGGAACCATCTCCGATTTAATCTCGTTGCATTGGGAGCACTCGTAGCCGGAGCTAACCTATAAGGAATGGGCGTCTCGAGGACACACTCAATGGGTGCAACAGGTATAAACTCAGGCGTATTTTTGTATTCAATGGGAATGCGAACCTCAAAAGTGGGTTCTTTTGGATATGGCAGGGAAAGGCGAACCTCGGTGTTAGGTTCTTTTAGATTATTAGGGTATGGATCAGTCTCATATGCTATGGAAAAGTTAACATAATTATCAACTTGAGGCTCGAACCACGAGGTGGTCTCAACTACGAGATTCTCGGGGTGATAGGGTTGTTCACACTCAACATCCGTGTCACAAGACGACTCATCATCACTCCACGTGAGTGCAACAATGGGTTGACTTGAGGTGAAATCCGACTCGCTCACACACTCAAATTCATTAAGGCATTGTTCAAGCCTTTGAATAGCTTGAGTTTGAATTTGAGTTGCTTTCTTTTGCCGAAGGATGAACTGTTGCAAGAGGCTTTCGAGAGCGGAGGTGGATGATGGTGGGACAATGGTGGATGGGTGAGGTGGACACAACATACTAGTATCATGACTAAATGGAGAATACTCATAGGAAGTGTGGGGAGAGGGGTCAAGTGTGTCATACACGGGAGAAGCATCTCCGTGATGGACAAAAGGATGATAATCGTTGGGTGCGTAGTGAGGGAACTGATCGGGATGGGGTGCATAAGGTTGCCATGACGACTGTGGGAACGTGTGAGGATCCACAACCGAGGGTTGGGATTAGTATTGCGTGGAAGGGTGATCAGGCCTCCACAAATAGCTTGGTTGCTCACACAACTCGCGATTGGATATGTCAGGACAATAGGTCGAGGTGGGTTCCGAAACAGTGTCATATGGATACACATGTTCCATGGTGGGTTCGGACGGATAAAGAAGGTACGGACACTCATGGGACAAGTGATTGGCGTGGGAACAATAAGTGCGCTGCGAATATGGGAAATGGCCAAAGTCGTTTCATAAAGGATTGTCTTCGGCCATGAGGGAATGGATAGGGGAGAAAAAGATTTCCCCAAAAATATTTTTGGCTTTTTAGTTTTTTTTTTTTAAAAAGAAAGAAAATCTTTTTGGGTTTTTGTTTTGAAAATAAGAAAAAGGAAAAAAAATTGAATTTTTGAAAAGGGATAAAAGTGGACTCGGTATGAAACACACTGGGATGGAGCACACAAAATCGACTACCAAAGGATTGGAATTAGACACGTACAAGAAAAGAAAAAATCCTAACTAGCACGTAGTCAATTTTTATCTTCAATTAGGTGAATGGGTAGTCAAATTTTATTTAATCCACGAGCGAGAAAAAGCACAGAATCTTATATGTCGCCTTTGGAAAATTGTGTTCCTTCTTGGCTTGCTAGTTGATTGATTTTAATTAAGTGATGGCACAGGTTAACAAGCAAGTGGAGTTAAGTGATTGAGTCGGGTGATGAAATCCCTTCTCATTTCAATGATCGAGTTTAGGTCTTAAGTCCAATTAATTCATCAAACCATTAAAAGTAAGACTATGTAAAAAATAAAGTCACATAAGAGCATATAATCAAAAAATAAATGGACTCGCTAACAGGAGAGGCGCGAGTGATAAAGAAATGTACCTCCTACGGCTTTTACACACGTAGGGTGAAGACTGAGCTGAGTCGATCGGGGGAAAGTTCGCCTAACTTCAGTCGTCCCCGGGAATCCTACGGACTCAAAGTAGAGAGGTTTCAAAATTCCACTCCAAGGACGCTCTCTCTCTACCATGTTTCGTCTCCCTTTTCGTTTTTTTTTTATTATTACATATAATTGGTGTCCAAAGCACCACGAATGAATTTACAAGGCCTCAATATCATAATACAAACAATCTATGAAAAATAAAGAATATATACAAATAAACAAATGTACAAGTCTTCAAAATGGTCCTCAACACAGAAAGTAGGTAATGGTACTTCGTGAAAAGTCAATCGCAAAAGTTTGAGCAAAGTCCAACGCTTAAAAAGCTGGTAACGACGCCATTTGATACTTAGCCTTTTCGGTATATGTCGTTGAGAGTAAAGACGGTCAATTAAAAATCCATTTTGGTACCTACAAACACACTAAAAATGTATATTGGCAAGTAAGGGGTCAATCCGCGCTCTCTAATGTGCACAAGAGCAAAGTGAAAACAAATATAATTTTTAAAATAATTTTGAAAGGATATTTATACTACTAATTATGAACTAAAATTAAAACTACACTAATAAATAAAGAAAGTAATAAAGTGAGCTAAATATGAGGAGAAAATAATTATGGGATAACTCAAGGGATTAAACTTCACCACTTAACCTATTTATTTTCATTAATTAGTTTGTCTATTTGAAATACCCCAAAACATATATAAATTCACAAATCAAATCTCGTTGCAAATGTGAAGTTACATATAGCCTTTTTAGAAAATTAATATTTAAATTTCACATACTCACAAAAATTAGATTTAAACATTTTCTAATAAATCACCCGCTAGGGAAAATTCACTAAAATTATTTCAAATCATACAAAATTACATTGCTAGAGTAGAGAAATTCAAACTATAATCCCATTCAAAAATTGCTTATCTCTAGTTTAATTAATGAAGAAATATTAAATCGGAATTTTCAATTTTCTCTCGAAAATAATTCACCCTCTCTCAAGGAGTAAATATAAATTGTAAAATTTTAATATTAATATTCGAAGGGGCATAATAAATAAATAAACCAAAAATAAAAATAACTAAGTTAAGGGTTTCATCTCACCCCTTGAATGGGGGTATTTAGCCTCTCATTGTGATATTACTACATATAAAATGTAATAATAAAACAATATGAAGCATACAAATAAAATCGAATGAGAAAAAAAATATGTTGAACCAAGTCTCCTTGAACCCAATAAGATTTTTTTTCAAACATGAACAATTAAGTGCACCCACAAATCTTAGTTTTACAACACACAAAAATATCACTCAACTCACAATTTGTATCTCACAAAATATTCTGGTTCACTCAAGTCATTAAAAAATTACAAAAGAAGAAATAAAAAATTTTGTACAATATTACACTAAAAATGAGCTCCAAAAATGGAGCTCTAAAAAAACTAAACTCTCTCTACACTACGTTATGTGTCTCTCCCCAGTCTGTTTTTTTTCTCTGCCTGCGTCCCCTTTTTAAATTAAAAGATGGTCTTCATAATGGGACTTGCCAGGATTTCTGTAGGTAATGGGGTTGGTCAGATTGATGTTGTATAGTGGATGGGACACGGTGGAGGACTCGAGGTGGGTTGGAGGGGGATCGAGATATTAGAGGCTTAGGACTATTGGGTATTGGGGTTTTGCAGTTAGTTTTTTTTTTTTTTTTTTTTACTTTGGTTTTGTTTTGGCAGGTGGCAAAAATCGTGGGTTTAAATTCGGACTGGGCTGAGGTGACCCCGAAAATGCGGGTCGGTGCGCAAAGACTTTATGTGCGGAAGTAAACTATTGTTTGAGTAAACACCTTAAACCTACGAGTTTATATGAATGATGCCAAGGAGGACCAAATTAAACTTTTACTTAATTTGATTAACTTTTATGAAAATAGTTTTAATTTTCAAAGTTAATTAAAGTCCAAAACAGATTCAATTTTTAGGCGAGTTTCTAATTATTAAGTCCTACCTTTTCGTATGAGGTGAAACGCAAGAAATGTACAACACACGGTATTTATTTAACGTCGCAAAAACCCTTCCCCGGGAAAAACGACGAACTCCTCTAGGAGTTACCTAAACTACTTCCACTAAAACAATAAAAGAATAGGTACGAGTTACAAACAACAAACGTAACAATTAAAGAAGAATGATCTAGCTATTATCCCACACGACCAAGTCTCTAACCAGGTTGCTTATTCAGTTCTCTCTTTAACTTGTCCTCACTTGTTTTTGCGTTCTTCACTTCCACGCCTCCCCTTTAACTTCTTTAAGCGCAGGTTGGCTCAGTGCCTATTATTTACTTTCTAGTGAAGTGTATGTGATGCAACAGAATATATAACACCTATATCTTTGCAAGTCTTGTGTTATTCAAATCAAATCAGTTTGACTTTGAATACACCTTTGAAAAACTTCTTTTCTCTTTCTTTAAATCTCGAACACTAGACTTGTTCAGATATTACACAAACAAAGTGTCTACGTGAATACAAAGTGAGTGATATGTGAGTGATATGAGATGCAAACAATTTCAGAAAATCACCAACACAATCAAGTAATCAAGTTCCCACAGATATATTCTAGACTGAACAGAAATAAAACATATCAAGCATACAGTCAGAAATAATACAAACTGTTTATAACTATTTCAGATTAAAATGATTTAATTCAGTTTAGTTTAAGTTCCAATCAGTCTGAACAGTTCAGGTTCTTGATTAGGTCCAGTATGTTCTTGTTCTCAGTCCAAGTCCTTGGTCAAGTATACAGGTACAAATATGTTTAGTCCAAGGTCATATTTCCAGTATCAGATAGTTGGGTTCCGATTCACAACTTATATTAGGTTTAAATCTCTAAACCTAGAATTAGTTCCTCTTTCGTGTAAATCAGATTTTCAGAAAGAATCAATTTAAAACAAAGTGTTTTAAATGAAGTAAGATCAATACTGGTTCTAGTGTGTGTAGTGTTTATAAAATATATCAGCACAATACTTACACAAACACTTTAGATCTAGCACATAACAGATCAGAAACTACAAGAAAACAAGAACAATAATAGAGATACTCACAAAACGATTTTTCAGAATGAAAAATCAATTGATTTGGAAATGCAGAAATTCTGAGATCTAAAAACCTTCCATTCTTGAATCCACAAAACGTCTTGAAGACTCAGCAATGTTTTGTAAGGAATACACAAAGGATTTCACTGAAAATACTGGTGTTTAGTCTCTCTCTCTCAGAATTAATTTTGGCAGAATTTTTGCTCAAAAACGAATTTTCTCGGGTTTTTAAAAAATGAAGGCACAGAGTCTCTATTTATAGAGTGCACAGGTGTGTGCTGATAGGTGTAAAATAGAGTCACAAGGATCACTAAAGAATTACACAGAACCGTTGATAAAAAAAATAGATCTTGTGGCTGAGAAAGAAACACAAAATGTTCCATTAAAAATAAGACACGTGTAAAGCAAGCTGTTACACTAACAGATTCAAGAAGCAATTTGTTATATAAAACGCAGTCGTTTTAAACATATAAAGACAGCTGTAAAAACAGTATAGCGTAACTAAGACGCAACAAATATTACCGTTACTCAAAAAAATGAAACTGCGTCGTTTTAGAAAATACCAGCTATGGTATACTTAAAAACCGTGGGCGGTAAGACGCAGTTATGGGAGCCAGCTGGGACGCATAAAAAATATACCGTTTAATAGAAATAAAACGGCATCGTTTTAATAAAATGAAAACGTATTTTAAAACAAATTTGCGACGTCATTGATTTTAAAACCAAGAAACCGTGAGCAGTTTTTGTAAAACCAAGGGCGGTCAAATCTTGCAGGCCTAGGGGCTGGCTACATGACCTACCTCGGTCAAATCAGAATCAGGTACCGTGCTACATACACTAACATATATAAATATATAAAAGCATGCCAACAGCTTTTAAAAAAAACGCTACAGGGCCAACTGATATAAGGCATGGGTCAAGTCATATTGCAACAGCTTTTGGCAAAGCAAAAAGCAACAAATATCTCATGTATGAGATGGGCTAATCTCGGCCAGCTCATAAAACAAGGGGTCAAGTCTGCAGGGCATGGGTAAATCTAAGGGTACAAGCCATGTATGCTACCATACACGCATACATATATACAAAGTTCATATCATATATATATTATATAGAATGCAAATGCACAGTTAACATGTATAAACAATATGTGCGTCAAAACGTAAGCATACATGATATAACATATATATATATACACATGGGTACACAAGCATACAAATATATATATATAAACTGTAAATATATATAACACGCACATGCATATTTTAAATCAAAAAAAATATTTTTAACTTCAAATATTTTATTCCGAAAATTTTATTAAAATAAATGTTTTGTGTCAAAATTTTATTTTCACAAAAATATTCATTTTTATAAAAGCTTCAAATTAAAATATTGAACTCAAAAAAACTTTATTATGACGAAACAAAATATTATCACAAGGTATGATAAAAATGCAAAATGCAACATGGTGTCGTGTCCTTCGTGACAAAAAAAATCCTATGAGCCATAAGATTACCTTTTTCTGAGATGGCGGACGGAATGGAGTGCACATTTGATGTAGATGGACAAAGAGAGCTTGAAGTCGATATGGGGACACACAATCCTAATATTACAAAAATATTTTGTCAAAATTTCAAGTCCAACTAGATGAAGTCCTATATAGCTAAAGCACGAAAAGCAACTCCTAGGTGTGCTCTATATAGGGCCTTCAAACTCCCCCATTGGACTAATTTTGACAAAACCCTTGAGTACATCAAATGATATACTAAGGAAAATAAATCCTAATATGTCCTATACAAAAGAGTATCTAACTACCCACCCATCCTAGAAAAGAAAAAAGACAGAACTCGATCGGATGCACGGTTAAGAAAAACCTGCAAAACATAAATACACAATCTGCCAAGAAATCAAGTTAGTAGCATTTGCTCTACCAAAATATTAATATGACAGAATTAAATGTGCAGAAATTATAAGACAGGTAATGTATGAAAAACAACAACAAAGGACCAAAACATGTACTCAATTCTCCCCCATTTTGTCTAAATTAGACAATGAAAAGGAAAAAAAATAAGCGTTAATAATCTGCAAAATAAGCGTCTCCTACATTACACATGGCTTTAAGAGATACCGGTTATTAGTAGATACCTTTATCCTAAAACCTCGGAGATCTAGTATACAGAAAGCAGATTAAACACAACTAATTGTCAAGTACAGTCATTCCAATCATATGTCGCAATTTCTCAAACCGGGATTTATCTAACGGTTTAGTGAACAGATCAGCTAGTTGATTTTCAGTAGGAATATGTTCGATTACAAGTTCTTTTGCTTCAACCAACTCTCTAATAAAATGATGTCTTATGTTAATGTGCTTAGTCCTACTATGCTGGACAGGATTTTTGGCAATACAAATGGCACTTTCATTATCACAATAAAGGTGTACTTTAGACTGAATAATACCATAATTTGATAGCATTTGTTTAATCCAAATAAGTTGAGCACAACATGCACCAGCAACAACATATTCAGATTCAGCAGTTGATAAAGTTACACTAGTTTGCTTTTTACTAGACCATCCAACGAGATTCTGTCCTAAATAATAGCAACCACCCGAGGTGGAACGACAATCATCCGTGCTCCCACCCCAATCTGCATCCGAGTATCCAATAATCTCACAAGAAGAGTCATTGGTATACCAAAGTCCAAACTCAATTGTGCCTTTAACATATTTTAAAATATTTTTAGCACAAGTGAGGTGAGACTCTTTCGGACTAGATTGAAATCGCGCACAGATACAAACAGCGTACTGAATATCAGGTCTAGAAGCAGTTAAGTATAATAAACTACCAATTATGCTACGGTATAATGTGGGATCTACATCTGGGCCACTATCGGATTTGGATAATTTAGTTTTTAGAGCCATAGGTGTAGAAGAAATTTTAGCATTTTCAAGTCCAAATTTAACAAGTAAATCCTTAGCATATTTGGATTGTGAAATAAAGAGGCCATCACTTTGCTGTCTTATTTGAAGTCCTAGAAAATACTGTAGCTCCCCCATAAGTGACATCTTAAATTCACTACTCATGTCTTTTGAAAACTGTTTAACTTCATTTGGTGAGGTTGACCCAAAAATGATGTCATCTACATAAATTTGAGCAATCAAAATGTCATTTTTATTAGATTTCTTAACAAAAAGAGTTTGGTCAACACCTCCTCTAACAAACCCATGTGAGGATAGAAAAGCAGTCAAACGTTCATACCAAGCACGAGGGGCCTGTTTTAAACCATATAAAGCTTTCTTAAGTCTATAAACATGATTAGGGAGTTTGGGATCTTGAAAACCTTTGGGCTGCTCAACGTATACTTCTTCGGAAAGAATACCATTAAGAAAAGCAGATTTTACGTCCATTTGAAAAAGCTTAAATTGTAAGTGACAAGCAACAGCTAGAAGCAATCTCACTGATTCAAGACGGGTAACCGGGGCAAACGTCTCGTCACAGTCAATTCCTTCTATTTGAGAATAACCCTGTGCTACAAGTCTAGCCTTATTTCGAATGATTATCCCTTTTTCATCGGTCTTGTTTTTGAAAATCCATTTAGTACCGATTACTTTGATATCCTTGGGCCTTGGAACTAAATACCATACGTCATGATCCGTGAATTGAGCTAGCTCCTCTTGCATCGCATCAATCCAATATGAATCATTAAGTGCCTCATTTACTGATTTTGGTTCCACGAGGGATACAAAAGCAGCCATATGAGCTACTTGACGTAATTGATTTCTAGTTCTTACGGGCGCACGAATATCACCAACAACTTCGGCGGAGGGATGATCTTTTGAAACCCAGTTAGGCACGGCAAGGGTTTGTACTGGTAAAGATTTATCTTCTGTCAAAACTGAATCATTTAAAATATTTATATCCAAATCAGTTTCTACAGGTGGATCTTTACTAACAGGTTCAATAGTGCTATCAATTACAACAACATTAATAGACTCTACAATGGATTTGGTTCTTAAATTGAAAACTCTTAAAGCTCTACTATTCTGAGAATAGCCAAGAAAAATGGATTTATCACCTTTGGCTTCAAATTTTGAAAGATTATTACGATCATTGCAAACATAACAAAAGGAGCCAAAAGTACGAAAATATTTAAGATTTGGTTTTTTGTTGAACCAAAATTCGTAAGGGGTCATTTTGGTATTCTTCCTAAGATATACACGATTGATAATATGAACAGCAGTAAGACAAGCTTCTTCCCAAAAGTATAGAGGTAAATTTTTAGCATGGATAAGGACTCTAGCCATTTCTTGTACAACTCTGTTTTTCCTTTCAACAACTCCATTTTGTTGAGGAGTTTTTGGAGCACTAAACTCATGAGAATAACCATTAGCCTCACAATACTCAATGATACCAGTTTCTTTAAACTCACCACCTCTATCACTTCGAATTCGAGTTACCTGGGTGTCTTTCTCATTTTCTATCCGAGTCAGAATTTTCAAGAAATTGTTAAATGTTTCTGACTTAGCTTTCATGAAAGCAACCCAAGTAAATCGAGAAAAATCATCCACAATAACTAGGATATAAGAATTTCCATTCAAACTAACAGTCCTAGTTGGACCCATTAAATCCATGTGTAGAAGTTCAAGAGGAGCGGTGGTGTTGATGTCTTTAACCTTTTTGTGAGGAGATTTGGTGATCTTACCCACTTGACATGGACCACAAACAGCAGAGGGGCATTTCTTTATTTTAGGTAGACCTTTAACAATGTCTTGTGATGATAACCGATTTAAGGTATCAAAACTGATGTGCCCCAACCTATTATGCCATAGGTCAGCATCATCTAAAAGAGTAACATTACAAGACAAGGAGCCGGAAGCTTTGTAACAGTTATCCGTGGTACGATTGCCTTTTATGTAATTTTCTCCCATATTAGTCAAAACATCACAGGAGGTTTTGGAAAATTTAACTTGGCAACCATTATCACAAAACTGACTGATAGAAAGTAAATTAGCTCTCATTCCTTGAACTAATAACACATCATTAACATTGGGTAAACCTTCTTCATTAAGAGTACCTTTGCCAATGACTTGGGAGGTCTTACCATCTCCAAAGGTCACGTTGCCACCTTTATAATGAACAACATCCTTAAGTTTGGTAACATCACCCGTCATATGACGCGAGCATCCGCTGTCTAAGTACCAACCAGCACTATGCATCTCACAGCGTAGGGCTGTTAAGACTACAAAAGATTTTAAATTTGAATGTTTTAGCTGGGGTCTTAGATCATCAGATCTGATCCAAATAGGCACCAATTTAAATTTGTTTTGTGCAATAATTTTGGATCTGAGAAAGGATTTACCAAATGGTAGAGATTTGTGATTAGTCCAAGTTCTAGGCTTACTAAAATAGTGAAATGATCCATTGCGATTTGAGGTTTTACAACCTAATCTCCCACTTTTTGGGTTAAAGTAAAAATTATCATTTTTCTTTTGAAACCATTGGCACTCAAAGTTTTGGTGTCCAAAAACATCACAAATAGTGCAGAATTTATTAGTTGTAGGAATGCCAGAAATACAATGTTTTCTAACAAAGCAAGTTTCAAATTTCTCACCAGAATTGGAGTTAACATGTCTAGAAGGTCTCTTAGCAGGGGGACAGTATCTAGAAGAAGATGTTTCAACAAAATTTTCAATGAAGTAATCAATGTCACTTTCAAAATCATTTTCGATTAAAACTTGTTTTCCTTTGGCCTTTTCATTTGACTTGCTTTCCAAAGGAAGACCCATTTCTTCCTTGGCTTTAACAAAGAGGACTGGTTTGGAAAAATCATTTATTTTCGTAATAGGACCATCATAACCAAACCCTCTTGTATCACCATGATAACGTTGGACAGCAATCAACTCTTCAAGGTCAAAGAATTTTATGTCACGACTACGACACATTTTAAAGGCAGTTTCACAAACTTCTTTAGACTTCTCAACTTGCAAAAGTGCAGCATTATATTTGTCTTCTAAAGAAGTCAGATTTTCATTTAGAGTCGTAATCTGAAATTTAAATTCAAGTGACTGTTTTTCAAAATCAATTTTGACATTGCACATTTCCACGGAATTTTGTTGAGTTATCTTATACTGATTCTCTAGGGATTCACTAAGCAATTTAACCAGATTAGATAATTCTTGCCTATTTTGCAATGTTCTCACATACAGTTCAGCATAATCATCATAAGCAACCCTATTTTCATTATTCACCGTGTCACTGGGTGAAATGGGGCAATCTTCGGGTTTAGTGTCACACAAGTATGCACGTTTAGCATCAAATGGTGCAGTTAGTTCTAGCATAGATGGCTGATTAACTAGTAAAGACTTAGCAGCAGCAATTAAATCAAACACTTCATCAGAATCAGAATTATCTTCAGAATCAGACATTCCAGCAAGATATACATCTCCACAACAGTCATAAACTTCTCCAAAAAACGCAAGGTAATTTGATTCAGTTTCAGCTTGGTCTTCTTCTGATTCAGAATCAGAGGAATCATCCCAAGTTTTTGTAATGTTTGCCTTGAGCTTTTTAGGATACTTTGACTATGGTTTGGATCTACATTCAGCCATAAAATGTCCAAGTTTACCACAATTGTGACAAGCCATTTTCGATTTATCAATCTTACTAGTAGAACTATCATGATCAGCCTTTACTTTAGAATTTCTATTATGGGGTCGATTGGCCTGACGAGATTGATTATTTTCTTGCATACGTCTTTTAGCAATAGAGTTTCTATGCTTCAAGAGTTTCTTAAATTGAGAAGACATAAGTGCAAGTTGATTGTCAATCTTATCAATGTCATCCGACTCAACATCAGATTTATTATCAGACTCAGATAGTTGCCTAACTACCTCATGTTTGTATTTATTAGGACAGGCAGTTTTGAATGCAACTTTAGAAGAACTGGTCAGATCATTCTTAGCATAAGAGGTAAGAGTCTTTCTAAAAGCTGTTTCAAGTTCCATAGTTCTCAATTTAGAACTAAGCAATTCAGGCGTAAGAGAAGGATCATCCATTTCTTCAATGATATAACGTTTATGATCAAATCTAGGGGCAAGGGATCTCAAAATCTTAGCACATACTTCTTGATCAGTATACTCAACATCATTAGCATGCAACAGGGTAATAATATCAGTCAAACGCATATAGAAATCGTCAAATGGTTCGTTATCTTTCATAACAAGCATATTGTACTGTTGGATAAGCATTTGAGTTTTACATCTTTTTACCCTAGCATCGCCTTCATGTGCTATTACTAATGTATCCCATGCGTCCTTACTGGTAGTGCAGTGACAAATACGTTTCAGTTCATTTTCACTTACACTCATGAAAATGGCATTCTTACCCTTATTATTAAAATTGCTTATCTTTTTCTGATCAGCATTCAATTCAGTGGTTTTAAGTTTTCTAAAGATAGTGCTGCCTTCTGCTATAGGAGTGGTGGGGTGTTTATAACCATTTTCAATTAAATCCCACACGTCATCTCCTAGTGTGCCTTGAATAAATGCTACCATCCTAATTTTTCAATACGAAAAATTTGAGCCATCAAAAATAGGAAGTCTGCTAAAATTGCCAAGCCTAAGAAGTTGACTTGAATCATCCATTAAAACAAGGTGAAAAATGTTTAACAAAAGTTTTGAAAACGATCTTTAAAAGTCTAGCTCTGATACCACTTGAGGTGACCCCGAAAATGCGGGTCGGTGCGCAAAGACTTTATGTGCGGAAGTAAACTATTGTTTGAGTAAACACCTTAAACCTACGAGTTTATATGAATGATGCCAAGGAGGACCAAATTAAACTTTTACTTAATTTGATTAACTTTTATGAAAATAGTTTTAATTTTCAAAGTTAATTAAAGTCCAAAACAGATTCAATTTTTAGGCGAGTTTCTAATTATTAAGTCCTACCTTTTCGTATGAGGTGAAATGCAAGAAATGTACAACACACGGTATTTATTTAACGTCGCAAAAACCCTTCCCCGGGAAAAACGACGAACTCCTCTAGGAGTTACCTAAACTACTTCCACTAAAACAATAAAAGAATAGGTACGAGTTACAAACAACAAACGTAACAATTAAAGAAGAATGATCTAGCTATTATCCCACACGACCAAGTCTCTAACCAGGTTGCTTATTCAGTTCTCTCTTTAACTTGTCCTCACTTGTTTTTGCGTTCTTCACTTCCACGCCTCCCCTTTAACTTCTTTAAGCGCAGGTTGGCTCAGTGCCTATTATTTACTTTCTAGTGAAGTGTATGTGATGCAACAGAATATATAACACCTATATCTTTGCAAGTCTTGTGTTATTCAAATCAAATCAGTTTGACTTTGAATACACCTTTGAAAAACTTCTTTTCTCTTTCTTTAAATCTCGAACACTAGACTTGTTCAGATATTACACAAACAAAGTGTCTACGTGAATACAAAGTGAGTGATATGTGAGTGATATGAGATGCAAACAATTTCAGAAAATCACCAACACAATCAAGTAATCAAGTTCCCACAGATATATTCTAGACTGAACAGAAATAAAACATATCAAGCATACAGTCAGAAATAATACAAACTGTTTATAACTATTTCAGATTAAAATGATTTAATTCAGTTTAGTTTAAGTTCCAATCAGTCTGAACAGTTCAGGTTCTTGATTAGGTCCAGTATGTTCTTGTTCTCAGTCCAAGTCCTTGGTCAAGTATACAGGTACAAATATGTTTAGTCCAAGGTCATATTTCCAGTATCAGGTAGTTGGGTTCCGATTCACAACTTATATTAGGTTTAAATCTCTAAACCTAGAATTAGTTCCTCTTTCGTGTAAATCAGATTTTCAGAAAGAATCAATTTAAAACAAAGTGTTTTAAATGAAGTAAGATCAATACTGGTTCTAGTGTGTGTAGTGTTTATAAAATATATCAGCACAATACTTACACAAACACTTTAGATCTAGCACATAACAGATCAGAAACTACAAGAAAACAAGAACAATAATAGAGATACTCACAAAACGATTTTTCAGAATGAAAAATCAATTGATTTGGAAATGCAGAAATTCTGAGATCTAAAAACCTTCCATTCTTGAATCCACAAAACGTCTTGAAGACTCAGCAATGTTTTGTAAGGAATACACAAAGGATTTCACTGAAAATACTGGTGTTTAGTCTCTCTCTCTCAGAATTAATTTTGGCAGAATTTTTGCTCAAAAACGAATTTTCTCGGGTTTTTAAAAAATGAAGGCACAGAGTCTCTATTTATAGAGTGCACAGGTGTGTGCTGATAGGTGTAAAATAGAGTCACAAGGATCACTAAAGAATTACACAGAACCGTTGATAAAAAAAATAGATCTTGTGGCTGAGAAAGAAACACAAAATGTTCCATTAAAAATAAGACACGTGTAAAGCAAGCTGTTACACTAACAGATTCAAGAAGCAATTTGTTATATAAAACGCAGTCGTTTTAAACATATAAAGACAGCTGTAAAAACAGTATAGCGTAACTAAGACGCAACAAATATTACCGTTACTCAAAAAAATGAAACTGCGTCGTTTTAGAAAATACCAGCTATGGTATACTTAAAAACCGTGGGCGGTAAGACGCAGTTATGGGAGCCAGCTGGGACGCATAAAAAATATACCGTTTAATAGAAATAAAACGGCATCGTTTTAATAAAATGAAAACGTATTTTAAAACAAATTTGCGACGTCATTGATTTTAAAACCAAGAAACCGTGAGCAGTTTTTGTAAAACCAAGGGCGGTCAAATCTTGCAGGCCTAGGGGCTGGCTACATGACCTACCTCGGTCAAATCAGAATCAGGTACCGTGCTACATACACTAACATATATAAATATATAAAAGCATGCCAACAGCTTTTAAAAAAAACGCTACAGGGCCAACTGATATAAGGCATGGGTCAAGTCATATTGCAACAGCTTTTGGCAAAGCAAAAAGCAACAAATATCTCATGTATGAGATGGGCTAATCTCGGCCAGCTCATAAAACAAGGGGTCAAGTCTGCAGGGCATGGGTAAATCTAAGGGTACAAGCCATGTATGCTACCATACACGCATACATATATACAAAGTTCATATCATATATATATTATATAGAATGCAAATGCACAGTTAACATGTATAAACAATATGTGCGTCAAAACGTAAGCATACATGATATAACATATATATATATACACATGGGTACACAAGCATACAAATATATATATATAAACTGTAAATATATATAACACGCACATGCATATTTTAAATCAAAAAAAATATTTTTAACTTCAAATATTTTATTCCGAAAATTTTATTAAAATAAATGTTTTGTGTCAAAATTTTATTTTCACAAAAATATTCATTTTTATAAAAGCTTCAAATTAAAATATTGAACTCAAAAAAACTTTATTATGACGAAACAAAATATTATCACAAGGTATGATAAAAATGCAAAATGCAACATGGTGTCGTGTCCTTCGTGACAAAAAAAATCCTATGAGCCATAAGATTACCTTTTTCTGAGATGGCGGACGGAATGGAGTGCACATTTGATGTAGATGGACAAAGAGAGCTTGAAGTCGATATGGGGACACACAATCCTAATATTACAAAAATATTTTGTCAAAATTTCAAGTCCAACTAGATGAAGTCCTATATAGCTAAAGCACGAAAAGCAACTCCTAGGTGTGCTCTATATAGGGCCTTCAAACTCCCCCATTGGACTAATTTTGACAAAACCCTTGAGTACATCAAATGATATACTAAGGAAAATAAATCCTAATATGTCCTATACAAAAGAGTATCTAACTACCCACCCATCCTAGAAAAGAAAAAAGACAGAACTCGATCGGATGCACGGTTAAGAAAAACCTGCAAAACATAAATACACAATCTGCCAAGAAATCAAGTTAGTAGCATTTGCTCTACCAAAATATTAATATGACAGAATTAAATGTGCAGAAATTATAAGACAGGTAATGTATGAAAAACAACAACAAAGGACCAAAACATGTACTCAATTCTCCCCCATTTTGTCTAAATTAGACAATGAAAAGGAAAAAAAATAAGCGTTAATAATCTGCAAAATAAGCGTCTCCTACATTACACATGGCTTTAAGAGATACCGGTTATTAGTAGATACCTTTATCCTAAAACCTCGGAGATCTAGTATACAGAAAGCAGATTAAACACAACTAATTGTCAAGTACAGTCATTCCAATCATATGTCGCAATTTCTCAAACCGGGATTTATCTAACGGTTTAGTGAACAGATCAGCTAGTTGATTTTCAGTAGGAATATGTTCGATTACAAGTTCTTTTGCTTCAACCAACTCTCTAATAAAATGATGTCTTATGTTAATGTGCTTAGTCCTACTATGCTGGACAGGATTTTTGGCAATACAAATGGCACTTTCATTATCACAATAAAGGTGTACTTTGGACTGAATAATACCATAATTTGATAGCATTTGTTTAATCCAAATAAGTTGAGCACAACATGCACCAGCAACAACATATTCAGATTCAGCAGTTGATAAAGTTACACTAGTTTGCTTTTTACTAGACCATCCAACGAGATTCTGTCCTAAATAATAGCAACCACCCGAGGTGGAACGACAATCATCCGTGCTCCCACCCCAATCTGCATCCGAGTATCCAATAATCTCACAAGAAGAGTCATTGGTATACCAAAGTCCAAACTCAATTGTGCCTTTAACATATTTTAAAATATTTTTAGCACAAGTGAGGTGAGACTCTTTCGGACTAGATTGAAATCGCGCACAGATACAAACAGCGTACTGAATATCAGGTCTAGAAGCAGTTAAGTATAATAAACTACCAATTATGCTACGGTATAATGTGGGATCTACATCTGGGCCACTATCGGATTTGGATAATTTAGTTTTTAGAGCCATAGGTGTAGAAGAAATTTTAGCATTTTCAAGTCCAAATTTAACAAGTAAATCCTTAGCATATTTGGATTGTGAAATAAAGAGGCCATCACTTTGCTGTCTTATTTGAAGTCCTAGAAAATACTGTAGCTCCCCCATAAGTGACATCTTAAATTCACTACTCATGTCTTTTGAAAACTGTTTAACTTCATTTGGTGAGGTTGACCCAAAAATGATGTCATCTACATAAATTTGAGCAATCAAAATGTCATTTTTATTAGATTTCTTAACAAAAAGAGTTTGGTCAACACCTCCTCTAACAAACCCATGTGAGGATAGAAAAGCAGTCAAACGTTCATACCAAGCACGAGGGGCCTGTTTTAAACCATATAAAGCTTTCTTAAGTCTATAAACATGATTAGGGAGTTTGGGATCTTGAAAACCTTTGGGCTGCTCAACGTATACTTCTTCGGAAAGAATACCATTAAGAAAAGCAGATTTTACGTCCATTTGAAAAAGCTTAAATTGTAAGTGACAAGCAACAGCTAGAAGCAATCTCACTGATTCAAGACGGGTAACCGGGGCAAACGTCTCGTCACAGTCAATTCCTTCTATTTGAGAATAACCCTGTGCTACAAGTCTAGCCTTATTTCGAATGATTATCCCTTTTTCATCGGTCTTGTTTTTGAAAATCCATTTAGTACCGATTACTTTGATATCCTTGGGCCTTGGAACTAAATACCATACGTCATGATCCGTGAATTGAGCTAGCTCCTCTTGCATCGCATCAATCCAATATGAATCATTAAGTGCCTCATTTACTGATTTTGGTTCCACGAGGGATACAAAAGCAGCCATATGAGCTACTTGACGTAATTGATTTCTAGTTCTTACGGGCGCACGAATATCACCAACAACTTCGGCGGAGGGATGATCTTTTGAAACCCAGTTAGGCACGGCAAGGGTTTGTACTGGTAAAGATTTATCTTCTGTCAAAACTGAATCATTTAAAATATTTATATCCAAATCAGTTTCTACAGGTGGATCTTTACTAACAGGTTCAATAGTGCTATCAATTACAACAACATTAATAGACTCTACAATGGATTTGGTTCTTAAATTGAAAACTCTTAAAGCTCTACTATTCTGAGAATAGCCAAGAAAAATGGATTTATCACCTTTGGCTTCAAATTTTGAAAGATTATTACGATCATTGCAAACATAACAAAAGGAGCCAAAAGTACGAAAATATTTAAGATTTGGTTTTTTGTTGAACCAAAATTCGTAAGGGGTCATTTTGGTATTCTTCCTAAGATATACACGATTGATAATATGAACAGCAGTAAGACAAGCTTCTTCCCAAAAGTATAGAGGTAAATTTTTAGCATGGATAAGGACTCTAGCCATTTCTTGTACAACTCTGTTTTTCCTTTCAACAACTCCATTTTGTTGAGGAGTTTTTGGAGCACTAAACTCATGAGAATAACCATTAGCCTCACAATACTCAATGATACCAGTTTCTTTAAACTCACCACCTCTATCACTTCGAATTCGAGTTACCTGGGTGTCTTTCTCATTTTCTATCCGAGTCAGAATTTTCAAGAAATTGTTAAATGTTTCTGACTTAGCTTTCATGAAAGCAACCCAAGTAAATCGAGAAAAATCATCCACAATAACTAGGATATAAGAATTTCCATTCAAACTAACAGTCCTAGTTGGACCCATTAAATCCATGTGTAGAAGTTCAAGAGGAGCGGTGGTGTTGATGTCTTTAACCTTTTTGTGAGGAGATTTGGTGATCTTACCCACTTGACATGGACCACAAACAGCAGAGGGGCATTTCTTTATTTTAGGTAGACCTTTAACAATGTCTTGTGATGATAACCGATTTAAGGTATCAAAACTGATGTGCCCCAACCTATTATGCCATAGGTCAGCATCATCTAAAAGAGTAACATTACAAGACAAGGAGCCAGAAGCTTTGTAACAGTTATCCGTGGTACGATTGCCTTTTATGTAATTTTCTCCCATATTAGTCAAAACATCACAGGAGGTTTTGGAAAATTTAACTTGGCAACCATTATCACAAAACTGACTGATAGAAAGTAAATTAGCTCTCATTCCTTGAACTAATAACACATCATTAACATTGGGTAAACCTTCTTCATTAAGAGTACCTTTGCCAATGACTTGGGAGGTCTTACCATCTCCAAAGGTCACGTTGCCACCTTTATAATGAACAACATCCTTAAGTTTGGTAACATCACCCGTCATATGACGCGAGCATCCGCTGTCTAAGTACCAACCAGCACTATGCATCTCACAGCGTAGGGCTGTTAAGACTACAAAAGATTTTAAATTTGAATGTTTTAGCTGGGGTCTTAGATCATCAGATCTGATCCAAATAGGCACCAATTTAAATTTGTTTTGTGCAATAATTTTGGATCTGAGAAAGGATTTACCAAATGGTAGAGATTTGTGATTAGTCCAAGTTCTAGGCTTACTAAAATAGTGAAATGATCCATTGCGATTTGAGGTTTTACAACCTAATCTCCCACTTTTTGGGTTAAAGTAAAAATTATCATTTTTCTTTTGAAACCATTGGCACTCAAAGTTTTGGTGTCCAAAAACATCACAAATAGTGCAGAATTTATTAGTTGTAGGAATGCCAGAAATACAATGTTTTCTAACAAAGCAAGTTTCAAATTTCTCACCAGAATTGGAGTTAACATGTCTAGAAGGTCTCTTAGCAGGGGGACAGTATCTAGAAGAAGATGTTTCAACAAAATTTTCAATGAAGTAATCAATGTCACTTTCAAAATCATTTTCGATTAAAACTTGTTTTCCTTTGGCCTTTTCATTTGACTTGCTTTCCAAAGGAAGACCCATTTCTTCCTTGGCTTTAACAAAGAGGACTGGTTTGGAAAAATCATTTATTTTCGTAATAGGACCATCATAACCAAACCCTCTTGTATCACCATGATAACGTTGGACAGCAATCAACTCTTCAAGGTCAAAGAATTTTATGTCACGACTACGACACATTTTAAAGGCAGTTTCACAAACTTCTTTAGACTTCTCAACTTGCAAAAGTGCAGCATTATATTTGTCTTCTAAAGAAGTCAGATTTTCATTTAGAGTCGTAATCTGAAATTTAAATTCAAGTGACTGTTTTTCAAAATCAATTTTGACATTGCACATTTCCACGGAATTTTGTTGAGTTATCTTATACTGATTCTCTAGGGATTCACTAAGCAATTTAACCAGATTAGATAATTCTTGCCTATTTTGCAATGTTCTCACATACAGTTCAGCATAATCATCATAAGCAACCCTATTTTCATTATTCACCGTGTCACTGGGTGAAATGGGGCAATCTTCGGGTTTAGTGTCACACAAGTATGCACGTTTAGCATCAAATGGTGCAGTTAGTTCTAGCATAGATGGCTGATTAACTAGTAAAGACTTAGCAGCAGCAATTAAATCAAACACTTCATCAGAATCAGAATTATCTTCAGAATCAGACATTCCAGCAAGATATACATCTCCACAACAGTCATAAACTTCTCCAAAAAACGCAAGGTAATTTGATTCAGTTTCAGCTTGGTCTTCTTCTGATTCAGAATCAGAGGAATCATCCCAAGTTTTTGTAATGTTTGCCTTGAGCTTTTTAGGATACTTTGACTATGGTTTGGATCTACATTCAGCCATAAAATGTCCAAGTTTACCACAATTGTGACAAGCCATTTTCGATTTATCAATCTTACTAGTAGAACTATCATGATCAGCCTTTACTTTAGAATTTCTATTATGGGGTCGATTGGCCTGACGAGATTGATTATTTTCTTGCATACGTCTTTTAGCAATAGAGTTTCTATGCTTCAAGAGTTTCTTAAATTGAGAAGACATAAGTGCAAGTTGATTGTCAATCTTATCAATGTCATCCGACTCAACATCAGATTTATTATCAGACTCAGATAGTTGCCTAACTACCTCATGTTTGTATTTATTAGGACAGGCAGTTTTGAATGCAACTTTAGAAGAACTGGTCAGATCATTCTTAGCATAAGAGGTAAGAGTCTTTCTAAAAGCTGTTTCAAGTTCCATAGTTCTCAATTTAGAACTAAGCAATTCAGGCGTAAGAGAAGGATCATCCATTTCTTCAATGATATAACGTTTATGATCAAATCTAGGGGCAAGGGATCTCAAAATCTTAGCACATACTTCTTGATCAGTATACTCAACATCATTAGCATGCAACAGGGTAATAATATCAGTCAAACGCATATAGAAATCGTCAAATGGTTCGTTATCTTTCATAACAAGCATATTGTACTGTTGGATAAGCATTTGAGTTTTACATCTTTTTACCCTAGCATCGCCTTCATGTGCTATTACTAATGTATCCCATGCGTCCTTACTGGTAGTGCAGTGACAAATACGTTTCAGTTCATTTTCACTTACACTCATGAAAATGGCATTCTTACCCTTATTATTAAAATTGCTTATCTTTTTCTGATCAGCATTCAATTCAGTGGTTTTAAGTTTTCTAAAGATAGTGCTGCCTTCTGCTATAGGAGTGGTGGGGTGTTTATAACCATTTTCAATTAAATCCCACACGTCATCTCCTAGTGTGCCTTGAATAAATGCTACCATCCTAATTTTTCAATACGAAAAATTTGAGCCATCAAAAATAGGAAGTCTGCTAAAATTGCCAAGCCTAAGAAGTTGACTTGAATCATCCATTAAAACAAGGTGAAAAATGTTTAACAAAAGTTTTGAAAACGATCTTTAAAAGTCTAGCTCTGATACCACTTGAGGTGACCCCGAAAATGCGGGTCGGTGCGCAAAGACTTTATGTGCGGAAGTAAACTATTGTTTGAGTAAACACCTTAAACCTACGAGTTTATATGAATGATGCCAAGGAGGACCAAATTAAACTTTTACTTAATTTGATTAACTTTTATGAAAATAGTTTTAATTTTCAAAGTTAATTAAAGTCCAAAACAGATTCAATTTTTAGGCGAGTTTCTAATTATTAAGTCCTACCTTTTCGTATGAGGTGAAATGCAAGAAATGTACAACACACGGTATTTATTTAACGTCGCAAAAACCCTTCCCCGGGAAAAACGACGAACTCCTCTAGGAGTTACCTAAACTACTTCCACTAAAACAATAAAAGAATAGGTACGAGTTACAAACAACAAACGTAACAATTAAAGAAGAATGATCTAGCTATTATCCCACACGACCAAGTCTCTAACCAGGTTGCTTATTCAGTTCTCTCTTTAACTTGTCCTCACTTGTTTTTGCGTTCTTCACTTCCACGCCTCCCCTTTAACTTCTTTAAGCGCAGGTTGGCTCAGTGCCTATTATTTACTTTCTAGTGAAGTGTATGTGATGCAACAGAATATATAACACCTATATCTTTGCAAGTCTTGTGTTATTCAAATCAAATCAGTTTGACTTTGAATACACCTTTGAAAAACTTCTTTTCTCTTTCTTTAAATCTCGAACACTAGACTTGTTCAGATATTACACAAACAAAGTGTCTACGTGAATACAAAGTGAGTGATATGTGAGTGATATGAGATGCAAACAATTTCAGAAAATCACCAACACAATCAAGTAATCAAGTTCCCACAGATATATTCTAGACTGAACAGAAATAAAACATATCAAGCATACAGTCAGAAATAATACAAACTGTTTATAACTATTTCAGATTAAAATGATTTAATTCAGTTTAGTTTAAGTTCCAATCAGTCTGAACAGTTCAGGTTCTTGATTAGGTCCAGTATGTTCTTGTTCTCAGTCCAAGTCCTTGGTCAAGTATACAGGTACAAATATGTTTAGTCCAAGGTCATATTTCCAGTATCAGGTAGTTGGGTTCCGATTCACAACTTATATTAGGTTTAAATCTCTAAACCTAGAATTAGTTCCTCTTTCGTGTAAATCAGATTTTCAGAAAGAATCAATTTAAAACAAAGTGTTTTAAATGAAGTAAGATCAATACTGGTTCTAGTGTGTGTAGTGTTTATAAAATATATCAGCACAATACTTACACAAACACTTTAGATCTAGCACATAACAGATCAGAAACTACAAGAAAACAAGAACAATAATAGAGATACTCACAAAACGATTTTTCAGAATGAAAAATCAATTGATTTGGAAATGCAGAAATTCTGAGATCTAAAAACCTTCCATTCTTGAATCCACAAAACGTCTTGAAGACTCAGCAATGTTTTGTAAGGAATACACAAAGGATTTCACTGAAAATACTGGTGTTTAGTCTCTCTCTCTCAGAATTAATTTTGGCAGAATTTTTGCTCAAAAACGAATTTTCTCGGGTTTTTAAAAAATGAAGGCACAGAGTCTCTATTTATAGAGTGCACAGGTGTGTGCTGATAGGTGTAAAATAGAGTCACAAGGATCACTAAAGAATTACACAGAACCGTTGATAAAAAAATAGATCTTGTGGCTGAGAAAGAAACACAAAATGTTCCATTAAAAATAAGACACGTGTAAAGCAAGCTGTTACACTAACAGATTCAAGAAGCAATTTGTTATATAAAACGCAGTCGTTTTAAACATATAAAGACAGCTGTAAAAACAGTATAGCGTAACTAAGACGCAACAAATATTACCGTTACTCAAAAAAATGAAACTGCGTCGTTTTAGAAAATACCAGCTATGGTATACTTAAAAACCGTGGGCGGTAAGACGCAGTTATGGGAGCCAGCTGGGACGCATAAAAAATATACCGTTTAATAGAAATAAAACGGCATCGTTTTAATAAAATGAAAACGTATTTTAAAACAAATTTGCGACGTCATTGATTTTAAAACCAAGAAACCGTGAGCAGTTTTTGTAAAACCAAGGGCGGTCAAATCTTGCAGGCCTAGGGGCTGGCTACATGACCTACCTCGGTCAAATCAGAATCAGGTACCGTGCTACATACACTAACATATATAAATATATAAAAGCATGCCAACAGCTTTTAAAAAAAACGCTACAGGGCCAACTGATATAAGGCATGGGTCAAGTCATATTGCAACAGCTTTTGGCAAAGCAAAAAGCAACAAATATCTCATGTATGAGATGGGCTAATCTCGGCCAGCTCATAAAACAAGGGGTCAAGTCTGCAGGGCATGGGTAAATCTAAGGGTACAAGCCATGTATGCTACCATACACGCATACATATATACAAAGTTCATATCATATATATATTATATAGAATGCAAATGCACAGTTAACATGTATAAACAATATGTGCGTCAAAACGTAAGCATACATGATATAACATATATATATATACACATGGGTACACACGCATACAAATATATATATATAAACTGTAAATATATATAACACGCACATGCATATTTTAAATCAAAAAAAATATTTTTAACTTCAAATATTTTATTCCGAAAATTTTATTAAAATAAATGTTTTGTGTCAAAATTTTATTTTCACAAAAATATTCATTTTTATAAAAGCTTCAAATTAAAATATTGAACTCAAAAAAACTTTATTATGACGAAACAAAATATTATCACAAGGTATGATAAAAATGCAAAATGCAACATGGTGTCGTGTCCTTCGTGACAAAAAAAATCCTATGAGCCATAAGATTACCTTTTTCTGAGATGGCGGACGGAATGGAGTGCACATTTGATGTAGATGGACAAAGAGAGCTTGAAGTCGATATGGGGACACACAATCCTAATATTACAAAAATATTTTGTCAAAATTTCAAGTCCAACTAGATGAAGTCCTATATAGCTAAAGCACGAAAAGCAACTCCTAGGTGTGCTCTATATAGGGCCTTCATGGGCAACACATGGGTTTGTGGGTATCGAGATAGGCAAGGTTGGTTTGGAGTTGCTTGGTGTGGGTTCAGGTATAACCCGTGAAATGGGTTTGGGAGCAGGTCGGAGCAGAGAGGTGGTATGGGTTCCTATTTAAAGTAATTCCAGTTTGTGAAGGTTTTTAGTTGTAGGAGGCCGCCGGCAGAATTGGGTTTCGCTGGGCAGGTGGGTCCATGTCGGATATGGGAATAAATCAAGTGGGGTCAAGTTGTTCTGGGTTGAGTCGCCAGAGTGGAGCTCGGCCGGAGGTGTGGGTTAAGGTCAGGGGTTCGATTTTGGGTTTGGCTATGGGTAAGGGGTAACGGGTATAAGGTGGTGTTTGTAGAGGATGAGGGAGGAGAGGTGTTATGGTTTGAATGGTGGGTTGTTTGGTATTGGAGGTAAGAGAGAGGATATGTGGTAGGTGGGTATGAGGGTCGGAGCTCAGTTGGAACGGGGCTCGGTGAATGGGGTATGCAGGTCAGAAATAGTGGTGAAGGTCGAGTTTGGGAGCTGGCGGGTAGGGGGAAAAAAGCTGGGATTTTTGGGTCGAGTTGCAAGGGTTGTGGCAGCGGGTTTGCTCCGGGTTGGCAGGTCTCGGGTATGGGGTTGAGAGATGGTGAGAAAGTGAGGAGTGGTGTTGGTTTGGTAATGGTGGGATGAGATAAAATGATTAAAGGTGTGTGTTAATGGAGGTAGGAGAGAGAGTGGAAGGTGGGGAAGAAGATGGGTTGGGCTTGCTTTAGTGTGGTGAGAGTGTAGATGATAGTGTGAGGGTGAATGTGTGGTTTGTGTGAATGTTAGTTGTGTGGAATTGGGTTATGAGTATGTTTAATTTTCACCTTAAAAATAAATAACTTTAAAAAAATTAAAACTAAGAATCTAAAAAATAAAATCCTTCTCTGAAAATAAATTAAAGACTCAAATAAAAAATGAAACTAAAAATAAAAATCTATTAAAACTAAAAGTAAAATCCTAAAAAGAAAATGTAAAATCTAATAAAATTAAAAATAAATGAATTCCTAAAGAAACTAATCCTAATAAAATAAGACTAAGAACTAAAAACTAATAAAAATCAAAATAAAATCACACTAATTAAATAAAAAATTAGAAAATAAAATCTAGAAAATTCTTAATAAATCCTAAAAATAAAACAACTTAAACAAAAAATCTAAGAAAAATCTAAAATGGACAAACTAAACACACGGGCTCAATTTAGGGTAAGCTAGGATTGCGGAACAAGGTCTTAGCTCCATTCTTGATGTAATTTTCCTTGAAATAAGACTTTTGACACCGCAACTGCAATCAAGCCTGCACATTATACAATTAAGCATATAAGACCCAATTTTTCGAGAATTAGCAACTAAAAGACTATATTCGGGGTATAAAATGTACACTTTTCGGTGCTTATCATCGTCCCTAACGAGGTTGCCCCGGTCGTTAGCCCTGATATCCTCGGCCATAGTGGCCTCCAATCTGGTTCCTCTAGCCATGTTGGACCTGCGGAGTACAATGTTAGCCCTGCCTGTACCAACCATTACCTGATCTAAACCTCTTAGTCGATTCCCCTACTAAGAACCCGGATCTTGCTACTTTCCCTTTGTTGCAACGTTCTTCGGCACTCTTACCCCCAGTTTTACCCTAGTGGCTCGACTCTAATAACCTCTTTTCTCCCCTTAGATGAAAGAGATGATCCTAACACTGTAGCAATACGACATTAAGGACATCTATGTAAGTACATAACATTGGGTTACCCAACAAATGCTGACAAATCCTCAACATGAGCCCATCCATGAACTTTAAGATCTTTTTCTCATCTATGTTCACCTCTTCAAGAACAAATTTTGCCAGACGAGTGAACTCCTCCTTGTAATTGGCCACTTTCCGTCCTTCCTATGAGAGATCCAGAAATCACCTCTTCATCTCATTCTGTACGATCAACGAGAAAAACTTGCGATCAAACTACATCCAAAACTTTTGAATGGTCACTAAATCCCTCTCTTACGATGTGTTGACTGACT
This sequence comes from Sambucus nigra, assembly GCA_949130495.1. Taxonomy (NCBI): domain Eukaryota; kingdom Viridiplantae; phylum Streptophyta; class Magnoliopsida; order Dipsacales; family Adoxaceae; genus Sambucus; species Sambucus nigra. The sequence continues at coordinate 534,162,628 of OX422215.1, read as the reverse complement.
TCCACTGCATAAAACTTCCCTAGCTAGCTTAAAAGTAGCTAGTACCTGCTACTGATTCATTACACTCAACCATGTGAAGATGCCTCTAGATTTCCTTCTTCTATTACTTGGTTCAACCATATTTGTACTCCCCCGAAACTCTGGTGGATGGCCCTTCTGAAAAGCCTCCTTAACTTGCTCCCATACGGATGGTAGCATGTGAGTCTATACTGGTACTGCCACTAGTGGTTGTGGAAATGCCTAAGGCAGTACTGTGTCATGCAATGATTGTGACCTCTGCTGCAGTCACAGTCCCCTGAGCGACCTGCGGCTCTAACTGAGACTCCCTCTCTACGGCCCTTCTTTCTACCTTTATGGGTATCCCTCTTTAAGCATCCCAGAGTATATCCTAGAAAATTCATCCCTCGTGTGCTATCAAGCTCCAAGAATACCACACATCGCATTGAGCCACCAGGTCAAATCTCACTATCGAACCCAAAATGTAAACACAAACAATGGAGGAGATCATAAACATACATCTGGGGGTTAGAACCATACCACATCCCTCCCAACCGGTCTCCAAACTAATACATATCCTCATACATGGATAGTGTCCATGTAACAGTACTATGACGTAGGAAATCAATCCACCATGGTGGACTGCCTACTATGCGCAACCTTCAAACGATAGCACTACCGAGTAGGTATGTTCCCAGCAAATACATAAAATCATATATATATATATATAAGTAACCCACATTATGTATATATACAGTACTGACTACGTACAAAAATCCCACAGCCTATTAGTATACCAATCCTGAAGTTCGAACCGACTTTCCAATTTTCAATTAAGTGCTCACTCACTTGTTAACCGATTCATATTACTCGAAATCCAACTATAGTTGGCCTAAAACACGTATCATCCCCCTGGGAATGTTCCAAGAAAATCCCAATTTATTCATAAAACTAAAACACCCATTTATCCAACGGTAACGGGTTAAAACAACGTAAAATAAAAATTGAGACAGATAAGAAAATCGAACTGGTTTGCTCGTAGACCAAACCGATTCAGTCCAGCGAATCGATTCGCCCCACTAGTAAACAGGTTCAGTTTGTTGGATCTTCAACTTTAGGTTTTCCATCAATGGAGACCCCAAACCTCCCAAAATGATAAACTAAGATCCCAAGTACATATATAAACATCCCAGATGTATTTTAAACCTAATTTAAACCCCAAATCCAACATTTAATCTCAAGGATTCTTAAATCATTAATTCAATTCACCCAATCTAAAATAAATCAAACTTAAAATCTATTTATTAAGCACCCTATCAATTTTCATCATTCTTATATTAAGATTCCCAGATTTAAGTCACTAATTTCTTCCATATTAATCCTTAATCAAATTAACATGTTAAAGCACAAATAAATCCTTTAATTAACCGTATGATTACATTCTAAATTTTCAGAATAATCATTAGGAAACTATGAACATAATTAAGTATAGAAATGTAAATCTAAATCAAGTAAACACTTGCCTTGATGGATTAATATCCGAAGCTTGTCATGTTCTTGATGAATCGAAATGGCTCTTCCTCGCTTCTCCAAGTTTTCTTCCTCTCCTTTTCTCTTCTTTTCTCTTATTTTTTTATTATATACCCCAATACCCACTAAGCAGAGGTTAAGTGAGGCTGCTATCCACCCCAATAAACCTTTAATGCCTCATAATAAAATCCTAATTTCGTATTTGGGTTAAGCCCTAAGGATAAAAAGATGACCATATCCCTATACAGACCATTCTATGTCTAAAAAGCCCCCGGAACCCAAAAAAGCTCCGGATAGATATTTTGGACTATATTAACCCATTACGGATCACCGGTGCACTTAAAAAGGCCATCTGAGTCACCTAACTAAAAATGTTCAACCATCTCATTAATCGGTCCTGACACGTGCGTATAGAATGCGTCCCCCTTAAACCTTTTAAATCCATTGTTCTAACTTTATAACGACAATATAATAGTTTGTATCTCTATTTACTTATTTCATGCAAGTAAATAATTTTAATCATAAATATTAATCTCAAACTCGCTAATTAATATCGACTGAAATCGATTTAATTTTCCCAGTTAAATTAATAATTTATAGCACACGTGGAATTAAATATTCTCAAAAGTATGGGGTATTACAAGAACGATCCTAAGAAGACTCCATTAAGTCATCTATGGAGGACATCCAGGGAAAAGGTGCCTAGCACAAAAGGCATTGACTTATGGTAATTACTGGCCAATGATGAACAAGGATGTTGAGCACTGTGATAGGAAGTAAAACCGATGTCAGCGAACTATAAACGATATGAACCATCCAGCCAAAGAGTCACCAGTGATCGTTTCACCATGGAAATTTGGCTTGTGGGGGATGAACATCCTCGATCCATTTCCAATCGAGAAAGGTTAGTGCAAGTTTTTGCTAGTAGCCATCAATTACGTCATGAAATGGGGGGAGGCCTAGCCACAAGCCAAGATTACTGATCAAAAGGTACACCCATTCATTTGAAAGTATATCATCATTAGATTCGACATCCCACACACCATCATCTTAGACAATGAGAGACAGTTTGATAGTGTAAGAATTAAAAACCTATATGAGCAATTCAAGATCAAGCACGCTATTTCTCGGCCCCCAGGCACCAGATGCAACGATCAGGTAGAAATGATGAATCGAACGCTCCTTCATGGGATCAAAATAAAAATAGCAAACTCCATAGGGGTGTGGGTGGAAAAGCTAATCTTTATATATGGGCCTATAGAATGACAACAAGGGGGGACCAATAAGATCAACGCCCTTCGCTCTGACCTACAGTACCAAAGATGAAGTGTCAATCAAACTGGAAGTGCCCGGTCGGAGGGTACACTATTTCAAAAAAGAAGAAAATGAATATCAACATGGAAACAGTCTGAACCTCCTAGATGAACAAAGCGAAGAAATTGCACTAGGGATGGCCTCTACCCAGACTACAACAATAGAGTGAAGAACTGATCTTTCTAGGTCGATAACCTTGTCCTCAAAAAAATAATGTAGTCAACTAAGGACCCTGGTCACGAGAAGTTAGTTGACAATCGGGAAGGTTTATATGTGGTGGAAGAGATTATACCCTCAGGAACATATGGCCTTAGAGATCACGAGCACTGCATCCTTCCTTGGCCATGGAACATTGAAAATTTGAAACTCTACTACTAGTGATGACGATTGCCGAATAAGGCGAAGCACTGATCGGTAATCAACATTTATTAGCATTTCTTTACATCCGTTGTTTTCGTTTTTAGAAATTTGATTTGCACGCTTCTTTATTAAATTTCCTTAAAATATAGCTCTTCACAGCACCATTGTCATTAATAAAAGGAAACGTTTCTCCAACGACATGATTTTCTCTAATAATGTGCTCTTCTCTTATGCCTACCCATCTCGGAGAAAACTAGTTTAGGTACCAAATATGACGGTCGGATGCCCACCTAAATTTTTGGGTTATACCAGATTATTAACCAGCTACTAGGTCGAAAAAAGGATCACACCAAGACACATCCTTGTATGCCTTTCCAGATTCAAAAGTCTCGAAAGAACCACTCGGGTGATCACCGAGTTAACTCCCGATGCCCTCGGATCTGATTCGAGCTACACGACGGGGTTAGTGCGAGTATAAATTCGACTAATTTTGAGTTAAGAAGGGGTGTCTATGATCACTCGGTTTATTTTGAAAACAAAAGGGGGATATATGGAGATGATAAGGCTGGTGTAACATAATTCGGTGCATAAAATTTTCTACTAAAACAAAACTGATTATCTGAACATAAGTAATCATTCGTATCACCCTTTGTCAATTGACCCTTGGAATATAAACAGCTCGATTCATCAACCGAGTATAAACAACTTGTTCGGCATCACATCACATAAAGACAATATAACGGTTCAGTTTTAACTAATGAAGTAATCAGAAGACATCCAAAGATCGCAACTCAGACACACAATGATCAAGTGCATGTAAATAAAATTAACATAATTTTTCACCTGCAGAAAAGCAACCTAAGCACATAAATTCAAAGCTAAAGAAGACCAAGCATAAAAAATAAGCAAGGCATGGAATTAGAAAGGTCGCAACGATCGCAATATTTAAAAAATTCGATTAGAAACAATGTTCAGATTACAAGTAAAAGTATTCAACCAAAATATTCAAGTTCGAAGCCAATATTATAGATATAAAAAAATGGGCAATTTATATTTAGGTCCCTTGGTAATAATTTTTAAACATTTAAGGACAATTTACAATTAGGTCCACTTGGTATGCCACTAGCGTGGATTTGTACAAGAAGAGAATTAGTGGACCTAAATGTTTAAAATTTGTCAAAATTACTTTAGTGTTTAAAATTTATTTTTGAGGGATCTAAAAATACTTTTTCCTAAAAAAATTAAAAATACTTTTTCCTAAAAAAATTATGAGATAAGAGAGTTAGAGACTATGGAGCCGAGGTGGAGCAGGAGCAGGAGTGGGTGGCAAAAGTCGGCTCAGTTCTTCACGCAAGAATATATAAAGGTCTTAGTCCTTAGATCCAATGAGAGGCCAAGGCTCAGTAAGAAGCCTCTCAGCATACCCCTCTTGATCCATACAAGAAGGAGAATGCACCGGCTCCTCCTCAGCACCTTCGCAATCGTCAGGATTGAAGGAAGATAAGTCTACCTCAAGACAAACCACTTTTACCTATTTCACCAGCTCGTGATACCCGCTTACTAAAGAAAGACTAATACTTCATCACCCCGCAGTTATAGGAGGAAAGAAAAGATCTTAAGTATTTGAATCTGATGAAAGGCACAAAGGACCTCTCGACTTTGACTGCCTCATCATTCTCCTTATTCTTCTCGTCCAGTGGACACCTCGGATTTGTAACGTCATTCTGCAGCTGATTCTTCAATTCATCTACTTCGTTCTGAATAGTATCTTTGCCTTCCTCTTATTTTCAGGTTCAGCTTTGCTGGCTCTTAGGTCCTGTTTAGCCTTAGTTTAAAGACCCCTTTCGGTCTCCCGCTCAGTCTTTAGCCCAATGATGGTTAGTGACTCGTCTTTTCAACTCAACCAGTTCTGAAACATAAAGGTCATAAAAATGCTCACCTACAATGAATAATTATAGTTAGTTAAGAAAGAAAATGATATGAAAACAGCTCCTGAACATGTAGTTACTTTGGATCCCAGGTGGATTATCTCCTTAGCACAAGCGATCGGGCCCCCACTTAGATGATCAATATCATTACAGTAACCTAAAAGTGCAAATAATTTTCATCCGTATAATCATACTGAAGGTGGGGGACTCCAGACCTCCCTCTAACTTCAGGAACCTCTTCATCATCCTCATCTTCCTATAGGAAGAAATTAGGGCGGTTTCAGCCTCCACGAGACTTTTCTCGACCCATCTTCTCTTAATCATATCTATCCGCTAGCTAACCAGAGGATTCTCCTCAACTACATTAATGGGGCGAATGATTTAAGTAGCCCCAATCAGTTAGATTGGGGTGTTCACCTCAACAGTAAGAGGGTTCGACTGAGGAGCAGCAGGTTAAGGGGTGACTGGTCCCTGGTTCAGCCTCTTCAGATCCCGGCAGTATACTCAGCGAGATATTTCTCCGAGGGTTATAAATATATATACAAAAAATTAATCAGTTTAGTAAAACAAGATAAAAGGTTGTTTAGCATGTGCAAAATAAACCTGAAGATGCGGGAAAGTACGAAAATTAAAAGCGAACCAAAAAAGGTGTCCTTCCTCAGTTTCATTCTGGGGCCGAAGAGCGTCTCAGTCGCATACCTCTTCACTTGTGACAATAAACTCTGAGTTGTTTCAGCCTCTTAAGGTCGCAAAGATCTTTAAATGACCGAGCCTTACGCACTGTTTCCCGAACTCTCCCCTTTCGGGCTTCCAGAATGTTATGAAGATTCTTAAAAATCCTTACATAGTACAAAGAATATGGAGAGTTTGTATAAATAATTTTCTACAAGAAAATATAGCATGAGATTATAAGGGCATGGTCAGTGGCGGATTGAGGATTTTAGTTCAACCGGGGCCAAATCGATTCAAATTTTTTTTACCGACACTAATAACTAATCAACTCATAAAAACCAACAACTGATAAAACATAAATACTGAATATGCGAAAATTTCATATCAATTCATTCATACATAACCAGAAATTGCAAATACAATGAGATTGTTTACAATATTCCCCTACGCGGCTTCATATTCTGAAAATATTGAATGATATCTTCCGTATCAACATTTTTGAAAATATCTTGTTCAATGTACGCCACCAAGCAATCATTTGTAAAATCATCTTCCATTCGGTTACGAAATGTACTCTTCACGATTTTCATTGTGGAGAATGCTCGTTCCACGCTTGCAGTTGCAACCGGCAATGTCAATGCAAGTTTTATAAGAAAGTACACTAATGGAAATAACCGATCCCTCTGAGTTTCAACCATCTTTTGAGCAAGAGCACCAATCCCTTTCAAATCTTTGAATTCTTCCTTATCACGCACACTATATATATAATTTTGAAGTTGTTCCCCAATGACTGTGAGCTCAATCGGATCAAAATCATTCGAATAAAACTCCGCAAATCGAACTAATCTTTCCACATCAAATTTGGAGATTTTCATACTTGGATCAAGACATGCCATACATAAAAGTAACTCTGTATTCACCTCATTAAACCGATGGTTCAACTCCTGTAGTTGCATATCTATCACCGAATAGAACAATTCAACCCGATAGTGATGAAGATTTGTCCTCTCTTCGACGTTTCGACGTGATCTTCCACTAGCCACAAAAAAATCTTCCATATTGATGATTACAATGTCGTGTGTACTACAAAATGAAGAGACTACTTTCAACAATTTATCCCATCCATGCTCCCTCATTTTTTGTAAACGCGTCTTAGCTATTTTAACAAGATCCATTGCATTCACAATATCTTGATCCCTCCGTTGTAGTGATTGCGACAAGTCATTGGTAATCCCCAAAATTGTTTTCATTAACTGCAATTTGAACACAAAATCAAAGCATTGCAAATAGCTAATCAGATCATATGCTTCTATTCTCTGAGTACCTACATCACCATCAACTTGAACCACCTCAAGTACACCAATCACAGCAGAGAACAAATGATCTAAACTCAAAAGTGTACCGTAATGTGAACCCCACCGTGTGTCCCCTGCTCGTGTGAATGCTTCTTCTTGGTTTAAACCACAACCCGTCTCCCGATCACCGGTGTATATTCCTTCAAGTATATCATCATACTGCTTCATCCGAAGTATATCTCTACGCTTGCAAGATTCTCCAACAACATTCGGCAAAATTGAAACTTTGAGAAAGAAAGAACCAATTGCATTATGATTGTTTGCGACCGCTACCAATGCCAACTGTAGCTGATGAGCAAAACTATGAACGTAATAAGCTGAACTGTTTTCCCTTAGAATCAAACTCTTCAGCCCATTGAACTCCCCTTTCATGTTGCTCGCCCCATCATAACCTTGCCCACGAATACTTGACATACTCAACCCATGTTTCAAGAGAAGTGACTCAAGGCTTGCCTTAAGTGTTAAAGATGTAGTGTCAATAACATGTACAATGCCAAGAAAATGTTCAACCACATAGCCTTTTTTATTCACATAACGTAAAGTCACTGTCATTTGCTCCTTCACAGAGATGTCACGGGACTCGTCAACTAGTATGGAGAATACATCATCCCCAATTTCTTGAATTATGACTTTAGTGGTCAAAGAGGCGGTGGCATTAATGAGGTCTTTCTGAATTGATGGAGCTATCATTTGGTGATTTTCGGGGGCATTTTTCAAGACAACTTTATTTATAGCTTCATTTTCCTCGGCAAGGAACTGTAAAAGTTCAAGAAAATTACCCGGTTAGATGACCCCACAGATTCATCATGCCCTCGCATCGCCAAACCTTGGCGTAGTAAGTACTTGAGGCAATTCAAGGATGCAGTCAGACGAATACGATAATCAACTCTTGTCTTATCAGAATGGTTAGACAAAGACACTTCGATGTGTTGATCTTGTTTCATCAAGTCATCACAAGCATTCATTCATTTGTTATGAATACTTGAATGGGGGTCAACATGATCTTTAAACACTTGCTTCTTTTTCCAATTTGAAAAGCCTCCAGCAACAAATACACCACCACCCCCTTGCCCCCCTGTATTTGGTCGAAACAAATAGGAAAACAAACAAAACGCAGCCTCCTTCGCCACACTATACTCTAACCATCTCCCAAACTCCTGAAACCATGACGGAATAAATCTACGTTTGCCTGTTCCAAATTGTATCCATGGGAAATTGTGATTTTTTGGTTGACAAGGGCCCCTAGTAAGATATGCTCGACGAACTAACTCCATTTGTTTAGAATCACCATATTCCGAAATAGATTTCCTCAAACCGAGATCCGATGGTAGTTCATCCAAATTCACCCCAATATTAGGTGAGTGTTGTGAGTGTTGGGATTGAACTTCTTGATGGATAAGATTATCGGACTCCGCATTGGGAGATGATTGAACCTCAGCTTCGGATACAGTTTGTGGGTTATCTTCTCTTTTTCGTTTAAAAAATTTCTCCATGACTTCCTATATAAAAAAAACAAATATTTTAGACTACATATTTCTATATACACAAATATTTATATATACATATTTCTATAACACAAATTTCTAAATAAAAATTTCTACACAAATTTCTGAGATATAAAAGCCAGGTATAAAAACCACAAATTTCTTACAAATTATTTCTATATACACATATAAAAAAAAAATCACATATACATTTCTAATAATATACACAAAAAAAACACATTACATGATTTCTAAATCACAAAAATCACAAAAATCATATACACATACACTAATCATCTCACTTTAATCATCTCACAATCACAAAAACCATATACACACAAAAATCATATACACAGACTCAGTACATATAACAAAAAATTACCTGAGTTGGGCAGTCAGGGGCGTCGTGACTCACGTCAGGGGGCTGAGTTGGGCGTGGCCTGGCCGTGTGGGTGGATGGGTGGAGTGGAGTGCAGAAGAAGAGGAGAAATGGGTTTGAACTTTGAGTTGGGTTTTGGGTTTGTGCAGGTTTCGTTGGGGCTGCTGGCAACAAAAGAAATGGGGTTTTTGTTTTTACACCAAACAGCTGGAAGCTATTGTGTTTTTACATAAAAACCCTTTCTTTTTTTTTATTTGGATTTCCCAACCCGGGCGATGGCCCCTGTTGGGCCCAAGCTGTGTCCGCCCCTGGGCATGGCTCATTCAGATTGGTTTTGTTCCACACGAGGGGAATGATGAAAAGATCACCAATAAGGTGGGTGAAGAACAATGTACTTTTATTTATTTTTTTTAATTCTTTTAATGTTAAAAGAGGGTTATTTCAGGTTAAAAAGGTTGCAAGGTGTAAAACTCTTCTTGGACTATATACCTTTTTTGCCATATAAGATAACTACTCATGAGTTCCCATTACATTTCATAAAGGAAATGTAAAGGTAGGTCGAATTAAAACAATTTCAAAATATAAGGATAACACTGTAATTTTTAAAACATTGAGTCTAAAATTAAACATCAACTCAAGCTGGTTAAATTTGCATTTTTTTTCCAACATTAAAAATACTTAATAACCAATGGGCTTAGTATTTTTTTTTATGTTTAAGAACCCTGGGTGTTCATATTAGAACACATATAATCAATTAACATTTAATGCATACAATAATAGGGAATGAGAGAGATCGATTTGATAACTTTAGATAAGAGATGATTGTTGAATTGCTTAAATTATGTGTAATCATAGCAGGGGTGTGGGTGGGTGTGGATGTGTACTTGTGGGTAACCTATTAGGATGCATTTAGTGGGTCACGTATGATGTTGGCCATGCTTGGTACCCGGTTGATTGAGTTGGGCATTATCGAGGTCTTATTTACATCGATCTTACGTGCCGAGGTACCCATCCGTCAAGTTGGGACAACAGACCTGACCCTCTTATATAGCCTTGGATACGGGGTCGTACATTTAGTGTGATGGCATAGTGATTTCCCTTCGATGTTGTTTGAGGCTATAGGGTTGGTACATCCTATATTTATACCTAGTAGTGTCACGAATGGCCCACAAAGGCATTAGGGATAGTGTTATGCAATTCTTTTTTTAGGCTTGATCATATCTTATATGATTTGGATGTGATAGGGCATACTTACTTGGATATCAGATTCTGTAATTTCCTAGTATCGTGCATTGTCATTATACTGGAGAGGTATAATTGTGATTATAACATGGAAGATGTAAAAAGAAATGAGCAATCGAGTAAAAGATGTAATTATGTAATATGAGTCTTATTCGAAGTAAAAGATGTAAAATCAACTTAAACACTAAAGGAAGATTTATTATTATTATTGTGGCCCAAATATAGTTATATTTTATGCACTATAGACTTTTAGGTTTAATCCTATTGTGAAACCATTTTTTATAGGTCTTAAGCCCCAACAACTGCCTCAAAACTGATCATTCTTAGTTAAAGACTTCTCTAACAACCAGTTCTAGCTTCAGTTATTTATTCCTATGATGTAGGTGTCGAGCTTGTATCTCACTTTTATTCCAGCATTTCCTTTCAGGTTTTCAGACTTTATTTTTATGTAATCAATCTTGAGTCGAATTTGTTTTATTGGAGATTATGGATATTGGTGTCAAATTTATTTATTTATTTATTTAGAGATTATACATTGGTTTATATGAGTATTTATATTCCTATGTTGTAGTTTATGTTTCATTATGGATTGAATGGTATAAAAGATGTGCCAATTATTTATTCATTATTTTATCTCAACACTATTGGCATTTTACATCATTTTATTTAGTTCGGTCATGCTTAAATGTTACTAATTTTTTTACTCTCGTATCATTTTTTTTAAACCTGATCAATCTAGTTATGAATTTTTCAATGTGTCACGCTTAGTATGAGAGGCTCACTTCCTTTGTTGTCGAGTGAGGCTTCGAAAGAGGAGGAGCAGGCAACAAGTTACTTTTACTAAGAGAGAAGAAATATATCTTGGATGCCTAAGTCAATGTTGATAACATAATATTTGGTTCCAAATGAGAGAGACATACTAATGCATTTTCGAGTTGATGATGAGTGAGTTTGAGATCAGTATGGTAGGAGAGCTCACTTTTCCCTAGATCTTCAGATTCATTAGTTTAAGGATGGGATTTTTGTATCTCAATCCAATCTTAACAAAACTCAAAAGTCAAGGGTATTGACCAAACGCTCTATCGTAGTATGATTGGGAGTCTTTTGTATCTTACCACGAGTCATTCTAACATTGCCTCAATTTTTGTGTTTGTGTGAGGTTTCAGGCTAGTTCCAAAGATAGTCATTTATTGGCAGTAAAGTGTATTATTAAGTACGTGAGTGGGACTCTAGATCACGAGATTTGGATTTCTTTTTATACTAACACCTTCTTATATGCATATTACGATGCCGATGAGTTTGGACATGTCGATGGTCGTAAGAGCACATCGTGTGGGTGTTTTTACTTAAGGACTGCGCTTATTTCTTGGCATAACAAGAATAAAATCGATCATTGAGGTTGAGTACATAACATATGAGAATTATAGGTACGAACTCCTATGGATGAAGTATATTCTTCAGTATTATGGGATAAAATAGGATACGGTGACAATATAATTTAATAATATAAGCACAATTAACTTTTCCCATAACCTAGTTTATCACTCTCGAACAAAACATATAAACATTCACCACGACTTTATTCGTGAGATTTTTGAAGAGTGTGTTGCGGCTTTGAGTTATGTCCCTTCCTCTAAATCCCACTAGATATTAGAACGTTAGGAAATCCATAGGGGTTCACAACATTGACTAAGTTCAGAGCATTGTTTTTTATCTAGGTTTTTGGTATATCATGATTTCTCTTGTTATATATCTGTTATATTTCCTAGATAGTTATATATCTGTTATATCTCTAGTTATTTTGGTTTATAATTTTCAAAAAATACAAAAGAAAAATTGTTTTGTGAATTTTTTTGAGAAAACCAAAAAAATTGGTTTTCTTTATGAAAATCACGAAACTCCGAAAAGATTTTTGGTTTTATGATTTTTGTGGATAATTAATGTTAGGTGATTGAGGATTTATGGAAAACATTTTATTATATATTTATCTACTCTTAGATTAGATTCTTAGGAAGGTAGTCTAATACTATGCGTGTTTTGCTTAATTAATCCTATGAAATTATTCAAGAGTGGTAATTGCAATACCACACACACACATACCCGAGTTGACTAGGGTGTATTTTCGAATTCGATCCGAATTTCTTTCCTGTTAAATTGTTTTCACTTAATCAAGTCATATTTTCTTTACTAGATTTTTGGGGTATACTTGTAAAAATCATTATTCATGGGGTTAATTAAAAATGATGAGAAATTCTTTGGTAAATGCCATAGAAAAGGGGTGTTAGCAACCATTGGCAAGAAATTTTTATGTGCTAATGAGAGAAAAAAATCTATGCAAATGCATCCTCTCTGAATAAAAAGGCAAGGGTTTGAGTTCATTTTTCTTCTCTTAAATATCTTTTGTGGGATAGATTTGACATTATCTTTCATTTGACATCCACTTGTGTTTGGTTTTATTTTATCATTTTCTTGGTCATGTTGAGATATGAATAATTGAACCACATTTATAAATATTACTTTTATTCATATATCCATGTTTATATGTCACTTATCTCATTAAAAACGTGTTATCATCATATAATTATTTTATTTGCTTAATTTGATTTATTTGTAATATATTGTAGGGTTCTATTACAGATAAAAAGGGGGGAGATTTTGGATTTATAGGGAGTACATGTTGAGGAAGATTAGTTTAGTGCATGCATGACATTTTTCAATTTTGTCAATTTTTATTACTCTCGTATATCACTTGTACATAATATGGTATTCGTTTAAGTGTCCATGACTTAAAGGGCCCGTGATGTTGATTTACCGTCCATCAGAATGTCGTACATTAGAATCAATTTTATCTCATAGGGATCGGGGAGATTTGTAAGGACATGTTTTACACTCCATAGGTTTATTTTGTGTTAGCGGCATTTCGAAACAAACTCTTTGTGTTATAATATCTTTGTACCGAGCCTATTAAGTTATAATTGCATATCACTAAGACAAAGAGACAAAGCATCATAACAGAGACTATCGTACCAGACTGAACTTTTTAAATGAAAGACTATTTAAGGTTGAGTAAGGTTTTCAAGTTTTGGCTTTACTTTATTTCATCTTCCATCTATGAATCGACAAGACAAAACTTATTTTTAAAAAGAGTGGAGTTTTTTTTAAATAATTTTATTTTATCGTTCGAATGAGTTGTCCTCAATCAAAAGATGTTTTGATCGAGGTCACTATTTTTTAAACAACGAACCCTGTAAAATAAACTGCTTCAAATGAGGTCACCTAAAAAAAATCAGTATTCTAACGAGGACCCTAATCTCCTTCCAAGATAATTCGTAAGATAAGAAATTTATTTGAGAGGACCCTAATTGCAAGTGACGTCGTTAAATTGAGGGCACCTGGTTCGAGCAAGGGACGTTTTTTTGGTGAACACGTTTTAGTTAATTTCCTTTACTACTATAGTATAAATAACTTCATAACACATATTTCAAAGTATGAACCCCAATCTTTACAAACCCCTTTTCTTAGTTTTAAGTTGTGTTCTAAAAGGCGCGCCTAGGCTTGAGGCTTGAGGAAGACGCCCCGCCTTGAGCCTTTTATGCCTTATTCTTTGTAAAAGACTTAAGGCGCACTTTTTTTAAAACAAAACGCTTTAGTGAAATGATATCGCCTTTTAAAGATTTAAAAAAATAGGACTAATATCTCATTCAAAACAATCAAAAGACAAATGGTATCCCAAACCACTATCTCTCGTCCAAAAAATGCGCATTTTTTATTTGTTTATTTTTCTTAGTATTTAAAAAATAGCATTTTAGTTTGCATATATTCAGACATATTTTAAGGTATTTACCAATTTAGTATTTTTTTAATAGCCTTGTTATAGTTAAAAATGTTAAAATATATTTTTTAAAATGTCTAGACGCCTTTTCATGCCTAAGGCCCGCCTAGGCTTCTAAGGCCCGCCTAGGCTTCTAAGGCTTAGCCTCCATGCCTCGATCACGCCCCACATTTTTTAGAACCTTGGTTTTAAGAGAGTCATTTGTGAATGTAAGATACCGTCAACTTCCATGCTTTAAAGGTAGACATCGGGTTTATAATTCGCTTCGAATCTTCTACATCACAAACTGAAATGTTTCACGAGAGATTGTGTGGGTGATTAGAATGTTTGGAACATGTGGAAAGATCGCCATCAATCAAAGATCGATGGATACGGAGGCCTTGGAGGTTGTGCAGCTAGTTCTTGTACTGGAGCAGCTATATGTAAGTGGACTTGTGTGTTTTGGGGGGATAATGGTTTTTTTCATGAGGGTTTTCACTCTAAATCCTTGTGCACTATTGTGATTATTTTAATTATTTGCTTCCACTAATAATCACTTGCATGAAAATTTGACATAATTAATTATATCCAGATTATAAAGAATATAATTTTGTTTGACATTGTAATTAATTAATTCAACGTAGACCCTTAGGCACACACCTATTTGAAGATTGATTTTGTAACTCCCTATATTTTTCCACGTGCAGTTGATCACGCTGACACACTAAAGATAGGGCACGCTATGCAATTTATATCATCCTCGGCTACAATGGTAAATAAAAATAATAGTAAATTAAAACCATCCTCATCATAATAATAAACAATATAAATAACTGACATGTAATAAAATAACCGTCTCCGGTATAGTTGAATCCAACACTATAAGAAATCTCCATAATATAAACTAGTCTCAGACTGAAATGTAAATTAACTCGAACAACCTCGACCCAAAAATAAAACTCCTGAATACTGAGAATATGGGATTTTATGGATTGATTCGTGTATTAGGTTCCTCACACACAACTTCAAATTTTAATCAAATTTTATCTTAATTAGCAATTAGGTGTACATGTGATGATGAAGTCCAAATTAATTACTAACCAAGCAAAACAAGAATGCGAATAAGTAAGGAAAAACCCCTTTAGGGCAAAAACTTTAAATTAGCACTGTAAAGATCTTGACAGACATAGTCGACTTACAGACTACTTAGCACATCTAAGTGTAACACGTATGAAGAGTGCCCGATATGTGTGTTTTCTTTCAAACCAATTTTTCTCCGAAAAAGATCCAACTTTTAATTATGCACCAAACCAAGTTGTGAAAACCCAATTCTAACTTTAAACCAGTTTTAACTTGATTAATCCTAAACATGAAAAGTAAAGAATACTCACAACGCCGGATGTACAACGAAAAAATCCAAAACGGGAAAACAACCTTGGACTGCCCAAGCCAGACAATCACTATGAATAATTGTTTTACAAAGACAGATTAGCCTTACACTAAGACTCTATCCCCACGGGTCTTGACGCTCCTTCCGATATTCAACCGTTCTTTAATAGTGCCCACGCATAAATTCTGTCTTCCACGATACCTGTCCACAACACACGCGTCCACGTATGTCTCGGTGTCCACCGAATGGCTTTGATTCGTCTATGATGTCGAACAAGAAGTCCTTCTCTTTTCTTCACCGCAAAACCCTTTGATGTTCAATGTGTAGAACAAACAACTTTGGTGCAGCAAGATCACTTAAACATATAATAATGATAACTCGGATCTTTACAAACTCTAAGCATGTGTTTAAGACTTTTAAACCTTAGAAAACATGTACAAACAAGGTTCTGGTTCGTAAAACTGTTTTTCAGAAAGCACACCTACGAAATTTTGATGAAAACACTGTTTAAATAAGATTTAAACGCCACCTCGAAAAACGTGTCGTTCTAACGACTTGAGCATGCCGTTCACGCCACATTGTATCTCGTTCGAACGAGATCCAATGTCGTTCGAGCGACAGCGCGAAAGTTTGACTTTCTTTGACTATCTGATTAAAACGTCTCTTAACAAAGAGATTCAAATTAGTCAAACTCTATTTCGAGCTTATCATCATAAAATGAAGTTTAAACCTTTTAAACCATTTTAAAACATTTTTCTTTATAAAAATTACATCCTTATCTTTTATTAAAATAATTTCGAGCACCATTAATTATACGCATTCATACCTGAGTGATCTCGGAATGAAATTAACTGTGAAGACGATTAAACTTGCACCAATTAAACTTCGGCATGATATAATTCTTTGAAACTTTGCCGCAACGTCTTCAATTTCTTCAATACATCATAGACCAAGTGGGATCGTGACAAAATATAATTCTCCCTATGACATATTACAAACACAGTTTTGTTCACGGAATTAAGTCAAAACAATAAAGGGACTCAATTGAAAATTTATGTCCTTACAAATCTCCCCCTTTGACTATTCCGGGACAAAACTAAACCAGTGAAATGCCTAACCGGGTCGTTAAGTAGTATGACACCTAAATCCCATCCCATAAACCCAAAAATAAAAATACAGGACACGGACTAGAAAATGTAGCACCGGCAAGCATGAACTGTCTGAATGTGATGTAGACTTGAAATATCGAATCGCTGAAAGCATACCTACACACATGAAACAGACAAACAGATACCCAGTGAAGTATGGAGGAGCAAATGATACCAATTTATATTTCTAATAAGAACAAATCATTTGAAACATGTGAGCAATTATTTGATACCAATTTCAAACAAATATAATCAAACAATATGTAAATCCAGATATCAAACAAAAGTGCTCAACAAATCTCCCCCTACATCACATACATCTCTCCTCCTTTTTGTCTCGAAAAGACAATTTCGGTGAAAAGATAAACCAATATAAAATATCTAGCATGAGAATATGAAACCAATTTGAATCAAGTTCATACCAAGTTGAGAATAAACACTAGATAATCATGAAACAACCAGCTAAATATGATCAAACAACAATAAATCAATAGCTAGTAAACCATGGAATCTCACAAAGAGTATACCAATCAAATCAAGTGTGATAAACGGACTTATATGCAAAATACCAATTAGGAAAATAAAAGAACCTGCATATAAACCAAACAATCCAAAAAATGCCTCTAGCAGTACCAAAAAATATACCATTTTGAACCTGAGGACTAGAAACCAATCAGAAGACATTTTCAGCTTGTCGTTCGAACGAGCCAGGGACTTCACTCAAACGAGATGAGGAAGTCGCTCGAACGAAGTACAGAAGTCGTTTGCGCGAGATGAGTTGTCGTTTAAACGACTTCACGCGACCTGCCAAAATTTCCCAGATTCCCAGAAATAATATAAAGTATTGCCCAGTGAAAAAATTTCCACAAAAAAATTCCAGGAAGGGCTTGACAGATGCAAAACAGTGCTAAAACAGTAGGCTTTAAACACAAAATGCAAAAAACTCATAAAAACTTAAAATGTGAGTTACATGCAAACATAGTATCGATGTGCTCAAACATGGACATGGAGTGAATGGGCGTGAAACTACAACAAATGAGTCACAATTCCAACACATCAAAACGATCAAGAAGCTCTAATTGATAGCGATAAATCATCAAACTTTATCATACCCATATGACAATTAAAGAGTGATCTTAATGAACTAAACATACTATATGCACACAAATCCAGGATTTTGACGATTCTACAAACAATAACGTCAAATTGCAATGTTTCAACATTAGGATTAGATGTGCAAACCCATTTAAATTTTCTCCAACCAAACTCCCTCATATATATATACTTTTCAAGTTCTTTTGAGGTTTCTAGCATTCTCAACTTAGAGAAAATCTTATTGGCCCTCTTCTTAGCATATTGCATTTTCTTTTGGGCTCTTTTAAACGGTGGCTTTCACGACGAGTTAAATTGAACTCTCGCAGCCCTTTCCTGTGAATCACTCATTATATTTATCAATTTTAAATCCTCACGGTAAACGATTATTACATGCACACTTCTCCTTAAGTCTACTTACGCATAGATGACAAGATTGAGATAAGAACGCCTCACCAAATTCAAATATGCAAGAGAAGTCAAACATCCATATAAACTCGTGCATGTGTGAGATGTTGGCATATATACAAAGTCGAATCAAAATGCATATCAACTTCGAAACAACCCCATATAAACAATGGTTAAGATCATTCTGCGCATCAATAATAATGACCAAATGTCCTAGCCACATGGACAATGAAATGATGAGGGGGGGTCCAAGCACACCAATATGCCACATCAAACATGTAAACTCAAAAACAAAAAACTGAAAATCTTTTTGGCTTTTCAAACATATTTGACTCAAAGAAAAGAAAAATCTTTTTGGATTTTCAAAAGTTTTCTCAAAAAATAAAATCTTTTTGTATTTTTCAAATAAGACTCAAACAAGTGAAAAATAAAATACAAAGAGATAAACATGTCATATCACTAGCAAATAATAAATCATGATGCAAGGGCTAGCATATGATAAAAACACGCAAGCTACTAACCATAAGAAATAGCAAGAGATGAATCATGTGCATGCATGTGCGAATCAACCAACAAGGCATTTAGCATCTCCAAAATGGATTTCGTAACCCAAAAAGGTGTATACCTAACAAAACGGGTTTTGGGAACCAATGGGACACTACATTTAATCTTCCTAGGGTCTTTTCTAAGATCAAAACAGAAACTCCTAAGGTGACCTTTCCTACCACAATGCGAACATGTGAAAACACGATGAGGAACGGAACCTTTAGGTTGACCTTTTCTAATACCCTCGGATGTGGTTGATGCTCTAAAACAAACTATGGTTTTGTCTTTTACAATCGAACCACTAGAACAAGATAAGTCGCTACCATCACTACTCGAGTCATTTAAATCATTTTTTAACTTCAAAACTTTTGACTCAAGCAAACGATTAGATTCTCCAAACTTTCGGGACTCCTTTTTTAAATTTTCAATTACCCCTAGAAGGTTATATCGCTCCCCCTCAATGTGAGCAAACTTATCCCTAAGAGCCTTTTCTCGTGCATAAAATCATTAATCGAATTATTTTCCTCAACGGCACAAACTCTAGAATTTCTCAAATCCTCTAACTCTTTTTCTAAAACGAGGATTCTATCCTCACTCTCCTTTTTACCCAATTTTATCATATTAAAATCTTTAAACAAAGAACTAAAATGTTCATGACAAATATCTCTTTGAATTTGAAACATTTGCAAATATTCAATCTTATTTTTAAAATCGGAATTTTCTTTTTCCAAAAATTCAATACGTTTTGCAAACTTTAAATTCAAACGATGTAAATCATCTAAGCTTAGAGAATCCATCAAGAGAAAACAACCACAGGAGAGATAAACAAACACACGGGAGCACAAAATAAATAAAATATATTTTCTAGCTCTGATACCAATTTGAAAACGTGAGTAGACAAACTGTATCAGAAAGTATAAATCCTTATAAAATCAGGATCACGCGATAAATTAGCGTAACCCACTCTGATACCAATTTGAAGAGTGCCCGATATGTGTGTTTTCTTTCAAACCAATCTTTCTCCAAAAAAGATCCAACTTTTAATTATGCACCAAACCAAGTTGTGAAAACCCAATTCTTACTTTAAACCAGTTTATCTTGATTAATCCTAAACATGCATCTAGTGATTAAAACAAGTAAAGTACAGTAAAGTAAAGAATACTCACAACGCCGTATGTACGAGGAAAAAACCCAAAACGAGAAAACAACCTTGGACGTCCCAAGCCAGACAATCACTATGAACAATGGTTTTACAAAGACAGATTATCCTTACACTAAGACTCGATCCCCACGGGTTTTGACGCTCCTTCTAATCTTCAACCGTTCTTCAATAGTGCCCACGTAGAAATTTCATCTTCCACGATACCTGTCCACAACACACGCGTCCATGTATGTCTCGATGTCCACCAAATGGATTTGATTCATCTACGATGTCGAACAAAAAGTTCTTCTATTTTCTTCACCGCAAAACCCTTTGATGTTCAATGTGTAGAACAAACAACTTTGGTGCAGCAAGATCACTTAAAGATATAAGAATGATAACTCGGATCTTTGCAAACTCTAAGGATGTGTTTAAGAGTTTTAAACCTTAGAAAATATGTGCAAACAAGGTTCTGGTTCGTAAAACTGTTTTCCAGAAAGCACACCTACGAAATTATGTTGAAAACACTGTTTAAATAGGATTTAAACGCCACCTCGAAAAATGTGTCGTTCGAACGACTTGAGCATGTCGTTCACGCCACATTATATCTCATTCGAATGAGATCCAATGTCGTTCGAGCGACAGCGCAAAAGTTTGACTTTCTTTGACTATCTGATTAAAACGTCTCTTAATAAAGAGATTCAAATTAGTCAAACTCTATTTCGAGCTTATCATCATAAAACGAAGTTTAAACCTTTTAAAACACTTAAAACCATTTTAAAACATTTTTCTTTATAAAAATTACATCCTTATCTTTTATTAAAATAATTCCGAGCACCATTAATTATACGCATTCATACCTGAGTGATCTCGGAATGAAACTAACTATGAAGACGATTAAACTTGAACCAATTAAACTTTGGCATGATATAATTCTTTGAAGCTTTGCCGCAACGTCTTCAATTTCTTCAATACGTCATAGACCAAGTGGGATCGTGACAAAATATAATTCTCCCTATGACATATTACAAACACAGTTTTGTTCACAGAATTAAGTCAAAATAATACAGGGACTCAATTGGAAATTTATGTCCTTACAGCGTAGAGTCTTCAAATCTTCTATAGAATATGGCACAGTCCAGTGTCGTCCATAGAAAACGGTTTTCCCTCAATATCCACCGATCAACCTTCTTCTTCAATAGTAGAACCTCGGTTCCACAAGTCAGCAGTAGAGATGGACTCTAAAAGGGTTTATGCAAGGTGTATGGAAACTAAGGATTCATAAACTCACAAATCATTTATAGGGATGTATGATTTGAAAAATAAAATATTAACACTTTGGGAATAGATATTGAAAAAAAATAGCCAGAAGTCTTAAGAAATTTTTAAAAAATAGGTTTTTATAGAAAAAATACAAATTTCTAGGCGGGGGGTTGTTCGAACAAAAATAACATCTCGTTCGAACGAATACTATAATTTCATTGTAATGACATCTAAATTCGTTCTAAAGAAAGTCTTTTTTCATTCAATCAGCCTTCTAACGAGCTTCGAATGAGAATTCTCTATCAAAGCAGGGATGTCTCGTTTGAAGGTCGTTTGAAGCTGGTTCAAACGAGATTACATATCTCGTTCGAACGAGATCCAATCTCATTTGAATGAGACCAAAAAAAATCTTTTTAAAATACTTTTATAAAAACCTAGATTTTAAAATTAAACATCCCAGAATATAATTTATATAAGACATGAAAACCACAAGTTTTATACATCCATAAAATGTTGGTGACGAATCCAAAAATGGTGATCGATCACTAACGTATCTTCGAATGAACTAATGTTCAATTTGAGATGTCGATTTGTAATGGGATACACCAAAAACTAATAAAAAACCTAAGCTATAAGCAATAATAAAATCTTGCTCTTACAAATCTCCCCCTTTGGCTATTCTGATTCAAAATAAATCGAAAACCAAATTACAATAAAACCCTCTAAGATGATGAATCCTAATGTCCTCCCAACCCCCGAAGCAGAATGACATTTAAAGTTTGTCTTTAACTCAATTTGTTCTCTCCTTGTCCAACTTTGTCTTCATCTTGTGTAGTCAATGAAGTCATGCTCAAAGTGAAGATACCAACACACGTGAAATAAAAAAAATACCGTGATGCATATGAGTTTTAAAGAAAAATAAACTCGCCCTCAATTTGTTCTCCAATTTATTATCTGTAATAAACAAAGGAGTAGAATCTAATCATGAATAAAGAGCATCACATAAAGAATCAAGATATCATCACAAAGAAAATCATTACAGCACATGCAATGATAATCCAAGAGGCATACTAACTACTTTTGAAATTTTTCAATTTTTTTCAAGTATATGGAATAAAAAGTATATAAAGGTACAAAACACATAGTTACCATAGAATCACTAAAATTTCCAAATCGTGGAAACGAAATGTAATTATGTGAATATTTTTCATAGGCAAATCAACAAATACATTCATAACATATGTGCACTAAGTCATGAGATAATTCTAAATAATGAACTCAATTTCAACCATAGGTGTAAAAAAAATGTTGAACTTAAATGAAATTGACTCGACTAAATCAATATGCCATGAATTTTAGCGATTCTCAAAACCATAATGCCAAACTATTTAATGCTTTTCAAGAAAGTCCGTTGTGGAAGCCCATTGATCTTCTACTTTATAACTCCCTCAAAATCTCTCATATATAAGAATTCACTCTCAAATATTTTGAAGAAATCATAATATTCATATGTTGCAAAGCATCAATGAATATAAACTAAATGGCCTTGGCACTTCTGTTCTTGTGTGTCATTAATCTTTTAGGCTCTTGTCGCAAATGGGGTATTGTAACGCAAAGAGTATTTTTCTCTTTAGTAGCCCCTTTCAATTGCTTAACATTTATTAATATTTTTCCAAAAATGAAATCCGAACAATGGTTCTTACAAGCACAACGTATCTCTTTTTACATTTGGTTCATTGTTAAACATAATTGAGATGAGAACATCGTATTCGACATATGATAGGTAAGTGTTTATGATATTTAGTCTGTATGAGGGATACAATTCTCAATTTATAGTTTTATTTGTTTTTTTAATCTTGTTTCATTACTCGCCTAGTTTAATGTTTTGCTCACTCATCACCTTTTACAATTTTATTTGAGAAGTAATGAATTAATATAACTCTAACCGCAATTCCCTGTGAATTTGATCCCTACTTTCCACTACACTCTATAGTTAGCATTCCAAATTTTGGCATTTATTTATATAAGACATAAACACGCAATGACATATTTTTCATAAATAGTTTAAATATCTATTGACTCGCTTACAATATTGTATAGTGTAAGTTCACGCTAATTGCGAGTGTAGTACAAACCCGGAAAGACCGGAGTCTGTAAAAGCAAGTTTTTATAATTGCTCATAGCTTAGACTTATTTTATAAGTTTTGGCATATCCCGTTACAAACCGACATCTCAAATCGGAAATTACATCTCCAAGATCATTAAAAGACACACTTACACGTCATGGAGGTATAAAACTTGTGTTTTCATGGACTATTATAAATCATATGTTGGGATGTATAACTTTTAAATTGAGTCTTTTTATGAAAAGAATTTTTAAAAAAAAAATTAGTCTCGTTCAAATGAGATTGAGCCTCCTTCAAATGAGATATGTAGTCTTATTAGAACCACCATCAAACGAACTTTAAATGAGATATCTCTGCCTTGACGGATATTAGTCGTTAAAATCTCATTAGCAGGTAGTTCAAATCAGATTTGGTTGTAGTTAAAACAAGATGTGATATTTTTCAAATGAAACCACTGTTTTCGTTCGAGTGACCGCATCATCTAGAAATTCTTGATTTAATTATAAAAACATGTTGTGTTGAGAATTTCTCAAGAACTTTGGCAAAAACGATTTTCCAATACCTACTCCAAATTTTCCCATATTTGGTTTTTTAAACCATTTTTGTTTTCTAAATCATGCATCCTTCTATATGATTTGTGTGTTTATGAAACCTTAGTTTCCCTACACTTTCATAAGCCCTTGTAGAATTTTACTCAAATGCTGACTTGTGCAACCAAGGTTTCACTATTGAAGAAGAAAAAAACAGATCGATCGATACCAAGGGAAGATCATTTCCTATGGACGACACTGGACTGAGCCATATTCTGTAGAAGAAATAGAAGACTTCGCACGTTATACTTAGTCATTCTAATTAGTCTGTAAGTCGATTGTGTCTGTCAATTACTCTATAATGCTGAATAAAGGTTTTGCCCTTTTTAGGATTGTTTCCTTACTTCTTCGACTATTTTCCAGCTTGATTTGCTTTAATGAATTTGGACCACATATTTGCATGCACACTAAATTACTTCAAAAATAAAATTTGATAAAATAGAATTTGTAGGTGAGGAACATAATAAATGAATTTATCCATAGTTACTCGCATTTTCAAATTCGTATCAGAGCAGGTTGCACTAAACTACTGTGTGATCCTTTTTGCAAAAAAAAATTGATATCAATATTTTTAAACTGGTGATCTTTAAAAAATTTGGATTTTATGGATAATTTGTATGACAAGCTTCCTATTTTTTATGGGTCAAATTATGCATATGGAAAAGATAGGATGAGGTTTGCTTTAAAGGAAACTAATGAAAGGGTCTGGCTTGTATGTGAAAGAGGGTGGACACCAACCACTGTGATCAATGGCAATGTCTAAACTCTTAAATCCGTCATTGCTTGGATGGAGGATGAATTCAAATGGAGTATTTACAACTCTCGCAACTTAAGTGTTAATTCTGGAGTCGTCACCCCTGATGAGTTTCGCTGCTTTATAACGTGCACCACGTCTAAAGAAGCTTGGGATACCCTCTAGCTCACACGTGAGGGTACCAATGTTGTGAACGCTTCTAAGCTATAGAACCTCACCACATAATTTGATATTATTGCCATGCTATAGTTTGAGTCATTTGATAAGTTTAATGCACATTTATCGGACATAGTAAATTCTAATTTTAATTTGGATTAGAAATTCCTGAGACACTTCTGGCCCATTTTATTCCTAAGGTTACCGTACTTAATTCATTGGGTATATTAAATACGCTTAGGTTAGAAGAACTCGTAGGAGACCTTCAAGTTTATAAGATCAACATGTTTCCCAAAATTGTTAAACCTAAGGAAAAAGGTAATTGCTTTAAAGGCTCAATGTAAAAAGAAAGATAAGGTAGCTTTTGACTCCGAATATGATTTTTATTTGGATGACTTAGCCCTATTTGCAAAAAAAATCAAAAAGTTTCTCAAGCTTATAAAAGAAAATACTTCCAAAGAAAATAAGAGTTTTAAGAAAGGCAAAAAATATAAATCTGGTAAGAAAAATTTTGAAAAAGAAAAGAAAGATTACCCAAAGAAAAATGAAGAGAGATGTTATGACTGCGAGGGTAAGGGTCACAAAGCTCATGAGTGTGCTATGCGATTAAAGAGACTAGGCAAAGGCAAAGTTGACTTCAATGACACGCTTAGTGAGAGCAATGTCGAATTGGTGGATTCTGAGGATAAATCACTACATGGACGTAACTTCACCGCTTTTATGGATAGTCATGTTAGTAAATCTAGTGCACCTCACGTCGATGAGGAAGTTACTAAACATGATGACTTCGAGAGTGAGTCTGGTCATTCCTAAGAAAGTGAGGGAGATAACATTTTGAGTGAGAGCTAGAGTGACCTTAAACGCGCCTACATCGAGCTTTATGCTAAGTCATTTAAAATGAAGAAATAAAATAAAGGTTTAGCGCTTAGAGTTTTATCTTTAAAGGAGGAGTTGAAATAGGCGAGAGAGAGAGTCCTCGGTGAGAATTATTTTAGGAGAGGGAGTCATTTTAGAAGAGATATGAAAATAGTGACTTGACCAACAAAGTGGCTAGTCTTACAAGAGATCTTCAAACATCCATGGAAACTCGTGAGAAACTTGAAGCCCTTGTATCCTAACTCGAGAAAGATCTCAAACATTCTCGAGAGGTCAATGTGACTATAAAGGATACATCTTAGAAGGTTAGAAATATGCTCCTCAATCCATCTTTAGGATTTAGGGAGAGGTAAGGAATAGGTTATGACGGTGCATCCACTTCTCATGCCGCACCGAAACCGCTTCTTAAATTTATTGTAGATCCTTATGGGCCTCGACCTAAACCACAAAAGAGAGTTTAACCTAAGAAAGAAAACCAAGGTAGACCAAAACAAGTCTATGTTTTCACCCTTTACAAAATGAGAGGTATCCTTAGAGAGTTTTGAAGCAATTTAGGTAGAACTAGACGTGCATAAACTGCAATCCACCGCTATAGCAACTTTGTTAGTCTTAAAGAGCAAGTTGAGTTCCTAGTCATGACTTTATAAAGCTTAAATGAAGAATTTCAACTGATGTCAATACCGTTTGAGAACGCTTCTAATGATCCTACTTGAGCCAACAAAGACAAGGGCAAATAAAAGGTTACCTCTACTTAGGTACCTAAGCAAGACAACAAAGCCCTTGTTGTTCACGTTGCTCTCAAAAATTCAAAATAATTCATAATGGTATTTTGATAGTCGGTGTTTTAGGCACATAACTGGTGACATATCATTTTTCATCGACCTTGAGGATCGCATGGAAAGCAAAGTAACCTTTGGAGATGGGAGTAGGTCTAGTATTTTAGGACGTGGATGTGTTGAGATACTCGAATGTCCTAAACTAAATAATGTGTTGTACGTAAAAGGGTTAAAAACGAACCTAATTAGCATAAGTCAACTGCACGACGCAAACTTTGTAGTAAAGTTTGACAGGTCCTGATGTAACGTATATGATCAATCTGGTGAACTTTTACTACAAGAGGTGAGGACAAAAGATAATTTCTATCGGATCATTCTTAAGTCTTCCTTTGTATGCAATAGTGCCATGGTCTCCTCTATGGACCTTTGGCATGAACGACTAGGTCGTGTGAACTTTAGAGATATTGAGAAATTCGTAAAAAAGGACCTAGTTTGTGGCTTACCTTCACTTGGTAAACCAACTTCCTCTATTTGTGGAACTTACTAACAAGGAAAACAAATTCAAAATCCCCATAAAAAGTTGAATATCATTACCACCACACATGTTTGGGATTTGATTCACATGGATATTATGGGTTTTACTCGCTTGGAGAGTTTGGGTGGTAAGAGATACATTCTCATGATGGTCGATGACTTTTTTAGATACTCTTTCGTGGGATTTCTTAGAGAAAAGTCTAATGCAGTTGAGTTCCTAACAACCAAGTGTCATATCCTACAAAACCAACACGGTGTCACTATTAATTGTATGCATAGTGACAACAAAAATGAATTTAAAGAAGTCGGAGTGGATAGCTATTTTGATGGAGTGGGAATTAAACACGAGTTTTTGGTCGTTCATACTCCTCAATAAAATAGGATAGTTGAGAGGAAGAACTGGACGATTCAAGAGATGTCTAAATCCATGCTTCTTAGTAGATACGTGCCTAGACATTTTTTGGCAGAGGTGATAAGTACCGCATGTCATATGGGTAACAGGGTATATCTACACATGCCGTATGATTTGTGAACAGGGAAAAAGCCCAACCTATCTTATTTCCTTATCTTTGAGAGTATTTGATATATCTTGAGAGATAGAGAGCACTTAGGAAGGTTCGACTTTCGGAGCGATGGGGGGATATTCTTAAGTTATTCATCGATGAGTAGGGATTATAGGGTGTTTAACCTTACAAGCTCTAAGGTTATGGAGTCAATAGATGTCATGACTAGAGACAATAAGTTTTCGATATCTATTGCTCCGAACCCCTAGTGTAAGGATGATGCACCCCTGGTGATGATCCAATCCTTCCTCATACTACCTCGGTAGACCCCATTTTTAATTTAGAGGGTCCACCCTATTTGGTTTGAAAGAGCCATGACACTACTATAGACATCGCATTCTATAACCCTGCTAAGCATACTTTTAGGTCCTTAGCACTTCCTCCTTCACCATAAACTCTAGGTCATAATTCGAGTACATATTTAGAGGCCACGGGCACTCTCGAGTCCCGTTTGACTAATAATTAACTCTCTCTCACCTAAGAAGAATCTCGATGAATCTTCGAAGCGCTATGAATTCTCCTTCCAATGGTCTATCCCGTGCATGAATTGGCCTTATGATCTAAACGAACGATCTGTTTTACTATAAAAAAATAATCTAAAGGCCACCGGGAGCTCCTGGGACCCATTTTTACCCTAATAAATTATCTTGCTTGAGTGGAATCTCAATGAATCTTAGAAAGGACCTAAATCCACATTCTAACGGTCCACCCCGTGCATGAATCGACCTTACAATTTGGACGAATAGACCATTTTCCCCCAAAAAATTGATACAGAGACCATTGGGTGCTCCCAAGATCCGTTTGATTCCTATCAACACTTCAACTCAAACGAGACTGAATGAATATTTGAAGGGATCTGAATACCCTTTCCAACGGTCTGTCCGATGCACGAATTAACCTTACGGTACGTACGACCGTTTTACTTCAAAGGGTCATCGGCGCTTCTGGGCCCTTTTGACAAAGGTCGACTCTATAAATCGAGTGAAGCTCTTTGAAAAATTGAATGGCCCTCCATTGCGTGAATCAGCCATATGATTCGGATGAACGATTCGTTTTCCTATTGTCCAAAAGATTATTGGGCGCTTTTGAGCCCCATTTGACCACAGTCAATCCCCAAACTCGGGAGTGGCCTATGGATTATTAAAGGGCTCTGAATACTCTTTCTAAAAATTCGTCCTGTGCGGAATTCCAACCTACGAATCGCATTTTACGACCGTTTTTTTAAAAAATATGCCTGAGACTGTCGAATGGAAAACCCATTTTCCTACCTATTGGCACTGTATCTGGGGTTGCCTGCCGATAGGCATGTCAAGGACAATGTCGATCGGCACCCCCTTGACCCTATATAAAGGGAACATGAGCTCACTTCGAGAGGCACCTAAAAAACATCCCTCTCAATGATCTCAGTAACATTCTCTCGAAGTCTGTATGGTTTCTATATTGAAACCTTTATCCCATATTCCATTTCCATCTTTCCCTTACCCAATTTGGCAAATTCCCTTCCCTCCCCTCCTACCACCTTCATCCAGTTGCAAGAGAAGCTCTTCAACAATCAAGATCGACCTTAAAACTTCCAAAGAAGCTCTAAACCTTTCACTCCCTCTTTAAATTCTCTCATTTTTACATTAGTTATTTAATTCTTATTTTTGTATTTCATACTTATTAGGTCACACATACTAATATCCAACTTTTTTTATTAGTAGTACATACTATATTTTCTATAAAAAAAAAAAGAGGGTTTTCTTGTAAATTCCAAACGGGGATTTCTCACAACATTTTCTCATAGTAAAACATCATTTTTCTACACAGACACATATAGTAAAGTCCACGGTTGGATTTATGGCCCCCATGTTGCATGCGAACTATGTAGACTTTGATGCCTTTGTAGGTTACGTAGGCATCTTGGGTAAAATTCGATATTGGAGTACGTCTTTCCTATTTTTGTTCATATATTATTTCCATATATTAAATTTGTGATTCATGTTTGTGTTTTGTCTAACCAATACCACCGTCTTTTTATAAACGATCGATGACCCGATAAATGCACACATTATATTTTTAATTACTATTTTGGGAACACTCCTAAGGATGACCTCACTCCGCCTTTATCCATGATGCAAGTTGAGTAATTCCATTCTCCATTTATATATACACGCACACACACTTCACGGAATTATTAAGGAGAAGAATAACACAGGTCCATGAGAGACCAAAAGGGCGGGATGGGTGCCTAACACCTTCTCATTCTGTAACTTAGCCCCTGAATCCTTGAATTAATTGGTTTTGCAAGCATCAGTATGTCTTTGATGCCGTCTCTCAAGGCGGTAACATTTCTTTTGCCTATTTTGTGCAAAATAAGTTGGCGACTCTATCTCTATACACCACACCAATTGACAACAGCTGAAGCGCCTTGAGGAATCTCGCGAGCCGACCGAAGAGGGATGGACACAGTGGAGACTCTACTGGGGATTGAGTTTTCCATAAGAGGGATAGACTCTATTCTTACATGGGTGTTATTATTTTCTGCATGTGTGCGTATGAACCTACCTGTATGTTCCCTTTTTCCTCTATTACTTCTTGCATATCTACCACATGTTTCACTCCATGCACTTGTAAATACCCTCCATGTACACCTCACACTACTTACACTTGTACGTTGGATCACTTATACCCACATTTCTCACACACCACTTAGAATATCCATGCTTAGGCTTCACTAGTACACCTTAACTTATCACAGTTGTATATATCCATGCTCACTTGCACATATCGCACGCCATTTGTAGTTGATCCATGCTTAGGCTCACTACGACACACTCACTTGTATATATTCACATATAACTCACTCACATGTATCCATGCTTAGTGTAGTCTTCATGCTCCATGCTAGATTTACTTTTCATGATACTTGTACATTCTTCCCAATTAAGTTATAGTACTTCTTTTATTCATCATGCCAAATAAAAGACTCTCCCCATAATATACTAATCAAGAATCATGCATTTTCCACACTACATCACCAACATCATGGCTATTGACCAAAATTTTATCCTATACTGGAGGGTCACTTTGTGATGAGCGCTAGTCCAGCATATCACAGTTATCCTAAGCAATATGACTCTCACATTCCATTGTCCTAGTACCTTCGACATATATCGAATGGTTCCCTCCGCATTGCACCGATTGACCGAACTCATGACATGAGGTATATAGCAATTAAATCGTTCATGTACGTCGAGTATAACGAATTCTATCTCACACGTACTGCCCCCACGAGGTATATAGTGAGGCAATTCACGTACACTCAGGTATATCAAATGGCTTGTCCACACGTACTAATTTACTTCAAAAGAAAAAAGTATATCGTGGAAGTCATGCCAAATGGGAGAACCCTTCTACTAACCCAACAACTGCATAAACCTCACATAGGCATCAAATCTAGGGCACTGATATTTAGCTTATCGATTGCCACACGAAACTCTGCCAAAATGTCGGGTTGGCATGCAGCCCAAATTTTCGCGTTAATATAAGTCCGGCATTTCTTTTTCATTTAGGTAAACCTAATACAAGTGGAAACATAATAATAATCATGCATTTACTCTTCTCTCGTTTTTCCTCCCCTTTCTCCAAAAATCGAAATACTAAAAATATTTTTCCTCCTTTTTATCAAAAACATTTTTCCTCTTTTTAAAAAACACAAAAAAATAATCATTTTTTCCCTCTTATAAATTCGAATCATTTTTCTTCTCAGGTCGATCGCATACCCAGTTCTTCGCTTAGCTCCCTTTTGGCTTAGGTCTTCCATCAAACCACCTTGAAGCTCCACCAGTTCCTCCGCTACTTCATCTGAGTCCAGAGTCTACCTTCACCATATCATCGTAGAGAATGTTGATCAAGCACAGAACGTGCAACTTGATCTAATAGAAGTCTTAGTCCAATTCAGTGCCAAGATTAACAAGCTTCAAACCAAGGTCCATGAGATGAAGCGAAATCGGGTCTAAGTTCCCAAAGAACCTGAGGTTCTCTTTCCTCAAGCCATCCTGTTTGGGCCCCAGAAGAATATCATCATTCTTTGCATGCCCTTCCTGCCAATGGGCCACCGCCAGCTCTGCTCCCTATGCCAAACCTTGCCTAGCCAGGGGCTAACTTGCCAGTACCCATTAATCCAAAGGAGGAAGAACTTAAAGAGGTCATCGAAGACCTCAAACAGTTGTCCAAGAAATTTAACCAAGTCAATATATCTGGGAACTACATGGATTATACCCACATGTCTCCCTAACCCAAAGCAAGATTGTTAGAGAAGTCCAATATGCTAGTCATTGAGAAGTTTGGGGGCAGCGGGCCACCAATTGTGCACCTTAACAGTTATTACCGAACCATGACCCTTCTTAGCAACTCAGAAGAGATAATAGCCCAGATGTTTTGACAGACTTTGAAGGATAGTGCCTTTCGATGGTTTCTATCCCTCGAAGAATCCAAAATTTGTAGTTAGGAAAATGTTGCTTGGGAATTCATGTCACAATATAAGTACAACGAAGAACTAGAGGTTACACATCGTGATCTAGAGCTTCTCAAGAAGAATTCAATAGAAATTATCAGTAATTTCATATCAAGGTAGAGAGAGAAAGCTGCCACCATAACTAACCGGCCCTCTGAAGAAAAAGAAAAAGTCAGCATCGCGAAGAAGAATTTTTTACCCCATATTCGAACAACTATGGGAGGCCAGTATTATCCACACTTTTGAGCTCTCCGAGAAGTGGGTGTAGAAATTGAAGAAAGTGTTACCAAGATAAAAATCGGGCCAAAGAAGGTGACTATATAGTTCATTCCCAAAAAGTACGAGAAGCCTGCCAATACTACAGTATCAACCATCAATAATATCTCCCAGCCTGCTACCTCTTGGGCACCAAAAAGTCGCCCTAATCCCGTCAGAAAGGAATACACCAAGCTCCATTATCCCTCATCCAAACTCTACCAAGCCTTGTTAAGTCAAAACCTCACCAAACCCTTGGAGCCCCGTCCATTACCAAACCCATTGTGACACCCCGACTAATTAAATATCGGGTAGCTACTCCTTTATTAAATTAATACAAAATGCCAAGTTGGTTCAGTTCATAGCATCACTGTCGAAAACATTTTAATATTACTAACCACCTAGTATTTAAAAAGTAGGTTGTCCATTTTAATTAAAACCGATTAACATACAATAAATGAATTATGAAAAGTTAACATAACCAACAATATAGTCACAATAGAATAACCATCCATTAATAATGAGTCTGGAGAAAAACTCCTCACAACAAGCCGAATTCTGAAATAATTAAATACAAAGTCCGCATCACTAAAATTAATTACAACCCAAAGTCTGAAATAACTGAATAAGTAAAATGTCTCTAAAAGGAATGGGCGGCATGTCCAACAAATGATAAAAACTGATAATGGAGTCAAGATCAGAAATGGAGGCGTCTACTGTCAAGGTCCTGTAACTTCCACAGCAGCTACAGCACGTCACCTGAATAGAACTCCTATGCATGGTGTCCTTGTGGCTGGGCACCTAAAAAGGTTTTTACAAAAATAGATTTGAAAGCAAACGGATCAGATCCCGAATGTGAAAATAATTTTAAAAAAAATGCAAGTGTTTAATATCATTAAACAGTGAATATAAAGTACATGATAGTGTGTGCACTCACATGAGTTCCTCACCTCTCAACTAATTGTGCACTCCTATCGTACCCGTACCCATTCTAACTCCCATATCTAACTAGTCCAATGCTAAATCTAACATTCCTATATGATATCAAATTCAAATCCCAACATCTTCTATTTAATAGAGTATTGTACCTTATTACACAGTTTCCCCACTTTAGCATTACAATTTATTGTAAATCTTACATTCTCACTTTACAAACCGTTGCTATTACTTATACCCACAATTATTCACGACTATTCATTTCAATCAACAGTATATTATTCTCACCATAAATATACAATACTAGCACCCTGAGGCTAAGCTACGGTGATCACATACTCTGCTATCAAATCCTGGTACATCACATACGTGAGGACCACGTATTCCAAATCTCTCAGGAAACGTTTCATTAACAACAATCACAAATAGTGGAGGCGAACATAGTTCACATCACATGGGTCACGCACATACCTACTCTCCCATGATCAGCAGACTTATTAACTTCTCAATAAGTCCTTCTCTGACCTATGTCCTCGAGGTACCAATCTAAATCCCCCCGTAGGCACACAAAGATTAGATGGCCCTAAACGAATGCCAACCTCCCATGATAGCAAGTACGGTAGGTATGTCATACACAGATAACTACATATACTAAGCATTCTCACATCTTAGATATTACAATATTTTATTAGTGGTATACTTCTCGTTCTTATACCAACACTTAGTGTTATACAAATCACATGTTCCCGGTTTATATGTATTTAATTTATCAATTAATCTCACTTCGTGATTAGTTACTCGCTTCCCAATCCACAAATGATATCCGGTTTAAGACTCTATTCTAAGTTTTACTCCTCATTGTACCCCAATCTCCCAACTATACCCACTAGTTAATAAGGAAAGGTTATCTCACCATTTAAATAAGTCTACAGGATACTAGAAATCAATTCAGGCCAAAAAGGCCATTCTGTCAACTCGTTAGAAGTCTCGTTCGAACGAGGTCGTTCGAATGAAGGGCTTCGAACGAAATACCAACTCGTTAGAAGTCATACTGTCATCTCGTTAGAAGTTCGTTCGAACAAGGTCGTTCGAACGACCTGGGCAAGTCTTCTAACGAGATGGCAGTTTCAGCCCAGAAAATCCCAATTTCATTTTTCTCAATTCTTCTCTCCTCTAAATCCACCCTAAGGCCATCCAAATTATGTTTTAATGTTTATAAATCATTTCTAATCACCCTAGATCATTCCTTATCATATTTAAAGGGTCAAATCTTACAAATTTTCATGGAATTAATATGAATCTTCAAATATTTCTCCAAACCCTATGAACATGAACTCCTAATTTTCCTTATGCCCAATACTCATCATAAATTTGTTTTTAAATCATCATATGTAACTATTCAAGTATTAAATCAGTCCATTATCATACTACATGCAAATCCTAACCCAAATTCAAAGTTCCGCCAACAAATTTCATGGGTTTTCTTCAAAAAGTTCAATATAAGATAATTCCTACACTAAGAATGGAAGACATATTCAATGCATTAAGGATACTAAATCACTTGCCTTATATTGTTCTTCATAATTTGATGTTGAAGGTTGAGGGTTGATCTCTCCCCTTTCTCTACAGATTTTCTCCCAAGATTGAAGATGGTGGTTATGGGTTTTCTTTTGGGAACCTCTTCCAACTCTTCCTATAACTTCCATAGCCCTCTAACTTGCCAAATGCTGGTAATGGGCTTAGTGGGTTACTAATAATGTATAATTAACTCTTAAAATTCGTAGGCTTTAATTCCCAAAATTTTAAAATTACCAAAATACCCTTTTAAGTTGTCGGTATGGCTCAAAAATGCCCCGGGACCCAAACTAAATCCTCGGCTAGTGTTTTCTGACTATATAGACCCTTCCGGACTCGTTGGCGCACTCAAAATGACCATTCGGTTGATAAAAATAAAATTCACTTTTTAATTCAAATAATTTCATTTCTGACGCAACTGACACGCGCGTCCCAACTAAATTTTCCAAATTATCATATTTCAGTCTCGCGACAATTTTAATATTTCCAATATTCATATATTGCCATATATACACAACATAATCAAATACCAACTCATATCTCGTTAGTATCTATATCCGTATTAATTCACATTTAATTTAATTAATCCCTTAAATAAATATCAATAAAATTACGGGGTATTACACCCATTTCCCGAGAACTTCAAGACCTGCAATGCCCATTATGATTTCCAGCAGTCCGTCGGCCATACTACCGACCAGTGCTTTCATCTATGGAATGTGGTTTAATTGATCAGAGTACAATTTCCCCACCAACCAATGCTAAACCCAACACCACTCATAACCCACTTCCAACCCACACAAATGCCATCATTCTACAAAATGACCCAGAATTCAATCCATCTACCCAAATTGTGCCCAGTAAAGTACCCATCATACCCGTAATCCGCTCAAACTTTGCCCATATTTTCTCATACACCCTTCCTGCTTCACCGACTAAGCTTTTTCACTCCTCACAAAGGCTTGTATTATCGCTCGTACCCGATTCGAAGGAAGATATATGGAGTTACAGACTATTCTGAACCAACTCTTAGAGTTAGGGATGAAATTGCCCACCAATACGACCATCGACTATCAGAAATTCAGTGGCTTGTTCATGAAAGGCCTAAAATGGGCTCGAGAATCAGATGATTGGGTGGTACTCGTTGATGAAATCAGCTTAGACAACGTAGTACAGATTATGGCAGACATGTTTCAACAAACAAGCGAGATCTGCGGCATTTTCAAACTACTCGCTGCTTTGAAGTTGCAAAGGTGGTTAGTCCCTTCACTCCTACACCTCCCCGTTTAGTGGGAAGATTTATATAAAGAATCCTTTGAGGTCATGGAGTGCGTCGATTTCTCTGGGCAAGAAGACATTGTTTCCACCGACTGGGGAAAAAATTTGACAACTCAAATGATGAATCGAGTCGGGAAAAGTGATTCCAATAATTAGCATGTGCGAAATGATATCTTTCGAGGACCTATTAGGGAAAATCAGTAATGTAAAGACCAAATTTCCAATTGAGTCTTAATGTAGTTTTGACTTATTCTCGAAACAAAACACATTTGAGTCATAGGTAGATTTTTATTATCTGATCACTACAAGACTATGACTTGTCAAAGATTTAATTGAAGACGTTGCAGCAAAGCTACAAGGAATTAATTATGCCAAAGTTTTATTGGTGCAATTTCTCATCTTCAAGGTATAATTGCATTTCAAAAAGTTTTATTGGTGCAATTTCTCATCTTCAAGGTTTAATTGCATTCCGACATCCCTCAAGTATGAATGCATAATGTTAATGAAACTCGGAATTTTATTTTACAAAATAAAGATGTTATTTTTTTAAGAAAATATTTTATATGTTTACACTTCATTTTAATCAGATACGGACGGATAAGAGTTGGTTTTAAGTAAAACTCTATTTTCAAAGTTGGATTTATCAAAACTCTAATCTGATCTACGTTGTTCAAATGACAAACGTTATCGTTCAAACGAATGTTGTTGTCATTCAAATGATGCAGTATCTTGCTCGAACGAGATCTTCCATCACCTCAAAATTGTTATGTATAGAGGTGCGTTCCAGTTTCCTCAGAAGGAGTACAGAACGAAAAAGTTTACAAACAGTACGTGTTTCCACAATTGTTTTCTAAGGTTTCAAAGCTTAAACATATCCTTAGAGTTTCAAGATCCGAGCTTTTCATTATCATATGTTCTTGTGATCTTGATGGCACCAAGTTTGAGTTTCTATTGAAGATCCATTGCTGGTTTTGCGGTGAATATTCGACGAATACCGGTTTCGACATCGTAGACGACATAAGGCCATATCGGTAGATACCGAGGCGTTCGTGGAGGCGACTATTGTGGACAAGCATCGTGGAAGAAAGTTACTTTTCGCATGGGCACTGTGAAGATTAGTAAAAGATCAGAGGAGTGTGAAGTCTCGTGGGTGGATCGAGTCGTTGTATAAGACTACCGTCTGACTTTGTACAACCATTGTCATAGTGATTGTCTCGCCTCGGTCGTCCGAGGTTTTTTATCGATTGGGTTTTTCCTCATACATCGGCGTTGTGAGTATTGCTTTACTTTATTTTACTTGAGTTAATCACTAGTTACATGCTTAGGGTTAAACAAGATAAAATCTAGTTAAGTTAATTTGTGTCACAACTTGGTTTGATAAAATTGAAAAAGAGTTTTTCAAAAAGAGCAAATTGATCTGCATTCATCCTTAACTTAATTCCGCTCAAGCAAAAATTTGTTTTTAAATATTTGGGGACCTTCAAATTGGTATCAAAGCTAGAAATACATTTTTATTGTGTTTGATCCCTTTTTGCTTCTAAGTATGAATTTTGGTGGTTATGATAATTTCTGCACTCCTGTTTTTTATGGCACTAATTATGTTTGTTGGAAAATGCGAATTAGAAGTTCTTTAAAATCTACTGATGACCGTGTTTGGTTAGCAGTTCAAAAAGGTTGGACACCACCTATCACACGAGAGGGTGAGATCACTAATTTGAAACCCGTTGAGTCATGGACTGAGACTAAACATAGGCTTTCACAGTATAACTCTAAAGGTCTGCACGTTATTTCCTCACATGTCACACCTAAAAGTATAATGAAAGATTGTCCCTTATACGTGTGTTTCAAATCAAACCAATTTTCACCAAAAATTATTCAACTTTTAATTAGCACCCAACCAAGTTGTGAAAAACCAATTTTATCTTGATTAACAATAAACATGCATCTAGTGATTAAAGCAAGTGAAATAAAGTAGAGAATACTCATGACGCCGGATGTACGAGGAAAAACCCAAGACGGGAAAAAACCTCGGACGGCCCAAGCCAGATAATCACTATGAATATGGAATTACAACGAACACACAAAAGTCTCACTCAACGACTCGATCCCCACGGGTCTTGATGCTCTTCTGGTCTTCAACCACTCCTCTCACAGTGCCCACGCATAAAGTCCTTCTTCCACGATACCTGTCCACAACACACACGTCCACGTATGTCTTGGTGTCCATCGAATGGCTTTAATACGTCTACGATATCGAACAAGAAGACCTTCTCTTTTCTTCCTCGTAAAACCCAGATGTTCAAGTATAGAACAAACCTTATTGGTGAAGCAAGATCACATAAACATATAGTAATGATAACTCAGATCTTTTCAAACTCTAAGAATGTGTTTAAGCTTTGAAACCTTAGAAAAACATGTGCAAAACTCGGACTGGATTGAAAACTGTTTTTCAGATTGCACCACTTACAAATTCTGATGAAACCACGCTTGAAATAGGAAAAATTAACTGCCTAGAAAAATGTATCGCTCAAACGAGATTGACCAGTCGTTCGCGCGACATGGTCATCTCGCTCGAACAAGGTATAGATGTCGTTCGAACGACGCGCGCGTCAGTTTGACTTTTTCTTTAAAACGTTTCTTCCAAAAGAGATCCAATTAAGTCAAACTCTTTTTCGAGCTTATAGAATAAAATGTAGTGTAAAACATTTAAAACACTTTTAAAATATTTTTCCTTATAAAATTACATCCTTATCTTTTATAAAAATTATTCCGAGCTCCATTAATTATACGCATTCATACCTGTGTGATCTCGGAAAGCAATTAACTTGAAGACGAATAAAGTTGCACCAATTAAACTTCGGCATGATTAATTCTTTGAAGCCTTGCCGCAACGTCTTTAATTTCTTCAATACGTCATAGATAAAGTGGGATTGTGACAAAAATAAAATCTCCCTATGACATATTACAAACACGGTTTTGTTCACGAAATTAAGTCAATACAATACAGGGACTCAATTGGAAATTTATGCCCTTACAAATCTCCCCCTTTGACTATTCTAGGACAAATCTAAACCAGTGAAATGCCTAAGCTGGGACGTCGAGCCGTATGACGCCTAATTCCCATCCCAGAAACCCAAAGTCAAAAATTACAGGACACGGACTAGTATATGTAGCACCGGTAAGCATGAACTGTCTGAATGTGATGTAGACTTGAGATCTCGAATCGCTGAAGCATACCTACACACATGAAAGAGACAAACAAATACCCAGTGAAGTATGGTGGAGCAAATGAAACCAATATATATATCCAAATGATACCAATTTTACAATAGATACCAATATGAATAAACTCTGAAAAATCATTTGTTAAACAATTGAGCAACAATATGATACCAATTTGTAAAATATGTAATCAAACGACATTTAAATCAAAAAATCTCATAAACATGCTCAACAAATCCCCCCTACATCACATACATATCTCCCCCTTTTTGTCTCGAATAGACAATTCGGTGAAAAGATAAATGAATCAACAAGTATCTAGCATGAAAATATATACCAATTTAAAAAAATGCTAGATAATCATGCAACAACCAGCTAAATATGATAAATTAAAGACAACGCAGTAGCTAGTAAACCAATGAATCACATAAAGAATATATCAAACTAATCAGGTGTGATAAACGGAACATATGAAAAATTCCAATATGAGACAATAAAACTTGCATATAAACCAGTCAGTCCAGAAAGCTTCCAGCAGTACCAAAAATATGAAAAAATAAACCAGTGGACTGTAAACAAATGAGAAGCAAATTCCCAGACCGTCGTTCGAATGAGTCAGGGACGTCGTTTATTTTATATGAAGACGTCGCTCGAACGAAGCTTCTCGAGACATATAATGTCGCTCGAACGAAGTCTTCTCACGACATGGAGATGTCGTTTGAACGACTTCTCGTGACAGGTCAAATTTTCCCAGATTCCCAGAATTATCATATATTTTTGCCCAGTGAAAAAATTTCCAAAAAAAATTCTAAGAAGGGGTTGACAGCAGCAAAACAGTGCTAAAATAGTAAGTTTTTAACACAAAATGCATAAAAACTAATAATGCGAGATACATGCAAACATAGTACTGATGTGCTCAAACATGGACATGGAATGTATGAGCGTGAAACTACAATAAATGAGTCACAATTCCAACACATCGAAATGATCAAGAAGCTCTAATTGATAGCGATAAATCATCAAACTCTATCATAGCCATATGATAATTGAAGAGTGAGCTTAATAAACTAAACATACTACATGCACACAAATCCAGATTTTTGACGATTCTATAAACAATAGCGTCAAATTCTAAAGTTTCAAGATTAGGATTAGTTGTGCAAACCCGTTCAAATTTTTAATCCATCCAAACTCCCTCAATAATATCATATTTTCTTTGGAATGAACTAAACTAATTTGGCCCTTTTCTTAGCATTTTGCCTTTTTCTTTTGGGCTCTTTTAAACTGTAGCTTTCACGACGAGTTAATTTTGAACTCTCGCAGCCCTTTCCCATGAATCACTCATCATTTTTCAATTAGATACCAATTCAAATCCTCACGGTAAACGGTTCTTACATGCACACTTCTCCTTAAGTCTACTTACGCATAGATAACAAAATTAAGATAAGAACGCCTCACCAAATTCAAATATGCAAGAGAAGTTAGACATCCATATAAACTTGTGCATGTGTGTAATGTTGGCATATATACAAAGTCGAATCAAAATTCATATCAACTTCGAAATAACCCCATTTGAACAATAGTTAAGATCATTCTAAGCATCGATAATAATGACCAGGTAATGAAACGATGGGGGAGCGTCCAAGCACACCAATATGCCACATCAAACAAGTAAACTCAAAAACAAAAATCGAAAATCTTTTTGGCTTTACAAACATATTTTGACTCAAATAAAAGCAAAATATTTTTGGGTTTTTCAATAGGACTCAAAAAATGAAAACTATAATACAAAATGATAAACATGTCACTATACTAGCAATGAATATATCATGAAGCAAACTAACATATGACAAACAAGGTAACACTATCATCCTTTAGATTTATCATGGGAAGAATCAAGTGCACCCAAATGAGAATCATGAAGTTTTATTCCTAAAGCCACTAAATCCGATTTCCTAACCCAAGTTGGTGTAAAACGACGCATGGGGGTTTGGGGAACCGGGGTAACTTTATTCCTAAACTTCCTAGGAGCTTGTATAAGGTCGTAACAATAACTCCTAAGGTGACCTTTCCTACCACAAAACGTGCAAGTGTAGCGACGGTGGGAATGATTACCTACATGTGGACCTTTTCTAACATTCCTAGTGTTTCTCACACGTGCGTGGGGAATGGGAACAATTCTCTCATCAAAACCTATACCTCCCCTATCTCCCTTCATTTAGATGGTGCCTAAGATCTTATCTAACTTCTCCCATCTAGCCTCCAAATCAAACTTTACTCTAGACGAGTCTATTTATCTCTCTTCCAACTCATGAATCCTAGACTTGAGCAAACGTCTAAACTCCTCAAACTCTAGAATTTCCTTTTTCAAAGACTCCATCAAACCACGGATATTATCTCTCTCACCCTCGACATACTCTAGTTTCTCCCTAAGAGTCTTCTCG
Organism: Sambucus nigra; assembly: GCA_949130495.1. Classification (NCBI taxonomy): domain Eukaryota; kingdom Viridiplantae; phylum Streptophyta; class Magnoliopsida; order Dipsacales; family Adoxaceae; genus Sambucus; species Sambucus nigra. The sequence continues at coordinate 534,120,985 of OX422215.1, read as the reverse complement.
CATGCCCTAAGATCCTCAATCAAACTATCATTATTTTATATGGCATGCTCATTCAACTTAGCTTGTAATTTTGCATTTGCCTTTTTCACCTTAATCGTCTCGGCATACAACTCATTAAATGCAACTTGAAACTATTTCACATCTACCTCCTCTTCGTCGGTATCTTCACCCTCGTTAGCATGAGATTTACTTAAAACCTCCTCGAAAGTGTCATTCACATAAGAATCGTCGTTGCTTACATGACATGACATAAATGCAATAAATTTACGATCAATGAGGGAACTATCTCCCTTTTTTGGATCACTATCACTTAAGGTGGCACTATATACAATGGGTTTCTTGCCCTCTTTCTTAAGTCTAGTGAGACATTCCTTAACTTTGTGATCGTACCCCTCACACCCAAAACACTTATCCGAATCATCTCTCTTAGGCTTCCTAAACTTATCCTTAGAGGTGGAATCAACTTTGTTGTTCTTGACTTTTTCAAACTTCTTGCCATCTTTCGATTGCTTATGAAATTTAATAAAAAAAATTAATTTCTTTACCAACAAAGCAATATCCTCAAAATCGGAATCGGAATCGAAATCCAAAGCTTTAATTTCCTTCGTTCGGGTTTTCAAAGCAATACCCTTTTCTTTTTTAGGCACTTGCTTGGAGGTAATCATGTCGATTTCATATGTTTGTAAGTAACCTATAATCTCTTCTAGTTTCGCCGACTCTAACTTACCTAAGGAGTTTAAAATAGTCACTTTCGTATCAAACCTACTAGGCAATGACCTATGGATTTTCTTAATGACACGGTTGTCGAGAATTTTCTCACCTAGGTTAAACGACGAGTTAACAATATTGGACAACCTGGCATAAAACTCATCAAAGGTCTCACTCTCTAACATCCTAATGGTCTCAAATTGTGTATTAAGATTTTGAATTTTTGACGCCCTAACCATGCTAGTGCCCTCGTGAGTGAGTGCCAAAATATCCCAAGCCCCTTTTGATGTTTCACAAGTCATAATTCTATTATATTCCTCCAGTGTGACATGTGAAGAAATAATGTGCAAACCCTTAGAATTATATTGTGAAAGTCTATGTCCAATTTTAGTCCATGACTCGACAGGCTTTAAATTAGTGACCTCACCTAAAATAGTGACAGGGGGTGTCCAACCTTTCTCTACTGCTAGCCACATATGATCATCAATAGATTTAATGCACTTTTCATTCCCATCTTCCAATAGGTGTAATTAGTGCCATCAAAAATAGGAGTTCGATAAAGTTCGTTATTTCCAAAATTCATCTTTGAAAACACACGGGATCACAAAATAAATAAATTATGTTTTCTAGCTCTGATACCAATTTGAAAGAGTGTCCCTTATGCGTTGTTTCAAATCAAACCAATTTTCACAAAAAATTATCCAACTTTTAATTAGCACCAAACGAAGTTGTGAAAAACTAATTTTATCTTGATCAATCCTAAACATTCGTCTAGTGATTAAAGCAAGTAAAGTAAAGTAAAGAATACTCACAACGCCGAATGTATAAGGAAAAACCCAAGATGAGAAAAAACCTCGAATGGTCCAAGCCAGACAATCACTATGAATATGTAATTACAACAAATAGACAAAAGACTCACTCAACAACTCGATCCCCACGGGTCTTGACACTCTTCTGATCTTTAACCACTCCTCTCACAGTGCCCACGCATAAATTTCTTCTTCCACAATACCTGTCCACAACACACGCGTCCACGTATGTCTTGATGTCCACCGAATGGCTTTGATACGTCTACGATGTCGAACAAGAAGACCTTCTCTTTTCTTCACCGCAAAATCCAAATGTTCAAGTATAGAACAAGGCTTCTTGGTGAAGCAAGATCACATAAACATGTAGTAATGATAACTCAAATCTTTTCAAACTCTAAGGATGTGTTTAAGCTTTGAAACCTTAGAAAAATATGTGCAAAACTCGTACTGGATTGAAAACTGGTTTCTAGATTGTACCACTTATAAATTTTGACGAAACCACGCTTCAAATAAGAAAAATTAACCTCCTAGAAAAATGTGTCGCTCAAACGAGATTGACCAGTCGTTAACGCGACATGGCCATCTCGCTCGAACGAGGTATAGATGTCGTTCGAACGACGCGCGTGCAGTTTGACTTTTTCTTTAAAACGTTTCTTCCAAAAGAGATCCAATTAATTCAAACTCTTTTTCGAGCTTATCAGAATGAAATGTAGTGCAAAACATTTAAAACACTTTTAAAACATTTTAAAATATTTTTCCTTATACAATTACATCCTTATCTTTTATAAAAATTATTTCGAGCTCCATTAATTATACGCATTCATACATGTGTGATCTTGAAAAGTAATTAACTTGAAGATGAATAAACTTGCACCAATTAAACTTCTTCCCGATTAATTCTTTGAAGCCTTGCCGCAACGTCTTCAATTTTTTCAATACGTCATAGACCAAGTGGGATCGTGACAAAAATAAAATCTCCCTATGACATATTACAAACACAGTTTTGTTCACGGAATTAAGTCAAAACAATACAGGGACTCAATTGGAATTTTATGTCCTTACATATAATCGTATCATGACTTGTGAAACTTCGAAAGAAGGTTGGGATACACTTTCACTCACTCACGAGGGCACGAGTACGGTTAGGGCATCTAAGTTGCAAAATCTCACTACATAATTTGAGACGATTAAGATGTTAGAGAGTGAGACATTTGATGAGTTTTACACTAGGTGGCCCCCAATTGTTAATGCGGCATTTAACCTAGGTGAGAAGATTCTCGATAACCGAGTGATTAAGAAAATTTTGAGATCGTTACCGAGTAGGTTTGATGTGAAAGTGGCCGTTATGAATTCCCTTGGTATGCTTAGCTTGTTGAAACTGGAAGAGATCGTAGGTTACCTACAAACCTATGAACTCGATATGTTTACCTCCAAGCAAGTACCAAAGAAAGAAAAGGGCATTTCTTTGAAAGCCCTGAAGGAGGAAACTAAAGTTTTAAATGACGATTTCGATTCCGACTTTGAGGATGTCATTTTATTGGATCGAAAGTTCAAGAAGTTTCTTCAAATTCATAAGCAATCGAAAGATGACAAAAAATTTGAGAAATTAAAGAACAAGGGAGACTCCACCCCTAAGGATAAGAGTGAGAAACCTAAGAGAGATAAGTCTGATAGGTGTTTCGGGTGCGAGGGGTATGGTCAAAAAGTAGCTGAGTGTCCCACTAGACTTAAGAAAGAGGACAAGAAACCGATAGCATACAACGTCACCTTAAGTGATAGTTAACCTGAAGAGGGAGATGATTCCCCCATTGAGCATAACTTCATTGCTTTTATGGCATGTCATGTGAGCGATGGCAATATATCTTCCTCCGATGATACTCATGTGCATGACACTTCTGAGGCTGTTGAGAGTGTTTCCCGAAAGGGTGAGGGTGATGAGAGCGAGGATGAGGAGATCGACGTAGGAGAATCGCAAGTTTCATTTCGAGAGTTATTTGAGGAGATAGTAAAGGTGAAAAAGGCTAACTCTAAATTATAAGCTAAGGTAAAATAGCATGTCGTAGAAAATAATGATGTGTTGAATGAGGATCTTAGGGCACGGAAAAAGAAGCTTAGGGAAGAACTAGAGTACATAGAGAAAGAGAGAGAGACACCCTTCAAGATTTGATGGAGTCTCTGAAAAAGGAGTTGCTAGAGTTTGAGAAGTCTAGGCGTCTACTTGAGTCTAGGATTAAGGATTTGGAGGAGAGTTTGAGAGACTCGTCTAGAGTTAAGTTTGACTTAAAGGCTAGAAGTGAGAAGTTGGATATGATGTTATGCACCGTCCAAATTAAGAGAGATGGGGGTGGTATTGGCTTTGATGATCGCGTTGCTCCCAATCCCCCCACACGTGTGAGAGAGCCACATAGGAACGTTAAAAAAGGTCCACATGTAGGTCACTTTCCATACCATCGCTACACTTGCACGTTTTGTGGTAGGAAGTTTTGCTATGACCTTAGGAATGCTCCTCGAAAGTTTAGAAAGTTTGGGAATAAAGTTTCCCTGATTCCCTCCACCCCCCATGCGTTGTTACACACCTACTTGTGTTAGGAAGTTGGATTTGGTAGCTTTAGGAATAAAACTTCATGGTTCTCATTTGGTTGCACTTGATTCTTCCCATGCTAAATATAAAGGTTGAGTGTGTTACAATGTTTATCATTTTGTATTATATTTATCATTTATTACGTCTTATTTGAAAAATACAAAAAGATTTTATTTTTGATAAAAAACATTTTGCTTTTATTTGAGTCAAAATATTTTGAAAACGCCAAAAATATTTCCGGTCTACTTTTGTGTCATGAGTTAACATGTTTGATGTGGCATATTGGTGTGCTTGGACTCCTACCTTCCATTATCCATGTGCCTAGGACATTTGGTCATTATTATCGATGCTTAGAATGATCTTAACCGTTGTTTTATAGGGTTGTTTCGAAGTAGATATGTGCTTTGATTCGACTTTGGGTTTATGCCATGATTGCACACATACACGAGTTTATATGGATGTTTGACTACTCTTGCATATTTGAGTTTGGTGAGATGTTCTTATCTCAATCTTATCATCTATGCGTAAGTACACTTAAGGAGGGAATGTGCATATAATAACCGTTTACCGTGAGGATTAAATTGAAAAAATGATGAGTTTTCGCGGGAAAGGGCTGCGAGAGTATAAAATTGACTCGTCGTGAAAGCCACCATTTAAAAGATCCCAATAAAATCATAAGGCAATAAAAAGAAACATATGCCAAAAATGGTCCAAATTAGTTTAGTTCATTCAAAAGAAAATATGATATATATTTGAGGGAGTTTGGATGGATTAAAAAAATTTAACGCGTTTGCACAAAGAATCCAAATATTGAAAATTCGTGTCATGACGCTATTATTTGTAGAATCGTCAATATTCTGGATTCGGGGGCATGATGTTTGTTTAGTTCATTAAGCTCACACTTTAATTGTCACATATGGTTATGATAAAGCTTGATGATAGATTGCTATTGATTAGAGTTTCTTGATCATTTTGATGTGTTGTGTAATACCCCGTATTTTTATTGCTTTTAAATTTAGGAATTTATTAAATTTAATTGAGATAAATTAATTTAATTTTAATCCGGAAAATTATTTTAAATATTTACTAGCGTGACGAGAGTTAGTAATTATTGGAAATTGTTGAATGTTACTGGATGAGTATAGTAATATATGAGATTTATTTTATAAAATTGTCACGTGTGAATAAAATGACAATTATGGAAATTAAGTCGGGACGCGCCTGTGTCGTGTCAGGACTAAATTATTATTATTATATAAAGTGAATAAATTATAAGTTGTTCGTATGGTCATTTCGAGTGAGCCAAAGTGTTCGGAAGGGTCGATATAGTCAAAATAATGTACCCAGGGGTTTAGTTTGGGTCTCGGGGCGTTTTTAGGCTTAATTAGTACCCCAGGAGGGCGTTTTGGACATTTCGTAATTATGGGTAATTAAACCCACGAATTTGCTAGGGTTATATCAGATGGTAAGTGTTGTCTTCTAGGGTTAGCATAACTAAAAACTAATGACAGCCATTGGAGAGGAAGAGGAGAAGCTTTCCAAGGAGTTCTAGGCCAAGAACTCCTCTGGTTGCACCTCCGTCACCGCCAAATGGTAGATCGCACAACGAGGATCACAACCACACCAAATTATTCCACAAATCATAACTTTGACTTTCAGGCAAGTATCTATCTTGCTTTAATCAAGTTAATGCATCCTTTTATATTAGTCTAGGGTTGATTAGAATTAGTGTTATTGAAAGAAAACATTAATTGGAGACAAAAATTACATGTTGTAGAGGTAAAGATCATATTTTGGAAATCCATTTCACATGTAGAGGTTGAATCACGAAATTTTATAGTGTTAATGATAGAAAATCTGGAAAAAGAATGGAAGAAACTAAGTCAAAGAAAAATATTAGGGTTCTTGAAACGCATATAGATTTTACCCTTTTATTTTGTTATAGTTGATGAAAACTCACACGTTTTACGTAGGATATTGTTTATATGAGTATACAATACTTGTAGTATAAGTGGTTGGGAGTTTGGGACTGAAACATGATGATTTGAATGAGTTTGGGATAAGATTTCCGTAACTGGGTTTTCTGCAGTTTCGCCATAACTGCTTGATCGATCGATCGACCCTATTTCATCGATCGATCGACCCCTCCTGGAAAACTACATTTTTGCTCATGTTAGCTTAATCCGATTTGATGTGTTGTAAATTTTTATTAGAGTTTCTAGAACATAATGAAACACTAAAAGGACCAGTAGGGTCAAGATAAACCCCGTTATGTGGGACTTTAATGTGAAAGGGAAAGGAAGGGTAAATGGGAGATATTCATAATTAGGAAATCATGCGTGCGTTGATTAAATAATCGAAATGTCTAGGAAGTTGGATTAGAAGGTGAGTGAGGGCCTACTGAAATTGTGCTTAGGTAAAGATAATACTTCGAGAGGCGAGAAGTGAGTTTAGAATAACTTAATTACGAGAATAAAATGAACGAGTCCGTTATACGAAATAATCGAGTAAAATGTGTAATAACGGATAATTATAATTATGGGTCATGAGCGCACCTAATTCAACAATGGGGATGTGTGTATATATATATATATATATATATATATATATATATATATATATATATATATATATATATATATATGACTGTGTGATTGTGCATATATTATTTATGTGTAAAAATCATACTCGGGCTACTTGCTATCACGGGGATTTCCGCGCGGGACGGTCTTATCTCGATGGGACCTTCATGGGGGATATTGACTCCTACCCTAGAACATAGGATTCCTTGGTACAGGCTATTTGATTAATAGTCAGACGGTTCTAAGAGACGTAAGGGTATGTGCTGACCTCTTAGTGACTTGGAACTATGCTTCGCCCCCATTTGTTTGTGTTTTGTGTTAATACAGTTCGAGAGTGATTCCGAACTAGTATTTCCCTTAGTTTGTGTGATACGGGGACTTGATAGCAGATTATGACATCACCATAGTTTTTATGTGGGGTGCCGTTAGTATATATATATTATATGAGTGATTGGCATATATTATCTTATATATGGAAGACTAGCACCATAGATTTTATGTGAGGTGCTGTTTGTATATATATTACACGCGTAATTAATATATATACGTATATCTATATGAGAACTTTCTACTGTGCGTGAAAGAAGTTAAGCAATGTATAAATTCTTCAACTTCACTATAAGTATTCGGGAACGTTATAACGATACTAAATTATTCTAAATAACGTAAGAAATCTTGAAGAGATAGATTTTTAAAGTGAATATCATGACATTAATTTCATGTGTTAAGGCTTATGGAGAATAAGTTAGAGAGGTATATGAGATTCACTAGTACGGTAGACGTGCACACTAAATGAGAGGTGAGAATTCTCAAGAGAGTGTCGCATACTAATATGATTGTTGCATTAGCCGGTAAGCATTTTAAATACTTGATAAACTTATTTAAAACTGTTTTACAATCGGGCTCTGACCCGTTTGCTGTTATCTCTTCTCTCTTGTGTATATATATATGTATTACAGGTGCCCAGCCACAGGGGCGTCATGCTTAGGATTCTTTGTATGGAACGTGTTGTAGCTTTTGTGGGAGTTGCAGGCCATTGTTTAGACGACTTCATTGTTGACTCCACTTCTAGTTCAGTTTTATCCAGTGGGGCATGTGTCGTCCTTTTCCATTATTCAGTTGGTTTTGTCACAGATTGTAATTCTTTTACTTTCAGTATCTTTACTTCGGGATTTATTACTGTCGTAATGTTTTCCTTTAGTGTTTTAAAGTTGGGATTTGTTATCGATGGTTAAAGTCTTGAATGTTCATTTATATTCTTATACTTAATGTGTGACTCTAAATTGTTAATGGTCAAAGGTTTTATAATTGGATTTAATAAAATGGAAATAAGGTTTTAAATGGTTTTGACACTTAGCTTAATTAATCAGGGTGTTTAAATTTGGAAATTTTAAATTTGCGACAGTGATGCTAAGAATGAACCAACTGTTCACCTTGATTTTAATTTAATAAAGGATTGATCGCCCGGTATTTAATTAGGCGGGGTGTCACATGTTGAAATTGTGATTCATTTGTTTTAGTTCACGCACATACATTTCATGTTCATGTTTAGTCACATCGATAATATGTTGGCATGTTACTCATATTTGTTTGTTTTGAGTTTTTTTTAGTTTTGCTATTGTTTCGCAATTTTGAGCCCCTTCCAGTTAGAATTTTCACATAATTTTTTCCACTGGGCAACACTGTTTAAATTTTCTGGGGAGACTATGAAAGTTTGATAATGTCATTCTAACGACCTCTGTCTTCGTTCGAGCGATGTCACTCCTCGTTCATACGACATCCCCGGCTCGTTCGAACGACAACTGTTTGACCAGTTTTGACTTTTTCTGATTGATCTCTGTTTCAGTACCCTAATGCATATTGATTCATATTTTGGTACTGGGTTTCTGTTTATACAGTTTACTTTGATCATTGACATATTATGCTGCATTGGTTTGTTTATCACACCTGCTTAGACTGATATATTTTTGTGTGATTCATTATTTGCTAGCTACTAATTTGACACTACTCGATCACTGTTTTTAGCTGGTTGTTGCATATTTATCTAGCATAACATAAGTTAAGACATGTTAGAATTGTTTATCTTTTCACCGAACTGTCTATTCGAGACAAAAAGGGGGAGAGATATCTGTGATGTAGGGGGAGTTTTGCGAGTTTATGCTTGATGGTTTATATGTTTTGTTACACATACTGGTATCATGTTTATATCATGTTTATATCATGTTTACATATTGATATCATGTTTACTCACATAACAAATGATTCGGATTTGTTATTTCATATTAATTTATATCATTTGTTCCTTCATACTTCATTGGGTATTTGTCTGTTTCATGTGTGCAGGTGTGCTTAAAGAGATTTCAGATTTCAAGTCTACATCATATTCAGATATTCGAGACAGTTTCATGCTTGTCGGTCCATTCTTGAAGAATCTTATCCTGTATTGATGATGTATTTTTTATTTTAGGTTTTATGGGATGGGATTTAGGCGTCATACTGCTTGACGACCCGGCTTAGGTATTTCACTGTTGACTTTGTCCCGGAATAGTCAAAGGGGGATATTTGTAGGGACCAAATTTCCAATTGAGTCTTATTATAGTTTTGACTTATTCTCGGAACAAAATATGTTTGAGTCATGGGTAGATTTTTATAGTCTGATCACTACGAGACTATGACTTGTCAAAGATTTAATTGAAGACGTTGTGGAAAATCTACAAGGAATTAATTATGCCGAAGTTTAATTGGTGTAATTTCTCGTCTTCAAGGTTTAATTGCATTCCGAGATAACTCACGTATGAATGCACAATGTTAATGAAACTCAAAATTTTATTTTACAAAAATAAGGATGTTATATTTTTAAGAAAAAATTTTATATGTTTACACTTAGTTTTCATCAGATACGGGTGGATTAGAGTTGGATAAGAGTTAGATTTAAGTAAAATCTATTTTTCAAAGTTGGATTAATCAAAACTCTAATTTGGGCTACGTCGTTCAAATGACAAACGTTGTTGTTCGAACAAATGTTGCTGTCATTCAAATGACACAGTATCTCGCTTGAACGAGATCCTCCACCGCCTCAAAATTATTATACATATAGGTATGTTCCAATTTCCTCGGAAGGAGTGCAGAACGAAAAAGTTTACAAACAATAAGGTTTCAAAGCTTTAACATATCTTTAGAGCTTCAAGATTCGAGCTTTTCATTATCATATGTTCTTGTGATCTTGATGGCACCAAGTTTGAGGTTTTATTGAAGATCCATTGCTGGTTTTGCGGTGAAGATTCGACGGATACCAGCTTCAACGTAGTAGACAACACAAGGCCATATCGATGGATACTGAGGCATTCGTGGAGGCGACTATTGTGGACGAGCTTCGTGGAAGAAGGTTACTTGTCGCATGGGCACTAAGAAGATTGGTAGAAGATCAGAGGAGTGTAAAGTCTCATGGGTGGATCGAGTCATTGTATAAGACTACCGTCTGACTTTATAAAACCATTGTCATAGTGATTGTCTAGCCTGGGTCATCCTAGGTTTTTTCCCGATTGGGTTTTTCATCATACATCGGCGTTGTGAGTATTGCTTTACTTTAGTTTATTGCTTTAATCATTAGTTGCATGTGTAACACCCCGCCCGCCCGGAGAGAGCGAATGGAGCGCTAATGCGATAAAATAAATCCAAATCCACAAATAACAAGGTATAGAGCATCTAAATAAACCCACAATAATATAAATCCACTAATCTTAATTCTTCAAATTAAATACAACAACATCTCCCGAATTTAAATTACAACAACTAACTCGAAAATAAAATACAAATCTCTAAAGCTCTATACAACAAAATAAATAATACAAATCTTTCCCAAACAATCCTCGCTAAAATCAATCTCCATAGCACCCCAAAATCCGCGCTAACCTACCACTAAAACAAAATATGGGGAAGTACACAATACGACAAGAAATATGCTCAACAAATATATGTTAGCGATGAATAAAACGTAACAACACGAGTACGAATATTCAAATCAAAATAAAAATCTCAAAGCATTTATGAATATAATTTCTCAACAACATTTTAACCGGGTCACCAGGCCTCACCACATCCGTATATGCTTTATCAAGCCATAGCCCGGGAAACAGGAATTTTGGCGGGTGCCCAACATCCGTGCCATATTAAAATCTCATGACAACGTGCTCATCAACAATATAATGATACCACATGAATCAAAATAATTTCAACAATTATTTTCCAGATTTCAATGAATTTATCAATTCAAATATGAGTTCAATTAAACAAGAATTCAAAGAGAATGACACTCGCGAGATTTAAGGAGCATATTGTGTAAAACCCCATACCTCAAACCATGATGAGAAACCAACGATCACATCCTCAAGATCAACACAAAAGATCTACAAAAGCTCCTCCAGGAACCTCTAACAAAATAGTCGCAAGAACACCTCTAATCTAAGGTTGGAACTCACAAATCTCAAGGGACAATGTGTATATAAAAAGAAGAGGAATATAAAATATATTTGCTTCCAAAATTTGTGCCAAAAGTATGTTAAAAGGGTTGCCCACGACTCCCTTTTATAATGAAAATAAATGAAGAGTTGGAATCCAAAAGACTCCTTTAAATAAGGCAAAGAAATGAAGAGTTGGAAGTCAAAACAACTCTTGAAAATTACTTAATGCTCGCCGACTTAGAATTCCAAGAGTTAAAAACATTTAAAAATCATTTTAAAATCCGTTTTAACTCCTATTTCGAAACCGTTTGAAATTCTCGCCTTTAAAAATAATAACCAACATATTTGAGCAATAAAAATAATTTTATCAAAAACTTTATTTTCCTCCATTTTCCAGAAATTAATTAAAATAGCCCAAAATTACGCGGGTTGTTACAGCATGCTTAGGGTTAAACAAGATAAAATCTGGTGAAGTCAATTTGTGTCACAACTTGGTTTGATGAAATTGAAAAAGGGTTTTTCAAAAAGAGAAAATTTATCTGCATTCATCCTTAACTTAATTCCGCTTAAGAAAAAGTTTGTTTTTAAATATTTAGGGACCTTCAAGTAAAGTAGCCATTCAGCTAGAAATTGATGAAGACACGGGGTTCCTGTTCTTTCCCGCCTCCATAAACCATATGACCAGATCAGTATGACACTACCAATATTTTAATCCTCAGTTATTAATAATAGATAAGGCAAAGGGAGTTGCTGAAGAACTTCCCATACCGAAAATGACCGTTGAAGATAGTAAAATCCTCGACCAACTCAAGAAGACTAAATCAACATCACCATATGGGGGCTTTTCATGTCCTCCTAATTACACTGAAATGCTCTGATAAAGATTATCACCGGGCTTAGAGTCCCTCATTCTATCACTCTCGAAGAAGCTGTAAACCTGGTTGGATCCTTCACCACCGCTAGACTCCTTTCCTTCCCCCAAAAAATTCCAAAGGGCAGTCCTGATCACAACTATGCCCTTAACATCTTCATTGAAGTGATGGGAAAGATGGTCCCACTCTCACTCGTTGATAATGGATCCTTCTTTAATGTTTCCCCACTAAGGACCTTCAATTTCTTGGGGTTGAAGATAAGTAACCTTACTCATACTTTCATCGTAGTGCGTGCTTATAATAACACTCGTCGAGACGTGATGGGATCCATAACACTCATAATAGGGGTTGGCCCTATCAATCCCATCACTAAGTTTCAAGTTATTGACATACCTGCATGCTTCAACCTACTACTTAGTCGACCATGGCTTCATAACATCCGAGGGCTATTTTTCTCCCTTCATTATAAGTTAAAATTCTTCGCCAAGGGTCAAGTCATCATCATTTTGGGGGACAATAATGGCACAAAAAATTCCAATACTAGCAATCTGATAATAGAAATATAGCATGGGACGAATAACATGATTCTCTCCGACTTTAGGGTTAATCCTCTTCCCCTTCCAGCAAGGGATAATTTCAAATATAAAATTTTCCAAGAGCACAACCCTCAGTGGAACGTCAATGTTCAAGAATATGTATTTCATGCCCATAATGGGGCTGAGACGATGTTAATAAGGGACCCTTGAGCCCATAGTCCTGAAAAAGGCCTTTTCCCCTTGTGGTTTAGGTTATTAGCCTTCACCAGAAGGATTTAAAGCGCTCCGCTAACCATGACTGAAAAGGAGTTTAGAAGATGCCAAGAGTGTTTCGAGGGATTCTCTGAACAAAAGATTCGTCAGGGAGGGTGAAGACTTCCCCTTTTGTGGCTTTTTGAACCATGGTACGACCATGTGGATAAGAAGATAAAGTCGGGGATCGAAATATTCTTTCAATACAATTACTCCTGGGTCGAAGACTGCCAGCATAAAATGCAACCTTCCAATGAGAAAGCTGTAACCATTACCGAGGTCTTCGAGGAAAGTGATTTTGAAGACTTGTTCAACCTGGAGACATTGGGGATGACCCTATAAATAATCCATTCAAATGCTACATCTCCACTCTAATCAAGGCCTTTGATGAGCCTTTTCTCAACTGGAATGCTATACTAGTCTCACCTGTTGAGATGCAACCTAACATTGATGTTTACCCTATTGTTGTTTCTTTTTTTTCAGATAACAATGTAATCAAGACCTCTTTTGATGAGGTTCTCAATGTTGTTTTTTACGAAAATGAAATAAACGAGGATTTTAAGTATCCTGATGTGCCTTACATTAATTATCTTGATTCTTGTCAAACTCTTAATGATGATAATTTTACAAATGAATCATTCTTAATTGATCTTAATAAGGTTAATAACATATAACGTAATCACGTTCAAATTAATGAGGATAGAAATGTTGTTATCAATCTCGATTCTAGTAGCCAACAGCGCGAGATTAGGTAGTATCCACTCTTAACAAGCATGATTTCGCATAACTCAAAGAGCTACTAAATGAATTTGTACACGTCTTCACATGGTCCTACGAGGGCATGCCCCGCATCAATCTCGAAATAGCTCAGCACGAGAACCCAACTCTCCCGGGAAGCAAGCTAATCAAATAAAAGCTGCGAAAGCTCCACACTAAATGGTCACTCAAAGTTAAAGAAGAGGTAATCAAGCAGTTGAATGTAGGCTTCATACAAGTGATCGAATATCCCACATGGCTCGCCAACATTATACCCATACCGAAATCAGGAAAAAAGGTTCGCATGTGTGTTGACTATCGAGATTTGAACAAAGTATCTTCGAAAGATAATTACCCATTGCCCAACATTGATATGGTTGTGGACAACACGGCCAGTCACTCCCTCAAGTCATTCGTTGAATACAATCAGATCAAAATGCACCCTGACCATCAGAAGGAAATCACACTCATCACTCCCTAGGGAGCCTTTTATTACACGGTTATGCCATTTGGGCTCAAAAATATTTGGGCTACATACAAAAGGGCTGCCACAACCATCTTACATTATTTGATACACAAGGAGGTCTAAGTCTACATAGATGATATGATAATTAAGTCTAAGACTTGGGAAGGTCACCTTCCCTCCCTTCGAATGTTCTTCAAATGACTATAACGATACCAAATGTGGCTAAACCCACATAAATGCATTTTCGGTGTCATAAAAGGAAAAATTTTAGGATTCATGGTCAGTGAAAAGGGAATCATGGCAGATCCCTCCAAGATGAAAGATATACTTGAAATTCCACCACCCTGAACGGAGAAAGAAGTCCGAGGATTCTTAAAAAAACTTAAGTACATCAGTTGGTTATTAGCCAGTTGACTTCTATTTATGAACCCATCTTCAAACTCCTCCAGAAGGATTCTACCAAAGTTTATAATGAGGCTTGCCAAAAAGTCTTTAACAAAACCAAGTAATACCTTATCCGACCTTCAGTACTTATGCCTCCGCATCCAGGTATCCCTCTACTCTTGTACTTGATCGTAACAGATACTACAGTATGGGCTTTTCTAGCCTAATATATCGAAGAATACTACAAGGAAAGGGCCATCTACTATGCCAGTAAAAAATTAGTCAGGTACGAAGTCAACTACACTGCCTTAGAGAAGCATGTGTCACCCTGGTCTGGTTCACTCAAAAGTTATGGCACTACATGATTGCTTTTTCCATCAGACTTGTATCCAGAATTGATCCTATCAAAAACCTGCTTGAGAAATCCGCCATGTCTAGCCAAATGACTTAATGGTTGATGTTACTAGATGATATCATCTATGTTACACCAAGAGCCATGAAAGGGAGAGCCATCTATGATTACCTTACTGACTACCCCATAGAAAAGTCCGATGTTTGGATCTCTGAATTCCTAAATGAAGATATTATACCTCTCATGAGGACCTTTGATGGAAAATTTTCTTTGATGGGGCTGCCAATAACAAAGGACACGGCATTAGGATACTCCGAATCATCCCTAATGACTCTCACACTCTAACTGCCATCGAGATAGATTTTCCCTGCACCAATAATATGACCGAATATAAGGCATGCAATGTAGGCATCAAAATCTCCCTTAAGAAAGTTATCAAATACCTAGACATTTACGGGGACTCTTATCTCATCATCGGCCAAGTCCTCAGAAGATTAAAAGTCAAAGACGAAAAAGATCTTACCCTTTCACTCCCACTTGGAAGAATTGGCCTCCTAGTTATAAGATATCACCTTCCACTACTTGCCCCACGCAAAGAACATCTTAGGTGATACTCTTGCTAGCCTGGCCTCCATGGTCGACATGCCCGAGGGGATAATGATGGACCCTTTCTTAGTCCAAAAATAAGTTATGCCAACCCACTTCTACCACATTGAACTCGTTATAAGGGAAGATTATGATATGGCTGAGTGTTGGTACTACAAAATTAGGCGCCTCCTCAAGTACGGTGGGTGTATACCCAAGAGTGTTGGTACTACAAACTGGTTGCCTAATTGATCTTCAGCGATAAAGCACTATTCAAGAGAAACTTCGATGGAACCCATTTGCACTGCATTGTAGGTGCTGACATTGAAGAAATAATATAGAAGATACACAACAGGGAATGAGGACCCCACATGAATGGTCATATGCTTGATAAGAACATCATCTGTAAAGGGTACTATTGGACCACCATGGTTCAGGATTTCACCGCCTATGTTCGGATATGCCTCAAATGCCACTAATTTTCCAATCTTTAGCACTTGCCTCCTCAAGAATTATACAACATGACTTCCACCTCACCGTTCCCCACCTGGGGCATTGACATCATAGGGAAAGTCACACCCAAACCTTGAAAGAGGCATGATTTTATCCTATTTATCGTTAATTACTTCACCGAATGGGTCAAAACCGAGTCATATGCCATACTGAATGCCAAGAAGGTGGCCAAGTTTATTCAAAAGAACATCATCTTCCAATATAGGGTTCCTCACGAGCTAGTAGCAGATAATGGGTTACGCTTCGAAGATAAGTACATAACGGGTTGATGAGTATAGGATTCAGAGATATAAATCTTCTCCTTATTGACCACAAACTAATGGTGCAGTCAAAATCGCCAGTAAAAACCTCAAAGCCATCATCGATAAAATTACCATGAGTTGTCGACATTGGGTCGATCAGATCCCTTCAGTAAGTAAATCTACTAGGGTTACCCCTTACTTTATGGTATACGGAATGGAAGTAATCTTACCCGTTAAACTAGAAATACCTTTCGCACAAGTTATGCTCGAGAGTAAAATCAGCGAGGAAGACTAGCATCAGAGCCGCTTTGATGAACTGTCGCTCTTGGATGAAAAGAGGCTGAAAGATCTATACCACATACAAGGGTACCATCTCCGAATAACGCAATCATTCAATAGATGAGATAAGGATCGTGGTGTTTAGGAAGGATACCTTACCTTGAAAGAGATCATATAAAATGTTTGGGGCCCCCGGAGGGAAATTCAAGCCAAACTGGATTGGCCTTAAATCGTAAATAAGATTTTTTCAGAAGGTTCCTCTATGCTCACAGACCTCGACGATGAAGAAACGACACATCCAGTCAACATGGACCGTCTCAAGAAGTTCTACCCTTAGTCCAAAATCTCGGCGCATTATGACTCTTCTAATCTCCCTTCTATTCTTTAAAAAAGATCTTTTCATTTCTCTCTACCCAGAACTACGTGTGAGAAATCGAATAGGTTCGGTGTGTGATAATTGATTTAAATAAAATTCACAAGTTTACAAGAATCCTTATTTAATTAGCGTCTACTTTTAAACCAAATAAAATCAACCCTTAAACATGCATCTAAATCAACCCATCAAATATAAAGCATGCGACACAAAGTTAAGGAAAAATCCCCGAAGGGCAAAACCTTTTATTTCTAGAACTTTAAAGAATTTACAAGACCATTGACTTACATACAACCTGATAATCGCCCACAAGTGTAACGCAAGGTGTCTTCGGTAAACCTTCAAAGCAACGGCTAGAAACAGTGTGACACAGAAATACCCGCAGGTGTCGGTTCCTATGTCGGCGGATGGAATTTTCCCTTTCTAGGAGGGCAGCAATGAAGAAGATAACGGCTTCTCCACAAGGGTTGAACAAACCAAAGTTGTGTTCTTGGGTTACACAAAAAGATTCACAAAGGATTGGAAGAATTGTGTGAATAAAAAACCTAGAGTCTTGATGCTCAATAGGTGAAGACTTATAGTATTTAGGACTCTGAAAATCGTCTTGAAAAGTCTTAGAAAACCACTTCCCGTAGTGGGATTAAGTAAGAAGTCACGGGCCTTAAAAATCTGAACACGATCTATTTATGTTTATCCCAGGCGGACCGGTCCGGGTCTGAGGCGGATCGGTTCTTTTATTCTGAGGCGGATCGGTTCGTTTCCAGGCTTCATCGGTTCGCTTGCGGTCCGGGGTATACTGGCCTTCAGCAGTCGTATCGGTCCGGGTCTGAGGCGGACCGATCCGGTTGACCGGATCGGTTCTTTTATTCCAGGCGGACCGGTCCGGTTTTATCAGACTTTGATTCCTCTTCTTCTTTTGATATTCGGATCCGTTGATGAAAGTATGAATCTTGAATTTCTTCAATGGTGTAACGGCGTGCGACATAATAATTTTTAATGGACAAAAATGTCCTTACAAATCTCCCCCTATGTCTATGCCGGTACATACATAAAAACAAACATCCGAATTATCAAACAAATGAAAAATGCCTATACAAATCTACCCTCCCATGAACCCAAAACTGGAAAAGGTACAAATAAATAGTCTTCATCATTTGTTCTTCAAATCTTTAGGAATCTCAAATCTTTTCTCATCAGGGTGTGCAATTCAGTGATCATCAATGAAGTACCTACACACATGAGATCAAGAAAAAATACCAAGTGACGTATCGAGTTTGAAAAGAGATAAACATAGATACCAATAAATGATAAGCATAAGTCAAATCTCAAAACACTCCCAAAATTCAAACTCCCCCAAAATAAGATAATTCTTTCTCCCCCTTTTTATGATGTCCCCAAATAGACAAATAAGAAGAATGAATCAAACAAGCAAAATCGGGGTGTCACGGTATACAAATCAAAGCATCAATCAGATGGAAAACGCGTTCTTGCAAAGAGATACTCAAAAAAAAATCTTCACAAAAAATTGATACCATTTGAAAAAATATGATACAAAAATCACAGCATGGATTTAGACTCAAAACAACCAAGTCATGGAAACGGAATGAATGGGTGTGAACACATTCGATAGGTAAATCAACTCAATCAATCATATGTGCACGATGCATACGTGTACTCCTAACGAATGAACATCAAAGGTATCCTTAGGTGTAAAAATTTGTTGAATTTAGATGACATCGTCTTATGCAAATCAACAAATCAAAGTCAAAATGATTTCCACCCCAATAACGTCCAAAACTATATAGCGCATTTTCAAGAATTTCAAGGACGTGCAAACTCGTTTTAAATTCTCCAACCAAACTCCCTCGTATATATTTTCTTTTAGAGGTGATCTAAATTCTCAAACTTTGGAGAATTGGTGCGAAAACCTAAATGGCCCCTTTTTGGCATGAATATATTTTTATCGCCTTTCAATTTTTTCGGGCTCTTTTATCCTCTTTGGACCTCGGATAATAAAATTCCTCAATTTTTTAGGTCCTTTTTAACGGTGGCTTTTGCGCAAAGGATAGATAATTACCTTTCGTAGCCCCTCCCCCTTTTTCAAACAAATCAGACAAACCCACAAAACGATTTTTATATGCACAATTTCCTTATCAAAATTTAACGCGCTTGGTTCGTTTTAAGGACAGGATTGAAGTGAAAACACCCAACCAACATGTGATAAGACAAGCACAATAATCAAACAAATCCGTGCATGTGTGCAATAAAGGAAACATGGGTCAAACATGTAGGAAGTAGCACTTAATTACATCTTAATGACTCCAAACAGTATAAAGCACAAGGATGAATTGACCTATTGTCTCAAAACACTATCAAATAGTCACATGAAAATAGTGGAATGATGTTGTGACTTGGTCATCCAAAGTGTTCATCCATAAACGGTGCAAAAAAAAAATCTTTTTGGATTTTTCAAAAATTTTATCAAATTAAAAAAATATATACAAAATGATACATACTAGAAATAGGCAAACGATGTCATCATAAAAATCACCCTATGCTAGTAAACAAGTCAAACCTCAATCATTAGGTGCAGAGGGGTTTTCCAAAGGTGGTGACAGCTTATGAAAAAACTCCATCAATTCTTGTGAAGTTTTGACTAAAAACTTAACTTGCTCACCTAAATGTGCAAACTCTCTCATGTAGTCTCTGGGAGCATGTAAAGTATCATGTGTGGGTGCATGTGTGCCAGAAATACGTGTAGAAACAAAACGTGACACATACCCCAACTTAAAGCAAAATTGCCTAAGGTGTCCTCTCCTCTTGCAATGTGAGCAAACATAAATAGGCCTAGGAACACCTCTCTCAAAAACACTAGGACGCACTTTCCTAATAGGAATGGGACGCCTAGGTGGGTTAGGGTGAGACATATGTGAAACTGTCACTAAAGTGGGAACCGACTCGGGTGCTAATTGGGAAGAAGAAGCACCGTCATGACTTATTCCAAGCTTCTCACCTTTACCCTTAAGAACCACCTTTTCAAACTTCTTAGGTGCGTTCTCAAACTTGACTTTGACCACCCTGGCACGTTTGAGATCACTCTCGAGTTGGGATACACGTGTCATCAGACTAGACAACGTGCTGGTCAAATCACACTTCTCCTTTTTCAAAACCTCCTTCTCTTTCTCCAAATCTAAAACCCGAAGACCTAAATCCCTATTATACCTCTTTGTTTTCAAGGTCTCGGTGTATAAATCTCTAAAATCTTTTTGGAGCTCACTTTCATCTCCACTTTCTCCCTCACCTGAAGCGCTCAAACCATCACTGTCACATTCGTGTGCACTATTGTGGGACAAGGTGGGTGTGCTCACACGACTAGAAAAAGCTACAAACTTCTCACCACTAGTCTCATCACCCTCACCTTCACTACTATCACTAAGTGTGGCAGGCATAGCAGTCTTTTTCCCCTTTCTCCTTATCCGAGTAGGACACTCTCTAGCTATATGCCCTTTCCCTTCACACTCAAAGCACTTGATCTCATCCTCCTTGTCACTATCTTTGGCCTCCTCTTTCTTTTTATTTTTCTCAAAAAAATTCTTTTTATTGGAAGAATTATTTTTGTTCATGTTGAGAAATTTTTTAAAATTTTTCGCAAACAAGGCCATATCATTAAAATCAAAATCTCCCTCAGAATCGGGCTCACAAACATTTTCTTTCTTTTTCTTAAAATGAGTCTTTAAAGCAATGTCATTATCCTTAGCCTTAATGGTTTTGGGAAACATATCAATCTCATAGGTTTGAAGATCTCCTACAAGTTCTTCCAACTTAGGTGATTTCAAATTTCCCAAAGATTTCAAAACAGTGACTTTAGGAATAAAGCGTTTTGGGAGAGATCTCAAAATATTTTTAACGACACGCGTGTTATCAATCACCTCACCCAAATTAAAACATGTGTTAACAATGTCCGACAAACGTGCATAAAAATCATCAAAGCATTCGGACTCAGACATGGTGATAGTCTCAAATTGGGTGGCCAAATTTTGTAATTTTGACTCTTTAACCGCGTTCGTACCCTCATGTGTCAATTTCAAAACATCCCAAGCCTCTTTAGACGTGGTGCACGTCATAATTCGGCGAAACTCATCAGGAGAGACAGCTCCATAAATAGCACTCAGGCCACGGAAATTAAAATTGGACAATTTATAATCATCTTCAGTCCAGGCTGACACGGGTTTTAAAGTGGTGATGTTATTAACAGTGACCGTGGGAGGAGTTCAACCATTTTCGCAAAGCAACCAAACACGCTCGTCAATAGATTTTAAAATCGATTTCATACGAGCTTTCCAGTAGGCATAATTAAACCCGTAAAAAATAGGCATCTGATTATATAAGTGCTCCATAGGAAAAATTGCGATTTTTCACAAAACTGATTTTAAAAAAAAATCAATATCACACGATTTTGCGGAAAATAGGAATACACAATAAATTAGCGCAACCCGCTCTGATACCAATTTGAGAAACCGAATAGGTTCGGTGTGTGATAATTGATTTAAATAAAATTCGCAAGTTTCCAAGAACCCTTATTTAATTAGCGTCTACTTTTAAACCAAATAAAATCAACCCTTAAACATGCATCTAAATCAACCCATCAAATATAAAGCATGCGTCACAAAGTTAAGGAAAAATCCCCGAAGGGCAAAACCTTTTATTTCTAGAACTTTAAAGAATTTACAAGACCATTGACTTACATACAACCTGATAATCGCCCACAAGTGTAACGCACGATGTCTTCGGTAAACCTTCAAAGCAACGGCTAGAAACAGTGTGACACAGAAATACCCGCAGGTGTCGGTTCCTATATCGGCGGCTGGAATTTTCCCTTTCTAGGAGGGCAGCAATGAAGAAGAGAACGGCTTCTCTACAAGGGTTGAACAAACCAAAGTTGTGTTCTTGGGTTACACAAAAAGATTCACAAAGGATTGGAAGAATTGTGTGAATAAAAAACCTAGAGTCTTGATGCTCAATAGGTGAAGACTTAGAGTATTTAGGACTCTGAAAATCGTCTTGAAAAGTCTTAGAAAACCACTTCCCGTAGTGGGATTAAATAAGAAGTCCCGGGCCTTAAAGATCTGAACACGATCTGTTTATGTTTATCCCAGGCGGACCGGTCCAGGTCTGAGGCGGATCGGTCCGATTTGACCGGATCGGTTCTTTTATTCTGAGGCAGATCGGTCCGTTGATGATCGGATCGGTTCGTTTCCAGGCTCCATCGGTTCGCTTGCGGTTCGGGGTATACTGGCCTTCAGTAGTCGGATCGGTCCGGGATTGAGGCAGACCGATCCGATTGACCAAATCGGTTCTTTTATTCCAGGTGGACCGGTCCGGTTTTGTCAGACTTTGATTCCTCTTCTTCTTTTGATATTCGGATCCGTTGATGAATGTATGAATCTTGAATTTCTTCAACGGTGTAACGGCGTGCGACATAATAATTGTTCATGGACAAAAATGTCCTTACAATGTGGGACCTGATCCTAAAAAAAAATTCTTTCAAAATGAAACTCAAAATTTTTCAAAACCCCCAGAGGTACGTAGGCAGCTCATACACCTTACATGGGCATAATCCCCTTATTTTTCACAAAATGCTGTTCTTTTCTAACCTTTTAGAACAACGGTTCATTTTATTATTTACATGAACAAAAGGATTGGTTTGGATAACTCAAATGTAAAACTCATCAAAAGACATAACAATATGATCAAAATCTTTTTTTATTTCAAATAAAGAAGTTAGGTACCATAACACGAAGTATCAGCAAAGGGAGTTAAACCAACCAACCCTTTTCGCTGACCAAACTGCTCCTAAATAAACCTAAACCTAACCAAAACTTCATAAAATTATTCCTAAAACCCCAAATACAAAAACATCCCAAAAGCTTCCCAAAAGTCACCTAAAAATCTTCACATAAAAGTAATCCCAGCTTCACAAAATCCTATATGTAACTGCCAGAAGACCCAACCTCATCATCATCAGCCCGAAGAGGTCCCCAAATTTCCCCTACTTCGTTGATATTTCGAATACGCTTTATGACGCCATGACCAGCCTGAAAAAAACCACTACCTCTTATTCCATGGCGTCAAAAAGATCAAACCACCTTAGGCCAGTCTCTTACGCCAGGATCTTTGTCACTACTCATTTCCACAACCATTTTAGATAGTCCCTGAACACATGCTAGACCCTTCCTACAAATTGAGATGGAAGGGTTGATGACCACGACTCTCCCATAATGAACCTAACCTCATGCTCATGGATTCAGTCAAGTCTTCCACTAGAAAGAAGTCTAGCGTTCGAGGAGGCACTATTTTCTCCCATCAAACTTGACGCAGAAGCAGTAAAGGGAAATAGAATGAAGTATGTTGCAGGCCCACTAAATGCGCATATCGATACTCTCCCATCTCCAGAATAAGCTGCAGTTCCCCCCACTATGGTACCGACCAACGAAGGCATCAGGCACCGTGATCCACAAACCAATTGACCCGAATCTCTACAAATGGGCCAAAACTGATAAAGTACCGAGAAAAGAATTTTAGCATGCATGCCAAGGGATACTCAGGAGGAACCTCTAAATGGAACCTTTCAGCCAGCCACGTGAATAACATCACCGGGCTCCCTCTCAAAAAAATGGAGCGACCTTCCCTCCAAGCATCAAAAGTATTCAGAGTCTCCACCAGTATCACCACCGTAAGACTACGACGGTAAGACATCCACACCGTTATCGCAACCAATTGGGGATCCACCATTGAGTCCCCCATCACCAGTAATAGCCTCGAAGTAAAGCCCATGGTAACAGCTCCAGTGTTGCCCGCATAATTGAAATCCTTTAAGCGCATAGAATGCATGATAGCCCGAAGGGAAATCATCCCCCAGTAACCAACAGTCGAGCCGCTGAAAGGGAAATATGGAGCAACTTCGCTAACAGTGTCCATGGATAAAGAGAAAATTTGGGCATAGCCGCCACTACACTGGGATTAATTCCTAACATGGCCGATAACTCTTCGTAGCTTGGTCAAACCTCATCTAAATCGAAACAAAAAATAGGGTCTTTGGGATACCAAAATTGTGTCCTTGCTGCCAGCACATTCCAGATAATGGCTCTGTTATGCCACAAGGAGACTCGACTCAAGGTTAAAGCCTCATAGTCCATGTTATACAAATACACGGCCTCTAGACCTTCGAGGTAGGAAGAAAATTCTGCATGGAAGGGCCATTTGGGGAATAATGAAGCAGAAAGCAAAAAGGAAAATAAAAAGGAAATAGGTATGGATGGAAAAACTACACTCCTTACCTCTCCTTTTATACAAAAATTTCTTAGTAAAAGACAAGGGATCTGAGCAGTCCGAATGAATCCATGCCCTACAAAGTACTCTGATCTGCAAAAAAGTGTAATCAAAGTCTTAGAGTGATTTGGCTTGACCCATATGCCGATAGGCGGGACAAGGGGTATGCCGATCGACAACCCTCCTATTTTAGAAGAATTTATCTTTCCTTTTTGTCAAAATTAGATTCTCAAAAAAGAAATCCTTATTTTAAAAACCCCGGGTCATTTCTTCTTACTTATCCACTTTTACTTATCATTTCCTAAAATAAACATTTTTCTCGAGTTAATTAAGCTCTCTTTTTTAAATAAACATTTAGTCATTTTACAGTATCAGCGACAAAGTAAAAGTGCATGTAGGACAAGTCATTAAAACAAGAATTAAAAATAAAAAATCTCCTTTATATAAATAAATATATATATATATATATATATATATGCTGACATTGCACGATTACTTTTTCCAGGTAAAAAAAAAAAAAAAAAAATGGGACTCAGCCCGAACCCACAATCCATCTCTCTCAAACCCTCACCCCCGCAGCGAACACGCTTCCCCCAAAGATGAGCGGTGGAACCTCCACTTCCAGAACCCGATCACTCATTCGAGGTAGCAGGCCGGACCAAGCAAAAAGGAACGGAGTCCTTGATGTAAGCAGTCACGGAGGCCACTCAGTCCTCGATATCCTTTAGCAAAGTGGTAGGTACCTGAACATAGTACAAGAAAAGAAACAGAAGCAAGAGGAAAAATCAGTCAGTAAAGAGCAAAGAAGGAACCAAACAAGACAAGATAAGAAAAGATATAAATGTACCTCAGGCTGAAGGACATCATTTGTAAGCCCCATCAATCCCGACGCCGATGCATTAGGACAGAGTGACATGCTCAGTGTCCCCTCATTATTCAATCGAAAATTATAAGAAGGGGGAGTTTCCTGAATAAGCGGAGACTCCTCAATCACTACCACCGACGATGACGTACCACCACCCGTGCTATGGGAATATCCAACCGACCTGCTGGTATCCCTACCCGAAGCCATAGAAGGCGAACACTGCACCAAAAATTAAAAATGGTCACGGAAATGGGGTCACAGCTAAGAACCGTGATCGGATGGTCACGGCCAAAAGCCGTGACTACATGCAAAATGAGCATGACCAATTCTAAGACCCAGTGTGGTCATGGATCGACTTGTAGGTGATCACGGCCTTTAACCGTGACTCTCATGGGTCACGGCTCAAAACTTTGACCCAGCCGTGACCATTACGGCTCCAATTTTCTCGCCAAGTGTGGTCATGGATGGGGTCACGGCTTATGACCGTGACTAGGGGACCAAATGCACACCACTATAGTCACGGCTTAAGACCGTGACCATTCTGAGGATTGAGTCACGGATTTTGAGTGTGACCGTGGACTTGTTTCCACGCTGACGTGTTAAAAATAAAGGAGTCACGTCATAGGGTCACGATCCTAAGCCATGACCATGGTCTTTATACTTAAAACACCCAGAACAGGGTTTCCATTTCCCCCGAAAACAATTTTTCCTCCCTCTCTCTCCGGCGATTTCATTTCCAATCTCTAAAGGTAATCCAAACCCTAATTTTTCATTATTATTTATGTGTGTGTGTGTGTGTGTGTGTGTGTGTATCTGTGTGTCTTCACATGTGTGTATTTATGTGTATGTGTGTGCGTGTGTGTGTGTGTGTGTATACGTGTGTATATAATCTCATACCCTTATTAATTATTTCATTGTGTGTGTGTATTTCCAAACCCTTGTTATTTATTTCATTGTGTGTGTATTTCTGTGTGTATTTATGTGTGTGTGTGTGTGTGTGTGTGTGTGTATATGTGTGTGTATATACATGTGTGTATTTCTCTGTGTGTGTGTATACGTGTGTGTATTGTGTACGTAGGTGTGTATAAATTATTATTGTGTATTGTGCCTGTATTCTAGAAAAAAATATATATATGTGTGATTAATGTTGGTTTAAGTTTAAAACTAGGGCAAATTTTAATTTAATGGATATTGTTAAATTTTCAAACTAGGGAAAATTTTAATTTTATGGATATTGTTGGTTTAAGTTTGGGGCTACAATATAAAAAAATACCTCTCCATTAAAAAAATACCAAACATAAGGGTTAATTTTAGGGATTGTTGGGATAAATGACAAAAGTAGGTATTCAAAACATAATAAATTAACGGTTGATGATTCATTAGAGCCATTATTTATAGTAATCATATCCACACCCTCATACACAATAACTAGTAATGATTCATTAGAGCCATTATTTATAGGAATCATATTCACACCTCGTTCATTATTCTGAGGAAAAATGAGTTATGATGATAATTTATGGCAACAAGAGTATGAAAGGTTGCAATTAGTCCGCACTCGTACCTCTTTCATTAATGATCCTCATAAAGTCGGTACTTCGACTTATTGGTATGGGAATAGGAAGATCGAAAAATTTTAACTACCTTGTAAATTGTGAAGTTCATTTCCAGCAAGAGTATTTGTTCGATCGTATTATGTTTTCCCTGCCACAATGTTGGGATGAAGTTATACAATATATATATCGCGTACATAATCCCGATAGATCACTGACCTTGCTTACGCTATTAGAGAAGGCCGAAAAAAATCACCCATTATGGATAGAATTACATACAAAGAACATTGATGAAGATTGTGATGTCTCACGACATATGCACGTCAAAATCGATCTTGACAATAGGCTAAAGAGGATGAGATTTCGAGTTCATATCGCCAGTATCTATGCATCCATTATAGATACGCTTCCTCCTAATTGGCCACGTGCAAAAATCCGTAGGTTTTTAAACACAAATCCATAATGGATGGAGATCAAACACATTGAACTTTTGTTAAAGTCTTACCATAAATAGGTAGGTTATAATATATGGTAAAAAAAATTATTTTGTTATTTATATTTTCATATTGAACTTTGAAATTATGCATCTAATATTATAGATACACATTTAACTTTTATTATTTTTGTAGATAATGTCGGGCGGTAATGGAATCAATGCTCCAACCAATAACCACAAGGAGAATTCTCATTACTAATTGGTGAGCAATACTCAACTCCACTAACTATTCACGGGACCCCTACTCCACAAACTGCTCACTCCCCTACTCCGAGTTGCAGTAGGCAAAGTACTCCTCCCACTAATCCAACAGACATACCCAACGCTCCTGAAACTATCGGGTCAATTGACAAGAAGCCCATTGGGTTTTCTCTTTTGGGAAATAACCCCACGGCGGATAAGAATCACGTTCAACAGTTTAAAACCCAGTTTTTGTCAATGGAAAAAATGAATTTGGGAGTGGGAGGAGCTGACAATTAGAACCTCGTAGATAAAGCTATTAAAGATGACATCTACGAGCAACTCAACAAACGGTTTTCATTTTCCTCCAACTCAAAAAATAAGGTGCTTTCTCGGGTTGCTAAACAACTCCGAACATATCGGAGAAACCTTAGGCAAAAGCATTTACCTAAGGGAGCATCAAGCTCTGACATTTTGGCGCTCAAAGATGAAGTCCCTTCGACCGTTGAGATGCCAGTCTCTTAATGGAATGATTTTCTGGAGAATGAGGTAAAATACTCCAAAATGCTTCAAAGGGAGAAAAACAAGCAGAATAGGGCCAAAAAAATTAAAGTCCATTGGCTTGGCTTGAAATCTTATGAAGATTTGAAGAACGAGTGGATGACCGTTACGAAAGGTAGTCCGAATGAAGGAAAGCCACCGAATAGGGACAACTTGTACGTGCATGCTAGGCGGGACGAAGATAATAAATTATATCCTCACTTGGCCAAGACTCTAGAATCAATAGAGTCTATCAGTAGTCAGTCAGATTCAAGCCCGATCGAGGATATTGACAATGATGTCATCGCACAAACCTTTGGGAAGGACTATAGAGGGAGGATGAGAGGTTTAGGGTCTCATATGTCAAAAATAAGATTCAAACACATCGCACCTCTCGTGGACGAGCTTTCTTATGTTAATAAGCATTTCGCGTCCAACGATGATCGTTAATCTAGGACTGAAGGGAATATAGCGGAGCTTCGAAATAAATTAGGTATGAATGATAAACTTGCATAGATTGTGTCCCTTTTAACTGGTCGTATGCCCCTGCAACCCCAATGCATCCC
This sequence comes from Sambucus nigra, assembly GCA_949130495.1. NCBI lineage: Eukaryota > Viridiplantae > Streptophyta > Magnoliopsida > Dipsacales > Adoxaceae > Sambucus > Sambucus nigra. Next base: position 534,092,706 of record OX422215.1, on the reverse strand, counting down.
GATTTCCCTCCACAGATGCTAGGGATTCCTCAAAATTTTCCTCATTCTCCATTCCCCCACATATTTCGGCTCCTCCTTCAACATTCCCTTTCTCAGCGTCTCAGCATGGCACAGGTCTTGGATCACCATCAACAACCTACGGTGACTATGGTGAGAAATACTATATACTGAGTGGTAAATTTATCGTTGGGATCTGCACGCTCATGTCCACTATCGTAGGAACTTTAGTACATAATCGACCATTGCAGGAGGGTGAGTGTCAGATCGTGGTTGATACAGTATATGAGGGTTGTGAAACTGTTCCATCGCACGTCAACAGTGGAGAAGGGAATTTTTTGAAAAATTATGTAGACTCTGGTACCACTTGGCTAGTTTATCACTTGATGAAGATGTAGTAACATTTTTCTTATGTTGTAATAATATCAGTAGATAAATTTATTTAATTTGAGTTTAAGTGGTTTTGTAGTATCATTGATTGGCGTGTTCTTGTATTTAAGTTATTGCATAGTTTGATTGATTGGTGCGTTGTTGACTATATTAGTGCTTTGCTTTGATACTATATTAGTGCTTTACTATGCAACATGATATTTATTTTATCATGTTAACACAGGACTGCAATTTGAAGATTATTAAATAGATTTTCCACAATACAAAGAGTGGATGGGCGGGGGACTGATCGAATAGTTAATAGTTATGTTAAAGGCGTTCAAGAATTTATTAGATACGCTTTTAAGAACCTTAAAAGTGAGAAGATTTTATGTCCGTGCACCCATTGTACAAACGAAAATATAAATCTTTAGAAGATGTTGAGTTACATTTAATTATATTGGGAATTTGTTAAGATTATAACAAGTGGACATACCGTGGTGAAAAACATGTACCTTATGTTCCCGGAGAATTACCGGTAATCGACCACGTAACAGAACACCAACGAGTGGAAGTGATAAATGATTCGCCAACACATCGTCCATTGATCGACCTAATTGACGATGTTTATGGAGTCCACCACGACCAAAACCACCAACCTAGGGAGACAGATAATGGGCACAATGAATCATGTGATACTAAACTACCAGGAGACCGAGAATATATACGGTTGAAAGCGATGCGGATGATCGCTGTATAAAGATTGCGATGAAGATCATTCGGTATTATATGCAAGGATTGGTTTGCATAACTTGAAGAGTCAATTTGGCTTGTCTAGGAACAGCGTAACCGAAATTCTTAAGTGGGTTAAAGAAATTCTCCCAAAAGAGAACACGTTACGAGACAATTATCCTACTATGAAGAAGAGATTTTAAGGGTTTGGGATTAAAATACAAATATATTCATGCATGCAAGTATGATTGCATATTGTATCGCAACGAACACGAAGAGAAGGATGAATGTCCAGTATGCAGTGAGCCTAGATATGTCATTTGTGAGAAAGTAAATAACAAATCGACAAAATATCAAAAGAGCTCGCAAGTCCCACAAAAGGTTTTGAATTATTTTGCACTTGGGCCATGGTTAAAATGATTTTTTAGTGTACCGTGGATAGCGGAGGCCATGACATGGCACGCTCGATACGAGGTGGGTGGGAATATGATGCGTCATTTAGTTGATTCACTCGTCTGACAACTTTTAAATGCATGACACCATGAATTTGTAAAAGAACCACGCAACATTCGTCTTGCAATCTCAACTGATGGGTTTAACCCTTTCGGTAATTTAAGTACTAGTCAAAGTTATTGTCCAGTTCTAATGGTGCCTTTAAGTCTCCCTCCACCACTGTGCATGAGAAAGGAGTTCACATTATTATCTTTATTGATACTCAGGTCGAAGGCTCCGGGTGATGATATTGATATATTCTTAACCCCATTAATTGAAAAGTTTAAAGAGTTGTGGGATAAAGGCGTGACGTCATTCGACTCTCACAGGGGTGAAGAGTTCACACTTAAATCAATGGTGATGTGGGAGATCCACAACCTTCCTGCTTATGGGACCTTATTCGGTTGTAATGTTCATTGTTATTACGGATGTCCCATATGTAGGGAGGAAACTGAAGACATTTGGCTACAACATAGTAGTAAGATGAGTTACACGGGTCATCGTAGATTTTTTCCGACCCGTCACCCTTTAAGAAATGACAAGTTTAACTTTTATCCTATTGGTCACGAGCGTCGGGTGCAACTTGCTCTGCTTTCTGGTCAGCAGATCGAAGAGAAGGCGGCGATTGCAATTGCAGGGAATAGGTACGTAGGCAAAAACCCCAAGTTTATAAACCTGAAGCGTAAATCAAGGGGAGATCCTAACGACCCTACTAAAGTAAAACAATGGTCCAGGCGATCAATATTTTTTTATTTGTCGTATTGGAAAGATCGTCGTGTAAGGCATGTAATTGATGTGATGCACACAGAGAAGAATGTTTTAGAACATCTGATAGGAACATGTCTAGGTGGATCTCATTCCAAAGATGGAGAGCGGGCCCGCCGAGATCTACAGGATATGAAGCTAAAGAAGAAACTTTGGTTAAAAAATGATCCTACAACAGGAAGAATTTCTACCCCTCCCGTTGTTTTCACTTTGACTACTAGTGAGAAGAAGATCCTCTTAGACACATTGTTCAGCTAGAAGACTCCAACTGGTTATTCTTGTAATTTACGTAGGATCGTTAACTACCAAGAAAATGACTTACAACAGTGCAAGTCTCATGACTGGCATGTAATCATCCAATTAATCCCTTTGTTATTTCAGCACTGCTTCTCTGAACATAAAGATCTCCGTCGGGAAATTATGAAAATAAATTTGTGTTTTACCCTAGTTTGTGTAAAAGTGGTAAACAGAAGGCACATTAGAGCTGCAAAATCAACTTTAGTTGAGGCAGTTTGTGTATTAGAGAAATATTTTCCTATGTCATTCTTCGATATCGGCATCCACTTGCTTGTGCATTTATGCGATGAAGATTTATTATGTGATCCCGTTAGGTATCGTTGGGTGTATCCTTTTGAGCTCTTGATGAAAACTTTCAAAGATTACGTAAAGAATACAGGGTATATTGGAGGGTCAATTGTTGAAGAATACGTAGTTGTGGAATCATCGTTATACACTAGGGAATATATGCCAGAACAAGAGGTGAGGAGCTTCAATCCTCGTAGAGGAGGAGTGATCGAGGAACCTGACGAGTCTGAGGACGAAGTACCGTTTGGGAACCCTAAAGAGTTAAAACTCACAAATATACAATACGAGCAAGCAGCTCATTATGTCTTCAAATCGCAATATATAGTCGAAGAATGGAGAGAGTGAGTATCTATTGAATTCTTCTTCTTTAATTATATGTATTTTATATTTTATGATCTAAACTCTATAATTTACCCGTAGGAAGTACGAGAATGAAATTGCTCAAAATCAAAGGAGAAATTGCACGACAACTGGTTTTAGAGCATGGGTATCAAAAGAGGTAAACTTCACATCTTATGTGTGCGGTTATTTATTCGTGTGTGATAAAAACATGCCTTAATAAAAATTCATTAATAAATGCAGCTTCTAAAAGGAGATGATGTCTCTTCCAGGCTTACACGCCTAGCAGAAGGCTATAATTTTCGTGCGTCAAGCTCTTAATCTTCCTGTGAGGCCACCTTGTAATGTTGAGTTCCTTGTACCTTGAAATTCATCCCTTTCAAACATTAGCGCTCACTCTACTCAACAAAATCGAACTCCACCATATAAAATCATTAATGGGAACACTTGCTATAGTTGTAAAAAGGCAGGGATTCACTCGTGAGAGACTATGTGGCTTCGCTGGTCCAAAGACTATCCAGACAAAACTCCAAAGATCGTTCAGATCATGGTTCTAGTGTTCTCGTGCCATGATTGTTCAGATTTTCTTACCAAATATGCCTTTTGAGGGCGAAAACCAAAAGAACCTCCCAAAAGGCCCCGTGAGAGGTGCAAACACCTCTTACAGAATCAATTTAACTCGCAGGAATTGACCGCGTGGTCATGGGACCCCCGGTTCCAGAAAATGACGATAATTTGAGAAAATTAATATTTCATTCTTAAAAACGTGCCATTAGAGGGCGAAACCCTTACTGCCCCCCAAGCGACCCCTTTAGGGGAGCGATCATCGCGAATGGGACCAATTTAACTCACAGGAACCGATCGCGTGGTCACGGGACCCACGGTTTGAGAATATGACGATAATTTGAGAAAATCACACTTAGGCTTTAAAACGTGCCGTTAGAGGGGAAACCTCTTAACGCCCCCCCCCCCCCCCCCCAAATGATCATTTTAGGGGAGCGATCACCGCGCACGGGTCCAACATAGGTATTAGGATCCGATTGCGCGTCCACGGGACCCCCGGTTTGAGAGCAGGGCCCATATTTTAGAATACCCACACTTAGGTATGAAAAGGTGCCGTCGGGGGGGCGAAACCCTTTAGCGTCTCCCAAACGGCCCCGTGAGCGGGGCTAACACCTCACACGGCACCGACGTAGCCCGCACGAGCCGTCCGCGTGGCCATGAGACCCCCGGTTTGAGAGCACAGCCCATATTTCAGAATGCCCACACTTAGGATTGAAAAGGTGTCATCGAGGGGCAAAACCCCTTAGCGCCCCGTAAACGGCCCCATGAGCGGAGCCAACACCTCGCACAGGACCGACGTAGCCCGCACTAGCCGACCACGTGGCCACGGGACCCCTGGTTTAAGAGCAGGGCCCATATTTCAGAATGCCCACACTTAGGCTTGAAAAGGTGCCTTCGGGGGCGAAACCCCTTAGCGCCCCCCAACGGCCCCGTGAGCGGGGCCAACACCTCTCATGGGACTGACGTAGCACACACGAGCCGGCCGTGCGGCCACGGGACCCTCGGTTAAAGAGCACGCCCTATATTTCAGAATGCCCACAATTAGGCTAGAAAAGGTGTCGTCGGGGGGGCGAAACCCCTTAGCGCCCTCCAAACGGCCCCGTAAGTGGGTCCAATACCTCGTACGAGACCAACGTAGCCCGTACGAGCCGATCGTGTGGCCATGGGACCCCCCATTTTGAGAGCACGGCCAATATTTCATAACTCCCACACTTAGGCTTGAAAAGGTGCCATCGAGGGAGAAACCCCTTAGCGCCCCCCAAACAGCCTCATGAGTGGCGCTAACACCTCGCACGTGACCGGCGTACCTCGCACGAGCCATCCGTGTGGCCACGGGACCCCCGATTTGAGAGCATGGCCCATCTTTCATAATTCCCACACTAAGTTTTGAAATGGTGCCGTCGGGGGGCAAAACCCCTTAGTGCCCCCAAAAGGCCTCATGAGCGGCGCCAACACCTCACACGGGACTTATGTAGCTCGCACGAGCCAACCGCGTGACCATGGGACCCCTGGTTTGAGATCACGGCCCATATTTTAGAATGCCCACACTTAAGCTTAAAAAGGTATCGTCGGGGGGCGAAACCCCTTAGCGCCCCCCCCCCCCCCCAAACGGCCCCGTGAGCAGCGCCAACACCTCGCACGGGACTGACGTAGCCCGCACGAGCCAATCACCTGGCCAAGAGACCCTCGATTTGAGAGCACGACCCATATTTCAGAATGCCCACACTTAGGTTTGAAAAGGTGCCGTCGGGGGGCAAAACCCCTTAGCGCCTCCCAAACGGCCCCGTGAGCGGCGTCAACACCTTACACGGGAACGATGTAGCCCGCACAAGTCGACCGCGTGGCCACGAGACCCCCAGTTAGAGAGCACGATGCATATTTAATAATGCCCACACTTAGGCTTGAAAAGGTGCTGTCGGGGGGGAAACCCCTTCACGCCCCCCAAACGGACCCGTGAGCGGCGCTAACACCTCGCACTGGACCAACATAGCCCACACGAGCCACCCGCATTGCCACGGGACCCCCGGTTTGAGAGCACGACCCATATTTCAGAATGTCCACATGGGTCCCATGACTGAGTGGTCACGGGACCCCTCAATTTTAGAGTATGGACCCTCGATTTTAGAGCACAGGACCTCCTCGAGGTCACCCAAGGAGCACTTGCAGCAACTGATCAATTAGCCTCCCGATTCGAGGATTTTTTATTATTATTATTATTAAAACTCATTAAGGCCTAAAGCCGTGAAAATGATTTATGCATAGTATGTGTAGTCACGGATCTTGGTCGTGATAATATTTAATGTATAGTAACGGTTATGGATCGTGATAATATCATATGCATATTAAGATTAGTCACGGTCTTAAGCCGTGACAAATATGGATCGCACAGTGAACTGGTCATGGTGTAAGTCCATGACCACATGTTCTTTAGTCGTGAAATGATCACGAATTTGAGCCGTGACCACGCATACAATTAGGGTCAGGGCTATGGGTCATGACCACATCTGTGACTATGTGAGATCCGTGACCAAGATTTGGGCCGTGACCACCGAAAATGGTCACGCCCAATTTGATCACGGACCAAATCCGCGACCCACCCTTCATGGTCAGGGTGCAAGAGGGCATCAACCTGCTCGTCACGAAGTCTATGTAGTCATAGCTCGTTATCCTTTTCGTGTAGAGCATGTCAGCCTTTCCAACCATTATTGTCGCAATAACTTTGGTAGACATATCCCTCGCCTGCCTCATATACATCAGGAGCACCGAAGGTGGGACCTCCACCGTATACTCCATGATCTGCCGCACCACCCTTTCTACCAGGTACCAGGCATACCCAAGCTCATGCGCTATCAACTGCCGTATCTACGCATGCATATTCATCACCCCGTATGCTGAGGAGCCTTCCCCTAAGGGTAAAAGGCCACTTGCAATACGTAGAAAAAGATCAATATCCATGCAAAGAAAGAAATTGCCAAAAGAAGATTGAAAAGAAAGATGAAATAACCGGGTCGCTCTTCAGCGTGTTCAAAGTCTGTTGCACCGCCGCTATGGACAAAGACTGATTTGATTGCCTGTTGGAATTTTTCCACTGGTACATCCAATCAAAGTCCTCCAAATATTCATCCTTTACGGCTATCAACCTCACGTTGATCCCAATCTCCTCATAGAACCTCAACAAAAAAGAAACTAAAGGAAATGCAAGGAAATGCATAAGAAGAAAAAGAAATGTGAAAGTTAACTCCAAAAGGTACATGGACCCTATAAAAGTCTGTCAACAGTCCCAGCTGAATGCATACAAAGAAGAATAAAGGGTCACCAAAGTCAGGTTCCCCCAATCATAGAACGGGACGTCAGAAAATGTCCTCAAAAATGGCAAAAACCAGAGATGAATGACGTCGCCACCAGAAAACCACCCAACGGAAGCAAAATAAAAAATTGGGCCATCTGTCTCACCTTCCTACCATCAGTCTCGTCAATACTCCTACTCAAGAGCACATCTCGATGAGAAGATATGCATATAGAGTCCCCAAAAATTATCATATCCACATCCCCCAACGCCTCCTGAGCGGCCTCCAATGCCACCCTCACCGTACGGTCCACCTCTATATGCGCACCCTCGTGGTATATTCCCAGTAGCTACTGAACATCAATGGGAGTAACAGTCATCTACCAAAACCCAAATGAAAGGTGTGGGTAGTGTCCCACCACCTTTCTCCCAAAGCACACAACACCGTCGTAGAACACAGTGTCTCATCCAAGGCCTGCGCCAGACGGCTAAAACCTGCAGAAGTAACCATCCAGAGCACCACCGCCAGAAGATGGTACCAAATATCCTTCAATTCAATCATCCCTATAATTAGTATTCTTGAAGGATCCATGTCAATCTGCCAAAATCCAAAGAGAATCAAAGATCTCTCATCAGCATAAGAAAATAAAGAAAAAATAAAAAGGAATACCAAAGGTCACCATACTTACATAGCCACTGGGGTTACTCACCCTAAATGAATGGTGGTGTTCAAGCTCACGCAAAAAGAAGCGCTCCTTAGCTACCATCTCAAAGTGATCAAAGGCATTCTCGCTCCCCAAGGTAAGGGGCACCATAGACTGCCACTACAGGCCAGCCCAGTTATGAACGTTTGGCCACTCCAAGTTGTATTCCTCGCTGGAAGACCACACCATTTGAAGTCTAAAAGAAGAAAGGACTTAAGAACGGTTTTTAGAGAGAGGAAGCAGAAGATTCAGAAGTTTAAAGATGCAAAAAATGAGGAGGGATCGTCCCCTTTTTATAGGGGACTAAATAGCATGCCGATCGGCAACCCCTGCACATACCGATCAACATTTGCCTATTCATATTCCCAAGGAAGCTCAGGAGTCCATGCCATTGCCAAACAACAGTCCCTAAAACATTTCGGTCAACAGCCCCTTAAAAATTTTGTACAAAAAATGCCAGAAAATGCCAGAAAAATCAAAAAAATTCTTTAAAATGCAAACAACTATTGGAACATTTCTTCATCAAAAACCATTTTTTGAAACACTAAACCCCTTACAAACTTCCGAAGTCCCGAGTAGGATTAATATTACGCTCTTATCCCCAGCATAAACCCTAAAAATATTCCACAAACAGAACCAACAATGTGCCCACATCCCAAAATCCAACTACAATTCCCCAGTAGAATCTCAAATCTCAAATCTCAAATTTTCCCCAGTGGAACCCAAACCTCAAAATAATACCTTCCCAATTCCCCAGCGAAATTTCCAAGCTAAACCTTCTCCTAATCCATCCACCATCGAAATTACATGATAGGACCGCAATTAAAATCCTTCACAACTTCCTCAGTATAACTATTCCCAATCGGATGTCTCAACGGCGAAACCTTCCCCAGAAGAGTTTCAAAATAACACCATCCTCAGTGTAACAATAGGTGCATCTCCATCCCCAAGATAAGATAAAAATTCCCTAGGAGAGCAACTCTTCGCATCATAATGTTAGGTCCTTAGAATTGACCTCGGCCCTCAGAATCGGTTATCACCACTTTAGGTCCTTATAATTGACCTCGATCCGCAGAATTAGTCCCCTCAACTTTAGGTCCTCAGAATCGACCTCAACCCGTAGGATCGGTCATCACCACTTTAGGTCCTTAGAATTGACCTCAACCCACAGAATCGGTGTCCATAACTATAGGTCCTCAAAACTGACCTCGGTCCTTTGAATCGGTATCTATAACTTTAGGTTGACCTCGACCCGTAGAATCAGTCTCTACAACTTTAGGTCCTCATAATTGACCTCGACCCGCATAATTGGTCTCCACAAATTTAAGTCCTCAGAATTGACCTCAACCCACATAATCGGTATCTATAACTTTAGGTCCTCATAATTAACCTCGGCCCTCAGAATCTGTCATCACCACTTTAGGTCCTCATAATTGACCTCGACTCGCATAATCGATCCCATCAACTTTAGGTCCTCATAATTGTCTACGACCCTCTGAATCAATCCCTATAACTTTAGGTCCTCATAATTGGCCTCGATCCACAGAATCAGTCCGCTCAACTTTTGGTCCTCAGAATTGACCTTGACCCCTAGAATCGATCATCATAACCTTAGAACTGGCCATGACCTCTGAATATGTCATCCCCAATATGATCTTAGGTTCTCATAATCGATCTCGAACCTCTAAACTGGTCATCCCTATCCTTTTGGTCCACATAATTGACCTTTTTCCCAAATATCCATGTGGTGTCTATTTGACAGCCAGCACTTGTACCAAGCTCACCTGTCAATGGGATTTGTAGAAACCACATTTTAGGACCCTCTAAGAATCTCCTTAGGTCCCTATAATTTCTTCCTTCACCATAAATCCTAGGTTATACTTTGGGTATTGATCTAGAGGCTACTGGTTCTCCCGCCCCCATTTGACTATAGGTAAACTCTCTCACCTGAGAGAAAGCTCAATAAATCTTCAAAGGTCTCTGAATTCCCCTTCCAATGGTCTACCCCGTGTGTGAATCACCCTTATGGTCTAGATGAATGATTCATTTTACTGTCAAAAATCAATCTCGAGGCCAACGGGAGCTCACAGGCCCCATTTTGACCCCAATCAACTTCCTCGCCTGAGCAGAAGCTTGATGAATCTTCAAAAGTCCCTAAATTCCCTTTCTAATGGTACATTTCGTGTGTCAATCGGCCTTACGGTTTAGAGGAATAAACCATTTTCCCCTGAAAATTGATACGAAGACCACCAGGCGCTCCTAGGCTCCGTTTGACTCCCGTCAACACTTTAGCTCAAATGATACAGAATAAATATTTTAAAGGCTCTGAATACCCTTTACAATGGTCCTCTTCATGTGCATATCGGCCTTACGGTACGGATGAACGACCCATTTTACTCCGAAGTGTCACCGGGAGCTTTTAGTCCCCGTTTGACCAAGGTCAACACTCCGAATCGAGTGAAGCACTTTGAAACCTTAAACAACCCTACATAACCTTTCTAACGGTCCACAAGTTTCATGAATTGACCTTACGGTTCGGACGAATAATTCATTTACCTCTTGTCTAAAAGATTATCGGGCGCTTCTGAACTCGGGAGCGACCAAATGTATTCTTAAAGGTCTCTGAATACCCCTTCTAAAGGTTCATCCCGTGTGTAATTTTGACTTACAGATTGCATTTTACGACCATTTTTTTAGAAAATCTATTTGACACTATCGAATGGAAAACACATTTCCCTGCCTATCGGCAGTGTGTCTGAAGTTGCCTTTCGATAGGCATGTTAAAGACAATGCCGATCGACGACCCTTTGACCCTATATAAAGGGAGCATGATATCACTTCAAGAGGCACCTCAAAAACATCCCTCTCAGTGATCTCAACAACATTCTCTTGAAGTCAATGCGATTTCCATATTGAAACATTTCCCCCACATTCCATATCCATCTTCCCCTTACCCAATTTGGAACATTCCCTTCCCTCTTCTCCTACCACCTTCATCCACTTGAAAGAGCAACCCTTCAACAATTAAGATCAACCTTAAAGCTTCTAAAGAAGGTCCAAACCTTTCACTCTCTTTAAATTCTCGTATTTTCGCATTAGTTATTTAATTCTTACTTTAGCATTTCATCTTTATTAGATAACATATACTAATATCGAACTTTTTTTTATTAATAGTATTGCACATACTATATTTTTTATAAAAAAAACATAAAAACAAGAAAAAGATGGTTTGCTTGTAAATTCCAAACGGGGATTTCTCACTATATTTTCTCACACTAAAACATTGTTTTCTACACACACACATATAATAAAGTCCCCAATTGGATTTATGGGATAAACCCCACCCCATGTCGCGTGTGAACTACGTGGACTTTGATGCTTTTTTAGGCTACGTAGGTGTCTCATGTAAAATTCGAGATTCAAGTCCTCCTTTCCTATTTTCGTTCATATATTATTTCCATATCTTATATTTGTGATTCATGCTTTTGTCCAACTTATACCATCGTCTTTCAATAAACGATCGGTGACACAACAAATGCACACATTATACTTTTAATTACTATTTTGGGAACACTGCTAAGGATGACCTCACTTCGCCTTTATTCATGACGCGAGTCGAGTAATTCCATTCTCTATTTATACACACACACACACAAACACTTCACGGAGTTATTAAGAAGGAGAATAACATATACCCATGAGAGATTGAAAGGGGGGGATGGGTGCCTAACACCTTCCCATTCCGTAACATTGCCCCTGAATCCTGAACTAATTGGTTTCGCAAGCATCAGTATGTCTTTGATGTCGTCTCTCGAGGCGGCATCATTTATTTTGCCTGTTTTGTGCAAAATAGGTTAGCGACTCTATCTCTATACATCACCCCAATTGATGACGGGTGAAGCGCCCCGAGGAAGGGTATGATACTCGCGTGCACGTGTATCAACCGAAGAGGGATAGTTACACCTACCGCTATACTTTGTGATCATATACTAGGTGTCAATACTCGTACTTAACTTGATATTATGGTTAGCTATATTTTCTACACCTCTTTAGTCGAGCCTAAGAATGTGAAAGAAGCACTCAAGGACGAGCATTGGACATTTGATATACAAGAAAAGTTGCTTCAGTTTCGTAAGAATTATGTCTAGGAGTTAGTTCCCTGACCTAGCGAGACTAATGTGATAGGTAGCAAGTGGATTTACAAAAATAAGATGGCTAAGAATGGTACCATGGTTCGCAATAAGGCTAGGTTGGTTGCTTAAGGCTACACATAGATTAAGGGTGTAAACTTTGACGCGACATTCTCTCCCGTTGCTAGGTTTGAGTTCGTCTGCTTACTACTCACCATAGCATGTCATCTGTACTTCAAGTTATATAAGATGGATGTCAAGAGTGCCTTCCTAAACGGTATTCTACAGGAAGAAGTTTACATGGAACAACTAAAGAGGTTTGGAGACCCTAAGCACCCAGGAGACGTCATTATGTAACACCCCACTCTTCCACCACCAATATTGTCCCCACTTTAACCACCACACCCAGCAGTATGTCTTTTTATTATCTTTTCTATTATTAGAAGCAAGCACTCTGTCCTTGGTACGAGAGGCTCACTTTCTATCTCTTAGCTCATGGCTTTAAGAGAGGTGGAGTAGATAAGACATTATTTGTGAAGAGATAGAGAGTGGTGCTATTTTGGTTGTCGAAGCCTATGTGGATAACATATTATTTGAATCTATGTTCTCCCGACATGCTCATAGTTTTGAGGAGGAGATAAAGAACGAGTTTGAGCTGAGCATAGTTGGTGAGCTTTCATTTTTCTTAGGTCTCAAGTTACGTTAGTTAGAGGATGGGATACTCATATCTCAATCTATATATGCTAGAGACCTAGTGAAGAAGTTTGGTTTAGACTTCGCTATGCACTCACCCCCCCCCCCCCCTATGAGTACATCAACTAAGCTTAGTGAAGACACTTTAGGCAAGGACGTAGTTTAAACCCTTTATAGTAACACGACATGTAGTCTTCTCTACTTAATCGCTAGTCTTCCTGACATTGCCTTTAGTGTTGGAGTCTGTGCACGATACTGAGCATCCCCATAAGAGTCAAACTTGCTTGCACTTAAATGTATCATCAAATATATTAGTTACACTCTTTCCTACGGTATTTGGTATTCCTTTGATATCGATGACTGTTTGTTCACCTATTCGAATGTCGATTGGGCCATAGATGTCGATGGTTGTAAGAGCACCTCGGGTGGGTATTTTTACATTGGGAGTGCTCTTGTCTCTTGGTTAAGCAAGAAACAAAACTCCATATCATTGTCCATAGCAAAGGCTGAGTATATTACCGCGGAGAGTTGTTGCATGTAACTCTTATGAATGAAGCAAATGTTGGAAGATTATGGGATTTTATAAGGCACAATGACTATTTCTTATGATAATACGAGTGCGATCTATATATTTCATAATTTATTCCAACATTCTCGCACAAAGCACATTAGGATAAGTGAGCATTTTATTCGTGATCTCATTGAGGAAAAGGTTGTGTCCTTAAGCTTTATGAGCACCGAACGTCAATTAGTCGATATTTTTACGAAACCTTTGGAAATACTTAGATATCTTAGGAAATCTTTGGGTATTTGCACCGCTGATTGAGTTCAGGTATTTTATCTAGTATAGGATGCTTATCATGTCCATGTCTTATATTCCTATTGTTAGGTTGTATTATCATTGAATTTATATGTTTTTTATATATATTTAAAAAACTGTATTGATATGTTTTTCTTTTTGATATATTTTGAAATTTTCAAAAAAGATTTTCGATTTTTATGAAAAAGATAAAAAAAAATTCCAAAAAGATTTTTGATTTTTTAGAAAAAATTTAAAAAATTGAAAAATATTTTTTTTGATAATATTTTTGAAAAAGACAAAGATATTTTTTATTTTTTACCAAGTATGAATGAACATTTAAGATATTCAGGTCACCCCTACATTCCATTCATTCACGTGGCTTTTTCATAGTGCTTTGAGACATGACCTTGTTTTGATAGCGTGCTTAATAATGTGTGGATATCATTACATTACTAATTGATGATTACGTTCTCCATGTTAAACTCTTTATCACCATTATTGCACAGACTTGTACTTACTTGTCATGTGTTGAATACAATGTTCTCATCTCAATTTTGCTAAATAACAAACCAAATGTAAAAAGATACAAGTTGTGCATGTAAGAACCATTTCTCGAATTTCGTTTCTCGAAAAATATTTGTAAATGTTAAGCAATGGAAATAGGCTGCAAAAGAGAAAAATAATATTTGCGTTAAAAGCCACCATTTACAAAAAGAGCCTATAAAGATTAACGACACACAAAAACAGAAATGCCAAGGCCATCTAATTTATATTCATTAATGCTTCGCTACATATGAGCATTATAATTTCTTCAAGATATTTGAGTGTGAATTCTTATATATGAGAGATTTTGAGGGAGTTATAAAGTAGAAGATAAATGGGTTTGCACAACGGACTTCCTTAAAAATATTAAATAGTTTGGCATTATTGGTGTGAGAATCATTTAAGTTCCTGATATATTGCATAAGTTGGGTCAATTTCATTTAAGTTCAACATTTTTACACCTAAGGTTGAAATTGAGTTTTCTTTTTAGAAGTATCTCATGACCTCATGAACCTATGTTATGAATGTTTATGTTGATTTGCCTATGGAAAAAGTTTACACTATTACATTTCGTTTTCACGATTTTGATATTTTAGTGTTATTCTGTGGTGACTATATAATTTTGTACCTATATGTATGTTTAAAATTTTGAAAATCTTCAAAAATAGTAGGTGGAGAACATATTCCTTTTGAGATTATCATTACACATGCTTTATTGGTTATCTTTGTGATAATATCTAGCCTTTTCATGTGATGCTTGTTATTATTACTTCGATTCTACTTCTTTGTTTATTACAGACAAAAGGAGGAAGATCAAAATGAGGGGGAGTTTTATTTTTCTCAAAAACTCGTACAGGTCACGATATTTCTCATTTGTGCATGTAGGTCTCTTCCGCTTTGATGATGATTTCATGGACTATATAAAATGAAGACATAGCTAGCCAAGGTGAGAACAAGTTTCAAGTTGAAGACAAAGTTTCATATGTTGTTCCGTTTCTAGAGTTGGGAGGATATTGGGATTTATTGTCATAGAGGGTTTTATTGTAATTGTCGGAATAGCTCTCAAACCGAAATTACATCTCCAAGATCATTCGAAGACACACCGACACATCATGGAGGTATAAAACTTGTGTTTTCATGGAATTTTATAAATCATATGTTAGGATGTATAACTTATAAATCGAGGCTTTTTATAAAAATAATTTAAAATATTTTTCTTGGTCTCGTTCAAATGAGATTGAGTCTCGTTCGAATGAGATATGCAGTCTCGTTAGAGCCACCATCAAATAACCTTCAAATGAAATATCTCCGCCTTGATAGAGATTGGTCATTAGAAGCTCATTAGAAGGCAGTTCGAACGGGATTTGGTTGTCGTTAGAACGAGATGTGATATCGTTTAAATGAAACCATTATTTTCGCTCGAACGAAATCTAATTTCGTTCGAACAGCCGCGCCGCCTCGAAATTCGTAATTTTGTTATAAAAATCTATTGTGTTGAGAATTTCTCAAGAAATTTGAAAAAAATGATTTTCCAATACATGTTCCAAAGTTTCCCATGACTGGTTTTTCAATACCACTGTTTGTTTTTCAAATCATACATCCCTCTACATGATTTGTGAGTTTATGAAACCCTACTTTCCATAGACTTTCATAAATCCTTGTAGAATTCTACTCTACTGCTGACATGTGGAACCATGTTTTCACTACTGAAGAAAAAGACGGTTAGTTAGTGGATAATGAGGGAAGACCGCTTCGTATGTATGACACTAGACTAGGATGTATTCTTTAGAAGGAATTGAAAATTCTACGCATTATACTTAATCATTCCAAGTACTCTGTAAGTCGACTGTGTTTATCAATTACTCTATAGTGTTGAATAGAGGTTTTTCTCTTTTAGGGATTTTTCCTTACTTCTTTGACTATTTGCCTGTTTGTTTTGCTTTAATGAATTCAGACCACATCTTTGCATGAGTACTAAATTAAATTAAAGATAAATTGAGCAAAATTGAATTTGTGTGTGAGGAACCTAGTAAACGAATCAATCTATAGAATTCCGCATTCTCAGAGTTGGTTTCCAAAGGGAATTATATGAAGAAGCATATATATTCTTTTAGTTAAAAGTTAATAAAAAAAAGAGATAAAAATAAAGGAAAAGATGATTCAGGTTTCAAAAGATGTTATGAACCAAGGTGAACCACAATTAAGGGTACACTTATCTAAAGGCTATTGAAGTAAGCCAGATCTATACTATAGATGAAAATTGAATTTAACAAAAGGTCGAGGCGCATACCCGCACCTCGGACTATCATAACTTAAAGTGTTCTTACGATTGAATCATAATCAAATGGGAATAAAATATTGTTCTTTATAATCTCGCATGAAATGGGTCAATCGAACAATGCGAAATGAAGGTCACAACATGTTATCGAACAAATGCTTTGATGTTGGAGTAAAACTTAAATACAACTCTTATATGATATGAAAAGTTGGAACCCTGGGAAACTCTAATATCAAAACATAAACCCATTTATTGGATTAAAACACGGAATCTATAAAGAAATGCAATCATCCAAGGTGCGTTTATAATCCCAACCTGAGGAAATTAGCAACTCATAACAATAACAATACATACACCCAAAGTAATATTAATTAATAGATAAAAAGCCATTAAAAGTTAGGATTCAAAATAAAACAACTATAATGATGAAGAAGAGAGTATTAATGGTCAACGAAATACAACAAAGCTAAGTTTGGTTAACTTACCATAAAGAAAATATAGAGAAAAAAAAATGTGAAAAACCCTTGGAGAGAGAAGATAGCACAAATTGTGTAATTATATTTTATTTCCTTAAAATAAATGAAAATAACCTCCTTTACAATTAAAAACCACTTACTACTTATAACAAGTGGATTAAAAACAATAAAACCAAAAAGAAAAAACTAAAACTAAAAAGTAAAACCCAAACAAGGATCGGATATCTAAAGGGCTCGCTCGATCGTGGGTCTGAAGTCGATCGACCGTAGTTCTGGGAGATGGTTTACTGTTTACATTCGAAGGCAAAATCTAAAGTGTTGGTCGATAGCGGTTCTGAAGCTGATCGACCGCGGGTCTGAAGATTGGCATACATATCTCCTTTAGTTCAAAACATAAAAGGATCTCAAAAAAATAATCATAACTCGATTATTAGGAATCGTATTGATGCACCATTAGTGGCTACGCGAAGATAACTCGGAGAGGTACAACTTTCGTGAAGAGTTCGAATGCAGATTTCCCCCAAAGTCACATAATGCGTTGAAACTTTCCCGAAACGCATCTAACTTCGCACTATACACCCATAATACCTACAAAAGCTTAAATATACCTTGCAAAGCATATAAATAAATTAAATAGAGGTTGTCTGGCTAACGAGCATAAACATAAGAACTAACATACACGAGAGGGGGCTAAAATGCGCAAGAATAAAAGGGTATATAATACAATATTCGAGGTGAATCATCAATCATGGAGCATTAACCTAGATCACGTATTCATAATAGTAACCGAAGATAAATAACCCATCTCCTAACTACTCTATGCAACCTATCCATTATAAATTTTCCCCTGCTACTAAGTTTTAACTTATGATATATTATCATGTTTAATGAGGGTTATAACCGTAGATCTGCAGGTATACCATAGGCCCACTTTTAGACCCCCAAATAAGCCAAAAACACTAACTCAACACTTTTAAAATTTAGCTTAAAAGGTGTACCTACCTCCTGGAGCCCAATTTTCCACATTAAAAATACCATTTCGGATATTTGTATACCCCAGAGTCTAATTTAACCATACCAACTAGCAAAATCAAATTAATTATAACCGTGTTAATTTAAGTTGCAAACCCTTCACATACTGTTTAAAATTCTCATTTTAAATTCTAATTAATAATCCAAACTAATTAATCCCAATAATTTACCCGTTAAATCATTCGAGTAAATATTAATTAATAATTAAATAATTATGTATTTAATTTTCAAAAATACAGGGTATTACAAATTCTTTAGTCTTTCAATACAATATGATATAAATTGATCCTTATGCTATACAATCAATTCAACTTCTAAAATTACATATTTCAAATAAAGTGTTAAATATGCACATAAACAATATTTTATAATCAACAAAATAATAATATTACCCATAAGAAATATTTACAGACTTGCATTTTGTAAAAATAAATAATCCAAGGGTGGTTCCAAACACAGACAAGTTAAATATATTTAATGTTTTTCCAATTATAATGATTGAACTAATTTGGCTAATTAAACTTAGCACCGATTAAACCTTTCTTATTAGAAATGATTTGCCAAATTTTATCTTTTAATCCTAAACATGCATCTAGATGATAACGGATAAATTAAATAAATCAAACACATAAGAACACGTCGATGTACGAGGAAACCACAAAGGGAAAAAACCTTGGATGGTCCAGCCAGACAATCACTATGATATGGTTTTACAAATAATAGACAGTAGACTTACACAACGACTTGATCCTCCACAAGTCTTGACGTTCTTTTGTCTTCAACCACCCCTCTACAGTGCAACGCAAGAGTTAACCTACTCAAGGTCCATAACACATGAGTCCACGTGTACCTCGATATCCACCGATGTAGCTCTGTAACCGTCTATGATTTAGAAAACAGAGTCCACTATTTCTTCACTGCAATCATCATATACGGAGTCCACCGCACGAAAATAGGTTCTTCTTATAATGGAAGAAATAAACAAGGTGCCTAAAAAAGATCTTAAAATATATGATTTACGAATCTTGGATCTTGTAAACAAAAAGTGTGAAACTTTTAGAGTTGGAACTTCTAAAACAGGTTTGTTTTTCGCTTTCGTCAAAAATTCGTATCTCAAAATAAAAAAAAGTCTGAAGAACCTTTCATATAAAAACTAATGTGGCGCGTCGTTCGAACGATTTACTGATGTCGTTCGAACAAGATAGAGATCTCGTTTGAACGAGATTCAATCTCTCTTCTAACGACCTCAGAAAATCCAAAACAGTAAGCTTAGTTTGAAATCAGGGATCAAACGACCTCAAGATGTCGTTTGAACGACATGGACATGTCATTTGAACAACATGGACATGCCATTGAACGACTAAAATGAATTTTTTAATTCCGCCTATAGTAAACTAAAAAAATATATTTTCGAAACAATTAAGTTCCAATCATTTTTAAAAACATAACACTCAAAAAAAAATATTCCAAGGACTCATAAAACAATATACGTTCATACCTGCAAGATCCTCGGCATATGTGAAGACAAACGTGGCATGGTAAACACGGCTTAGAATATGCACCCTTCGAAGCTTTGTTGCTACATCTTCATCAAATAACGTTATAGGCTCATGGGATAACAAACTCAAATTCTTTCCTACAATTCAAATGTTTTGTCCGGAATTATGTCAATTACAAACAAATTGACTCGATTGGAAATTTGTCCTTATAAATCTCCCCTTTTGACTATTTCAGGAAAAATCCAAAACAAAAATCCTATGGGCCACCAAGCTCCCTAAAACGATTCATTCCCCAACCCCAAAAAGAAAAAAGTACAAACGCTTGACAGACACATGAACATGAGTAGCTTTGCTTTGCTTGAAAACGTTGTCGCTTTAATGCCTGTAATCGCACACTCAAACACACCTTCAAAGGTAAAGAGAATATAACAAGTATAAATCTGCAAATGAATAGACATTTAACAATGTCTAAATAATTTTAACCTGGGTAAGACGTCTCCCCCTAAGATAAAGATGTCCTAATCATGTAAAGAAAAGATACCGTTTCTCCCCCTTTTTGTTCAAGAATAAACAAAGTAAGATTGCATAAACCAAAATCGAATCTCCCCCTAAATGTGTGAACATAAGATACCAAAACTAAGCAAAAGTATATGGGAATGAATCATGCAACGGTGTAAAGTGTAGCGAGCATGCAACATGGCAAATCAAGCACACATAATCCTAAAGATCAAGCATGTGATAATCATGGACTAAATGCAAATCGCAAAGACTCAAAATCCAATACCATATATAATATATGCAAAGTATATCAAATAAAATCAGTCACACAAATATAAGTATAAACGACCACATAGACATGATACAAAACACATAAGTTTTACACATTAGCATAGTATCAATGTGTTTAAACGTGTGCGATGGGATGAATGGGTGTGAACTAGTAATAAAATAATTATAATCCAAACACTTAAATATGTTTAAGAATTTATAATTGACCGCAAAACTTTATTAAACTAAGCTTTAGTCTCAAGTGACAAATAAAGTTGAACTTAATGAACAAAATAAGCACAATGCACACAAGCCTAAAATATTAATGATTCTATAAATCAGTAGCATAATGAAAAAATAAGCATAACTATGTGTCATTATGCAAACCCGTTTATTTTCAACTAAACATCCTCAAAAGATAAACATGATCATTTTCATTCTTTTCTTTTCTTTTGAAGTGATTTCTTTTGAATAATCAAGCAAACTAAACTATTTGGCCCCTTTTTGGCATATTATTCTTTTTATTGCCTTCATTTTTTCTTGGGCTCTTTTCAAACGATGGATTTCACGACGAGTTCACTTTCCTCTCGTAGCCCTTTTCTGTGTACAATCATATTTTTTTCAATACAAAACAAATCCTTATAGGCAACAGTTCTTACATGCACAAATCTTCTATACTCAAATAAACATATAGATGACAAGATTGATAGAACATCTCACCAACCTCTAATATGCATCATGAAGTCAAAATTCGTCAAGCTCGTGCATATGTGTGTGGAGGCATATACAAAGTCAAATCCATAAGGCAAGTCAATTTCGAAACAACTCCATAAACATAGTTAAGATCAATCTAAGCATCTAAAGTCATAACCAAATTCCTAGCCAAATGAAAATTGCGCAGTGAATTGGATTCAAACACACCAATATGCCATACTAAATGTGTAAAACTAAAATTCACAAAATCGAAAATCTTTTTGAGTTTTTAAAAAATATCTTTCAAAAAACAAAATCTTTTTATATTTCTCAAAAATATATAAAACTAAAATTCTTTTTGTATTTTTCATATATAACTCAATAAAAGAAAAGTATAATACAAAAAGTACACATATCATAACACTAACATACATATATCCTGAAGCATAACTAGCGTATGACAAATAAAATAATGCAAGCAATCATCCATAAGAAATAACATGTGAAGCATTATGTGCAAGGATGTGAGAATCAACCAATCTAACATTTAGCATCTCCAAAAAGAATTTCCTGACCTAAGCAGGTGTGTAAGTAACTCAAGGGATTATGAGAACCGACGGGACACTATCCTTAAATTTTTTAGGACCTCTTCCAAGATTAAAACAAAAATGCCTAAGATAACCCTTCCCAACGCAATGTGAACATGTGTAAATGGGAGAAATGTTACCTATGGTTTGACATTTTCTAACATCATTGGTTTTGATTGACCCTCTAAAACAAACTATGGTTTGGGATTTAACAGTCAAAGCATATTAACACGACGATCCATTACCATCACTACTAGCACTACCCGAGCCTTTTAAATGATCTTTTAATTTAAAACTTTTTTACTCAAGCAAATAATTAGACTCTTCGAATTTTAGGGATTCCTTCTTCATATTTTTAATCATTCCTATAAGGTTATCTCACTCCCCCTAAATGAAAGAAAACTTATCCCTAAGAGTCTTCTCACGTTCCTTAAAATAATTCATTAAAACATTTTTATCCTCTTTGGCACAAACCCTGGAATTTTTCAAGTCCTTTAAAGCTTTCTCCAAAACAAAGACTCTATTCTCACTCTCTTTCTTAGCCAATTTTAAAGATTTAAAGTCATCATATAAAGCACCAAACTTCTTGCAAATGATATTTCTTTGAGTTTGAAACGTTTGCATATATTCAATCATATTTTCAAAACGAGAATTTTTATCTTCAAGAATTTCAATTCTTTTTGCAAACTTCAAATTCAAAAGATATAATTTGTCAAAGTTAGGAGAATCCATCAAGAGAAAAACAAGCCAAGAGAGATAACAAATAACCACCCAAAAAGTTACAAACAAGGATCTACACAATAACTAAGTGCCACCTGGTCTGATACCAATTTGTAAAAGAAAATAATCCAAGGGTGGTTCCAAACACAAACAAGTTTAATATATTTATGTTTTTCTAATTATAATGATTGGTCTAATTTACCCAATTAAACTTCGCACTGGTTAAACCTTTCTTGTGAAAATTGATTTACCAGATTTTATCTTTTAATCCTAAACATGCATCTAGGTGATAACAGATAAATTTTACAAATCAAATACACAAGAACACGCCGATGTACGAGGAAACCACAAAGGGAAAAAATCTCGAACGGCCCAACCAGACAATCACTATGATATGGTTTTATAAAGAATAGATAGTAGAATTACACAACGACTCGATCCCCCACAAGTCTTGATGCTTTTCTATCTTTAACCACTCCTCCACGGTGCAATGAAGGAGTACCTATGCAAGGTCCGTAAGACACGAATTCACGTGTGCCTCGGTATCCACCGATGCAACTCGGTAACCTTCTACGATTCAGAAACTGGAGTCCACAGTATGAAAACAGGTTCTTCTTATAATGGAAAAAACAAAGAATGTATCCAAACAAGATCTCATAGTATATAATTTACGAATCTTGGATCTTGTAAACAAAAGGGTGAAACTTTTGGAGTTTGGAACATGTCTATTTTTTATTTTCGTCAAAAGTTTATCTCTCAACAGAGTCTATAAAACCTTTTATAGAAGAACTAAGGCGACACGTTGTTCGAATGATTTATTGATGTCCTTCGAACGAGATATAGATATCGTTTGAACGAGATTCAATATCGCTTCTAACGAGCTTAGAAAATCCAAAACAGTAAGCTTCGTTTAAGACCAGGGATCAAATGACCTCAAGATGTCGTTTGAACGACATGGACATGTCGTTTGAATGACTAAAATGAATTTTTAAACTCCAAATATAGTAAACTCATAAAACATATTTTTGAAACAATTAAGTTCCAATTAGTTTTAAAAACATAACACCCTTATAAAATATTCCAAGGACTCGTAAAACAATATACGTTCATACCTGCGAGATCCTCGTCATATGTAAAGACAAATGTGGCACGGTAAACATGACTTAAAATATGCGCTCTTAGAAGCTTGTCGCTACGTCTTCATCAAAAAACGTCATAGGATCATGGGATCACAAACTCAAAGTCTATCCTACGACTCAAAAGTTTTGTCCGGAATTATGACAATTACAAAATTGACTCGATTGGAAATTTATCCTTACACATTCATTGCATTAACAATTGTCACTATGGAATTCATTGAAGTTTCTCATACTCAATTAACTGTAATGAAGATACTTTATAATGAGATAAATATAAATACATTGAAGCATTTCCATAATATCTATATACAATATAGTAAAATGAAGTACTTTGGGACTCTTTCGCCGTGCCATGTGTCAACATTTGAATTAGCCTTATTAATTTCTCTCCCTTTATTTCTCTTTTTTTCTCTCTACCTTCATTTATATAATTTTATTACTCTCGCTTATCTCTCCCACTTCAATTTATAGCTCTCTTTTTATGCCCATTGATTATTTTCCTTCCATTGATATTAATTTATGCTGAATTATTTTAAATTTATTTTTTATTCATATTTTTCGTCACATTTCATCGCGCGGGACTAAATACTAGTAATATATGAAAACACATTTTAACTCCCATTCTATCTCCCCATCACTTATTCCCCAATAAACTATCTTAAATGACATTTTCATTAAGGAAATCTATAATTAACACTAATAACATTTTCAACGGCTTGATTAATAGTCATGAGCTTTGAAGGGTTATCGTCGTGAAACAAAATTGTTAATGTAACCCTAAATGTTGAATATATGGGAGAACAAGACATACGGATACATTAAATGATATAAAGGAATGCGGAGACGTAGGGTGCATCATCAAAAGGGATGTGGATAATTTTTCTTAACCTAATACCAATTAATTTAAAGAAACATGTGGTGACAAAGGTTTTGACAAAATAATTAGTCACATCCGTGGATATCATATTTATAAATTTATCTATAATTTATATGTATAATTGTTTCTTTTTTATCCAATAAATTGTGTATGCAATGGGATGTTACCTTGAGTGAGAAGAAGGGCTTGGTCATTCTGGTATGCAAAGGAATGCCTTCTATTTTATTCTTTTTGAGAATACTAATTATTGATACCAAATTTAATCTACTGACTTGGATCAATCATATGAAGACACGTGGCGATCTACATGGCAACCACAAGCACCTCCGAGGAACGCTTACTCTCCGAGGAACAGACCTTTTCGAGGAACTCATACGCTCCGAGGAACAGACCTCTCCGAAGAACTCTTGAATGCCAGAAAGCTTAGGCGGTCTGAGCTACTCAGACGGTCCGAGCTGCATCTCGAACAGAGCATTAATAGCTGAATAACTAACAGTTCAACTGGTTCATTAAATGCTTATCATTTAGACGCACACGCTTAAAGGGCATTAAATGTGTTACCCTTTCATATGTATATCATTTAATGTATCACCCTTTCAGATGACAGCCCCAAGGCTATAAATACGTTGTACAACCCTCATTGTAGGGGACCTAATTCTAAATCCAAACCTTGGGATCCAGAACGCAATTTCTTGTAATCGAGAATTTCCAAACACTCAGCAATAACATAACAGTGGACGTAGGCCATTCACATAAGGCTGAACCATTTTAAAAATCTTTTGTCTCATTTATTTATCTGTGATTGAATAATTAGAGTGATCTAATTTTTTACATCAACAGATTGGCGCCGTCTGTGGGAAATCGACTGGTAATATCGTTTTCTCACCAATAACAATCTAATACCAATGGCTGATGTGCCGGAATCCAGCAATCGAAATGCCGAAACCCCTCCAAATCCATCTGCACCACCAATCATTCCAGATCTGACTGGAATAATGGCAAATTTGGCTCAGGGCCAGACCGCCATGCAAGAAACAATGCGACAACTCATCCAAACCCTCCATGGCGGTGCACCAGCCCATTCCGGATCACGAAACATCCAAAGAAATACCCGTGCGCCTTCTACGCGTACTAGGCGTGTTAATTCATATCGCAATGAGGAATCTGAAGATTTTTCTTATCAACCAGGATAAACTTCGTCAATGCGAGCCACAGATACTGAACAACGTGTCACCCTCTCCCCAGAAAGGGCCAGCGCATTGGAAAGATTAAGCAGGGCCTCTCCTTTTGATCGATTAGGCCCTAGGAGGAACAAAAGTCCTCTTAATGCAGCGTCGAGGAGCTTTCGATGACCATGAGATTTAAGGGAAGGATCTGCCCAGTCACGACCAGTTACTCATCGAGATGTATCTGCTGACCGATCGGCTGCTCGCCATGATAAATCCCAGGAAGCCACTTCAACGCGATCAGTTGCTCGAACCAATAGGCCCGAGGAAGAAAATGATGCTTGGAAAGGATCTATTCAGAGGCTGGAGGATAGATTAGGGGAAATGGATAAGGCCAATAACCCTCTACAACGAACCTTTGTTTAAGGAACACCTTTTGTCCAGGATATTGTTGATTTTCCAACACCATCAAAGTTCAAAGCACCTGTTGTGACTCCCAAGTATGATGGGAAGACTGACCCTGTCCTTCATATAGAACAATATCAAGCTGCTGCCGACATCTATGTTGTCCCAGACGAGATGAGATGCAGGGCATTCTCGAGAACTCTTACCGGATCTGCCCAGATATGGTACAATAATCTTCCTCGGGGTAAGATTTTAACTTTTCTTCAACTGGCCGAGTTATTCATTCGGAATTTCTGCTTTGGAGCAAAGCCAGTTAAATGAGTAGCACATTTGTTAAGTGTTAGACAAAAAGCTGGTGAGAGTATTAGAGACTATATAACTCGTTTTAATAACGAGAAGCTCGAAGTCATTGATTATGAGGAGAAGACAGCGATTACCGCTTTGATGAGTGGACTGCTGCCAAACAAGTTGTACTACACTTTGGCCAAAGATCCACCTCGAACCATGTCGGACCTGATGGGAAAAGCATCCAAGATTATGAATGTCGAGGAGGCTATGTCTGCGAAGAAGAATATGGACTCCAAAGAAACCAAGGGAGAAGGTGATAAAGCTAAGAAGAAAGAGCATAAGAACAATGGTGGTGACAAACATTCCAAAAGTAGGTCGTCATGGGAGGTCTTGAAGAAATTTTATAATCACACGCCTTTGAAGGCAAATATCAACCACGTCCTGGAAGAAATTAAGAACAGCGAGGAGTTAAACTAGCCAAAGAAAATGAGGTCAGACCCTGACACGAGGAATAGGGAGAAATATTGCGAGTTCCATAAGGATCATGGCCATATGACCAAAAATTGCATAGCTCTTCAGAACGAGATTGAAACACTCATCCGACGAGGAAATCTAGCAAAGTATGTTGATCGGGGAGGCGAAAGAAGAAACAACGACCGAACTAGAGAGAGGTCTAGATCTCCTCGTCGAGCAGAGGAGAAAAAGAAGAGAAACCATGAAGATGATCCAGATGATGACCCCGATCTTCCCAAGAAACCAAGGCAACCAGAACGAGAGGTATTTTCAATACGCTTTGGGTCATTTGATTGTAATGTCATTACAGGAGGAGATGCAGGAGGAGGAGACCTTACTGCAGAAAGAAAAGCTTACCTCGGAGATGCTCAAGCTTGCTCGTACATTCAGCGAATAAATTTAGCTGAGGAAAATCACCCGAGAAAGGTGAACAAAGAAAAATTGGTCATTGGGTTTTCAAAGAATGATCTTGCAGGAGTTCTGTATCCTCATGACGACCCACTAGTGATCAAAATGAGAATGAAAGAGGTAATGATCTCAAGAGTGCTGGTCGATAATGGTAGCTCGGCAGACATCATGTTCTACTCGTGTTTCGATAGTTTAAATTTGAAGCTATCTCAACTGGAGCCTTACCACAGGCCCCTCATCGGTTTTGTCGACGAGAAAGTATTTCCACTTGGGACGATCAAGTTGGATATATTCATTGGTACGTGTCATGTTTGTCGAACAGAAAGAATACATTTTTTCGTGATGGATAAGAATGTCCAGTCATCGTACAATATCATCATGGGAAGAGTAGGGTTGAAAAAGTTCGAGGCTGTACCATCTACAGTGCATCAATGCCTAAAATTTCCAACAAACTTTGGAGTAGGAGTTATGAAAGGTGATCAGAAAGTAGCTCGGGAGTTCTATTATTCATCCGCCGAGCAAGATGAATTGGAAGAATCAAAGAAAAAGACTACTACTTATCAAGTGGATGAAGGTGCAGAAATTGAAACCTTGGATCCTCGTGATGAGTCGCAACTCGTGAAAGGTCAAGTGGTGGAAGCTACTGAAAATATCATTCTGGACGATGAACACCTTGAACGAACTACTCAAATAGGTTCATCATTGGAAGCCTCACTAAAACAAGAATTGATAACTTTCCCTAAAAGCAGAAAACAAACTTTTGCCTGGAGTCATGAAGATATGCCTGGGATTGACCCAAACTTCTTATGTCACGAGCTCAATGTGAATAAGGAGATCAAACCTGTGAAGCAGAGAAGAAGAGTATTCAGTCCCGAGAAGAATCAAGCTATACAGGAGGAAGTCGAGAAGCTCCAGAAAGCTTGTTTCATTAAAGATGTAAAATATCCAGATTGGTTAGCCAATGTGGTGATGGTAAAGAAGAAAAACAACAAGTGGAGGATGTGTGTAGACTTCACCGACCTCAACAAAGCATGCCCAAAAGATCATTTTCCACTGCCCCGAATTGATCAACTGGTGGATGCTACCTCGGGACACGAGTTACTGAGCTTCATGGATGCTTATTCTCGTTATAATCGGATCAAAATGAAACCTGAAGACATGGAGAGTACCTCTTTCACTACCCCTAGGGGAACTTATTGTTATAATGTTATGCCTTTTGGTTTAAAAAATGCAGGTGCGACATATCAGAGACTGATGAACAAGGTCTTTGCTGAACAAATCAGTGACAATATGGAAGTCTATGTTGACGACATGCTGACAAAAAGCAAGAAAGCTACAGATCATCTAGTTGACTTAAGTCAAACTTTTGATCAACTAGATAAATATCAAATGAAGCTGAACCCGACGAAGTGCATATTCGGAGTACGAGAAGGCATATTCCTTGGGTATATTGTCAATCAAAGAGGCATTGAAGCAAATCTTGAAAAGATCAAAGCTCTATTAGGGCTGCGATCTCCAACAATGAAGAAGGAAGTACAGAGTCTCACAGGACGAGTAGCAGCACTCAACAGATTTGTGTCACGAGCAACTGATAGATGTCTCCCATTCTTCAAGACACTCCGAAAAACTTTTGAGTGGAATGATGAATGTGAGAAGGCCTTTCAAGACTTGAAGAAATACTTGGGAGCACCTCCACTGTTGTCCAGGCCGGTGATGGGAGAAAAATTATATTTGTACCTTGCAGTATCCGAGAATGCAATTAGCTCGGCATTGATCAGAATGGAGAATGGAGTACAAAAGCCAATTTACTACATAAGTAAGGCCTTCCGAGGAGCAGAGATCAGATATCCAAGACTAGAGAAATTGGCACTGGCACTGATTGAGGCGAGTAGGAGAATGAGGCCGTACTTCCAGGCTCATACTATAGTAGTATACACCGATGTGCCATTGAGACAAGCCCTTCATAAGCCAGAGAAATCAGGGAGATTGATGTACTGGGCAATCGAGCTCGGAGAATATGATATAATTTATGAACCCAGATCATCACTAAAAGGGCAGGCTGTAGAAGATTTCATAGCGGAGTTCACCTATCATGATACCCCCGAGGAGCAAAAGTTGCTCATTGATCAATCTGTGGATGTTACAGGATCAACAAACACAAGCCCAGACCAATTCCGATTGGTAAAAGGACGTGTGGATGTTACAGGATGTGATGCAGAGATAGTTGGGAGGACTCCGGATGAGAAACAAGAGTTGCTCGCTGATCAACCTATGGATGTTACAGGATCGACAGACACTGGCTCAGACCAACTCCGGTTGGTAAGAGGGCAAGTGGATGTTACAAGGTCATTAAATTCGAACTCAGACCAACCTCGGTTGGAAAAAGGGAAAGAAAAGATGATCGATGAGGAACGAGAAAATCTGGGGAGGATGAAAGGAAGTAGCAAATATTTCACCGAGGAACTCTGACTGATCAAAAATTTGAAGGCGAGTTACCTATATGGAGGCTATATGTAGATGGCTCATATTGCACTGTAGGATGTGGCGCGGGAATAGTTCTGAGCACTCCAGATGAGGTCGACATGGAATACGCCTTACGTTTCCAATTCAAAGCATCCAACAATGAAGCAGAATATGAGGCCATGATTGCAGGGCTTAATTTGGCAAAAATTATGGAGGCGCAACAGGTTGTGATCTTCAGTGACTCTCAATTGATTGTAAACCAAATGATGGGAGTATATGCAGTTAGAGGAGAATTAATGATCAGATATCATGCAAAGGCAAATGAGCTGTTGTCAGAATTTGCCGCTATTCAGCTGGTCAGAGTACCAAGAATGGAGAATGAGAGAGCAGACGCCCTAGCTCGACTAGCATCAGCTACTCGCACCGAGCTACGACGAACAATCCCAATTGAAGTGTTAGATGGTCGGAGTATAGATGAAGATCTGAAGATGAATTTTATCACCCTTGATTTAGGACCATCTTGGATGGATCCCATCAGGGTATATATCGAGGAGGGAGAATTTCCAATTGACAAGCTTGTAGCCAAGAAATTGAAGTTTAAAGTTGCTCGGTATAATCTAACTAATTGTGTTTTAAATAGACGAGGAATTATGGCAGGTTTGTAAGATGTGTACATCCCACCGAGGTGAAAGATTTGATTGAAGAGATCCATGAAGGGTCTTATGGAGCACATGTAGCAGGTCAGACACTTTTACAAAGGGTGATGACACAGGGATACTACTGGCCGACGATGAGGGCAGATTGTATAGCCTATGCAAAGAAATGTGACAAGTGCCAACGCTTTTCCTCCATCCGAAGAACTCCACAAGCATTGTTGTCACCCATAACTTCCCCTTGGCCATTTTCCATGTGGGGAATTGATTTGGTTGGACCACTGCCAACGACCCGAGGAAGGTTCAAGTACCTCGTCGTCACAGTGGATTATTTTTAGGGGTGTTCAGAAAACCGAATGGACCGGTGGACCGAACCGGACCGTCCTAATTTTGCCGGGTTTTTTTTATAATCGGTCCGGTCCAGATTTTTTTTTTGACAGACCGGTCTAACCGGTCCGGTCCTTGGTCTCCCTTATTAAATACCCGGTCTGGACCGACCCGGACCGGTTACTATTAATATATATATATATATTAATACATATATATTAATTATATTTATACATATATATATTAATAACACACGCACACAACTAACTTAAGGCCCGAAGTTGGGGGTACGCTCGTCACAAAAAAAAGTGAAGGAAACCTAGATCTAACTAAAACACACGCACCACACATTTGTTCTCTTCTCTCTCAGACTATCACAAGTTCACAACACAACAAGAAGCCAACAACACTGCCGCTGTGTTGCTGCTCTCCTCTTCTCAACCTCAAACCTAGATCTAACTTTTCTTTTCTGCTCTTCTCTTCTCAACCTCAACATTGTGCCGCTGCTGCTCACTGAGAGGGAACATGGTTGCGCCGTCGCTGCTGCTGCTAAACACGCATCACGAGCCATTTATTTCACCGAGTTTTCCATCATTATGGTATGTATTTATTTATATTATAGATATATGTATATAAATATTGTTGTTTCTTCCAATTTGATGTATGTATATAAATATTGAGGTTTCCATCACTACTGCTGCTAACCACGCATCACGATCTGTTGTTTCTTCCAATTTGATGTTATATATATATATATATATATATATATATATATATAACAGTTAGAACTTAGAATATATTTTTTTTTACCTAGCTAATTTTTCATGTCAGATCGATATGCTCCATCAGATTAAGACCGACAAGTTAGACCGGACCGACCATACAAAAAACCGGATCGACTAAGCCCAGAAAACCGATTTAATCGGTCCGGTCTTGGTCCTTTTTTTTAGGACCGATTTAATCGGTCCGGTCCTCAAATTTACTAAAAACCGGATCGGACCGGACCGCGAACACCCCTAATTATTTTACTAAGTGGGTAGAAGTTGAGCCACTCATTGATATGACATACGAGAAGGTGTACCAATTTGTTTGGAAGAACATCATTTGCCGATATGGTCTCCCTCATGCCTTCATCACAGACCATGGGACACAATTTGATAATGAAGAGTTTGCCGCCTATTGTCATCAGTCGAATATTTTGAAGGTCCACTCAGCACCAGGCCATCCTCAAAGCAATGGTCAAACTGAAGTGACAAACAGGACGCTGCTGAACGGTTTGAAGAAAAGATTGGATGATGCGAAAGCAAACTGGGTCAACGAGCTACAATCAGTACTTTGGGCTTACCGAACTACTCCCCGAGTAGCAACTGGAGAATCACCATACATGCTGGCGTTCGGAAGTGAAGCTGTCATACCTGCCGAGTTGGGCCTCCCAACGCACAGGGTACTGAATTTCAATTCCCCTGTCAGTGACTTAATAAGAAGACTGGATTTAAACATGCTCGAGGAAGTTAGAGAAGAAGCAGCCATTAGAAATGCTGCTTACCAGCAGCGAACAACTTTGTTCTACAACAAGAGGGTGAAGAAGTGCGACCTGAAAGAAGGAGACTATGTGTTGAAGAAAGTAATCCAAAAGCATAACAAACTGGAAACTTGGCATGGACCATACCGAGTTATAGAAGTTGTTCGACCAGGAACCTATCGAATAGCAACTTTAGAAGGCGAAGAGTTTAAGAATGCATGGAATGCAGAGCATCTGCGCAAGTATTATCAGTGATATATATGTAACACGGTTTCCATCAGTATGAATAAAATGAAAATATTCTACAAGTTTCTCTGTTTATTGAAATTTTTTCGGGGAATACTAGTGCTATGCACTACTCGACAAAGCTCGGCAGACTACTCAACAAAATATTCCAAACTGTACCAACTTAGTTGGTTGACGAGGAGAAAATATTCCAAACTGTACCAACTTAGTTGGTCGACGAGGAGAAAATATTCCAAACTGTACCAACATAGTTGGTCGACGAGGAGAAAATATTCCAAACTGTACCAACTTAGTTGGTCGATGAGGATAAAATATTCCAAACTGTACCAACTTAGTTGGTCGACGAGGAGAAAATATTCCAAACTGTACCAACTTAGTTGGTCGACGAGGAGAAAATAATCCAAACTGTACCAACATAGTTGGTCGACGAGGAGAAATATTCCTAAAAATGCCAACCTGTTTGGCTAGGAAACGAAATATTTCAAAATTTACCAAGTATGGTTAGTTGGGGATAAACTCTCACTAACTATAATTGGTCGACGAGCAAAATCTCACAACCTTGGTTGGTTAGAAAAATTTTAAACATTTTTATACTCATTACTTCATGATCGAGCAACATTACTGATACTTGTAACTTTTTATTACTAAGTTGGTCGATGAACAACACAATATTGTTATCTTTTTAACAGATATGCATAAATGTAAAGTGTTAATATTTACAAGACAATAGCAATTAAGATTTGCAAACAGAAATGAAAGTTTTTCATTAAATTCGAAATAAATTACATTGATGATAAAAGGAAAGTTACATTGATATGTATACTAACTGTTACAAATTGGTCTTTTCCCCTCAGTTTTCGATACAGGTTCCTCGCCAGGAGGCGGATCATTTAAAGACTGAGGAGAATTGATCAAGTCCTTCAGCATCCTGATGTTCATCACAGAAGGTCGATCCAGAAGATGCTCGGGACGAGATACCTCAAATTGAGGATGTAAATTGTAGTCACCGAGGTATTTTACAATTAAGCTCCGAGGAATGGCACGAGCTGGGATCCATTCCATCTTCAGATTGTATGGTGGCACAGGGAAGTCGAGCAACCCAGGATCATAATAGTCCCACAGATAGTGTCCTTGTTCGAGCTTCAGCACGCCTAAGGCATTCAGCCAGCCTTATTTGTAGCCCTCATTATTGGCATTCTGGATACGATCATCCAAATGGAATAGTGCTTCGTTGTATCCAACCATCCAGAACTCCCTGGGCTGTTTGTGAAATTAAAATGTTAACCTTTCAAGCTTCTCGTGAAGACTCTGGATGAAAAGCTCATTAGTCTCCAACACTGATTTCTTTGCAGAGAGTTGTTTTTCCAGGTCTCTAATTTTCTTTGACATGTCAGACAAAGCTTGGTTCTTAGCCATTAATTGGAAGGCTTGGTTCTCTAAGGCAGATGCTGTCCTCTGTTCCTCCACAAGAACACGAGCTGCTCTTACTCGTCCCTGAGGAGCTCTTGCTCGTCCCCAAGGAGATGTGGAAGTGCCCGACCTCCTCAATATGTCCAACTCTTGCCTCAATTTGGCATTCTCAACTTCTAAAAATGAAAATCCCTCGTCAGTCACTGGGATTATAGTTGTTGAAGAAGAGGCTACAGACTTCAGTTGTGCTAGCTCTTTCTGCAAATTGTTATTCTCTTGCTCCAGCAGCTCGGAAATCTGTCTACATGCTTCAACT
The DNA here is from genome assembly GCA_949130495.1 of Sambucus nigra. Lineage (NCBI taxonomy): Eukaryota > Viridiplantae > Streptophyta > Magnoliopsida > Dipsacales > Adoxaceae > Sambucus > Sambucus nigra. The sequence continues at coordinate 534,058,919 of OX422215.1, read as the reverse complement.
TTACCCTTTAAGGTTCTCTCCCTCACATCGTACCCAGTAAAGAGCTTCTCGTAACCCTTCTCTGAAGAAACCTGCTGATACCTCTTCACATACCCTTCATGCAATAGGGCAGTTGATTCCTTGTACTGATTTTGAAGGTCTTCTAGGGTACATTGAAGATCCATGATCATTTCATAGTAAGCCACATTATTGGCCACAGCTCGGCCAAGAAAGCACTTCAGGTACTGATAAGCTTCGACTGCCTGTTCTGAAGCATCATGACCAAAGATGTCGGTAACTTCTGATGCACTCAGGTCTGTGTGACCAACCTTATAAAATTCATTGCATTGCTGCATCAGCTTTGTATCATTGGCAGATATCATATCCATCCTGGCCAGAAACTAACAGAGAAAGAAAAGACAATCATCAAAAAGAAGATCAAGATAGAGTACAAATAGAAAAGATACAATCGTATAGAGGGGAAAACTCAAATTTTATTAGATCATAGTGCAGAGTTACAAAGATCTTAGTTACACTTGACAAAGAAGAAAAATAGAAAGAGAAAACCGAACAACACTACACCTTTTCCTTATCTCCCAAAACCTTCTCGGGAGGATGGGAAGAGGAGGCAGGTTGCTCGGAGGGAATTGTGACTTGCTCGGAGAGCACCAACTGTTGCTTGAAAGAAGAAACTCCTTGCTCGATAGCATGTTGACTGGTTAGGTCATTCTCTCCCATTACCATTAAAGATTCTTCAGAGGTATCTTCGTCCTCTTCTAATTCTTCTAGAGTAGGAGGGGGACCAGGGATGTGTCTTTGGAAGAGCTCGAATGACTCGTCGACCTTCAATTTCTGAAGGGCAGCAACCCATCCGTCCCTGAAATACTTTACACTGCCATAATCCACTTGAGAGACCATGGCAGCACATCCCTTATCCCAACCTTTGTCCCAGCCAGAGCTGAAGGACTTCTTCACGGCAGCTTTCCTTTTGGCCTTCTCCAAGGCGAGCTTCTCGGACAGCAAAACATCAGCAGCTTTTAATTTTTGTTCAGCTTCCTCCTTCTGCCGATTTACTTCCTAGAGTTGGACCAACCTCTCCTCAGCATCCTTGAGTTTATTTTCAAACTCCTCAGCAGCCTTGAGCTTCACATCAAGCTCTTTATTAGCCTTCTCCAAGGCATTCACTTTCTTCTCCAAATCCCTGGAGGCCTCAGCAACCCGAGTTTTCTCCTGCTCGGAGGAAGCAAGTTTATTCTCCCAGACTGCCTTATCAGTAGTGTACTTCTGGAGAGATTCCTCCAAGGACTTGGTAGCTTCTTCCAGAGCTCCCTCCACACTGGACGAGGAGCAAGAAGCCTTGATTGCTTCATCCTTCTTGAGGATTATGTTGAAGCAGCTCGTCAACTGTAAATAGAAAAAGAAAGCAAAGTCAGAAACAGATATGAGAAATAACAAAGGAAAATATGAAAAGTTCAAAGTAAAGGTACTTACTGAAGCAAGATGACGAGCAGCCAAAGAAGTAACCATATCCCGAGTAAGGTTATCTTCATTACCTTGCACCTCGGGAATGGTCAAGGACTTTACCGAGCTCATGTCAGAGCTCGGGGGAACAGATGTGGGAACCTTAGTCCCAGCAGCAGGGGGCTGAATGGTGGCGTCAGCCAAATTAACCGAGGAGCTCTTCTTCAGTCTCCTCGGGGGAACAGGTACAACCAAGGAAGAATCCTTGGTTGGTGATATCACAATCACCTTTCCAGGAGCAGCAGAGCTGCTCGGAGCCATTGCGGGCTTGTCAACAACCTTCTCGGAGACTTTAGCAGGAGCAGTTGAAGGAACTACACCAGTCTTCTTTGTCCCCTCCTTTGGGACATCAATCCTGACCCTTTTTACCTCCCCAGAACCGGAGGCAGTTTTCTCAAACAGAGCAGGAGTCCTTCTCTTCTTCATCTTTTCGCTCAACGGAACGTGAGATTCTGGTGAAGAACTTGCAGAGGGTGGTACTGGCTCTGCTTCACTGATCACTGGACGAGTAGTGAAAGAAGTTGTATAACTCTTGTATTGGAGCAGATAGGAGGCTGATCGAATGTGCTCGTCAGCAACCCTTTGATGTAGACCCCAGATAAGTCCCAAATGCCTTAGATTGACATCTATTTCTCATGGGCACTTTCTCTTGCTATCAACTGCAAATAAACATGCATTGTTATCAGTAACACATTTTATCAAACACAAAACAAACATGATTTCAAGATGAATAAAATAAATAAAAATAACCTATCCCATTGCCATAAGGAGGGCATATGGGACCCTGGTAAACCTCATCTCCGGTTAAAGGAGGATGTTGCTAATTTTTTACAAAAACTCCATGTTCAAAATAATCCCTGTTGGCATCAGGGAGATTGACTACTAAAGCTCTATTTATAAACCTAGTTTTTAAATAATAAATATTATCATTAACTGCCCATCTATAGCAGTACATGATTTCTGGAATTCCTATACAAGTTCCATGCACTTGATTTAATTTATACACCCCATTAACTATTCTCCATGTGTTGGGGGCTATTCGCGCAAGAACAACATCAAAGTACTGACAAAATTCCAGACACAGAGGATTTGATGGAAAAGAAAATCCACACTCAGCAAAAAAGAGACTGGGGAACCAATGTCCCTCAGCCAAATTGAAATAATTAGAAGGCTCGGAAAGCTCTTCCAATACAACCCAAGAAGGAATGGAAAAATCAGATCGAAATTTGTCAAGAGACTCAACTGGGTAAACCATGATGATAAATTAAAAGAAATGAAGAAGAAGAAAGAGGATCTTACAGAAAAAAGACTGAAGCTGTTGACAATGAATGACAGAAGAGATGAACGCACAAGAGAGTTAAAGACAATGAAAAACTCAAAGATGAAAATCTGAAAAGATAGAAGACGAGGGGAGTCTCTATGAAGTTTAAATACTTTGCCTTGGGAACTGGCGAAGTAATGATTACAAAAAAGACGATTACATTACCGACGGCTAAAAAGGCATTAAACATTGGCGCGGGAATCAAAGCGAACAACAGCGGCTAAAAAGATGAAAAGTGACACGGAAATCGAAACGAGCAGAAAAGTCCAAAAAAGCATGATTCTACTGGGATGGAGAAATAAATACAAGGGAGATGATCCTAAAAATCAGGAAGAATTATTTAAAGCTACCGTATTCCGAGAAAGAATGTTTCATACTCCTCAAATTTTGAACTATGAATCATTGGGGGCTTCTGTTGATACCAAATTTAATCTGCTGACTTGGATCAATCATATGAAGACACGTGGCTATCTACATAGCAACCACAAGCACCTCCGAGGAACGCTTACTCTCCGAGGAACAGACCTTTCCGAGGAACTCATACGCTCCGAGGAACAGACCTCTCCGAAGAACTCTTGAATACCAGAAAGGTTAGGCGGTCCGAGCTGCATCTCGAACAGAGCATTAATAGCTGAATAATAACAGTTCAACTGGTTCATTAAATGCTTATCATTTAGACGCACACGCTAAAAGGGCATTAAATGTGTTACCCTTTCATATGTATATCATTTAATGTATCACCCTTTTAGATGATAGCCTCAAGGCTATAAATACATTGTACAACCCTCATTGTAGGGGACCTAATTCTGAATCCAAACCTTGGGATCTAGAACGCAATTTCTTGTAATCGAGAATTTCCAAACACTCAACAATAAAATAACAGTGGACGTAGGCCATTCACATAAGGCTGAACCACTTTAAAAATCTTTTGTCTCATTTATTTATCTGTGATTGAATAATTAGAGTGATCTAATTTTTTACATCAACACTAATGATGCCACAAACTAAATGGAAGGGACATTGGTATGTTTATATGTGATTTATTTCTACTTTGTTTTGTCATCAACAATGTACTTTTCATTTATGTTATTAATATAATCGATGTTCAAATCAAAACTGATGATTGATTTATATTTTGGTTGGTCTTTAGAGATAAAATAAACACTACATTGACAATATGAAATTCACAACATGAAACATTAAACATAAGTTTATGAAGAAATAAAATATCTGCAAATGCACTGGAAGTCTGGGGGATGAGCTTAGTTACATATGAGTTCTAATATCATTATAAATAATCGACATAAATTAATATGGATTTCATCAATAACTTCAAATATAAATTAGGTTTTCAACCCAGGATAAAATAAGTTTGCATCTATAATCCATATTAAACTGTTACGAGACATGATTAAGCATTAGAATATGATCATAACATGCTTATAATCCCAACAAATTTTAACAACAATCGTGACATAAATCAACTGCATGTTATACTTGTAAGGACATTATTTTATAAGTCAGTTATCAATTTAGTATGTCGTATACCGCTACACCGTCGAAGAGCATTCAAGAACATTCACGCATCAAAGACCGATCCGAATATCAAGATCTTCAACATTCAAGCCTCCTCGAGGTTAAGTTTGGTAAGGTTGAGTTTTAATTCCTTAGCATTTCACTTAAAGTGTTGGGATATTTTTATCAAATACTTTTCTAAAGATTTTGTTCTCGGACACCTTTCCGTAGAAAAATCATATCAATTCAAAAAAAAATTAGAACAATACAAAACTGGTGGCCACGCGTTCGTATCGAAATTATCTACAAGCAACCGTGAAATCTCATTTGATAGGTCATTCAAAAGACCTACTGTCATTCAAACAGCATTTTCCACGTGTCATGTTTTTCGTTCGAGCGACCTGCTTTTGCCGTTCAAACGACATAGTATCTCATTCGAGCGACGTTCAACCTCATTCGAATGACGTGCCGCCTTAAGTTTTTTATAAATAGGAGTCTCCAACTCTGTTTTTCATAAGAAGACCTGCATATTTTCAATAGACGAAACTGCTACTGTAGAAACGATTTTTGTTTTCTTCTTTTAGGTTTTAAACCTTTTGTTTTCAATTCACAAAACATCCCATTCTTTTAGTAAATTATTTTGGAACCCTAGATTTAAATCTTGTTGAAACTTTACCCTTGTGGGGATAACTCTACAACCGGAGAGCTGCGTGCTATTGTGGAGGGAGTCTCTATAAAGTTACTCTTGTGGAGAAGCCGACTCTTTTCCATTGTTGCCCACCTGGAAAGGAAAAATTCCAGCCGACGACATCGAAACCGACACCTGAGGGTATTTTATATGTCACTCTTATTTTTAGTATAATCCGTGTAAACCGTTCTTTACAAATTATAGTGAAAATAAAAAGGTTTTGCCCTTCGGAGATTTTTCCTGAATTTACTGTTCCTAATATTTAATGTTGTGATTGTCTGATTTTCATATTTAATTCAACCACTTAGATGGATGTATTAGGGTTTAATTAAAATTGGATTTTTTTTTAAGAATTTGCATTATTCCGCTGTAGCGATTCTACAAATTGGTATCAGAGCACGTTACACTAATTTAACGCGTGATCCTAATTTTTCAAGGATTTATTTTTTTTATACAATTTGACTTTTCACGTCGTCAAATTGGTATCAGAGCCTGTTGCACTAAGTTATTGTGTTTTGATCCTATTTTTAAAAAAAATGACTTTTGGTGGTTTTGATGACTTTCGATGCCAACTTTTTTAAAAGGTTAATTGGAAAATTCACACGAACTCTTATTTTAAATCTTATGTTGAAAACGACTATGAGAGGTGTCCTTGTTGTGAGGGTGTTGGTCACACATTAGATGAATGTACCACAAATTTAAAGAAGAAATTGAATAAACCGGTTTCTCATGTTTCTACCCTTAGTGATAGTGATTCGGAAGAAGAAGTCATTTATGCTTCTAGGCGAGAGCTTCCCACCCGTGTGATTAGTGATGATAGTGAGGATTATGGGAGTGAGGATGAAAGTGTAGATTAACGTGACTTGCAAACTGCTTTCAATGAACATTATGCTGAATCTTTGAAAATGAAGAAAGAAAATTTGAAATTGAAAGCTTAATTGAAAGAGTGTGCCTTAAAAAATAATGATGTTTTAGTTGAAGAACTTAGGGCACGTGAGAAAATTTTGAGAGAGAAGCTTGAATACATCGAGGGTGAGAGAGATAGTCTTTGAGGGTTGATGGAGACTATGAAAAAGGAGCTTTTAGAGTTTGAGGATTCTATACGTGTACTTGAGTCAAGGATAGGTGAGCTTGAGAAGAGTATGAGAAAATCGAGTAAGGTAAAATTTGATTTGGAGTCTAGGTCCGAAAAGCTAGATAAAATTTTAGGCACTATTCAAATTAAGGAAGATAGGGGTGGTATATGCTTCGATGAGAAGGTTGCACAAATTCACAAAGCCAACCCCACACGTGTAAGAGAACAACCTAGGGTTGTTAAGAGAGAGCCTCCGAAGGTTGTTAGGAGAGAGGCACCTAGGCACATCGTGAGAAAGACACCTAGGATCATTAGGAGAGAGCCACCTAGGAAATTCGGAGAGAGCAACCGAGAAATTTGAGGAGATGGCCAGCTTTAGGTAACACACACCGCCCGATTTACACTTGCACACATTGCGGTAGGCAAGGTCATCTTAGGCGCTTTTATTACAAGCTTTTAAAAGAACTTAGGAAGGTTAATAAAAGAATAAATTCAATCCCCCAATCCACATGTCATTACAAATCAATTTGGGTTAGAAAATCGGATTTAGAGGCTTATGGTCTATTTGTCCACGATTCCCGTTTGCTTGCACGTGATTCACCCTATGTGAAATCTTTTGGTTAATTGTGTTGGATGTTTGTCACACACTAGCGACGCATCATGTTATATTCTTTATAGTGTTATGACTCACTTTGACGTAGCACACATTGATTTATTTGTTGCATTTGTGTGTTTCGCTACTGTTTTAGCACTGTTTTGGATCTGTTTTCCCCTTACAGGTACTGTTTTTAGGAAATTTTTGCACTGGAAAAAACTATATGATTTTTTAGGCATTGTGGGAATTTTGGTTTTCTCGTTCGAGCGATATCTATAGGTTGTTTGAGCGACAGCTCTGTCTCACGCGAAGTTGCTTCTCGCGACATGCCCTTGTCGTTCGAGCGACAGAGCCGAGTCGTTTGAGCGATATGTCTGGAATTTTTGCTTCCCTTCTGTTTTTAGTACCTAGTGTTCATATAATTATGTTTTGGTACTACTGGGTTACTTCTGAACAGTTTATATGCAGTTATTCTTGGTATCCATGCTTAATTGATAACACTGCATTGCTCGTTTATCACATCTGCTTTCATTGAGGATTTTTTTGTGTGATTAATGTTTGCTAGCATAAGATGTTGCTCATATCGATATTATATGCTTATTGCTGGTTGTATCATTTTGTAGTTATATTTGTTCTGTTTGAAAATTTTGAAAAATACAAAAAGATTTTATTTAAAATTTTTGAAAATCCAAAAAGATTTTTGTATTTTGTTTACACCGTTTATGGATTGACACTTAGGATGACCGAGTCACAACTTCATTCCATATCCATGTGACTATTTGATAGTGTTTTGAGATAATAAGTCAATTCATCCATGTGCTTTACAATGTTTGGAGTCATTGAGATGTATTTAGTTGTGCTTCCTACACGTTTGACTCATGATTTCCTTTATTGCACATGTGCACGAATTTATTTGATTATTGTTCTTGACTTATCACATGTTGGTTGGGTGTTTTCATCTCAATCCTGTCCTTAAAGCAGTGCATGTAAAAACCATTGCCCGTGAGGAATTTGTTTAGTTTGAAAAAATGATGAGTGAACACGAAAAAGGGCTGCGAGTGAATAATAATCACGTCGTGAAAGCCACCGTTTGAAAGAGCCCACACAAAAAATTAAGGCAATAAAAAGATGAAACATGCCAAAAATTTAGGCCAATAGGTTTTCTCTAAGTTGAGAATTTAGAACCTCATTAGAAAAATAAAATTGCATTATTATATATGAGGGAGTTTTGGATGAATATATCAATGGGTTTTCACGTCCTTTGAAAAGTTCTCAAAACGGCACTAAATAGTTTTGGACGTTATTGGTGTGGAAATCATTTAGACTTTGATTTGTTGATTTGATTAAGACGATGTCATCTAAATTCAAAAATTTTACACCTACGGATATTTTTTATGTTCATTCGTTAGGGCTACACTTATTCATCGTGCACATATGATTGATTGAGTTGATTCACCTATCAAATGTTTTCACACCCATTCATTCAATTTCCATGACTTGGTTGTTTTAGTTAAATCCATGGTGTGATTTTTGTAACATTATTTTTTTCTTTGAAAATATTCAAAACTCAAAAAGAGTTTGTGGAAATCTTTTGAGTTACACCTTTGCATACACGTAGTTTGATTCATATTTGCTATGCACTTTTATCGTAACACTCCATGTTTAGTTTGTTTCTTCTTATCTGTCTATTTGAGGATATAATAAAAAGGGGAAGAACGAATTATGATTTTATGGGAATTTGCATTATGGGGGAGATTTGATTATATTGATTGATTTATTCGTATATCATTTCAAACTCGATGCGTCACGAAGGTATTTGCTTTATCTCATGTGTATAGGTACAAAAGTGATGATCATATGTTGAACACCCTGATGAGAAAAGCTTAAAGGTTTGAAGACTTGAACTTGAAGATTTTTGAAGAAAATTTAAAGACTTGCAAATTTTAGTATTTTCCATTTTTGGGTTCATGGGGGATATTAGAGTTGTATAGGCACTTTGATTTGATAATTCAGTGTTTTTATTTTTTATCGATATAGACATAGGGGGATATTTGTAAGGATATTATTTTATAAGTCCGTTATCAATTTAGTATGTCGTATACCGCTACACCGTCGAAGAGCATTCAAGAACATGCAAGCATCAAAGACGGATCCGAATATCAAGATCGTCAACATTCAAGCCTCCGCGAGGTTAAGTTTAGTAAGGTTGAGTTTTAATTCCTTAGCATTTTACTTAGAGTGTTGGGATATTTTTATCAAATATTTTTCTAAAGATTTTGTTCTCGAACACCTTTCCGTAGAAAAATCATATCAATTCAAAGAAAAATCAGAAAAATACGAAACTGCGGTCACACGTTCGTATCGAAATTATCTACAAGCACGCGTGAAATCTCGTTTGATAGGTCGTTCAAACAACCTACTTTTATCGTTCAAACGACATTTGCCATTTGTCATGTTTTTCGTTCAAGCGACCTGCTTTTATCGTTCAAATGACATAGCGTCTCGTTCGAGCGACATTCAACCTCGTTCGAACGACGCACCCCTTAAGTTTTTTATAAATAGGAGTCTCTAACTCCGTTTTTCATAAGAAGACCTGCATATTTTCAATAGACGAAACTGCTACTGCAAAAATAATTTTTATCTTCTTCTTTTAGGTTTTAAACCTTTTATTTTCAATTCACAAAACATCCCAATCTTTTAGTGAATTGTTTTGGAACCTTAGATTCAATTCTTGTTGAAACTTTACCTTTGTGGGGAGAACTCTACATCCGGAGAGCTGCATGCTATTGTGGAGGGAGTCTCTATAAAGTTACTCTTGTAGAGAAGCCGACTCTTTTTCATTGTTGCCCACCTGGAAAGGGAAAATTCCAATCGACGACATCGGAACCGACACCTGAGGGTATTTCATATGTCACTCTTATTTTCAGTATAATCCGTGTAAACCGTTCTTTACAAATTATAGTGAAAATAAAAAGGTTTTGCCCTTCGGGGATTTTTTCTGAATTTAGTGTTCCTAATATTTGATCTTGTGATTGTCTCATTTCATATTTAATTCAATCACTTAGATGCATGTTTTAGGGTTGAACTAAAATCGATTTTTTTTTTTAGAATTTGCATTATTCCGCGGTAGCGATTCTACAATACTTTGATAAATAAAGATAGTTCGTGCCTCATTATTAAGGTTGGTTGATCCTCTCTCTTGATGATCTCTTAGTTTTTCCCACAAGACCTTTCTGAGCTTTCATATTACTTGGATTTGTGTTTCAAGTTTTATATAATTGATTAATGAGTGTTAACAACACTATATACCCTTAATCTTGCAGGTCCATAAAATACCTAATTTTGAGTCACCATATGAGCCCAAAATGCTACCTAGACTGACCTAAAACTTAGTCCAAAAGTATACCTACCCCTGGGACCAATCCCAAGCACTAAAAATACATCTCCAGGCATCCGCAACACCCTAGAGTTCGGTCCAAATAATAATGTCTCTCATTGTAAAACAAAATACATATTTAATTATTTTACAAGTAACCGCGTATAATTAGTTCTAGCTATTAATTTGTAACACTCAATCTCAATGTTACACAACATGGAGTTTAAATGTCACATAAATTATGTATATATTATTACCTTCTCGCACAAATAATATTATTCACATTTAATAATTTATTTCCAAATTGATAATGATTAAATACCAAATAAAAATACACGATATTATAATTAATATATATATATATATATATATATATATATATATATAGAGAGAGAGAGAGAGAGAGAGAGAGAGAGAGAGAGAGAGAGAGGCTCTCCAACATACCTCCTAGCAGCATACCTAGCAACATACCCATTTTTTAAAATAGTAAAAAAAATAATTTCGAGATGATATTATTTATATGGTTCATGATATTTCAATGTGCCCCTGTAAAAAAAATCAACGAAAAATAATATTTTTTGTTATTTTTAAAAAATAGGTAAAAAAAGTGACACTTTTTACCCTATATAACTGTCAGATTTTTACCTATTTTTTAAAAATAACAAAAGACATTATTTTGAGCTGAATATTTTTATAGGAGCACATTGAAATATCATGAACCCATATAAAAAATATCAATTCAAAATTATTTTTTTACTGTTTTAAAAAAATAGGTATGTTTAATGATGCACGTTGGAGAGCGTGACTCTCTCTCTCTCTCTCTCTCTATATATATATATATATATATATATATATATATATATATAATCCTAAAAGTTTGCAGTTGTTGATAACACTGAATATATTAGTTAAAATCACATCTCACGATTGCGTTTATCAGAAAATGGACAACAAGGTTGGTATTTCCTAATACAATAACATAATTAAGCAATGATTAACTTCTTATAAGTAATTATTCTCAATTTAATACTTTAAGCAATCTTTTTTTTAAATGATGAAAATACTAATTACTATATTTTACTATTAATGATTAAAATGTATCATACACGCATTTAAACATTCATTATACATAAAAGCAAAATATTTTCCAAATTGTAAGACTTCATGAAAAACAAACTATACCTAGACCTTTATAAAATAATTTTAAATAAAAATATATTGACAATTATGATTTACATAGGTAATTCTCCACAGCGAAACATATCGTTACACTACATCTAGCTAACTGAAATTTAGTAGTGGCAAATGTGTGCCCATATTTGTTAACAACCCATTTGTGTCCGGTTATTAAAAATATAGGGCCCATTTGAGTCCAGCTATTAAAAATATGAGGCCATTGTTTTTAAACCCGAGGTCAAAATGGGTCTCATATTTTAAAATTGATGAACATATAAGATACAAAATGAACACCCATGAATATGAGTTACTCTTTAACCCCATTCTTACTGCAACTTAACACTATCCAAAAGCTCTCTTAATCGTAACAATTAGTGGTGGCTATTAACTCATATATTTAAATATGGGCCTCATATTTAAAGAATATGAATCAAATATATAGTCCATTAATAAAAAATACGAGTCAAATATATAATCCATCTTTAAAAGATGTGAGTAAAATATGTTTTTTTTTTTACATTTACATCGAATTTTACTACTCACATAAACCCAACCCATATTTGTTCCACGGCCCAACTCATATTTTTGCCGGTATTACTGAAATCGAAGTGTTGATTTGAAGGCCGATAAGGAAGAGATATTGTAAGCCTTCTACCCTTGCCTACCATTCGATATCTCCAGATTCAAGGTTTCTTACTTTTGCTATCAGTAGCTAGGTTTTTACACTGTTGTTGATACACATTTGCTCTGATTTTTGTATTTCCTATTTATCAGAAGAATTTGCACTTATATTTTACAGATAAGGTTCTAGTTCTACTTAAAACAAAAAACATGATATTTTTCATTCTTTGCTGCTATATACTTGATGAATGATTTTTTTGGGTTAGGTATACCTCATTTATCAGTTACAATAAGTATTGTAAACTATGCATGAATTTTTTTGCAAGAAATTATAATTTGTCCTAAAATTTTATGATAGATGCACTCATTTTTGTATTATACGCCTGGTAAGTCTGTGTATACCCTAACTTATATGTATATATTAAAATGAGCACCTAATTGCCCAAAAGATATGTTAGTGTAATGGGGCAAAAAAAAAAAAATGAATGGCCTGGGACTGAAATGGAATCGTCCCTTTTATTTTATGATAGTGTCAAACTGTTTGTCTATATTACACCTTGCTATTGGGCTGAGCAGGGAAGCCCTAATACATGAATGATACAAAAAAATTGTGGGAATTTTCAAAATATAATTTAGTATGAATATTGTGTGAGTTTTTTGTTTCAGGGATTTTATATTGGGTCTTCTTGGAGAGAAAGAGCTAAAGAAAATTGGTGTAAATGAGGTGGGCGTGGTTTAAATGACCCACATAAATTTTTTACAAGAAAATGAAATGGTATATAACTAAAAGACAAAAGATGACTATTAGTCTTCTAGTCAAAGAGGCTATGATATGGTGCTTTGCGGTGGTTCGCGACACGCGGCCGCATTTGCGCGACGTGCGAAGGGGTGATTGGGGGACTTAGGACGTATTGGGCGCTTTGATGGTGCACTTGGCATTTCGCCAAATCTGGACCGTGCGATTGAAAGAATTCCGAACATATATAATCCGACGGCTGTTGAGTCGTACACCTGAAAGGAGGTGACTGTCTATGGACAACCATCGAAATGTGTATAAAAAGAGTTCAAAGCCTCTGTTTTGGACATCGAAAATTGCCCTGTTCTTCTCTCTCTGTCCTTTACCTTTTGTCATTGTTAGATTAACATTTAAGAGTGTTCTTGGTTTGATCAAATCGTGCATAGCTTGCATAAAATATGTAACATCACTGCGTTGTATCTAGAAGGCAAATTTCTACTATAAACTCGACTTGTACTCTTGGCTTGCATCCAGAAGGGGAGAAATATTACCTAAAAGACAACGTTCTCAGAACGTGCCTTGCAGTAACTTGGATTCATAGTTTATTTTATTATAATTCCTTCATAAATTTCCAATAAAAATGGTCCAGTCTAGTTATGATTTTACTAGGGCCTCAATAAAGATAATCCAATTCCACTATTATAGCAATTATAATGTTGTTATAACCATGACCCAATGAATCGTGTTTATTTTAGTTCTTTATTTTTTATTATTCTTTTTTATTTTTTGAGGCCTCATTGGTTTGCTGCGTCTGTGAGAGAAGGCAACGTGATATCCCACAATACAAATTTTATTAAGAGTAATGCTAAGGAGACCTACTTTCGGGACACAGTACACGTGTCCCGTGTCTTCAACCACTTCATCTGGAGGGCATGTGCAGTCCAAGCCCAACACAGTTACTCACAGTTAAGTAGGAAGAAGGTCTGACGGATTTTGTCGCAATGTTTAACAAGAACCACCACTTATCCATGATCCATACGAGAAGGTCGTCATAAAGACTTTCGTTGTCGGGATTCGTAACATCAAATGTGCAACTTCTTTCCATAAAGGAAGTCGGCTTCCTTGGTGGATTTGATGCAGAGAGGGCACAAGTACGAGGATACTAAAGAATTCTTGAAAACACTCAATTATGATCAGATATGAACAAGCAAGCTAGTCCCGAAGAGAAAGAACGGTGATCAAAACCAAACTCGTGATAAGAAGGCAACGATGGTTAGTTAGAACAACAATAGACTCACATTCGTTGATGCCTTAACGAAGCAATTTACCACCCTTATCATGTTGCTTAGCGATGTAATGGTTGCTGCTGAACCCCAAAACCTGCTTCCCGTGCATGAGAAGATGAAGGTGCCTACAAATAAGGGAACAGGACAAGTACTTCCGTTATCATAAGGATCACAACCAAGGTATTGAGATTTTTTGAATCGGTGATGGTAATGGAAATGCCAAGTGACGAGGAAAATGATTATGTGGCCAAGCAACATTTTCAAAGGATTGAGGCGGGATTGAGGCGTTCTGTCCCGATTAGGTGAGGCGTAAGCCTCAATTTAGAAGAAGAAAAGAAATAGAGATAACAACGGTTGTATATGAGAGTGATAATTAGTAAAAGCATCCTGTAGGTACAATAAAGCAAGTATTTTATAATAAATAGTATATATTTATAATAAAATATTTTCTAAATTGAGATAATAGGATATACGGTGAGGCTCTCCAACACACCAAAAGAAAAAACACACCTCACTTATCCTCACTTACATGTACCGTATTGGGCCAGATTAGTCGAAAAAACCCGACCCCAAATTTTATAACCCATCACACTTAAGTGAGAATAAGTGATGTGTTTTTTGGTGTTTTAAGTGAGGTGTGTTGGAGATCCTCACCGAGTGTAAAGAGTAGAATGTCTATATTGGTATACGTACGTACAATTGAACAAATGATATAATAAATATATATTTCACAGTATATGTAATATGTATTTAAAAGATACACTGTATAAGAGAGGTCTGCAAAACCGAATATAAATATACATATATCTTTTCCATATGTAAATCTATATATTCTGTATAAGAGATGTATTTAAAAAAAGTATATGGATACTAGTTGGGAAGGAAATCGACAAGGTAATAGAAGGAAAAAAGCAAAAACAAAAGAACCGGAAACATATATGAGAAGAGATCAGGGCTTGGAGGAGACTATGAGACAATTGATCCATTTGCCGGAGACATTGCAAGCGTCGGCGAGGTTGGGCGAACCTCAGGTAATGTCTGGCGAAAGAGTTAGGGTTTGGAGGAGTTGCATTTTGGTTTTGTTAGTACTTAGAGGAGATTTGTTTGGCTTGCACATGAGGTGGGAAATGTTTTAGGTTTACAAAGCTTACAACAGTTCTTTTTTTACCTTTTATACTCTTTAACTTCTAGTTTTATTAACTGAGATGTTTTTGAAGAACAAAAAGATCAATCAAGACTCCTCTTTAATATATGACATGTACGCCTCAAAAGCCTTGAGGAATAAGCCTTTAGGTGGCCCCCTCAACCCATAAAGGTGTAAGCCTCAGGTTTACACACAGTGAGGCTAAACCTTGAGGCTCTTTTTCACCGCCTTGCCAGGCGGTCACCGCCGTAAGGCGCACCTCAATTTGTTTTATAGGACATTGTGGCCAAATTAACGATAAGATGAACAATGTTCAAACAAGAGGCCCAAGGGAGATTTGAACTCATCCTGATATAGCATACTCAGGCATCAAGCTCTTCACTGTCACCTTCATGGAGGATGACCTGATTGGTGATTGGTGTGCAGACTGACAATTTGCTTGTCGTTACCCTCGTAAGTTTAACTACATTACTAAAAGAATCGAATCTGATATAATATGTTAAGAGTTTATGAATAGATGGGTCATTGAATGAGGTTGATACCCCACTGATTGCATTTAATGGACCTTAGACATGTTGAATTATATGTCTTGGCAGGGCAATATTGTAATACCCCGTATTTTTATGCTTTATAAATTTGGGGATTTATTAAAGTTAATGTGAGTTATTAATTTAATATAAACCCGGAAATTAATTACTTTATAATTATTAACGTGATGTGAGTTAGTAATTATGGGAAACTTGTTGAATATTACTAATGAGTAGAGTAATATATAATATTGGTTCTATTAAATGTCAAGAGTGAATAAAATGACAATTTTGGAAATTTGAGTCGGGACGCGCTCGTGTCGCGTCGGGACTAAATATTGATTAATAAAAGTGAATAAATTATAAGTTGCTCGTATGGTCGTTTTGAGTGCGCCAAAGTGTCCGGAAGGGTCGAGATAGTCAGAAAAGTGTACCCAGGGGTTTAGTTTGGGTCTCGGGGCTTTTTTAGGCTTATTTAGCACCCCGGGAGGGCATTTTGGACATTTTGTAATTTTTGGCAATTAAATCCACGAATTTTTAAGGGTTATATCAGATGTCTAAGGTTGTCTTCTAGGGTTAACACAACCAAAGACAAGTGATGGCCATAGGAGAGGGAAGGAGAGAGTTTGCCAAGGTGTTCTAGGTCGAAAATTCATCCGGTTGCACCGTCACCACCACCAACGCGTAGATCGCGCGACGGGGAACCCAACCACACCAAATTCGTCCACAAATCAGAACTCTGAAATTCCCAGGCAAGTATTTATCTTGCTTATTTTCGTTAATGCATCATTCATGTTACCCTAGGGTGATTAGGATGAGTTTCATAGAAGAAAAACCCATATTGGAGATAGGAAAATCGCATGTAGTAATGATATGAATGATAATCTGGAAACCCCCTTCATGTGTAGAGGATTAACCACGGATTTATGATGATTTAGAAGTAGAAATTCTGGAAAAAGACTGATTAGAACAAAGTCAAAGAAATTTCTAGGGTTATTGAGATTGATATAAGTTTTGGCCCATTAATCCATGAATATTGATGAAAATTCGCATGCTTTACGTAGGATATGTTTAATTTGAGTTTACAATGTTTGTAGTACGAATTTCTGGGAGTTTGGGTGTTAAAATTCTGAATTTGGGTGTTGTTGGATGATAGAACCCGTAACTGTTAATCTGCAGAATTCGCTATACCTGTTTGATCGATCGATCGAACCAGGAGTGTCGATCGATCGATCGATCGAACCAGGAGTGTCGATCGATCGATCGAACTCCTGCCATCGATCGATCGAGCCATTCTGGCAGACTTATGCCATTTGGACTCACAAATGCTCCAGCCATATTCATGGACTTGATGAACCGAGTGTTCAGAGAGTTCTTGGATCAGTTCGTCATTATTTTCATAGATGACATTCTGATATATTCACACTCCGAGGAGGAGCGTGCCGAGCACTTAAGGCAGGTTCTTCAGACTCTATGAGAGCATCAGCTGTATGCTAAGTACGAGAAATGCGGGTTCTGGTTACGTGAAGTGCAGTTCTTGGGACATGTTGTTTCTGAACAGGGGATAGCAGTTGACCCGAGTAAAGTGTCAGCGGTGAGGGAGTGGGGACAGCCCACGACACCGACGGAAGTGCGTAGTTTCTTGGGGTTTGCCGGATACTACAGGAGATTCATTCGGGGATTCTCCAAAATAGCGGGTCCATTGACGAACCTGACTCGCAAGGGGTACTGTATGTTTGGGATGATACTTGTCAATTGGCTTTCGACGAGCTGAAAGACAAGCTTACTTCAGCACCGGTCCTTGCTTTACCTAAGCCGGGTGTGGAGTACCTGGTTTACACCGATGCCTCTTTACGGGGACTTGGGGGAGTACTTCAGCAGGAGGAGAAGGCTATAGCTTTTGCCTCCCGTAAGCTTAAGCCACATGAGAAGAATTACCCCACCCACGACCTGGAGTTAGCAGCGGTCGTTTTTGCATTGAGGATATGGAGGCACTATTTATTGGGGGAGAAATTCCGCTTGTTCACAGATCACAAGTCACTGCAATACCTGTTCACTCAGCGAGAGCTGAATATGCGTCAGCCAGTGTTTTAAATAGCTCGCTATCGCGAAGGCAATAGCCCGCTATTGCCTTTTACGATGGGAAAAGGCAACGCAAATGGGTCTGCTAACTGGGATGCTGTTGTTGCGTGCGCTATTGGGCGCAATTTAGCGCGAACCCGCGCTATAGCCGCGCAATGCATGGATTTTTTAAACCCTCTAGCTTACCAAAACGGCGTCGTTTTGGTAAGTACAAAGGTTAAAACAACGCAGACACTTCCTTATTCACTTTTGACAGCCCCGATCTAAAAAAAAAACCTTCCTTATTATAGTTTTGACAGCCTCAACTTAACAAAACCCTTCCTCAATCACTTTTAACATCCTCGATCTTGAAAACAAACAAAAAAAAAACTCATTAACAGTGCTTCGGACTCTTCGTTCCACAGTTTGGTAGCCCCGATCCAACTTTGGTAAGAATTTACACAATTCTTTTTTTTATTTTTTATGTTTGACAATTTTTGAAAAACCTCATTTGATGTTAATTTATTTTTGAAACTTCATGCCTTTTGAGATTTTTGGAACAATATGGTGCTATGTTTGGAACAATATGGTCCTATTTTTTAGTTTTATTTGGAATGTTGTAACACTTTATGGCCTTATGACTATATTTGAAATGATTTGGAGTGATTGTTTGAGCTTTTTTATTTATTTATATTTGTTACATGTTTTTCAAATTAAAAATCTGGAATGCATGAATTGCTTGCGCAATACGCGCCGCTATTTGCGCGACGCAATTTCGGAACCAAAACGTGACACCCTGCGCGATCGTGATTTAAAACATTGGCGTCAGCGCAGATGGTTAGAGTTTGTGAAGGACTATCAGTTCGACATACAATACCATCCAGGGAAGGCCAATGTAGTTGCTGATGCGTTGAGCCGTAGACCGGTAGACGATGTAGCGGACATCTGGAAAGCAAAGTGGAAAGAGTTGGGTCACCAGGACGCAGTAACCCGTTCTTTCGTATCTGTCATGACAGTGACACCCGAGATTGTTACGAGGGTGATACAGGCACAGACCGCAGACCCGTTTTGCCAGGAGAAGATTGTACGACTTTTAGCTGAGGGTGCTGAGTCCTATTCTGTTAGTTCTGATGGGGGTTTGAGGTTTAATGGGAGATTAGTGGTCCCAGAAGGAGCAGAATTACGTCATGCAGTGATGACCCAGTCCCATGGGTCCCGATTTGTTGTACATCCTGGAGGAAATAAGATGTACCAGGATATGAGGCGGCAATACTGGTGGAGTGGGATGAAGGACATTGCTGAGTTCGTGTCCAAGTGTCCTACCTGCCAGCTGGTAAAGGTGGACCATCAGAGACCGTCAGGGTTGCTTCAGCCATTGGAAATACCTGCGTGGAAGTGGGAGAGTATTTCCATGGACTTTATTACAGGGTTGCCTACATCACAACGGGGCCACGACTCTATCTGGGTGATTGTAGACTGTTTGACCAAGGTGCGGACAGACTATACCATGGGTCAGTATGCTCAGTTGTTCATTGCTGAGATTGTCAGATTACATGGGGTGCCCCTGAATATTGTGTCAGATAGAGACAAGATTTTTGTGTCGCGTTTCTGGGAGAGCTTTCAGGAGGCTATGGGTACAGAGTTGAGGTTGAGTTCAGCTTGTCACCCAGAGACAGATGGGCAAACAGAGCGTACTAATCAGATGCTGGAGGATATGCTACGCATGTGTGTCCTTGATTTTGGAGGAGGTTGGGAGCCACATCTTCCACCGGTAGAGTTCGCTTATAATAACTGTTATCAGTTTACGATTGGTATGGCTCCATTCGAGGCTTTGTATGGCAGGCCTTGTCGTTCCCCAACTTGTTGGTTAGAGGTGGGGGATAACAAGTTGCTAGGACCAAAGGTGATTCAGGAAACCTCTGCAAGGATTGAGACGATCAGGAGTCGCATTCGAGTAGCCCAGGACAGGCAGAAAAGCTACGCCGATGCGAAACGGTTCTTCCGGGAGTTTAATGTGGGGGACCAAGTGTTACTACGTGTATCCCCTATGAAAGGAGTGATGAGGTTCGGGAAGAAAGGAAAATTGGCCCCGAGGTACGTGGGACCATTTCCCATTATCGAGAGGATTGGGCCAGTAGCATACAGATTGGGACTGCCAGAGCATTTACATCGCATTCACGATGTATTTCACATCTCGTCGTTGAGACGATATCTTCGGGATGACATGGCTCACACCCACATCGCGATGGAGGACATAGACTTACAGCCTGACAGCTCTTACGAGGAGAGACCGATGGCTATCCTAGACCATAGCGAGAGGAGATTGATGTCGAAGGTAGTTCCACTTGTACGGGTCCAGTGGGAGCATCATAATGTGGAGGAATCCACTTGGGAGCGCGAGGCAGATACGCGCGAGAGATATCCAGATTTATTCTTACCAGGTATGCCTTATTTTCCGAATTTCGGGACGAAATTCAGTTATTAGGGGGGAAGGATGTAATACCTCGTATTTTTATGCTTTATAAATTTGGGGATTTATTAAATTTAATGTGAGTTATTAATTTAATATAAACTCGGAAATTAATTACTTTATAATTATTAACGTGATGTGAGTTAGTAATTATGGGAAACTTGTTGAATATTACTAATGAGTAGAGTAATATATAATATTGGTTCTATTAAATGTCAAGAGTGAATAAAATGACAATTTTGGAAATTTGAGTCGGGACGCGCCCGTGTCGCGTCGGGACTAAATATTGATTAATAAAAGTGAATAAATTATAAGTTGCTCGTATGGTTGTTTTGAGTGCGCCAAAGTGTCCGGAAGGGTCGAGATAGTCAGAAAAGTGTACCCGGGGGTTTAGTTTGGGTCTCGGGGCTTTTTTAGGCTTATTTAGCACCCCGGGA
The DNA here is from genome assembly GCA_949130495.1 of Sambucus nigra. Classification (NCBI taxonomy): domain Eukaryota; kingdom Viridiplantae; phylum Streptophyta; class Magnoliopsida; order Dipsacales; family Adoxaceae; genus Sambucus; species Sambucus nigra. The sequence goes on along the minus strand of OX422215.1, from coordinate 534,038,391 downwards.
GGGCATTTTGGACATTTTGTAATTTTTGGCAATTAAATCCACGAATTTTTAAGGGTTATATCAGATGTCTAAGGTTGTCTTCTAGGGTTAACACAACCAAAGACAAGTGACGGCCATTGGAGAGGGAAGGAGAGAGTTTGCCAAGTTGTTCTAGGCCGAAAATTCATCCGGTTGCACCGCCACCACCCCCAACGCGTAGATCGAGCGACGGGGAGCGCAACCACACCAAATTCGTCCACAAATCAGAACTCTGAAATTCTCAGGCAAGTATTTATCTTGCTTATTTTCGTTAATGCATCATTCATGTTAGCCTAGGGTGATTAGGATGAGTTTCATAGAAGAAAAACCCATATTGGAGATAGGAAAATCGCATGTAGTAATGATATGAATGATAATCTGGAAACCCCCTTCATGTGTAGAGGATTAACCACGGATTTATGATGATTTAGAAGTAGAATTTCTGGAAAAAGATTGATTAGAACAAAGTCAAAGAAATTTCTAGGGTTCTTGAGATTGATATAAGTTTTATTTATACTAATAATATATGTTTTATTTATACTAATAATATTCTATAATACATTACAAAATATTTTAATTTAAGATTAAAAAATAAAGAAGGGGGATAATATAAAATAAATGTATATATTTGGCCAGACCCGAACCCGAAGACCCGAACGAATCCTGGTCTGGATCCAATATTGTAGACCCGATGAAGACCCGATTACACGGATCTGGATCTCCCTAAACCCGACCCGGCTCCGACCCGTTGACAGGCCTAGGTCCTACCATTACGAACTTGGTGGTTATACGTTGAAGGTTCATCTAATAAAAATTGTAATGTGACAGTTGACACTTCGGTTCCTAGATCTGTACCCATCGAGTACATTACCAATTTTGCTTCGACGGCTTGAACAATGAAGTAAAATATGAATCACTCTTGGCAGGGTTTTGTCCAACACTACACATTAAGGTTTAATGTGAAGAACCACCGCGCCTTTAGCGATTCACAACTGGTTGTGAATCAAGTCTATGCATTTTACGAAGCTATGGAAGATAATATGTTGAAGTATTTGTCCTGAACTTAAGGCTCATGTCCAAATTCAAGTGATTTTATTCATCTAATTCAAGTCCCCTTAGAATAGAATGATGATGCACACATCATTTTCAAAGTTTGAGTTAAGTAATGAGGTTCCAGGGCATGCTTAGTAAAACCCGGTGTGTGTTATACAGAGGGACTTAAAAGTGCAACGAGTGGTTATTGGGCTCAGTTGGATGAACACTATCATCCACTGTTTTTTACTACGGAAGAACTCCCCAACGATACAACTAATGTGAGAAAGGTGAGGTATCAAGTGACTGATATTCACTTCCAATGAGGCAACTTCATATCCTCAAACTAAACCCCGTGTGACTTGTGTTTGCATATTGAAATGATCTGTCATCATTCGATACCTCATGTTTGAGGGGAATGATACTGGAGAGGTTTTCCTTTGCCCCTATTGATGTGTGCACTTGTCTTGGTGGAAGCACGTGAAGGAATATACGATAGCCACATCGAAGGAAGAGTTTTATTCCACAAAGTTCTCGCTTATGGGATCTCTTGTCCCACAGTGATGAGATCCGCCAATAATTATGTCAAAAATTTCTTTAAGGCCTCGTTTGATGCACGAGATAAGGAGGTGGGAAAGGATAAGAGTTATCTTATCCCAATGTGATAAATAATCCCACCTCATAGGTGGGATGGTGTTATACCACACCTAGTACTTACATGGACTAACATATCTCACTTGAAATCCTTTCCCATCCAACACCAAAAATGGGATGGGATAACTTATCCCATTTGAAATCCTATCCAATCTCACACCAAACATGGGATGGGATAATATTATCCTATCTCACCTCCTTATCCCTCGAATCACACGAGGCCTAAGTGCAAATCCTTCTCCAATGTCCCATATAAGCCCTATCCAGATCAAAGGTTTGAAAAAGGAATTGATTGTGATTTTGAACCTGTTCACCCCTCTTATTTGAGACAGGAGATCCAATACTTGAAATAGGAATTAGTTTAATTCCATCATACATATTGGGGCAGTCATACTTAAAAAAATATTATTTTTTCTTTTCCAACTCATTTATATCTAATCTGTTTTTTTCTGGCTTGGTCTTGATCTTTTTACCCAATGAGGGATAACGTCGAAGGCTAAGTAAAATTTGCAGTGATAACAATGATTTATTGAGTGCTCTAAAAGACGCCCAGCCTAGGCGATGCTTAGGCGCGAGGCATTGAGGTGTGGGGTAGGCGCCTCACCTAGGGGCTAGGCGGTAAGAAAGTGGACCAAGTGAAAAAATTGTCATTATTAAAAAATTACCCGGTTCAATATAAAAAGTACATAGTACTACAGTTGCATATATATATGCATGAATTCTGCTTTGTACAGTGATTACAAAGGCATTTTTTGGTAATATTTTTAAATGTTACTCCCATGTGTAATATCTATATTACTTGTTTTAGGAATCAAATATCAATTGCACAAAATAGTATTGTTTGGAATATTTCTATTCTTTGACTTGGTGTTAGCAATCTTTTATTGATGTACGGGACTTCAAAAGATGTTAGTAATGTTAAAAGTGTAGGGCTTTAATGTATTGTTACCAATGTTCATCTGTAAATCAATTTGGATATAAAATGATACTTATGAATAGTTGTTGTTAATTATTATATCATAATGAACATTGATTGGAAATGCCTTTTAATTATGTATGAGCATTTAAAGAAATTTTAGTAATGTTAGGAGTAAATCAATATTAATTGTTAGCAACTTAAATTCCATAGTATACTTGGTTTGTATATAAAAACATAAAGAAAACAATTTAACGCCAAGGTGATGCTTAGGCCTAGGCGCCCATCCCACTCCCGGCTCGCATCTTGCACTTTTTATAACCTTGGATTTATTTCGCGATGGGGGCCAAAGCAGATGCCTTGAATGGAAGTGTTTGTGATGAAGTCCACCGTCTGCAAGTTTTAAATACCCGGAATACTCGTCTACAATATCGACTAGCAATTTGACCACAATCCCTTCAAAAAAATTGTCACCATCTTGGGATTTCAAGCCACTTCTCTTCTTACGAACATCCCTAAGCGAATGGATGAGCCAAGCTCACCAATTGCATGATCCTTCAATCGATCAAGAAATAAAGAATGGTTGAAACTAAGACCATGTTGGACAAGGAGCTACCCAGTTTGTTATGGACATCCAGGGCAGCTGCCATGGCTTCAATAGTAGAAACCCTTAACCTTCGGAGCGAAGGTTGGGATCCACATATATAGATTGGGCAATGATTCGACACTATAAGCGACAACCACAGTTGAATGATGAACTCCTATGGGTCTTCATCTGTTGGAAGAGATTATGAATGAAATCAGCCCAAGTCAGAGCATTAACTTACAAGTAAAGGATGACACCTGTTATTATAAGAGAATCAAGCATCGGACCTTCAGGATTGGTAACCTTGTCCTTTGAGTGGTTACAACTACTACAAGGTTTCCATCGACTGAAAACTCAGATCAAGATGGGCCCTTTCGACTCGTTAAAGTCAATTTCCCCCGTATCCATTGGTCTCAGGATATGCACGAGAGCTTCCACGCCCAGCAGTAGACATAGTTTTGGATACTTATAAGATTATAGTTTAGTCTGCTTTATGCAATAGATTTTAGTTTTGTCAAAGTCAACATTTGTTAGAACCATTTTTAAAAACTCTACCATTCGGTACATAATCTCAGTACACCACCAAGATTATAAGCTTCCATTGTAAGGTAAAACCTCCACGGACCCATTAAAAAAAGCCTCCACTGTAAAGTACAAATCCTGGGATGTCAACATGGAATTCAATGAAGTTTTACTAACTCAAAAGCTCGATGAATGTACCAACTAGTTTAAACAGAACTGAACCTTACAGGTTGTCACTCCAGGAGAATGACCCTAATACAAGGTGAGACACTTGAAATCAAAACAGTTTTGAAAAGCTGGCGCTGCACCTTACCAATTATGATCACACACTAAAAGCTGGAAATAAACACTTATAACCAAGGCACCATTCCTTAATAAAAATTTGGTGCCAAGCTCATAAATCCAAGTGTTCCAAGGCCACAGAGGTACTTGGTTCCTGGCATTAATACGTCATCCTTCAGCCTAACTAGGATAAAAGGCTTGGGGAGGATGTACTAGGTCGTTAGGAAGTAGACAACCGCAACACAACGTGGCTAAGCCTTCAATCCTAAAATTTTACCCTGTGTAGGCCTACGTGTTGACCTCATTCCTAATGTTTTGTGAGTCCTAATGCCTATCTAGTCACAGTAGAACAAAAAAAGTACATACAAGCGGCTAAACTGTTGGGTCACCACCACCAGAGTTTATCATGACCATATGCTGCATGGAGATGAGCTATGAGGACAACACACAATATATTGGCCCAAGTCTAGATTGGGTTGGTCTCCAAGGATCCTCCTAGTCATATTGTTGTAATCAACGACGGACCTTTCCAGCCAATGGCTATCTCCAGCTCCTTCTCCATATGGCCATTGTGATAGACGGTGTTGTGGAACCAAGCTTTACTCTTCTCAAAAAGCTTTTCCTCCTTGGCTAGGATTTTTTTCAGGTTTTTATCAGGTGACCACGACGATTGGTAGGTTCTGCTCTAAAGCAAGGGCTGTTCTTTCAAAGGCGTTACCCTGCCCTTTTAACTGCTTCACTTCATCATCCCTTTCTACCAAAGTCGCCCTCAAAGTTGCAATCTCCGTTGATACTTGGCAGCCTTCTCCAGTTGTCTATATTGATAGCCCAGAACAACGGCAGACTGACCCACCTGTTGATCAATAAAATTACGACAGCAGCTTTTGTGGGAAGAAAATATGAATAAAATAAAATAAAATGAAGCATCTTGTACCCTCAGGAACAATGGAAAAAAGAAATATAACTCTCACTTGTCTCTGTCACTCTTTAAGGTCATTGAGGACTTTGCCCTTTTAGCAGGAAAGAACCACTCGTGCAATCCTGCTTTGGCTATAAGCCAGCGTCAACGTTGGGAGAGCCTCCAGGAGGAATACCACCTCTGAAGTTCTAACTATGACAATCGCAACCTTTCCTGGAGCACTAGGTGAGGCAGGCTCCACCTTAAGAACATCACTCTTGATTGTGGTATCTAATGCCTTCAGCCCCTATGCTATGTTAACCTATACCTTTTCACTATCAAGCCCCCCCCCCCCCCCCCCCCCCCCCTCCTTCTTTTGTCCTTCCTTGGTCTTACGGAGCTTCAGACTGATTTGGCGCTTTTAACTCTTGCAAAAGCTTAGTTTATATGGTGCGATAGAAAGCTGAATTTAAGGGAGAAATCGGCAAGCTAAGGAATGTGTGTACCTCGGGGACATGCACAAAGGTGCAAGGTATTCTCCATACCACCACCGCCAAGGTGTCTGCCACATTTTTAGGAGCTTTGACGGGCTTCCGATAATTGTCACCATGACAGAGGGATCAGTGCCATGTCTTCGTTATAGAGTGCCACATTTAGTGAAGCTGGGAGCTTGAATGAGGGTCTCCCTATTGACGAGAATCACCGGGGGACAGGAACGAGAAGGGGATGGCTTCTGTCATTTTTCTAGCCAAACTTGTTCAGGTCAATGGTTTCGTTGTCACCTGTAGCTCTGTCCTTCGAAAAATTTGCAGTGATACTGGATCCATCTATAAATTCGTATACACAAGTGAGTACTTGTTAAAAAAAAAGCATGGTGGATTTTTTTTTATATAGAAAATGAAGCTTACCTTGAATATTAGCACCCCAAGATAGAGGAACTCTATTGTTGACCGGTCAACCTATCACAACCATTGCCAGAAAAGTAAGAAGAATCCGGTTCAAGAAGTCTCTGGAGTATGAGCTCCATTTTGCACGAGTACACCATCGAGGTTCTTTAGAACTGTGAGTGAATTTTCGGTAAATCGGGGTGGGGGTGAGATTCTCATTTGTAGAAGTTACGGACAAGCGAGATGGAGTAGTAAGATCTTGAACCGGGATATAGCCTAGCTATATGTGTCCACCGACATGTCCTCGTCTCACGTGCCACGCCCTGTATGTAATACACCTCTGTTGTGTGTCAAGATTCAAACGCATCTTGAGTTTCTATTGACCTGTGTTGCCTCAAAGGAGATATACTTCAAAGGAACTATGTGTGGAGATATACTTATGTGTGGACCAGTTATAATTGCAATACTACCTCAATGAAGACAGTCCAATTTGATTAAGATAAACATCATTGTGACCTGGAGGTCACCGATTCGAGTCGTGAAAACAGCCTCTCCGCATATGAAGGGGTAAGGCTCTGGATAGTAGGAAGGGGTAAGGCTGCGTACATCTAACCCCTCAGTACTTCGCAGTGGCGAGAGCCTCGTGCACTAGATTGCGACTTATAAACATCATTGTGACTTTGACACAAAATCTCTATAAAGGTAGTCTAGACCCCAAGACATTCAGAATTCATCACAAGATCATGTTCAGAGTTGAGACCATTATCTTTGTAACCTCCATTCTTATAGTGCAACTTCCTACCCCCATCTCTAGAGTGGACATGAGAGCCTTATTCGTGGGCTGAACCGTTATAAATTGCTCGTTCTTTATTTTGAGGAATCACCAATATATTTGCAAAAAATTAGTAATCCCTTCGTCCCGAATAAAGAGTCCACCTTTTTTGGGTTGTCCTGAATCGATAGTCCACCTTCCTTTTTTGTACATAATCAACGAATCATATTGCGCGATAATGAACAAGTATTGATCTTGACCATTGACTGCATATATTCGTAATGTATACATAACAAATATAGAGATTCTCAATTTGGGACGGAAGGAGTATATAGCAGGAAGATGGGAGAGCTGACAAGTAACATGTTAAGATATTATAGAAATTTCAGAAAACAAATAAAAGAAACAAAAGGAATGCTAAGTGCCTGGTTGGTTTGCAATTATAATTCTGTTTTCTGTGTTTAAAAACAATTCTGATAAGATAAGAATTTGCATTTGACACACCTGTTTTTAAATACGAATTATTATATTTCCATGTTATAATTAAGTTTTTCAGAAAACAGCAAAAGGGTGTTTTCTAAATTTTGTTTTTTATTTTTCAACTAAGGATTATTCATTCTTAATATCTTTATGCATTTCTATCTTTTAATATAATAAATATACATAATACATTAATGTGTGTAATTCTTATAAATAAAAAATATATATGTACATGTATACACAATTACATATATTTATATTTTATTAAATTATATAATATACTAAGATTCATATGTTAAATAATATTATCAATACACACATGATACTTATAAATAGTTTTATACATGTATTATTAATGCATGGAATAATATAAAATATACATATATTGCATATGTATTAAATAATATTATCAATTCATGTATGTATATAATTTATTGTGGACTATACATGCAATGTCATAATATAGACCTATGTATACATACATATACATACATATTTATATATGATGTTTGTATATATATACACGTGTACATATTTATGCATTTATGACGTATGTATGTATGTATATATATATGTATACATTCATGTATCATGTATGTATGAAATTTTTATGTATGTGTTCATATATATATGTACACATGTGTATAATATAAATATACATATATGCCACTTTTGTTAAATTTTCAGAAAACTGTATATATAAACAAGTTTACCAAATGCACACCAATATTTATAAACACAGAAAACTGAATTTTAAAATTGTATTTAAAAACGGTGTTTAAATCGAGTTTTCTGAATACATAACAAAACGGGCAACAGGTTAAAATAGCAAATACCGTCAAAGCACTTGTATTCCAAGGTAAAAAGACTAGAAATATGACAGTTAAAATCTGTGATTCATTTTTTTATTGTGCTTTTCTTGTCCCCCAGTGTAAAATATTAACTTGCTTCACTTGATCTCATAATACATTGAAGTCCAACCACAAGTGAGGAAAGAACTTGAAATTGGTTATCAGGACTTGGTCTGCAACATGGTTATTTAATTATATATGATGGGACCTAGATCTTATGAGACTTGCTCAATTTTACATAGGATTTTTCTTTCTTTTTAATTAAACTTTATACTTCTCCTATTACATTATTCTTTAGCAATGCTTTGTGTAGTTTTGAACGCTCGTGTAAAATTCAAATCTTCATATTTTCATGTGCAGGTTTTGCGGAGTACAATCAGTTTCCACCATTGAGCAGTATATCAGTCAACAGTTAACGTAATATAGATGGAGAAGATGTCTTGAATAGCTGAGTCAGTATATTGTCATACTTCGAACATCATTATAGGTTATAGTTTTTATTTCGAGAAAGCGGGTTTTGGTAGACAAATTCAAAATTGAAAAGATTCTATTAAACACAGGTAATTTACCTTTCATTGTCTCCAAATTCATCCATGTCTACTTTCGTATGCAGAACTCGGCTCCATTTGAAGACTACTGAAGCTTCACTTGTTCAAAAACTGTTTTCTCTCCAATACAACCACCCATTATCAACATCTTCACCAACTCTCAAATGCACCTCAAACTCATCAAATAAACATTCATTCACAATCTCTTACCTCATAAATACATGTGGGTTTCCCCTAGAAAAAGCCGTAGCAGCTTCTAATTACATAAACTTTGAAACCCCTCACAAACCCGACTCCGTCCTTGAGTTGTTCAAGAATCAGGGGTTCACAGAAACTCAGATCTCAAAGCTCGTCAAGAGATACCCCCCCGTCCTCTTATGTGATCCCCAAAAAACACTTATGCCCAAACTTGAATATTTGAGCTCTATTGGTCTTTCAACAACAGAACTTACCCAAATAATAACTTCCACACCAAATTTATTAAAAAGAAGCTTGGAAAACAGGATCATCCCATCTTTCAATTTCTTTAAAACTTTCCTTCAGTCACAGCAAAAGGCGGTCGTTGCCATTAAACGCTTTAATATGCTTCTGGGTTATGATCTTGAAACTTGCTTGGCACCTAACATTAAAACTTTGCGAAATTCTGGTGTGCCTGAATCGAGTATTATGGTTCTCTTGACTTACCAGCCTAGAGCTTTCATGACTGATGCAGAGAGGTTTAAAAATATTGTAGACGAAGTTAAGAAAATGGGGTTTAATCCTTTGAGACATAAGTTTATTTTGGCAGTTCATGCGCTGAGGGCAATGAGTAAATCTACTTGGGAGAGGAAGGTGGAAGTTTATAAGAAGTGGGGTTTCTCTGAAGATGAGATTTTTGTGGCTTTTGGGAGGCACCCGTGGTGTATGATGGCATCTGAAGATAAAATCACAGGGGTGATGGATTTTCTGGTCAACAAAATGGGTTTGGAGTATTCTGTTATAGTGGCAAGGCCAGCCCTCATGTCACTTAGCTTGTCAAAGAGGATTATTCCAAGGTGTTCAGTTTGTCAAGTTATGCTGGCCAAAGGGTTGATCAAGAAGAACTACAGCTTGTGCACTTTGTTGGAGTCTCCAGAAGAAAAGTTTGTCAACAATATTATGAAGCGGTACAAGAAGAATGCTCCTGAATTGTTGAAACATTATCAGGAGAAGTTGGATCTTGCAAAGTGACTTTTAGGGATACGTGAGAGAACGAGTGGGATATGGAAGAATGCCAAGCTTAGATTTCAAATCGACCTTAACTAACCGTGTTGAAATATTGTTGTCCTCATTCGACCCGTGGGGATTGCTAATGCTTCAATTTCAATACAAAGGGGGCAATAAACTTGCTTTATTCAATCTGCAAACAACTATGGTTTTCCTGTTCTGATTGTGGCAAATAGCGCTTAAAAATTTTATGAAATTTGGTTCCTTGAACTTTTTGGCGCCTTCGTTGTCATTGAACTTGAGATCCCTAACCATTTTTTTGGCTTGCGAGGGTAATCTTGGTGATCTTGCTTTTTGTCTAGGTACATTGTTGAAATTTGTTTGTTTTCTTAGTTTCTGGTGTTAGTTTCCGTTTCCTTGTAGTTTAACAACAAGCATAGCTCATAAATTGAAGATTTTTTAACGGGTCCATAGAGAGCATATGAATACATATTAGAGTATATCTCTTGCTAGTGCTCCTTCAGTTTTTGTTTTCTATAATTTTCTGTGCGTGTACGTATTAGGAATTCCTTACTGTTCTCAAATGTTGGAGTCTAATTTGTGCAGGATAACTTTTGATTTTGCCTGCCTTAACCAAATTGGCAAATTTGTGTTCATTTACGGTTTTGTTCCCGAATGTTGGAGAAAGTAGAAATAGAGGAAAATAGCACATTTTTTTCCCCAGGAATATGCTTTAAATAAAATAATAATAAGCATGTTAGTGCCTAGCAGACAAAAAAGATTCTGTTGTAGAATGATAATTTGAGGACAGTTTTTATGAATTTTTTTTAATTGCACAGTAAATACATAATAATTGAATGGCTAGGGAACTTTTGAACTTATATTAAAATTAGGCAACTCGTTAAAAAATTCGAAAGAGTGATTTTTTTTTTAATGCGTGAATTCTTGTGAAGGATGCTCTTTTAAAGGGCTCAAGTTTTAGTGGAATTGCTCAATCATGTATACCTGACAATTGGCTGTGTCTTAGGATTTGTGTGCTTAATTGTGGTGAATAGGTCGAGTATACCTGGTCTATGTCGTGGATATTTGAGTTCAGGTTACTCTCTCTCTCTCTCTTTTAATTTATTTTTTATTTATCTAGTGTGTAAATTCAAATTCGTTGAGACTTTTACGCGTCACGTTAAAGGGTTGAGTGAAGAATTATCAGGTCTACAATTATGTATAACATAATTTTTAAGCTCTTAATAGTTGTCTTAAGACAATGGTTTGAGGCTAAGAATTGATTTCTTAGAAACCAGTTTTAGACTCCTAGTTTGACAAATAAATATAAAAGAGTTATAAGGTAATTGTTATGTATTTAAAGTGTGTGTTTTTTAAAAAAACACATTTTTTAAAGGTGTAGATATGTACCATAATCAAATTTAAAAGAGCTCTCACAATTACGTATTTAAAATGAGTTTTTTAATTTTTTGAAAAGTCATTTTTTTGTAGATGCAAATATGGGTAGCAATTTTGGCGACAACACGAAACAAAATTAATACGATGTTTGTGTCAGATTTATTTGACCTATCATCGTGTCATGCTCATGTTCAATTTTGCCACAAAATTAATTTGAATTGGATACGGTTTATGCCCAATTAAAGAGACAATATAGATCCCATTTAAAGCCATTATTGACCTTATTTATACCCATTATCGGCCTCATTTAAAGTCACTATCGACCCGTTTAAAAGTTAAATCATTAAAGGCTCACCCATTACATTTAGTCAATCACCCACTTGACTTGTTAGTAGTTAACACTTTCATTACCTCCCTCCACTCAGCGGGAAATAGGAAAACCCGGCCCTTACCTATTTACCTCCCCTTGTCACTCACTCTTACAGCCTCAACTCCACCCTCTGTCCGATGATTCCCCCATCGTCACTCTCTACCCTCAACCCCACTCCCTCCCCTTCAATCACCCATTTGGCTAGAGCATCATTTGTAGGGGAAGTTAAATCAACATTTAATAGGAAAACTCTATAGAATGAGGCCGATAATGAAATATTTTCTTTTTCCCGTTGATTAATTTTTCTATTTCTAATAAACTTATTTCTAGTTCATATTGAGTAGTGTGTAATATATATTTTTTCCATCAGTGGTAAAAAGAGTTGGTGCTCTGGTTTGATGGAAAATTTAGAAAGTGATTTTTTTTAATTACTCTACAGTTGGGAAAAATGTGATTAAATTTAGGGGCATATACTAATTAGTCCCTCAAACTTTTTTGAATACACGTTTAGTCCAAGTCTTTTTATTTTGTACCAAAAAGTCATTCACCAACTTTTTTGTACAAACTAAAAGGCTTGGACTAAATGTGTATTAAAAAATATTTGAGGGACTTTTTGGTATTTGATCCTTAATTTAAGTGGATTGTCTAACCATGTCCAATCGAATCGTAGTTACTTATCATGTCGTGTTCGGGTTAAGAAAAAATAACATGCTATTTTGTCGTGCTAGTGTCGACTGAAATATTAGTGCCGTATCGAGTCGTGTGAAAACAATACCTATTGACCCAATTTCCACCCCCAAGTGCAGATATGAACAAAAACTATCTATTAATTTATGGTCATTAGCACAATTCTGATTCAGCAGACTGTTAATGCTAATGTCCCTGAATTTTACAAAGGATCATATAGTTTCACCTCTTTGGTTTTGTACATAAAAGGGGTTAATGACTGCCTTAAGATCTCTAATGAAATACGTAATTATAAGATTATAGGTCTTATTTTTCTCCACCATCTCAGATGAATCAGTGACTAATGACTGCTCATGTGAAGTTTCAGAGTTGTCACAAGAACTAATTAACAATATGTTTTCTCTACCCAAAGTGGCAACAAGTTATCCTAAATACTACCTCTTAAGTTGCCTTTTTTTTGTCTGGGAGTTTGAATCTGAAAACTGAATATCAAATGAAATTTGAGTCATGAAAATATCTTTGCTTTTATGTCTAAATTGATGTATTTAGTTATATTCAGATTCAATGTTTAGATTCAAATGTAATTTTACGTCTTAATCATTTGGAGGCAATTATAATTATTAGCCTCTCTCTCTATTTTTTTTTTTAATAACATTATTCATTACCTCTTAAATTCAAATGATTCGAATTTAGATATAAAGGTATTAACAAACAACCCATCAGTCACTCCGTTAAAAGATATTTAAACTTTTAAAGATTCATTTAAGCTCTTTTGTTTTTCAGTTCTTCTCACTCAATTTCATCTCACTCTAACCGAAGTAGACCCTAAGCCTAAAAATCACACAACCATCACCTCTCCACCATTTTCCACTTCCACCATTACCTACAACCACCACCTCAATGCCTCATTTTCATATTTCTTCTTCTCTATAACTCCAGCCATCCCGCCACTCACCCACCACCCACTGTTCCAATATTTGAAAAAACTCCAATTTTCAATTATGTTACCTTTCAAGAATCATGCCTTTTTTTTTTCGAAAAATAAAATTACACAAAATTTTCCATAAGATTTCTAACCAAAAATAATCTTTTTTATTTAAATCCCTGATGTGCTCAAAAAATTGAAAATCGTAAAACCCGTTACAAACTCGTCGCATAGGTCATTTACAAGTTAGTATTAAGTCTCAGCACCGAGTTCTCAATAACACAAAATAGTCATAAAAAATTTTGTTCTCCCACTCGTCATGTCTTCAAACGAACTCAGTGTAAAATCATTCTTAAGAACACCCTAATATTAATCATGAACACATTAATATGATTAAAGTTTAACATACAATTGTTCTTAATAAAAAGATCTTAGATCTTCATGTTTTCACAAAATACGTCTAAAAGATAGAAAATAAGACATACCTTGATCAAAGATCAATCTTGATTAATTGCTCCATCAATCTGCCTTCTTGGAAAAAATGCACTCTAATGGAATATCGGAGTTTCTCTCCCACCTCAGAAATAGTGTGTTATGAGATGACTCTAGATGGTATAGAGGTCTCTATTTATAAGGGGAAGAGGGCCGGAATCCTAGTCAAGGTGGGACTCTTTCAAGTCTCCCACTAATGCCACTAACCATCATGTGACTAACGGATAAGGTTTACCCAAATCTTTTAATATCTTTATTTATCACATTCCTAATTAATTATCTGACATTTATTAAAACCACATAAATGGGAAATTCGGAATTTAATACAATTGAAATTAAATAATTAATTTCGTCACTTTACATTAATTTCCAACAGTCTCCCACTTGGTCTTAATAATTCGCATAATTAGATTAGGTATCATAAGGTGCACAATCATTGATAAATTTAATTTGCTGAATCAAATGATTCACGGATGCGAGTCATGGCGGTTCCATACTATTCAAGAGCATGGTTCCTTCCATGTACCACAACACCAATGTTTCATTCAACTAAGCCTTTAATATTGGGTATCATAATGGCCTCATAATGTCCTTTGGAATAAGGACTATTTCTGTCAACAACACTTCATAATTATATGCATGCATTCACAAAGGACAGAAATAATTGAAATCAGAAACACTTTTATTGAATTCAAGTAATAGTGTCAAACAACTAAGCCAAATAGCAATCATAATTTTACTAATCGAGATCCATCTCTTTGACACGTTCCATAAGGTCTTTTGGAGATAGTCCTTTCGTAATATGATTTGCTATGTTATCACTCGTACTAATGTGATTAATTGACACTTTTTGTTTCTGAATTTCTTCTTTAATTGATAGGTATTTCATTCAACGTGCTTAGTTACTTTAGGAATACCTAACATTTCTTCATAAAGAAGATTGTAGCGACATTATCATAATATTTCAGCGACTTGATAAAAGCGTCGACAACTCCAAGTCCCGAAATGAAGTCACGCTGCCAAAATACATAAGTTGTAGCATCAAGCATGCTACAAACTCAGCTTTCACAATAGTTAATGGATAGTTTGTGTTGCACTCCTTGATTATATTGGTTGATAAACCAAAACAAACATACTTAAGCAAGAGTGAACTTCGTACCATCCGTACAAACAGTAAATCTGAGTCACAATAATTGTTCATATTTAAATGAACACATACATCATAAATGTGAGCATATAGTCCTTTAAGTATCTCATTGTTATCCCTACTATTTATAAATAACAATTGTACAGAATTATGAATTATTAAATAATTACAGAATTAAAAACAGAATTACAGAAATGAAACATTTACTTGAATTTGCAGAAATAATAAAAAGAATTAAAGATAAATCCGAGCCCTGTTATGAACAGTTTCCTTAAGACAATTTATTCCCTCCAATGTGCTCCGAGGTTGATGAATATTGTCTCCCAAGATAGAACGGATTTTCCAATTAATTATGTAGCACGACAATAATTAATTGCAGCGAACTCAAATACTGTGTTCCATACTCAACAACAATGCAACAGATGCTATGCAGAAAAAGAATTTTCTGAAGAGAATATGACAGGAAATTTCAGGAAGGAAAATGGCAGCAATTCTGGAGGAGGGAATTTTTTTTTTTTTTTTTTTAAAACGGAGGGAGGCATCTGTATTTATAGTAAAGTAGGTGACGGTTGGCAAATAACTGCCAAAACAGTTAAACGAAATTAGCTGTTGACTGTTGGCAATAACTACCAACAGTTAATTAATTTCGTAATTAATTAATAATTAAAGCCCAGAAAGTTAAATAAAATTCGGCCAAAAAATGTAGGAGATTTTTATAAGCCCGAGCCCGAGCCGGACGGACGGACGCGCGCGCGCGCGCGTGTGGACTTTTGACCGAAAGTCAACCCGTGCATAGCTTAGGTCATCTCCCCTTCAAAGAGTTGGGATACCCCCAAGGCATCCAAGCCTTAGTCCATACTTGGGGTGTTATTAACTCATCAAATTTCCACTACTCTTCCAATGTGGGACAAGAGTTAAAACACACCCAATTCATTAACTTTCATTGCTTTGTGAGTCACTTTGGGGACATATTTATCATTCATAACTTATTGAAATTGGACATATGAATATACTATGTTAATCTCCTTGCGGAGGTGAACGCGTTCGTATATGGTCCCACAATTTTCGTAGTGTGGGTCCCGCCTAAATTTGAGCTCAAAGTTGCTCAAAATTCTGTCCAGAAAATTCTGGACAGCTTTCTTAAAACCCATTTAAGTCCAATTTTTCCAACAATCCCCCACATGAATGATATATCGCTATAAATAAAACAAAACAGATGCTAATGCAGATGCAGACACAAGTTGAGTAAAACTGAAGACTTATTGCATCAGGAGAAGTAGCCTAGTGGCCTTGAACTTTCCTTGGTGATATACTATCGAATTTACTTGGTTAATCAGTAGACTTCACGTCCTTGAACCGTCAACCGTTTTTGTAAACCTAGACAACAGTATTCACACAACAATTCTTCAACACAGTTGGTTCTCACGTTTGTGTTCATTTTGGCCGTGAACACCACTTGGTTCCGCAAGTATTTTAGAGAATATGCCTTTCATTATTCTCATAGAAGTGGCCCCCTTCTTACTCACGTAGGTGGCTTCCATAAAGAGTATTCTGCAATACCCCACTTAGACGTACTAAGATATAGATGTCATTAAAAGCATAACTTATCCTAATTTCGCGGCAGATATGCACTGTCTCATCTTTGGAATGGATAGGATTAAATATCCTCCAGTGCTTACTGAATACAATGTAGTTCGGTTTGCCCATTAAACCTAGATCGTGGGATCTCCAGTCAGCTAGGTTGGGTTGCCACTATATTGATTCTTATTTATTTATTGGCTTTAGACCCATTCCTCTCGATGATCTTTCAACTTGCTCTCGGTTTAAACCTTTCGTTAGTGGATCCGATATATTATCTTTTGACTTTACATAGTCAATTGAGATAATTCCGTTTGAGAGAAGTTGTCTAACGGTATTGTGTCGACGACGAATATGTCGTGACTTTCCGTTATACATGTGATTTTGTGCCCTTCCAATTGCTGATTGGCTATCGCAATGTATACATATTGCGGGCACAGGTTTAGACCAATTTGGAACATCCTCTAAGAAATTTCGAAGCCATTCAGCTTCTTCTCCATCTTTGTCTAGTGCAATGAATTCAGATTCCATTGTCGATCTAGCAATGCACGTTTGTTTTGAGGATTTCCAAGATACGGCTGCACCTCCGAGGGTAAACACATACCCACTCGTAGACTTAGAGTCTTTTGTATCAGATATCCAATTTGCATCGCAATGTCCTTCAAGAACAGCTGGATATTTTGAGTAATGCAATCCATAGTTTTGAGTATATTTTAAATAACCCAAAACTCTCAATATTGCTTTCTAGTGATCTCTTCCTGGATTACTTGTAAATCGACTTAGCTTACTTATTGAGTATGCTATGTCCGGTCGCGTACAGTTCATGATATACATTAAACTGTCGATAATTCGAGAATATTCTAGTTGAGATATGCTTTCACCATTATTTCTTGCTAGATGTAAATTTACATCTACAGGTGTCTTGGCAGGACTAATATCATACTTCTTGAATTTTTCAAGTACTTTCTCAATGTAATGAGATTGAGATAATATAAGTCCATCCGATGTTCTAGAAATTTTAATTCCTAATATAACATCGGCGATTCCCATATCTTTCATGTCAAATCTACTACTCAACATTTGTTTTGTAGTTTTGATAATTTCCAAGTTACTACCCATGATAAGCATATCATCAACATAGAGGCATACAATGACATATCCATTTTGAATGTATTTAAAGTAAACACATTTATCGCATTCATTAATTTTAAAACCATTTGATAACATTGCATTATCAAATTTTTCATGCCATTGCTTAGGTGCTTGTTTTAATCCATATAGTGATTTAACAAGCTTGCATACTTTTCCTTCTTGTCCGGGAGCTTTGAACCCTTCAGGTTGCTCCATATAAATTTCCTCATCTAGTTCACCGTTTAAGAATGCAGTTTTTACATCCATGTGACGTATTTCAAGTCCATTAATAGCAGCTATTGCTATTAACATCCGAATGGACGTTATTCTTGTTATCGGTGAATATGTGTCGAAGTAATCCAACCCTTCCTTTTTCCTATAGCCTTTAGCTACAAGTCTAGCTTTATATTTATCAATTGATCCATCGGCCTTCAATTTCTTTTTGAAGATCCATTTATAACCTAACGGTTTTGAACCTGGTGGAAGATCCACTAGTTCCCATGTATGATTTTGTAATATGGATTCAATTTCACTATTAATTGCTTCTTTCCAATTGGAAGCATCGGGTAAGGATATAGCTTCTTTATACGATTGAGGTTCATTTTCTAACAAATATGTTAGAAAATTCGGACCAAAAGAAGTCGAGGTTTTTGCTCTTTTACTACGTCTTGGTTCATACTCTATTGATTCAATAGGTTGATGAGTACCACTTGTAGTAGCTTGATTTGTCCTTTTAGGAGGACCAGATTCTCGGGTCATGTTATACGGGAATTTATTTTCAAAAAATGAAGCATCCCTCGATTCAATAACCGTATTTACATGAATGTCCGAAATCTCAGATTTACAAACTAGAAATCGATATGCACTGCTATTAGTAGCATAACCGATGAATACACAATCCACGATTTTTGGCCCTATTCTTACCTTTTTAGGTTTAGGAACCATCACTTTAGCTAAGCACCCCCACACTCGTAAATATTTATAGGAAGGTCTTCGACCTTTCCATAATTCATAAGGTGTCTTGTGAGTCTTTTTGTGAGGTACTTTATTGAGAATGTAATTAGCAGAAAGTAAGGCTTCCCCCCACAAATTTTGTGGAGCTCCTGAACTTAATAATATTGAGTTCATCATTTCTTTCAAAGTACGGTTTTTGCGTTCAGCAACACCATTCGATTGAGGAGAATAAGGAGCGGTTGTTTGATGAATAATCCCATTTTCAGAACAAAATTCCTCAAATGGATATTCATATTCACCTCCTCTATCACTTCTAATAGCCTTTATCGTTTTGCTTAATTGATTCTCAACTTCATTCTTATATTTTTTAAATGCATTAATAGCCTCATCTTTACTATGTAACAAATATACATAGCAATATTTTGTGCAATCGTCAATAAAAGTAATAAAATACTTTTTCCCACCTCTAGTTTGAACAAATTTTAAATCACAAATATCGGTGTGAATTAAATCTAAAGGTTCAGTTATCCTTTCAATAGAATGGAAAGGTAATCTAGCTAATTTAGATTCCACACAAATTTCACATTTATGATTTTTATCAATATTGAATTTTGGCAAAAATTCCAAGTTAATTAATCTACGCAATGTATCAAAATTAACATGTCCCAATCTAGCATGCCAAATATTAGATAACTCAATCAAGTAAGAAGAACTAGCAACTTCATTCATTGAAACAGATGTTTTAGGGGTTACAGTAAGAACATTCAGTTTAAAGATCCCCTCATTTAGGTAGCCCTTTCCTACATACATGTCATTTTTAGACAACACAAAACGATCAGATACAAACACAAGCTTGAAACCATTCTTAGTAAGGAGAGATCCAGAAATCAGATTCTTTCGGATATCAAGCACGTGAAGAACATTGTTGAGAGTAAGTTCCTTTCCAGAAGTCATTTTCAATGCAATCTTTCCTTGTCCCACCACCTTAGAAGTGGAAGAATTTCCCATAAAAAGGTTCTCCTCATTTTCCAAAGGCTTATAGGTGGAGAACATCCATTTGTTTGCACAAATGTGTCGTGTGGCTCCAGTGTCCACCCACCATTCCTTGGTATTTCCAACCAAGTTACATTCAGAGACAACGGCAGAAAGATTCATATCCGCCAAATCATTGGTGATATTCTCACCCTCAGTTACATTTGCTTGAGAGTTATTTTTATTTTTCTTCTTAGGTTTACGACACTCACTTGAGCGGTGTCCCGGTTTACCACAATTGTAGCATTTGCCTTTGAACTTTTTCTTGTTATGTTTGGAAGTGCCTTCCCCATCATATTTTCGTTTGTTCTTTTTAGGACCTTCAACGACATGGACCTTTGTTTCCATCGAATTCTTCCCACTTTTCTTTTGAGACTCACGGTTGTCTTCTTCGATTCTTAGCCGGACCACCAACTCCTCCACATTCATCTCCTTACGCTTGTGCTTGAGATAGTTTTTGAACAAAGTCCAAGAAGGTGGCAACTTTTCAACAATTGCAGCAACTTGGAAAGTTTCACTAATTGACATTCCTTCAGCATGAATGTCGTGGAGAATCACTTGGAGTTCTTGCACTTGCGAGATTACAGATTTAGAATCAACCATTTTGAAGTCCAGAAAACGCCCAACGATAAATTTCTTCATCCCAGCATCTTCAGTTTTATACTTCTTTTCCAAAGAATTCCATAATTCCTTGGAAGTTTTGATAGTGCAATAGACATGGTACAAAGTCTTGTCCAAGTATGCCAAAATATAATTTCGATAAAGGTAGTCCGAGTGCTTCCAAGCATCGACAGCAGCAACCTTTTCAGCGTCATCTCCCTCTTGAATAGAGGGGCAATCTTCATATACAAACCTGCCCAGTTGGCAGGTAGTGAGATAGAAGTACATTTGTCCTTGCCAACGTTTGAAGTCAGCCCCAATGAACTTTTCAGGTTTCTCCCCGTGTGGCATAGATACGGGTGCAGTCACACTTGTGTTGGTGACAATCAGTTTCGTAGGAGTAGTGTTCGTACTTTGTGATTCCATTTCTGTTACAAAAACAGAATTTTTATCAATGATAAAATTCATATATAATGAATTAATCAAAACAGAATACAAAATTCTGTGCAACAATTTCCTCCAAATATAATTCACAATAAATGAATTCCAAAAGAATTCCAAATAAAATTCAGAATTAAAGTATAATATAAACAGAATTCCGTACAAAACAGAATTAAATTATAAAATCTGTGTCACACTAATTTTTAATAATAAAAAGAATTCCGTACAAACCAGAATTATAATTTAAGAAAAAAATATATAAATAAACAGATTTTAACAAGAGTACATAAATAAAATTTTATTTTCTAAAAACTGAATATAAAAACAGTATAGAAATTAATTTATATATCAAAACTGTTTTACTAACTTCTACAATAAAATAGTAAATTAATTCATTTTATTCTGTCAAAACAGATTTATTTCCAACAAATAAATTTCTGTAATTAAAAAAATTATGTACATTTAAAACAGTAGAAGTGGTAAATTGTCTTAAGATTGTTATCCCTACTATTTATAAATAACAATTGTACAGAATTATGAATTATTAAATAATTACAGAATTAAAAACAGAATTACAGAAATGAAACACTTACTTGAATTTGCAGAAATAATAAAAAGAATTAAAGATAAATCCGAGCCCTGTTATGAACAGTTTCCTTAAGAAATTTATTCCCTCCAATGTGCTCCGAGGTTGATGAATATTGTCTCCCAAGATAGAACGAATTTTCCAATTAATTATGTAGCACGACAATAATTAATTGCAGCGAACTCAAATACTGTGTTCCATACTCAACAACAATGCAACAGATGCTATGCAGAAAAAGAATTTTCTGAAGAGAATATGACAGGAAATTTCAGGAAGGAAAATGGCAGCAATTCTGGAGGAGGGAAAATTTTCTTTTTTTCTTTTTTTTAAATGGAGGGAGGCATCTGTATTTATAGTAAAGTAGGTGACGGTTGGCAAATAACTGCCAAAACAGTTAAACGAAATTAACTGTTGACTGTTGGCAATAACTGCCAACAGTTTATTAATTAATTAATTAATTTCGTAATTAATTAATAATTAAAGCCCAGAAAGTTAAATAAAATTCGGCCAAAAAATGTAGGAGATTTTTATAAGCCCGAGCCCGAGCCGAGCCGGCCGGACGGACGGACGCGCGCGCGCGCGTGTGGACTTTTGATCGAAAGTCAACCCGTGCATATCTTAGGTCATCTCCCCTTCAAAGAGTTGGGATATCCCCAAGGCATCCAAGCCTTAGTCCATACTTGGGGTGTTATTAACTCATCAAATTTCCACTACTCTTCCAATGTGGGACAAGAGTTAAAACACACCCAATTCATTAACTTTCATTGCTTTGTGAGTCACTTTGGGGACATATTTATCATTCATAACTTATTGAAATTGGACATATGAATATACTACGTTAATCTCCTTGCGGAGGTGAACGCGTTCGTATATGGTCCCACAATTTTCGTAGTGTGGGTCCCACCTAAATTTGAGCTCAAAGTTGCTCAAAATTCTGTCCAGAAAATTCTGGACAGCTTTCTTAAAACCCATTTAAGTCCAATTTTTCCAACACTCATTACTTCATACACAACTTTTAAACCCATAAGATTATTTTGATTCTCTACTTTCTAAATCCGTGCTTGTATATAGAGAAAATATATAAATTTACTCCCACTGATCTTAAGGTGTATACAAATATACAACGATTAATAAAAAATAGTGATATTATTTCTTAAAATACGTCATGTGGGAAACTTATGTTTACAAAATGATCTCCTAAACATATACGCATGGTTTATTAGAATTCAAAAGGTAATTTTCACATCCACTTCATGTAACTCTCAATCATAATGAGATACTAATGTCATAGGAATTCCATGTCCTTACATATAATTGAGAAGGTTCATTTATAACCTTTTCTTCATTAATAGTGAAATATTTTACTACAATTTAGCTTTATCTCGTTTAACTACCGTTAGTGTCGCGTTTGGTCTTGATGACCCCCTTATACCCGACTTTAGTGCATCAATTATGTAATTCAACGAGATTTCAACCTTAGTTGTAGTCCATTAGTTTCACTTCTTATGACTTTTGAAAATAAAATCATGTCATTATTTATTCCTACGCCAAATTCATGTTCATGCGGATACACCACATAATCATCGATGATAGTAGACCTTTTAGGATCTTCTTAATACTATTCCTTATGATTTTATCAACATTTATCTCATGGTGACAATACTATCATTTAGTGGTTGATCATTTATTTGTTCTTTGTTGTTTAGATAATCTAACAACTAGAAGAACAAGAATTCAAGAAGGTTATCGATAATGGGATAAGTGCCCTACCTTCCTTTATAACCTCAAGAAGGTTATCGATAATGGGATAAGTACCCTACCTTCGTTTATAACCATATTTCATGATTTTCTACTACCACTAATTTCACCTTTCATAATGAATTTGACTTTAATGCAATAAATACGTGTCAATGACAATGATATGATCTATGTAGGTTCACTGTAAGGGAAGTTTCTCATAATCTCCCACTTGGGCCACATATGTCATCCTTATATTAGACATCGTAATACCTTAAGAGCACAACTCGACTATCAAAATTTGTAAGAGGCATTACAAAAATCTTGTCCACGAAAATTATGAAAAAGAGTCTAGATTTAATTTGGTACAAGATTTAAAGAGTTTAAAAAAAAAACGCTACGATTATGATGCAGGATCAAACAAATCTTTAAAGAACTATGTCCAAACTTTATTTTGTACAAAACATCAAAACTAAAATCATAACCCTTGAAAAAATATACATCAAAAGATTCTTTAGAACATATCCCTCACGATAAAGTCTAGACAAACATTTTCCAAAAGAAATTGAGGGTTTATGAAAACAAATGGCGATTTGATTCCCCAAGAACAAAAGAAAAGAATCTTATTTGCATTTCTAGTTTGTTTTGTCAGAAATCCTTGCATCAAAAGTAAATACTTTCTATAACATAGTTAGTATAACTTGAAAACTCTACTGAGATAAAAAACTCATTTCAAATCATAAAAGATACATATTATCTTTATCATTATTAGTCTGAGTGTGCAACATGTAAACAAACTTAATTTGTTTAACCAAATCAAATATGAAATTTTTAGAGAAATAAATGGGATACAATAATATGTGATAAGATAATGAGATAAATTGCTCACTTCATTAATGCTTTGATTTAACAACACACACATCGATTACATGATAAATTGAGTGCATAACCGTGAGTTTTTGTCAGTAGTAACCGTGAAATATCGATTATATGATGCTTTTAGATTACTTTATTGGGTATAATGTTATTTCATTATATTGTACACGACATTTGTGCACAACTTATTTTCACATACTATAATAATGTATGTGATCTATGATGTTCATTCAATCACTCAAAATTGATTCCCTGTAAGGAATAACCTTGCTTGAAGAAATAAACTCAATATACCCCATTAATATCTTTACAATTATAAGCATCATGAGTTACTACTACCATCATCTTTACATTTAATATTCATTGCAATTCTAGTCGGGTCACTGTGGTGACTACCAAACATTTCATAATATGAATATTACATTACGTAAAGACTTACATACACAAGTCAATAAATTTTTCACTTATTTTCATTAAATATCGCATGATCAATAAGCTAAATTATTCATGTTTATGGTTTTCATAAACTTAATTGGTGATATGATAGTGAAAGAAATTATGGCATCTATGTTTGACGACCATTATTACCTTCCCAATATATATCACCACTAACATTTTGTTCAATTATTGTGATCACAATAAATGAATAAACAATAATATGTATGCAACATCATAAAGTATCATCATCCTAACATTCAATATCATACATGGACCCGTAGGCAACCAAAATATGCATGATATTAATGCATTAGTCCAATATTTATATCTTCTGGAATGGAGCACTTTAATGAACACCAAACCATATATTATATAAATATAAGAGATACGCATACATGTGCAAAATACCCGTAATACATGAATAATTATATTATTGTCTATTCCTTAATTTGAAATTCACGAAAAATTAGACATAATATGAAAATCAAATAGACAAAGAGTTTACATGAGATATTACACAAATAATAGTAAATGGAAGACATAAATCATTTACTTTCGCTTCATCACTTATGTATGAGTAACAAATCAGAAATATCGACCCAAATCATTCATGGTCATACTAATGCACAATATGGTTATAATCACAATTATCATACTAGTGACATATGTCAATATGACTTTTTAACATTGATGCCAATTATTTAACATTTACAAAAATTCCAATGTTTATTTGATTCAAATTTCAGCATGTGTTGCGCTTCAATTTAACCTTATAACAAACATTAAGATAATCTGAAATGACTACAAGTATAGTATCTTCACATGTAATCTTATCCTGTATTTGGCATTTGATTAAACTGAAATAATACCTACTTATGAGTCTCAAAATTTGCAAGTCATGCATTCAAATATGCATGTATGCAACGAATAAATCTAGTATCCGCACATACGAATTGTAGCCTGTGTTTGGCATTTAATTCAACTTAATGGGAGTACTAGCCTTAGAATAAACAATAATTCTGATTTTCAACTACATGAATCGTTGGCCTGTGTTTGGCATGAGACTCATTAAAACACGAATATCATAATATTCAACAATATGAATCATTGGCCTGTGTTTGGCACGAGACTCATCAAAATATGAATATTAACAATAACACAAGTCTAATATCCTACCATATGAAATATGTTGGCATGTGTTTCGCACGAATATTCAACTAAAAAAAGGATCATTAGAGCAAGGTTTTATCACAGTTCTAGATAAAACATACATGAAATATGGGAAAACTTAAATTTTTCCAAAAAAAAAAGTTAGCATCATGGAACTGTAGGAAATTACTCCAGAATCTCAAATATTCGACGGAATTAAAAAAAAAAAAAATTCTGGAAGTCATAAACATTATTTATGTAAAATCAATGCCCCAAAAATATTATACTCAAAACTTAATGTATAATTAATGGTCCAAATATAGATGCATACATAATAATCAAATATTTATAATTATAAATTAAGACACTTTTCATGTCTTCCCCATCCAACACCATATAAATATTATTGTCGAAACATCAATTCATAATTACATTAGGACCTTTGAGTTACCAATTATAGATTATGCACAATAACCTAATATATCGAAATGCTATTGTCAAACACATAATCATACATCTAATATTCAAAATTTTATATTGAACCCTTTCATCAATACCAAATAATACATAAGATGAATATTAGAACAACCATGAACATTACCTGTGATGGAAAAAATACATAATATTTGGGAAAATCGTAATTTTTGTCAAAAATAGAAAATTTTAGTTAGTACCACAGAGATGTAGATAATTACTCCAGGATCTCAAAACAATTTGCGGAATTCAAAAATCAATTTTCTGGAGTGAGATATTGACGTCAACATTATTACCCAAAACGGCAAAAACGCAATTTTAAGGGTCTTAATGACGTCAAAATGCAAAAGTAAGGTGGTGTCCATTGTATACAATGGGTTTTGTTTATTTCGACGTTTTCAGTCGACTATGTCAGTTTCGTAAAATTCCGAGCAAGTTTTGACCTTTCATTCTCACCAGTGAGTATTAGCGACAGAAGAAAAACGTCACAGAAAATCTCAGACACACTTTAAGAGCAGATTTAATGACAGAAATAAGACGTCGCAGAAGGTCTCAGGCACAAAAATAATTTAATGACATAAATAAAATGTCGCAGAAAGTCTCAGGCACATATATCATTATAGACGAACATCAATAAGAAAAATCATGAGATCTTAAACTTTAGCTCTGATACCACATGTAAAATCATTCTTAAGAACACCCTAATATTAATCATGAACACATTAATATGATTAAAGTTTAACATACAATTGTTCTTAATAAAAGGATCTTAGATCTTCATGTTTTCACAAAATACGTCTAAAAGATAGAAAATAAGACATACCTTGATCAAAGATCAATCTTGATTAATTGCTCCATCAATCTGCCTTCTTGGTAAAAATTCACTCTAATGGAATCTCGGAGTTTCTCTCCCACCTCAGAAATAGTGTGTTATGAGATGACTCTAGATGGTGTAGAGGTCTCTATTTATAAGGGGAAGAGGGCCGGAATCCTAGTCAAGGTGGGACTCTTTCAAGTCTCCCACTAATGCCACTAACCATCATGTGACTAACGGATAAGGTTTACCCAAATCTTTTAATATCTTTATTTATCACATTCCTAATTAATTATGTGACATTTATTAAAACCACATAAATGGGAAATTCAGAATTTAATACAATTGAAATTAAATAATTAATTTCGTCACTTAACATTAATTTCCAACACTCAGTTCCCCGACCCGGGCCTACTATTATTAAGTTGGATTCCGTCAGTCAATAGCTAATCATTTAGGTCGTAACATTCTATCCGTAATACCCCACCCTGATAAATTAATTTAATTATATGTGGATTTTATATAAGGAGGAATTAATCATAATTATAGGGGTTGTCGTCGCTTGAACGAAGGAGGATGTGTCTTGAACAGTATAAGGATGTCGCTCGAACAACGCCGGAGGTCGTTCGAGCGACGCTGTCAGACCTCCCACCTCGCTGTCAACGTTTGAACCATTGATCCAATTTTGTGTCAACCATTTCGAGTGTAGGATGCCTTATGTTTTAGAGGGGCTTTTGTTTTATGGATAAAAGAAATAAGCGGGATGTTAGGTCCTCACAAAAACAGTCCCACCATTGTTGATGTCAAATTGCGGGACAACAATTTAAGTGGCGTGTCAAACCTTTGGACCCTAACAACCTAGATTGTTTAGTGTAAGTAATTTGTGTTGCTTTTGGGCTTTGGAGTGTGTATAAGAGTGGGAGAAGCGTGGGATATTAGAGGAAGGGTTGCCATACTATAATACTCATTTTCTCAAGAATAACAACCACCTCCCTTCTTTAATCTACCTTCCGCCATTTTCTTTAAGTGTAGTGCCTACACTCCCACCAGAAATACCCCTTCTTCCCCCCGAAAGGTAGATACGAAATATGGAGCTACAAAATATACAAAGTTGTGTTGGGAGGTTTGATGAGCATTTAAGGGGGCAGTGCTTGGATCTTCTTGGAGCTTGCATGGTAGAACTCTTGCGACTCCTTTTAAGGCCATTTTTGAAGGTGGAGGAGTCATCCATCTTCACTACCATCACTTTAAAGATATTTGAGGTGGGATTCAATAATCTTGGATTAGGTTTATTATGATTTCAGTTTGTTATTGGCATATATTAGGCTAAATATATGTAGATTTGTGATAAGTTGGTATTAATAGAGTTGTTGGTTGATTTCTACGGCTTCTTGGGTTTTAGACATGTTTAAAAGATGGTTTAGAACCGGATGTAATTTCATAATCTGATTATTCAACATTTATGCAATAAAATGTGTTCTAGTGTAGTAAAAATAAATAATAAATATTTTTATGGAATAAAAATGTAAGAAAGTTTTGTTTTAGTGTATTTCTAGTAAAAAGAAATAATAAACATTTTTATGGAATAAAAATGTAAGGAAGTGCTATTTTAGTGTATTTCTAGTAAAATGAGATAATTAACATTTTTATGGAATAAAAATGTAAGAAAATAGTATTGGTGTGCATTCTAGCAAAAGAAAGTAATAAGCACTTTAAAAAAATGGAATGGTGTTAATTTTGTTGAAATATTTATGAAATAAATATTTCTAAGTTTCTTGCAAAATGGAGACTTTATGAATATATGGATATTGGTTGAGTTTAAAGAAATTAATAAAATGTCTTTACTACTTAAAAGTATATTGTTGTAAATGGTAATTTCTAATGAAGAAAAGGTAGTCTTGTGTAAAGAGCGCTATTTTTATGTGTTAAAAGGGTTAAAGTATTAAGTGTGAAAATTGACAAAAGTGTGGTATTATACAAGTGTTAAAATGGCTAAGTGTTTGAATATTAAGTTGAAAACTTAATAACCTTTTTTTAGAAACAACACTTATTATTAGGGGACTAAATTGCAAGTTTGATAAACAAAGGGTAAATTGGTAATTTAATTATAGTGGAACATTTTTATGGAATAAAAATATTAAATAATGTCTTTACACTAATATGTGTGAAATGAATGAAGTCATAAAGCGTGAATGATTTTAGTATAAATAACGTGTGTATGGATAAGGGACTTAAAGAAGAAAAGAAATAGTTTTCCAAGTATTAATGGAAAAAAGGGCAGTTAAGTCAGGATTTTGGCTTCAGCTGGGTAAAAGGTAAAGAAGTGAAATAATGTGAAGATTTGTAAAATATTAGAACATATAAAACGAACTCTTATGACACATGGATAAAGCCCTTGGGTGAAAATCCCTAAATCACTGGCCAGAGTATATGGTGCGCATAGTCGTCCGTGTGAAGCCCGTGTAAATATGCGGTATTGGAAGATTTCGAGAAAAGATAAAGTAAATATGGAACATCTCAAGAAAATGGATTGTGTGTTAAAACGTGTTAATACAACCTAATTTGAATGAATGAAACAAATCCGATAAAGGTTAAATGGACAAGTAAATGTGTAAATCTATAAATGTCCAGAACTTAAGGTAAAAAGGCTAAAGTAAAGTCGGCAAATGGGTGGTTAAGTAACCTAAGTTGCGAAACCCATAATTTGCATAAGTATGTATCGAAATATTTTCAAATGATAAGCTAGTATTTCCTAACACGGTGTATGTGTGTGTTGAAATGGTACTTTTCAATGAAAATACTAAGCGTACTTTAAATGAATATAAAGCGGTGATTCTCGCAAAGGGGATGGGTTGGAATAAATCAATTGTAGTGGTGTTAAGTGTGAGTGTTATTTGTTGCCACTCGTTTTATATTGCTTGTATATTCCCACTGGACATAGGCTCACATCCCCACTTTGTTACGACATGTTGGGAGCGGTCTCGTATTTTAAGGGCGTTATACAGGTAAGTATATTTTAAATATGTTTACGTTAGTTACTCTATTACTTGGACTTCGAGGTGCTCACAATGGATCCCTCGCGTAGTTTATCTTGAAACTGGTATCACATGCTAAACAAGTGAAACGTTAATTAACATAAAACTGAGTTCGCAACATTATATAGGTTGTTCCATTGCACTACACATCTAGCATTCGGGTCGGACTGAGTTGATTCACGGGTAACTCATAAATTCTGGTCGGGGTGTTACACTAACACCACGTAACTTGTTCCCTTATGATCGAGGTATTCTATTGCTTCCTGGTAAATTTTAGTCGAATTTAATAAGATTTGGCTGTGGGAAGCAAATGAGTATAAATACATTTCACGACATTTAAGTTTTAAGTTAGTTTATGCATACCTTGCCACTTGTATTGAATTTTGTCATAATATTTTGTGACTTTTGGCCAAAACTTCTAAATTATGTTACTCAATCACAAGTCACCGAGAATTATGACAAAGTGCGGCCACAACTGGCCAAGTGTGCACAATAAACTAAAAATTTTAATTTTGTGGAATTAGTGAGTGGCCAATAAGTGACCCCGAGAGCGATTTTTTTATATATTTTATATTTTAAAAATTATATCTTACTGTGGGGTTTAATTTTTAATTTTTTATATTTTAATTAAAAAAATTCCCGCCCCGACCCAACCCATGCATATTGGGACATGATGTGATGTCTTGCATCGACTCACATGTTTAGGAAAATAAGGGTTAGCTTATGGACATGATACTGGAAACTATGAGACCTTGAAAGAATACACCATATAGGGAATTTTCTCAAAGATATTCATAAATAGGCAAATAATCATCTAAGTACAAATTAATTTCATGCCCATTTTATATATAAACATTAAAATTATTACAGGTGCTTCATCTTATGTTTTGTTTTAATTACGTCATAAGAAATGACAACATAAACTTAATGTCTTTGACTTTTACATATATCAACCATCATAATAAACACGACAACATAAACTTAATGTGTCCGAGTTAATGCTAATGTCCCATTGGACCCTTTATTTCTCTCCACCATCTTAAATGAATCATTGATTAATGACTGCTCGTGTGAAGTTTCAAAGTCGTCACAAGATTTCATTAAGAACATAGTTTCACTACCCAAAGCGGTAGCAAGTTATTTTAAATACTACCTCTTCGGCTGCATTTGTTCTGTAGTCTGAATCTGAAATCTAAATTTAAATAAGAAAAATATATATTTTTTTATGTCTGATTGTATTTATTTGGTCAAATTCAATTCAATGTTCTGGTCGAGAGATAATTTTACATCTTAATTATTCAGAGGCAATTATAAACGTTAGCCTACGTTTTTTAAGCACTATTTACTGCCACTTAAGTTTGAATGTT
This sequence comes from Sambucus nigra, assembly GCA_949130495.1. NCBI lineage: Eukaryota > Viridiplantae > Streptophyta > Magnoliopsida > Dipsacales > Adoxaceae > Sambucus > Sambucus nigra. The sequence continues at coordinate 534,007,529 of OX422215.1, read as the reverse complement.
TGAAATTCAAGCTTCGAAGGTATAAATAAACAATCCTTAGCCACTCCGTTAACGGGTATTTAAACTTTTAACGATTCATTTCTGATTTTTTTTTCATTTCTCCGCATTTAAAATTTTATTTCACACTAACTAGAGTAGACCCTAAACGTAAAAATAACACAACAATCGCCTCTTCAATATTCTGTACTTCTATGATTACCTTCAACCAGCACCTTAATGCCTCATTTCTATTTTTCTTCACAATTGCATCCATCCCTCCACATTGCTATGAAGAGTTCTCTATTCAGTTGATCAACATGGTTGTTGAGGTCTATATCATTTTTAGGCGTTAACAAAGGCCAAAAGAAATTAGACTATAGGTGATAAAGTTAGTTCTATAAAAGATATTCCAGGGATTAATTTTTTAAAACTCCCTTTTAAATATCTGGGATGTCCACTTTTCAAAGGTAAAAATCGTACAAGTTTCTTTAAAGATCTGGTGGAGACCATTAGAGGAAAGTGAATGGATGGAAATCAAAATTTATTTCCTATGGTGTTCGTGGGCTCATTTCAATGCCAATATAGACATTGTCTATTATAAATGGGACATATAACAAATAGTCCCTCAAACATTTTTTAATACCCATTTAGTCCAAACTTTTTTATTTTGCCTCAAAAAGTCCTTTGCCACATATTTTGGAGAGGGAGTGCCGCTGGCGCGGACCTCTAAAAATAAGAGGATATTGAGTGCCTGAGGGACTAAATGGGTTAAACTAAAAATATGTGTCCTTTTTAAAAAATATATATTTATAGTAGGGACTATTAAATAATTGACCCATTATAAATCCCCCTCAAAGTGTCTTATGAAAAATTGAAAGAATTTTCAGTAATTTTCTTTGGGGTTCAAACAAGGAATTTGGGAATAAACATCACTGGCTCAAGTGGAAAGACCTATGATAGTTTATAGAGGAGAGGGATTTGGGTTTTCGAATATTAAATGACTTGGTCAAATCATATTGCATGAAAAATTCATAGAAGTTTAATATTGAAGATAGGTTATAGGCATCTTTTATGAGAGCTAAAGTCATTTCAGCTCCAGCAGAAAAATTCTCTCATTGTTTGAAGAAGATTAAATACGTTATAGAAGTAGAGAAGCACTTAACATATATCAATAAGAAGATCTACTCGAATTTAGCTTCTGATGGAACCTTTAGCATCAAAAGTGTCTTTGATATATTCAGAAATAGTAGTTGCAAAGATCTCTTAGAATACTGCAGTCCCATATAAGCTATATATTTGCATGTGGAGATGCTTAAATAACAGTAATCCATCGGAAGACAATATTCAAGGTATTGGTATTAGAATTGCCTCAGTATGTCGTTATTATTATCAATCCACTGAAAACATAAACCATCTCTTCATTTAAGGTCCTTGTAATACCCTGTAAAATTCAACACTTAGGTTGATCAAGTCTAACTATAAAATCATACGGGATAATAAAAAAAAAGATAATATCATTCTCAGCATGACGAGAACAAATGAAATAATAGATAATAATTTGGAAGCGATGAGAAAATTCTTAAATGTAACTCAAAATGACCAATAACCAAATCTATAAACAATGATGTCTCAACAGCAACACAAACACAATCTCCAAAGAGTCTATGAATATTACAAGTCATCTAAGTCTCATCATATAACTAAACATCTCAATATAAGCTAGACTAAAAAGATAAATGATAACGCAAGGAGGTAGAGAACTACAATATCTCTCGAGTTGATACCATGATAGTTGTGTATCATGCGCTGACTGGACCGAAAGGCAATCTGAGTGTGAGGTCCATCCCTAGGACCTAGTTTCCACAAAAAGGAGGTTAAAACCCTTGAATGTAACTTAACTACGCAACTCAAAGCAATTATATGTATAAATGATAAAGTCGCAGTTTAATAATTTAATAAATGACCTAACCCATAAACGCAGTCTCACAATATATAAGAATTATCTCATTTCATACCATTAATTAATCATTCTCATTAACTAATCAATATGTAACCGACATGTGTCCCTTCCTCTCGGCCATCTCAAATACATGTAGTACACCAAGTTTAAGTAATCACACATGTTAATCTCAATTACTTTCATTAATCAATTATGCTTATTAATTAATTACCACGTAACCGACATGCGCCTCTTCGTCTCGGCCATCTCATAAACATATGGTACACCAAGTTTATATAATCGTATGTATTATAATTAATCTCAATTACTTTACTAATCAATCGTGCTCATTAATTAATCAAAACGTAACTAACATGTGGTACGCTGAATTTAAATAATCACATTTCACGCCCTGACGGCGCCCGTTATTTGCATGGCCGCCACTTGTTATTCGTATAGTCGGGATTTACATATCATAGTAAACCAGAAACATCACACTTTACGCCCAGATTCCACTGACAAGACCACAAATGTATATCTAGTGTGCGTGCTATATAGGCTCAAGTGCAAGCCTGTCGTGTTAGTAATAATTTGATAAGTCGGGATCGTCTCCATAGGAAACTAGGACGAAAGCACGTGACGACGTTGGAACAAAAGACTAACCCTAAATTGATTCTCCAAAAGTAGTGAAAAATATGATTAATTGTGAACTAAATGACTACTAACTAACCAAATAGCAAAGAAATAAATCTACTAAACGAATAAATATGGAGAAGGAAATATAGGTTAGGATATAATCCCCCGAACCCTAGTATATTAACTGTATAGAATATTAGATTTTTAATTAGAAATTTAATCGAACCCAAACCTTCATAATCCTAAGCATTACATATATGAGGGTACTAGCCCGCATCATACATAATCAAAGGTAAAAATAAAATAGGGCCGAATATCTACACGGGCATCGCATCCTCAAGCACCCCGGTTACCTAGGAAAAACGAGGTTAAAAGGTCTACAATGGTTGTGCAAACTACACGACATGATTCATTCAAATTTCAATTCTACATGGGTAAATTACATCGGGTTGGGTTCATGCAACCTAACCCTTAATAACTTAGATGGACATGTTCAATATAATGAAAGACATATTATCTGAGGTGCATGTAATCATATTCATCAAGAAACTATACCTAAACATGTAAACACTAATTGGAATCTCAGAAAATATGGAAAACATGCGAATAAAAGTTAACCTTGAAGAGTAGAGATGAAGAACACAAACTATATTGAAAAAAACCTTGAATTCATGCATAAAAACTTGAATATTGTTGAAGAAAGCAAAACCTAGGTTTCTTAGGTGCAAGAGCCCTCTAAAACTATCGAAAAACAATATCCCTAATGTATGGTATGAAAAACAATTAAGTACATCACGTTATATTAAGTCATTTAAAGATGCACAACTTTTTTTTTTTAAATAAAAAATTTATTGTGACACCCCGACTAATTAAATACCGGGTAGCTACTCCTTTATGAAATTAATTCAGAATATCAAGTTGGTTTAGTCTTAGCATCACTATCGAAAATAATTTAATTTTATTACTAGCCACCTAATATTTAAAAAAAAAGATGCCAAATTTTATTAAATTAAATTAACATAATCCAAGCAATTAAGTCAAAATGAATAATCAACGAAAAGAAGTAAACTGAATATGGAGTAAACACTCCAATAATAATACCAGAGTAAAATAAAGTCCCGATACAAGAGTTTGAATAAATAAACTAATATCTTAAATAAAACTAAAAGTCTGGGAATGCTATCTCTAAATGGAAATGGGCGACATGCCCTAACAGATGAGTAACCCTGAGTAGAATCAATGTAGAATGTGGAGGCGTCTACTATCGAGGTCCTGTAACTTCCACAGCAGCTACAGCATGTCACTGGAATGGAATTCCTATGCTTGGCGTCCCTGTGGCCGGGCACCTAAAAAGTTTTTCAAGAAAAATAGATTTGAAAGCAAACGGGCCAGAGCCCGAACATTTTAAAATATAGCAAGTATTTAATTGCATTAAACAGTGAATATTAAATACATGTTAGTTACGCGCTCTCACATGAGTTTTTCACCTCTCAACTAGTGTGCACACCTAACGTATATTCGTAACCCGTCCTAGTTATGCCGTTAACTATCTAGTCTGTACCACTTCCTGTCCTCACATTCTAATATGGGGGTCTATTCTAGACATTCTAACATAACCTGCGTGTATCTCACCTTTTTATTTCCCAGCTTAATTTATAATAATTATTATAGGAAATTCTCATTTTTAATCATTCTCAAAATGTCTCAAGTATTCACATTCACTTTAACAAAGAATCTGTTATAATTACAAGTATATTAATCTCAACATAAATATACAATTAGGTCACCCCTAGGCTAAGCTGCGGTGCACACATACTCTGCTATCGTATCCCGGTACATCACGTACATAAGGACTACGAGTTTCGAATCTCTCAGGAACCGTTTCAATAAGCAAAATCACACATATTGGAGGCGAACATAGTTCACATACCCATGGGTCACGCACATACCTATGCTCCCATGGTCAGCTGACTTATTAAATCACAAATAAGTCATTCACAACCCTATGTCCTTAAGGTACCAATCTAAATCCCCCCGTAGGCACACAAAGATTAGATGGCCCTATTCCGAAAGCCGGCCTCCCGTAATAGCAAGTATGGTAGGTATGGCATACACATAATAATCGATATACTAAGCATTCACACAACTTAGATAACTTATAATATTATTAAAAGTATGTTCTCAATCCCTATACCGTTACTCCAATTAGTACATTTTTATACTTCCGGATAATATATAATATGATCCACCGATACGTCTCATGTCGTATAGTTTCGAGTACTTAAATCTAACCAAAGAGGTTACAACGTCTCCTACTATTCTCACATATTATTTCAGTACTCTTAACTCCTTATTTATGTCCTAAATCCTTACTTATTACTCCTACGGATTTAAATCATGTTCTCACATCTTAACATAGACAATTACTCGTCGGACACTCGAGAATTCAATGCAACAATTCAACCCAATTCTGATGTATTCCGGTTTTCAAATATAATACCCTATTGGTCTTCGTTAAGTCCTAATGCATTCACATAATCCCCAACTACAACATTCGATGGCCGAAAAATACTAAAAATCAAAAAGGGAAAAATCACCCTTTCTGGGGGATCGATCGATAGATCCTGATCGTCGATCAGTCGATGGTCGATCGATCGATCATACCAGATGAGGCTACGGACTTCTTTGTTTTTCAGTCCCAGATTTGTCCCAAAACCTCATTACAAGATGTGAAATTTTAATATAAGTATATAGGATCATTTTACAACCTAAATACATGATTTTTAACGTCCCAAAACCTTTCAACCATCAACAATTAGTCATTACTTAGATCAAATCTTCATAAAAACCCTAGTTTCCTATTTTCTTCAAGAACCATAATATTTATCTCCTGAAATCCATTTTAGTTCATCAAGGTTTATGTTTTGGTCATTGAATTTCATCCAGACTAATCTACATGCAATTCCTATCCAAGATTTAGGGTTCTACTCCAAATTTCAGGAGTTTTCATCATCTTTCAAGGATGTTAACAAATCCTACACTAGCATGGAAGAATTATTCACTGAAAATTAATGACATCAAATCACTTGCCTTAGGATTAATGTTCAGATCTGCTGGTGATGCCAAAGGTTTGTTATTTCCTTCTCTCCGGTCATAATTCCGTCGAAAGTGGTGGTGGTGGTTATGGCTTGTAACCCTCCTGTAACCTCTCATCTATCTCACGTAGCCCACTTCTTACTATTTGCCTGATAATGGCCCTAATGGCAGTCACAATATCAATTAACTAAACCCTAAAATTCGTGGGTCTAATTTTCTTAAAATTTAAAATGACTAACATACCCTCTCGGGTTGCAAGTTTGGTCTAAGAATGCCCCGGGACCCAAACTAAACCCCCGGCTAGTGTTTTCTGACTATATCGACCTCTCCGAACACGTTGGCACACTCAAAATGACCATATGGATGATAAAATTATAATTTACTTTTTAATCTAATTAAATTGATTCCTGACACGACTGATACGCTTGTCCCAACTTAATTTCCCGAATTGTCGTATCTATGACTCGCGATAATTTTAATAATTTTAATAATCATATATTACCATATATACTTAGTAATACTCAATATTATCATCATAATCAAATACCAACTCACGTCTCGCTAGTATTTAAATCCGTATTAATTCCCAATTAATTTTCATTTAATTTAATTAATCCCATTAAATAAAATCAGTAAAATACGGGGTATTACATTTGCATATACCGCCTACCGAACTGGTTCGCTGTTTTTGTTCTTCAATGGGTCGAACCGGTTTGTAATCACAATGTTGATGCGAGAAGTTGAGCTGAAAATTTTTCTAAGCCTTATTCTTCTCCTTTCCTTCTTTTGCCATGATTTCTTTCCAACTTTGAACCTTCATAACTTTTCACTCGTGACTCAAATTTGGATGTCGTTTCTTCCTACACGCTCATGGACCCCCAAACTTTAACTGCTTCTTGGGAGTCCATTGTAACACCCCGTATTTTTGTGCATTTAATATTTAATTAATTCAAAAAAAAATTAAATTACTTGTGTGTCGTAATTTAATTGAATTAGTTATGTTAATATTTATTTAAATATTAATCGGAGAGAAGGTGGTTAATATTTACGGAAATTAAATTACTAAGTGAATAGTGATAATTTATTTACGTTATAATGTGTATAAGTGACGTGGCATTTATTTATCTCAATCGAAAGTCGGATATAGACTAAGTTGGGTGTGAGATAGGGATTTTTTCTAAATTAATTCGGATGTCAATTCTGAGTACACGGTTGAGTCCAAATGGGCCGAGATAGTCGAAAAAGTGTACCCGGGGGTGGTAAATGGGTCACAGGATATTTTTTAGCATAACTGAGCCCACTCGGGGGTATTTGGGCATTTTAATTAGGCCCATATGATTAAAAACGGGATTTGGAGATATAAAAAAAAATTGAAGTTGTGGGCAGCCATAACTCATTTGAGAGAAATTTAAGAACCTAAGGGACAAAGAGAAAGGAATCTTGAGAGCCAAATAGGAAGAACAAGGAAGGTGTTCTTCGTCACACGACGATCTCCACACCAAAGTATAATCAGACACTACGAATTTATAAGGCGAGTTGTTAAATTGCTTCATTGTAAATTGGCGATATTCAATTCATATCATAGTAGGTGTTATACAAATGATTTTTGGATTGGTTTAATACAAATTGGGTTTTGATTTGGGGAAGTTACGAATCAAGTTATTGTAATACCTCGTAATTTTAATGACTTTTAAAATGGGTTATATTTTAAATTAATGGATTAATTAGATTTTATTATAAATTAATTCATTTGGGTTTTATCCGAATTGTGGATATTAAAATGAATGATTCTGAATATTACTTAAATATATTTAGGTAATATATGAATGTGATGTTATTGATATGGCTGTGAGTTGTCAGTTCAGTAATTTGTATTTTTTTAGTCGGACGCGGTATGGGACGTGTCGGGACTAATTTATTAAATTAAAAAGGAAACTTATTTTTACATCAACCTTATAGTCGTTTCGACTGCGTCGTTGTGTCCGGAAGGGTTGAAATAGTCAGAAAAATCTATTTGAATGTTGATTTTGGGTCTCGGGTCATTTGGAAATGAAAAGACAACCCAAAAGGACATTTTAGTTTTTTATACAAGGGGGATGAATAGTGATTTCGGGTTTTGTCTTGTTATAAATATTTGGAGATTAGTTGTACGTAGTTCATTCTTCTCCTCTACACAAAAATTGAGAGGTCATCTTTTGAGAGAAAGTGAAAGGTTGCTTGGGAAGAGAAAAGCTTGCTTGGAAAGGAGGAGAACTAAAGACCAAAGGTCACCACCACCAACCACCACCGGAAGTTGACCGGAGAAGGGAGAACCACCTGTAATATACTACACCAAAGGATCGGATCTTCATTAGAGGCAAGTGTTTGATATTTGCAATCTAAGTTTGTATATTTTCCATGTTAGAATAGTTATAAAAATAGATGATTTTTCATGTTGGAAGATGAAAAGATAGAGTTGATTAATGGATTTTTGGAATCTGAAAATATATAAGAATCAAACTCATATTGTAGGTAGTTAATAATCCACGAAATAATCATAAATCTGTTGAAGAAATTCTGAGAATCTATGGTGTGTTCTTGAAGATATCATGTATATAATTTTCTGGAAAAAGAGGTTAAACATATGCTTTTAATTCAAACTCTTGATGATTCTAGGATGTTTAGAGCATTAGAAATCATTCACATATGTTTCTGTATTATGTAGTAAGGTTTATAAGGAATTTAAGAAGTTAATATGAAGGTTTGAATGATTAAAAGTGATGAAACCCGTAGTAGAAGAAATGCAGAAAACTGGGCTGTTATCTGGGCGATCGATCGATCGACCCCCTGCCTTCGATCGATCGAACTCCCCAGAATTTGTGAAGTTGTTTCTTTTAATGCTTGTTCTTATCCCGAACATCTTCTAAATCTTTGGTGACTATTAATTGGATATAATTGGACTTAGGGAGGTTCAGTAAGCCCTAGGAAAGAATAAAATTATTGTGATTGGGATTTAAGTGATTAGAATTATGATAAGTAAATTGAAAGAAATTTCGGTTGCTAGATTCACGTGTTGGATTATAATTGGTATTCATGAGGATTAAGGATAGGTCCAGTAGGGGAGATTTAATATAGCACCTGGGTGGCCTTAGGGTTACAATTTGAGCATCAAGGACTGAGTTTAAGCTCATTATTGATTGCGCAAGGACTGAGTGTAGTACAAGCGCTTAGTGATATGGCTCCTGGATAGAGATGGGAGTTCAGACCACATTTGGTTGAGAGAGGGGATGAGGTTATTTCGGTTGCGTATTTGAAGTTGACGGACCCCCACGACCGACAAAGTTAAGTAGTAGTGTATTGGAGGGGTTCCATGTTTGGATTTCGCTTTGCGAGACGCTCCGCACATGAACCTTAACGACGTCGGGAGTGGAGAGATGTTATAGGATACAAGGATATTGGTTTTGCTAATAAGTCATATCGTGTGAATGAAACACTATAGACTATGGGTCATGTGATGATGGTATTCAATCCTAGTTGATAGAAGAGGTGTTTATAAGAGATTTGAAACTATCGGTTTTAACCCTAATTAAAGGGAGAGTTTAATTTGTAGTAATTTGGGAGATATGATGCTATAGACCAGTAGGATATTAGTGATTTCTTACTGAATATACTATTGAGGAAAACCTATTTGAACCTTAAGTAGAAAATGAGGCTCGGGGAATTGAATTAAAGAAGTAAAGTCATAATAATTTAATACTTAGGATTTGAGAGATATAATGCTACGTATGGGAACTATCTTAGGGTAATGTGAGTACCTGGTTGATATTATATTATAGGTATGATAATGCCTATTTGATTGATTGATGATTTATGTGTATGACATACCTACCTTACTTGCTATCGATGGGAGGTTTGTGCGTGAGGGCAGTCATATCCTGATGAATCGATGGGATTTTTGATTTGTCGCTCAAGAACATAGGTCTATGAAAGACTTATCGGGGAGTTGATAAGTCCATTGACTGTGGGTACGTAGGTATGTGCGTGACCCATGGATACGAGAACTATGATTGCCTCCAATTTGTATGTTATTGTTTGTGGTTCGAGGAATCCTTACTGAACCTTTAGTCCCCTATTCGGCGACCAGCGATGATGGGACATGATAGCAGAGTAATGCATTGCACCACAACTGTGACTCGGGGTGCTGTATTATATATGAATATATATATATATATATAATGAATTAAATGAACGAATGGTTATATTGTGGTTAAATCATCTACTGTGTGATAATTGTATATAACGGTGAATTGAGAAAAAAATTAAAGTAAGATTAATGAATATTTATTGAAGAGCTTAATTCATATTAATGAGAAATGATTCATGTTAATGAGAAACGATTCATATAAATGAGAAATGTACAAGAATGATTATATGACGTATGGTATGGGACATACGGGGTTATGATATGGGATGGAATCATATTATGGAAACTAGTTAAGAGGAGCCATTAACTAGGAGGTTAATAGGAAACGTTAAGTGTGCACTCTAGTTTAGAGGTGAGAATAGCAAGTGAGAGTTGGATAGTAACATGTACATAATAAATGCTTAATTGCACTTGTTAAATACTTGTTGTTTTCAAAATCATTTTCACATCGGGCTCTGACCCGTTTCCTTGCATATTTTCTTTTCTATTTTACCTTCTATATCAGGTGTCCAGCAGCAGGGACGCCAACCTTAGTTGATTTTGACGAGCTATGGAGTATTGCTTATACGCCTACCTTCATTTGATTCACAGTATTATTTTGGTTAGGGCATGTCGCCCAAAGGAATTCAGTTATCTCTTTTCTATCGGAGTCAAATAATCTTGTAGTCGTGTCTTTTTAATACATTTATTATTGTTGGGATCACTGTATTGAATAATTATTTGGAAATGTTTATTCCAATAGCATTTAAATTCTTTTGTGTTATCTGTTCGGTTCTTAGTGTTGTAGAATAATATGTGTTGTGTTATTCGTAAACTAAAAATGGATTTTATTGAAATTAAAATTTGGAAAGTTTTAACACCATCTTAATTGGGTATTGGGTGAGTTGTAAATGTTTTCGACAATGGTGCTAAGAATGAGCCAACTGTAAATTATGTTTTAATTTATTATGGGACTGGCCACCCGGTATTTAATTAGGCGGGGTGTTACAGTTATTGGGACTGGTTTTGATTCGTAAGGATTTTAGTGGATATTTCTAGGTAAAAAGCTTCATAGAAGCTGTTAATGGAGATTATGTTCGCAATGCCCTTTAGAAAATGGCGTTTTCTAACTTTCGTTCTCTAATATGTTTTTTCCAAAACAGCCCCAAAACGACATTTTAAAAATCTGAGCAAATTGACTAAATTGAAAACCTCAGATTTTGGGATATTGTATTATGGACCAAGGGGGTGTCCGAATATTTTAGTTGAGTGATGTCATGATAATAGATTAATTAATGGGGGATTAATTAATTAAAGCTTATCGCTGGAATAATTTATTATAGGATGATATAATAAATTGTTAAATATTATTTAATTAGGAGCGTTCTCTTTATAATGGAATTTTGAGGAGTACGTTCTAAGAGATGGAAATTCGAGCCAGGTGAGCAAGTCCGGGTACATTGGTTGTGTGACACCATGGAGATATTAAATTAATTAACGAGTATATTAATTAAATTAGAGTCGGACCATAGACTCGGGAAGATAATAAGTTAATTAATGAGCATATTAATTAAATTAAAGTCGGACCATAGACTCGGGGAGATAATAAATTAATTAATGGGCATATTAATTAAATTAGAGTCGGACCATAGACTTAGGGAGATATTAAGTTAATTAATGGGCATTTTAATTAAATTAAAGTCGGACCATAGACTCGGGGAGATATTAACTTAATTAATGGGTATACTAATTAAATTAGAGTCGGACCATAGACTCGGGAATATGTTGGCTAGTGTTACGGACTTTGTACACGGTAAAGCCGAGATTAAATTTTATTTATACATACATACATACATATATATATATATATATATATGTATATATATATATATATATATATATATATATATATATATATATATATATGGTAGTGTGTTAGTATATATATTGTGCACTCATAAATACCATTGGCTAGGTATTTATTTAGAATTATATGCTCTAGTGCTATCGGGGGAGGTTACGCGATGTGGGTGAATCCCCTAGCTTGAGGAGTAGGGTGAGTATATCCCCAGGTCATAGCGTCCAAATAGAGGTGGGCATTGAGATGATTGTCTTCACACTCGGGGGAATATGACCGGCTCCAATAAGTTTATATTTCTAAGTTCTAATTCGGCGGTGGCTAGTTGTCTCAAAAATCCAAGTGGGACTGAGTAGACCTGGGAAAATAGAACTTTAGAGAATGCATCTAATGAGGTATTACTCGGAATGATGGTTTTAATTATATTCAATATATGTGTGATTGTGGAATATAATTCAACGTATATAATGGAGTAGATAATTATATACGGGTAATTAAATACATGAAGACAATTTGTATTACTTATATAACTAGTCAATGTTATATGGCTTTTAAGAGCAATTTTATTTATATTCAACATATGAATAATTGTGAAATATAATTATACGTATATAATGGAGTAGATAATTATATATGGGTAATTAAATACATGAAGAGAATTTGTATTACTTATATAACTAGTTAATGTTATATGACTTTTAAGAAATGATTAATTAAGTTAATGCGATAAATAACTTACGAAGTAAAGATACAAATTACTCGGATTAGAGTAGAGTTCAAGGAGTTTCATGACAAGGCTAGTTAGACGGGGTGGTGTAACTAGGAGGGTCAGGAAGAAAGTATTAGGTGTGCACTTTAGAGGAGGGGTGAGATGTATCTCAAGGGAGTGCGACACTAACTTAAATATGAACAGCATTCATACATTTTAATTGTTGCATTTTAATTCACTTGCAAAATATTTTCAAAAGGACTTTGGGCCTTGGCCATAATTGCAAAAAAATTTCAAAACCTTTTAGGTATCCAGCCACAGGGATGCTAAACTTGAAGATCTGTTCCATGGATGCGTAGCTGCAACAGGTGTGGACATAGACGTTTCAGTCATTTCATTCCTAGAGTAGGATGCAACTTGGTATTTCTTTCGGGCATGTTGCCCCTGCTATTTTTATTTCAATCGGACTTTGTACTGGTTACTACTCTTTGTTGGATTATATTAGTGGATATTGATTTTCTGCCGATGGTTTATTTCGCTGGTCATTTATTGATTTATTCAGTATTGCTTTAGATTCATGATTTGTGTGAATGGTTCATATTGATATTTATATGGTTGTTGTTGTTAAATAAAAAAATTAAAATTTTGATATCTGCTTTTGAATACTAGGTGGTTAGTAAGTTTTAAAAAGTTTTTGACAGTGACGCTAAGAATGAACCAGTTGAGATTCCTATTTTAATTTGATATAGAACTGATCTTATTTGATGTAGAAGCTTATGATATGATTGTTGTATTCCTCTACGTATGCGAGTTACATTCTCCTTTTATCAATTATAGTGAGGTGATTCATACACGAGTTCGGTTGGGCTTTATACACCGAACATTCTTTAGGACGACCAACAAGGGCCATAGGAGAATCGCAGGAGGAGAGGCTCAACAAAAGACATAGGGTATTCTGGAAATGGTGATCGTGATAGGAATCACCTTGATTGTTGTTCAGGCCAGTGGGGATAGAATAATCACCCAGGAGCGATATTCTCCCTAGCACTATTGTAGATAACGGTGGTGCAATTTCAGTCTCACCCAGCGTATTCAGCAAAGGGTGAGGAAAGTGTGGAAGGACCCTTTTTGAAGGGCTATCAATAAGGATTCAAGTAGCAGAGTAGCGCAATAAATCAATGGGAGGAAATAACCCAAAGACAATTGTGTAGGGTGGTGTGCGGTGGCACCCAGGACTAAATTTTGAATGAAATTTTTGGCCTAGTGGGGCGGTGTTGTAGTGGTAGGAGTCAGTCATCACAACCACGGAGAAATACCATAAATAATAAGAAATTTAGGGTGCGATTTAACTGCAAATCTTCGCATCATCCGTTTGAACCGGTACGTAAAGGAGATTTCAGTACTTACTTTAGAAGGGTCGGACATAAGGGAAAGTTGAATTATGTAACAAACTTCATACCCAACGAGGTGGATGCGGAGGTCAATAAGGGGTCCATGAGTTAATAATGGACTCATGGGTAATACAAAAGCGTGGATGGAAAACTCTGGCTAGGATGACTGGGGCTATAGTCATCAAGGTAGTATGTTTTCGATTTGATATCAATACTTGTGTGAGAAGGAAACCAAGGGAGGTGGAGTATATGACCAAAAGGCAAGATCATATTTAGCAGTGCTAGTGAGGCACCACAAGGGGATACCCAGTAAAGTAACCCATCGATATGATTTATATCAGTTAAATTCCTATCGATTGGCGGTGGATTTTATCTGGGTCGTCGAGGCCAGCAACGAGTCACATAGGGCTAGCAAAGCCAAAGGGACAACGAGGGTAACAATTTGGGTCAAGACTATCAAGTATACGAGAGGGACAACCCCGACATGGCCATTGGGGCTAGAGGTAGGGGATTGACACAGAGAAGTGTCTTATGTGTGGAAAGTGGGACCATAACAATTGATTATGTCCACAGTGAATCAGGGGATAGGAGTGGGATGCCTAGTACGGACAATAATTATGAAGTTTTGGTTCGTTTGGATGAGAATATTTTGTCCAGGAACCATTTGGGCCACTGGTGTATAGGCGAGTGAAAGTATGATTTTTATCCTCGGATAGATGGGGCGAAGTTTATGACACGGGTGGTCATAGTATTCTTCTTAACACTATATTCTCAAGGGAGATGAGTTTAGTGGGTATATCGTAGTGTTACTATTTAGTATATGTTTACCGCGGGGTAACGGGGCTCTCTTTTGTTTTACCTGCAGAGAAGCATGTGTGAACACTGAGAGGGAACATTTTATACGGTTAACTCATTTTGAGAAGTGCTATGCGAGCATGATTAATCCTGGGTATAGATTAGTTAGCGACGGGTAAGCGATAGTGGGCAGTTACAGCAAGACTATCGTATTCCCTATTCCAGGGCATGATGTATATTCTTTGCGAGGTTCCACCTAAAAGAAGGTTGCGCTCGCGGATTTATTTTATAAAATAGACTTCAGATGGTAGGGTTGTCTAGTATATTATATCCCAGTGCGTAGGGATTTTTACTGATGTGATTCGGCACATGGAGGATTGAGCATAGAGCAAAGAGATTTAGCTCGTTAGTGACTTAACGTTGAGGACTTAGTGATAGTGTGAGCGCGGAATTATATAACTCCTTTAGAGACGCAAGAGCCGACAATTAGACCTTTGAGTATAAGGACAGAGTTTTAGGCATCCCGGTTATATGCTTGGGTCTACGAAAATTAATAAACGACAATGATAGTGTTTAATGCATTGGGGAAAGTTTTTTGGGGGGCTTTGTTGTGAAATGTTATGCGCATAAGCCCTAATAAACGTCAATAGTGGAAAGACGTTATATGATGCTAGGACACCAGTTTAAAGGGTGATTTTTTAACGTGTGGAGCTACACTTTGAGGTGAAAGCTATTACGCTATAAGGCCAGTATAGCCGGGAAGTGCTGCGAAAGAAGCACTGAGAAAACTTTTACACCGCAAGTTAATGGGCAGGGTAACATCGAGAAGATTAAATTGTGATTTGGGGAAATATCGAATGTAATCATATGATATAATGTGATCAGTGGGATAACCTTGAAAGAAAAATATTGCGTATGTGACGTATGTGATGTTATGCAAATATGCATGGGATTTAGGGTGTATGCGTGCTCTGGTTAGTGTGATTTCAGAGTCTCTTAAAGAAAGGAATGTGTGAATGAACATATTGAATGTATACCTTTAGGGCAGTCAGAAAATAAGTGGGAAAGTGTAGTGAACTAAAATCCGTTTAAAAGTGGAAACAGTCTGACTATATGCATATCAAGGTGAATTATCTCCACCGTATGGAGTGTAAAGACGGTGGAGGCGCATGTAATAAAATATATTAAGGCAAGAAAGAAGTCACTTTTCTGGGAAAATAGAAAAGAGTATCACTTAGTTATATGCTTAGAGTGGTCTTACGCATAGATAAGGTGTAGATTCCTATCTGACGAAAATTGCACAAGGAATAGAGTTCTTGAGCATGGGATATGGTGTTGAGTGAGACATAGTGAATTTATCTCCGGATAGACCATTTATGAATGGGAAAAAGGTTTATTTGAGGGTATCAACCAAATTTTTTTTGAAATTTTATTGTTCCAGAGATGGAATTAATGCTCAGGTTGGTAAAAATCGAGGAGGGGTCAAGGTTTTCATCGGGTTGTTGAATGGATTGACCTGAACACGAATTTTTGTCTCGGAATGGGTTATACTATCGAGTAGTATTCCCAACTTTACTATTAATGGGAAGGAGTGAAACAAAACAAAGTATCATTCAATATTGTTGGGAATTGGGGTGAGACCTTTCAGCGCAACGTCTGGTAAAAAGTATCCGGGGGTGATAGGGACAGAATTACATATTGGGTTGAAGGTGTCGCCCATAAGTTGATGGGTAGACGGGAAGCGAGGATTGTGCATTCCGGATTTTTAGGTAATTAGGGAGTAGTAATTACCACAGGTAGAATTACTTGTGATGCCTCGTAACAGTTTAGTATATGTGTGACACCTTGGGAGACTTTATGGAAAATGTTTCATTATCTACCTTTGGTTGATAAGAGGTAGGGAAATAACAAGCTGCTAGGACCCGAAATGGGTTATGGTCTAGCAGCAGGAATTGAGTAAGTTGTATCCTTTCGTATAGTTCAGGGACGTAAGGAGGGTATAGTGGAGTCGGTGGAGTATAGGCTCATCTTTTGGGGCACTATGTTGTCAGGGGCCGTCGAGTTAAATATTTGTGACCGGGTATTTGTTCGGGTGTCTCCTATGAAAGGAGTGGTGAAGTTGGACAAGAAAGGGAAGCTAGCATCGAGGTACATGGGTCCTTTCCCTATATTTGAGAGGGTGGGACCGGTGGTTTATCGATTGGGTTTTCCAGAACATTTTCAGTGGATACATGATGTGTCCCACATGGCATAGCTGGAGCGATACAGGAGGAACGATAAGGATTTTTGGGCACGTTCCACTCGAGGAGAATGACTTGCAATAAGACACCTCATATGAGGAGAGACTAGTAGCTATGTGAGCGCAAGCTGCAGTCTAAGGTAGTACTACCCGTTAGAGTGTAGTGGAGTGGGGTCATCACAGTATTGATGAGTATACGTGGGAGTGGGAGTAGGATAAGTGAGAGCAATATCTAGAGTTATTCTCCGCAGTTATGACCAAATTTCGGGGACAAAATTCCTTTGTAAGGGGGGGAGTATGTAACACCCCGTATTTATGTGCATTTAATATTTAATTAATTTGGGAAAATTTTAAATTACTTGTGTGTCATAATTTAATTGAATTAGTTATGTTAATATTTATTTAAATATTAATCGAAGAGAAGATGGTTAATATTTACGGAAATTAAATTACTAAGTGAATAGTAATAATTTATTTACGTCATAACGTGTATAAGTGATGTGTTATTTATTTATCTCAGTCGGAAGTCGCATATAGACTAAGTTGGGTGTGAGATAGGGACATTTTAAAAATTAATTCGGATGTCAATTCTGAGTGCACGGTTAAGTCCGGGGGATGCCCCGAGATAGTCGAAAAAGTGTACCCGATGGTGGTAAATGGTTCACGAGATATTTTCGGGTATAACCGAGACCACTCGGAGGTATTTGGGCCATTTTAATTAGGCCTATATGATTAAAAATGGGATTTGGAGATATAAAAAAAAACTAAGTTTTGGAGTTGTGGGCAGCCATAACTCATTTGGGAGAAATTTGAGAACCTAAGGGACAAAGAGGGAGTACTCTTGAGAGCCAAAGAGGAAGAGCAAGGAATGTGTTCTTCATCACATAACGATCTCTACACTAAACTCTAATCAAACACTATGAATTTATAAGACAAGTGGTTAAATTGCTTCAATGTAAATTGGTGATATTAAATTTATATCATAGTAGGTGTTATACAAATGATTTTTGGATTGGGCTAATACAAATTGGGTTTTGATTTGGGGAAGTTACGAATCAAGTTATTGGGACTGGTTTTGATTCGTAAGGATTTTAGTGGATATTTCTGGGTAAAAGCTTCACAAAAGCTGTTAATGACGATTATGTCCGCGATGCCCTTTAGAAAATGGGGTTTTCTAACTTTCGTTCTCTAATACTCTTTTTCCAAAACGGTTCCAACATGCCCAAAACGGCATTTTAAAAATCTGGGCAAATTGAGTAAATTTAAAACCTCAGATTTGGGGATATTGTATTATGGACCAAGGGGGTGTCCGGATATTTTGGTTGAGTGATGCCATGATAATAGATTAATCTATGGGGGATTAATTAATTAAAGCTTACCGCTAGAATTATTATAAGATGATATAATAAATTGTTAAATATTATTTAATTAGAAGCGTTCTCTTTATATTGGAATTTTGAGGAGTACGTTCTAAGAGATGAAAATTCGGGTCAGGTGAGTGTGACACCCCGACTAATTAAATACCGGGTAGCTACTCCTTTATTAAATTAATTCAAAATGCCAAGTTGGTTAAGTTAATAGCATCACTGTCGAAAAAGTTTTAATGATTACTAACCACCTAGTATTTAAAAAGTAAGTGCCAAATTTTATTTAAAGTCTGATTAACATGCAACAAGTGTAATGAAGAAATAAATAACGCCATTCACCATACTGAAGTAAAACGAATAACCATCACATAGGGTAAATAAAGTCTGGAGGAAAACTCCTCACTACAAATCCCACAACTGAAAAGTAAACTGAATACTGAAACAATACATGCTAAAGTCTGAAAACTGAAATGTAAAAGATGCTCTAAATAGAAATGGGCAACATGCCCTACAACTGATAGATAGTGACTCTGGAATCCAAAAGATAGAAGCGTCTACAAGCAAATCCCTGTAGCTTCCACAAACAGCTACAGCTCGTCACCTGAATGAGTATCCTATGCTTGGTGTCCTTGTGGCTGGGCACCTAAAATGGTTTTACAAGAAAAAGATTTGAAAAGCAAACGGGTCAGAGCCCGAATGTGGAGTTATTTTAAAAACCTGCAAGTGCTTTAAAAACATTTAAAACATTAAATGCAAAGTACATGTTAGGACGTACACTCACATGATATTCTCACCTCTCGTCTAACTGTGCACTCCTAACGTAAGTACCCATCTATAACGACACAAACCACTAGCTAAGTGACATCATCTCTAGCTAGACTATCATAGGTCCTACCCATATTACTCGGTTTTATTAACATTATAACGCTCGTAATTAAGTAGAGGTTTAACGTAAACTCAGATGCTCAATATGCAATATATATATCACTATCAGTTAACTCGCTATATTTCTCGAAGCAATGCCGTAATTATATTCACAACATTAACATGAAGGTTCCCATTAATTAAGTGTATATTATTCGCATCATAAATATATAATATAAGCACCCCGAGAACTAAGCTGTGGTGCACACATACTCTGTTATCCATCCCGGTACATCACGTACATAAGGATTACATATTCCGAATCTCTCAGGAATAGTTCCGATAACACAAATCACAAATAGTGGAGGCGAACACAGTCACATCACATGGGTCACGTACATACCTACGCTCCCACGATCAGCGGACTTATTAACATCCCAATAAGTCTTTCTCTGACCTATGTTCATCGAGGTACCAGTCTATATCCCCCCCCCCCCCCCCGTAGGCACACAAGGATTAGAGGGTCCTAAGCGAACGCAACCTCCCGTGATAGCAAGTATGGTAGGTATGTCATACACACAATTCATATACCAATACTAAGTAAACACACGTCTTAGTAATACCGTATTTTAATCGTAGTACATATCGAATTCTCGTACTAACTTATACTAATCACAATTTGTACTATTCCGGTTTGTAATCATACGCGCCATAATTTCTCACGTCGTAGTAGACACTCACGTCTCAACCCAAACCGTCCATGTAATACAACTCTCGTATGTAAATTCCTTATCATAAATACCCAAATGTCCCAATTCTATCATTACTACATCTACGGAATGATATCTATAACCTCGAATAAGTTTACAGAACTCCAAAAATCAAAACAGTCCAAAATGGCCCAAACTGCCAGCTCGTTAGAAGTCTCGTTCGAACGAGACTGTTCGAACGAGTTTGGACTGTCAGCTCGTTAGAAGTCTCGTTCGAACGAGGCTGTTCGAACGAGATCCAGTTCGTTCGAACGAACTGTCCCTTCTAACGATATCTCGTTCGAACGAGATATCGAACGAAATCCCTACTCGTTAGCAACGATTGGTCAACTCGTTAGAAGCTCGTTCGAACGAGTTCGTTCGAACGACCTGGGGACTGCTTCTAACGACTGACCAGTTTCGGCCCAGATTTTTCCCCAATTCGTTTTTCATTCATTTTAACACCTCAAATCTTCTAAACTAAGTCCCAACAATCGTTTAAAGGTCTATAATCAATACTAAACATATATAGTCACATCCTAACATGTTTTTAAGGGATCAATCCATCCTAACATCAATTAAATTTACAAATTTCTACCCTTTTTCCCAATATCTCAAGAACATGAACCCTAACTTTATATCATCATCAAATCCCAGAATTTAATTCTTTTTAATTTCTCCTAATCACAGTTATTATGAGGAAAATCATCTACCTATCATACTACATGCAATTCTCTTCAAAATTTTCAAGTTCTAAACTCCAACTACATGGGTTTTCATTCAATCTTTCAAGAACAATCAAAATTCTTCAATTTCTAACATGGAAAAGACATTCTCTGAATTTAAATGGAATAAAGTCACTTGCCTTGATTGTCTCTGAGTTTGGTGTAGGTTTGGTAGAACTTTTCTGCATAATTTCTTCTCTCCAAGCTCCTTCTCCAATGGTGGCTTAAGGTGGCTAGGGTTTGATTTGGGGAACTTAGAAAACCTAAATGATAACCTACGTAGCCTTCTAGGTTAATATGGGTTGGTTATGGGCTTAGTGGGTCAAATCCACATCAGATTTAATTAACCAATTTTCGTCACTTTTAATTCCTCAAAATGTAAAATTACCAAAATACCCTTTAAGTTGCCGGTATGGCCTAAAAATACCCCGGGACCCAAACTATACCCCCGGCTAGTGTTTTCTGACTATCTCGACCCTTCCGGACGCGTTGGCGCACTCAAAACCACCATACGGATTATAAATTTTAAATTCACTTTTATTATCAAAATATTACACCGTGACGCGGCGGTCCCACGCGTCTCAACAAAATTTCTAAAATGCCGTATATAAATCTCACGACAAATTTCATAATACCAAATACATATATCAAAACATGTATGCACATAATCAAATACCAACTCGCATCTCGTTAGTATTTTAACCCGGATTAATTTCCAATTAGTACGCATTTAATTAATTAATCCCAAAAATAAATATAGCCAAAAGTACGGGGTATTACATACTTCCCCCCTAATAACTGAATTTCGTCCCGAAATTCGAAACTAGAAAGTACCTGCTAAAAATAGCTCTGGATAACGTTCGCGCATCTCATCCTCGCGCTCCCATGTGGACTCCTCGACATTGTGATGTCGCCACTGAACACGCACTAACGGAACTATCTTTGACCGTAGTTTCCTCTCGCTTCGGTCCAAAATAGCAATCGGCCCCTCCTCGTAGGAGCTATACGGCTGGAGATCGATGTCCTCCACAGCAATGTGAGAATGAGCCAAATTATCTCTAAGGTATTTCCTTAACGAGGAAATATGACACACATCGTGAATCCGATGCAAATGCTCTGGTAACCCGAGTCTATACGCAACCGGTCCGATCCGCTCAATAATAGGAAACGGCCCCACATACCTTGGTGCCAACTTTCCCTTCTTCCCGAAACGCATAATCCCCTTCATAGGAGATACCCTGAGCAAAACCTGGTCCCCTACTTGGAACTCTCTGAAAAATCTCTTCGCATCAGCATAACTCTTCTGCCTGTCTTGAGCTACCCGAATGCGACTCCGAATCAACTCAATCCTTGCCGAAGTATCCTGAATTACTTCCAGCCCAAGCAGTTTGTTGTCCCCCACCTCTAACCAACATGCTGGGGAACGACAGGGCCTACCGTACAATGCCTCAAACGGAGCCATGCCAATCGTGAACTGATAGGAGTTGTTGTAAGCAAACTCCACCAGTGGAAGGTACTGCTCCCATCCACCCCCAAAGTCAATAATGCACATGCGTAGCATGTCCTCCAACATCTGATTTGTGCGCTATGTCTGCCCATCGGTCTGCGGATGATAAGCCGTACTCAACCGCAATTCCGTGCCCATGGCCTCCTGGAAACTTTCCCAAAAATGCGAAACAAATATCTTGTCTCTGTCAGACACGATATTTAAGGGTACACCGTGAAGTCTCACAATCTCTGAAATGAAGAGTTGGGCATACTGTCCCGTGGTGTAGTCAGTCCTTACGGGTAAGAAGTGAGCGACCTTGGACAACCTGTCCACAATTACCCAAACGGAGTCGTGACCCCTCTGCGACGTAGGCAACCCCGTAATAAAGTCCATGGATATGCTCTCCCACATCCACACCGGGACCTCTAACGGCTGTAGCAATCCTGCTGGTCTCTGATGATCCACTTTTACAAGCTGACAAGTGGCGCATTTCGAAACAAACTCAACGATATCTCTCTTCATACCGCTCCACCAATACTGGCGTCTCATGTCTTGGTACATTTTGTCCCCTCCAGGATGTACCGCGAACCGTGAGCCGTGCGACTCTGCCATCACCTCATGTCGCAATTCCTCCCCTTCCGGAACTACAAATCTCCCATTGAAGCGTAATCCCCCGTCTGAGCTAACGGTATAGGATTCGGCTCCCTCTGCTAGTAATCGAACTATCTGCTCCTGACAGAACGAGTCATTGGCCTGTGCCCGTACTACCTTCGTGACAATCTGCGGTGTAACGGTCATCACAGACATGAAAGATCGGGCCACTGCATCCTGGTGTCCCAATTCCTTCCACTTAGCCTTCCACACCTCTGCCACCTCATCTGCTGGCCTACGGCTCAACGCGTCTGCTACCACGTTAGCCTTTCCCGGGTGGTACTGGATGTCGAACTGGTAGTCTTTCACAAACTCAAGCCACCTACGTTGCCGCATATTCAACTCTTTCTGCGTGAACAGGTACTGTAGGGACTTGTGGTCCGTGAACAGTTGGAACTTCTCCCTCAAAAGATAGTGCCTCCAAATCCGTAGGGCAAATACCACTGCTGCCAACTCCAAATCATGCGTGGGGTAATTCTTCTCATGAGGCTTAAGCTTACGGGAAGCATAAGCTATGGCCTGTCTCTCCTGCTGCAATACACCTCCCAGTCCTTGCAAAGACGCATCGGTGTAAACTAAATACTCAACTCCCGGTCTCGGCAATGCTAACACAGGTGCTGAGGTCAATTTGTCCTTCAATTCATCGAATGCCAACTGACAGACATCACTCCAGATGTATGGCACACCCTTACGAGTCAGATGTGTCAAAGGACCTACTATCTCCGAGAAGCCCCAAATAAACCTCCTATAGTATCCTGCTAGACCCAAGAAACTACGAATCTCCGTTGGTGTCGTGGGCTGTCCCCACTCCCTCACCGCTGATACTTTCCCCGGATCAACAGATATCCCTTGGTCGGAAATAATGTGACCCAAGAACTGGACCTCCTTCTGCCAAAACCCGCACTTCTCATACTTTGCATATAACTCGTTCTGACGAAGTGTCTGCAAAACCTGCCTCAAATGTTCGGCGTGCTCCTCCTCTGTCTGAGAGTAGACCAGAATGTCATCAATGAAGACAATGACAAACTGATTTAGGAAATCCCTGAACACTCTGTTCATCAAGTCCATAAACACTGCTGGAGCGTTGGTTAAGCCGAAAGGCATAACCCGAAACTCGTAAGAACCATATCTCGATAAGAACGCAGTCTTCGAGACATCCTCCTCCCTGATACGCAACTGATGGTATCCCGATCTCAAGTCAATCTTCGAGAAGAAAGAAGCTCCTCTCAACTGGTCAAATAAGTCATCGATTCGAGGCAACGGATACGTATTCCGTATCGTAACCTTATTCAACTCTCGGTAGTCCACACACAATCTCAGTGAACCGTCCCTCTTCTTCACAAACAAAACTGGAGCGCCCCAAGGTGAGGTACTCCTTCGAATAAAGTCCTGTCCTAACAGCTGCTCTATCTGATCCCGTAACTCTCGCATCTCAGCTGGAGCCATACGGTACGGTGCGCGTGCTATAGGTCTCGTACCCGGTAGTAAATCTATAACAAAGTCTATCTCTCGACTGGGTGGTAAGCCCGGTATCTCCTGAAACACATCCGAATACTCCCCGACAACTGGGATAGAATCTAAAGGAATCACAACCTCCTTAGAGGTATCCTCCTCAATGTAATACAGATGAGCGGTCGATCCTCCCTCTGGGCGAGGCATCGCCACTACAAACATCTCTTGCCCCGGAATGGCAAAAACAATGCTCCCGCTGAAGCAATCAATCATGGCCCTATATGCTACGAGCCAATCCATACCGATGATCACATCGTGAACATGCATGTCTAACACTAACATGTCTGCAGGCAATACCAAACCACCAATCTCTACTCCCACTCCCCGGCATATAAAGAAAATAAGTGACCCACTCCCCAATGGTGAGTCGACACACGTCACTGTGCTCTCTGCCGTAGATAACAATCCTAAAGCTTTCGCGAAGTGTGTAGCTATAAAACAGTGTGTAGCACCCGTATCAAATAACGCCCGACCCATAGTGCCATGGATAGGAAACGTACCCTCAATCGCGGGCAGTGCCTGCGAAACTGCAGCCTGGTGGACGTTGTAGACACGTCCATACTGTAGCTGCCCCTACTGAGCTGGGACTACTGGAATGGGTGGTAATGCTGCCATCTGTGGCGGTGCGGGAAGAGCGGAGGGAAACATGGGCCTCTGTGGCTCCTGGCGAGCACCCTGCTGCTGCTGCTGTGGGGCCCTGCCCCTATCAGGACAATCCTGTCGCTTATGGCCAGTCTTGCCACAAACAAAACACTTCCCTGGGAAGTTCCCTCCCCTCTGCCCCTGCTGTCCCCGGCCCTGGTGGCCGTTACCGTTCCTCCCTTGGCCCTGCTGGCCCTGATGAAACTGCTGCCCATTCTGCCCCTGTTGTCCCTGATGGCCCTGACGGAAACCTCCTTATCCCTGCCTGTAGTTCCCTGACCGGAACCTCTTATTATCCCTCTGCTGGGAGCCCTGCTCATTCTGTCTCTGCCCCTGACCAGATTGTGCCCCGCTGGCACCCTGTCCTCCAGTCCTACCCTGATGGCTAGACTCTCCTGACCTTTTGCCCTCGGCCATATGAAAACGGTGGTCCTGGCAGTGTAACAATGCAGCGTTAACCACATCAGAATAAGTGGCCAATGATAGGTTCCCTAGCAGATGCTGACGGATCCTCCAATTCAACCCGTCGGTGAACTTCTCAATTTTCTTCGTCTCTGTTGGTATCTCGTCTGGAACGATGTTCAATAGATTAGTGAACTCGGCCTCATACTCGACCACTGTCTTGCCTTCCTGCTTCAGACTCATCAGCTTCCTCCTCATTTCTGTGTGAACAGCCGACGGAAAGTACTTACGGTCAAACCGCACCCAGAACTCCTGAATCGTGAGAGTGTCCCTCTCCTCTGCGGTGGTAATAGACTCCCACCACTGTAGTGCAGATCCCACTAGCTTGAAAGTAGCTAGCACCTGTTTCTGAACATCAGTGCACTCATGCATCCTCAGATGCCTCTGTATATCCTTCCTCCATTGGCTCGAGACTACCACATCTGAGCTTCCTGCAAACTCTGGCGGATGCGCTTTCTGAAAAGCGTCACGTACACGCTCCCAAGCCGACGGTAATGCATTAACCTGTACTGGCGCGGCAACCGATGCCTGTGGTGGTGCCTGCTGAACAACAGCAATCGTGGCATTCACCGCTTGAGCTACTATAGCTGCAACCTCAGCGGCGTTCATCATGCCCTGAACTGGAGCGGGCTGGGGTTCGAGCGTTGCATCCCTGGGAACTCGTCGTGCACGTCATGGAGGAATATGAAATAAGAGCAAAGTCTATAAGTTCACGGTTATAAACTTAATATAGCTGAAGAACGAAGCATACACAAAAAGAGTACAACAGTCCTAAAATATAGGGCTCTATATCAAAGAAATGTAGCGAAAACATAATAGCCGTACAGATCCTAAAGGACACTAGAACCTGATGCTCTGATACCACCTGTGACACCCCGACTAATTAAATACCGGGTAGCTACTCCTTTATTAAATTAATTCAAAATGCCAAGTTGGTTCAGTTAATAGCATCACTGTCGAAAACGTTTTAATGATTACTAACCACCTAGTATTTAAAAAGTAAGTGCCAAATTTTATTTAAAGTCTGATTAACATGCAACAAGTGTAATGAAGAAATAAATAACGCCATTCACCATACTGAAGTAAAACGAATAACCATCACATAGGGTAAATAAAGTCTGGAGGAAAACTCCTCACTACAAATCCCACAACTGAAAAGTAAACTGAATACTGAAACAATACATGCTAAAGTCTGAAAACTGAAATGTAAAAGATGCTCTAAATAGAAATGGGCAACATGCCCTACAACTGATAGATAGTGACTCTGGAATCCAAAAGATAGAAGCGTCTACAAGCAAATCCCTGTAGCTTCCACAAACAGCTACAGCTCGTCACCTGAATGAGTATCCTATGCTTGGTGTCCTTGTGGCTGGGCACCTAAAATGGTTTTACAAGAAAAAGATTTGAAAAGCAAACGGGTCAGAGCCCGAATGTGGAGTTATTTTAAAAACCTGCAAGTGCTTTAAAAACATTTAAAACATTAAATGCAAAGTACATGTTAGGACGTACACTCACATGATATTCTCACCTCTCGTCTAACTGTGCACTCCTAACGTAAGTACCCATCTATAACGACACAAACCACTAGCTAAGTGACATCATCTCTAGCTAGACTATCATAGGTCCTACCCATATTACTCGGTTTTATTAACATTATAACGCTCGTAATTAAGTAGAGGTTTAACGTAAACTCAGATGCTCAATATGCAATATATATATCACTATCAGTTAACTCGCTATATTTCTCGAAGCAATGCCGTAATTATATTCACAACATTAACATGAAGGTTCCCATTAATTAAGTGTATATTATTCGCATCATAAATATATAATATAAGCACCCCGAGAACTAAGCTGTGGTGCACACATACTCTGTTATCCATCCCGGTACATCACGTACATAAGGATTACATATTCCGAATCTCTCAGGAATAGTTCCGATAACACAAATCACAAATAGTGGAGGCGAACACAGTCACATCACATGGGTCACGTACATACCTACGCTCCCACGATCAGCGGACTTATTAACATCCCAATAAGTCTTTCTCTGACCTATGTTCATCGAGGTACCAGTCTATATCCCCCCCCCCCCCGTAGGCACACAAGGATTAGAGGGTCCTAAGCGAACGCAACCTCCCGTGATAGCAAGTATGGTAGGTATGTCATACACACAATTCATATACCAATACTAAGTAAACACACGTCTTAGTAATACCGTATTTTAATCGTAGTACATATCGAATTCTCGTACTAACTTATACTAATCACAATTTGTACTATTCCGGTTTGTAATCATACGCGCCATAATTTCTCACGTCGTAGTAGACACTCACGTCTCAACCCAAACCGTCCATGTAATACAACTCTCGTATGTAAATTCCTTATCATAAATACCCAAATGTCCCAATTCTATCATTACTACATCTACGGAATGATATCTATAACCTCGAATAAGTTTACAGAACTCCAAAAATCAAAACAGTCCAAAATGGCCCAAACTGCCAGCTCGTTAGAAGTCTCGTTCGAACGAGACTGTTCGAACGAGTTTGGACTGTCAGCTCGTTAGAAGTCTCGTTCAAACGAGGCTGTTCGAACGAGATCCAGTTCGTTCGAACGAACTGTCCCTTCTAACGATATCTCGTTCGAACGAGATATCGAACGAAATCCCTACTCGTTAGCAACGACTGGTCAACTCGTTAGAAGCTCGTTCGAACGAGTTCGTTCGAACGACCTGGGGACTGCTTCTAACGACTGACCAGTTTCGGCCCAGATTTTTCCCCAATTCGTTTTTCATTCATTTTAACACCTCAAATCTTCTAAACTAAGTCCCAACAATCGTTTAAAGGTCTATAATCAATACTAAACATATATAGTCACATCCTAACATGTTTTTAAGGGATCAATCCATCCTAACATCAATTAAATTTACAAATTTCTACCCTTTTTCCCAATATCTCAAGAACATGAACCCTAACTTTATATCATCATCAAATCCCAGAATTTAATTCTTTTTAATTTCTCCTAATCACAGTTATTATGAGGAAAATCATCTACCTATCATACTACATGCAATTCTCTTCAAAATTTTCAAGTTCTAAACTCCAACTACATGGGTTTTCATTCAATCTTTCAAGAACAATCAAAATTCTTCAATTTCTAACATGGAAAAGACATTCTCTGAATTTAAATGGAATAAAGTCACTTGCCTTGATTGTCTCTGAGTTTGGTGTAGGTTTGGTAGAACTTTTCTGCATAATTTCTTCTCTCCAAGCTCCTTCTCCAATGGTGGCTTAAGGTGGCTAGGGTTTGATTTGGGGAACTTAGAAAACCTAAATGATAACCTACGTAGCCTTCTAGGTTAATATGGGTTGGTTATGGGCTTAGTGGGTCAAATCCACATCAGATTTAATTAACCAATTTTCGTCACTTCTAATTCCTCAAAATGTAAAATTACCAAAATACCCTTTAAGTTGCCGGTATGGCCTAAAAATACCCCGGGACCCAAACTATACCCCCGGCTAGTGTTTTCTGACTATCTCGACCCTTCCGGATGCGTTGGCGCACTCAAAACGACCATACGGATTATATATTTTAAATTCACTTTTATTATCAAAATATTACACCGTGACGCGGCGGTCCCACGCGTCTCAACAAAATTTCTAAAACGCCGTATATAAATCTCACGACAAATTTCATAATACCAAATACATATATCAAAACATGTATGCACATAATCAAATACCAACTCGCATCTCGTTAGTATTTTAACCAGGATTAATTTCCAATTAGTACGTATTTAATTAATTAATCCCAAAAATAAATATAGCCAAAAGTACGGGGTATTACATACTTCCCCCCTAATAACTGAATTTCGTCCCGAAATTCGAAACTAGAAAGTACCTGCTAAAAATAGCTCTGGATAACGTTCGCGCATCTCATCCTCGCGCTCCCATGTGGACTCCTCGACATTGTGATGTCGCCACTGAACACGCCCTAACGGAACTATCTTTGACCGTAGTTTCCTCTCGCTTCGGTCCAAAATAGCAATCGGCCCCTCCTCGTAGGAGCTATCCGGCTGGAGATCGATGTCCTCCACAGCAATGTGAGAATGAGCCAAATTATCTCTAAGGTATTTCCTTAGCGAGGAAATATGAAACACATCGTGAATCCGATGCAAATGCTCCGGTAACCCGAGTCTATACGCAACCGGTCCGATTCGCTCAATAATAGGAAACGGCCCCTCATTCCTTGGTGCCAACTTTCCCTTCTTCCCGAAACGCATAATCCCCTTCATAGGAGATACCCTGAGCAAAACCTGGTCCCCTACTTGGAACTCTCTGAAAAATCTCTTCGCATCAGCATAACTCTTCTGCCTGTCTTGAGCTACCCGAATGCGACTCCGAATCAACTCAATACTCAATCCTACCCGAATGTGCTCATAAATACCGGTTGCTAGGTTTTTGTTTAGAATTATATGCTCTACTGCTATCGGGGGAGGTTGCGTGATGTGGGTGAATCCCCTAGCTTGAGGAGTAGGGAGAGTATATCCCCAGGTCATAGCGTCCAAATAGAGGTGGGCATTTAGATTATTGTCTTCACACTCGGGAAATATGACCGCCTCCAATACATTTATATTTCTATGTTCTGATTCGACGGTGGCTAGTTGTCTCGAAAATTCAGGTGGAACTGAGTAGACCTGGGAATATAGCACTTTAGAGAATGCATCCGATGATGTATTACTCAGAAGGATGGTTTTAATTATATTAAACATATGTGTTATTGTGGAATATAGTTCTACGTATATAATGGAGTAGATAATTATATACGGGTAATTAAATACATGAAGAGAATTTATATTACTTATATAACTAGTGAATGTTATATGGCTTTTAAGAGAGGTTTTATTTATATTCAAAATATGAATAATTATGGAATATAGTTCTACGTATATAATGGAGTAGATAATTATATACGGGTAATTAATACATGAAGAGAAATTGTATTACTTATATAACTAGTGAATGTTATATGACTTTTAAGAAATGATTAATTAAGTTAATGATATAAATAACTTACGAAGTAGAGATACAAATTACTCGGGGTAGAGTACAGTTCAAGGAGTTTCATGACAAGGCTAGTTATACGGGGTGGTGTAACTAGGAGGGTCAGGAAGAAAGAGCTAGGTGTGAACTTTAGAGGAGGGGTGAGATGTATCTCAAGGGAGTGCGACACTAACTGAAATATGAACAGCATTCATACATTTTAATTGTTGCATTTTAATTCACTTGCAAAATATTTTCAAAAGGACTTTGGGCCTTGGCCATAATTGCAAAAAAAATTCAAAACCTTTTTGGTATCCAGCCACAGGGATGCTAAACTTGAAGATCTGTTCCATGGATGCGTAGCTGCAACAGGTGTGGACATAGACGTTTCAGTCATTTCATTCCTAGAGTAGGATGCAACTTGGTATTTCTTTCGGGCATGTTGCCCCAGCTATTTTCATTTCAGTCGGACTTTGTACTGGTTACTATTCTTTGTTGGATTATATTAGTGGATGTTGGTTTTTAGCCGATGGTTTATTCGTCCGGTCATTTATTGATTTATTCAGTATTGCCTGAGATTCATGGTTTGTGTGAAAGGTTCGTATTGATATTTACATGGTTGTTGTTGTTAAATAAAAAGATTAAAATGTTGATATCAGCGTTTGAATACTAGGTGGTTAGTAAATTTTAAAAAGTTTTTGACAGTGATGCTAAGAATGAACCATATGATATTCCTGTTTTAATTTGATATATGACTGATCACCCGTTATTTCATTGAGCGGGGTGTCACATCCATGTCCGAATTCTGGGTGTAAAATTACGAAATTGCCCCTTGACTTTCTTTTCTCTTGAATTTTGTCTCTCTCTTTCGGATTTTAGTTTTCTCTTTTCTTCTCTTGAATGAATTTCTTACAAAATATAGGAGAAATACCAAAAACTCAATGCATTGCATTGAAAAGGTTGGTAGCAATAATATGGGAGAAATCAACGCGTTTTATAATGCACAAGGTTATAAAAACCTCTAAATTAATGGAATAAATACGAAGAATTTATACCTAATCAGCCACATGAAATTCGCATGGCCGGGAACTTGCATATCATAATATTGGTTTGTCCCCCCACGCTACCCACCCATTCATTTCCATCTAGCAAGTTCAATTAATATTGACGTTTTAACTCGTAATTATTCACTCTGAGAAAGCTACTTAAACCTCAATATCCCAATTACCCCGACTTGGGTGTACAATTTACGATATATTATCTATAATGTAAGGGACTTTATAGAGATCTAAAGGGACAAACATCATGCAAGTAATTCTTCGTATTGCAACGCGTAAAGTTGAAAGTTTATAATTTTATTAATGATTTAAGCCGTCGCGACAACTTGTCTCTAAACTACGTGCGTGGGACGTCTCATCGAAGTGAAATCCAAACAAGGAACCCTCTCGATACACTTACGTTTAGATAGAGTAGTTTCTAAGATGATTTATTTAAGGTTTCTTATGCGAAAGTAGGGTAAGAATTGAAATGTCTACGCGTTAAATTTTCAAATTAATTCACACTACTACTCAACAACCAAATCAATCATAATAGTTTCATGTACTCCTTATTACTTTTAAATAAATTAACTATAATACCCCGTAATTCTGCTTAATTAGGAAAATACGTTTTATTTAAATTACGTGAGTAGAGTAATTTAATGTGATATGTTTTATTTAAATTACGTGAGTAGAGTAATTTAATGTGATGAAAGACGTTTATTTAAATTACGTGAGAAGAGTAATTTAATGTGATATAATGATTAATAAAGATTAATATGACGATATAAAAATTTACTAAATGTGAGTAGTAAATTTTGAATGTTGATATGTACGGTCTAGTGATTATATGGACGTACCTGAATTATTTCAACCGAGTGTCACGCGTAGACAAAAAATTAAAGATGAGATTAGAAAAATATTTTAAGAGACTCAAACGATAATTTAGAGTCCACAGATGGTTCCGAAAGGGTCAAATTAGTCAAAATAGTGTACCCGGAGGTACTAGTTGAGTGTCAGGTCATTTTCAGGCTAAACCGGGACCATTCGAGGGCATTTTGGTCTCTTTACATTTATGGGTAAGTAGACCTACGAATTTTGAAACCCTAGATCAGATTATAAGAGTTGAGGCTAGGGTTAGAAAGAAAGAAAATACACCATAGCCATTAGATAAGAGAGAGATAATTTTCTAAGGCAGAAGAAGCAAGGAAGGGAAATTCTAAGGAGATTTCACCACAAAGTTGTTGGGAAGGAAGATTGAAGGATCAAAATCATCAACCATCATCAACAGCCACGAAATTAGACCCAACAAATCATAAGGCAAGTGGTTATTTGCAAAATAAATTGAGTTATAATATCCATATTTAAGCTTGATGAAGAACATGGTTTTTATGGTATTTTTGGGAGAAAAACACATGATTATGATCCATAATTGATAGGGATTGCATGTAGAACATTTTTGGATTTCCAAATATTCTGATATCATAGAAAATTAGATGATTGAATCGAACTAAAAATCTGGAATTGTGATGAAAGATGTAAAGAATGTATTTTAGGTATCTGGAATATTAATAAGATTTTTAGTTAATTTGGCCAATATTTATAATGATTTTGTTGTTTTAAATCATTAGTAATCATCCCAGAACATGTAGGAACGATTAGAAATTGTTGGTTGCAAATATGGTGGATTATCATGAGAGATAGATAAATAAAAATGGTGAAACCCGCATGAGGAAGATGAACTGGGTCTGTCACTGCTTGATCGATCGATCGACCCTTAAATGTCGATCGATCGAACAGTCGATCGATCGACCATATCCCATCGATCGATCGACCTTGGTTGGACTGTAGAAAATTTTGTGAATAAATTTTCGTGTAATTACCGTCGCTTAATGGGAACCTTAGTGATGATATTTTACCTATGAGGAGACTTCATAAATACCAGTAGGTGTACCGTTAGATTTCTTCATTAATGATTGAGTGGGAATTTTGGAGAAATGGACCGACGGGGGAACGATCGATAGTCGTACGTTGGGATTGTGGGAATTTAGCTACGGATAGAGTAAGAGTAAATTCCGATAAAACACCAGTAGGTTAAAGTTAACTTAACTACTGAATTTAGGGAGATGTAACTAGGACCCTTAGAGTTGCGTGAATACTCGAATAAATTACAATAGTGAAATAAATTGTAAATTAATGAGTACGGTGAATATAAGTAAAATAGATTACGCACGAGCATGATTTGTTAGGTCGGGTGTGTACCTACTAAACTATATAAAAGTTTGGGTTAAGAGAATTTTACCTAAATTAATTATGTTAGGGTCGATAAGACATTCCGAACTAACATAAAGTTATTATATGTTTGGGGTCGATGTGAAATGCCGAACCAAACCTTAAACTGGTGTCGCGATGAAAGAGTCCCGAACCAGAATATGTGTATATAAATATTTTTTATATATACTTGGGGTGGATAAATCATTCCGAACCAAGTGTTCTTTATGTGTGGTAAAAAGGATATGTTAGTGATAACTGATATTAAATACATTATTGTGTGATAAAATGTATCCTATGTACGTAATCTACAGATTGAGAATAGTTGATCATTAACTGAATTGTAAATATCTTAGTAATAATTTATAGCGTGATGTAATTATTACAAGAATAAGGATAACGAGCAGTAAATAAGTTACCTATGCTTATGGGTAGTATAATTAGGTGAACTAAGTATCCTTGTTAGACATGCACTATAGAAGAGAGGTGAGGAAGTTCAAGGGAGTTGTGCGAAACCTTAATATGTGTAATCAATAACTCAATTGTGATAACTGCTTGCAAAATATTTTCAAATGTTTTGAGTACTAGCTCTTGCTATGTAAAATGTTTTAAAAACCTTTTAGGTGCCCAGCCACAGGGACACCCAGCATGATTTCATTCCAGGGATTTGGGAGTTGCAGCACGTGTGGATGTTGCAGGGATTGTCTAGACGCTTCCTCTTTTTTAGTTCTAGTGCAGGATTTCAATTTTAGTATTCTTGTTGGGGACATGTTGTCTTATCTTTACTTTTACAGTTTAGTCTGATTCTGGATTTTGAGTTATCCTTTATTGGCCGTGGTTTTCGGCAAGACTTTACCTGCATTCGTTTATTTATGCAAACTATTTTATTATTACTAGAATTGTAATGTGTTTGGATGGATTATTTATTGTTCTTAAGAAAGATAAAATTTGGCACTCGCTAATTTTCTCTTAGGTGGTTAGTAACTTAAAAAGCTTTCGGCAGTGATGCTAAGAATGAACCATTTAAGAAACCTATTTAAATTAAATTAAGGCTTGATCATCCAAGGTTTAATTGGGCGGGGTGTCATAGATGGTATCAGAGCATCAGGTTCAAGTGTCCATAGGATCTGTACGGCTTACTGCATTTCAGCATAACGTTTGGTTGTATTAGATCCCTACTATTAGAACTGTTGATTCAATAACCTCTTTTGCGTTATCGTACATCTGCTCTTAAATTTTGTATAAACTGTGTACTTATACAATTTGATCTTATTTCAGATGCCACCGAAGAAACAGAGAGCGGAGAGGGCTGAAGCCAGAAATGAGGTGAGGGAGGCTCATCAGGAGCCACAGGTGCCGATACCACCACCCCCACCCGAGTTAATTTCCACTACTCAGGTTGCAGTGATAGGGGCTAAGGCAGTCGAGACAGCTATGAGGGCCATGGCAGCCCACTTTCCTCAGCCCCAAGTACCTCCTCCCGTGGCACCGGTAGTTCAGGCTCCAACAGGACCATCTACTTGGCAGTGAGTCAGAGAGACATTTCAGAAAGGACATCCACCCGAGTTTTAGGGTAGTACCGATGTAGTAGAGGCGTGCAACTGGAAGAAAAATATCCAGCGTCACTTGCGCATGCTAG
The DNA here is from genome assembly GCA_949130495.1 of Sambucus nigra. Classification (NCBI taxonomy): domain Eukaryota; kingdom Viridiplantae; phylum Streptophyta; class Magnoliopsida; order Dipsacales; family Adoxaceae; genus Sambucus; species Sambucus nigra. The sequence continues at coordinate 533,972,272 of OX422215.1, read as the reverse complement.
AGTGCACCGAGGTACATAAATAAATGCTAGCCACTTTCCGTCTGTCGGGAGCGGCCTTACAGTGGTGGGAGTCAGTTACCACCACCGAGGAAAGGGACACTTTGGCAATTTTTGAGTTTTGGGTGCGATTTGACTGCAAGTATTTCCCTCCAGCAGTGGAGTCAGAGATGAGGAAGAAATTCAGCGAAGTGGTTCAGGGTAATCGCTCAGTCGCTGATTATGAGGAGGAGTTTACCCGCTTGGCCAACTTTATGCCAAACGAGGTGAGCGATGAGGAGAGGAAGAAGTCAAAATTTATGGAGGGCCTAACCTGGAGAATCAGACAGCATTTGATCGGTAATCCGTCGTTGGTAACCTACACAGATGTCGTCAATGTCGCTCTACTACACTGTCAGGATCACCGTTTTCATGCGAAGGGAGACAAGAGAGGTGAGCCTAGCCAACCGGGCAAGGTGGATGGAGGTAGTGGCAGCAGCGCACCACAGCAGCAAACAGTGGGCCAGTTAGGGCAGGATTCCCGACAGGGGAACCCTATCAAGAAGTTTAAGCACGGGAGACATCGCTTTGACAGACAGGGCCAGCAGGGTCCCCAACAACCAGTCCCTCAGGGCCAAGGGAACCAAAATAGAGGACAGCAAGGCCAAGGTTGATAGGGCCAACGTCAAGGCCAACAGGGCCAAGGGCAGAGATAGTTTCCGGGTCAGTGTTTCACTTGTGGCCAGCAGGGTCACAAGAGCAGGAATTGTCCACAGCCAGACAGGGCACAACAATAGGGTTCCCAAGAGGGGCAGCAGGCTCTGTTAGCCCCAGCAGTAGCACAGGCCCCACAGCCAGGACAGATGCAGTACGGACGTGTGTTTAACGTCCGTGATATTTCTTTTCAGCCAGCACCTCCTGCACCGACGGCAGTCGCGGGTATGTTTCCTATTCATGGACTTGAGGGTAGTATTTTATTTGACACGGGGGCAACGCATTCATTTATTGCCACTAGATTTGCACGGGCAGGCGGCCTATTAGCGACAGCTGACACTCATCTTATGTGCGTGGAGTCACCAATGGGTAGTGGGTCCCTTATACACTCGATTTGTAAAGGTGTGGACGTTATGGTCGGGAGTTTGAGTCTAGCGACGGACCTCCTAGTACTGGATATGGAGGGATATGATGTCATCCTAGGCATGGATTGGTTGGCGTATTATAGGGACATAGTTGATTGTTATGAGAGAACTATCGTATTCTCCATCCCGGGACAAGAGATGTTCCTTGTGGCAATGCCACTCCCCGAGGGAGGATCGCGAACTCATTTATATTATATTGAGGAGGAGACCTCACATGGGGTTGTCGTATCTCTGGACTCAATCCCAGTTGTGAGGGATTTTGAGGATGTCTTTCAGGAGATACCAGGGTTACCACCCATCAGGGAGATAGAGTTCGTTATTGACCTAGCACCGGGGACGAGACCAATTGCTAGGGCACCGTATCGCATGGATCCTTTGGAGATGCAAGAACTAAGAGAACAGATTCAGTAGCTATTAGAACAGGGTTTCATTCGACGGAGTACATCGCCATGGGGTGTGCCGATGTTATTTGTAAAGAAAAGGGATGGTTCACTTCGTGTATGTGTAGATTACAGAGAGCTGAACAAAGTGACGATACGTAATAAGTATCCATTTCCGAGGATTGACGACTTGTTTGATCAGTTGAGAGGGGTTGCATACTTCTCAAAGGTCGATTTGAGATCGGGTTACCACCAATTGCGCATTCGTTAAGAGGATGTATCCAAGACCGCTTTCCTGTCACGGTACGGGTCATACGAGTTCAGAGTGATGCCGTTTGGATCAGTTTGTGATTGTATTCATAGATGACATTCTGATTTACTCTCGCATGGAGGAGGAACACGCTGAACATTTACGAATGGTTCTACAGACATTACGGGACCATCAGTTGTACGCTAAATTTGAGAAGTGTGGATTTTGGATTCGGGAGGTTCAGTTCCTAGGTCACGTTGTATCTAGAAGAGGCATTGCGGTTGACCCAAGTAAGGTATCGACGGTGAGGGAGTGGGGACAGCCCACGACACCGACCGAAATTTGCAGTTTCTTGGGGTTGGACGGTTATTATCGTCGCTTCATCAAGGGGTCCTCAAAAATTGCCGGACCTTTGACAAACTTGACGCGGAAGGGAGTGACCTTCGTATGGAGTGACAGTTGTCAGTTAGCATTTGATGAATTAAAGGACAAGTTGACATCAGCACCTGTTCTTGCCTTGCCTAGGAGCGGAGTGGAGTACTGAGTCTATACTGATGCGTCCTTACAAGGACTTGGGGGTGTGTTACAGCAGGAGGATAAGGCTATAGCTTATGCGTCCCGAAAGCTTAAGCCACATGAGACGAATTATCCCACCCATGACCTCGAGTTGGCAGCAGTCATTTTTGCGTTGAGGATATGGAGGCACTACCTTCTGGGCGAGCAGTTCACTCTATTCATGAATCATAAGTCATTGCAGTATCTGTTCACTCAGAAAGATCTGAATATGAGGCAAAGAAGGTGGCTTGAATTCGTGAAGGACTACCAATTTGATATACAGTATCATCCTGGTAAGGCTAACGTGGTGGCAGATGCGTTAAGCAGAAGACCTATCGGGGAGTTGGCAGAAATTTGGAAGGCGAAGTGGAGTGAACTTCGACACGAGGATGAGATGGATAGAGCATGTATAGCAGTTTTAGCTATCACTCCCGAGAGTGTTATGCGGGTAGTGAGGGTGCAGGGCGAAGACCCATTTTGTCAGGACAAAGTACGACAGTTACTAGCCGAGGGGGCAGAGTCCTACTCCATCAGCTCAGAGGGCGGACTACGGTTCAATGGTAGGCTGATAGTACCCGAAGATGATGATTCGAGACATGCCGTTATGATGGAGTCACACGGGTCAAAATTCTCGGTACATCCAGGTGGGGACAAAATGTACCAGGATATGCGACGATTGTATTGGTGGTTAGGTATGAAACGAGACATTGCAGAATTTGTCTCAAAGTGTGTTACATATCAGCTTATAAAAGTTGACCATCAGAGACCTTCAGGGATGCTACAACCACTAGAGATACCCGTGTGGAAGTGGGAGAGTATCTTGATGGATTTTATTACTGGGTTACCAACATCACAGAAGGGTCACGATTCCATATGGGTGATAGTGGATCGGCTGACTAAGGTATGTCATTTCTTACCGGTTCATACGAATTTTGATACGATGCGGTACGCGCAGCTATTCATTTCAGAGATTGTTAAGCTGCACGGAGTTCCTATTAATATTGTGTCGGACCGATACAAAATATTTGTGTCACATTTCTGGCAGAGATTTCAGGAGGCCATGAGCACCGACTTACGGTTGAGTACGGCGTATCATCCACAGACGGACGGTAAGACTGAAAGGGTAAACCAGATGTTGGAGGATATGCTAAGGATGTGTGTCCTAGATTTTGGTGGAGGTTGGGAGCCATACCTTCCTTTGCTGGAGTTTTCATATAATAACTCTTACCAATTCACAATCGACATGGCTCCATTCGAAGCACTTTACGGGAGGCCTTATCGTTCGCCCGCCTGTTGGTTAGAGGTGGGGGATAACAAGCTATTGGGGGCAGAGATGATACAGGAGACTTCCTCCAAATAGATTTGATTCGAGGACGTATTCGAATAGCTCAGGATAGGCAGAAGAGTTATGCTGATGCCAATAGGAGACAAGTGGAATTAGATGGGGGCGACCAGGTATTAATTCGAGTTTCTCCTATGAAAGGGATTATGAGGTTCGGCAAGAAAGGGAAATTAGCGCCGAGATATGTGGGGTCATTTCCTATCATTGAGAGGGTGGGATCGGTAGCTTACAGATTGGGACTCCTTGAGCATCTTTAGCGAATACACGATGTGTTCCATGTGGCATTGCTGAAGAAATACAAGAGGAGTGAGAGAGCCTTCTGGCACATTCCACTGGACGAGATCGATTTGCAGCCAGATGTCTCGTATGAAGAAAGACCCATGGCTATTCTGGATTATAGTGAACACAAACTACGATCCAAGGTGGTACCCTTAGTGCGAGTACAGTGGGGACATCATAATATGGATGAGTCCACTTGGGAACGGGAGGAGGATATACGAGAACAATATCCAGAATTATTCACAGCAGGTATTTTCTAATTTCGAGGACGAAATTCCTTTTGTAAGAGGGGAAGTATGTAATACCCCGTAATTCTGCTTAATTAGGAAAATACGTTTTATTTAAATTACGTGAGTAGAGTAATTTAATGTGATATGTTTTATTTAAATTACGTGAGTAGAGTAATTTCATGTGATAAAAGATGTTTATTTAAATTACGTGAGAAGATTAATTTAATGTGATATAATGATTGATAAAGATTAATATGGCGATATAAAAATTTACTAAATGTGAGTAGTAAATTTTGAATGTTGATATGTACGGTCTAGTGATTATATGGACGTACCTGAATTATTTCAACCGAGTGTCACGCGTAGACAAAAAATTGAAGATGAGATTAGAAAAATATTTTAGGAGACTCAAACGATAATTTAGAGTCCACAAATGATTCCGAAAGGGTCAAATTAGTCAAAATAGTGTACCCGGGGGTACTAGTTGAGTGTCGGGTCATTTTCGAGCTAAATCGGGACCATTCGAGGGCATTTTGGTCTCTTTACATTTATGGGTAAGTAGACCTAAGAATTTTGAAACCTTAGATCAGATTATAAGAGTTGAGGCTAGGGTTAGAAAGAAAGAAAATACACCATAGCCATTAGAGAAGAGAGAGAGACAATTTTCTAAGGAAAAAGAAGGAAGGAAGGGAAATTCTAAGGAGATTTCACCACAAAGTTGTTGAGAAGGAGGATTGAAGGATCAAAATCATCAACCATCATCAACAACCACGTAATCAGACCCTAAAAATCATAAGGCAAGTGGTTATTTGCAAAATAAATTGAGTTATAATACCCATATTTAAGCTTGATGAAGAACATGGTTTTTATGGTATTTTTGGGAGTAAAACACATGATTATGATCCATGATTGATAGGGATTGCATGTAGAACGTTCTTGGATTTCCAAATATTCTGATATCATAGAAAACTAGATGATTGAATCGAACTAAAAATCTGGAATTGTGATGAAAGATGTAAAGAATGTATTTTAGGGTTCTTGAATATTAATAAGATTTTTAGTTAATTTGGCCAATATTTATAATGATTTTGTTGTTTTAAATCATTAGTAACCATCCCAGAACATGTAGGAACGATTAGAAATTATTGGTTGCAAATATGGTGGATTATCATGAGATATAGATAGATAAAAATGGTGAAACCCGCATGAGGAAGATGAACTGGGTCTGTCACTGCTTGATCGATCGATCGATCGACCCTGGCTGGACTGTAGAAAATTTTGAGAATAAATTTTTGTGTAATTACCGTCGCTTAATGGGAACCTTAGTGATGATATTTTACCAATGAGGAGACTTCATAAATACCAGTAGGTGTACCGTTAGATTTCTTCATAAATGATTGAGTGGGAATTTCGGAGAAATGGACCGACGGGGGAACGATCGATAGTCGTATGTTGGGATTGTGGGAATTTAGCTACGGATAAAGTAAGAGTAAATTCCAATAAAATACCAGTAGGTTAAAGTTAACTTAACTACTGAATTTAGGGAGGGGTAACTAGGACCCTTAGAGTTGCGTGAATACTCGAATAAATTACAATAGTGAAATAAATTGTAAATTAATGAGTATGGTGAATATAAGTAAAATAGATTACGTACGAGCATGATTTGTTAGGTCGGGTGTGTACCTACAAAACTATATAAAAGTTTGGGTTAAGAGAATTTTACCTAAATTAATTATGTTAGGGTCGATGAGACATTCCGAACTAACATAAACTTATTATATGTTTGGGGTCGATGTGAAATGCCGAACCAAACCTTAAACTGGTGTCTCGATGAAAGAGTCCCGAAATAAAATATGTGTATATAAATATTTTTTTTTATATAGTTGGGGTCGATGGATAATTTTGATCCAACTCTTACTTGGGGTCGATGAATCATTCCGAACCAAGTGTCATTTATGTGTGGTAAAAAGGATATGTTAGTGATAACTGATATTAAAGACATTATTGTGTGATAAAATGTATCCTATGTGCATAATCTACAGATTGAGAATAGTAGATAATTAACTGAATTGTAAATATCTTAGTAATAATTTATAGCGTGATGTAATTATTATAAGAATAAGGATAACGAGCAGTAAATAAGTTACCTATGCTTATGGGTAGTATAACTAGGTGAACTAAGTATCCTTGTTAGACATGCACTATAGAAGAGAGGTGAGGAAGTTCAAGAGAGTTGTGCAAAACCTTAATATGTGTAATCAATAACTCAATTGTGATAACTGCTTGCAAAATATTTTCAAATGTTTTGAGTACTAACTCTTGCTATGTAAAATTTTTAAAAAACCTTTTAGGTGCCCAGCCACAGGGACACCTAGAATGATTTCATTCCAGGGATTTGGGAGCTGCAGCACGTGTGGATGTTGCAGGGATTGTTTAGACGCTTCCTCTTTTTCTGTTCTAGTGCAGGATTTCAATTTTAGTATTCTTGTTGGGGACATGTTGTCCTATCTTTACTTTTACAGTTTAGTCTGATTCTGGATTTTGAGTTATCCTTTATTGGCCGTGGTTTTCGGCAAGACTTTACCTGCATTCGCTTATTTATGCAAATTATTTTATTATTACTAGAATTGTAATGTGTTTGGATGGATTATTTATTCTGCTTAAGAAAGATAAAATTTGGCACTCTCTAATTTTCACTTAGGTGGTTAGTAACTTAAAAAGCTTTCGGCAGTGATGCTAAGAATGAACCATTTAAGAAACCTGTTTAAATTAAATTAAGGCTTGATCACCCAAGGTTTAATTAGGCGGGGTGTCACATTAACACGCCTAAAAAATAGCATGGTTTCAAACATGTGTTTCTATTGAGTTCTTGCGTAACAGGGACACGTAATTATTTTACGAGGGTACATTACATCATAAGAGGTCCATTAATAAGTATCAATTGTGCCTAGTAATTTACAATATTTCCATATTGGTTATTAAAACATTAATAAGTGTCTCATACATGTCAAAAGTACTACTCTTAAAGCGTAAGGTATAACCCTATAGAGCAATCGAACTTTCAGAACATTTTAATGCCCAATTAATGTTGCATCGTCTATTCTCGTATCTCAGATTATCAATTTCTACAAACGGCGTCAGATTAAAAATTATCATGCGTTGAGGTCAATAATTCATTTTCGCAAACTAATAGGCTCGATATGAATATTTAAGTATATAAAACTACTTAAAATAACCTAATATAACATAAATTAGGATTGCACAATTTTCTAAGGGTCACTCATAAATTTTAACACTAAAATTTTGTATAAGTGAAATTAGCAAATACACGTATAAAAGAAGAAGAGTAGAAAGATACTTGCCTCGAGAACGTGCCCCAAAAATTAATTTTTATGCTGGTGGAGAAGCCCTCAAATATCCTTTTGACGAAAATTCTCAAAATTTTCTTAAATCACCTATTTTTTTAATTTTTGGGTCCTTTTTCTAAATATTGAATTAATAGGGTGGGTTCTTGTAATTTAATAGTTTTGATGGGATGCTTAATATAAACAATAATGGTGGGGATATGAAATTTCCTAGAGAGGAGAAATGTAGAAGTGATTATGGATAATGGTTGGCTAATAAGTGAGGGGACATAGTGCTGCCGAATTTTCCTTTTGATTTCATGTGGTTAAACCTCAAACCAAAACCTATTGAAACATTGTCTTCATCGTATCAATGTTCTTCAACCCCATACTTGATTACCGTCACAATATAACAGGAAGTTGTCCCTTATTTCCCTAGTTTAAGGTCCCAAAAAGATCATAAACTCGGCGCTTTATTCTTCTATTACCTAATACTCAGTGCCTTGGTTCGTTATTTTTATCCATTAACTGACTTTACCTTAGGGATTTGTGTCTACCAAGGAATTTAAGGAATCAATTTCCTTCTACCCAAAAAAAATAGTAGCGCCGACAAGCCCTACTCCCCTAGATTTCAGCTCCCAACAACAAAGAAAAGACTTGGTTAAATAAATAACTCGTGAGAGTTTTTCCTTAGATCAATACACACTCTCTCTCTCTCTTTGCCATAAAATCAGTCGCCATCTTTGACCAACTCTCAATAAAAATAAGGACATATAACATGTTTTGGCGCCACGATTTTTGGGAACATTCGCAACATAGTTTATATGTATTTGAGAAGGAAGGTAGCATCTAGAATTTAGCGAAAAAAGAAAAAAGGAACCCCCTGTTTTTATTTCATCCCATACTATACATCTATGTATGAGTATATTCAACCTATAAATGATAAGGGCCTAAGCCCATTATTTGTTATTCCATCAATTCAAAAGCAATACAAGTCCTACTAAAAAAATTACAATAAATCTATTAAATGAAAATTTTAACTATAAATTTTTTACATTAAACCGATTAAATAAATTTCTTTATTAAATAAATAATTGAAAGGAAATTTAATAGTTTCAAATTTGAAATTTAACAATTAACTTTATCTAATTAAATCCATGAAGTCTTCCGATCTCTCAAAATTAAATTTGGGATTTACCTAAATTAATTTAATAACTACTTATTATTTACAATATTTCATTATTAATGATTGATTTACTTCTTTGAAAGAAAAGGAGTATTACATTCTTCCCCTCTAACAACAAGAATTATGTCTTCGAAATTTGGGGAAAAGTGTAACTCTCCTGGCTCAACACAAGAATGGATATTGATGTGGCATAGTATCCTCTCGCTACTACGTGCACTCATCCATGATATGGTGACCTCATTGTACACGAACTAACGGGATCTCCTTAGTTCTCAAAGTCTGGACCATGTGGTATACGAGACGAGTTGGCTATTCAGTTTACGAAACATTAACATCTAACTAGATGTCATCTTAGTTTATGTGTTGGTATACGACCTTATCTCGTCAGAATCTATGAATTATTGATACGTGAAACACATTGTTCTCTCGAGTTAGGTGATCTGGAAGCGCTAAATGATAACAAGCGAACATGCACAATCTGTGATCATAAACGGTTCAATATATCTTGGGTTTAACTTCCCCTTCTTCCTTAGGCGCATCACCCCCTTCAAAAGTGACACTTTGAGAAGAATCCGATCGCTGATATGAAACTCCACATCCTCTTTATTCAAGTTCGCGTAACTCTTGTTCCTACTCTGGGTTGTTTTGATTCAATCCTGAATCATCTTAATATTCCTCGTCGTCTTCTGGACAAACTCGGGCCCAAATACGGGTGGCCTATACGGTCGCCCATATAACCCCTCCTATGTTTCCATACTGATCCATTTTTTATGACTTCTTGTAGGCAAGCTCAACCAAAGTTAAATGTGTATCCCAACCACCCTTGATGTCCAACACACATGCCCAAAGTATACCCTCCAAAAATTCTAGTTCACTCATTTCGTCTACCCATCTATCTGAGGCAGGTGCAACATACTCTAGTTCAACTTCATCCCTATGACCTCATGTAAATTGTCCCAAAGTGATACACTTAAATCAGATCTTTATATAAGACGGTCGACAATGGTACCGCATGCAAGCGAACAATTTCCTCTACATACAAACATACATTCTTCTCTGTTGTGAACTCTATGTGAATGGATAAGAAATGTGCACCCTTCTTCAAACGGTCCACTTTAACTATAATAGGATCGTGTTGCCTTGGGGTCAAGGGAAACCCAATGATGAAGTCCATCAAAATGATGTCTTATTTCCACTCGAGAATAAGTAAGGGTCAAAGCATCTTTGGTGGTGACAGGTGATTCACCTTTACTATCTGACAAGTGCTATATTGGGAAACAAACATAGCAACATCCCGCTTTATCATGAACCACTAATATTATCTCCTCATATCTTGGTACTTCTTATCCCCATATAGAAGCATTAAAAATTGAAATACATGGATCTTCTATGTAACGTCCCCATTAAATCCTCGTCGACTACATAATCAACCTCCCCTAGTTTCGTAACCCATCATCTGGACCAATTATGTAAAAAAGTACACCGATGACCAAAAATCTCAATCGCTCTCCCATTTCAAAACACATCATCTATCTGTGCTCTAACCACCCGTACAAGAATGTAAGGAATCACGGGGACCATCCTCATAAACGCATTTTCTAACTCTCTAATCACGTGACAGAACCCAAATCTTTCAATGGAAGTAAAGACAAACTGCCATTAGGTCATCGACTCAAAGCATCTACTATCACATTGGCCTTCCCTAAGAGATGCTGAATCATGAGCTTGAAGTCCTTAATAAACTTGAACCACCGTCTCTGTAGCATGTTCAATTACTTATGCATGAACAATTACTGAAAACTCTTGTGATATCTAAAGAGCATGAACATCTCGCACCATAAATAATGTCTCCAAACGTGTAGTGTGAACACTTCGACTACCAGCTCCAAATCATGAATTTAATAGTTACTCTCAAGAGTTTCAACTTCTGAAATGCATAAGCAATAGGACGATCCTTCTGCATCAACACTCCCCCTAATCACTGTAAGAAAGCGTCAGCGGTTACCAAATACTCAACCTTACTCCTAGATAGTGCCAAAACTGGATCTGAAGTCAACTTATCCTTGATAGTGTCAAAGGAATGTATACAATTCTTTATCCAATCAAATTAGATCCCGTTAAAAGTCAACTCACTCAATGGTCTTGTAATCTTTGAATATCCTAGGAAGAAAGTTTCAACGATACATGGTTAACTCCAAAAGTATACGAACCTCCATAGGTGTCACGGGTTATCCCTAATATAAAATGATCGATACTTTCTTCGGATCCACTAATAATTGGATCTCCAAAACTATATGACCCAAAAATGCACCTCTCATTTCCAAAACTCACATTTTTGAAATATCACATACAACTTGTGCTCTAACAACATTTGAAGTGAAACCCTCAAATGCTCGGCATGCTCAACATGGGTTCGCGAATAAATCAAATGTCATCGTTGAAGTCGATGTTAAACTTCTCCAAATATGATTGAAACACCTGGTTCATTAAATATATAAATATGGTGGGGGCGTTGAACATCCCAAACGACATGACTCTGAACTTGTAGGAACCATAACGAGATAAAAAATAGTATTTGGTACATCCTCCTCATGTATATTTAATTGGTGGTACTCCAAACGCAAACCAATCTTCGAGAAGAATTGAAGCGTCCTGCGGTTAATCAAATAGATCACCACTCTGCGATAAAGGATACATGTTCCTCACTGTCACCTTATTTAACTCTAAATAGGCAACACACAAATGTAGTGAACCATCTAGCTTTTCCACAAAAGAATTGGGGCTCCTCACAGTGACATACTATGGCGAATTAATCCTTCATGTAACAGTTACTTGTTTTATACTCTCAACTCCTTCATTTTCATAAGATCCATTAGATACGGTGCCTTGATAATTGTCCATGCACCGGGAGCTAAGTCCATCACAAAAATAAATATCTCGAGCTAACAGCAACCCTGGAACCTGTTCAAATACATGGGCATAATCTTTGACTATATGAATATAAACTAATGAAATGGTAATCCCTTCCGACATCATCTCATTAATAAAATACAAGTGTATAAGGGCACCACACTCTAGCCTACACATAACTATAATGTACCTCTCCTAACCCGATATCGTGGAAAGGATAGTCCGATCCGCACCATATATATATATGATTCCATACATCACATGCCAATCTATACCCAATATCACATCGTAAGATTGATTGCGTACAACTAACAAATCAACCTCAAAACACAATATACTAATATAAACCTCATGTCATCACAAAACTCAAAAATACGGGTAGATATATCTAAAGGACTAGCTATCGATAAAGATCCATCACAATGTATAAGAAGAAAACTAATAATCCCCATAAAACAAAGTGATACGAATGGGTGTACGGCTTTAGTGTCTAACAAATATCTATTTAAAGTGCCCACAACATAAAATGTACCGTACACCGCTAGGATCTGTCCCCCGTCTTCCTGTTGGGGTTGTGCCATCTAACAAATGCTCTCATACTGAAGTTGGGGCTGCCACTGTGTAACCGATGATACGGGTAGCGTTGATACTGAATGTGGCTTCATCGCTAAATACTGCTATTATTGGCGCTAAATGACATCTACCCATAATGGACATTCTCATGGCCTAGATGGCCCTAATACTATTGCCCTCGAATTTCAACCTTAGGGAAAACCCAAAATTTATTTCCACTTTCTCCATATATAGAACATACTACCTCAAAACCCCCCTATTATCTCTACCATTAACACATCTCCTGCTCGGGTCCGAAGTGTCCTCCCTTTAACCTTTGTCCCCAAGTAATTACCCGAGGTACAACCAGAGTAACTGCAAGTTGTATAACTAAGCAATCTTGGACTGACTAGCTAATAAACCCTGACAAATTGTTGTTTCCGCAAAGTAATATTTCCCTTGGGCACCAGTATTACAATACCTAGTATAACAAGCGCCTATGGTGAGGGGATACGAAATCGACTTACACCGCTGGCTCTGGTCAAACAAAAATTTCCTCCTACGCAATATCTAACATTTAAGATGGGCATCCTATCGGGAACAAAACATAGATGAGAGTACAAAGAAAGACATGTATCAAAGAACATTGAGTAGAAGTCCAAGAGAACCTATAAGCCTCGAAGCCTAAGACCATGCTCTGATACTAATTGTAATACCCAATAAAATTTAACACTTTGGTTGATCAAGTCTAAATATAAAATCATATGGGATAATAAAAACAAAATAATATCATTCCCAGCATGAAGAGAACAAATGAAATAATAGACAATAATTTGGAAGCGATGAGAAGATCCTCAAATGTAACTCATGATGACCAATAACCAAATCTATAAACAATGTTGTCTCAGCAGTAACACACAAATACAACCTCCAAAGAGTATATGAATATTACAAGCCATCTAAGTCTCAACATATAACTAGACATCTCAAATTAAGCTAAAGTGAAAAGATAAATGATAACACGAGGAGGTAGAGAACTATAATGTCCGTCGAGCTGATACCTTGAGAGTTGTGTATCACGCGCTTACTGGATCGAAAGGCAATATAAGTGTGAGGTCCATCCCTAGCACATGGTTTCTATAAAAAAATTGGTTAAAACCCTAACAAGTAACTTAGCTACGCAACACGGAGCAGTTACATGCATAGATGATAAAGGCACAATTTAATAATTTAATGAAGGCCCAACCCATAAACATAGTCTCACAATATATAAGAATGATCTCATTTCATACCATTAATTACTTCCTTTCGACCATCTCAAATACAAGCAGGACGTCAAGTTTAAGTAATCACACATATTAATCTCAACTGCTTTTATTATTCAATTATGTTTATTAATTAATTATCATGCAACCGACATGCGACCCTTCATCTCGGCCATCTCATAAACATATGGTACGCCAAGTTAAAATAATCATATGTATTAGAATTAATCTCAGTTAATTTCATTAATCAATCATGCTCATTAATTAATCAACACGTAACCGACATGTGCACTTTCCTCTCGTTCATGTCACAAACATGCGATACGCTGAATTTAAATAATCACATTTCATGCCTTGATGCCACCTGGTATTCGCATGACATGGATTTACATATCATATTAAACCATAAACATCGCATTTTAAGCCCAAACGCCACTTGGAATTCACATGGTCGGGAACTTACATATCATAATATCGGGGTGTCCCTTTACGATACCCACTAATTCATTTCTATCTAGCAAGTTCAATTAATATTGATATTTTAACTCGTAATTATTCACTCCGAGAAACCTGCTCAAACCTCAATATCCCAATTACCCCAACTTAACTGTATAATTTAGGATTTATTATCTATAATTTAAGCGATTTTATAGAGATCTAAAGGGACAAACATCATGCAAGTGATTCTTCATAACGCAAAGCGTAAAGTTGAAAGTTTATAATTTTATTATTGCTGTAAGCCATCACGACAACTTGTCTTTAAACTCCGTGTGTGGGATGTCTCATCGAAGTGAAATCCAAACAAGGAACGCTCCCGATACACTTACGTTTAGATTGAATAGTTGCTAAGATAATTAATGTAAGGTTTATTATGCGAAAGTAGGGCAAGAATTGAAATGTCTACGCATGAAATCTTCAAATTAATCGACACTACTACTCAATAATCAAATCAATCATAATAATTTCATGTACTCCTTCTAACGTTTAAATAGCATAACACACCTAAAAAATATCATGGTTTCATATTGAGTTCTTAGATAAAAGGGACACATAATTATTTTACGAGGGTATGTTACATCATAAGGGGGCCATTATTAAGTATCAATTGTGCCTAGTCATTTACAATATTTTCACATCGGTTATGAAGACATTAATAAGAGTCTCGTAACAAATGTTATCAATTTGGAACATACATGTCAAAAGTATTACTCTTAAAGCGTAAGGTACAACCCTATTGAGCAATCAAACTTTCAGAACAGTTTAATTCTAAATTAATTTTGCATCGTCTATTCTCATATCTCAAATTATTAATTTCTACAACGGGGTCAAATTAAAAATGATATTTTTCATGCGTTGAGGTAACTAATTCATTTTAGCAAACTAATAGGCTCGATATTAATATTTAAGTATATAAAACTATTTTAAATCATCTAATATAACATAAATTAGGATTGCACAATTTTCTAAGGATTGTTAATAAATTTTAACACTAAAATTTAGTTTTGGTGAAATTGGCAAATACACATATAAAACAAGAAGAGTAGAAAGATACTTGCCTCGAGAACGCGCCTTGAAAATTACTTTTCGTGTTGGTGAAGAAGCCTCAAATATCCTCTTGAAGAAAATTCTCAAAATTCTCTTAAATCCCCTTTTGTCTAAATTTTGGGGTCCTTTTCTAAATATTAAATTAATAGGGTAGGTTCTTGTAATTTAATATTTCTGGTGGGATGCTTAATATAAATAATAATGACGAGGATGTGAAATTTCTAAGAGAGGAGAAATGAAGAAGTGATTGTGGATAGTGGTTGGCTAATAAGTGAGGGGATAGAGAGCCAAATTTTCCCCTTGATAGCATGTGCTTAAACCTTAAAGCAAAACCTATTGAATCCTTGTCTTCATCATATCAATGTTCTTTAACCCCATACTTGATTACCGTTGCAATATAACAAGAAGTTGTCCCTTATTTCACTAGTTTAAGCGCCCAAAAGGATTATAAATTCATCCCTTTATTCTTCAATTACCTAATATTCAGTGCCTTCGTTCGTTATTTTTAGTTTTTTGAACCAGAGAATTTTTCTTGTTGGATATCTCCTTCCTTATATCACGGACGATCACTACACCAAATCTGTCGAATTGTCATGGTCATTGACCTTGACAATTCTGGGGTTGACAAATTTTTTTGTCACGGACTTGTCGCGGTCAATGATCGTGACAAGTTAGTTAGAATTGTCACGGGCATGTCACGGGCCTTGACCGTGACAAGATTTATCACGGTTAAGGACCGTGACAAAAATGTGGCAATGTTTAAAAAATTGTCACGGACATTGACCGTGACAAGTCCGTGACAACTTCCTTTGTCAAGGACTTATCACGGTCAATGACCGTGATAATTCTGGACAGAATTGAAAAAAAATCTGTCGGGCAGTATGGCCATTGCCACTGCTCAGCAGTATATATGTACCTGTTATAGCAACGTTGTACCTGTTCAAACATTATATATCCAGATAAAATAGAGATAGTGCAAATATACATTCAAAATATAAACAATCGCGTGCCTGTTCAAAACTTTGGCATTCTCCACAAAGTACCTCAACTGTTCAACTCCATTGTTCGACCCCAATCCCGTAATTTTGATTGTCTTTAGGTGTGATCTCCAACAATCAGGGACATACCATTCCCACAAAATGAAAAACCCTAATATAAGGAGAAACAACATCACCATCAATTATCTCAAATCTATAAACTATTTAGGTGGAAGTGATGTTATGAACCCTTGACGTACCTCAAAGATAAGAACCTCTAGAAGAGGACAATTTCTTATAAAATCCAACACCAATTTCCAGTTCCAGTTCCAGTTCCACTATAAGAATCATCCACTGCACAAGAGTGTAGTGCCACCCAACAAGCAAATATTCATAAAAATCGAAACTTAAATTTAAATATTCATATAAATATAAATATAAATACATTATCTGTAGTGCCACCCAAACAACTAACTTGAGCTCATATGGCACCTCCTTCCAACTAATGTACCCCAGGCAATGATGTCAAATATAATTCCCTTCATATCTGAACACAAAAAAATGCAATAATCCTATGGAGTTATGCTCTGCAAATTTCTTCCAATCGTTGTGTAGAAAAACATCACCAGTTGAAGTTGTCAATTCCACTTTCCATATTTTCCCATGTTTTGCTATAGGTTCAATGTGGTGGGGTATGGAAAGTGTAATTGACAACTTTAACTGGTGATGTTTGGCTACACAACGGTTGGAAGGAATTCGGAGAGCATCACTCCATAGGATTATTTCATTTCTTAGTGTTCGGATATAAAGGATAGACGAAGAGATTCAGTCTCCTCTCCACAAATAGGACACCCCAAATAACTATGTATTAATCACCTATTAAAGGTAAGAAGCGTATATTCATGGATTAGTATAAACAAAACTTAAATTTCAATTTCAAATTCAAATTCAATTTATAATAGAAAATTCCTCCAAAAATAACAACTTTAAGCCACTAAGAATATTATACAGAAATTAGGCACTCCCAAACTGTCCAAAAGCGTTGGAATATTTCGATACAAATTGGAATATTTATTACAAATTAAAAAATTGTTTAAAATTCGGGTTATCATAAAAAATGGATTGATAATTGGTGGGAGCAGCCAAGTCATCCACACTACTATTTAGACGTTTTGGCGTGTGTTGGACAATTGACCACGACTCGTTATTGATATACTCCGAGTAAAACACTTGGTTAACCTTTTGAAATGCATAAACAAACGGCTCATCGCTCAAGTGGTCGTTGCTCTTCAACTTGGGCAAGTCAACCATGATCAAATTGGTGACAGGATCAACTTTATAAGCATTTTTATCCTCAACTCTTACCCAGTCACAGTAAAATACAACCTCTTTGAAGCTTATATAATCCAATTCAAATATATTTCGAATTACACCATAATAAGTCATTTCAGCTTCAACGAGGTTTTTATCTTTTGCGCTCACTCGAAAGAAAGTAAGAGCCTTGTATGAAATGCCCAAGTTCTCTTCATTTGTACTTTCCTCGTACACTTTAGCGCTGAAAATGTAACCGTTCAATCGATACTTTTTGTACTCTTGTGCCACGAACAAGGGTCCAGTGGCTAGACGAGCAAGCCTTGATGTCACATCACCCGTCTTTAAGAGCTGATAATATAGATAAATTAATTGTATTAGTTGTAAAATTTGAGTGTAATATAACGTTATATAATAGCCATTTTCATTATAATTACCTCTTGTGTCAACCACAGCCTAAATTCGCTGTCTGATTGTACCATTGTTTTTCGCCTTTTATTATTCTCACATGCTTCATATTTTCTGCATATTATAAAATTAATCATGTATAAAATAATCTAAAATAATGTTAAACATTATAATAATCGAAACTTACTTTTTCCATTCTTCGACATCTTCATGTGTGTTAAATAGATAACGAGCTACTTGCTCATATTGCAAACTCGTTATTTTCACTCATTTTCCCATCACATGACCACCATCATCGATGAACTCATCAGTTTCATCAACGCTAGTCGAGTCAGGCATATATTCCCGAGTATATATTGATAACTCCATGCTTATGTATTCCTCTGTAATTCATCCTGAAATGTATCGCGTATTCTTGACGTAATCTTTAAAAAATTTCATCAATCTTTCAAACGGATACATCCACTGATATCTAACTGGACCAAAAAGAAGTGCCTCGTCGCATAGGTGTACCAACAAGTGAACACTTATGTCAAAGAATGTTGGGGGAAAGTAGTTCTCCAAATCGCTTCGGTCACCGCCAATTTTACAGCCACTATGTGTTCTCGATTGACTACGTTCTCACACAAGAGTGAGAAGGTAATACTAATTTGCATAATATCCCTTCACAAATCCTTGTGCTTGGAGAAGAAGTGCTTAAACAATTGCGGAGCCAATTGCATGATCACATGCCAATCATGGGACTTACACTTATGTAAATCATGAGTAGCATAATTCACAATCCTTTACAAGTTGGACGAAAAAGTAGATGGGGCCTTCAAATTATATATTGTGTCTAAAAGTACCTTCATTTCCCCACTCGTCAAAGTAAACGCACCAGGGGGAATTATTGTCCTTCCCCTACTATCTTCTTTCAACCATAGTCGTGGCTTAAGTTTCAACGATTTAAGGTCTTTTTGTGTATTTTCTCCATCCTTCGAATGACTCCCCCCAAGGCAAGTGCCCACAATATGTTCAGCGAAGTTCTTCTCTGTATGCATCACATCCAATATATGGCGCACCAGGTTATTCTTCCAATAAGGCAAGTCAAGTAAAATTGACCTCCTAGACCATGCCTTTCTTGTCTCAGTTTCATTCCCAATTGGGGTCTTCTTATGCTTGACATTCTTAAATTTGGGATTCTTACCTGGCATATTAGGGCCACATTCAGAAGATTTACTTTCAATTTCTGACCCGAAAGTTATCTCGGCGGTAGCCTATGTTCAACCCCGCCCAATAAAAAATTGGAACCTTTCTCAGATCTGAAACTATGAGCCGGGGGTAAATACCTCATGTGGCAATGACATGTGTTTTTTGAGCTAAAGGATATACGAAGAGATTCAGTCTCCTCTCCATAAATAGGACACCCCAAATAACCACGTATTACACAACCGGATAATGTCCCATAAGCTGGAAAATCATGAATGGCTCACATCAACATAGCTTTCAGCGTAAACTCTTCTTTTATAAAAGAGTCAAATGATTGCACACCCTCGTCCCATAACTCATTTAATTCTTCTACCTAAGTATCCAGGTAGACGTCGATGTCATCACTTGGTGCCTTTGGCCCAAGTATCAACAAAGCCATCATCGAAAATTCAGGTCTCATACACTGTGAAGGAGGGAGGTTGAGTGGGGCTAGGATCATTGGCCATGCACTCTGATTGGTGCTTATATTTCCAAATGGATTAAAACCATCTGTTGAAATATCAAAATGAATATTACGTTGTTCTCGAGCAAAATCGGGATACTCATAATTCATCCTCCTCTAGGCAGTAGAATCAATAGAATGACGCATGATATTATCCCCTACTTCTGCCCTAGCATGCCAAGTCATTGCCTCTGCTATCCATGGTACTGTGAAAAATCGCTTTAATCTAGGCCCAACGGGAAAATATTTCAATACTTTTTGAGGCACTTTTGAGCTTGTGCCTTCCTTACTAGTAGATTGGACATATCTAGATTCATCGCATACCGGACAACGATCGAGATTTTGGTACTCCTTTCGGTATAGTATGAAGTCATACACACAAGCATGAATCGATTTATACCTCATTCCCAAACCTTTCAAACTGTTCTTCATAACAGGATAACTATTTGGAAGTGTATTCTCTTTGAGTAATAAGCCCTTTCGCCCATTTCAGAATTTATGTCACGCTATTGCCAGACAAATCGTACTGCGTCTTCAAACTGTGCAAACCAACCATGGTATGTAAAGTTGTTTGATCTTTCTCACAGCCAGAGTATAACGGTTTAGTTGCCCTAAATTTTACACTTTGGTAGTCATCGTCAAGTTTTATCGTGATATCTTTACGAGCACTTGAACCTTCTACATCATCATGTAACCTCATTCTCCTCTGCTTCATAAACTCCGTACGCATCATCAACTAAATCCTCTAACATATTATGATCTACGTCATCCCCTTCTACATATATCCTACTTGTTGATGGTTGTTGTGAAGGTTGGTCGGGTACAAAAGAAACTTTCAATTCACCGTGAAAACTCCAAAATCGATAACTATCTTGCATACCCGAACTTAACAAATTTAGTTCAACTGTTTTCCACTCAAACACCTTACTATTCTTACACCTAGCACACGGACACGGAAACTCTTTATCATTATGACATCTCTTTGCATATTTCACAAATTTATTAGCGCATCTGCGAAACACATCCCCCATTCTATTTGTCTCACCCATCCACTATTTGTATTTCGGATATCCCATCACAGCTACCAAAACTAATCACCTGTTAAAGGTACGAAGCGTATATTCATGGATTAGTATAAACAAAACTTAAATTTATAGTATGTTTCATTTAATTATGTCTTATTTATATTCAAATTCAATTTATAATAGAAATTTTTATTTTCTCCATTTCCTCTAAAGGGTGAGTGGTCCTATCCCATTCAAGATCGCATTTTTTTGTAATATACTTAACAACTCATGTACATTGTTACAATTTGAAAAAAAATCGGCAGCATATCCCCGTAGTTCCCTAAGTACACGACGTAAATTGGCAAGTGTGAGTGTTATTTCAGTTGATCAATTGAAATAACAGTCACACTTATTAATCTAGTATGTACTCAGAGAACATTAGGATGCGACTGCAGAACTTCCTCCAAAAGTAACAACTTGAAGCCATTAAGAATATTATACAAAAATTATGTAGTCCTAAACTATCCAAATAGGACAATTCGAGATATCTCATTACAGGGGTAATGACTCTCGAACGGGTCTAAGGGCTATTGAATGCGTACGCATAAGAACTAGAAGGCTAGTATCTATGCGCACTATATGTAATATCAAGTATGTTTAATTTAATTATCATACTATATATATATTGTTCGATATACAAAGCGATTTTCAAAAAAAAATTAAAAAATCTCACCCCCATATGGACAATAATCCAGTGGTCATGCCCCTTTTAAAATTAACCAACCCAACATCGAGCCACTATAATCCAACAGCAATGTCAACAACAAATGTGTATCCCGTACTCCTTCCAATTCATCTACTCAATTAATTATTTTCATCAACTAAACTAGAAATTAAAGTATACAATAATTAATTTACTAATTTACAATGAGGGGTAATACTACTTTCATAATTAATCATATATTAATTTACAAATTTACAATGAGGGGTAATACTACTTTCATAATTAATCATATATTAATTTACAATGAGGGGCAAACAATCAATTCGTTTACAAGGGACATTACGCACAAACACGCACACTATACACACACACGCACATACACACACACACGCAGCCCCCCACCCTACACTACCCCCCACCCACCCATCCCTGCCCCCTCCCCCCCACCCTGCCCCACCCTCCTCCCCACCCCCACACCCACACAGGCACACACCCCCCCTCACACACACACACACTGCCCCACCCCTACCCCCATCCCCCTCCCCACCACACACGCACACACACACATATATATAAATGGAAGAGAGAGAGAAAGTACCTGAAAGTAGAGAGAGAGAAAAAAGGAAGGAAGAAACGACGAGGGAAAAAAGAAGGGGAAAGGGTTTTTTTGCTGCGACATTTGTCACGGTCGTGTCACGGTCATTGACTATGACAACATAGTCACGGGACAAATATAATTGTCACGGACTTATCATGGTCAATGACTGTGACAATACTTTATCACGGCCTTGTCACGATCAATGATCGTGACACAAAACGCGTGTTTTGTGTCACGATCATTAACTGTGACAAGGCTAGGCGCTGGAAGGGTGACAATTTACCGATTTTGGTGTAGTGAATGCTATTATTGGAAGATTGAAATACAAATCTTCCACCATTGTTATTGTGATGAGCCATCAGATAATATTTAACAACATAAGAAATGAGTTTTCCTCTTATTTTTTAGAATTGAAGAAAGGTACTTTTTGTTTAGTGTGTTCCGCTGGTGTTCAATCTAATTATTTGATTGATAATAATAAAGATGTTAGTGGAATGATGTTGTCACGAAAAATGTTAAAGGAAAATTTTATTAACATTTATGTGATTAAGAGCACCAAATCATTTTTATCATTTAGATGTACAAAATAGTTATATTTTTCATTAGTCGAGTTTTTGAAAATGAGAGTGAATATATTATTGGAAGTAGATGCTTAGACAAGAAACCGTTGCTCTCCAAAAATTGGAGGTCGTATATAAGTCATGTGGATCAAAGATTTGAAGGGGGTTAAGGAGTTTCGAGATAGATTAGTCAAATATTCTGCAGAAATGGGGTTTAAGTTTGTTTATGTCAAGAATGAAAAATCTAGGGTTACAACATAATGCTTTAAAAAGACGTCGGAAGGATGTAAAAGGCATTTTCATGTGTGGAGTGGTTTAATCCGTACACGCAAGAGTTCGATGATGATTTCAAAGTTAGTGTCATTCGTATTAGTTAATCGTAAACGGGATAGTCCTTTGATGAAACCAATTGAAGTTGTGAAAGACATGAACGAGAATAATGGGCTTGATATTCCTTATCACCAAGCTTGGTATGGGAAATAAATGGCAAAGGCTGTGTTGAATGGTAGAGAAGAAATGTCATACAAATTGTTAGGTATTTATAAAGACTAGGGGTGGCAAATCGTGCTATCGGTTCGTGTTTTTATCTGACATGACATGACTCGACATTATTTTTTAAAACACGACACGAAGTCATTTTTTTATAGCTAACATGAACACGACCCGAAAAAACACGACACATGTAACATGATTAATTTTTTCCCATCCAATTAGACACGAAAAATAAGACTAAAAAAATTCCAATCGTGTTGGACCATTACAATCAGATTTGTTTGGATCAAGCATGGATTTTTCGTGGATCAATCATGAAAAATTACAGAATTTTTCCCATCCAATCAAATCAATCATGATAATCAACAAACAATTACAATCAGATTTTTTTAGACCCCCTTTTCTCATGGATCGGAAAAATAACAAACAATTACAAATATAATATCATGGATCAGAAAAATTACAATCTGAAGAAAGATGATCGGACCCCTTTTTCTTTTCGGTCGGCTCCATTTGTTCGGACCTTCTTTTTTCGGTCGACGCCATTTGTTCCTATGAACTGGTCGAACCTTCTTTTTTTAGTCGAACCATTTGTTCCGAACGTAGGGAAGTGGGAAAATGAAGGACGGGGAGAATGGAGATGGAGATGGGATGGTGTAAGGGAGAAGAAGATGGAGATGATAGGGTTTTGTTGTCTTTTGTTTTAAGAGAAAATGGCTGAGAATGAGATTATATGGGAGTGAAAATGAAAAGAGGTGATGTATTTTAGGGTTTTAATTAATGACCAAGTGGGTTTCCTGTGCAGAAATTGGGTCATTAATGTCGTGTCATTTGGGTCAATTTCATGTCAATTTTCTGTTTAAATTTTGACACGAACATGACACGATACGACTTTGTGTTAATTACATGAACACGACAAGTCGTGTTAATTTATGCTCAATTTTGGGTCTTTCCATGTCGTGTCTAGAATTGTCATCCCTAATAAAGACCTCTTATTATAATCGAACCCTGGGTCGCATTTTGTCATTAAATGTGAGGAGGGTACTAATCGATTTGAAAGGTGTTTATTGCGTTCGCTGCATGTATTGTTAGGTTTTCATATTGTTGTCCAATGTTGTGTATAGACGTTACATTTTTGAATAATAAATACAAAGGTCGCATTTTCGGAGTGACGACGAAAAATGGCAACAAATGTATTTTTCAGTTCCATTTGAAGACATATATTTTGTATTCAATATTTATTTTGCCTAACATTGTTTACATTTTATTGACGTCGTTTATTTAAGGATCAATTATCAAAAAGTCCCTCAAATATTTTTCAATACCCATTTAGTCCAAGTCTTTATTTTGTTCCAAAAAGTCCCTCAAACACCCATTTAGCCAACATTCTCTTATTTTTAAAGATCCGTGCTAGCGGCACACATAGAGTGTTTTTATGTGGTGAGGGACATTTTGGAACACAATAAAAAGGCTTGGACTAAACGTGTATTAAAAAAATATTTGAGGGACTATTTAGTATATTCCCTTTATTTAAATGTCAATTATATTATTAGAAACATGATGCTTGAAGACCTTATTGATAATGCATGCAAATATAGATAAAGGTATGGCGTCCTAATTGTACCTTATTATTTAATTTATCTTTCTCAAAATTTAGAGCATAGTAGCTTGTAATTTATTAGTATTTACGGTTAGATAAGATACTGATTTTTAGGGGCTCTTGTCAATTAAAGCACAATAGCTATTTTTGGGGCATATTAGGTACATTTTTTTTGTATGGAAGATCAAGTTCCTTTTTTTATGAAAGATTAGATTCCTAGTAATTTATAATTGATTGCGTTTAATGGAGTTTTCATACACGAATTGGTTTGTGGTTTATCGTTATAACAAATACACCGAGATTTTTTAATTTGATTCATGATAGTGTCAATTCCTTTTTAGAGAACCATTAATGATTTTGAGAGTTATAAAATAGTTAGAACATTGAGTAGATAGTTGTCATTGGGCAATCTCAGTAATAGATACCAATACATCTAAATTTCTTACACGGTTTTGGTTTTTGGTTTAACATTTGAACAAATAAATATTTTTTATCTTTGATTCATGATAGTGTCAATGCCTTTATAGAGAAGAATTAATAATTCTTTTGGGTTATAAAATGTTTAGATTCCGTTACAAAACAGTTAAATATCAGTCGATACCGTTAGGCATCGTCGATTCGTAATGGTTTTCCAACTTATCGAAACCGTTTTGTATCTATGCTATAGGGCCATGACAAATCAAAATTTAACATGTGTATGATAAACTATTGGCAACTTTATACCATCACCGCATCCATTATGTATCCCCCAATCGATATTTAAAGCCTTAGAACTCCGAGTAGATATTTGTTGATGGGTAATTTTAGTAATAGATACATACATCTATTTTTCATGAACAATTTATTTTTTTGGTTTAGCATTAGAAGAAATACACTAACATTTTTTCTTTGATTCGTGTTAGTATCAATGCCTTATTAGAGAACCATTACTTATTTTTTGGAGTCGTAAAACAGTTAGAGCACCAGTTCATAGGGACACCTCGACATGGAAGCAATGTGAGTGAGGGGGAGGATGTTGCAGGTGAGAGCAGGAGTGATTTATAACGCGCGTACGCTGATATGTATGTTGATTGTTTTAAAACAAAAAAGCGTAACAAAGCATTAGCACTTAGGATAGTTTCCTTAGAGAAATATTTAGGAGAGACGAGAGAGAGAGTGTGTGAGTTTGTGTAGATAGGGAGAGTTGGTTTGGTGAGAGAGAGAGATGTTTAGAGAAACAGAAAGGGTACTTGACCAAGCAAGTGGCTAGTCTTACGAGTGAGATCCAAACCTCTATGGACACTCGAAAAAAACTTGAAGCTCGGCTTACTCATGACCCTGAGATAGCCAGAGAGGTTAAGGTAAAGATAGAGAACAGATCTGAAAAGATGGGAAAGATTCTCCTCACCCCTGCTTTAGGTTTTGGTGTAAGGTAGGGAATTGGTTTTGACGGTACCTCCACATCCCATGTCACACGAAAACCAATTCATGAGTTTACTACAAATATATACGGCCATCACCAAAAATCCCGAATAAGAGTTCGACCAAGAAAATCAAACCAAGGTCGGTCAAAGATTGTGTACTTCTATACCTACTTAAAAAAAAGGCCACTTTAGGGAGTTTCGCTATAGTTTGGGTCGGACACGACGTACATTTGCTCCACCACGTGTCACTAGAGATTTTTTGAGTCTTAGAGAGCAAGTTGAGTTTCTAGTCGTCGCTTCTCAGAGTCTAATTGAAGAGTTCCAACGAATTTCTATGACTTATGCGGACACTTATAATATCCCATCTAGAGTCAGCAAGGATAAGGGCAAACAGAAAGGTTACCTCTTCTTGGATGCCTAAACTCGACTCAAAAGCCCTTGTTGTTCATGTTGCTCTCAAATCACATAACACTTCTCAGTGGTATTTCGATAGTGGGTGCTTCAAGCACATGACAGGTGATGTCTCATTTTTAAACAACCTAGAGGATCGCAAGGTAGGTAAAGTCACCTTTGAAGATGGGAGCAAATCTAGCATAGTAGGACGAGGTACAATAGAGATACCATGATTTCCTAAGCTAGAGGATGTTTTATACGTCAAAGGTTTGAAAGTAAACCTTTTCAACATTAGCCAGTTGTGCGACGCTGACTTTGTAGTAAAGTTTGACCAAAATGAGTTCAATGTCTATGATAAAAACGGTAAACTTCTATTGCAAGGGGTGAGGACTGAAGATAATTATTATGGAATTATGCCCAAGTCCTCGTTTATCTGTAACAGCGCCACGATCACTCATATGGATTTATGGCATCAACGTCTAACTCGTGTAAATTTTAGAGATTTGGAGAAATTAGCTAAAAAGGAGACACAGTACGTGGCTTGCCATCACTTGGAAAGTCGACTTCCACGGTTTGTGGACACTGTCAGTTGGGAAAGCAAGTCCGTACCCCTCACATAAAGTTGAATTCCATTACCACTTCATGAGTGCTAGAGTTGATACATATGGATCTTATGAGTCCTAATCGTACTGAGCGTTGGGTTAGAAAGAGGTATATCCTCGTGATGGTAGACGATTTCTCCCGTTACTAGATTATAGGTTTTCTGAGAGAGAAATCTGATGCTATGGAATTCCTCGTGACTAAGGGTCGTATCGTGCAAAATTAACGCGGAGTCACTATCAATAGAATACGTAGTGACAATGACACTGAATTTAAGAAAGCTAAAGTAAATTTTTATTGTGATCGCCTCGGGATCAAATATGAATTTTTGGTCGTGAAGACTCCTCTACAAAATGGGATTATTGAGAGAAAGAATTGGACGATTCAGGAGATGGCTAGATTTATGCTTCTAAGTCGTAGAGTTGCTAGGAGATTTTGGGCAAAGGCGGTGTCTATCGCATGACACATGATGAATAGGGTTTACTGTCGTCCACACATATTTAAGACGCCCTACGAATTGTGTACTGGAAATAAGCCCAACCTTTCATATTTTTGTGTCTTTGGGAGTAAATGCTACATCCTACGGGATAGAGAGAAATTATGAAAGTTTGACTCCCGAAGCGACGAGGGGATACTGTTAGGTTATTTATCAACTAGTAGAGCATATCGTATTTTTAACCTGAGTAACTCTAAGGTTATGGAGTAAATAAACGTCACCGTGCAAGATGATAAACTGCCGGTATTTGTTGACTCTAAATTTTTGTGTGAGGATGACGCACTTTCTACTGATGATCCCATTGTGCCTCACAGACCCAGAGTGGATCCTATTCCTGATTTAGGGGACACTCCTGCTTAGGTTCGCAAGAGTCGTGATCCTGCTACTATTTTAAGAGATACCACCCTAGGAATCAAGACTCGTGCTCAACTAGAGAACGTTATTAGCCATGTTTGTTACACGTCCAAAGTCGAGCCCAATAATTATGATGAAACACTCAAAGATGAACACTGGATATGCGTTGTACAGGATGAGTTCCTTCAGTTTAGAAAGAATAATGTCTGGGAACTGGTCCCCTGACCTAGTGAGACAAATGTGATAGGTACTAAGTGGATCTTCAAGAATAAAATGGATGAGTCTGGTACTATTATTTGAAATAAGTCTAGGTTGGTCGCTCAAGACTACACACAGATAAAGGTTGTAGACTTTGACGAGACATTTGCTCCTGTTGCGAGGCTTGAGTCTGTTTACTTACTACTCACCATCGCATGTTATCTTCACTTCAAGTTATATCAGATGGATATCAATAGCGCCTTTCTGAATTGCATTCTACAGGAGGAGGTTTACGTGGAACACCCAAAAGGGTTTGAAGACCCTAAGCACTCTGATCACGTTTACTATCTGAAGAAAACCTTGGATAGTTCGAAGCAAGCACCCCGTGCTTGGTACGATAGTCTTACTTCCTATCTATTAGCTCTTGGCTTCAAGAGAGGGGGAGTAAATATGACGTTGTTCATTAAGAGAGATGGAGATGCTATTTTGGTTGCCTAGGTCTATGTGGACGACATAGTCTTTGGATCCACGTGCTCCTAGCATGCTTACCACTTTGAGGAGGAGATTAAAAGTGAGTTTGGGATGAGCATGGTAGGTGAGCTTACTTTCTTCCTTGGTCTCCAGGTTCGTCAGATAGAGGATGGGATGTTCATCTCCCAATCCAAGTATGCTAGAGACCTCGTGAAGAAATTTGGTTTAGACTCCGCTAAGCACACACGTACCCCGATGAGTACCTCAACAAAGTTTAACAAGGACACTTTAGGCAAGGACGTAGAACAAACCTTGTATCGAAGTATAATAGGTACTCTTCTCTACTTGACGGTCAATCGTCCCGACATCGCCTTTAGTGTTGGAGTCTATGCGCGATATCAGGCATTCCTTTTGGTATTCCTTTTATACCAATGGTCGGTTATCCTCCTATTCGGATGTCGATTGGGGCGGTGATGCAGATGAATGTAGGAGCACTTCTGGTGGGTGTTTCTTATTTGGTTCTGCTCTTGTCTCTTGGTTGAGCAAGAAGCAAAACTCCATCCCTTTGTCCACAGTGGAGGTTGAGTACATAGCCGTCGGGAGTTGTTGCACGCAACTTCTATGGATGAAGCAGATGTTGGAGGATTATGGGATATCACGGGATACCGTGACTATTTCCTGTGATAACACGAGCACGATCCACATATCCCATAATTCAGTCCAGTATTCGTGCACAAAGCACATTAGGATACGCGACCACTTTATCCGTGAGCTTGTAGAAGTAAATGTCGTATCCTTAAGTTTTATATCTACCGACCTCCAGTTAGCGGATATTTCACGAAACCTTTAGATGCCTTTAGATTGGAGAGTCTTAAGAAGTCTTTAGGAATTTGCATAGTTGACTGATGGGTGGTCACCACGTCTAGAGTATGATGCATTTTCTCATGTCCATATCATTTGATTCATATTTCTAGATTGTATCATTTGTATCATTATTTGTTTATTTATTTATTTTTTTGAAAAATTGAAAAATCTAAGAAAAATTTATTTTTTGATTTTTTTTAAAAAAAGTCAAAAAATTTTATTTTTATAATTTTTTTTAAAACACAAAAAGAGTTCTGTATTTTGTTTACACCGTTTTATGGATGAACATTTAAGATAGCCACAGTCACAACTTCATTCCATATTCCACGTGACTGTTTGATAGTGATTTGAGATGCTACGTTATTTCATCCATGTGCGTTACATTGTTTTGGAGTCATTGGGATGTGATTAGTGATATCTTCTACATGTTTGGCTCTTTATATCCTTTATTGCACACATGCACCGTATTATTTTAGCATTGTACTTATCTATCACGTATTGGCTTGAGTATTTCCATCTCAATTCGGTCTATACAACGCCCAAAATGCGATAAAACTTAACAAGAATGTAGTGCATGTAAAAATCGTTTACCACGAGGACTTAATTGCAACAAAATATGATGAGTGAATCACGAAAAATGGCTGCGAGAGTTCAAAATTAACTCGTCGTGAAAGCCATCGTTTGAAAATAGCCAGAAAAAATTAAAAGGCAATAAAAATAAAAACATGCCAAATCAAATGGTCCAATAAGGTTTTTGTTTCATCACCTCAAAAGAAAAATATAATGTATATTTTTTTATGAGGGAGTTCGGATGGAAAGAAATGAAAAAGGGTTTGCACGTCCTTGAAAGGCATGAAAAATTGTTACAACGTTTTGGACGTTATTGGTGTGAAAATCACTTTGAGCTTTGATTTGTTGATTTGATTGAGTCAATTTTTTTTAATTCCACAATTTTTACACCTAAGGAAGATGTTGAGTTCATTCGTTAGGAATATTCGACATTCATTATGCACATATGTTATAGTTGTATGTATCAATTTTTCTATCGAATTTGTTCACATCCCTACATTTTCGCTATCACCGACTTGTTTTTTTGTGTTATTTCTCAGTGTGATTATTTGTTGTATATTTTGTGAGAAAAAATTTGAAAATTTCAAAAAGAGAAAGTTTGATTACCTTGTGACATTATCCGTTTGCATTTGGTTTATGTTCTTCATATTTGTCTATTTAGGGACATCGTAAAAAGGGAGAGAACGAATTATGGGGATAATTATTTTTTATAGCGATTTGCTCAAGCACTAATTGATACTTACTTCTGCTTATCATTATATTTCAAATGGTTGCGCGTCACGGGTATTGTTTCTTGTCTCGTGTGTGTAGGAACTTAATTGAGGATTACTTTTGCACACCCGATGATGACAAAGAAAGATCGAAGAGTTAGAGATTTGAAGATGTTTGAAGGCGTGTCATTTAGTATTTCCAATTTTGGGGTTTAATGGGGATATCAAATCGTATGTCATTTGGTTCTCATTTGGGTTGCATTCGGATTTTTTATGTATGTACGGGCATAGACATAAGGGGAGATTTGTAAGAACATGATTTTATAAATGTCTGAGTTAGAATGCAGGAATTTTCTGTTTGCCCTGTATCACAGTTAGAATGTCTAATACCACTACATTCGGCACATCAATGCGATCATCCATGCCGACCTTAATCCGAATCCTCGCATCCATCATCTTCATACATACATCATGCAACATGCAACGTGTGAAGCACCTTGTACTCTTGACTCACTTGAGTCTGTATTGTATAAGTGTTCATCTAGTTTGGAAATTGTGACAAAATTGTGTCTATCCTAGAAACCAAAGAACCCCGGAGTTTGGGTTGCTATTTCATTCCTCTTGTTTTATTGATCTAGATAATTTTACCAACACTCACTCACAGTAGAATTGCACTCATACATTTCATATTGCATATAATTGTGTGTGTATATGTTGAGTGTGTTTAAATCCCTCAAATTGTTTTTTAAATTTTTTTTGGATTTTTATAAACTTTTAAAATAAGGTTTTTATTAATTAAAATTTGTTTTTAAAAGTTTTGGGATCAATCTGCAATTATGTATTGGTGGTTATATTGGCTGGATGTTTGCTTGGGTAGAATCCAAAAGCAGCAGAGACTTCAGGGTGCATTTATAATTATTTCTAGACGCGCGTTTATTAACCTTTTTGTGCCCTACACCTGTTGCACTCTGATTGGTTGAATTTGGGTATCTTCTAAGAGAGTAAAACATCGAATGTTAACAGCCCTTGGATCGTTTTTATCAACGATCTGCATGCGCTCCAACATAATCCATGTGAACTTATTTTCAGCCAATCAGGAGTATTTTAACCACCCCCTCTGTTTAAACCATTGGATCAAAGTCAAACATACAAGACCAGATCCTAGCCCTTGATCTGTGTTCTCGAATCTTCTCAGGCTCCTATAAAAGGACCCCTCATCCATCTGATACTTTTGCCACTTTGTTCATTCGAGAGAAAAGAGAGAGAAGAGTGAGAAGATAGAAGAGACGAGAGAGAGAGAGAAACCAGAGTTAGGAAACCCTAACCCTAATTCGTCCAAACCTAGTTTCAAACCTTATAATCTTTCAAAACCTACATATACCAAACACAACCTTGAGTGTTTGAGAGATTTTGAGTGATTGGTTTGTTAGTTTTATTCCTGTAACCTCTTCGTTCCCGGATCTTGTTATCAAGTTAAACATATTTTTAGATATGTGTTTCTTCTTTTATAGAAACCTTAGATCTAAAACGTTTCATGTTATATTACACATAGATCTACATTTTTAGTTTCTCATCTTGAGAAAATATTTGTTGATTTGATTTTGTAAATGTTTTTAACTTCAAAATCAACAAAATACTTTTATGTTTCTAGTTCTCTTGAAACAAGACCTTTGACCTAGTTTGGAATCGCACTTGGTGATTTTCAATCTCAAAAATATTTTCAAAACCTGAGATTGATTAAGATCTTGATACGTCTTCTGAGCAAGATAGTCGTGGATTCTGGGATTATTGTAAAGGTCAAATAAGGTTAAGTTTTGTGAGAAGAGAGAAATAGAAAATCACTGCATATAGCTCTTATATGTAATTTATTAGGATTGGCTGTATGAAATAAGTGTGTGTGCGTGTATGCATGTGTTAGAAAGCACCTCCACAAATACTATCACCATACCACACTAAAAGTGTTGGTAATAAGATCTCAAGAACAAGAGTCAACGTAAAGAACTTGAACAAGTTGGAAGTTAGCAAACTGGGAGAACAACATCAACAATCAGAACTGCAGAGAAGTTATAAGGACACCAGTGGGTACATTCCTAAACTTGTATAGGTCTAGGTTGTATGCATGTTTGTTATATAGTTTGTAACTGTTAACATTTATTTTAGTGGATTTTTTGGTTTACTCCGTAGAGGGAGTCGTGGATGTTTCCTCAGTTGGATGAGGTTTTACCACGTAAAAAATTATTGTTTTTAATATTTCTACATCTCCTCATCT
The DNA here is from genome assembly GCA_949130495.1 of Sambucus nigra. Classification (NCBI taxonomy): domain Eukaryota; kingdom Viridiplantae; phylum Streptophyta; class Magnoliopsida; order Dipsacales; family Adoxaceae; genus Sambucus; species Sambucus nigra. The sequence goes on along the minus strand of OX422215.1, from coordinate 533,939,624 downwards.
ATTTCTTGGTTGTGCTGAGTTTAAAGATTTTTAAACTGATTTATTAAACCTGTTATCATATCTTGATCAGATCTCGTACATATTTTTTAAACACATCTTGTGATTAATTAGTTTTGGTTTTAAAGAAAAGAGTTTCTTCAAAAAACTGTTCGGAGTTACTTAAATAGTCACTACAAAAAAAATTGCTTTTTACTACGGTGCTCCAGTCGTCTCAAAAAGTCCTCTGGTCGTCTCAAAAGCCTTTTGTGACGCCATTTGAGACGGCAAATGGGCGTAGTATTAGACCCCCGTTTTAAAAGCTTTTTGAGACGGCAGAAGCCGTCTCAAAAAGTTTTATTGAGACGGGAAATACGCCGTCTCAAAAGGCCATTGCTTATAGGACCCTTTTGAGACGGCTAAAAAACCGTCTTTTAAAGTTATTTTTAGAGACGACAACATACGTCCCAAAGATTTTTTTGAGACGATAACTTAACCGTCTCAAAAAGTCGCCATTTATGGAACCCTTTTGAGACGGCAAAAAAGCAGTCTTTAATAATTTTGGCACCAAAATTATAATTTCATCCACTCCATAATATACTCTATATAATTATAAACAAAACCTCTTAAAAACAATATGACATACTTTTCATCCCATTTCAACATATAACATATAATTTTCCATTCAATTATAATTAAAGTTCATACAAAGAAAAAATACACAATTTAAACATTGTGTCTAACATAGCTCTCTCTATACAATTTCACTCATCTCATTAGAAAAAATACATAAAAAACCATCTATCCCTAACATAAAATGATGTACGCAAAGTAAACTCGCAATCTTCAAGCATACGACCTCCAGCAAAACGACTCCACAAAAGGTTTTCACCTGCAATAAATTTATTAAGTGTCATTTACCTTAAACAATAAAGTAATTTTTTTAATAGTTCCTATAGATGGCAATCTTTAAAAACCTTATCAAATTTGTATATCTTCATATTATTTACTTTTAAAAATACTTAATATTTTTTTAAAAAATCGGCAGAGTCTCCTTTATTTATTCATGAAAACCAACCTGTTTAAACATAAAAATTAACTCAAAAACGACAGAAATAGCCACAACTTTCTAAACAATTAAGGCCGGAATAGCAAAAATATGTATCCTACCTAACACTCCATCACATACATATATAAAAATAAAATAAATATGTGTTATTACCTAGCTCGTATTGGTCGTTGACGTCTCCGACTAGGTATCACTAGGGTCGTTGGTTGGGTTTGCAACACCTCACTCGGGTGGGATATCCATATATGCGTCTCTAAATCGTCTTCCACTCATGTTGTGAATGGTTATTTCTCAAGTGATCTTTCCTTGGAAATGATATCGCACATATTTAAATGACGCCGACGTTTTCCTTCCATGGATCTGTGTACGTACATATAACATACATAATCAACTTAATTACACAATAATAAAATTGAGAGATGGATTAATCACGCTAATTGTACATGAAACAAACATGAATTTGTAATTGGGTTATCGATCCATGCCTCTCTAAATCGTCTTCCAAGTGCATAAAAAATGAAAATGGAGCTTCTACCACGTCAGCATTCCTATCGACAGAAGATGAAACGACACTACCAATGAGAATCTGTTAAAAAACTGAGTAACATCACGAAAGTCAAATTTAGAAATAGTTTTATGCGATTGTGGACATAAACAAATAAGTGACTCTTAAAAAGCAAGAACACGGAGTATAATTGGCTACGTAATAAACAAGATGTCACGGTAGACTACGGGCATGCGTAATAAACAAGATGCACCACCGAGTATAAGTGCTCATAAACAAACCAAAATAAATAAAACAAAGATATTATGAAGATAAATCATCAGACATCATTTGATGGGGTGTTTGACGAAAGATAAGGGTTAATCAATAGTCCGCATGTTCAAATGAAGAGGAAAAAAAGAATCCAAATTACAGCGTACAACTTCCAGTAAAAACATAGATGAGAGGACCCTATAAATATAGTATACACAGCTGAGGGGAGGTGGATTTTGCTGACCAAGGAGCAGTACCAAACAAAGATTCAAATGAAATTTTGGGGAAAAAAGTCCAGCAAACAAAGTTTACAATTACTGCTTTTTAAAAATACAATATAAAAACTCTCGAAACGTATTAGAACTGCACTCATTTTAGTGTTGGTCCTATATGGGTTATATATAATCACATATAACCCAATATCTTGCATTTTACTAAACGTGGTATTTTGACTATTTCGGCCAGTTTCTTACTATTAAGAGTTAGTGAAGGAATCAAAATTCAGAAATATAAGTAGGAACTTCCATTAGCTGGTGAAGAGATAATGTCATTATGCATCAACAGCTGGTGAAGAGATAATGTCATTATGGTCCATTTTGGGACATCAGGCATTATATAGCACACGGCTATGCCTCCTAACAATTATACACTGTAATTAATATTGTTTATTTTGCAATATCTTTAATATAAAAAGTAGCAAGGACAATTATGCAGACCGGGATACCCATGAGGACTCATCAACTGTTGGTGATACTGTCCAGTCCAAAGATAATCATCAGTTGCCTAATAATCATTTGCGGTTTTTGGCTAAAAATGGGTTGAAAGTCAGTGCCGAAAACTCCAAAGAGGTGGCCGAAAATTCCAAAGATGTAGTCGGAGTTGATAATGGGAAAATCCCATATTTTCAGGAAGAGGAGCCCGACATTTCTTTAACTGTTTAACAATTGAATTAGTTGGAAAGGATAATGCAGCCGCTGAAAATAAGGAACTGTTGTATAAATTTATTTTAAATACACAAGTGGGAGACCAACTAACCCACTTTTCCTTAAATTTCGGCTAAAGAAAAAATCACCCACTAACCGCACTATTCTCTAACCTCTTTCAACCTTCTATAAAGAATTCTCTCCATCCGGCCAAAAAAAAGGAGCTTGAGAGAGTTTTAAAATTTGAGTTTGGTTCTTTGAAAAGAAAAGAAAAAATGGAATCAGACTGTTAAATGAGGAGGGACTGCAAAATTTTTGAAAGAGAAAATTAAAGAGAATAAAAATCACTCCTTCTCTCCCTCTAAGACTGAAAATATTTTCTTCACGAAAATATTTTTTCCCTTAAATTTTTTTTAGAAGAGTTTGTTCCCCCAAACTGAAATTTTGAATATTGAGCAATCAATTTGGAATGGGTGTTAGAAGACATATAACTACGGTGCATGGTTATATGATACAGAGGTGATTCTGGGCTGTTTTATCGTGAGGACGACGTGACTGTAGACTGCCTGCACAAAGAGGGTAGAGCCGCGAAACGTCTTAAAGAGAGCGACCTACTCCGCGACTCAACCCACGAATCGTCTATGACGAATTTATAAACAATTGAGGTAATATTATTTATTTTTATTGTGCAGTATTTATTTGAAATTCACGCATGAGGTTCAAATTTACGATAATCATATGAGGTAATAATTTAATTTTGAGCAGTAGACATAAAATTAATTTATGATTTTATTTTTCGAGTTGTCCATAAAACTCTTTGGTGTGATTTTTTAATCACAATAGATAAAGTGTACCAACAATTTTAAGACGTTTTATGTCTACCATGGAGACCGAAAAATAAATTTTATGGACATATATGATTATTTTTATGATGTCAAAATGAAAAAAGGCCAACTAAGTTTCTATGTTTAGAAATTATAATTTTGACCTTGTACCTCTAGAATTGACCGTTTAGCCCCCGAACTTCCATAATATTATATTTTGTAAAGTATATATATAAATTTCAGTATTTTCGTCAATTCGAAATCGATCAATAATTTCGTGAGAAATTAGAATTTGAACAAAAATGAACCCCTTCATGGAAAACTTTTAAATAGGTCAATCCTATTTTTTAGTTATGAATGTGAAATATTATTTCACATAAGATGTTATTGTTGGAAATGGAATTGTATACTGCTTTTGGACAATTCATTTTGAGCCACTTGTGGTTAAAAAAACAAATTAAAAAAATTTGTTATATGGAATCAAATTAAAAAATTGATATTTGGAAACAAATGAAAATTTGTTATATGAAAAATAAATGTGAACATTTGTTATATGGATTCGAAGGGTAAGTTATAAACATTTGCGCCGTGCGTTATGTTTACTATAAATAAAAAATAATATTGTTCAAATATTTTTTGAAGTGTTTATGCGAAAGTGTATTTCATATTTTTCAACCACACTAAAGTGATCGATGATGAAAAAAAAATATGAAATTTTTGTTATGAATTTAGTTGGAATATCATCTCGATTTTTTGATGATATATGGACTGAAATTTCTAGAATTTTGGCATGCATATAGTATGTTGAGATTATAAATTTTGGGCTTCAAAATTTTTGAAAAAATAGTTGTATATCTTTTATGATGATTTTTACAAATGGGATGCGCAATGCTGAATTTTTTGGACAGTTTGTAGTAAAATAAGTTTATCTTCACTTGTACTTAATATTTTTGAGTAATTCTAATTTTGAATAAGACTAGACTCATAAAGGATGAATTCTGGAAAATTTTATAAATTTTCAATAACCGGTTTGATCATGGTGAAATTTTAAACTTGAAGTTTTTCGGTTTGAACAAAGATTTTGGACAACATTTTCTTAGAAAAATGTATCATGTCGTGTTCCCAACGGATTCAAAATATTTTGAAGCCTTTATAAATTTCTTTTTCAAGGATTTATGAAGTACTTAGAAAAATTTGGACTCAAATTTATGGAAGATGAAATTCAAAGAAATTTTATAAGGACTTATGCAATATTTGAGTTTGAAGCGCAACCGCTAGAATTTTATATGAATAATTCTTTGTATTTATTCATTTATATGAGTTGGAAAATGTATAGAATAAAATTATATTCAGCAATGTTGGAATCAATTTGGTGTGCTTCATACGCATGTAGAAATAATTTAGTTGGATAAAATTATTTTGACAGTATGCTTTGATTTGGAATAGAGGTTTAAACTCTAATACGCAGTATTATTTTATACATTGTGAAAAATTGTATATTATAATTTTTTATGAAATAGATTGTATAATCTATATGTGACTTTCAGACACGTGAAAATCTGAATTTATGATTAAAATAAATGAACATGTATTTTTTGATTCGGCTATACATGATGACATTAAGCATGTATTTATTTAATAAATAAGATTAATTCTTATTTAATATTGAAACTCACAAGTTTAGATTTCATTTTTTGAATTGAAGATATAGTGGGGGCACATTGTTGCTTCTCAATACTATACCTAGAGAATAGTGGGGGCACTCAATCGAGTACCTCTCAACTATAATTAGAGAACATTTAATAGAATCTGAAACTTTGGTGTTCAAGAGAACTCTTAATTTTTTGAATAAATAAAAGCTTGCTTATATTATTGAAAAATGATTCGAAAAATCCTTAGAGAAGTCATGTCATAAATGATTGATTGAATTCCTTGAAATAAACAAGAGGTGTATACACATCATTTAAAGGAATACTGAGACCATTGTCATTTATGAATATGAGCTTTGTTTAATAGTCGAAATTCATCGATATAACTTAGTTATACATGATGCATATTAAATTATTCTCATGAAAATGAAGAAGCTTCGTTTAATTTGAATGCCATTGATATTATATATGATGTTGAGTTAAAAACTAAATATATATAATATTGTTTATCGAATGGTGACCTATGTAATGCAACTTACATGGACCAACTTGAAGTTGGAAAATTAATACGGAAGGCACCAATAAATGGCATGATATTTTGATAAATTATCAAATGAGAATGAATTGAGAATATTATGAATCGTGTTTATCACTAAGCATGTTGAAATATGAATGCACTCTTATTTATTATGCAAGAATGATTAGCTAATATTTGGTTATAATATTTTGTTGCCTAGAATACCAAATTCATGCTAAGTCAAAGTGTTATCATAAAGAGTTTCAATGAAACAAGAATAGTACTTGTTAATATTACAAGGATATATGGATCAATTAATTGATCTAGTACATTGAAATACAAGAATATATATTTATTAGATATATGCTTATTATGAACCATCTTGTACTCCACATGATCCAAGTATAAGAACACTATATATAGTGATAAGAAAAGATGAATATGCGAACATCTTAAGTGGTCTCAATTGAGCTACTAAATACAGTTGACTTGGAATAATTTTTTGTGGGAGTACTATGAAGGTTTATAATTAAAAAGTGCATTCTTATGCTATTGAGAAAGGTTATGTGTTTTGATAAAATCACGAACCTAGAATTGATTCTCAATCAATAATGGATATGTGTTTAACACATATTATGTTGCTAGTTTTTGGAACTCCCAAAAATATTATTTATTGGCATAATTAATGATGGAGTATATGGTGATACCATTAGCTATGGCTAGTGAGTAAATGAAAGGTTAAAAGACCTATTATAAGATACCATTTATGGTAGAGATTGACACAGTCATTTTCTCCACAACAATAGAACCATGGCTATTGTAAAATTTTAGAACTGTTATCATAACGAAATAACGACAAATATATCGTAAGCACAACATAGTTTGAGAATTTAAAAACTAATGAGTTGTGAGTGTGGATTATGTTCGGACTGATGAGAATAGAACTTGACATATCCTTTGACGAAAGGACTAGTGCAGGAGAAGGTGTTTAACACCTAGAAAGGGATCGGACTAAAGACCAATTGATATTGAATCATTTGTGGTGGTAACCCAACCTATAGACTGGAGATCCCAAGAAATAGGTTCAAAGGGTAATAACAAGTCACGGTGATATGGGTTGAATCATGCTAATAATTATTGTTTACGGGATTTTACTCCGAGTCCATCCCTATGGAGCATGATATCCTGAAGCATGTTAAGGTTGAGTTAATTATAACTCTTAATGAAGATCTATAGCTCTATTTTGAGTGGGGTACCTAGCTACAGGAGTATCCTTGATAGACTCACCTATGTGGATGTGGAAGTATGGCCGCTTCCTATGGTAATTTTGGGAAAATTTCCTAGAGCGTTCACATACTGGGATAGAAGCACATGGCCGTAATGTGTTGGCTTGAGGACTACACCCAAGTAGGGTTGTGTGTGAGATGTTATCAGAGATCGAGTTCAAAACTACGAGTTACTCTAGTATAATCTGAATCATCTTTACTATGTAAATGTTCAAGTCGAAAGACACCTTTGCTTATGCACAATTCTATTAATAATTATTGCTCAATAATTTTTCAAAATTTTTAAGAGGGGGATTGTTACCGATGATTGTGATTTTAAAATCCAAGTGGGGGATTATTGTATAAATGTATTTTAAATACACAAGTGGGAGACCCACTAACCCACTTTTCCATAAATTTCGGCTAAAGAAAAAATCACCCACTAACCCCACTATTCCCTAACCTCTTTCAACCTTCTATAAAGAATTCTCTCTATCCGGCCAAAAAAAAGGAGCTTGAGAGAGTTTTAAAATTTGAGTTTGGTTCTTTGAAAAGAAAAGAAAAAATGGAATCAAACTGTTAAATGAGGAGGGGCTGCAAAATTTTTAAAAGAGAAAATTAAAGAGAAGAAAAATCACTCCTTCTCTCCCTCTAAGACTGAAAATATTTTCTTCACGAAAATATTTTTTCCCTTAAATTTTTTTTAGAAGAGTTTGTTCCCCCAAACTGAAATTTTGAATATTGAGCAATTAATTTGGAATGGGTGTTAGAAGACATATAACTACGGTGCATGGTTATATGATACAGAGGTGATTCTGGGCTGTTTTATCCTGAGGACGGCGTGACTGTAGACTACCTGCACAAAGAGGGTAGAGCCGCGAAACGTCTTAAAGAGAGCGACCTACTCCGCGACTCAACCCACGAATCGTCTATGACGAATTTATAAACAATTGAGGTAATATTATTTATTTTTATTGTGCAGTATTTATTTGAAATTCACGCATGAGGTTCAAATTTACGATAATCATATGAGGTAATAATTTAATTTTGAGCAGTAGACTTAAAATTAATTTATGATTTTATTTTTCGAGTTCTCCATAAAACTCTTTAGTGTGATTTTTTAATCACAACAGATAAAGTGTACCAACAGGAACCCCAGGATAATTTTTTGACCGGGAACATTTATTTAGAAACAGGTATTTTAACTCCTGATTTTGTGGCAAATAATACTTTCCACGTGGGAAGCTTGGCTATAACAGATTGCTTAAATCACCATGTGAATGCTATCAACCTTGAGGAAACAGCTCCTGATTCCTTGTTGAATAAAAATCTGGAATCACGAGTGTGGATTGACTTACCTCTAAGATTAGTTAATATCCTATTATGTGTTCATCATCCAACTCATGAAAGCATCTTAATCTTCAACCCATGTATTCTACTATGGGATCACAGGAAATGTCTAAATCATTATCTCATTGATTTCAGAGACGAGAAGGCAACACGATGAAAGAATGAGATGGCAAGATGATGTCAAATCTTGCCTATCGTATTGTAGAAATGAGATGGCAATATGACATTATTTAACAAAAGTTTATTTGTTCCAAGTCAAAAAGAAAAACATTGCTCCTAGGGCAAGTGAAGTGTGGTAGAAAGGGTGGAAAAAATTAAAAATAAGTAAAAAAATTGTCCAAAATTGCTATTAACCCCAATTTCATAGGATGAGGCATTCTTCAACAACTTGCCTTTTTGAAACTTAGCTTTGTGTCCTCAGTTCATTCTTTATATCTCTCTTCTTCAAATTCCGATCACTCACAACTCTCTCCCTGACTCCTCCATTAACCCCAATTTCATAGGATGAGGCTTTCTTCAACTTATCCTTTTAACACCGATATAGATTCCAAACCCCCGAGTCTTACAACCAAACTAAGGTTTTTGATACCATCCCTCTTCCTTCCAAGTTACAATTGAATTCAATACTGACAAAGTGTATACACCCTTGAATCTATACTCCCAATTATACACAAAGACCTCACGTGTATCTAGTTTTTACAAGATATACTCATGTTGACTCAATCATCCTTATGATACTTCTCTGATTTGGTAGTGTGTTCATTACAGAACAGCAATATCAGATGGAATCATACACAAGTAATTGCTTCACTCAATTTTAAAATCAACCCGTATTACAAAAATCTTCTGAAGCTTGGTCTAATGATATGCATTTGACATCAAGTTGGTTTTCCAAGAAATCAATTCTAATCAATTAAGATGGTCTGCCATAAATGAATGAAGCACATCATTCCAAATGACAAAACAATAACAAATTGATAAAATAGTGTTATCATGACCCACAGTGGTAAATGTACTGATTTTTTTTCCTATAATGCGCTGCAATGCCAGTGTTAAAAGGAACCAATACTGCATTTTGAGACCTTAAAATATCTATCCATTATGGGAGCCCTCCAATACTAAACTTGGACTCAAATTGATATCGCTTACGCTATAAATGAAGTCTGCTAATCAAGTAAAAGTGGTGTATATTTTATTTTTTTTAAAGATAGAATCATTCATCTTGTATTACGATTAATCAAGTAAAAATCCATGTGCATACCACTACACTACAAGGTAAGAAAGCAGTGGACATGGCAAACAGTACAAGGAGGAGAATTAGGCACTCCAGAGACCGGTGCAGCCCCTGATGCTACTGATTTAAAGGGAAACGAGACACTAGAACTGCATCTTCTGCTGTTTCAGGAATACTATTATATAAAAAATGTTTTTGAGACTGTTCATTTCATAATTTTTTTTTTATGTTTTTTTAGTTTTGTTGCTAATACATCAATATCAATAAACTAATTGGTGCTTAAAATAGAACAAAATTTGGATTTAAAAAAAAAAGAAGACCACCAGTTAATTAACCTCAAGATTTCTACAGCGGCAGACCCCTCCTATCCTCTATGTCATAGATTGCAATGGAGCACCCGAGTATGTTTGATCATGGATTACAATATAAATATATCATGGATTACAACGGAGCACCCGAGCTGGAGCACACAAATATAAAAAATACTAGATCATGGATTACAAGTTAGCGAAATTGGCAACAAATACATAATGTAATGGTTTAATGCAGACCCTGTCATGGATTCGAGGCTAGAGTCGCGCATGTCATGGATTAGAGGTTAGAGCAGTGGGTTAGATGCCATTCACCCCCTTAGATTTCTATATCTCGAATGGCCTACTGACGGGCCAGTTTCCAGTGGTGATCCCTCATCATCTCAGACTTTCATAGTCAGGGCCTCACTAGGAATTATGTCAATCCTCCGTCAATGGGGTACTATTTTGCTCACCTCCTTCGGATCTCATTTGGAGGAGCTAGTTAGAACAATAGGGGTAGATCCAATGAGGATTCGTCAGTACACTCAGTGCTTTATTATTTTTGCACTCGAGCAAACCATCTACTCTTCTCATGTGGAGGTGATGCATGATGACTTTATTTTTACTCTATGCTATCTTAACTTCATTCGCCAATCTAACTGGTGTGGCTCAGCATTGAGATTTTTATGCTAGTATGAACGGGCTTTCGAGAAGTAGGCATAAGGATCATGTTGGTTACTTTGTTGACATGGAGGTATATCCTTTTCCTCAGTCTTCTTTTAAAATCAATTGTTTCTTTACTTCATTTACTGATGTTTTCTTTTCATTCCTTTATGAAGTTATTGGCTCTCGAGGTATTTGGGATATACTAGGATTTCTTGCTATTATAAGAGGAGGATAACTGGCCTCGACAGGGGAAATGGCGTATGGATAATAGGGGTGAAGTATTCATGGTGCATTCCCATGGATGGATTCGCACCTTCCTGAGCAGTTGACTGCTGATAGGTTATGTTTCTTTATTTGTCTTCTCTTATTTTGACATTCTTCTTTCCCTTTTGTCTTTTCATCATACTGGTTAGGTAATTAGGTCGTATTGAGAGTCGTCCCTTAGTGGCCTTTCTCAGCTGAGATAGAACCTCCTTTCGAGATGGAGGCACCTCATCTGCTGGTACAGGATGATTTTAAGGCTTACATAAGGGGGATAGAGGTGGGAGAGTCCCAATTTGATCACGTTGTCCTATACATTGAGTTAATTATTGCGCGACTATTGACAGCGGTCCTCTACTCTAGAGAGGTCCACAGTTCAAGGGAGGCTCCCCTGCTGCTACTTTAGTCCATTCTTTCAAGGGACCTACTACAGGAGTTGTGGTTACTTTATTCCCTCCTTTTGAGGGACCACTACAGGTACTTCAGATCGTTTTAGATCTCCACCTTTAGTTATTTAGATTCCCAGCTTATCCACTCATCACACTAGGGATGATGGTGTGGAGTTCCTACTTCCCACCCTTATTTATTTATTCCTGATGTTCCTGAGGTACATGATGTATTTTATTTGATTTGCTTTTATGTTTTCATTCTTTCTTAAGTACTTAATTTGTGATACGTTGTTCTATTCTTTCATAGTACTTCATCGTTCCTCACATGATGTTGGAGTAGATTTCTTAGTCGATGGGTGCCTATATAGCCTACCTGCATCGGTCGATGAGTACTTTGGGTGAGGGGAACTATATCATTGAGTATGCCTTGAGCTCCTTACTTTTAAATAAGTAGACGTGACCGAGTCAGAGCAGCAGACCAAGGGTGTGCACTAATCATATGGAATCTATTTTTCCAGTGTTTCCATGGGGCGGTCCTGTAATCTGGGACGGTGTAACGTCACAGATGCCTATTTCACATTCTGATTTTGAGGATAACAAGGTTCATTCGACTTCTATTGGCCCCTGGGGTTAGACTTTTGTATTTTGGTATTTTCTATAGTTTTTTGCATTTTATATTTGTTTTTGAGGTGGGGGTTTGTCCCTTACTCCTTTTATTATGTATAAAAACATGTTTATTTATGAAATAAATTCTTATTTCTTTTGTTTTTTTTATTGATTTCATGCTAATGATGAGGATGATAGACAATGATTCATGGAGAATTTTTATTAAAGACTAAAATGGAAAAAAAAAACTTATTTTTACATTTTTTTTCATTAGTTGCAGTAACCATTCTTGTAGTGTGTCACATCAGAGAGCTTTGAATCAATAGATCTTCTAGGATTAGGCTAAATATTTTGATTTTTATTGGATAACTGATTGGTCTAGGGAAGGATCAATCAGTCAAGTTCCTCGTTCTATAAAATGGAAGTTTTTCTAGCTTTAGAGGCTCACACTTCCTTCATCTTTTATCTCATAATTCTTGAGTATTGCAGGTTGCTTACATCTCTTTCCTCGAAATGGCCCTCCTTAATTCTGATTACTAAGCTTCCTTAAGTTATTAGGTAGAAAAATGCATTCATATCTTATATGGTTGGTCCTCTCGGGGTTTTATCGTTATGGCTTGGTTCTTCTGCTTTCTTGGAGGACTATGTGCACTGGGCATTCTTACAGGTGATCACTCATTTCTGGTCGGAAGATCACTTATTCTATTTCATGCTAGATTAGATCAGTTGACCCTAAAAGATTATTATTTTCTAACTAGATAAATTTTAGACCAGGATGTTGTTGAACCATATTTGAGCCGAGTGAGGATTTATTCTCTCGCTGAGTTGTTAGATGTGGACTTTCTGACAACGAGGTAGTTCGTTACTGAAGAGGGGAAGAACTTGATGGCAGTGCCCGCCTTTTTCCATAATGACATCCCTGGAAGAGGGCGTAGGGGTGTTCGAGGGGGTGCAATTACTTTGGCTTTGGTCTCCCTACACCTCTTAGTTATCGGCATGACCTGTGTTGATATTTTTCGAGAGGATATTATTTTGCAGATAAAGGAGGGTAAGAGCCTGATTCCTCTGATCCTAGTGAGACCATAAACGATCTTAGATTGTTCACATATATTAGATTGTTCCCCTATATTAGATTATTCGCTCTGCATTACACTTTTTTATCTCCAGCAAGGGGTGATGCGCTATATTAGGAGAAGTTATGATATCCCACCTCCTTTGGGTCGGTCGTATCCTATCACACCACTATATCCATATATAGTAAGTATCATCATTGACCTATGGATGAGTGAAGTTTCTCTGTTTATCCCTACTCCACCTGCCTTATTTGGTGTGTCTATGATCTTGCATGAAGAGTATCTGCACTAGCTCTGGGAAAGGGTGAAATATGATATGGTTATGAAAGAGACTGGTGTTTGTTGCCTTTTTGAATTGACTCTTCCTTGATCTGAGGAAGTATACAAGCTTATAATTTCCTTTGATAATATCAGGATGAGTAATGGCTCCCGGGACATGAGTATATTAGAGATGAAGTGGACGGTTCCGATTCTTTTGACAGTGCTCGTAATAACTTACCTTGATTAGCTTTATGAAACTTTTATTTTGTTTGATGATGATGAATATGTATGATGTAATGAAATTATTATACTATTTTAATAAAAAAAAATGAGTCCCCTCCATGCCTCAAACCTTTCTTTGTTATCCTATCGACTTTGCGGTCAATTCTTAAGAATCTAGAAACGAGATGAGAAAAATAGAAAGATTTTTACTCCCCTTAAGGGGTCAATTTGGTTTTCGGGCCGCACCCTGAGGGGTTACCTATGTACCTCCATTGTTTGAATGGATTGTTTTGATTATTTTGATAATATTCTTTGATTTTATGGAGGATCATGTCATACTTAGTTATTGTTTGATGTTTAAGAGTCATTCACATGTAGTACTTAGTAAGGGTAATCTAGGCTGGTCAACTTGTCCAATTTTATTCCATCGATGTCGAGTAGTGGCCACCTTATCCCTAGGGAACAAATAGGACGCTCTTAACAATTAGGCTCTGCTTGCTAATACACATATCCCAACTTAAACCCAGTGACACTAGCACCTGTACAAGGAAATAAGTAGCTTGTTTCCCCTTGATCAATCACATAAGTACATCACGACCCCATGATATGATCCTATGACCCAATGACATGAGTCGTACCAAGTACATATTGAGATTTATGCCCCACATGCATCTATTGGCAATAATGGATGGGGGATACAAGTGTCAGATAGCATCCCCTAACTAATTAAGAATTTTAGTTGTATGACGTGTACACTAAGGGTCCTCTGTGGCAGTTTAACTCATAAATATATGATTTGGTTGGGAAGAACATGTCAAAAGGGAGACGAATATGGGATAACAAGAAAAATTGTAGGAATTATTCCAGTTATTATGGTGAAACATTTGGATTAGATAATGTAAGACGCAATTCTTGTGCCCCTCATACTTTGTAAGGTATTCAATGATCAAGGTATGAGCTTCGGGTAGTGCGATTGCATTGTGTTATGTTTCCTTAAGCTAATTTGGCCTTATACAGTCTGCCCCTTTGGGGAAGAGGTGTGTTGTTAATTTAATAGTACAATCATTACTTGATCCAGCTTTAGGACTTCTATATAATGAATTCTTTCGTATGGCCAAATATTTACTAGCATTATCTTCAAAAATCAAATTAGAATATAGCGTATTTATCCACCCTGGCATGGTCCAGTGGTAAGGAGGGTTTCGCTCCAGACCATAGGTCATGAGTTCGATCCCTCCCCACGAATACCTGCCCTGAGGGTAAGGGCGAGCTCAGAGCCGTGCAGGTATGTCGTAAGGTGTCTGGGTTCAATTCCCCCTCGGGTTCCAGATTTAAATTGGTGTGTGTGTTAGGGTGGCTCTGGCACTTGCCCCCCCTGTTTAGCAAACACGAGGGAGTCCAAAGGGCTCGTTAGTGTGGAGGTTCAGGGCTTCAAAAAAAATCAAATTATTTCCTTATCCATAGGTTTAGTCTATAAATGCGATGCTTTCTTGATTCAGCTGACCCGTATTTACATCATTTGAAATATCAACACCATAACAAACATGACATAGTAGCATCTACTTGAGAGTAATTCTACATTGTTAATAATAGAAGAGAAATTAATTTTGCAACACATACTACTTTGGACCAAGCTACTTCATCATTGTTTTCAATTTTCGCCCCCAAAAGCTCAGTTTAGACCCCAAACAATTATAAACAGTCAATAATTCTATCTTGAATGGCATAAACAACTTGCAGAGGACATGAATTAATTAACACAAACATCAATAATTCTTACTATAATTCACACAAACTAGTAAACAAATATTCTCGTAGATCAATCTAATCGTTATATTACAACAACCAATTGACAATCCGGGTTTTCAGTTGGCTCACCCTCAACCTCCTATCACCACTACAAATCAATCCAGTACAAAAATGAATGAAATATGTAACATCATTAAATGATAATTTATTAAAATAGTGCATACATACCACATGCAATAGTACACTCATTACTGGTGGCGCTAGCTTCATTAGCATTGCACTTTATACCTAATTCAAACAAAACACATTAATAAACACAAGATCAAAGTAACAAAAAAATAATTATAATTATAAACACTCACGAAGATCCATAATATGATTCTTAAAAATAGCACAGTTGTCCACAACGATATGTGCATCAGACAATCAAAGTTCAATAACTCAATTAATTAACTAAAAACATATGATCCAAGTATTTTGTGTAAATTGAAGTTAGGGTTAGGTATTATAATGGACCCCAAGTCTAAAGAGAAACATCATTCCACTTCTTGATTTCAAAACGCTTTGATTTCTAGGAAGAAGGGCATTTGCAACAAATTGGGGTATTTTCAACAAAACATTTCTCGTAAAATATGCATATCTGGAGGGTTTCTTTTGCACTTTTATACACGGAAAATAATGTTTCCTATAAGGTCCCTAAACTTGGATAGGGGAAAGGCCATTAAAATTGTTAATGTACGAGCATAAATTAACACATTGGATGACCTAACCCTTGTTGATAAAAAGGATTTTATTTACAAACATTCCGAAATCTATTGGATGACCTAGACCTTGTTGATAAAAAGGATTTTATTTACAAAAAATCCAAAATCAATAATTTATTCATGGCATGGTCACTGGGATATCTAGACTCAAACATTACAACCATGAGTTAACTATGAAACCAAAATTTAAAATTGCCCAATATTTTATGATTTCCTAAAATCCCATTATGAATAAGTTCACATATAAGTCAGTGCTTTAATAAATGAATTGATATCTACAAATCCAACCCTTTTGGGAAAATTAATTGGCATTAATTCAATCAAATAGTTTAACATAACCTACTAAATCTAACTCTTTATTAAGAAACTTGAAATTTCTATGTGATCTTTTTAGTTTTAAGCAGGTCATATAAATGGATGGGGATTTGGAATTTCAAGAAAGTAAAAAACTAGAACATTTAAATAAAATCATTTAGTGTTATACTTAATGATACCAAATAAAACATATTCGTAAACGTTAAGGGCAAAAAAATTAGAAATCCATATGCCATATTGCCAAGTATAAACTGACCTTTGGCTCGTGTGTTTTATACCTCATAGTGAAGGTGGTCAAGTTGGGTTCTTATGATATAATGCAGAAAAAATTACTATTCTATTATTATAAATAATTTCTACTATAACAAAAACTCCAACTATCCCAATAACTAACCAATTACATCAACGAGACATCAAATTTCTTATATATTACCTTTACTTTCATTTTAATAGCACCCAAACAAGGAAATTGACAATCAATATATAACAAAACTAATTTGATGTCTTCAACCATAAAATCTCACCTTAATAATTTCCAATTACACTTGATCCATTTTTGAAACCCTAAGTAGCTAGCAACCTATACCATCAGAATCTCACCACAACCAAGAGAAAAGTGAACATGACTTACCAGCAGTGAGCGCAGGGGGAAATCGAGGGCGAGCGACGGTGGAAGGGTAAAACTCTAGGGCACGCGACGGTGGTAGAGAGCGAGACGGATGAGTTTTTGTCCGGGTAGAGAAACAAAATGCTTTTGCTTTACTTTTTCTTTTTTGTTTTCTTGGTATGAGGTTTCGTTTCTATGCTGGCGGGAGTTAAAATTTGTGAAGGTGGGAAACTAATGTATTTCAGCCGTCTCTTAAGGATGACTATCTGAGACGACTTTTAATATGCTGTCTTATTAGGCTTACTTTATAAGACAACTGTGTTTACCCATCTAAAATAATATTAGTTTTTGAGACGGCTTTTTTTACCCGTCTCAAAAGGTATGCTTTAGGGACTAAAATTTAAGCCGTCTCAAAATATTCCATAGTAAAAGGCAATTTTTTTGTAGTGAGTTTAATTTTATATTAAACGGCTTTAGTAACACATTTTCAATTAGTATCAGAGCGGGTCGCTCCGAATAAGATTTAACCGTCTGGAGTGTTGATCCTTATGTCTTGATCATATGATTTCATGTTACAAATCTGATTACTTTCTATATCCATATAAGATGATGATTTTTTATATGTATGACCTCATAGTAGACAACATGTTATTTAATCTACTTTAATTGTTCTCATTCTATTTCTTGAATTTCAAGAACCCTTATATGATTTGTATGCTTAGCATAATATTTTTTTGTAACCAAAGCATTGGTTGTGGGGGAGAAGAGTACATCATTTCATTAGTCTTGATTCTTGAATTATATTCATGATATCTTATTTTTAAAATGATTTATCTATTTCTATGATATCTTACACTTGTTCTTGTGAGTTTGGTTTTAATGTTTTAAATGCAGGAAATCACAAGAAGGTGTTAGGGTAAATTGATGTATAGTTGAGTATTGTAATTTTTATTTTTTAGGATTTTTTATGGATTGGGTAAAATAGTAATTGTTGTATAGGACTTAGGTTATTTTATTTTATTTTCCTAAGAGTATCATAATGTACTCGAAGGGTTTTGTCACAACTATCCAAAAGGGGAGATTGAAACACCCTAAATCTTTGACTTACTTGAGTCTATATTATTTAGGCGTTTCAAATCATTTGGATATTGTGTTAAAACATATTTTTAGTGCGACCCTTCTCCTTGGTACATCTTACAACGTTACTCGACGACTCAACATGCCTCGACTCTACTCAACGACATATTCGAGTAAAGGTATTCACGTGTATTGCACATTTGCACTTGACACATTAGGCACACATGCATATTTCTTGATCTATGATTTTTAATTGTGTGACTAATTAATTGCGAGCCTAAACATTTTTTTTCTAAAAAGAAAAGACAACAATTGTTTTCAAAAAATTTACGAAATTTGAAAATAACTCAAACTGTTTTGATGGATTTGTTGCTGAATCTAAAACCAATTCTGATGATCGAACTGGAATAGGGTTTTGCCCCAATTTGAAGACATAAACAAAATCTTTTGAACCTATCAAGTTTGTGTCAGGAGGTAAAAGACCTATTGAAACCTGCCCAGACTTTCATTATCTAAAAACTGAGTTTGACTCAAAACTTCAAAATTTTGACATTAGGGAATCAAGTTGCTCTAAACATGAAAGTTCACCAAAGGATAAATATGTTTGCCCCTTCATTAGGAAGAGTGAATCTACATTCAAAACTGTTCTATCTAGGAATAGGGTTCAACCTCAAAATTCCTTAAAGCCAATGTTTAGAGATTTTCCTAAGTAGACTCCTACCTTGAGCAAGCTTTATTGCTCCTACTGCGATATATACGGCCATTGTTTTGATGGTTGCTATGCTAGAAGACTAGTTAAACCTGTTTGTAATCCTCCTATTTATCAAAACTTTAACTATTCTAGGAGAAGCCGCAACAATTATGTACTGCCTAGACAACCAGGCAAAAACTCTAATTATAGGAAGAGAAAAACCAAACCTAAAAGAACATTCCCTAGAAGGATTCCTAAACACTTTCCTAAGACAAATGCTCATGTGTTTCATCAAATTCAAAATCATGCGCAAAATATTTTTCAACAAAAATCGAATGCTCACAAATTTTATCAATTGAGAGCAAATAAACGCAAAATGAAAAAAAGAGCAATTTAGGTTAGAAAAGATGATCTATTACCCCAGATGAAGTGTAACATTGTTATTACTGCCTTAAAAGCTGAACACACATCGTCTGGTTGGTATATAGACTCTGGATGTTCTAAACACATGACCGGAGATGATACAAAACTTTTGAACAAAACTAGCTTTGCTGGAGGAAAAGTTATATTTGGTGATGGAGTATCATCTCAGATCATAGGTAAAGGAACTCTCCAAGAAGAAGGACTTCCTATTCTTGATAATGTTCTTCTAGTTAAAGGTCTAAAAGCCAATCTACTTAGTATCTCACAATTTTGTGACTCAGATCATACTGTTACCTTTTCAATGAACAATTTTAAAATTTTAAATGAAAAAGGTGAATGCATAATTACAGGATTCAGGACCCCTGACAATTGTTATACTGTCATGAATAATTCTGAAATCTGTAATGTTTCCAGAATGGATGACAATGAGATATGGCATAACATGATGGGTCACATAAATTACAATAATCTTAGTAGATTGACTTCTCAAGAAATAGTTAGAGGAGTCCCAAAAATCAAATCCATTTCTAATATTGTCTGTGGCTCCTTTCAGGAAGGAAAAATTGTTAAAGCACCTTATAAGAAAGTTAAAGATATCCTTACCTCTAACCCCTTAGAGCTCATCCATATGGACTTAATGGGTCCCTCCCAAACTGTTAGTCTATGTGGACACAGTTACATTCTTGTTATGGTTGATGACTTCACTAGATTTACGTGGGTAGCCTTCTTAAAACAAAAGTCTGACACTTTTCAAATTTTC
This sequence comes from Sambucus nigra, assembly GCA_949130495.1. NCBI lineage: Eukaryota > Viridiplantae > Streptophyta > Magnoliopsida > Dipsacales > Adoxaceae > Sambucus > Sambucus nigra. The sequence goes on along the minus strand of OX422215.1, from coordinate 533,919,903 downwards.
TTAAAAATACTTCTTCGGATTGAAAATGAGAAGGACACTCAGGTAAATAGAATTCGTAGTGATAGAGGTGGAGAATTCAAAGACACTGGTATAATAGAGTACTGTGACTATAATGGTTACAAACACGAGTTTAGTGCTCCTAAGACTCCTCAACAAAATGGTATCGCTGAGAGAAAGAATCGTACTCTTCAAGAGATGGTACATGTTATGTTACATGCCAAGAATTTGCCTAAATATTTTTGGGTAGAATCTATTCGTACTGCGTGTCACATTATCAGTAGGGTCTATATTAAAAAGAATTCCAAACAAACCCCCAACGAACTTTGGTATAAGAAAAAGCCCAATCTTAAGTACCTTAGAACCTTTGGTAGTACTTGTTATGTATGCAAAGATAAGGAACACTTGCCCAAATTTGAGAGCCGGGGAGATAAGCTATTTTTCTAGGTTACTCGCCTAACAGTAGAGCCTACCGTGTTTATAATCTTCGCACTAAAACCTTGATGGAATCCATAAATGTAATTGTAAGTGACACTACTGTAGAGAGTAAGACTAGTGAATCAACTATTGAGGAAGAGCTTACAAATATTTTAGAACATGACTCTCCAGAAATAGATAACTCATTACCAATTGAGATACCTGAAGTACCTAATTGGGTTTCTAAAGACCATCCCATAAATAACGTTGTTGGTAATCCTCGTGAGCCTGTGCGTACAAGATCTCAATTAAGAAATTATGCACATTATGCATGTTTTGTTTCCCTAGTGGAACCAAAGAATGTAAATGAGGCATTAAATGACTCTCATTGGATTTCTTCTATACAGGAAAAGCTTCTTCAATTTGTCATTCATGATGTTTGGTATCTTGTACCTAGGCCTAATCACAAAAAGGTTATTGACACACGTTGGATTTTTAAAAATAAGTCTGATGAAAGTGGGATAATTATTAGAAACAAAGCTAGATTAGTTGCTCAAGGATATTCTCAAATTGAAGGAATAGATTTTAATGAAACATTTGCTCATGTTACTCGTTTAGAATATGTTCGCCTTCTCTTTGCCAAATCTTGCCACTTGCATTTTACACTCTACCAAATGGATGTCAAATCTTCATTCCTTAATGGAATATTGACTGAAGAGACCTATGTGAAACAACCAAAAGGGTTCATTGACCCTCAATATCCAAATCATGTATTTCGTCTTAAAAAGGCTTTGTATGGCCTTAAACAAGCGCCTAGAGCCTGGTATGAGCGTCTTTCCAGCTTCCTCTTAGATAAAGGTTTTCAAAGAGGTGGAAATGATCAAACCCTATTTGTCAAATATTTTGGCAAACACAACATTATTGCTCAAGTTTATGTTGACGATATTATCTTTGGATCAACTTCTCCCTCAGAAGTAAAATCCTTCTCTGAGATTATGCATAAAGAGTTTCAAATGTCTCTTATGGGGGAGTTGCAATTTTTCTTAGGTCTTCAAGTCAAATAAAATTCAGAAGGATTATTTGTCTCGCAATCTAAGTAAGCTTTACAGATAGTAAAAAATTTGGCCTTGAGAGTGCTAAAGATGCTAAAACTCCTATGAGTACTACGCTAAAACTATCTAAAGACGAAACTGGAAAATCTATCGATCCAACTCTATATCGTAGTATGATAGGAACCTTGCTATACCTTACTGCCTCGCGTCCTGATATAATGTATGTTGTGTGTGTATGTGCTCGTTATCAAAATAACCCTAAAGAGAGCCATCTATCTTCTGTTAAAAGAATCATTAAATATGTAAAAGGCACTCTGAACCTAGGACTTTGGTACACTAGTGATACACCAAGCACTATAATTGGATACACTAATGCTGACTGGGCTGGGTGTACTGATGATAGTAAAATCACATCAGGAGCATGTTATTATATAGGTAATAATTTGGTAGGATGGAGTAGTAAGAAACAAAACTGCACATCACTCTCAATAGCTGAATTTGAATACATAGCCGCTGGAAGTTACTGTGCTCAATTACTTTGGCTTAAACAAATGCTAAGTGATTATGGTATTCAAAAAAATTAATTTCATCTCTATTGTGATAATCAAAGCGCGATCAATATCTCTAAAAATCCTGTTTAACACTCGCGAACAAAACACATAAAAATAAGACATCACTTCATACGTGAATTGGTTGAAACTAAGGAATTAGAAATCAATTATCTTCCTACTGATTTGCAACTCGCAGATATGTTTACCAAACCTTTAGATTACAATTGTTTTATTTCTTTTTTATCAATAGGTATGGTGTGTGTTGATTAATCTCTTTGATCTCTAAATTTTTTCCCTTTGTCTATTTGAGACAAAATGAGGGAGAAATTTGAACCTAATGAATCGTTTACATATGCTAAACAACTTGATCTTAGTGATTCATTGCAGGATTCTGTATTCTCAACAGTTGTAATAGGGTATTCAATTGTAAATAGTTGAGTTATGTACTTTTGCTTTCTAGGAAATGGGTAGATAGATTTTTTTTAGGAATAGGTTTCCTTATTCTTGTTGCCCTACGAGTCCTAAATGACTCAAAGGAGATTTTGTCTCATATTTCCAAATGGGGAGATTGAAGCACCTTATACTCTTGATTCACTTGAGTCTGTATTGTATAAGTGTTCATCTAGTTTGGAAATTGTGACAAAATTGTGTCTAACCTAGAAACCAAAGAACCCCAGAGTTTGGTTTGCTATTTCATTCCTCTTGCTTGATTGATCTAGATAATTTTACCAACACTCACACACAGTATAATTGCATTTCATACATTTCATATTGCATATAATTGTGTGTATATATGTTGAGTGTGATTAAATCCCTAAAATTATTTTTTAAATTTTTTTTGGAATTTTATAAACTTTTAAAATAAGGTTTTTATTAATTAAAATTTGTTTTTAAAAGTTTTGGGGTCAATCTGCAATTATGTATTCGTGGTTATATTGGCTGGATGTTTGCTTGGGTATAATTCGAAAGCGGCAGAGACTTCAGGGTGCATTTGTAATTATTTATAGATACGCGTTTATTAACCTCTTTGTGCCCTACACCTATTGCACTCTGATTGGTTGAATCTGTGTTTCTTCTAAGAGAGTAAAACATCGAATGTTAACAGCCCTTGGATCATTTTTATCAACGATCTGCATGCGCTCCTACATAATCCATGTGAACCTCTTTTGAGCCAATCAGGAGTATTTTAACCACCGCCTCTGTTTAAACCATTGGATCAAAGTCAAACATACAAGACCAGATCCTAGCCCTTGATCTTGGTCTGTGTTCTCGAATCTTCTCAGGCTCCTATAAAAGGACCCCTACCCTCAGCCATCTGAGACTTTTGCCACTTTGTTCATTCGAGAGAAAAGAGAGAGAAGGGTGAGAAGAGAGAAGAGAGGAGAGAGAGAGAGAAACCAGAGTTAGGAAACCCTAACCCTAATTCGTCTAAAACTAGTTTCAAACCTTATTATCTTTCAAAACCTGCATATACCAAACACAACCTTGAGTGTTTGAGATATTTTGAGTGATTGGTTTGTTAGTTTTGTTACTGTAACCTCTTCATTCCCAGATCTTGTTATCAACTTAAACATATTTTTAGATCTGTGTTTCTTCCTTTATAGAAACCTTAGATCTAAAACGTTTCATGTTATATTACACATAGATCTATATTTTTAGTTTCTCATCTTGAGAAAATATTTGTTGATTTGGTTTTGTATATGTTTTTAACTTGAAAATCAACAAAATACTTTTCTGTTTCTAGTTCTCTTGAAACAAGACCTTTGACCTAGTTTGGAATCGCACTTGGTGATTTTCAATCTCAAAAATATTTTCAAAACCTGAGATTGATTAAAATCTTGATACGTCTTCTGAGCAAGATAGCCGTGGATTCTGGGATTATTGTAAAGGTCAAATAAGGTTAAGTTTTGTGAGAAGAGAGAAATAGAAAATCACGGCATATAGCTCTTATATGTAATTTGTTAGGATTGGTTGTATGAAATAAGTGTGTGTACGTGCATGCATGTGTTAGAAAGCACCTCCACAAACACTATCACCCTACCACACTAAAAGTGTTGGTAATAAGATCTCAAGAACAAGAGTTGACGTAAAGAACTTGAACAAGTTGGAAGTTAGCAAACTGGGAGAACAACATCAACAGTCAGAACTGCAGAGAAGTTATAAGGACACCAGTGGGTATATTCCTAAACTTGTATAGGTATGAGTTGTATGCATGCTTGTTATATAGTTTGTAACTGTTAAAATTTGTTTTAGTGGATTTTTTTGTTTACTCCGTAGAGGGAGCCGTGGATGTTTCCTCAGTTGGGTGAGGTTTTACCACGTAAAAAATTCTTGTTCTTAATCTTTCTACATCTCCTCATCTATTTCTTGGTTGTGCTAAGTTTAAAGTTTCTTAAACTGATTTATTAAACCTGTTATCATTTCTTGATCAGATCTCGTACATATTTTTTAAACACATCTTGTGATTAATTAGTTTTGGTTTTAAAGAAAAGAGTTTCTTAAAAAAACTGTTCGGAGTACTTAAATAGTTTAATTTTATATTAAACGGATTTAGTAACACATTTTTAACGTGCTCTTCAACTGTTCCCTCTACTCCACTCACGATTATGGTAAAATAATTTATTTGGAGTGTTTATTATTTACATAAATATTTGAAAATTTTTAAAAAAATATTTTTTAAAGGCCTGAAGCGTTTTTACTTCGAAAAAAGAAAATTTTATAAGTATATAGGCGAAGGGAAAAAATCTCGCTGACGTCGTTCGAGCGAGATTGGCTTGTCGTTCGTGCGATATAGCCATCTCATACGAAGTCATTCGTGTGACACCTGTACTTCGTTCGAGTGACGTGCCGCCTCGATTTTTGTATTTAAAGAAGTGCCCATTCTACACGATTTTTATGTCTTTGGCACTCACGTTTCTGCAAAAAGTGCAGCATATTTCCAAACTTCACTTTTCATGATTTTTCAACCCGTTTGATTCACAAATCATTCCCAAACATATACGTGAGTCTTATAAACACTATATATACTTGTTTTACTCATCCGGAGTAATCTTGTGGAGAAGAAGACTGTTCTCTATTGCTGATTTAGAGCTCTTGCGGGATATTATGCTGACAATGCTTACGACAACGAACCGACGTCTGCGGGTATTCGTGGGTCACTATATTTCTCTGTAATTCTAAGTTGTTACGAATTATAGTGAAATAAAAATGGTTTTGCCCATTTGGGGGGTTTTTCTCATAAATTGTTTGACTTTGCATGCTTGGTCTAATTAGTTTGTCACACTTTGTTTGCAAGAGTTAGGATTTTTTAGGATTAAAATTTAATTAAACAAGTTAATCATTTATTGCTAGCGTACTCTCAGCATCGTTCTCAATCCTAACTATACACACCATCAAGTTATCTCATGAAACAAAAAACACATCGGTATCCATCAAACCAAATTCGTATGACCTTTCCCAAAACAAAAATTAAAAGTATGAAACTTGTTTTTACTACCAACATACATTAGTATCTAAACAACTAGTATCTATCATTTTTTTTTCCAAATAACACAATAGATAATACCAACTATCCCAATTACAATAGTCACCTAGTAGTACTTGTAAAAACTCTTTTTGATATCCTATAACTAAATGTTATATAAAAAAACAAATCGTTATATATAGAAAGACAACTGTATCTAATTTTCTACTCAATAAAATATCTTTAAAAATAATTCAATTTGCATTTTCCAGTGTATGATATTTCCTAAAATATCAATAAACGGCAAAAAACTTATTTTTTCAAACCAACACACATTACTATCTAAAGAACTTGAATTTATAAAACCAAATATCCTAAGGCTAATAGTTATTTTTTACTACATGTAGCAACTATGATGATGAAATATTAAAATCACTATTATTAACAATAATTAAAAAAAATACAAATATCAAACCCAAATTTAATATCTAACTAATACCAAAATGTATTGACACTATAACACTCAAGATTAGAACAATAGATACTTAAAACTTAAATTAATTTATGGAGGATCAGAATCAGTTACATTCTCATTCTCTTTTTAAATACTAATATGTTACAACGTCATGCCCAGTGATTTTGGTTGTGTGTAGTCTTAAAAATAAACTATAACCGAACAAGATGCCACTATATATAAAGAATATGTCTCGTATATATGATATGTAAATATTATACACACAAAAAATAAGCATTAAATTGTAATATATTATCCTTTCCTTCAACAAGCAAGTTCCAATATGCTCAAAACGTAGTACTCACAATATAATACTCTGTTCGGTGATACTTCTCCTCTAAATACAATATCATTGTATACCCAAATTTATTTGAATATTTAGGTCTACCTGTTGCGAAGTGATGTGAAAAACGTTTGAAGAGTTGCAGATACTAGTTGGTCATTTGTAATAGAGTAAAAAATCTTGGAGATAAAGATACTCAACAAACTCTGTAAGAGATATCGCGATTCTATATCAATTTTTAAGATACTAGTTAAGGGTATATTTCGAAATTTCATATATCAAAATCAGTTGAGCTATTAACATTATGGTCAAAGGGCCGCATTGTACAATAAAAAAGAAAGTAGCTTTATATATATTAATATCTTATGGGTAGGCCTGTAATATAACATATTTATGTTAACATTGTTTAATTAGGTTTCGTTCTTTTATTTCATTTACTACTTTAAAAAAAATCATTTGTCATAATACATTAGATTACATGTGATTTTCAATTTTGTGATTTTATTGTTAATCTCATTATGGGTATTTGATTTAATAATTGCTCAAGTCACAATAGGCCTTTGTTAATGATCAAACTTTGCTAAATGTATGAAATTTAATAAGCATTTGTACGTTTTCACTCTTATTTCCCTTGTTTTAATTTAATACAATTCATAATTATATATTTTATTTCATGAAATATCAATTAAATTTTAATGTGCAATTTTGTCCATGATGGAAATACAAGAAAAAAAATTAATTCAAACTTTTTTAACAATTTTTTTTGAAATCGGACCCGAAACCTGTAATATTTACGAGCCGAGTTCGGGCCAAAGTGGGAAAAATTAATTTGGGTCGAACTCAGACTTGAGTATGGGTATGTGAATTCGGGTCGACATGAGCAACTCCAACCCCGACTCACCCAACCCGATTTGAAGCCCTACTTATGGGAAGGTTAGTGTGGTGACAATTATATTCAACACGAATTAATGAGAAAAGCACAATCACTCAAACAAATAACAGAAGATAATGAATGCCAATCACACAACACAGTATGTGCGTTATTCAACAAGAATGCCTACGTCCGCGGTGGTGCTCTCAATATTATTTCTATCAACTACGGGAAGTGTTTTTACAAAAAAATATATTGCGTGTTTCTTTCCCCAAGCTTAGGGTTTATTATATACATGTTTGTTCTTGGGGAGTGGGGGTGTTGGACTCCCACACATCCACTTTATACTCCTAGAATATCTCCTTAGGAGATTTTAGGAGTGGACTAAGTCATAACCGAATCCAGAAAGATGTGAGGGGCCTAGACTTTGGGTCGTTTCTATTGGGCTACTCGTCTGGGTTGTGATGGCAAATCGAGGTACCCACAATTGCCCCTAAAGTTACTGGGCCACAATTTGGGCTCAATAAATTTAAATGATTTGTCATAATGGCTCTCTTATAAATTATGTAACTCTTCCCAAGATTGGATTTCTCTACTTGATTTTGGCGACAGCCTACTTCGGGTCTCGTGCGATATGATTGGAAATGTTTAAAGGGTTACTTGGGACAACATTTCCATACCGTCGTTCCAAGCTTCTTCGCATTTTCTCATCTTCTTCAAACTTCTGTTGTTGCGCCCTTCTCTCCAAGTCTTCGTTTACTTTGCTCTCAATCTTCTTCGTCGTCTAGGCTTGTGATTTTACGTCGTCCAAACCAAACCTTTATCCTGTAAGTTCCTTCTACTCTCTCTCACTGTGTTTTTTCTGTTGAATTTGCTTCGAATTCATAATTAGGGTTTATAAATGACGAAGATAGGCAATAAATCTGTGTCAGAGTTTAGGAAGTTCTATAATATCCCAGACTATGTAAAAATCACGTGCGCCTCTATCCCAAAGAATGTTAAAGAGATAGAGTATGCTTATTAGATTCACGTCTTGTTGTTATCCCAAGGGGGGCTCACCTTCCCCCTGAGTAATTTATTTTTGCACTTCTTCGACTACTTTAATATCACTCCTGCACACTGCTCTCCCAACGTCTGGAAGATAGTCAGTGGTGTCCGTAGAATAAATCAAGTTTATGGCACTAAATTAGGGCTTGCTGAAATTTGTTTTGTTATTCCTTCTCTCGAACTAGTTCTGGCCTTCTTTACCTGATAGGGTATTTGTAGTAAACCTACCTGATTCCCATAAGGATTATTGGCAAGAGGGTTTTCTTGATAGAAATTGGCAGTTTTCCCCTCATACTGAGGGATCGAGGTCTGATAGATTCACAGTCCCCTTTCATGGGGACGAGTATATAGGTAATCTTAGACTTTGCTCTGCTCTTTTATTTTTCTATCAATTTTTGATTTTTCTTATATTTTCCTGATATCCTTTCAGTGAGAATAAATAACTTGGAACCTGCCCTTAGTGAGGTTCGAGCTGTCGAGCTGATTAAAGCCTGGAATATCAGAGAATCTTTGGCTGACCGTGAACATCCCTGGTCAGCTGCTTTTCTTCTGGAGTATAAGAACATCTGGTCCAATTTCATCGTGCGACCTGTGGACAGTATTCCTGACTTGGATATTACTGAAGAAATTACTGCGAACCCTATCCAGTTGGACGAGGAAGAGAGCAGTTCTGATAGTGATATTAGGGGAGGTGCTGAAGGTGGTTCTAGTGAGGCGAGCTCTAGTAGTGAAGGTTCTTCTAGCTCGGAAGAGGTTTATGAGGCTTAAGAGTCTTCTGACGAGTCGAGCAGTTCTAGTGAGGCAGAAATGGTTCCTCCCAGAAGAAATCTGATCATCGATGATGATGATGATGATGTGCTTCTCTCGAGGAGGTCGAAGAAGCAAAAGTTTATTAGTGGAGAAGTTACCACTGGCTCTCATCCTACTGCCAATGAACATGAGAGGAAGAGAAAAGAGGAAGAACAGTTAAAAGAGAGAGAGAGAGAGAGAAAAAATAGGAGAGGAATAAAGCGGAAGAGAAAAAGAAGGAGGAGGAGAGAAAGAGAGCTGAGAGGGAGAAGGAGAGAATGAGGGTGGAAGCGAGGACTAAGGCTGGGCAAGCTTTAGTGCCCATGTCTGCGTTGCCCGAGGGGACCTCGGTCGCCACCTCTACCCAACTGGCTCCTACGCTGCTCGAGAGAGCAGTTTTGCCTGCTGATCGATAGAGGGCAATGGGGACTGACCAGTTAGCCCTACAAGCAAGTCAGAGGCTAGCCTTGGTAAGTTCGTTTCTATTATTCAATACTTGTAATAATATGTTTAATACTTTCTTCTAATGCTCCATTTTTACTTGCAATTCGTGACCGAATTCGATGTTCTCTACCGTACACGCGACGAGCTAATGAGTAGGAATGCGGATTTGAAGAAGCAGAATGTTGAACTGAAGGGGAAAGATGCTGAGCTGGAGGCCAGTCTGAAAGCTGTTAGCGAGGCCCATAAGTCCTTTGATCTTTCCTTTGCTGAAGCTAACAGGGCGAAGGAAGCGGCGATTAAGGAGCTGAACGAGTTGAGGCAGTCCTATGATCTGGTCTGTATGAGCAAGCTGGCCGTGGTCGAGGAGAACAAGGTGTTGTCAGAGCAGGTAAAGAAGGCGGAGTCTGAGTCTGCTACCATTAAGGAAAGCTCATACAACTCTAGGTGGGCTGTCGCATATGAGGATGCTGATGCTCAGATAGGTTACATCAGCTGGATGAACTTTAAGAAGGGCTGGAATAAGGCTCTCCTGACTGCTGGGGTGGTTGTTGATTCACCCTTGATCGACAAGCATGATCCAGGCCCCAAGCCTGTTGTAGACGAAGCCTCTGACCCAATCGTTGAAGGTATTGTTCTCGCCTCCCAGATAGTTCCTATTGATGCCCTTTCTGCTCGACGGACAGAAGTTATCCCTTTCGAGGGAGATGCTCCTACTGTTGCGGATAAGGGGAAGCAGCCAACTTCTTCTAAACAAACCGAGGTTGCTAGTTAGTCTGCTCTTAGGACTTCTCCGTATTTTTACTTTATTTGTACTTCTCTCGAACAAACCGATGTAATTGTACCTTTTATTTCAATAAAATGAAAGTTTTTTTCTTTTCTGTGTCTTGATTCTTATGCTTTTTACTGCTTGTTGTATGGCTTGTAGTTGATTGATGTAGACGGGTATATTCCTGCCACCTCTCAGCTGGGAAGGATCCTTAGACCTAACGTTAGCAGCCGAGTTCGTTAGGCCTTCGTTAGGATTTGTAAATCTCTCAGGTCGAGAAATAAGAGCTTTAAGGACCAGTCTGAGCTTGTCGCCAAGCTGAAGGACAAACTTCAGGATATGGAAGAAGTTGGTGCCTCAATCCAAGAAGAAGTGAACACTTTGAGAGCTAGGCTCCTAGATGCGTCTGAAATTAATCAAGTTGAAGAAATTCTTCAGCAAGAGAATGAGACTCTGAGGATGGAGGTGTCGCGACTCAGGGAGCATGCACCGAGCATTGCACCTCATGTTCTACGAGGTTCCTCTTCATCAGTTATTCCGCAAACTGACACAGAGTCGAGCGGTGCTCCTCCAGTCTTGTGAGGTTCTACCTTATCGGCGGCTCCGCGAGCTAGTCCTGATGTAAGGGGTCCAACTAGGGAGATTGACGAGCTTCGAGAAGATATCCATCGAGCATACGTGATTGCTGTCGGGCTTCAAAGGGATATCACACGGCTGAGACATCTATTCAAGAAAGGACCTCGGTGAGCGTGGGTTGATGGTTACGACCAAGGTTCGGCAGATGTTTCGATGAGGCTGATAGAGTTTGAAGAGCTCGCCTTTATTAGGGTATGGTTGAGTGCCCTCAGGGAGCTGTAAGTCCCAAAAAACTCAGTACTATAGTACCATCACGAGATCTCTCCTTCAATTTTGAGGCTTAATCCTTTCAAGAGGGACGACCAATGGATCCCTATCGATGCTATCCCCAGGCAGCTATTAGAGCCAAACACGAATGAGGTCGAGGAGGAATTGGCTCCTCATTCGGACGATGGTCGAAGAGCACAAGTGGCTGATTACCTTGTTCAGAAGCCTCATCCTCATTAAGATTTCACCGAATGCAGCTAATTGTATATGTAATGAAGTAATGTAATATCGATGTTTTGGGCGATCTTGCCGACCAAACCCGTGTTGTATATTCTCATTGTAAATGTGATGAAGTAATATAATATCTATACTTTGGGAGATCTTGCCGAACTAACATGTGTTTTATGTTTTTTACTTCATTTATTCCTCACTTAACTTTCTTGGGCCCTTCGTGGCCGACTGGATCGGTAGGGTTATTTTATTGAGTGATTATCCTCCCAGTCCAGTATGCTTATAAGTTACCATTCTGCCCTACTTTACCTTTTAGGTCGTGTCGTCACACTCCCTTAGGCCTAAGCATGACAATGGCGAGGACACACCTGGTGTTGGATGTTCCATTCGATCAGGCTTTTTGAGCCAAACATTGTTTGGCGACCAATTCGATTTGGCCAAATTGCCTAAAGGTCCCCTGTAGGGCTTTATATATTGTCAGGGGCAATGCTAAGAGGTTGTTCGTGTTTCATAACGAAGACCTGAGGAGGATGTTTCCCTGCTTTTGTATACTTAGTAATATACCTGTCACTTGGAAAAGGTGTGCAAGTTATAAAGTTCATTAACATTTCAGAATGTCACATTTAAGACTGTCACTGCTAAACAATCTTTTATTAAGCAATAAAAATTGAGTTGCCAATTCCAAAAATGCGATAAAAGATGAATGAAAAAAGAAATTAGAAGTAGAATTTCTTCAGATTGGCTGCATTCCAAGCTCGGGGTATCTCTCTGCCCTCCAGCGTTTTTAAGTGATAGGCTCATTGTAGGTCGTTCCTTGTTACCTTGAATGGTCCTTTCCAATTTTGACCCAGCTTGCCATCTGATAGTTTTACTGCGCTGCCAAGGACTTTCCTTAGGACGTAGTCCCCGACCTGGAATGCCCTTGTATTGACCTTTTTGTTATATTATTTCGCGAGCTGTTGTTGATAGCTCGCCAGCCTTACTAGGGCTAGTTCTCTGCGTTTATCAGCTAGGTCAAGTTCAACGAGTAATGCTGTATCATTTTGGCCTTGGTCGATAAGGGTGGTTCTCATGGTTGGTAGGCCAGCTTCCAAGGGGATGATTGCTTTCATTTCATACGTTAGTGAGAATGGGGTATCCCCAGTTGCTCACCGTGGGGTGGTGCGGTAAGCCCACAAAATATGTGGAAGCTCACTTACCCATGCGCCTTTAGCTCGCTCTAATCGTTTCTTCAGCCCATCGATCACTATTTTGTTGGAAGCTTCAGCTTGACAGTTGCTCTTGGGGTAGGCTACCAAGTTGAAATAATGCCTGATCCTGTGTTCTTTGTAGAAGTTCTGGAAAGGGTCACTCTCGAACTGTATTTCATTGTCGGTGATGATGGTTCTGGGGATTCCAAAACGGGTGATTATATTCTTTCATATGAACCTCATCATATCTGCATCTCGGATGTTTGCCAGTGGCTCTACCTCGATCCATTTCGTGAAGTAATCTGTTGCGACTAACAGATACTTGTGGTTGCCAGTAGCGGTAGGAAGAGGGCCTACGATGTCCATCCCCCACTGGGCGAAAGGCCATGGGCTGGTAAGCGACCTTAGGTCGCTGGCAGGTTGGTGGACCATAGAAGCGTGTAGTTGACATTTCTCATATTTGCGAGTATATACTGCAGAATCTCTTTGCATATATGGCCACTAGTAGCCTTCCTTTATTGCTCGGAAAGCTAGTGACCTCCCTCCAATGTGGCTTCTACAGATTCCTTCGTGGAGCTCGTGTAGGATTTGCTCGACATCTTTCTGGTGAACACATTGAAGGTAAGGGTCAGTGAATGATTTCTTGTATAGTTTGCCCTCAGGAGATAAGTGAAAGGGAACAACTTTGACTCTTATCCGATGAGCGGCCTTCTTATCGTCTGAAAGTGCACCATCTTTCAAATAGTCGCTCAAAGGGTCCATCTAACTGGGTTCTGACTCAATCTGGAGCATATGTCCCCTGTGTAGCAGCTCGTCACTCTCGTTGATGCTCGGATGGGCGAGGAAGTCGATTAGAATCGTCCTCTTTAAGTCAGAATCGATTGCTGAACTTAGGGTTGTCTGGGCGTCGGCGTGGCTGTTCTGTCCTTTGGGAAACTGTTGGACACTGACTTTCTCAAAGCTAGACATTAGCTCTCTTGCCAGGGCCATGTAGGCTGCCATTCTTTAGTCCCTTACGTTGAAGTCCCCACTTATTTGGTTGGAGACCAATTGTGAGTCGCCGAACACCTGTAGCTGCTCTGCCCCTAACGCCTGTGCCTTCTGCAAGCCGGCTATCAAAGCTTCGTATTCTGCCTCATTGTTGGAGGCTTCAAATCCAAGCCTGATTCCTTGCTCGAGGATTGTGTCTTCTGGAGTAACGAGCACAATGGCTACTCCTGCCCTATTTGAGTTGGAGGCTCCATCAACGAACAGTCACCAGACTCCTGATGGGTGGTCTTCAATTTGCCTCATTGGTTGAAGCTGGTCATAAGGCTGTTCACCCATGAATTCTGCGATGAAATCGGCGAGGACCTGCCCCTTGATTGCATTCCTGGGTCGAAATTGGATGTCAAATCGTTCGAGCTCGACGGACTATTTGGATAGTCTTTTGGACAAGTCTGCTTTTCGCAGGACTACTTTATGGGGGTGTGATGTGAGGACGGTGATAGTATGAGCTTCGGAGTAGTGCTTCAGTTTCCTCGAAGCTGTCACCAGTGCAAAAGAGAGTTTCTCTAGTGGTAGGTAGCGCTGCTCGGCGTCCAACAAGGTCTTGCTTGCATAGTAAACTGGGTGTTGTACTCCTTCTTTTTCGCATACTAGTGCAGAACTAATGGTGTGACTGGAAACGGCGAGATACAAGTATAGGGGATCATCTTCTTGAGGTATAACGAGCAGAGGCAGTGAGCTAAGGTAAGCCTTGAGCTCCTCCAATGTGTGACACCCCGCCTAATTAAATACCGGGCGATCACTCCTTTATTAAATTAAAATCAAGGTGAACAATTGGTTCATTCTTAGCATCACTATCGTAAAAATACTTTTCCAATTTAAACACCCTAAATAATTAAGCTAAGTGTCAAAACCATTTAAAACCTTATTCTCATTTTATTAAATCCGGTTATAAAACCTTAAACCATTAACATCTAAAGAGTCACACATTAAGAATAAAAATAGAATTGAACATACACGAATTTAATCATCAATAATAAATCCCAACATTTACAACACTAAAGGAAAACATCCTGACAGTAATAAATCCCGAAATAAAGGTACTGAAAGTAAAAATTTCAATCTCCGACAATACCAACTAAATAATAGAAAGAGGGCGACACATGCCCCTGCTGGATAAAACTGAACTAGGAGTAAAATCAAATGGATGAAGTCGTCTAAACAACAGGCCTGCAACTCCCACCTAAGCTGCAGCACGTTCCTTCCAAAGGATCCTAAGTAAGACGCCCCTGTGGCTGGGCACCTGTAATACATACATATATATACAAGAGAGAAAAGGAAATAGAAACGGGTCAGAGCCCGATAGTGTATATGATTTAAAAATTCGTTTAGCAAGTATTTAAATTGATACAGGCCAATGCAACAACATATTAGTGCGACACTCTCTTGAGAAATTCTCGCCTCTCTTCTAATGTGCACTCCTATCGCACTAACCTTCCCAATGGTTTATCTCATCATATATCACACTATCTTTCCCCAATGATTTAACTTATCTTAGGTTATTCGCAGGATTTACAACGGAACAACACAAGTATTTAAAACGTAAGATTTCAATTTGTAACCAAGGTTCTCCTTTTAACTTTATTAATCAATAAAGTTTTCCAGTGTCATATTATACTTTCTCAAAACAATTATTTATAATTTGAGTCATCAATCATGTCCTACATATCAAATCACAGTAGGCAGTTCCAGATTTCAGAATTTCATATATATATTAACTACTCGTATAATATATATATCATAACAGCACCCCACATAAAAACTATGGTGCGGGCATACTCTGCTATCCAATCCCCGTATCAATCGTACTAAATGGAATACAAGCTCGGAATCACTCTCGAACTGTATAAATACATACATAAACAATATTGAGGCGAAGCATAGTTTCCAAGTCCAAGAGGTCAGTACATACCCTCACGTCTCTTAGGACCGTGACTACCGATTCGATAGCGTGTACCTAGGATTCCTATCTTCTAGGGTACGAGTCAATATCCCCCATAAGGCACACGAGATAAGATCGTCCCAGCGCGGTAACCTCAGGGATAGCAAGTAGCGCGGGCATGATTTTCACAAGTATATAATATATGCATACACAATCATATAAATATACCACTTTTATTATATCAATTTAGGTTTATCCAATAACCCACATTCACAACATTTATCCTTATTTTCCCATTATTATTTATCAAGTATAATGGTTCGTTTCTAACTTTAATTCGAAGGGTTTTTCCAACTTACTACGTAACCCTCATGGACTCTATTCTTCCAAATGTACAATTCAGTAGATATCTATTTATGTTCCAACGTAACTCTCTCTTACGTGTCTCTCCCCTTTAATATATACTTACATTATCCCTTATGCAAAATATCCCAAAAATATAGATTTCGCCTTACATTAAAGGATTTTGAATTTTATTTTCAAAGATGAGAATTTCAAACGGTTTCGAAATCGGAATTAAAATGGAGATTTAATTGGATTTTTATTATCTCTAAGAGTCCTCAAAACATAAAAATGTCTAGAAAAAAAATATTAAAAAATATTGAACGGTTCGATCGAGCTGAATTTTTTTCTGTAGCTTCCTCTCGTCTTCAGTTAATTCTCTGTAAAATTTTATCCAATTCCAACGGTCCGATCGTCCGAAATAATTTTTTTTTTGTGTTTGTATCTGATTAGAACTCTTTTCTTAATCAAACTCTTAATCCTTTACATGACAAAGGGTTTCCAGAATATCATATAAATCATCACTACATGAAAATTTCCCATCTCAAATTGGGTTTTTCTTCCATAAATCTCATCCTAATAACTCCTAAACTGATATGGATGATGCATCAACGAAATAAGCAAGATAAACACTTGCATGGGATTTTCAGAAATCTGGTTTGGTGTTGAATTTGGTGTGGTTGCGTTCCATGTCTCGCGATCTACGCGTTGGCGGTGGCGGCGGTGTAAACGGATGAGTTTTGAGCATTGGAATGCCTTGAGAGCTCTCTCCTCTCCTCTCCAATGGCCGTTCTAGTGTTTTGAGTTATCTAACCCTAGGAGATAACCTAAACATCTGATATAACCCCTTTAATTTTCGTGGGTTTAATTACCCAAAAATACAAAATGACTAAAATGCCCTCCCGGGGTACTAATTAGGCCTAAAAACGCCCCGAGACCAAAATCAAACCCCCGGGTATACTTTTCTGACTATCTCGACCCTTCCGGACGCGTTGGTGCACTCAAAACGACCATACGAACAACCTATAAAATATTTACTTTTATTAATCCATATTTAGTCCCGACACGACACAGGCGCGTCCCGACTTAAATTTTCACAATTGTCATTTTATTCACACGTGACAATATTATAAAAATAAATCTCATATATTACTATACTCATCCAGTAATATGAAACAAATAATATAGTCCCAATAATTACTAACTCTTGTCACGCTAGTAAATATTTAAAACAACATTTCGGATTAAAATTAAATTAATTTATCTCAATTAAATTTAATAAATCCTTAAATTTAAAAGCCATGAAAATACGGGGTATTACATACTTCCCCCCTAATAACGGAATTTTGTCCCAAAATTCGGAAAATAAGGCCTACCGGGTAGCACAATTCTGGATATCCTTGTCAGTAGGCAAACTATCTACATAGTACGGCGCTCAATCACTATAGCTTTTTCCTCACAGCAACATTGTTTTACATTCTCATTGGAGACACTTCACATTGCACTCCCAACTGATAACATTTGAATAAGTTACGTCTATACGTTATAAATTCCATTATCTCACTATCATTAGGAGGCCGCACCTCACTACATGACAACTACTCGGATTTATTCATACACAAAATTCCCATTCTGAGAAGATCATACGAACATTTGACCACTCTTGACTGCCTAAAACAGTCGTGGAATTCCACCATAGTTATCGGATATTTTCTCGACCGATCCAAAAATTCTGATTATCTACTCTCCTCTAAACATACGGACGGAGAATAGTCGAGGTTCTTCCATAACAAAACCTTAATAAGTACCTTGTACGCGACAAACAGGTACGAGTGCTTCTACAAAGCATTCTTGAAATCATCATACCAAGATTCCAAAATCTCCTTCACGTGGCTCCACTAATCTTTAATCACCATGCGCTTATTCCCTAGCTAAGGGTGATACATCCTACTCGAAACGAAATCTTATCTTCGCTGGTTCCTGAAATCCTATATCAAAGGTGGGATTCAACAATCTCATCCTGATTCAAAAATTTATACTGCGCCGGACCATGCACTGACGCGATCCTTCTTTTCAAAGGAAGTCTGGGGCATACTAGTTAATATTGTAAGCCAGACCAAAGGAATATCAATCACTTCCTTCTCGGCGACATAATTCACATGTTCGGGATAAACCCTTGATCTTGTTTTGAGGATGGCAACCCATCCAAGAACTTTAACGACTTTACCGACCTCTTCCAAATTCAGGAATTGTAGCTAAACACAAAATTCTTTGGTTGATTCTTCTCTTTCAACCCAACCTTACCAATGGGCGGTGCATGTAGAGACTATCACTACGTCCCGCTAAACATCGATTATTCCTTGAAATGTCTCACATTAAGTGACACGTAATACTCCCCTTCCTTCCTTGTAGTATGCTGAAAGTTCCACCCGTGCTCTTCTCTCCACGAAGCGCACTTTTGGATCTCTTATACCATACCAACATCATCACCCTTTGTATGTGCAAGTCGCTCTCATACTTGCCTACTAACAACTCCGCTCCGAGTGTTCTTCATAATCATTTAATTCTGCTCCATTCAAGGAATAATCTTCTTAAATGACTTCCCACAGTCTTCCAATTCAAATTTGGGTGTGCTATTCTAATTACACACCTATGTATGGATTATCGCCCCTCATGTGACGTTTAATCCACTCTATCACTTCCACTTCGTCATACTATTCCCACAAACATATATTTCACACGTCTGTTACCACGTCCCTTCGACTCGAACTATTTTAACTGCAATTAATCGAGATGTCCACATTCTTGCAACACCCCGACCGCCCTAGGAGAGCGAACGGCGGGCTACTCATCCGTAGAACGAACTAAATTCAACGAAATAGAAGGAATAGGGCATTTAAATTCCATGACGATAAAAGAGGAATAATAATTCTCAAACTTCTTCAGATAAGTATAACAATTTTCCCAAATAGGTACTACAACCAAAAATAAATCAGTAACGCTCTATTCATCAAAATAATTTCAAGTCATCTCTTTTGTATAATAAAGTTCTTTCCAGATAATCCATGCTAAAAATCATTCTAACTCTTTATTCGCCTCGTGTTTTGAACTCGGTTACGACATTTGGGTACTCTCAATCACCCTAGGAATCAAAATTCTTAAATTCTCCTTATCATCGTTCCACCCCTCAACTCGTGGGGATAACTTTCAATGCTTTCCTACCACAAAAATCCGGCTCCAATGACCTTAAAACAAAATTCAACTTCCAACTTACATACATAATTACTTGATCCCATTTCGACCAGGGTACCGAACTCATGGAATAGTGACCAAACGTCTCCCTATTTCCAACCTTACGCTAAGTTTCATGCGTGGGATGTCTCGCAAAGCGAAATCCAAACAAGGAACCCCCCCGATACACTACTACCTAGCATTGTCGGTTATCAAAATCCGTTAGGTCCTCCGTCCATAATATATACCCCTTTATTCCGTCCCTTGACAGAAAAGTTACAATTTCTCCCGTAATTATGCTTAACAAAGAACGTTTAACCAATTTCACTATCGTCCCGTATTGGTTGATGGTAATTACATTTTATAAACCTCGGATACATACGATCAAAATTCTTTAAATTTCCTTTTTCTAATATTAGGGGTATAACTCTTAACTCCCACATCTCTTAAGGATAAATATAACACTGCACTCTTCCTATCACTAAGTCCGGAGTGCTAAACATAATACCGAGTCAAGTCTTTTCGCTCAATGGTAAATCCCGGTACATACTGAATCATACTGACAAAGTCTATACATACATTGGTATCGAATATCTCGAGCCCACTATCTCCTCCGAAGTCTCCAGGATAGATAATATAAGAGCGAGTCCAACCTTCTTACAGGTAAAGCCTCGCCAAAACAAAACATGTTGCACTAATGTAACTACTCCGATAGCCTTGCAATAAATGCCCACTATCATACTACCCATTTTTATAACATTTTAACAAAGATAATATCATACTCGTGTATCGCATCACTACAACGAGTAACCTCAATAAAGTATAAAACACTGTTAATATACTCATTCATCCCCCGCGGATAGCACCAAAGAAAAATCCCGCTATACTAAGGAAAAAAATATTCACATAATGGTAACATTTATAATGATATGCATTAAACTCGTCTCACATGCTAATCTAGCAATGAACAAAATATGGTGACTCGCTCATGTCACATAAACACGCCGCATCCTCTAAGGATACAACTTATACTTCCATCCTGGCAATCGTCTTGACTGCACAAATGGTTTTCGGACGTAACACGTCTGCCCAAACCAAAACAAAATTATTTTTAATCGTCGTCCTTTACTAGGCACCGTATTCTTATCCTTTTTTCTCACTTTGGAACATATTATCGCGAGCAATTTCACTCCGCACCAAAATACCTCAACACATGATCCACTTATCACATGTCCTACTAACCAGGTTAGGATTGTCCTTCTCTCGGACTTTAGTAGACTCGATTCCTGTTAGCCATCCCGGTTGTTCCCTTAGCTTTTTAGTCCATAAAGATCATGTTACTATCTATAATAGTACTTACTGAATTTACCATCATTTGGTAAGAATTTAACTATCTGAAGCATTTAAATGGTTTTCCTGATGTGTATCCACATCCTTTTGTGGTGCTATACCACCACCGTTGTATTCAGTCTTATTCTCGACTAAATTCTTCCATTCCTTTAACTTCCCCCCACAAAGAAGCGTTATCATCTATATTGACAAAATATGACATTGTCAACCTCTGAATCGGTCGTCCCTCAAAATTTCCTCCTCGAGTATTATCAACTATTATTCCAAGTTGGTATCCCACTTGGAGTCGTTTCCTCCACTAGTATCTACCTCTTTCGATACAAAATTTGCTAACGATTAGGATTCATATCCACAATTGGACTTCTGTCATGCCCTCCTGCGATGAGTTCAGAACCACGTTTGCTTCTCATCCTGAACAGTTGAGGAAGGAACATACGGTCAACACTGTACCTAAGGTTCTCCTATAGGCATAGCATTCCACTTCTAAAATTGGTGGTTGACTCCAACCATTATAATTTCATCCCGAAAGCCAAGAAAATTTTCTCTAAATTTTCACTTTCAGTTTGCCACACTCCGTCCTATATTTAAGCCTTTGGATACTTTACCTCCTTTGGTAAACACATACAATTTTCGCGTTTCTAAAATTTCCCACTGACAGTCTCTACACGTTTTTGTAATACGTTGGGTAAGTTTACCCTCGCACCTCATTTGACTATAATAGCATTTGAAAATCATTGTTGCACCTTAGTCGCCTTTCTAGTCGTGGCTTATCGTGCCATAATGGAGGTGACCTCGACTACGGTCATCATCCTCGGATATATTTCATAATCTCAACTGAGCCCTGCCTCCTGATGTACGCTTAACGGTCCTCTTCTGACATCCGTCATCGCTCGGCACACGCACACATCCGAACGAAATTAGAATTCACTAGTGTATACACATTATAGCAGGAGAACGAAATCTCATCAAAGGAATCGACAATCCTAAACATAGGGCTCTATAACAAACAAAGCAACGCTGAAAGCATAATAAGCCGTACAGATCCTAAGGACACTAGAACCTGATGCTCTGATACCACCTGTGACACCCCGCCTAATTAAATACCGGGCGATCACTCCTTTATTAAATTAAAATCAAGGTGAACAGTTGGTTCATTCTTAGCATCACTGTCATAAAAATACTTTTTCAATTTAAACACCCTAAATAATTAAGCTAAGTGTCAAAACCATTTAAAACCTTATTCTCATTTTATTAAATCCGGTTATAAAACCTTAAACCATTAACATCTAAAGAGTCACACATTAAGAATAAAGATATAATTGAACATACACGAATTTAATCATCAATAATAAATCCCAACATTTACAACACTAAAGGAAAACATCCTGACAGTAATAAATCCCGAAATAAAGGTACTGAAAGTAAAAATTTAAATCTCCGACAATACCAACTAAATAATAGAAAGAGGGCGACACATGCCCCTGCTGGATAAAACTGAACTAGGAGTAGAATCAAATGGATGAAGTCGTCTAAACAACAGGCCTGCAACTCCCACCTAAGCTGCAGCACGTTCCTTCCAAAGCATCCTAACTAAGACGCCCCTGTGACTGGGCACCTGTAATACATACATATATATACAAGAGAGAAAAGGAAATAGAAACGGGTCAGAGCCCGATAGTGTATATGATTTAAAAATTCGTCTAGCAAGTATTTAAATTGATACAGGCCAATGCAACAACATATTAGTGCGACACTCTCTTGAGAAATTCTCGCCTCTCTTCTAATGTGCACTCCTATCGCACTAACCTTCCCAATGGTTTATCTCATCATATATCACACTATCTTTCCCCAATGATTTAACTTATCTTAGGTTATTCGCAGGATTTACAACGGAACAACACAAGTATTTAAAACGTAAGATTTCAATTTGTAACCAAGGTTCTCCTTTTAACTTTATTAATCAATAAAGTTTTCCAGTGTCATATTATACTTTATCAAAACAATAATTTATAATTTGAGTCATCAATCATGTCCTACATATCAAATCACAGTAGGCAGTTCCAGATTTCAGAATTTCATATATATATATTAACTACTCATATAATATATATATCATAACAGCACCCCACATAAAAACTATGGTGCGGGCATACTCTGCTATCCAATCCCCGTATCAATCGTACTAAAGGGAATACAAGTTCGGAATCACTCTCGAACTGTATAAATACATACACAAATAATATTGAGGCGAAGCACAGTTTCCAAGTCCAAGAGGTCAGTACATACCGTCACGTCTCTTAGGACCGTGACTACCGATTCGATAGCCTGTACCTAGGATTCCTATCTTCTAGGGTACGAGTCAATATCCCCCATAAGGCACACGAGATAAGATCGTCCCAGCACGGTAACCTCAGGGATAGCAAGTAGTGCAGGCATGATTTTCACAAGTATATAATATATGCATACACAATCATATAAATATACCACTTTTATTATATCAATTTAGGTTTATCCAATAACCCACATTCACAACATTTATCCTTATTTTCCCATTATTATTTATCAAGTATAATGGTTCGTTTCTAACTTTAATTCGAAGGGTTTTTCCAACTTACTACGTAACCCTCATGGACTCTATTCTTCCAAATGTACAATTCAGTAGATATCTATTTATGTTCCAACGTAACTCTCTCTTACGTGTCTCTCCCCTTTAATATATACTTACATTATCCCTTATGCAAAATATCCCAAAAATATAGATTTCGCCTTACATTAAAGGATTTTGAATTTTATTTTCAAAGATGAGAATTTCAAACGGTTTCGAAATCGGAATTAAAATGGAGTTTTAATTGGATTTTTATTATCTCTAAGAGTCCTCAAAACATAAAAATGTCTAGAAAAAAAATATTTAAAAATATTGAACGGTCCGATCGAGCTGAATTTTTTTCTGTAGCTTCCTCTCGTCTTCAGCTAATTCTCTGTAAAATTTTATCCAATTCCAACGGTCCGATCGTCCGAAATAATTTTTTTTTGTGTTTGTATCTGATTAGAACTCTTTTCTTAATCAAACTCTTAATCCTTTACATGACAAAGGGTTTCCAGAATATCATATAAATCATCACTACATGAAAATTTCCCATCTCAAATTAGGTTTTTCTTCCATAAATCTCATCCTAATAACTCCTAAACTCATATGGATGATGCATCAACGAAATAAGCAAGATAAACACTTGCCTGAGATTTTCAGAAATCTGGTTTGGTGTTGAATTTGGTGTGGTTGCGTTCCCCGTCTCGCGATCTACGCGTTGGCGGTGGCGGCGGTGTAAACGAATGAGTTTTGAGCCTTGGAATGCCTTGAGAGCTCTCTCATCTCCTCTCCAATGGCCGTTCTAGTGTTTTGAGTTATCTAACCCTAGGAGATAACCTAAACATCTGATATAACCCCTTTAATTTTCGTGGGTTTAATTACCCAAAAATACAAAATGACTAAAATGCCCTCCTGGGGTACTAATTAGGCCTAAAAACGTCCCAAGACCCAAATCAAACCCCCGGGTATACTTTTCTGACTATCTCGACCCTTTCGGACGCGTTGGCGCACTCAAAACGACCATACGAACAACCTATAAAATATTCACTTTTATTAATCCACATTTAGTCCCGACACGACACAGGCGCGTCCCGACTTAAATTTTTACAATTGTCATTTTATTCACACGTGACAATATTATAAAAATAAATCTCATATATTACTATACTCATCCAGTAATATGCAACAAATA
This sequence comes from Sambucus nigra, assembly GCA_949130495.1. NCBI lineage: Eukaryota > Viridiplantae > Streptophyta > Magnoliopsida > Dipsacales > Adoxaceae > Sambucus > Sambucus nigra. The sequence goes on along the minus strand of OX422215.1, from coordinate 533,895,814 downwards.
ATATATTTCCAATAATTACTAACTCTTGTCATGCTAGTAAATATTTAAAACAACATTTCGGATTAAAATTAAATTAATTTATCTCAATTAAATTTAATAAATCCTTAAATTTAAAAGCCATGAAAATACGAGGTATTACACAATGCTTGCGAGCAATTTTGATTCCATTCTACTGTCTTGTTTCCTTTCAAAAGCAGCCTGTATTTCTCAGAAGACTTCGAGATGAAACGGTTCAAAGCGACGAGCATACCTGTGAGCTTCTGCACGTCTCGTAACGTGCAAGGGGGCTGTATCCTGTTGATCGCATCAATCTGGTCCAAGTTGGTCTCAATTCCTCTCTCGCTAACCAAATATTCGAGGAATTTTCTTGACTAAACACCGAAAGAACACTTACTTGCATTGAGCTTCATTCGGTATTTCCTGAGGATCTCGAAGGTATTTGATAGGTCTAAGAGATGGTCCTCTTTTCACTTGCTCTTTACGAGCATGTCATCAATGTAGACTTCCATGGTGTAATACCCCGTATTTTTGTGATATTTATTTATGGGATTAATTAAATTAAATGTGAATTAATTTGGGAATTAATCTGGATAAAATACTAACGAGATGTGAGTTGGTATTTGATTACAATGTGTATATATGACTATATATGAATATTGAATTATCAAATTGTCGTGAGATTGATATACGGCAATTCGGGAAACTTTATTGAGACGCGTGTGACAGTCGCGTCAGGAATATATTTATTTTAATTAAAAAGTGAATTTTATTTCTATTAATCGTATGGTCGTTTTGAGTGCGCCAACGCGTCTGAAAGGGTCGAAATAGTCAGAAAACACTAGCCGGGTGTTTAGTTTGGGTCCCGGGTCATTTTTAGGCCATACCGGCAACGAAAAAGGGTAGTTTGGTAATTTTAGATTTTTGGGAATTAAAACCAACGAAAATTAGGAATTAAAAATCTGATTTGGTAATTACCCACTAACTACACCTTATGACCTAATGGGCTACGGGGGTTATTAGAATTAGTTCCAAGAATTTCCTAAGGCAAACCCTAGCCACCATTGTCACCTTGGAGAAGAAGAGCTTGTAGAGAGAAAAGAGATCAGAAATCCTGCAGTTAGAGAGAGAATAATTCATCTTCAACATCAAATCAGAAAAATACATAAGGCAAGTGGTTTAATTTACATTATTTTGCAGTTAATGTTTCTTCCATGCTTAGACAATTCTAAAATTACATTTGTTTAGGAGATTGATGAAAACCCATAAAATTGGAGTTATAAATTTAATTTTGGATATAGGTTTGCATGTAGAAATGTTATTGGATGATTGAACTAAAAGAATTACCACTTTTTGTGTTACAAAAACGGATTTTATTAGGCTCATTGATGATCTAAAATTTCTAGGGTTCATGTTCTTGAGATTGGGGGAAAAATGTAGAGTTTTGATATTTGGATGATGTTTAGGATGAATTAACCCCACAAAACACGTTATTATATGACCTAAGTGTGTTTAGGAATGATTAGAAACCTTGAACAATTGTTGGATTGATGTTTAGATGAGATTAGAGGTGAAGAAAAGATGGAAAAACGAGAATAGGAAAATTTGGGCTCGAAACTGGCCTCTCGTTAGAAGACCTGCCCAGGTCGTTCGAACGAGCTCGTTCGAATGAGCTTCTAACGAGAGGGATGTTCGTTCGATGACTTTCGTTCGAACGAGATCTCATTAGAAGGCCCACTTCGTTCGAACGAACTCTCGTTCGAACGAGACTTCCAACGAGCTGACAGTTTAGGCTTTTTGGCCTGTTTTGATTTCGCGTGTCCCGTAACCTTGTCTAAATGTAGAGATAACATTTCCTTGATGATTAATTGATATATTTTGGATATTTGGGATATAATGAGGAGTAAAACATAGAAGTGTGATTTGAACCAAATGGAAATTATGGATTAGGACGTGAGTGTCTATTACGACGTGAGAACAATTGACGGCTTGAATAATTATATTAACCGGGAATATGTAAATTATGTAACATTATGAGTCGGTACGAGAATGGGAAGTGTACCACAAATAAATTATGGTGATTACTAAGATGTGTGCATACTTAGTATATGTATATGATTTTATGTGTATGACATACCTACCATACTTGCTATCACGGGAGGTTTAGGTTCGCTTAGGGCCCTCTAATCCTTGTGTTGCCCGGATTTAGATTGGTACCTCGAGAACATAGGTCAGAGAAGGACTTATTGGGATATTAATAAGTCTTCTGATCGTGGGAGCGTAGGTATATGCGTGACCCATGTGATGTGACTGTGTTCGCCTCCATTGTTTTGTGATTTGCTATTATTTGAGTACGATTCCTGAGAGATTCGGAATGCGTTATCCTTATGTAGGTGATGTACCGGGATGGATAGCAGAGTATGTGTGCACCGTAGCTAGTCTCGGGGTGCTTGTATTGTATATTTATGACGTGAATAATATACACTTTAATAATGAGAACTTTCATGTTATGTATTATGAGTATAATTATGGTCATGTTTTGAGAAGTTATAACGGGATAACCGGTAGAGAATTGTATTGCTAATAATTGAGAATCCGAGTTTAAGTAACGCCCTCTATTTAGTTGATAACGCTAGAATGCATAATAAGAATTGAGTAGTAAGGGGTAAAACTTATTACGGTTTGGTTAGTTACGTATATCACTTAGATGGGTACGGTACGTTAGGAGTGCACAATTAGTCGAGAGGTGAGTATTTCATGTGAGTGCACGTCCTAACATGTATTTTGCATTCATTGTTTTAATGTTATTAAAACACTTGCTATTTTAAAATACTCTTCACTTTCGGGCTCCGACCCGTTTGCTTTCAAATTTATTTTTTATAAAACCATTTTAGGTGCCCAGCCACAAGGACACCATGCTTAGGATTCTCATCCAGGTGACGAGTTGTAGCTGTTTGTGGAAGTTACAGGACTTTACTAATAGACGCTTCATCTATCTTGATTCTATATTCAACTTTTATCAGTTGTAGGGCATGTCGCCCATTTCTATTAGAAACATTTCCTATTTCAGATTTTCAGACTTTTGGCATGTAATTAGTTCAGGATACATTGTGCTACTTATTTCAGTTGTGGGATTGTTGTGAGGAGTTTTCCTCCGAACTTCTTATTATTATTTTGTTGGTTATTTTATTGCTTCGTTATGGTGAATGGTTGTTATTCTTTCATTATTCTTTTACTGTATGTTAATCAGACTTAATTTAAAATTTGGCAACTTACTTTTTAAATACTAGGTGGTTAGTAATCATTAAAATGTTTTCGACAGTGATGCTATTAACTGAACCAACTTGGCATTTTGTATTGATTTAATAAAGGAGTAGCTACCCGGTATTTAATTAGTCGGGGTGTCACAGGTGGTATCAGAGCATCAGGTTCTAGTGTCCTTTAGGATCTGTACGGCTTATTATGTTTTCACTGAGCTTTCTTTGATGTAGAGCCCTATATTTTAGGACTGTTGTATTCTTTTGTGTATGCTACGTTCTTTAGCTATTTTGAGTTTATAACTGCGAACTTATAGACTTTATTCTTGTTTCAGAATGCCTCCACGACGTGCACAACGGGTTCCCAGGGATGCAACGCCAGAACCACAGCCCGCACCAGTTTAGGGCATGATGAATGCCGTCGAGGTTGCAGCCATTGTGGCACAGGCGGTAAATGTCGCACTAGCCGTAGTTCAGCAGGCACCACCTCAGGTGCCGGTAGCCGCGCCAGTTCAGGCACATGCATTCCCGTCTGCTTGGGAACGTGTACGTGATGCTTTCCATAAAGCACACCCTCCGTAGTTCGCAGGTAGCTCCGATGTTGTAGTATCTAGTCAGTGGAGGAAGGACATTCAGCGGCACTTGAGGATGTACGAGTGCACCGATGTCCAGAAGCAGATACTAGCTACCTTTAAGCTAGTGGGGTCTGCACTGCAGTGGTGGGAGTCTATTACCACCGTGGAGGAGAGAGATACTCTCACTATCCAGGAGTTTTGGGTGCGGTTCGACCGCAAGTATTTTTCGTCGGCTGTTCACACGAAAATGAGGAGGAAGTTGATGAGCCTCAAGCAGGAGGGAAGGACTGTGGCCGAGTATGAGTCCGAATTCACTAATCTTCTGAACATTGTTCCGGATGAGATACCGACAGAGGAGAAGAAGATACAGAAATTTACAGACGGGTTAACTTGGAGGATCCGTCAGCATTTGTTGGGGAACCTATCGTTGGCCACTTACTCTAATGTGGTTAACGCTGCACTGTTACACTGCCAGGACCACTGCTTTCACATGGCTGAGGGCAAGAGATCGGGAGAGTCCAGCCATAAGGGCAGGACTGGAGGACATGGTGCCAGTGGGGCACAATCTGTTCAGGGGCAGAGACAGGGTGACCAGGGTTCCCAGCAGGGGGATCACAAGAGGTTCAGATCGGGAAATTTCAGGCACGGACAGGGAGGTTTCCGGCAGGGCCATCAGGGTCCGAACGGTCATCAAGGCCAGCAGGGTCAGAATGGCCAACAACAGTTTCAGCAGGGCCAGCAGGGCCAGGGGAGGAACGGTAACGGCCACCAGGGCCGGGGGCAGCAGGGACAGAGAGGGGGGAACTTCTCGGGGAAGTGTTACGTTTGTGGCAAGACTGGCCATAAATGCCAGGACTGTCCTGATAGGGGCAGGGCCCCGCAGCAGCAGCAGGGTGCTCGACATGAGCCACAGAGGCCATTTTTTCCACCTGCCCTCCCAGCTCCAGCCCAGGTGCCAGCACTACCAGCCATTCCAGCAGCTCCTGTGCAGCAGGGGCAGTTACAGTATGGACGTGTCTATAACGTCCACCAGGCAGCAGCTCCGCAGGCACCACCCGCGATTGAGGGTATGTTTCCTATCCATGGTACTATGGGTCGGGTTTTGTTTGATACGGGGGCAACGCATTGTTTTATAGCTACACATTTTGCGAAAGCCTTAGGGTTGTTAGCCACAACAGAGAGCACAGTGACGTGTGTAGACTCACCATTGGGGAGTGGGTCACTTATTTTCTTTATATGCTGGGGAATGGGGGTAGAGATTGGTAGTTTGGTATTACCTGCAGACATGTTGGTATTAGATATGCATGAGCACGATGTGATTATCGGTATGGATTGGCTCGCATCTTATAGAGCCATGATTGATTGCTTCAGTGGGAGCATTGTTTTTTCCATTCCGGGGCAAGAGATGTTTGTAGTGGCGATGCCTCGCCCAGAGGGAGGCTCGATCGCTCATTTGTATTATATAGAGGAGGATACCTCTAAGGAGGTTGTGATTCCTTTAGATTCGATCCCAGTTGTCAGGGAGTATTCCGATGTGTTTCAGGAGATACCAGGCCTACCCCCCAATCGAGAGATAGACTTTGTCATAGACTTATTACCAGATACGAGACCTATAGCACGCGCACCGTACCGTATGGCTCCGGCAGAGATGCGAGAGCTACGAGATCAGATAGAGCAGCTGTTGGGTCAGGGCTTTATTTGCAGGAGTACCTCACCTTGGGGCGCTCCAGTTTTGTTTGTAAAGAAGAGAGATGGTTCACTAAGGTTGTGTGTGGACTACCGGGAGTTGAACAAGGTCACAATACGGAATAAGTATCCGTTGCCTCGAATCGATGACTTATTCGACCAGTTGAGAGGAGCTTCTTTCTTCTCGAAGATTGATTTGCGATCGGGATACCATCAGTTGCGTATCAGGGAGGAGGACGTCTCGAAGACTGCGTTCTTAACGAGATATGGTTCTTACGAGTTTCGGGTTATGCCTTTTGGTTTGACCAACGCTCCAGCAGTGTTTATGGACTTGATGAATAGGGTGTTCAGAGATTTCCTAGATCAGTTTGTCATTGTCTTCATTGATGATATTCTGGTTTACTCCCAGACAGAGGAGGAGCACGCCGAGCATTTGAGGCAAGTTTTGCAGACGCTACGTCAGAACGAGTTGTATGCAAAGTATGAGAAGTGCGGGTTTTGGCTGAAAGAGGTCCAGTTTTGGGGGCACATTATTTCCGACCGGGGGATATCTGTCGATCCGGGGAAGGTATCCGCGGTGAGAGAGTGGGGACAACCCACGACACCGACAGAGATCCGTAGTTTCTTGGGACTAGCAGGATACTACAGGAGGTTCATTCGGGGATTTTCAAAGATAGCAGGTCCTTTAACACATCTGACTCGTAAAGGTGTGTCGTTCATCTGGAGTGATGCCTGTCAGTTGGCATTCGATGAGTTGAAGGATAAGTTGACCTCAGCACCTGTGTTAGCATTGCCGAGACCGGGAGTTGAGTATTTAGTTTACACCGATGCGTCCTTGCAAGGACTTGGAGGTGTATTACAGCAGGAGAGTCAGGCCATAGCTTATGCTTCCCGTAAGCTTAAGCCTCACGAGAAGAATTACCCCACTCATGACTTGGAGTTGGCGACAGTGGTATTTGCCCTTCGGATTTGGAGACATTACCTTTTGGGGGAGAAGTTTTGATTGTTCACGGACCACAAGTCCCTACAGTACCTATTCACGCAAAAGGAGTTGAATATGCGGCAGCGAAGGTGGCTTGAGTTTGTGAAGGACTATCAGTTTGATATCCAATATCACCCGGGGAAGGCTAACGTAGTAGCAGACGCGTTGAGCCGTAGGCCAGTAGATGAGGTGGCAGAGGTGTGGAAGGCCAAGTGGAAGGAGTTGGGACACCAGGATGCAGTGGCCCAATCATTCATGTCTGTGATGACTGTTACGCCGCAGATTGTCACGAAGGTGGTAAAGGCCCAGGCAAATGACTCGTTTTGTCAGGAACAGATAGTTCGATTACTAGCAGAGGGAGCCGAATCCTATACCGTTAGCTCAGACGGAGGATTACGCTTCAATGGGAGATTGGTAATTCCGGAAGGGGAGGAATTGCGGCACGAGGTGATGGCAGAGTCGCACGGTTCACGGTTCGCGGTACATCCCGGTGGGGACAAAATATACCAAGACATGAGACGACAGTATTGGTGGAGCGGGATGAAAAGAGATATTGTCGTGTTTGTTTCAAAATGCGCCACTTGTCAGCTAGTAAAAGTGGATCATCAGAGACCGACAGGACTTCTACAGCCATTGAAGGTCCCGATGTGGATGTGGGAGAGCATATCCATGGATTTTATCACGGGGTTGCCTACGTCACAGAGGGGTCACGACTCCGTTTGGGTGATTGTGGACAGGTTGTCCAAAGTCGCTCATTTTCTACCCGTAAGGACAGACTACACTACGGGACAGTATGCCCAGCTCTTTATTGCATAAATAGTGAGACTTCACGGTGTGCCCCTAAATATCGTGTCTGACCGAGACAAGATATTTGTTTCACGGTTTTGGGAAAGTTTTCAGGAGGCCATGGGCACGGAATTGCGGTTGAGTACAGCGTATCACCCGCAGACCGATGGGCAGACCGAGCGTACAAACCAAATGTTGGAGGACATGTTGCGTATGTGCATCATTGATTTCGGGGGTGGATGGGAGCAGTATCTTCCACTGGTAGAGTTTGCTTACAACAACTCCTACAAATTCACCATTGGCATGGCTCCATTTGAGGCGTTGTACGGTAGACCTTGTCGTTCCCCAGCATGTTGGTTGGAGGTGGGGGACAACAAACTACTTAGACCGGAAGTGATTCGGGATACTTCGGCGAGGAATTGATACGAAGTCGCATTCGGGTGGCTCAGGACCGGCAGAAGAGCTATGCTGATGAGAAGAGGTCCTTCAGGGAATTTGAAGTGGGGGACCAGGTTTTACTCAGAGTATCTCCTATGAAGGGGATTATGCGATTCGGGAAGAAGGGAAAGTTGACACCGAGATACGTGGGGCCATTCCCTATCATCGAGCGGATTGGACCGGTTGCGTATAGACTTGGGTTACTGGAGCATTTGCATCGGATTCACGATGTATTTCATATTTCCTCGCTAAGGAAATATCTTAGAGACGATTTGGCTCATTCTCATATTGCTTTCGAGGACATCGATCTCCAGCCTGATAGCTCCTACGAGGAGGGGCCGATTGCTATTTTGGACCGAAGTGAGCGGAAACTGCGGTCAAAGATAGTTCCGTTAGTGCGTGTTCAGTGGCGACATCATAATGTCGAGGAGTCCACATGGGATCGCAAGGATGAGATGCGCGAACGTTATCCGGAGTTATTCTTACCAGGTACTTTCTAGTTCCGAATTTCGGGACGAAATTCTGTTATTAGGGGGAAGTATGTAATACCCCGTATTTTTGTGATATTTATTTATGGGATTAATTAAATTAAATGTGAATTTGGATAAAATACTAACGAGATGTGAGTTGGTATTTGATTACAATGTGTATATATGACTATATATGAATATTGAATTATCAAATTGTCGTGAGATTGATATACGGCAATTCGGGAAACTTTATTGAGACGCGTGTGACAGTCGCGTCAGGAATATATTTATTTTAATTAAAAAGTGAATTTTATTTCTATTAACCGTATGGTCGTTTTGAGTGCGCCAACGCGTCCGGAAGGGTCGAAATAGTCAGAAAACACTAGCCGGGGGTTTAGTTTGGGTCCCGGGTCATTTTTAGGCCATACCGGCAACGAAAAAGGGTAGTTTGGTAATTTTAGATTTTTGGGAATTAAAACCAACGAAAATTAGGAATTAAAAATCTGATTTGGTAATTACCCACTAACTACACCTTATGACCTAATGGGCTACGGGGGTTATTAGAATTAGTTCCAAGAATTTCCTAAGGCAAACCCTAGCCACCATTGTCACCTTGGAGAAGAAGAGCTTGTAGAGAGAAAAGAGAGGAGAAATCCTGCAGTTAGAGAGAGAACAATTCATCTTCAACATCAAATCAGAAAAATACATAAGGCAAGTGGTTTAATTTACATTATTTTGCAGTGAATGTTTCTTCCATGCTTAGACAATTCTAAAATTACATTTGTTCGGGAGATTGATGAAAACCCATAAAATTGGAGTTATAAATTTAATTTTGGATATAGGTTTGCATGTAGAAATGTTATTGGATGATTGACCAAAAAGAATTACTACTTTTTGTGTTACAAAAACGATTTTTATTAGGCTCATTGATGATCTAAAATTTCTAAGGTTCATGTTCTTGAGATTGGGGAAAAAATGTAGAGTTTTGATATTTGGATGATGTTTAGGATGAATTAACCCCACAAAACACATTAGTATATGACCTAAGTGTGTTTAGGAATGATTAGAAACCTTGAACAATTGTTGGATTGATGTTTAGATGAGATTAGAGGTGAAGAAAAGATGGAAAAACGAGAATAGGAAAATCTGGGCTCGAAACTGGCCTCTCGTTAGAAGACCTGCCAAGGTCGTTCGAACGAGCTCGTTCGAACGAGCTTCTAACGAGTTGATAGTTTGACTTCTAACGAGAGGGATGTTCGTTCGATGACTTTCGTTCGAACGAGATCTCGTTAGAAGGCCCACTTCGTTCGAACGAACTCTCGTTCGAACAGCCTCATTCGAACGAGACTTCCAACGAGCTGACAGTTTAGGCTTTTTGGCCTGTTTTGATTTCGCGTGTTCCGTAACCTTGTCTAAATGTAGATATAACATTTCCTTGATGATTAATTGATATATTTGGGATATTTGGGGTATAATGAGGAGTAAAACATAGAAGTGTGATTTGAACCAAATGGAAATTATGGATTAGGACGTGAGTGTCTATTACGACGTGAGAACAATTGACGGCTTGAATAATTATATTAATCGGGAATATGTAAATTGTGTAACATTATGAGTCGGTACGAGAATGGGAAGTGTACCACGAATAAATTGTGGTGATTACTAAGATGTGTGCATACTTAGTATATGTATATGATTTTATGTATATGACATACCTACCATACTTGCTATCACGGGAGGTTTAGGTTCGCTTAGGGCCCTCTAATCCTTGTGTTGCCCGGATTTAGATTGGTACCTCGAGAACATAGGTCAGAGAAGGACTTATTGGGATATTAATAAGTCTGCTGATCGTGGGAGCGTAGGTATGTGCGTGACCCATGTGATGTGACTGTGTTCGCATCCATTGTTTTGTGATTTGCTATTATTTGAGTACGATTCCTGAGAGATTCGGAATGCGTGATCCTTATGTACGTGATGTACCGGGATAGATAGCAGAGTATGTGTGCACCGTAACTAGTCTCGGGGTGCTTGTATTGTATATTTATGACGTGAATAATATACACTTTAATAATGATAACTTTCATGTTATGTATTATGAGTATAATTATGGTCATGTTTTGAGAAGTTATAACGGGATAACCGGTAGAGAATTGTATTGCTAATAATTGAGAATCCGAGTTTAAGTAACGCCCTCTATTTAGTTGATAACGCTAGAATGCATAATGAGAATCGAGTAGTAAGGGGTAGAACTTATTACGGTTTGGTTAGTTACGTATATCACTTAGATGGGTACGGTACGTTAGGAGTGCACAATTAGTCGAGAGGTGAGTATTTCATGTGAGTGCACGTCCTAACATGTATTTTGCATTCATTGTTTTAATGTTATTAAAACACTTGCAATTTTAAAATACTCTCCACTTTCGGGCTCTGACCCGTTTGCTTTCAAATCTATTTTTTGTAAAACCATTTTAGGTGCCCAGCCACAAGGACACCATGCTTAGGATTCTCATCCAGGTGACGAGCTGTAGCTGTTTGTGGAAGTTACAGGACTTTGCTAATAGACGCTTCATCTATCTTGATTCTATATTCAGCTTTTATCAGTTGTAGGGCATGTCCCCCATTTCTATTAGAAACATTTCCTATTTCAGATTTTCAGACTTTTGGCATGTAATTAATTCAGGATACATTGTGCTACTTATTTCAGTTGTGGGATTGTTGTGAGGAGTTTTCCTCCGGACTTCTTATTATTATTTTGTTGGTTATTCTATTGCTTCGTTATGGTGAATGATTGTTATTCTTTCATTATTCTTTTACTGTATGTTAATCAGACTTAATTTAAAATTTGGCAACTTACTTTTTAAATACTAGGTGGTTAGTAATCATTAAAATGTTTTTGACAGTGATGCTATTAACTGAACCAACTTGGCATTTTGTATTGATTTAATAAAGGAGTAGCTACCCGGTATTTAATTAGTTTGGGTGTCACACATGGTATCTCCCATTTGGTCTTTGAACATCTTGGTGACTAGCCGCTGGTAGGTTGCTCCCGCATTCTTGAGCCCAAAGGGCATACATTTGTAGAATAATAATCCGACAGTGGTGATGAACGTTGTCTTGTCTTGGTCTGGTGCATACAGAGGGATCTGATGATACCCCGAAAATGCGTCCAGAAAACTCATTCTCTCGTGAGCTGCTGTGGCGTCCACTAATTGGTCGATCTTTGGGAGAGGGAAACTATCCTTAGGGCAGGCTCTGTTAAGGTCAGTGAAATCTATACAGACTCTCCATTTCCCATTGCTATTTGGAACTACTACTGGGTTGGATAACCATTTAGGGAATTGAACTTTCCATATGGATCCTACATCCAGTAGCTTTTCTACTTCCTTTTCTACATCTTTGACCTTTTCGGGCGCAGTTCGCCGTGACTTCTGCACGATGGGCCTGAAAGTGGGGTCGACGTGCAACCGATGACAAACCATACTGAGATCAATTCCAGGCAGCTCGTACGGTTCCCACGTGAAAACGTATAAATTACCTCTCAACAATACTGTCAATTCCTTCTTTTCTTGATCCGCGAGAGAATCTCTAATTAAGAACATCATGTCTTTCTCGCTCCCACCGGCTGTTATTTCCTCAAAGTTTTCAACGACCCGCTCAGAGGGGAGGAGCCTCATCTCCTCCACTCCGAGCCTTCCGTACCTTAACTGTTATTTTGAAGGTATCAAACCTTCTTGCTCCTCGACTTTCTCTTTGTCCTTCTTGACCTTCTTCTCTAGTTTTGGGTGGATGGCTGCTATGAAGCACCTTCTTGCCATCGCCTGTTCTCCGTGAATCTCCATTACTCCTCGCTTAGTCACGTACTTGAGTTTATGATGGTAGGTCGAAGGGACTGCCTTCATTGCATGTAGCCACCCCCTGCCGAGGATAGCTTGATATGGCGAGTCGATGTCGACCACCAGAAACTCGATCATCTTGGAGATACTTTCCGCCCTTACGGGCAACACGATCTTTCCCAGTGGAATAGTCACTTTTATGGCGAAGCCAACTAGAGGGACAGTGGCTTCCTTCAGGTCGACAACGCTTAGCTTCAACTTTTTGAAGAGGTCGAGATACATTACCTCGGATGAGCTTCCCTGGTTGACGAGCAACTTGTCAACGTCATAGTTAGCTATCCTAAGTGTAATGATCAAGGCGTCATGATATGGGGTCCTTACCCCCACCGAATCTTCATTTGTAAACACGATGTGTTTGCTGTAGTCGACGTCATCTGCTCGCCGACGCTTTCCTGACTGCGTCTTTGCTGTATCGATCTGAAAAGCTTGCATTACTGCTGTAAGCTTTTTTACTTCCATCCGAGCTGAATTCCCTTGAATCTGCCTCATATCAGATGCCCCATGAATTACTGCAAATTCATGGCCAGCGTCGTCCTCGAGTACATTGTCGGGCCTCGTGTCTGCATTGGCAGCGACTTTCTCTGCCTTCTTCTCCACAAACTCGTTCAGGTGCCCTGTCTGGGCCAGTTCTTCGAGGTGAGACTTAAGGGCCTTGCAATGCTCAGTCTTATGTCCTCCCTCCTTGTGGAAAGTGCATCTCAGTGTTTTGTTTCTCTTTGAGGGATCTTCTCCCATCTTTCTGGGCCACTTAACAAATGGTTCATCTTTAATCTTCACAAGGATCTTGTAAATTGGTTCTTTAAAGACAGTGTTCACTGCCTGACATGCTTTCGAAGCATCGTTCTTGGCCCCGTTCTTTGATCCATTCTTGCCTCCTTTCTTCTGGTTTTTAATCTTGCCATTGCCCTTAGCAGCGAGCTTAGTTCGACCATTTTTCCCCGTACCGAGTCGGGTCACATCCTCCACTTTGGCGTATTTCTCGATGTGAGCCATCATGTCATCTATGGTTGTGGCCTCCTTCTTTGCCAGGGATTGGTGCAGAAGGCAAGAGTTGGGTAGACCAATCTTGAAAGAGGTCACTGCTACCTGCTCCGAGCAATCCTCGACTTCGTTGAACAACTCCAGTACCTCTTCACGTAGTCCCGAAGGCTCTCTTAAGGCGTTTTCTTCATTGTCATTAAAGCATCCATCCTCTTCGGCTGGGAGCTACTGGTAATGAAGCGAGCCGTAAAGAGCTTAGCCAGGGACTCAAAACTTTTGATGGACCCGTGAGGGAGCCTCTCGAACCATTTCTGGGCCACATCGTGCAGGCTCGAGGGGAAATCCGACACATTCGTGCATCCCGGTGGTTTCAGAGAGTCATGGCATGCCTGTACTGCCTAACGTGATCGATAGGGTCAGTTTTTCCGTCATATATCTTGAATCTCGGAATAACAAATTTCTCGGGGGCTTCCTCTTCTTCTATCTCCCTTGAGAAAGGGGATTTCATCTGGGTCTTGAGAGCTCGTCAGCAAGCTCCCTGGTTGATCTAGCACCTCGATGAGCTGGGTGTTGGTCCATTTCCTTTCGAACCAAAGTCCGTATATCCTCATCACCTCGAGCTGGGCTCCTATAACGGCGAACTGGTCGCTGTTGTTCGATCAAGTCGTCATCCGACTCGTGTTCCTCAAATCTTTGGGATCCGCGTCTTGGGCTCCTTCCTCGGCAGCGAGACTTGCTCGCCTGAGGGCTAAGAGTGCGGTAGGGGCGTCGCCTGGTGCTGCGATGGAGCTCTCTTTCCATCTTTTCTAATTTTCTTTTGAGGCGAGCATTCTCACTCTCTTGCTTGCGAGCGGACTCCCTTTGCTCTTGGAGCCTTGCTTTATAGGCGTCAATCAATCTGGAGATTTGTGTGGACCTCGCCGGTCCCTGACTCCCCTCTGAGGTTGGCCTCTCCAGGAGAGCCCTTTGATCTGAACGCCGAACTTCAAATCTGATCCTACGAGGGGCAGGCTGTTCTTGGATATCTCTCTGCCTGAGGGGCGTTGCTATTGTGACCGGACATTTTAGCTTCTTGGTTGGTGGGGGCTTTCTTAAAGGAAGACAAACGTTTCCCATAGACGACGCCAATTGTGGTGATAATTATATTCAACACGAATTAATGAGAAAAGCACAATCACTCAAACAAATAACATAAGATAACGAATGCCAATCACACAACACAGTATGTACGCGGTTCAGCAAGAATGCCTACGTCCACGGTGGTGCTCTCAATATTATTTCTATCAACTCCGGGGAGTGTTTTTACAGAGAATATATTGCGTGTTTCTTTTCCCAGGTTTATGGTTTATTATATACATGTTTCTTCTTGGGAAGTGGGGGTGTTGGACTCCCACACGTCCACTTTCTATTCACGAGATTTTAGGATTATACTAAGTCATAATCAAATTCAGAAAGATTACTAGTATCTAAGAGGCCCACAATTTTTTGGGCACAAAAATTTGATTTCACATTTTCTTTTTTCTTTACTTCCCGGACAAACCAACGCCCAAAAGCTTAGTCACCCTCCACAAACTCTGCCTGCCTTTGAAAAACCCATACCCCAGAGAAGAAGTAGGGTTCGAGTAATGTGTGTAATTGTAGGGTTTTTGGTTGTTTGGAAAGCGAATCGTAAATAAGGTTAAATCAGAAACGAGTATAATTAGCATCAGGCAATGTACAGTGGTTCAAGCGATGGCGAAGGTCACGATGGATCCGGTCCCAGGAAGATCCCACCTGCTTCATCTATGTTGTGGGTCCGCAACCTTCGCCGTTACATTGGATCTGGTGCTGGTCTCGGTTCTGAGGCCTTAATGGGTATACAATACATACAATACAATTCCTCTTTTATTATTATATGTCTCTCCATGCGATTGCTATTGCTATTGCTGTTGCTGTTGCTGTTGCTACCTCACTCTAAACCGTGGTATAGGTAGACATCATTTTTGAAATTTTCGTTACTCTGCAAGCTGTTATTCTTTTCCTTCCAGTGGTATAGGGTTGTACACCACAACACAATTTTTTTTTTCTTGTTAAAAGTGGGACATTTTTATGCTTCTAAATGTGTTATGAAACCTTGAGGGTCTGTTTGGTTAAGGGTTGTTGCAAGTCAGAATTATAAGATGTATTATTCTCTCTTTGAGGATCGAATTTATAGATACAATTTAAGGAAACTACTTACCACAAATCAAGGAAGTAGCCTGCCAAAAATTAGAAAAACAACCTACCAGAAACAGTATACCAGAAATTAGGGAAATAGTCTACCGAAAATTTGGACAAATGTGAAACAACCACAAATTAAGGATGCATCCTACCAAAAATTAGGGAAACAGATTACCAACAAAGTCCTTAAATACTCTACTTTCTTATAATTAATACATACAAAATATCTGATCAATATTTACAACACTCCCCCTCAAGCTGGAAAGTATATGTCTATAACTCCAAGCTTGCTACAAATTGAGTCGATGACAGTCGTAGGTAGAGCTTTGGTGAAGATATTCGCAAGTTAATTATCAGATGGAACAAAAGGAGTAACAATGTCGTTGGACTCAATTTTAGACCGAATGAAATGACAATCAACTTCAATATGCTTGGTCCGTTCATTGAAGACGGGATTGTTGGCAATGTGAATCACTGCTTGATTGTCACAATAAAGAGGTGTTGTACACGAACTGGAATCCCAAACTCTTGCAAAAGGGTCTTTAACCAAGTCAACTCACAAGTAGTATGCGACATTGCTCAATAGAATGCCTCAGCACTAGAACAAGCTACGACTGTCTGTTTCTTACTTTTCCAAGTGACAAGATTACTTCCCATTAAGGTACAATAACCAGTGGTAGAGTGGTAGATTTACAATCTGAAGGTGATCTTTGCCCAATCTGCATCAGTATATCCCTCGAGCCGAAGATATCTAGATGATCGATAAAGTAGGCCACGCCCTAGAGCATTCTTGAGATACTTTAAGATATGTATGACTACATCTATATGAGAAACTCGGGGATTGGTCATAAACCGACTCACAATACTAACTGCATAAGAAATATCGGGCGAGTGATGGTTAGATAAATGAGTTTACCCATGAGTCTCCGATACATCTCTGGATCATTAATAAGTCTTCCTAATATGACATCAATCTCAGTTTAGTCTTCATAGGAGTAGCTACATGTTTAGAGCCTAGATAACCTGTATCTTTCATAATATAAAAAACGTTCTTCCTTTCAAAATATAAAAAAACGTACTTCCTCCGAGACAAACTAATGCCAACTTTTGATCTTGTAACTTTTATTAAAGGAAATAAGGAAGTTTACCCAGATCCTCAGTGAGTAAATTGGAACTAAGATGGCGAATCAATGTTTGGATACCTTATGTGTCACTGCCAGTGATGACAATACCATCCACGTAGACATCTGGAATTACAATACCATTCTTCATCTTCTTAAAGAATATTGAGTGATC
The DNA here is from genome assembly GCA_949130495.1 of Sambucus nigra. Classification (NCBI taxonomy): domain Eukaryota; kingdom Viridiplantae; phylum Streptophyta; class Magnoliopsida; order Dipsacales; family Adoxaceae; genus Sambucus; species Sambucus nigra. Next base: position 533,879,254 of record OX422215.1, on the reverse strand, counting down.
AGCTTGACTCTGAGTCATACCATGAGTAACTATTGCCTTATTGAATTTATCGAACCAATCTTGCGGAGACTGTTCGAGTCTATAAATAGATTTATGAAGATGGCAAACATACTCCCCTTGGCTTGGATTCAAACCTAGGAGGTTGAGCCATATAGACTGTCTTAACAAGATCACCATGTTGAAAGTCATTTTTGACATCGAGCTGATGAAATGGCCAATCGAGATTTGCAACTAAAGAGATGATAAGTCGCACAAAATTTAACTTGGCCACAGAAGAAAAAATGTGAGTATAATCAAGGCCATAAGTCTTAGTAAAACCCTTGGCCACATGATGAGTATGATTCAAAACTTGAGCAAGCATTTCCTCATGCATCGCTTTCCTTCAGTTAGGATGAGAAACAACTTCCCTTTATGACAGGGACAAGGAGAGATGAGACAAATAAATAAAAAATTGTAAAGTAAGGAGATAAATGATCAAATGAGATGAAGTTAGAGATTGGATGATCAACACGTGTGCTCACCTTTAAAAACTGCAACAGGAATATCAAGATCCAAGTCGGATGGGGAGAGAGGTGGATCTTCAGACGGTGAGGCAGATGGGGGAGGTGGTAGAGATGGATCCACAAGGGTAGGTGATTGAGATATACTCCGATGCCAACGTTCAGAGACACTCCGTGGTTGACGAGGTATAATGGAGATAGAGAGAGAATTTTAGGGATAACAGAGCGGAAAGTAAATGTTTTTGTAATTGACTTCCTTCGAGAGAATAATATGGAACATCCTAAAAAAATATTACATCAACACTTAATGTTTATGTAAGGTAGGACTATAGCACCGATATCTTTTTTGGGTACGAGAGTAACCAAGAAAGATGCATTTGTGGGCACGAGGATCAAGTTTATCACAACCGGGAGTCAGTTTATGAACAATGGGAACACATCCAAACGCTTTTGGGGAAAAAGGAAATGGATTTTTGCCAGGTAATAGTATCTGAAAGGGAGATTTACGTTTAAGAACATGAGGAGTTATATTTAGAAGATATATAGTAGTAAGAACTGCATCCCTCTCAATATGGTTTAGGAACATGCATTTGGATCATAGCATGAGCAATAGCAATAATGGGGCCATCTTTCCTTTGGCTATGTCATTTTGTTGAGGAGTATGAATACAATACCTTTGATGTATGATATCCCTAGATACAAGAAAGTGTTTAAACGAACTAAGTTTGGTATATTCAAGAGCATTATCACTTCGAAAAACACGAAGTTTGGCATTAAATTGATTTGATATTTTAGCATAAAAGGACTAAAAGGCTTTATAATTGAGATCTATCTTTGAGAATATATATCCACGTTAAATGAGAATCATCATCAATAAAAGTAACGAAATAATGCGCACGTTGGACCGTAAACATCATCAGAGTGAACCAATTCAAAAGGATGTAAACATGGTCCATCATTTCGAAGGTAAAAAGTAGCTTTATGATGTTTACTAAGTTCACAAGTCTCGCAATTAAAACTAGAAAAAGTAGGTAAAGATGGAACTAAATGTTGGAGATTTGATGACGATAAGTGCCCAAGACGACAATGCAGAGAGTAAGATGTTTGAAAGTAGTAGAGTCCATCTTTCTCAAATCCCCCACCAATCATCCTTTTCATCTTTAGATTCTGAAAGATGCAATGGGTTGGATAAAAGGTCACAGAACAATTGAGAGTACGGATAAGGTTGCGTACTGATAGTATATTAAATGGAAACTGAGGCACGTATGAAATAGACAGAAAAGTGATATCGGGAGTGCTAACACCCTATCCAATGGGCAAGGGTCTTAGTGCTATTAGCAACAGTGACAAATGATGGGGAAGGAGAACGCTAAATATTTGAAAGAAGGGAAATATAACCCGTCATGTGATCAGAAGCCCTCGAATCTATAATCTAAGGGGTAGAAGAGGAAGAATGAAGACGTGGTACATGACGCTGTCGAGACTAAATTTGTTGAGGGGGATGCATTAATGCACTGAATAATAGAATCATTCTCAGTCTTAGAAAGGAAATTTGATCTTTATGGACAAAATTAGAATTCTCCCCCTCAAGCATGGTTTTAAAAGGCGAAACGAGGTGCCGCCTCGAGGCGAGGCGGAGGGCAGTTGGGCGAGGCTTACGCCTCAGATACACTTTGGTGAGGCTTACGCTTTTTCTGTGAGAGGCGTGCGTCTTGAGGCAAAACGCCTTGAGGCGATGAGGCGTACGCCTCTTTTCCGACGTTGTTTTGTTCATTTCGGCGTTGATTCTGACGTTGTTTTGTTCATTTCGGCACTGATTTGTTCTATTCCGACCCTCGTTTCTCATATTCCTGCCTTCGTCTGGCCCTAGGTAAGAATTATGGACATCGTTTTCTTCTTAATTTATTTTTTGTTACTAATTTGTTTATAATAACTGTTTGAAACTATATTTTATTATAAATTTAGTTTTAAATAAATGTTATTTGTTTTTTTTTACTGTTTTTCACTATTTTTGAGTTTTAATCACTGTTTGTGTAAAAAAAATGTTTTTTTAACTTCAAAAGGTTACTAATTTGTTGAAATAACTTAAAAGGGTTACTAATTTGTTAAAATAACTTTAAAAGGTTTCTGTTTTTTTAATTTGTCCAAATAAAGTTGCTGTTTTTTTATAAAAATTATGTTTTTTTTTCAAATTAACTTCAATATGACTTTTTTTAAAAGGTTTATGTTTTTTTAAAAGGTTTCTATTTTTTTGGTTTTCAACTTAGATTAATATGTTTTCTTTAATTAAACTGAATATATTTTAAGAAACTAATATATTTTAAAGTTTTTTTTTTAATATATTTAGGTTGATATGTTTTTTTATTTTTTTTAATAAAATTGTTGTTTTTTTAATCTTAGCTTGAAAATCAATGTTTTTTTTAATAAATTTGCTTGTTAAGTTGCATTGATTAATTTATGGTCATATTATAAAATAACCAATATGTGAATGACGCAAAAAAAATGATTTTGCCAATATGATTTTGCATTGATTAATTTATTATCATATTGTAAAATAACCAATATGTTAAAATTGATTTTCTTAAATTACTTTTTTTTAAAAGTTATTTGGGGGGACAAAAAAATGTCAAACTGTGTTAGAAAGTCCTCAAGGATGTTTTTTTTGTAGTTTTATTTTATATTTCTTTGTTATTTTATTTTTATGATTTTATTAGTATTTTTTAATATTATTTTACTCTTTTTTTTCTTTTCTTTTCGGTGAGGCTTACGCCTTAACCGCCTCGAGGCTTACGCCTCGCCTCGCCTCGCCGCGACTAAAACGCCTCGCCTTTCGCCTTTTAAAACCTTTCCCTCAAGTGTAGCATAATTAGCCCAAGTCGACTTGCCATGGAGTTTCCAACAGAAATCAACAAAATGGTTGTTTTGACCACAATGAGTGCATCGCTTGGTACTACGACCACCACGTCCATGAGTGTCAACACGACTATGCTTAGTACGTCCACCATGATTTTCAGGAGGAATAAAACTCCTCATTAGGAGCAACAAGAGCAGAACGAGTGTCGTTCTCTGGAGTAGAAGAATGGGTGGCAGCTCTCCGAACACGAGCAAAAGTCTCACTAATAGTCGGGATCTCCTTACCGGATAAAATTTGGGAAATGATAGGAGTAAGTTCTGGTTTGAGACCGGAGAGAAATTTAGCAACCCGAAATTTCTCCCTATGTTTTTGCTGAGTCTTCAAACCAGTAAATAATGGTTGATAGACATTTAACTCATCCCGCATACCTTTGAAATAAAAAAAGTACTCTTCTACCGAGCGATCGTCTTGTTGGAGAGAAAATATGTCCCAATAAATTTGATAAATACGAGAGAGATTTTGATCGGAAGGATACATTTCTTGTAGGGTATCCCAATAGCTTTGGAGGACTCCAAGCAAGCAACATTGTTGAAAATATCGGGTTCCGAACTATGCCAAAGCCAAATCATAATTTGAGCATCCTCTTGTTTGGAACACAAAGGAAATCGATCGATTTTCAATAGTTCATACTTCACTTTTCTTCTCGTCCCTTCACGTTGTTTTGACTTGGTCTTAGGCTACCGGTGACCGCCTCTATGAGGACCTTTGGGCGGAGCTTTCTCAATACACAAGAAAGATTGAACAAAGACGGATTCAAGTCAAGTACAGGAAGGCGAACTCACTCGACCAAAGGGAGAAGAAGGCCCCTCACCCCAATAGATCCAATTTCGAATCTCGCTCACAATGTTGACTTCGAGGAGAAATAGAGTGGTTAGGATCGACTACTTGAAGACAGTTTAGGGCTGTACCGGAGGCAATTTTAGTGGCACCTGATGGTTTGGGTGCCGTAAGATAAGAGGCTTTCCCACGAGCTTTTAGACACAGTGACTGCATGAGACCATTGAAGGCATGGTTCAAAGTACCGGTCGAGTCAACTTGGTATCAGTCGAGTTGACTCGGAATCGCAGGTCACCGAACCGAAACCGAGAGACGAATAAAAAAAATAACAATATCATAATAAATCGTTAAATATCGCCGATATCTCGCCGATCCCGAGATACATCGGGGATATCTCGGACGAATCACACAAATCTCGGCGAGATGATTTAAATATTCTTAGCTTGCCAAACCACAGTCTTCCGTTTTGCGTAAAAGTCCCCACCGGACCTCTCTATTTTCGGCTGGACCCATCTCTCACTCTGCGTAAATGCCCTTGGCAAAACCCTTTTTTTTTGTTTTAGTGGACAACTCTTTTGTGTTGGCAACTCTTTTGGTTTTTGTGCGGTTATAAAGCCACGACTGTTGTACAAATAATTCTTTTGTACAAACTTATATATATTATATTATATATATCAGTGGAGAGCAAGACATGAATGTATTCTATACATAAAATTCCTATAATACCCTATTTTCTCCTTTCCCCCTTTATGAGTCATCTTTCATTTTCAAAAACTGTTCTTAACCGTAATTTAAAAAAAAAAGAAAAATCAACTTTTACTTTGGTAAACTTATTCTTTTCATTTTAGCCAAAAAATTTTATACAAATAATTAAAATTTTACAGAATGCCTCTTCTATAAAATTGTATATAGGACTCTTTTATACTCTTAAAAAACTTGTACAAATATTTTTTTTATAAATAAACTGTTTTGAGGGAAAAAAAAAACTAAATATTTTTGTAAAAATCGTTGAACAAATTGTAAAAAGTTTTAAACACTTGTTCTTTCATTTTTAATAAATTAGTACTTAAAAAAAATCAATTTAGTACTTATATTTTTGTTAAATAAATAATGAACATTTGCATTTATATTTTTGACTTCTCCTTTTCTATTTCTTTCAGCTAAAACCCATTTCTAATTAAGGCGGACCCTTTCTTTTTCATTTTTTTTGTTCCAACTCTCACAAATACTACAAATGTTGTCAAAAAACATTTTTGTACAAAAAATGTATAAAGAAATGTTTTGTATACATTTATTTACAAAACATTTCTTTGTACACTTTTTGTAAAAAAAATTAAAAATATGTTTTGTAAATAAAATTGTGCACTTGTAAAAAAAATGTATAGTTGTACACTTGTAAAAATTAAAAATATGTTTTGTAAAAAAAATTAACATTTCTTTGTACATATTTTTGTAAATAAAAAAAAATGTACAAAGAAATGTTTTATAAATAAAAAAATATACAAAGAAATGTTTTGTAAATAAAACCTTGCTACATAATTTTTTGTACACTAGTTATTTTGAAATTTATTATTTAAAAAAAAATGTTTGTACACTTGTTATTTTGAAATTTATGAAACAAATGCTTGTTATTTTGTAGAATGACTCTTAAACCATATATTGGATGGGAGCGTGATAGGATCCGGAGAAGTGCAACCACGAAAGTGTCGGACTTAGAGTTAGGAATAGAATTCTTAAAAAAATTGATTTGTATTAAAAATATTTAGAATTCTTAAAGACATGTGCACCTAAAAATATATGGAATTCATAATAATAATGTTTTGTACAAAAAATGTTTAGAATTCTTAAAAAAATATTTGGAATTTCAAAAAATTCCAAAAAATAATGTTTTGTATAAAAAATGTTTAGAATTCTTAAAAGAAATCAAAATTTTTAAAATTCCTAAAAATAATGTTCCGTACAAATATTATTTAAAATTCTTAAAAATAATGTTTAGAATTTCTAAAAATTTCAAAAAATAATGTTTTGTACAAATAATGTTTAGAATTCTATAAACAAATTGAAATATTGTGGAATATTGAATCTGACATGTCTGCCGCGCTTCAGTATAACCAATGATATAATGCAATGCATATTAAATGATGGTTTTTAACGTATCTGATTGGACCACATAGTTAATCTTATTTTTTAAATTTTTTATATTTTTTTCGGAATTTTTTGCGCTCTCTAAATAGTGTAACTTTGCGTATCGCCCTATACTGTGACCGAGTTGAAAATCGGATGTCCGATACCGAGCCGATACCGAGACTTTGAACAATGATTGAAGGTAATTAGGACCCTTCAATCTAATATTTGTTAAAGATTCAAAAAAGAGAGTCCTTGGTGTCCAATTTGTCTTGCATGATAATATATATATGTACAAACGAATATATGGAACAAGCAACCAGATAATCGAGAACAGGAGAACAACAAAAAAAGGAGAGGAAGAAAAGAAAAAAAAGTAGGGTTTAGAAAACCCGCTCTGATACCATATTGTAAGTAAGAGAATTAAAAATGTATTCTTCTCTCTTGGAGGATCGAATTTATAGATACAACTTAAGGAAACAACATACCACAAACTAAGGAAGTAGCTTACCAGAGATTGGGGAAAGAGTCTACCAGAAATTAGGGAAAGAGTCTACTAGAAATTAGGGAAAGAGTGAAAAATCAAGTCCCTAAAATACTCTACAATTCTATATTTAAGCTTTACAGAATATCTGGTCAATATTTACAACAAGGGCGAAATACTTTTAATCGCATTGAAAAGTGAAATGGTGAAATGTTTTTTCACGTATTTAAAATTAAATTTTTATTGGTTCGAAGTTGTGAATAAGTGCACATCTTATAATTATGAAATTTTAAACAAAACTAGTGAACACCGCAGTTAAAGATATTTTACCTCAAACCAAGCTCACCCTTAACTAAGGGAAGACCTTTGCTTGTATACTATGGAGCACGGACACGGGTACAGGTACGGGTGTCTTGTTTGACACGACAGAGACACGTCGCCAAATAAATATATTTTTAATATTATACATAGATAGAGATATGATCATACGTGGGCTCAAGTAGCGGAATTTTCAATATTGTTTTGCATTTACGGGGGAACATGTTTTTTCTCCATTTTAATGCAAAACGATGTCGTTTTGGAGGAGTACATTTTAAAGTTCATTATTTGGGTCCGCATCCGATCGATTTTGTATATATATATATATATATATATATATATATATATATATATATGTAGTTAATCTATTTTGCACTTAATTCATTAAAATTAACATGGCTAATAATTTCATAATAATAGTTGAATCGTAAATCAAAAGTATGCATTGAAATCAAGCGAGAGACTAACTTCATTGTGATATAAAAAGATGGTGCGAAAGCGTAAAAGTTTAATTTACACAACAACAACAACAACAGAAGAATCATGAGTGGGTGTCAATTTTTCTCTCTAGATTTTCATCCTCAAAATGTCAAAAGTGGTACTAAAGAGGGCCCTTTGATATTTATACTAAAGATACAAAAAGGCTAAAAAAAGAACAAATTAAAAAGAATGATACAAAGACGCTCGTGTTCCTATGTTCCTGCATCACTCTCTCCCCTTGAGAAGACTCCATATACTCTGTATATTGCCGATAGAAATCAGGGTCGATGTGCTGCAGGGTGTCCTCTGTGATCCATGAATTCTCGGTCTCGGGACGGCTAACTTAACAAACTAACGCGTAGAATCTCCCGAAGATGAAACGAGCTCGGAGTCTAGAATTCCCTCAATGTGATCAACGTGAGAGCAGACTGGGTGGGCCGTGGTCGATGGAATGGGAATCGACGAGGCATAGGTGCCTCGGAATGGAGAAAGGTCCGCCACGTTCAACGTGCGGTGCATGCGGAACTCATTGGCGAGATCAACCTCATAGGCATTCGTCTCACAAGCTCGGATTATAGGAAAAGGCCTAAGTCGACACATAAAAAGCTTGGTACCCTTGTCCTGTCGGCGCGCCTTCTGGAGGTATACCATGACTAGATTACCCGGGTGGAAGGAGACAAAGTGACTGTGCTCATCAACGGTCACCTTATAAGAGGCATACACGGTCTGTAGTCGAGCGCGAACCTCGGCCTAAATGGAAGTTAGGCGAACAATAAACTCCTTAGCTGAAGGGCATGTAAGCACTGTCGGGGGAAGCTCGTCGAGGTCTGTGGGCATAGTAGGTGACTTTCCCAATTTAATCTGGAATGGAGAAAGTCCAGTAGAATAGTTGGTGGCGTTGTTGAAGGCGAACTCGGCCTAGGCTATCACTATATCCCACCTACGGGGATGCTCAGAAGATAGACATATCAATAGGTCACCTACACCACACTCCGGTTGACCACCTCAGTCTGACCATCCGTTTGGGGTTGAAAAGCGGTCGAGAACTGTAACTCTATCCGTAGAAGTTGTCAAAGTGTACGTCAGAAATGCTCGTAAATCGTACGTCCCTATCGGATGTGATGCTACGTGCAACACCGTGAAGATGGACAACCTCACGAAAATATAATGAAGCGACATGGGATGCATTCTTCGTGCGGGTGCAAGGGATGAAGTGCAACATCTTGAAGAACCTATCCACCACTATAAGGGTAGAATCATTGCCACTAGATGTACGGGGCACTCCCATGATAAAATCCATCGAAACATCTTGCCATGGTCTCTCAGGAATCCGCGACGGAGTATATAGAGTCGCGTTGGTGTGCTGGCTTTTGGCCGTCTGGCAAGTGTAGCAACGCCTTATGAAGGCATTAGCATCCCTCCTCATCGTCGGCCAGTAAAATCGGTCTTCCAGCGTCGCGTGAGTGCGCGCTTGTCCCAAATGGCCCGACAATCCTCCCCGTGGATCCCATAAATGATCTTCTATACATAAGGCCGTCCTTCGGTGTAGGAACCCATCCTGTAATAGATACTGTGACAACCCTGCTTTTTATATCTAATTTGGTTAGCTACACCCAATTAAATTAAATCGGAGCGTCAATATGTTGGCATTAGAAACAATATTTAAATAAATGCAATAAAGTAACATGTACACTCCCATACGTGTAACCAAATCACATCACAACAACTATAGGATCACAAGTAATATCAGTACTGAGTATAAAATGCCCAAACATACTGGCCCAAAAATAAACTAGGTAAAGTGTATAATGTAAACCTCTCAACACTCTCAAATCCCTAACAATGGGAAAATCTCTGATACCACTCTTAAGGAAGAGTGACAAAACAGGATAAGGACCAGCGTCCACCCCTATAGGATCTTAAGAATAGAGACGAGGTCATCCACCTCCATGGTCTACTTTCCAACGGGGCAAGGACCTGTATAATACATATATATGGGAGAGGGGAGAGGAGACGTAGAAACGGGTGTCAACAACAAGAAAATCTATACAGATATAAGATGTACGTATGATGAACGCATACTCAAGACAACTTGTCTCCAGTAATTAATTCATTCAATTACCCAACCAATGCTCCTATGTCGTGACTACCCAACCCAAACTCGAGTAACGTGTAATCTCATATCGTATCGTGATTAATCATGATTAATCTCATTTCAGTATTTAACGTATCGAAATATTTCCTTCAAGTATAATATCAAATGCATCGATTCAGGATAATATTTTAAGATACAAGCATAATATCTCACAGAACAAATCATATCGGGTCACTGTCGTTACCCGAGGGAACAAGTCGTAACACTATGCCTACACACGAATATTCCCCAATATTTCGTGGCAAGGGCAATCATACTAAGTCCTAAATCACATGGCGTTCCAAGGTCTTCCCATCCGACCCGCATTATAACCATGTGTCCGGTTCCGACGGTTTATTTTCGACACGGCACTTGAGCGGAACCTAACCAGATCAATCACAACAAATCGCATTCAACATGTGCCTACGTCGACCGGAGGACTAGTCTAGCGTATACTCGACAATATACATGTAAAACAATTTCACGCATATTTATATATACAATCGTATCAAGTCTCTTACTCGAGTTATACAATAGTCATTATTTACGGTATAACATAATTTACATCATTAATTTACTAATTCAACATCAAAATCATTTTAAGGTTATATATCCCTAATAATCATAAGTATATGATCAAGTTAGAATATTAGGCACAACACCACAATTGTCTTACTAACAACATGGAAAACATTAGTACTCTTATTTTAATAACTTTTTGCCCAGAAATGTAAAACGCAGTTTTGAGGCTTTTCCGATCCGTCTTTGAAGAAGCTTAAAACTACAAAGTTGTTCGGAATATGATTTTCTACATGAATTCGCGTGCACACTTCCATTTCCTGCTTAAAACAAACCCCAAACTAACCTATAATGTTCGCCCCTGTTTTCGACAACTTTCTGTGCAGAAATGTAAAAGCAGATGCGAAATTTTTCCGATCCGTTTTTAAAAAAACTTAAAACTACAAAGTTGTTCAGAACATGATTTTCTACACGAACTCGCGTGCACACAGCCATTTATGGCTTAAAACAGACTCAAAATCAACTTGCAATGCTCGCCCCTTTTTAATTTTGGATTTGTATTAGTTCAATTTGTTTCTAGTTGGATGCATCCTAAATGATTCACATATTAATTACATCACATTAATTTCAAGTTTTAGGGATTCAACTCATGTTCATACACTTTTTCATCAAACATTCAAGATTTAACAATCGCGATTAATTTGCCTTTGTTTTGTGTAGGGAGATGTTGATGAAGAAGATGGCAACCTTCTTCCTCTCTACCTCTCTTACACACACAAAAGAGAAGATAAACCCTACAACTTTCTATTTATATTTTAAGGTTAATTTTCGGATTTAATTAAATCCTAGGGTGTAAAATGACCACGATACCCTTTTTCGAGTCACTAAGGGCATAGTTGTCAAATCGCGAATTGTTTACACCCCGAATCGCGAATCGTGAATCGAATCGGTCGAATCGGAACCAAATGATAAAAACGTAGTAAAACATACGTAAATGGGATTTAACACTATAGAATTGGTAATTAAATGTAATATGACAAAAAACTAATCGTAGCACATGATAATATATCAAAATTTATCACAAAAATTAACCGTAGCTCATGTTCTCATTCATTTTAAGCATAAAAACGTAAAAAACAAAAATGTATCATAAAACAGCCTACATATTGATTTAAAACATCCTACATATTAATTTAAAATAATAAAATAAATACTAAGGTTAATTTAAAACAGTAAAACTGTAAAACAAATACTTCCAAAAATTTTAAACAGCCTACTTACTAAGATTAACAATATTAATTTAAAACAACCTACAAAATTACAACAAAATTAATTTAAAACATTAAACCATATTAATTTAAAACAGTAAAACAATATTAATTTAAAATAGTCTTCATATTAATTTAAAGCAACAAAAAAATATACCTTCAAAGATTTTATAACAAATACAAAAGTTTTATAACAAAAAAAAAGCAAAAGATAGAAGACACTCGGTCAAGAGAATAGACAAGAAAAGTAAACTAATAATAACCGAGCCAAGAGAACACGTTTTTCTCTAAAACTCAGTATCTTAACGGTTTCCTTTGTTGTTTGCTTCTTTTTTTATTTGTTTTTATTAAAACACACGTATGGTTATAAGGTAAAAAAAAATTGCGAAAAAAAAGTGAATCGGACCCGAATCGGAAGATTCGAATCGTGAATCACCGATTCGGTTCGATTCTTTAGACAATTGCGATTCTCAACTTGATTCGAATCGTTTTATGTGTGAATCGAATCGAATCGTACGATTCGAATCGCGAATCGTACGATTTTGACAACTATGACTAAGGGTCTAAAAACTCCCGGAACACAAATATAACTTCCGGGTACTTAATTTCAACTCTTTCGACACATTTGAAATCATTGGTGCACTCGAAATGGCAATCCGAGTCACTTATCTAAAATATACTTTTCGCACTCGACTCTTAAGTTCCGTGTTCAAAATTCGTAAAGTAGTCGCTATCACTCACTAACGACATAACTTAAAATCACTCGTTTATATTTACTCTTCACGCTAGTAAACATATATGTAGATAAACATTATCACTCTAATTAATATTTATCATAAGTCAATTTAATTTCCCCATTAAATTATTTAATTTCTCTCACACGTAATTAATTATGCATTAGTTTAATTTCTCTATTAAATCATTTTAATTTCGCGCACACACAAGTAATTAATAATGCATTAAAACTACGGGGTATTACATTCTCCCCCTCTACGAGCGGGATTTCGTCCTCGAAATCCAAAATAAAACAAATCAATTTCAATTCAAGTCAAGCAAGGTAAGTTCGCACGTACCTTCCGTGAAGAGATATGGGTGACTAATTCGCAAGTCATCCTCTCTCTCCCAAGTGGCTTCAGACTCATCATGATGGCTTCACAGAACACGAACAAGAGGAATGACTTTTGACCTCAACTGCTGCTCACGACGATCTAGGATCTTAACCGGCCTCTCCTCGTAGCTCCCGTCGAGCTGCAGCTCAATCCTGTCTAAATCTATCTGTAGGTGTGAGTCCTTGGGACGTAAGAACTTCCTCAACATGGAATACATGAAAAACATCGTGTACCCGCTGGAGATGGTCATGTAATACCCCGTAGTTTTAATGCATTATTAATTACTTGTGTGTGTGCGAAATTAAAATGATTTAGTAGAGAAATTAAATTAATGCATAATTAATTACGTGTGTGAGAAATTAAATAATTTAATGGGGAAATTAAATTGACTTATGATAAATATTAATTAGAGTGATAATGTTTATCTACATATATGTTTACTAGCGTGAAGAGTAAATATGAACGTATGATTTTAGGTTATGTCGTTAGTGAATGATATCGACTATTTTTCGAATTTTGAGTACGGAACTTAGGAGTCAGGTGCGAAAAGTATATTTTAGATAAGTGACTCGGATGGCCATTTCGAGTGCACCAGTGATTCCAAATGTGTCGAAATGGTTGAAATTAAGTACCCGAAAGTTATATTTGTGTTCTGGAAGTTTTTAGTCCCTCAGTGACTCGAAAAAGGGTATCGTGGTCATTTTACACCCTAGGTTTTAATTAAATCCGAAAATTACCCTTAAAATATAAATAGAAAGGGGTAGGGTTTCGTCTTCTCTTTTGTGTGTGTAAGAGAGGTAGAGAGAGAAAGAAGAAGAAGAAGAAGAAGAAGAAGAAGAAAGGAAGAAGAAGAAGAAGGTTGCCATCTTCTTCATCAACATCTCCCTACACAAAACAAAGGCAAGTTAATCTAGATTGTTAAATCTTGAATGTTTGATGAAAAAGTGTATGAACATGAGTTGAATCCCGAAATCTTGAAATTGATGAGATGTAATTCATATGTAAATGATTTAGGATGCATCCAACTAGAATCAAATTGAACTCATACAAATCCAAAATTAAAAAGGGGCGAGCATTGCAAGTTGATTTTGGGTCTGTTTTAAGCCGTAAATGGCTGTATGCTCGCGAGTTCTTGTAGAAAATTATGTCCTGAACAACTTTATAATTTTAAGTTTTTTCAAAAACGGATCGGAAAAACCTCGAATCTGCGTTTTACATTTCTGCGCAGAAAGTTGCCGAAAACAGGGGCGAACATTATAGAGTAGTTTTGGGTCTGTTTTAAGCAGGAAATGGAAGTGTGCTCTCGAGTTCATGTAGAAAATCATATTCCGAACAACTTCGTAGTTTTAAGTTTCTTCAAAAACGGATCGGAAAAGCCTCAAATCTGCGTTTTACATTTCTGGGTAGAAAGTTGTTGAAATAAGAGTGCTAATGTTTTTCATGTTGCTAGTACGATTATTGTGGTGTTGTGCCTGATATTCTAACTTGATGATATACTTATCATTATTAGGGATGTATAACCTTAAAATGATTTTGATGTTGAATTAGTAAATTAATGATGTAAATTATGTTATACTGTAAATAATGACTATTGTATAACTCGAGAGACTTGATACGATTGTATATATAAATATGCGTGAAATTGTTTTATATGTATATTGTCGAGTATATGCTAGACTAGTCCTCCGGTCGACGTAGGCACATGTTGAATGCGATTTGTTGTGATTGATCCCGTTAGGTTCCGCTCGAGTGCCGTGTCGGAGATAAACCGTCGGAACCTGACACATGGTTGTAATGCGGGTCGGATGGGAAGACCTTGGAACGCCATGTGATTTAGGACTTAGTATGATTGCCCTTGCCACGAAATATTGGGGAATATTCGTGTGTAGGCCTAGTGTTACGACTTGTTCCCCCGGGTACAGTGACCTGATATGATTTGTTGTGTGAGATATTATGCTTGTATCTTAAAGTAATATCCGGAATCGATGCATTTGATATTATTCTTGAAGGAAATATTTCGATACGTCAAATACTGAAATGAGATTAATAATGATTAATGATGATACGATATGAGATTACACGTTACTCGAGTTTGGGCTGGGTAGTCACGACATAGGAACATTGGTTGGATAATTGAACGAATTAATTACTAGAGACAAGTTGTGTTGAGTATGCGTTCATCATACGTACATCTTATATCTGTATAGATTTTCTTGCTCTTGACTCCCGTTTCTATGTCCCCTCTCCCCTCTCCCATATATATGTATTATACAGGTCCTTGCCCCGTTGGAAAGTAGATCGTGGAGCTGGATGACCTCGCATCTATTCTTAGGATCTTGTAGTGGTGGACGCTGGTCCTTATCCTGTTTTGTCACTCTTCGAGTGTGGTATCAGAGATTTTCCCATTGCTAGGGATCTGAGAGTGTTGAGAGGTTTACATTATACACTTTACCTCGTTTATTTTTGGGCCCGTATGTTTGGGCATTTTATACTTAGTACTGATATTACTTGTGGATCCTATAGTTGCTGTGATTTGATTTGGTTACACGTATGGGAGTGTACATGTGTACTTTATTGTATTTATTTAAATATTGTTTCTAATGCCAACATATTGACGCTTCGCTTTAATTTAATTGGGTGTAGCTAACCGAATTAGATATAAAAAGCAGGGTTGTCACAGATAGTCACCCGAAGCACCATTGCCAAGCTACAAAGATTGGTCAAAACTCTACATCAGTTGGATAAAGATCATGGTCTTCATCAAACCCAAACACTTGACTCCTAATTGTCATCAACGCATGTGCTCTCCTGCTAAGGGAATCCGCCACTTGTTTCTCCTTTTCCGGCTTGTACTGCAAATGAAAAGTGTAGCGCTGGAGGTAAGCGGTCCAATTGGCGTGCCTGTCATCAACACACTGCTGACTATGTAGGAAACGTAGGGCTTCGTGATCTAACTTGATGACAAACTCCTTATGGAGGAGATAGGATTACCCAAATTTCATCGCCTTTATAATCGCATAGAACTCGAGATCATATGTCGAATAATTGAGAGCTGCTCCTGTCAATTTCTCACTAAAGAAAGCGATCGGTTTTCCCTTCTGACTCAAAACGGCACCCACCCCTGTCTTGAAAGCATTGCAAGACAACTCAAATAGCTGATCGAAATCAGGTAGTGCTAAAATATGTGCCGTCGTCCTCAGCTTCTTGACGTGCGTGAAGGCTTTATCCGCTTCTGGAGTCCACCGAAACTCAGCGCTCGCGGAAGCACTCATTAAATCCGTGACAGGTGCCATGACAGTGCTGAATCCGGATATAAAGCGCCGATAAAACCCGACTAGACCATGAAAGCTGCGAACCTGGGAGACCGATGTGGGTTGAGGCCAATCCACCATCGTCGCCTGAACCTTGGCATCATTTACCCTGATGCCCTTGTAAGAAATCAAATAACTCAAGAATGTCACCGATGGTACCATAAAAGTGCACTTCTTTAACGTGAGGAAGAATTGCTCGGCTCGTAGGACCTCCAATATCTTAGCCACATGGTCAAGGTGCTCCTCTGATTGGCTATAAATCACTATAAATCAGAATATCACCGAAATAAATCACCACAAATTTTGCCCATGAAATGGCGCAAGATCTGTGTCATCACCCTCATAAGGTAGATAGGGCATTGGTGAGGCCGAAAGGCATCGTCGTCTACTCATATAGGCCGTCCTTTGTCTTAAAGGCAGTCTTCCATTCATCCCCTGGTTTCATGCGAATTTAGTGATAGACGCTCTTTAAGTCTAGCTTGTAGAAAACTCTTGCACCATGGAGTTGGTCTAGCATATCCTCTAATCTAGGGATAGGAAACCTGTACTTCATGGTGATCTTGTTAATAGCTCGACTATCAACACACATACGTCAACCCCCATCCTTCTTTAGTGCTAACAGGGCGGGTATTGCACAAGGACATACTCTCCCAAATATAGCTCGTCACATAGCTCCGTGACTTGTCTCTGCAACTTTGCGTGCTCCGTGGGTGACATGCGATAATGGGGGAGGTTGGGGAGTTGTGCTCCGGGGATGAAATTGATAGCATGCTGTATATCCCGGAGTGGAGGAAGATTATCTGGAGGCGTACACACGTCGGCAAAAGAATCCAACAAACCCTGGATATGTGGGGGAACGGACGCCTCCGGGGTGATAATGGGACTAATGAGAGCATAGCATAACCTTGTCTCCGCAATCTCTGTGGCTAACTCCTCATGTGAGGCGGAGGGTCGTGACATTGGGAATGGTCGCATGGGGCGGAGGAGAAAGTTCCTCCCCTCATGCATAAACGAATAGGTGTTAGCTTGACCGTCATGCATGCTACGATGATCAAATCGCCACGGTCTCCTCCAAAGAAGGCGGCATACTCACATATCCACCACGGTGCACAAAACCTCGTAATGGTAGTTCCCAATAGAAAAAGCCACTTGGCATTGTCAGCTAGGGGTAAGTGTGGTTCCACTACCCAACCACCCAATGCCACCCCGTCCGTGGGAAGCTTCAATTTATCTACCATCTCTTGTGCCACCAAATTATCACTTGATCCTCTGTCAATAATCAGCGTGCATAACCTTCCCTTTGCGGTACGAGTATAACTTTCCCCTTGCGGTGCGAGTAAAGAAAATGCTTGTGTGGATCCATGTATCATCACTAGGCGGAGGTGACTCAGGATCCATCGACGGCGTTATCATCATGGTGTGCATATAAGCGGTAGAAACTCCAGCAAGTTTCGCTTGGTCGTGCCAAAATGAGTCCCGTCACTGACAAATAGATTGGGCGGAAGATAAAAGGTATGTTGGGTGGAATAGGAAGGATGCCTAAGGAAGGACACCCTTTGTAGGTATGGTTGAATTGATTATTTAGCTCCATGGTCATCGGTTTAGGGGTTATAGGATTGTGGTAAGAAATTGGAGTAGTGGGGGAAGTTTGAGGATTTTTTTTTATCAATCTAGGTGATGAAGGTTTAGGGTTTGTAGTATAAAGTAGGGCTTCTTGGATAGCAAAAATGGATGACGACGAAATTGTCATTGGATCAGAGGGTTTAATAGGAGAATTACGGTTGGTCGGGGTAGTCTATTTGATTCGAAATGGGTACCGGCTTGGTCTAGGTCAGATTTCGCCTGAAACCTTAGGGTTTTCTCCATTGGATCAGATCTTTTTTCTGCCGGATCTTGATCGCTGAAGTTGATCTGGGTTAGGTCTGCCCTTTTGATGGAAATTGGAGGTCGGCCTGAGTTTTTTAACGCCGGAAATTGGTCGGAACCACTGGTTAGGGCTTGGATTGTTTCGGGCTTCGTAACATTGAATTCGGGTGGTGAAAAGCAATGTTTTTAATCGCGGTCGCGCAAGGTGTCGCATTTTGGCTCCGGGGTTGCGTCGCGCAAATCGCGTCGCGCATCGCGCAAGCAATTCGTGCATTTCAGTTTTTTTATTAGAAAAACATATAAAATAACATTTAAAACTGATATTTGTAAAATAATTAACATTTTAATTTGAAAATTATAGAACAAATAACTATTTGGGCTGAAAATTATTTTTAAAAAAAACATTTTAAGCTCCACTTTTGTAAACAAGTATCATTTAAACTGAAAATTACAAAAGACTAACATTTTAAGCTTAAAATTATAAAATATTAACATTCTAACTTAAATTATAAAGACAAATTACAGTTTAAAATCAAAATTATAAAACAAATAACATTTTAAGCTGAAATTTTATAAATAAGTAGCATTTTAAACTGATAATCTTTTTCATATGCATGCTTCCATCCATAATCTTTTTTGTGTGCCATTTTTTAATCTGAAAAATAAAAAATAGAAAACATTTTACACTGAAATTTATTAAAAAATATACATTTTCTACTGAATTTATTAAAAAAATTACATTATTTGAGATTTGAAAAAAGGTTGCTGAAATATGAATAAAAAAAAGTGAGTTATTGAAAAAAAGTTACAAAAAAAGTAAGTTTTTAAAGCTCCCAAACAAAAAAAGTTAACTGAAAAAAAAGTATACTGAGAAATAAAAAAAAAGGTGTTAACAGCCCATAAGTTTAACAACCCGTAAGTTTTTTGAAGGGTTAAGGGTTGGGTTAAACACCTCTTGCATTTCCCTTTTTTCAAAACGGCAGCGTTTTCTTTTTTTTTTTCCAAAGCTCCAATTGCGCTCCAATTGCGCACTTTCGCGCAAAATAGCGCACTTTCGCGCAAAATAGCGCACAATAGCGCACGCAAAAGGAGCATCTTGTTTAGCAGTGCCAATAGCGTGGCGTTTTTCAATCGCAAAAGGCAATAGCGCGCTATTGCGTTCGCAATAGCGCGCTTTTTAAAACATTGGTGAAAAGATGGGGTCTCTTGAATTTTTTGTTTCTAGGGTTAGGGTTTCGTGGAAGAATTTGAGGGTGTTTCGTGATTCATCCGGTGAACCCAACCCGAATCCTATTCTTTGATGAACATATATGATCTAAGAGCAAACGAGGCTCTGATACCAATTTGATGTAAAAAGAAGTTGAGGAAGCGTAAAAGTTTAATCTACACAACATTAACAACAACAACAAAAGAAGAAGAATTTATGAGTGGGTATCAATTTCTCTATCTAGGCTTTCATTCTTAAAATATTAAAAGTGGTACAAAAGAGGGTCCTTTGACTATCTTTACTAAAGATACAAAAAGGCTAAAAAAAGAATAAATTAAAAAGAATGATAAAAAGGACGCTCATGTCCCTATGCTCCTGCATCACATTCATTTTAACTTTTCTTATTATGCATGAACTACCGAAAGATATATTTTTTTACATGATGACACTAAGATTTATTAAAGTTTATTAATTTTGGGCGCCCAGCCGTGTCCACGGAGTGTGGTAGTTATGTCCGTGAAGTGTCCGCCTTCTTTGAAATGTCAAATAAGTCCGACACGCCATGTGTAGTGTCGGACACCTGCCCGCGAAATGTCGTATGCGTGTTGGAGTGTCTGACACGGAGAAGTGCCTGTGCTTCATAGCCCGTCGCCTGAATAACTATAAGGATTAATTACATGGACAACTACTTATCCTTACAGACCTTTGATATTAGTGTCCAAAGGAAACCTGCTGGTGCAAGCAAAACAAGATAGCAATAAGTCACCAAGATCATGGTTAACTTGGATATGGTAGGATCCAGGGGGCTAGTGAATCTTGGTAGCATGGGCCATTGAGACCCTTAAAGGATGTTTAATATATAGGACTTTATACAAAATCCGTCAGGTCTTTATGTGTCCTGAAAATCCTTGATTGGGATATAACCGCCACAACCATTACCAAAGTGGTCAGTGGGGAAAGCCTTTTCAAATTTCGAGTCTAGTTCAAAGCTCACGATATGCTATATACATAACATTGGAAGCTGATGCGAATTGTGCAAAAAATGTTACAAGGGGTGTCTGTTGATGTCATATTGTCACTACTACTTTGAAAATGTTAGCATAGTCTCTCGATGAGGATTTGCAACTTGGAATACACTGTCCTATTAATACAACACACAGCAGATATCATTACCAGAACCACAGAACTCTGCTCCCCTTTTTTGCCCTATGGTTATACCACTCCAATATTGAAACATCAATCTCCATCCTCCTAGGTACGACATATATGATGCTCATTCTGTTACATACCTCTCTTTTTTCCTATCATGGTGCCAAATGGCCCCCTGTATTCTGCAGTGCAGCTGATGGCTTGATAGAGGAATGCCTTTTCCTGACTTTACTCTCTCTCTCTCTCTCACACACACACACACACACGCGCGCGCGCTCAGGATTTTGTGCTTTTAGAGTAAATGGGTAATACCCCAAGGATACGTGGCTTAAACTGTTCAATGGCACTCATGAAAATAGCCAACACGAGAAGAATCTAGAGGGCATATTCCTTACTACTAAGGGAAGAATCTAGCATCCATGTGAAGTCATGCTGATATCCTATGGTCCCATGACAGGTATAGGATGCTCTTGTTACAAAAGTACTAATATAACCTTCATTAACTCAATAACTACTATTAAATGATTAGAAGGGGAAATGACAAAAGAGGATAAAATAAATTTAACAATACTAAATAAGCCCCGTTATCTATTCACATCATACGCAACAAAGGCACTAAGGAAAGATGCTTTCGCTAGAATTGAAATATGCATTGTTCGTTTGGAGGAGTCGCTGGGTGCGATTCTCCACAAATTGGAGATTCTTGCCAATGCATTTGCTTCAGCTCAACAATGTCGTTGCACCTCCCCTTTCCACTATTCTGCCGATTTCGGATGCTGTCGCACCACCACTATCCCCACACCCACACCCCCTTCTCTACCCCTCTCTCGTTGCACCTCCTCCTCCTGCTATTCTGCCCATTTCAAACGTTATCGCACTACCACCCAGCCACTATTCCCCCTCCCCCCTCCCCCCCGCTTCTCTACCCTTCTCACCACCTCTTGCTGTTCATGAGTACCATCAGACCCCAATCCCAATGACAAAATTAAGGGTAAACAGTGTTCCTCACCCCTTCCCCACCTCGTTCGTTGTTGCTGGAGCTCCCAGTGACCTCCAGCAAAAGCAATGCCGAACTCTTACAACCTCAAAGAACCCCCTTGGCCCTTCGGACTTCTAACCTACCCACCCAGAAGGACTAAGACCCCTCTTCCTGGCCGAAACCCCTTTGCCCTTCACAGACGCAGCACCCTCCGACAATGTGTGATACCATCGGAACAAAGCAGAAATCAGTCTAGTTGGGTCGAAGCTGTGAACCGTGATATGGTGAGCAGCATTTTCTACTTTAATCCGGGAGGTGTCCTGTCGAGGGCTCCAATTGGGGCGGTGATTGCCGGTTTGATGTTTCCCATGCTTTGTATAGACCCAGTGATTCCTTGTTATAAGGAGTGGATTGCAGTTTTGACACTGCAGGGGTTAATTGTTTCCCTTGACCACCCCTGATGGAAACGTCTGCGGTGAAAGGACAGGAAATAGAGTGGCCGAAGTCTTCCATCGGCGAGAAACACAGGGTGGATTGAGACAAATGACCACTGCCCCTTTACGTTGTCATTATGCTGTGTGTTGGTAGGTTATGGAGAGATTAGCAGTTGTTGCAGAGTAATGAGGTCGGTGAATGTGTTTTTGGGTACTGATCAGGTGCCACGCAGTAGCCGAAGCCCTAGAGAACTGTTTGGGAACCGGAAAGTGTGTGTTAGCTTAGAAGTGGGCTTTGGATTTAATCAGAATCGGTACATCCCATCTGGGAGTTGTGCAGCAGTAAATAGGAGAGAGAGCGTGGCAGCCCATTCCCCTATGGTCTATTTATTGTGTACGCCCCCCCTTGGGGTTGACTTTAACCTATTAATTATACCTTTGGTTATTTCAGATTGGTAGATGGTTCTGTTTTTGGTAGATCTATTCAATTGAGATTCATTGTCCTTTAAAAAACAATTATTAAAGTTTATTCTCTGGAATTGTGTAATCTTTTTTTGCTGTTATTTTAACCATCATGTAATAGATACCTAAAAAATATATCCACTCATGTATTATACTTCATCAGTATAGATACAAAAACACTTGTGACTAAAATAAATATAATTTCTACCTATCTAACTGTACACATTACCGTTTTCCGTTGCAGAGCTTGAAACAAAAAGAATATTGCTCGATATATTTAAAGAGAAGCAACAAAAGAGTGCTGAAGCGGGCTCAATCCCGAGCTTTTATAAGAAGGTAAGCGTTAGTATTATACCTTATTTACTAATAAACAAAGCATCAAAAGGATTTTTTGCTTGGGTGTCGAGACATTGTTCCTTAATCTTATCTACATACATTTCTATGCTTTGATGTTTTTTCTTCTTCCTTTTCTCTTGCTACACGCTCTTATCTTTTAGCTTTCTTTGTAAATCTACTTTCCTGTTCAGAAACCTGAAGAAGGTTCCATCAGTCATAGGGTCCAGAGGCTGGCAAAATATCGTTTTCTAAAGGTATTCTTTGTACTTTATTCTTTTCTTCGTTTGATGATGTAATTTGTTATGATTGTTACTTTTTATGGGGATTAAAACTGACGTAAATGACGTCAAATGGGAACAAGAAAAAAGAACTCTCGTCTCAACTCTCTCTAATCAATGTCTCATAAAATGGAAGAATGCCCCAAATGAGGTTACAGAAGGTTATTTATAGGAAGGAGGTTGCTTGGCCTCTAAGCTAAGAATCTAATTACAATTACCTCCCTAGAAGCCAATAACCTTCCTTCTTCAAAATACTAAAAAAAAGAAAAATACAATGAAATACTAAAAATAAAAGAAAGGCTAAAAAATGAAGGTATTTATAGGAAGGAGGTTGCTTGGCCTCTAAGCTAAGAATCTAATTACAATTACGTTTTAGGAGCCAATAACCTTCCTTCTTCTAAATACTAAAAAAAGGAAAATACAATGAAATACTAAAAATAAAAGAACGGCTAAAAAATGAAAGGTCCTTATTCACATCACTCTCCTCCTCGAAATCAGAGGGGAAGGGCTTCAGTGTCACCGTCGAGGATAGCAGTGAGAGCAGGCTAGGGTGGAACCTCCGTCATCTCCTCAAGATACTCAGGATCGCCTGAAGCTAGGAGAGCGCGACGTCGTGGGAGGGAGCAGTCCGATGCTCTATGGCCAATCACCTCACAATTGTAACATTTGAATATTACCGGGTGAGTGGGTGCAGGAGGTGGAATTGTGGGCGTCGAAACAGTTGAGGTAGGCGGGGTCACAGGAGCAGTAGAAGTCACGGGTGCTGGAGGAGCTGAAGTGGAGTGGTCAAGGGGGGTGGAGGAGCTGTCTGATGGAATGACTCTACTTTAGTGGCGTACTCAACCGCCTTGGCAAAATAGGTGACGTCACGTAAAGCGAGATCTCTCTGGATATAGCTCTGAAGATCGTAGATATATCGACTAATTCACTGCTCCTCGCTCTCATCGAGGCAGGCACGAGTACAAAGAAGCTGAAAGCTCTCTATGTAGTCTAAGACGGTAGTGTCATGTCGAAGAGACAGGAGCCGCAAAGAGAGATCACGCTCGTAAGTAGCGGGAACAAAAGCGGTCATTAACTGTGCTCGGAGCTCTGCCCAAGACTGTATAGGAGGCTGACCCTCAAGAACGTAGCGCTGTTCCTAATCATTCCACCATACGCTTGCGTAGCCCTGAAACTTGGTGGTTGCTAACAGTACACCTGCGACCTTTCGGTCGCTTGTACTCAAATATCCTCTCCATGGTGGCAAGCCAGTCAACAACGGCATCGGGCTGTAGGTGGCCACCAAACATTGGGATATCCACTCGAATATCACCCTGCATACTATTCGATAGTAACTGAAGGGCCAAGTGTGTAATGACTTCACCATCCTATAAGGCCAAGGCATCCTCATCTAGGTCGTCATTGCTTGACGAAGGCTCGGGAAGTAGTGCTCTCTGTGGCCGTCTCCGAGGCAGTGGATGAAGAGGATCAGGAGCTGGTGGTGGTAAAAGGGCGGGTGGAGGAGTAATATAATGTGGAATGGCTTCTCGTGGTGGGGAAGGAGGTGGAGTGGGGACCAACGACTGGCGGTAAGGGTAGGGGTAGGGGCAGTGGTTCATCTGGTGCCCCTTCTGATAACACAAAAAGCAATGACGCTCTGAGAGAGGCACATACGGAGTGACCTTTAGACCCAGAGAATCAAATGGGAAGACATCGGTGCGCTGCTCAGTGGGAGGGGGAGGCTCAAACCCTGGGGCGGAGTGGGGTTGGGGTGAATGTGGGCCGTCATGTGGGGGTAGGCTAATCCACTTCCGTGCCCGCTCATGTGAAGCAACGGGGGCGAAATGGACGGAGCGTGCATCCCATGTAGAATGAGGGTGGGGTACATGTGTCGGATGACCGGGTGGTGGTGTTATGTGTAAAATAGGTGGGGGCGAAAGCGTGGGAATGGCTATATGGAGTGGGTGAGGGTGAGTAGTAGTAGGTGGAGCCGGAGGCATGGAGGGAAGGTGATGAGGTTCGAGATGTTTTTGCAGGTGATGGCGAGGGTAAATGGAGATGTGATGTAGGGGCGGTCATGTGGAGGAGGTGTGGGGTAAGAAGGGTGATTTTGTGGTGGTGAATGGAACGGGATAAGAATACGAGATGGAGGAAGGTATGGTGAGGGTAAATGGTGGTATGTTGAGGGTTTGGATGGTGGTGGAGGGTATATGAGAGATGTTTGTGAATTTTGGAGCGTGAGAGTATTGGGGATGTGTGGGGGTTGAAATTCTAGGGTTTGTTCTTCAAGATTTGGGTTAAGATGCATGTTGGATTCATTTAACACCGGAATTGTTACCTTTGCTTGTTTATGAGTTGGATTTGAACCATTTGTATGCTGAATGTCACGGATCATCTCGGCTATTGTTGGAACATACATTCCGATCATGGGTGGTGCCATTTGAACACATAAGGGAGAAGAAATTGCCGGAATGGCTCGGAGGTGGTGGACGACCCTCGGTAGGGCTGTCTGATTGGCAAACCTTCGACCCAAAGCAGCGGGCTATTCGGGATCGGGTGCGTTGGGTTTGATTTGGGGCCGTTCGGCTTCGGAGTACGTAACCAGTGGCCGAAATTTTATTTTCGGTGGGTTGGGTAACGCCGGGTGTGCGGCGGGTGGATTTGGGTGTCGGTTTTGTGTGGTTTGGGGTTTCAGTGGGTGTTGGAAGTTTTTTGGATCGGGATGGTTGTTCAGAGGGTGGTCCGGCCAGCGGGTTGTGGTGGTGGGGTGCCATCTTCGGTGGTGGTGCTTTCTTGGATGTATTTGGGGTTAGGATTTCTGAGATTAGTTTTTTTTTGTGGTAGGGGTATACAATGGGTTGATTTGGGAGAATTAGGGTTAGGGTTTTGAGATGATACTAGAGCGGTGGTTGTTGGTGGAGAAAGTTGCGTGTCGATTTCATCCGTCCGTGCCATCAATCGGTTGATGACCTCTACAAGACTCTCGTTGGGAGTTTCCACGGGAGTTTGCACCTTTCTTGAACCCATCGTGACGTTTATGAGTTTTTGTTTGTTTACAACAACGGGTAGAACCGACTATACTTTGATACTAATTGACGTAAATCACGTCAAATGAGAACAAGAAAAGAGAACTCTCGTCTCAACTCCCTCTAATGAATATCTCATAAAATGGAAGAATGCCTCAAATTAGCCCTGTCAATGGGTCGGGTCTGGACCCGGACCCGATACGTATAATAGGGTCTGAGCATATTTTTTTTGGACCCGAGACCCGAAGACCCGTTTATTAAACGGGCAGGGTCTGGATCTTATACAAGACCCGTACCCGAAGACCCGACCCGACCGGGATTATACATTATTATTTTTTAAATATATATACATATACTATAAATTTATATATATTTATAAATATATCTTATCAATATAACATGTAAGTAATATATATATATATATTTATGTATATAATAAATATAAATAATATATGTTTTATTTATACTAATAATATTCTATAATACATTACAAAGTATTTTAATTTATGATTAAAAAATAAAGAAGGGGGATAATATAAAATAAATGTATATATTTGGCCAGACCCGGACCCGAACCTGAGACCCGAACGGATCCGGGTTTGGATCCAATATTGTAGACTCGATGAAGGCCTGGACTCGAACCCGAACCCGAACCCGAACCCGAATTTGATGAAGACCCGATTACACGGATCTGGATCTCCCTGAACCCGACCCGGTTCAGACCTGTTGACAGGCCTACCTCAAATGAAGCTACATAAGGGTATTTATAGGCAGGAGGTTGCTTGACCTCTAATCTAAGAATCTATTTACAATTACGTCCCTAGGCGCCAATAACCTTCCTTCTTCTAAATACTAACAAAAAAGGAAAATACAATGAAATACTAAAAATAAAAGAAAGACTAAAAAATGTCCTTATTCACATAAAAAACCAAGTATTTTACAAAACTTTCGGTAAAAATGATTTGTTTATTCACCTATTGAAACATCAATATAACTATGAAGACTTAATAATATGAGAGATTTTTTTGCTCTGTGTTATAGATTTTGGTTTGATAATCTATGTTTTTAATTAGTGGTTCACTTTTTCACCCTTTTATATATATATTTTTTATTTAACTTTTTTTTCTTGTGCAGAAGCAATCTGATCTTTTGCTAAACGCTGATGATCTGGATGCTATGTGGGTATGCTTAAGAGAAAATTGTGTGATTGATGATGCCACTGGTGCCGAAAAGGTCCGTATACTGTCAGTATTATATGATCTTTTTCTTGAATGTTGTCTTGAAATTATAAAACAGATTTCTGTAAATGTGTACTATCAGAAGCTGTTGATTTATTTTCGTCAGTTCTATTTTTTTTTCACTTTGATAATTGGTGTACATTCTTTTGGCCAATTTTCAATGTTTGGATGGAAAACGAAGTCCTGCTTGAGATGCAGTATTTTTAACTTACAGAGGCAACATTTTCATTTCTTCCTCCCTTTGCTGTATTGATGATTTCCCTTTATTTAGACTCTTGTTTTTAAATTTTTGTATCATTTGGGTAGGCAGTATCATTTTTAAGATGGCCCTCTTATGGATACTCTGTAATGATCTCCCCTGCTTCATGTTGTACAATGTTTTTTGCAGTAGTAGAAGTAAATGCTACCAAGTAAATTTTGCGGCATGGATCTCTCTCTCTCTCTCTCTCTCGCTCTCCCCTTATATATATATATATATAGATCTTTACTTGGAAGACTGTTACTTACATTAGTCGATAATGATTAGTGTAACTGTAGGTGTGGATTAGACTACTCTCTCTCACGTTCTCTCCCTCACCCCCCCTTCTTTTCAAGAATATATATAGATCTTTTATGGTATATGGCTGTTTCATTAGTGGATAATTATAAGTTTAGCTGTAGAAGTTTGGGTTAGACTACTATTTCCACACCAGGTTGTATTATTTTTCTCATTGAACCTGATTTGGTGTCTTGTTATGTATTTTATAGCGTCCTTGTTTTTACCAGGCTTAGATATGTTGTTTTCTTATTTCAAATGATTCTAAAATGTCTTGTTCGTCATATTTGCAGATGAATTATGAAGATTTTTGCCACATTGCCTCTGTATGCACAGAACAAATAGGCCCTAAATGTCGACGCTTTTTCAGTCCTTCAAATTTCATGAAATTTGAGAAAGACGAGTCAGGAAGAATTGCCATTCTTCCCTTTTACCTTTATGTGATGCGTACGGTGGGTCTTGCTCTCCACGCTTTATTAATGCCTTTTCCCCCAATAAATGTGTTCCGTTTATTAACATTATATGCATACATAAGTTATCTTTTCTGTTCTCATTTTGCTTTTTGTTTGTTCCTATTGACTATTGTGGTAAATCTGTTCTGTTTATAGAAGTTATTGTTGATGGTGGTGATGGTTAAAACTCAACGTTGAGCTACCAGCTTCAGATACAAGTGTTTTAAAATTCTTGGTTAAGCTTTGAAAAGAAGGCCATCCAATTACAGTTGCTTGACATTCTTATAAAATTATTAAATAAATAACATCAATTTGACCTACTTAACCACAGGGGGTAGCTTAGCGACATGAGCTCTTACCTAAGAACCTGGAGGTCAATCCACCTGGAGTGACTGTTCATGAACTGTTACCAGTCCAGCTATTCAAGACTTATTTATATGTGAGCTATTCAAGGCTTATTTTTATGTGAGCAATAATAGTTACCTAGGGGCCCTTTATGTATCTAGTTATGTTGGGAAACAGATATTTGTTTCAATACCAAAATATCCATCTTTATGTTAACTACAAGGACCCCCCATTTATTTAGGCAAATAAACGTTTAAATTTTAAGTGCCCCTCTTTGTCTCACAAAAAGTAAAACATAAACAACTTTGTCAAAAACAATACGCATCTCTTCCTATTGTGAAATCCTGTTCCCCTACAATTGCCAAAATAATTTGATTCAAACACTACCAATGGAATCCAAAGAAGAGATAAAAGACACAAGCACAGATCTGAAATTTAAATAATAAGCCAGAAATTAATGTTTTCACCCTTACATTATAACTATATACACTAAAAGAAATACTTGGCCACCATGTAAATTGCCAAAATGCCCAAAAGGGTCTTTACTGGTCCTAATATTTCTTAAAAGAGAGCTAAACCTATTACATTTACTAATAACACTACTATATGCTCGAAAAAAGGACTCAACACACAAAAAATATATATCTGAAAATTGCCCTGTAACTACATCACTCTACCTTCTAAAAAGAGCTCGACAACGAATTTAAAGGGGTTATCCTTCGGTTCAGGGCCAATTTGGATGAAAACCATTAGAATCTCTGACAGATGTTCAACTGTTTGCTCCTCTCCGTTTCCTTCCCCTACGACAAAAACTGTCTTCATCTTTCATTTAGACAATCCGATATCATGTGGTTGAATTGGCCGCATTCGTAGCATTTGATCGCGGAAGGAAAGGCTGAATTTTCATTGTTTTTATATGGAAAACTTTGGTGGAAGTAGATTTGTCCCCCCGGAGATGAGCTTCTACAATTCCACGTGCATGGCATTCCGGATGACCTTTTGAAAAGTAGAAATTTCCCTCAAGGTTAGGTCATGCTTAATTGGCCCTTTAAACAATAGTATATCGCCCAATTTTCTTTGGATTCTCTCAAGGCAGCCTGGGTGCACAACAAGTAGAATGTCTCCGTGTACTCACGATTGCCCCATGACGAAAAGGTCTCGTTCATATGAATCGAGCAAAAATTCAGTCATGACAACTTCTTTCATCTTGGGCCATGTGTAGATTTTTTTTTCCTTTTAAGAGGTCATTCAAGCACACCTCGCAATCTTGTCACGATGAATTTGACCCATTTGTTGCTCTTGAGATAAAAAAACCTTTTCCATTGGTATCCAACTAATCATTCAATGCATCCGCGCCCATCCTAAGTGGAGATGTCATTTCTCATGTCCCCGTAAATATTCTTCCCTAGAAGCTTCATCACAAGCCTTAAAGGATTCGGATCATCCCCTCTATTGGAGGCACTTTCTTATTCTTCATCATCCTTGTGAACCGAGTGCACGTTGTAAGACCCAAATGCACATGGTTTTTTGCTCCAAAGGTGAGCATAAGGCTTCAGGGAATATCCTCCAATTTGGGCAAAATTTGAATTGATGGGAGCTTGGGTGGAACAATCAACTTTGAGGTGCCATTTCTCGTCACAAACAACACATACAATTTTAAAGGGAATCACAATAGGATTTTCATTCGGGCTAGAATAGTAGGAGGGGGTGAATCAAAGAACACATTGTCGATGTTGAGGCGTTGAAAAAGCATGTAATCGGACTGAAGTGCACTCGTCTTGTGTGTGGAATTTAGCTCCCCCTCAATTGGATGCCATAATGAATTCCAAAAACTATGGAACCAACCGGAAGGGTTGGGCATTGAATCGAATCGCTAATCCAATATCCTTTGTCATGAACTCATTTATTAGGATCCGAAGGAGCAGAGAGAGTTGAACGGTTGTCAATTAGTACTTGGGGGAGTTCTAAAGAGATTGACCCTCCACCAAATCTACGTCGACCTTGGAAGTGGATTTGGTGTGACCCCGACAAAGTCGATGAGGTCGATGAGGATGGTGCCAAAACAAAGTTACCAAGACCAAACCCAACCCCTCAGCGCATACGATGCATTGAAGATGTCTGCAGAACTAAGGATAAGTGATGCATATGGGATTTGTAGCTACACATGGCGCGTGGTTGTGCCTATGGGAGACTATCTTTTATTTTCTATTTTCTATTTTTAGTTTAGGGTTTATTGTTATTTTCCCTCTATTTTTGTCTTTTAATTAGGCTCCAAGCATGTTTGGAGCTAATGGGTCATTTTTAGGTATTAATTGTCCTTTTTGGGTAATAGCTTGGATAGTAAGCTAACTCTTCCTATAAATAGGCGTTTTGGTCCTCATTTGTACTTAACCTTGAATATTGAGAATTGAGAATAGAGAGAGAAAGAAACTCATTTCACTAGTCTAATTTTTTTTTTGGTGGTTGTGTAATGTGGTAATAACGTTTCCACATTTGAAGATTTACATCAAATTGGTATCAGAGCTCGGTTTGTTCTTGTTGTTTGTCGGGGTGCATGAAGCGGGTCACAAGTGGAGATTTCAATCCGATAACTTTTCAATCGAAAGATTGATAAATGCCCAAAAGAGAATCGGGTGAATGTAAACCCTAAATTCCATCACCACTAAAAGAGGAGATACCAACTCTTTTAGCTCCTCCACCCTCCATCTCCAACACCGCCATCCTCCATCTCCACCTCCTACCGCCACACAACCACCACCTCGTCTACATGAATTTCCGTCTTCACATTTTTTATCCAAACCTTACCCAAGAAAAATGAAGAACCTAACAAAACCCTAACCCAAAACCTAAAAAAAAAAGCACCAAACCCTAATTCGCCTTACCTACCGCCCCCACTGGACCCATTTCCGGCGCCAATGCCCCCTAAAACCCCCGAAACAGTCCTCTGCTAAAACAGGGTCCGGATAGCCACTTGTTGGCCTTTTTCCATCGCCGCCCAGCCATCTTTCCCCCACTCGGACATCGCCCACTCTTGGTAACCCCATCGACCAACCCCACACCGGGAGGAGCACCGCTTGTGGGAAGCTGTTGGAATGTTACCGAAAATGCATAACCAAGCTGTTTTGCTCAAGACTACCAACATTAATTCAAGAATGGTTAGAAATCAAGCGACTAAAACCAGCCAACAGTTTTTTTCATCCGAGTCGATTTCTTTTACGCAGGAATCTTGTCGGAACTCACGGGAACTCCTGAACGGAGCTGTTGACGACCCACACACGGTAGGCGAGCCCACCGCTGCTTCATAGGAAGCCCTTACCCTCTTCCACCTGGGCCGGAACCCATCCCTCGCCGTGGCCGACCTCCTTTTTCCCTACGAATAGCCACCGAAACTTTCTTCTAGTCCCCGATCTCGTTTCTCCCTATCCCGATTTGACCCAACACCTCCCAAACCCATTCTTTTTAGCCGGATAGCCTTCCCCTTAGCCCACTCTTAGTGTTTGCCCTCCCACTCTTTTCTTGCCCACAAATTACAAACCAACCCCCACCATCTTCAAGAAAACCCCGAAAACCAATCCCACCCCCTCTTAAACCCATTTTTATCCCTTTTCCCACTCATTAATGCCCAACCACAAGTTAATCCTACCTAAACGGGCCTGTCCTACTTTGAGTCATTCTCACCCTCCCTTCGACCTCTATTCCGGCCAATTTTTGACACAACATATGACTTCCATGAGAAAAGTACCCACCGGGGATACATTTTCCGACTATTTTGCCACCGGGGCTGTCGCCATCTTCATTCCTCTTGTAGTGCCCGGTTTGATTCAAGGGTCCACCAAGCCAAGTTGCAACCATGTGCTTATGGTGTTGAGAAGGCGGAGTGGTCGTCAGTTTTTGGTTGCTCGGATTCTGTAGGGAGACATCGTTGAGATTCGGGTATATTAGACCCACTTGCTGAAGGTCCATATGGGTCTAACAGAAGTTCGGCCATTCCATTTGCGTGTTGGCTTTGATTTGGGGTTTTGCTTTACTTTGGAAGATAACACTTGTACTGACACGTGTGCATGTGGTATTGATGAGTCTCCCTCCAAGCTCGATGATGAGTTTTTTGAAGTCGGGGAGAATGATGTCTATGAGATTTGTAGCGACACGTGGCGCGTGGTTGTGCCTACGGGAGACAACTATCTTTTATTTTATTTTCTATTTTTAGTTTAGGGTTTATTGCTATTTTTTCTTTATTTTTGTCTTTTAATTAGTCTCCAAGCATGTTTGGGGCTAATGGGTCATTTTTAGGTATTAGTAGTCCTTTTTGGTCTTTTTTGGGTAATAGCTTGGCTAGCAAGCTAACTCTTCCTATAAGTAGGTCTTTTGGTCCTCATTTGTACGTAACCTTGAATATTGAGAATTGAGAATTGAGAGAGAAAGAAACTCATTTCAATAGTCTAATTTATTTGTTTTTGTTGTTGTGTAGTTAATAGTTGTTGTGTAGTGTAGTAATAACGCTTCCGCATTTGAAGATTTACATCAATAAGATTTGTTGAGTTTGTGGTCGAGTAAGCGATCAGGGTGTTCTGAACCTCAGGTTGGATCGTAATCTCAATTAGAAGTAAGTGAGGGTTGTTGGAGATGTAGGGGGAATCGCAGGTTTAGGATTTGCTGCAATGATGGTTGAATAGGATTGTAATGGGGTTTTTTGGGCTACGAGTAGGGCTTGCAAATTAAGAGTTGGTGGTTGATTGTGTGCGTTGAGTCAGTCGAGGAGTGAGGGGCTGTCGGGACTAGGCCTGTCAATGGGTCGGGTCTAAACCCGGACCCGACTCGGATCCGATATTTATAAATGGATTTGAGCGTTTTTTTAGTACCCGAATACCCGTTTAATAAACGGAACGAATTTGGGTTTTAATATACCCCACCCGATTAGGATCCTACCCGACCTGATTAACTTGCTTATTTTTCCAAATTATAGTTTTAATATTTTACTAAATTTCCTCATCCATTGGATCATTTACCATCCAAAGGTGAGACCTCACTCCATTTTTACCCTAATCCTAAAACTAACTGCTATTCTCATTTCTCTCTCTCCCTCGCTCTCTCACTAGTAGTGCCCTCCTCTCCTTCACCCTCATTATTGGAACATCTCAGCCTCTCTCACAACCGGCATCTCTCTCTCCCTCTCAATCGACGCTGGTTAGTTTCTCTCTTTCTCTCTCTTTCCCTCTCCCTCCCTCTCTCTCACACTCACACCCGCACAAAGAGAGAAAATATTTTGATTTAAATATTCAATTTTTTTAACCAAAATCTTGAGAGTTTTTGTAAGCCAAAAGCTATTTTGTTAATATTGCTTAATTAAGAAACCTAAATCTATATCCACTTTATTATTGTTTAAACCAAAAAAATGTGCTAAAAAATAATAAAACTAATGGTTAAAGTTGAAATTACCCAAAAACATTTCCTACTATTTGGATCGGGTAATCTGACTAGACCGGGTAGTCGGACTGTCCCCGGAGTCCTTAACGGAGCCGAGTCTGGTCAACAAGTTTTAGGACCCGTCAGGTATTCGGGTGGGGATCCGATCTGCCAAATATCTGAACGGATTGGAGACAGTTTAAGGCAAACCCGACCCATTTACATGCCTAGGATTCAGAATAGGAGGTAGGGTTTGTATGGGAGCAACCCCTTGAAGCTTCGACAAGAGTAGGGTTTGTTGCCTCTTGTGATCATGAAGGCTATTGTACCTATAGAGTCTACATTTCACTTGTTCTGATTTTTCTTCTTAAGAGCCTTAATGGAGATGCAATGAGAGATGTGCTTGGAAGATTTTGGCGATTCATAATCGGCTATCTAGAGTATGTATGTCCCAGGACACAGATCCACACACTAGGGTTACCAAGCTTTGGGACCAATTGATGCAAACACCACCATGCATTACAAAGAAGATATAAAGTACAAAAGCACAAATATGAAATTTTATTAATAAATAAAAGGTTAATGCTCTCCCCATTACATCATACCAATTGATAATAAACGAAATGCTGGGCCACCTAGTAAAGTGCTAAAACGACCAAAAGGGCTTTTACTAATCCAAATATTTTCTAAAGAGGACTAAACCCCTTTTATTACATTTACTAACAACACTACTATGTACTCAATTGGGTGAAAATTTTGAATTAGATCGTGCTACTTTGAAATCTGATGGTGTTTTTCGTAGCAGCCCAAGGGGTTGGTTTACTTTTGGACATGCTTCATTTGCTTTGTTCTTCTTCGGACACATTTGGCATGGTGTTGGAACCTTGTTCACAGATGTTTTTGCTGGTATTGATCTGAACAAGTCACACATACACCAATATCAAGGTCACGATACGGTCACGAATGATATCGTCACTAGCATCAATATCGTACATGTTCCTAGTACATGTTCCTAGCATCAATATCGTCACTAGCATCAATATCGTCACGATACGGTCACGATCGATATCGTCACTAGTACATGTTCCTCGACCTCCGTATCAAGGTCACGATCGATATCGTCACTAGCATCAATATCGTCATTAGCATCAATATCGATATCATCAATAAGAAAACCTTTAGGCTTGTTATCCAGGAACTTGTTCAGAAATACCGTAATGAAAGGAACATAGGAGTTTGTCGCTAGGTATTTGACCAAATAGGATTGTCCAGTTCCTATAGAACCTATCACTAAAATACTCCTAGCAGGGGATAACTATAAACAAAACAGAAGATATAAAATCTGAAAATTTTGTCCCCCTATCTACATCTCTCTCTCCCTCTCTCTCTCTCTCTCTCTCTATATATATATATATATATATATATATATATATATATATATATATATATATCCCTCCCCCTCTTTACGGGATGGCGCACTCAAATTTAGAGCCTTATTATTCTCGTCTTAAAGATTTTCTATAATTGTTTCCCCATAGTTTCCTGTATTTTAGCGGGGGAGCTCCTCACTTTTTTGGGTTTTCTTACTTAATTTTAAATATATTTATTAATGTGTATATATATGATAATGTTTTGAAATCCATAATGATTGATTGCTATTCTTATTTTTTGTAAGTTATGATAATGATATAAGACACTTTTCTCTTTCAGGCCCCATTTGAATGAAAGGAAAGGAAATGGAAGTGCAGTAATGTCACTTTCCTTGCATTTGGTTACTGGGAAAGTTGTGGGCCTGCATGGAAAACTTTCCTGCAATACACTGGAATTTGAGGAAAAGTTACATGAAATTTTTTGTACCTTTATCATATAAAATTATTTTCTGATTATTATTACTATTAAAATATTTATGCGTAACTAGTCATTATAAATAATATACTATCTATTGATATTTACACGGATTGAAATGTTGCTCCTAGTTTTTATTTCATATTTTGTAATGTTTAAAGTTATTTGGATGTTATATTAAATTATTTGTATTTTTTTTGTATTTGAATAATAAAAGATACTAGACTGTCGTTTATTGTAAACTTACTATATATGTATATGATGTTTAAAAAAAATCTTGGTACTTTCTCAAGACCAGCCTTTATTCTTGTGGACTAATTTGTTAGGTGCTCTAAGAAGCCTGGATACCGAATTATCAAAAACAAACAAAATTAATATAACTGAACTATTCGAGTTATCCGCATAGAGTCAAGGATTTTAGGTAGGATTTATAACGTGCTTCCTTCGTCAAATTGGCCACCACATTGATTATACGAAATGAAAAAAAAGGAAGTAAATTTATGTTAATAATAAATGGAAAATTTACATAAGGTGGATTATTGTTTTTTATCATGTAGTCTTTTAGTCTTTAAGACAGTCTAGTACGCCTAAAAGAAATGATTGATGAAAATTGAAAAGCCTTGTAAGCCCTAGTAGAGTTCCCATATGCAGAATAGGAAGATTTCTTATGAAGAGTAAAACCTTCCATCGAAGACACTTGTTCAGTCTCCACTGTCCTGGTGGAGGATTCTGTTAGTTTGTGACACTCAAGATACTGATCTAACTGAAGTGATTGGCCCAGATTGTTGAGGACCGCTATATATTTTGTTTTTCTTTTTATTTGTAAATTGTCATTTAGTCTCTAGAGGGCCATTCCTCCCTTTTACCATTTACTCTTTAGATTTACCTTTACGTTTCACTTGACTTCACTCTAAAGGGAAAGTATCAAGAATATTCCTACTGTCCTCTTTTGTCCTTGTATCATATTTTTGTGTTGCCCTAGGTTGGCTAGGGCACATCTTTCTAGGCAATATATACATTTTGTAATTACTCCATTTGGAAATGTCATATATTTAATACCTTCCTTAATTTCTGATTGTTCTTGAGTGTCATTTGTCATGTTGTTTCACTAACACTCTTTTTGCATAAACATTATACAGTCATGGTAGTGGCAGCTATGTATATTACTATATTTGATGCGGTCTTAATTGATTTCAGGATTTGATTTGGTTAATTAAAGGAAATATGTTTCAGCCTATGGGTTATTTAAATGTTTACTTTTCTTGTAAATTATAATCTCTCTACTCTCTCATGGTGTCATGTTATGCTTCTTACTTATATTGTCTTTCAGGTTTCACTTACTCAAGCCAGGATTGATATGAGTGAGCTTGATGAAGATTCTGATGGCTTCCTTCAGCCTCATGTATGGTGTTCGTGTAATCTGAATTTACAAAAGTTTCCTATTGCTTATCATCTTATTGCGTGTGTAAAACCGTATTTGTTTTATTTATCACAGGAAATGGAGGCCTATATACGAGGTCTGATTCCTAATTTGGCCCAACTTCGGGATATGCCCGCAGCCTTTGTTCAAATGTACTGTCGCATAGCTGCACACAAATTTTTCTTCTTTTGTGATCCCCATAGACGAGGTATGCTACGATCTATATCTTACTTAAAAAAATGCGTTGACTTCTTAATATATATAAGTTTTTTCATCTTTCCTGCAATGAAAATCATCGTACTACCCTGTTAATTTTTTCAACAGCTATTGTAGCCTCTCTGAGGGATTGTTATATTTTGCTTAAATACCCGGGCCAACGCCTTCAACAACAGTTATCACTATCACTCCATGTTCTGCCAATATCATTGCATCACATATGTCTAGTTGTAGTTAATCGCAAAGGAGAACTTAGACGGATAAATTAGGCTTATGGAGAGACTACTGGTAGACATGTCAAACTAATTGTTCTCCTCGGAAGAGGAACATTGTCGGTGACAGGATCAATCGTCATGACGTGCGCGGTCTAGGTTTTGTGTTCCACGTGCTCTTCTTCTTCCCCCTCGGTGGACTCAATGCCATTAGTCACGAGTTCAGCTCTCTTCTTCTTCTTATGGCTTTATGTCCCAATACACCGCATGTGAAGCACTACTTCACAATGGTGGGAGCTTCGGTTGCCTTGGCCGGTGGGGTAGTGTTAGGGTCTTAGGGGAAGGCGGAGGAGCTACAGTTGTGCTCCTTGATCTTGAGGGCATATTCAAAGGCCTTGACCAATGTCAAAATCTCCCATAGGCTCTAATTCTGGATGTAAGCGGCCTTGACATTTGGTAGTGGCCACTCCCATTCCCCCTCCCAAATGTCATAACCAAATCGTGGTTGTAATTTCTCCTCCATGTACACTAACTCAAACCCACAAATTAAAATTAAAACCCAATTTTAAATTTTCTTTCAATGAAATTTGCTAATATGGCCGAGAATCCTCCTACGCCTATCACCATGTTCGGATCCCAAGTCCTTGTTGCTTCCTGCAACTCCGTGAATGTGAAGCATTGGTCGCGATCAAGTGTGTATATACACAGGGATCTCTGTGTATGGCCACATATATATGCACAGATCAAGAAGGAGAGAAGGAATGGGAAGGGAGGAGAGGAAGTGGCGGCGACAGGGGCTGGGGGAGAGGTTCGGTGGCGATGGAGTGGTACTTCGATTTGCAACAGAGATCATTCAAATTCTGATAAAATGGTGACTTGAATCCTTTATTATTCACAGGGATTTACTTATCAAAAACAAATTATTCACAGGGATCCCTAACAATGCTTTGAAAGCTAAATTTTGCCACATGCATGCTATCCCAATTTGCCACTGCTTCTTCACTGCTATAAAAGTATTCCACCAGTGTTGTTTCATGCCACAACAATTGAAACATAAGAAGTTTCTGAAGAGGGGTGGTAGTACGGTAAAAAGGAGAGGAGACGATGATTGCGAGAGAGGTGGATGGAGAAGATAAATAATATTTCGGGTTTCTTGAGGTGTTTGATATGGAGTTGGGTTTGTTTGGAAATTGTGTTAAAGTTATTTTGGGAGCGTCTGGTATGCGCGAGTTTATCTACCAGGGTGATTTT
Source organism: Sambucus nigra (assembly GCA_949130495.1). Classification (NCBI taxonomy): domain Eukaryota; kingdom Viridiplantae; phylum Streptophyta; class Magnoliopsida; order Dipsacales; family Adoxaceae; genus Sambucus; species Sambucus nigra. Next base: position 533,840,683 of record OX422215.1, on the reverse strand, counting down.
GACATTTATGTTGATCTTTTGAGGGTATATATCTCTGTAACACAATATTCCAATGATGTGGGTAGAGTGAAACAAGCCAATAGTACGAGGGGTTACGGTTTTGAAGTAAAAAAGTATGGAGGTAACCGCTACCGGACATAGTATAGGGTGTTCAGATCAATGTAATTTACCCCAGTATTTATATAATTTGGCATCTTCTAATGTCTAATAGAGTCTTAACTGCAATTATTTGGGACCCAGTACATGAATTCTGCTTCTATATTTCAACTTTATTCACCCAAAACAAGTTTCTATATTCACTTTGGTTTAGGGCCATAAATTGATGACTTTTTGTAGCTATCTAAGCAAGTTTGCTTATAGGAATGCTCAATTTTTTCAAATGTTCTTTATGTGTTTGTCATCAGGAGTTTTTTAATTGACCTTTTAATTTACTACAGGGAAGGCATGCATAAAGAAGGTGTTGCTAAGTAACTGCCTTCAGGAACTAATGGAACTGCACCAGGTAATTTGTCGGTGCATATTTATATATTTGTCACGTAAAACATCATCAGTACCAATATAGTGCTATAGCTTTCTAGGCTGTTGTTTTCGCTGTTCTCAATATATATATATATACTAAAATTTGAACTTTGACAATTAAGATTATGCTTCTCCTTTACAAATTTTCGTGTATTATTTCCTACCTTCCTTTCATGTCATTGCTGGAAAAAGTTCCAAAACATAGTTCTTATCCCATTAGGTGAGTAAATAAATGTTAGTTAAATATGATATTGATCCCGACTGTGTGGGGCACTCCCTTTGGTTGCTATGTATATATAGTTCGTGTTTGTTTAGCTATAAATATTCTTCAATTTAAATTTGTTGAAAAGATCTTGTGGAGTTTGTTCATATGTGATTGTAATAGTTTTGCTGAATTTCATTATTTGAAAGGATGTTTAGCTTTTGTCACCCAATGTTTAGACGGCAATTGACTTTATTTTCTTCAACTGAACCTTGACCTTTATTATATCATTTAGTTAGTTGACCGTTACTGATCTTATAAAATGACTAAACTATCCTGGTTGGTTAGTGTCAAATTATTGATAAAATAATGGGGTCTAAAATCTAATATGTAAAATCGTGTGAGTTGAACTGTGATTTTTTTGTCATTTTCTATGATCTATTACAGTCATCTAAGGGAGTAGAAGATGGGGCCCAAAGTCCAATAATTAAAAACTTTGGGGGCTACAGTCAGTTTGAATCTGAACTCTAGGGCCAAAGGTCAAATTACCCTTGTATTAATGCTATTGTTTTCTTAAAGAAAAGTGAAAAAATGTTATCCCCATATTGTAGGCTGTTAAAAAGCACATGCAACTTACATAATATTTACTTGTGCATGGGTACATAAATATTTACTTGTGCATCAAATTGGGCATTTGTGAAATTGATTGAACTAATTCTTATTGGCTTGGGCAACGTGATACGTATTAGACTGGGAATCTATAGTTTTTATAATAGTTTGCCTTTTTTATTTTTATTTTTGCAAGACAGTGATTAAAGTTTTAAAGTCACTTTCTTTGATTTTGAAGAGAATTTTTCACTAAATGCATATACTTAGTAAAACATTAGGCAGTACCTTTTTGCAGTATTTTAAGCGTGTATACACTAACAGAATTTCAGAGTACTCGAAACTTAACATTTATGGCTTGCAAAACTGTTAAAGTTCTTCTAAATCCCTTTTTTTTTTTCCTTTTTTTTCCTTTTTAATTTCAGCACACGTTTTTTTTAATTAGGTATTTTAGTAAATATCTTTTAGTTATTTTCATGTTTATCTAAGTAGTGGGTAGTCTCTTAGTTTAACTGGGATACTTGCCCAACAAGTCGTAGGAAGACTATCAATAAAGTCCCAGGGCTCCCCCTTGTATTCATTTTTGCGATTCATTATATTTGAGGTTTCTAGAGATTGGAGTGATTTGTTATTTGTGATCTTTTCGCTGCGTTTCAGATCAAATTGGTATCAGAGTCAAATTCCCTCTTGATAATTAACCCCAATGTGTGTATTACCTGTGTGCATGGTTCAAAGTCTAGGCCGATACCGTGACGATACGACCGAGTTGACTAGGTATCGCCACCCAACGATTCGATTCCGAGTTACGAGTTGAGTTTTAGACTAGTTGTGCGAATCGACCCATATCGGTGATCTCTCGATAGTATCGACCTATATCAGCAATATCCCAGTAGAATCGGCCTTATCGGCGATATCTTGGTAGTATCGGCATATATCGGTGATATATCGGTCAAGATGGGATAAGTCACTAAGACTCGCTTTCTTTATCTTAACTTCTAACTTACTCAATTGATGCACGCTTTTACATTCGTGTCACAATCAGAGCAATCTCTTTCAATTCGGAGAAGTATATATGCTATTTCATGGTCGCAAATAGGGTTTGTTGGTTGATTCTCGCTTTTCTTTTCTTGTAATGTTACTAAAGGGGTTATTTCCCATTTAACCCTCTTTTTGTATTTATTTAATTTGTATTAAAACGTATCACTATTTATCTATCCTTAAAGTGTATGATTATTTACTTTATATATATTGATTTAGTATCACTATTTACTTAACTAATAATAAGTATTGTTATTATATTTATGAAAAATATAATATGCATAGTATTCTGTAACATTTTTCTTTAAAAAATGTTATGCAACTCTTTGTGAAGTTTTGTGGCTAATTAAATTGTTTTGCTTAATTATTATTGAACTATCATAAAATGTTGCATATAACAAGTACGACACAACATCAGTTTAAACAATTATACAATGTTATGCATAGTAAATGATGATTTTGTACTTGTCTAAATGAATCTCATTATTATTCTAATTTTTCTAAACTTTTTTATATTTTTAATTTTTTTTTTTGGGATCTCATGATAGGGTATAGTTGTTTTTTAGCCCGCCTGATACCGAGACTGAGTAAAAAATTGAGCATCCGAGTCAAACCCATACCATGACTTTGCCTATGTATGTAAATCAAAACGTAAGGATGCCTTCCAAAGCAACAAAACAATCCAAGACCTAAGAATCGGCTCTAGAATGTATCCAACAGATGTCTAACGCGGTGGCTCAATTCCAAAGTATTCAGCAACAACAGAGTCACAGTAACGAAAAAATAGAGGATGGAAATCGGGGGACCTGTGGCCAACACGGTAGCACCGTTGCCAAACCCCACCATCAAAGCGACGCGGCAACCACCAGGGGAGGGTCGACAGGTGAAGGGGGCAATGGCGACGACCTCCACGCATTACGTGGGGACCTCACGAGGGTGGTAGCGGGTTAGCGGAGTGCGGGGCGTAGTCATGTCGAGGGGTGTCCGACATGTCGGGGATGCAATCCAGTCCCATGGGTCCACCAAAGGGATTTTTGATGAAGTTTTTGAAGCTTCCCATACAGATTTGGCACGAAAATCAATTCAAACTGTCCACTCGAGCTGTCGAGATGACGTAAAGAAGTTTGATGATGTGTTCGATCCAAAGATGGAAACTTGGGAACGAGCTAGGGTGGAGAAGGCTTTGAGTAAACAACCGTTGCACCCGAAGAAGGATGTGATCTTTATTTAGGGTTTGCCCTCTAAAAAATTTGACAAATGCTAGGAAAAGTTGTTCTATTCATTCATCCCCGTAGTCGGTGCCGTGGGGGTATAAAGAAGTCTAAGAAGTACGTGTCACAATGGGTCCAAGGAATTCAACCCAGCCCATTAAAATTGAGGATGGATGGGGAGAAAACTGATGAAGAGGATGACATTCTACTCACCCGTCGCTCGTTGTACGCCGATGAGAGACCGATCAAACAAATGGAGACTTACTGTGACGGTTTACAATTTAAAGACCACATTGTGAGGTATGGTGGTATGTTCCTTTACGTTCCACCCAACGAACGTGTGTCATGGGTGCCGAAACAAAGGACATGAATAATAAATGTTCGTTCAAAGTCGGCAAGAGAAAGACAATACAACACCGGCCGAAAAATCAGCCCCTAGACCACCCCATTGGGCAGCCCGCGACATCCCCGAGGAGCCAAAACGAGTCATAATAAGGACCCCAAAGATGTGTTACAGGGTGGGGGATTGATGGAGAACAACCTTAATACCTTGATTAGGTTATTTGCCAAGGCTATGCATGATGATTAGGAGTAGAGGTGAGTATGCGTAATGGCAAGATGGATCTAGACACGTTTATAGATTGTTTGAAGCGCATGGGGCATTTCTTTGATCTAAAGGAGTAACGTGGCTATAGGCATGTTAAGTATGTGGCTGCGAAGTTAGAGGGATATGCATTATTGTGGTGGGATCAGTTGATGCACGATGGGGCCTAGAGTGACTTGTTATGCTGCCCAAATTGTTATGCTGCCCAAATTTAGAGAGAACTTGAGAGCTTGTAAATTGCATTCTTCAAAAGCATTCGTTGAAGTATCCAATGGACTAAACATGTGGACGTAAGCCCCAAATTGGGCTGAACCATATAAACTTGGTTCTTTTTCTCTCTCTTTACTCTCCAATTCTATTCTATATTTGTATTCCAGTAATTATGTCTCTTACCTGATTTATTGATTTATTTGCTAGTAATTAGTGTATTTAGCTAAGATCAACTTCAAACAAGTTTCTAGCGATAACTTTGAGAATTGATTTAACTTGTACGTATTAAGTTGAGGGGGTATTTATAGCGAGTCAGGGTGTATTCTGGTGATTGGATCTCAAAGGCTTAGAAATAGGAAATGTCAGGTGCATTAAATGAGAAGAGTCATGATAAGATTTTAACAAAAAATTTAACAAAATTTGTCATTCCCTTCATAATCAAATAAACAGTAATTTTAACAAAAACAAACAATAACCTTAATAAAAAATGTGCTCAGACACATTTCGACCGATCAACGTTAAACTTTTCGGTGAAGGGTCATAATCGTGAAGTTTTCTTCTTAAGGAAGTGCTTTCCAATAAGCCGAATTATGTTCTTTATACCTATATAGAGTTCGACAAACTCTTGATCCCACATTCCAATCTTTATTCTTAAACCGTGCATAGTTTGTTGAATGATGCCTTAAGTCGCATCTCTCTTACGGTGATTATAGAACTATACGACCTTTCATAAAATAAGATTTGGTTGGCAGGTTTGTCAGGGGGATAAATGTTAATTAATGTTTGTGATAATTGTGCTTAGTTAGGTTTTGGGTTGAATTGGGCTTTGTAGATGATCATCAAGCAGGGATATAAGAATATTGTTGAGGGTAGAAGGTTAATCAACAAGTAATGTTGTAAGGTGGTTGCAAATTAGGGGATGGTATGTAGTGCCTTTCTTTTCTTTTCAAGGTGATTAGCTTTGTTATCGCATACTCTTTATACCCCAATCCTTGTATCCTAGAGATTTTCGAAGGGGGATCGAGACTCGGGCGTACCTGCCCTCAATAAGCCCTCCTTGGCTTAGGCCAATCTGACGTGTTAAGAGTCAATCCCCCTTAGAGTTTGTGTCTTGTGGTGGTTGTTCTTCTTTGACGATTTATACCTTCGAGTGTGTGATACCGTAAAAAAGATGCCCCTGCTCTTCGAAGGTGGATGTGTTATGCTTCGATGTTGTTTGTGTCTTTGTGGTTTGTTGTTTGTCTGTGTAGGTAGGGATCCAGAAAATGGTTATTCTAATCCTAAAAATTTAGGCTGATAAAATCATATGCACGTTACATATTATGTACTTGTGCATGGCAATGGGCATTTGTGAAATCGATTGAACTAAAGTTGGCTTTGGCAAGATGATTCCTTTGAGACTAGGAATCAATAGCTATTATATTAGTTTGCTTTTTTTTTTCTTTTTCTTTTTGTCAATAGACGGTGGGTTAAAAGTTTTTAACTTACTTTTGTTGAATTTGATGAGAATTTTTCACTAAATGAATACACTTTTAAAGCATTAGGCAATGCTCTTTTTGTAAAGTTGTAAACGTGTGTACACAATAACAAGATTTCAGAGTACTGGTAACATAACATCTAGGACTTGCAAAATTGTCAATTTCTTCTAAAAATCTTGGCATGAATCAATATTTATTGATGGGTGTATCCCTGTATTTTAAAAAAGCCAAGATACTTGAGCTCGATATTCGTTTGACTTTATTAAAGATTCATATGAGATCGGATTATAGCATAAACGACCCAAACTTGATCATATTTTGAGCTCGTTACTTTACAATGTGTAGGAGGGTTATTAGGCCGAGTCGCCCTTCGAAGGAGGGCTCCTCAAGAGTCTTAGACATTACTCGTCTCGGAGAACTTGTACTAGGGCTAAGGGCTAATTCAGAGAGTATCTCCTAATGAGTATATGTAATGGAGAGTGAGAGAGTAGGCACCTCGAGACGACAATCTCAAAACTTTGTGGGTTAAGTCGGTGATATTAATGTTGGCTTGTCAAATGATGAGGAAGTACTAGATAGGTGAGAATTGATTTGCCCATATGTTTGAGGCTGAGGAGCCTGGGTGTATTTTTATCACTAGATCTCAAAGGGATAAAAATAGGAGATGTCAGGTGCATTAAACAAGAAGAGTCATGATTACGTTTTAACCAAAAATTTAACAAAATTCCTAATTCCCTACATCAATAAACCGTGACTGTATCAAAAATACGATGAAAATTATAATTTTAACAAAAATAAGATGGAAAAACAATGACCTTTTTAAAAAATGTGATTAGACACAATTCGACTGAAGAGCATAAAACTATGCGGTGAATGGGTCATAATTGTGAAATTTCCTCACACTCAGAACTTGAGGATGTGCTTTCCAATCAGCTGGATTATGTTCTTTATACCTACATAAAATTCGACAAACTCTTGATGCCACATCCCAATCTTTATTCTTAAACCGTGCATAGTTTGTTAAATGATGCCTCAACTCGCATCTCGTTTCCGGTGATAAAAGAACTATGCAACCTTTCATATATTCCAAATGTTGTCTAATAATATGGATAAAATATAATTAGCAAAAAAAATAGAATATTAAAATAAATCTACAATATATAATATCTGAATACTTATTTGTTATAGCCATTAAATGCAAAAAATATTCCATTTTAAGGGGATCTCGACCCGTCTCACCTTAAATAGCTTCTCAAGTATTTTTTTCAAAAGCTTGCATTATGCTGAACTGATGTCATCCCACCCTTTTCCGTTTTCACTAATTTTGGTCTATTCTTGGTTATAAAGACGTGCTTTAAGTTGATGATGTCAACTTCACATTTAGATATAAGCATTCCATCAATTAGATCCGTACCATCACTTGTATTGCAATTAATGTATATTAGAATAATAACAAGCTTGAATTAAGCAAAAATAATGATAAAATTTGGAAACAAAAATAAGATTATCCCGAATGAATACAAATGCTTCTCAATGGTGAGACGAATATCGTACGTCTAAAATCATGAAAGTATGAAGAAGTTTTAATAATGTATGAGTTTTCAGTGTCAAATTCTAGTCGATTTCGGCTAAAAAGGCATTGTCAATATGTTGATGATGACTGGAATGAAGCATACACGATGTGTGAAAACTTGGATAGTAATTTGGAGTGCTAGATTGGTTTGCTAAATTGAACTGGAAGAGTTAAGTTAGCAAACAACTCTAGCTCTCCAAATTACTATCAAAATTTTCAAACACTGTATACTTCGTTCCAATCATCGTCATTATATTGACAATGCATTTTTAGTAGAAATTGGCTAGAATTTGACACTGAGAACTTATACGTTGTTAAAACTTCTCTAGTGAGTTTAGACATGGTATTCATCTCACCATTGAGAATGCATACACATTTGGATAACCTTATTTTTGCCTTTATATTTTATTATTATTTTTGCTTAATTTGAGTTTGTTACTTTTTTAATAAACATAAATGGTAGTATATGTGATGGTAGGATGTAGTCGATGGAATGATTGTATCTAAAAAATAATTTGAACTCACCAATTTGAAGAACATCTTTATAGCCGAGAATATAGCTAACTTAGTGAAAACGAAAGCGAGTGGGATGACATCAGTTCAACATAAGTTCAAGCTTTTTAGAAAGATGGTTGAGAGGCTATTTAGGTTGAGACAGGTTGAGATCACTTAAGAGTGGAATATTTTACGCATTTCCTGGCTGGTGTCCATTGCAAGTAAGTGATAAGATAATATATATTTTAGATTTATTATAATATACTTTGTTTTTTTAATTATTTTTTATTTATCTTATTAGACAACACTTGTAATTCATAAAAGGTCATCCAATTCTTTTATCACCGGAAAAGAGATGGCAGTTGAGGTATCATTTAACAAACACAACATGGTTTAAGAATAAAGACTGAGATGTGGAATCAAGAGTTTGTCGAATTCTATGTAGGTATGTATAAAAAACATAATACGGCTGATTGGAAAACATTTCCTCAAGTTATGAGTAATGAAATTTCACGATTATGATCCTTCACTGCAGAAGTTTTATGCTGTTCAGTCGAAATGTGTCTGAGCACATTTTTGAAAGGGTTATTGTATGTCATCTTATTTTTGTTAAAATTATATCCAAGGGTTGGGGTGGGGGGTTGGGGTGGTTGTTGAGGGGACATAAAGTGAGATTTGGTGTTTGCAGGTTTGTCAGGGGGATAATGTTTCTGATATCTGTGTTTTGTTAGGTTTTTGGTAGGGCAATCGATTATCTTTGATGGGCTAGCGAGATACTCGAGTGGGTAGTCAAAGGGTTACATTGATGATCAAGTAGGTAGGGATATAAGAATATTCTTGAGGAGGGTATAAAATTAATCATCGAGTGCTGGTGTAAGGTTATTGTGAATTGGGGGATGGCATGTTGTGCCCTTCTCTTTTCAAGGTAGTTAGTTTTGTTAGCTCATACTCTTTATCTTCCAATGCATGTATCCTAGATATTTCCGAAGGGGGATAGAGACTTGGGCGTACCTGCCCTCCGTGGCTTAGGCCAATCTGATGTGTTAAGAGTCAATTTCCCTTAGTTTGTAGAAATTCGTACTTTTTGTTATGTGGTTGGTTGTTCTTCTATGATGATTTATACCTTCGAGTGTGTGATATTGCCAAATATGCCCCTGCTCTTCGAAGGTGGATGTGATATGCTCCGATGTTGTTTGTGCCTTTTGTGGTTTGTTGTTTGTCTGTGTGGGTAGGGATCAAGAAAATGATTATTCTAATCGTAAAAATTTAGCCTGATAAAATCTTATGCACGTTACATATTATGCACTTGTGCATGGCAATGGGCATTTTTGAAATCGATTGAACTAAATCTTAAGTGGCTTTGGCAACATGATACCGTTGAGATCATCAATAGCTATTATATTAGTTTCTTTTTTTCTTTTTGGCAATAGACGGTGAGTTAAAAGTTTTTAACTTACTTTTGTTGAATTTGAAGAGAAGTTTTCACTAAATGAATACACTTAGTAAAGCATTAGGCAGTGGTATTTTTGCAGAATTTTAACAGCGTATACACAATAACGGGATTTCAGAATACTTAAAACTTAACATCTAGGACGTGCAAAATATTTAATTTCTCTATAAATCATGAGCTATCAAAATTTATGGATTGTTATATCTTTGGTTTCAAAGCAAGCTGAGATACTTGAGCTCCACTCGACTTACATTTGACTTGATTATAGACTCATTTGAGATCGGTTTGTAACATAAACGACCCAAACTTGATCATATTTTGAGCTTGTTAGTTTATAATGCTTGGTTCAAATTCAAATAAATTAACTAATAATATTCTATGGCTGTATAAATAAATAAAGCGACTCTAGCTAGATTAATTTGTTGCTTAATTAGACAGACGCTCACTGAAATTTGATTCATGACATAAGAACTTAAGCTTAATTATAGCTGCATCACACGGGATCAGATACTTCTATACTGGTTTTTAAGTAGACAGTTATGGAATGTAACTGATTGGGTTTAATTTGTCTTAATACGTAACAGTCTATTTTAAATATGGCTTATGCAGAAGAATTTACATGATTTTAGATCCGTATTTTTATGCCTATATTTTCAGGCTTCAAGAAGTAAGAAACATTGAAATGCATTTTTTTCTCAATACATATAGTTAGGAGCTTACTTTTGATTCTTTCCCTTATATTAGGAAAGTGAGGAAGAAGTCACTGATACTGAACAAGCCGAAAACTGGTTTTCATTGACATCTGCACAACGCATATGTGGTGAGTACGTTGAAAGACCTCAAGTTTAGATACATGTTAAGTCTCCTGATATCTGTTCTTTTGTTCACCTGTTGTTCTTTTAGTATCTGAATCTTTATGTAATGAGTTTGTGATGAATTATTGGGTATTGAATCACAAAGTGGAATTTGAAGCAATAAATCCTATTCTTTTTTATGTAAAAGTTAAATAGCTAGCCAAAAAAGAAATATATAGATTAAAAATAATAAAAAAAAATTGGCCAACCTTCCTATATTTTGTGTATTCTGTGGAAAATTGATTTTGGGTGTTGATTTCTCCGTTGAAGTTGTATGACTATATTTATGTATTTAATTGGCAAGAAATGATGACCTAAAGTTCCAATGGCCAAAAATATATCCCACAAAATTCATTCAACAAAAGTAGGGATATGTTCTTTAGAAAATGTTAAACGAGGTATGTTGGAGACCCTGTTGCATTTTGCTTTGTTAAGTTGCTTTTAACGATCATTAATTTGCTTTTAACTGCTGTTGTCATGATTAATTCCTTCATTTGATTTTTTGCAGATATGTTTCTTGCCCTTGATAAAGATATGAATGGGACATTGAGTAAGCAGGAACTCCGAGAATATGCAGATGGGACACTCACAGATATTTTCATTGAGAGAGGTAGGAATTGCAATACTTTCTTCTTAAGTTTCTTGAGGAATCTTTTGAATTTATCACATAATGTGTGTTTATTCATTAGATATTAGATTATGCTAAATTTACCACCCATGGTGAAGCTACCATCATAGAAGTCTCGTGCTGTTTGGTTAGAGGGTAGATTCCCTACAGACATGGGAGGTGGTTGTTATAAAAGCTCGTGATTACTCCATTAATTGACCGCCGCCTGAGATATTTGATTGTAAACTAAGAAGATAATTTTATATATAAATCTTCACGCAACCTGTCTTGTATAATCATCAGCTTAACCTATTTTATGATGTAAACGTAACAGATATTGATCATAACAACATATAAGAAATTTGAATCTCAATAATTCTCCAAAGTAAAAGTGATTACAATGGTTATTAATAGCATTAGTTATCTTTCTAGCCAATATAAGGTAAAAACGTAAACAAGACTAAAAAGGGCCTTTAAAAATACTCCAAGGGAATATTACCCTATAGGAAAAAATTTCAACTATAACTGGGGCCATAACTTAAAAGGAACACGTAAATAAAAATGTACAATTAAACATATTACAAATCAATTTGTGGGACTTCATGTACACATAATTCTCCCCCACTTTGAAAAGCCCATCCGAGCAATGAGACTGGGGGAGATATCATCATAGGGTCACATAATCATCATTGGTCTCCCCCACATGAGAGGGAATCCTTGAAAATGTTCGGCCTATTGGCTAGTGAAAGTGATGCAAGCTTACAATCTGGAATTTTATTAGCAAACAAAAGAATTGAGTCATCTCTTTGCATCATATCCTATTTATACTAAAAAGTAGTCCTAGTCTAACTAGGAAAGTATTAGATGCCCAAAAGGCCCTTTACTTACTCAAATAATTCATAACGAGGACTAAACCTCTTTTTTTACATTTAATACTTATAACTAGCAAACAAAACTATAATCCCTAGTCTACATCATCCTCCCCTCGTTTTAAAAAGTTTGTCCTCGAACTTTGAAAGTTGGAGTTGCATGTGTAAATCTTCAAAAATATGCAATCGAAAAGAAAGGAACACTTTTAGGTTCCCCCAAAATAACTGTGAATTTGGGAGGGCCCAAAATTTTATCTCCAAAATTTTCTCCAAAAATTGGGCCAAAGCAGAGTTATTAAACTCCAACCCAAAAGCTTCAATCAACAAACCAAAACAACTAAAATAAGAAGAGCCTAGAAGTTAGACCCAAACAACCCACTATTCTTACGATCTTTTTCCTTTTCTTTCTAAATTTCTTCTCCTTTGTTCTCTGATCTATTCGACCTTCAAAACCTTGACAGAAATCAACACTGCCGGGATCGAAAAGTAGTCTTGGGATGCAAAATCCCATTTCGACCCCCCGTGGTTGTCATTCAGCTCGAAAGCTGCCATCAAAGAGGGTGGGGGCCTAACAGTGACGAACGGGAGGGCAGGAACTTTTTTTGTTGAATCTTTTTCAGCTCTCGTCTCTCCTCCTACCCCTAAACTCTGATCGGGGCTGGGGTTTGGGGGATTTTCCTCTCTTCTTGTTCTTCTTTATCGCAACCCTAGGGCGGTGAGGGCGCGATGGTTTGACCACGACGGTTGTGAAAGGTGGTTCCAGAAATATGTTTGGAGGTGGCTGGTGTTGTATGGTGAGGCTAGGGTTTGCAACACATGCTAGGATTTGTATAGGAGTAGATCCTCCAAGTTGTTGGTTCTAATACCAATTTGATTCAAACTCCATCAATTAGATGCAAAGAAGAGAGAGAGAGACACCAAACACAATCTAACATTTATTAACAAACAAAAGAATGAGTCATCTCTTTCAATGTTTAAAAATGCGCGATGCGATGGCGAGGTGTTAGCCTCAACTTGTTCGAAAAAACGACAAATTGTTTTAAAAAATTCAAATAAATCATAAAAATAATGTAACATAACAATTCTCACCAAAAAAAGATCCATAATTAATATCAATAACCCTAAAAAAGATCCACAAGTAATATCAAGTAATTAATTATTTACTACCTATTAATTAATTATTGTGTTCCAAAAAAATATTGTAAATATAATTAATTATTTAGTACATATTGATTAATAGTTTTATATTAAAAAACTGTTTGAAAATAAATGTCCAAAACAATTATCTTTTATTTTGTATGAAAAAATGAACGTTTAAACACAAATGAGCTGTAAACATTTTTTATTTTGTACATAGTTAACTTTTATTTTGTACACTATAAATGAACTTTTAATACCTAAGTGAGTTGTAGACATTTTTTTTAATTTTGTAAACATTTAAACTTTAGTGAGTTGAGAGCTGTACGCATTTATATTTTTATAAAAAAAATTATTCACTTTTTTTCAAAATAGCTAACTTTTGTCTTGTACAAAAAAAAGAACTTTTAAGCATAAGTCCGCTTAAACACAAGTCAGCTGTAACTTTTGTCTTGTACAAACCAAAATAGTTAAAACTTTGTCTTGTGCAGCTGTAACACACAAAGTTATCTCGTGTCCACAGTAACACACAAAAAACCATTACTAAAATAACCCTTCAAAAATAACTTGGAGAAGAATCTCAGCTGCCGACAAAGAGAGAAGATGTGCTGGAATAAGTTAAGCCCCCCAAAAGTTGGTGCCGACGAGAAATAAGATAAATAAAAAAAATGATAGAGAGAGGAGAAAGAGGGAAGCTGAGACTGAGACAGTTTAGTTTCATTTCTTTCTGACTGATTTTCTTCTTTTGATTTACATGACTTTCTTTATTTTTTTCCTTTGTTTTTCAAAACCTTCAATTTTCTACGCCTCTCCTCAACCCATCTTGAGGCGGTGCGCCTTGACCCAAGGAGGCATAAGCCTCATTTTTAAACCCCCGAGGCTTAAACCTTGGGGCAATTTTTCTCTGCTTCGCCTCGAGTGATTTTTAAAACATTGATCTCTTTACATCATCTTTTATTTATACTAAAAATTAATCCTACTCCAACTAGAATAGTTGTAGAAGACCAAAAGGCCCCTAACATACTCTTAACCATTAAAACTAGCAGTTTACAAACAAAACTGTAAACCCCATCTACATCTAGGAGTGGCAATTTTAGAAACGACACGAAAAAACGACAAGATATGTCGCATTCGTGTCGTGTTTTTTTTTCACGAAATTGTGTCGTGTCGTGTTCGTGTCTGAATTATGAGTCGTGTCGTGTCGCGTTATCGTGTTTTTTAGGCGTGAAATTTAAGAAATTTTGGTATTTGCGTTGTGTCGTGCCGTGTTGTTTTTTCTTCGAGTCGTGTTCGTGTCAACTAAAAAAAACACGAATTCGTGTTGTGTCGTGTTCGTTTCCAAAAAAACCTTGTCGCGTCGGCCCGAAACACGATCCGTTGACCTGAATTGCCACTCCTATCTACATCAGAGAAAGGGTGAGAGCAATCAGTCAAAATCGAATCCACGACCGGTGAAGGCCATAGAGTTTTCCACAATAAGGATCTACACACCAATTCGTGGGTGGGGGCTAATAATTCAGACGAGGGCAAATCACCCAGGATGAGCACCATCAATGCTTGGCATTGAAGCTCAATTTCTGAACGGGACTCAAATACATCCCATAATGAATCCATCTATCCATGCCGCATTAAATTTGCTCAACCTAATGATACAATATCGGGAAGAATACCACCAGAAAATTCTCCTTCTATCCTAAAGAGCGAGAAGATTTGAGTGCGAGTCCTCCAACAAGAATTAGTATAAATGTCTAAAAATATTCCTACATAATCCAACCTCTTTCACAAAGATAGGAAATAAGTCTCCAATCAGTTTCTTGATATCCGATTCGAATGATCCAATGTTCCACGAGGTAGATATCGTGGAAATCTCCAATGGAATACTTGAGGTGGCCATCAACAACCACCAATAATTCTAGGATAATTCTGGGATGTTGACCAGAGTAGCAGGAAATGATGGGAGACGATCGTCAAAAGCAACGAGAACATGGGTCAGAGAAAATGGCTCGCCCATGGACCGGTGGCGGCCGCAATTGCGATGGAAGCATGGAACTCAGGCCAATGCATCTTCCACCCAAACTCGATCAACGTTCTCTAAGAATGGGTCTCCTTGTCACATTTCTCGAACCTTAGAAGACTCCTCATAACAGGTACGCGTGATGAGTCCTAACTAAGATCCTATGGCTTCGTCGTACTAGCAAGAGCGCGCAATTTCAAGTTGTTTAACCATTTCCACAATCTTCTGGAGAGAATCCCGATAGCAAGTCTCATGCTCCCTAAACTCTTCCGCGGTTTGTTCAAACATAGTCCATAGTTGTGTCTCCAAATCCGATAGGTAAGGAGGTTGAAGACAAAAGGGTGGGCTCAAGGAAGTTAGGGACGAGGGGATGGATCGGGATTTTTAGAAAGTTGGGGGTGCAATATAAATTTCAGAAGTGGAGTGGTCGGCCGCATAGTTATTCTCAAAGTTTTAGGGATATTTGTAATTGGGGTTATCGGTAAATAGTCTCATTTTTCTTGCTATTAAAAAATCAGGGATAATAAAAATAGAGGGGTAAGTGGGATTAAATTAAGAAACTAGGGTAGTGTTTACCTATCCCTTCGCCACATGATCCCATGGGTCCATGCAAAAAGAAATAGCTACCATTTCATGAAATATCGATTTGATCCCACTTACCCCTTCGCCACACGATCCCATGGGTCCATGCAAAAAGAAATAGCTACCATTTCATGAAATATCGATTTGATCCGAACTTACCCCTTCGCCACACGATCCCATGGGTCCATGCAAAAAGAAATAGCTACCATTTCATGAAATATCGATTTGATCCGAACTTGAAAAATCGTATAAATGCGGTGTGTGATACCGATTTAAATTAATTCGTAAATTTCCAATTAAACCTTATTTAATTGGAGTCTATTTAAACCAAAGTAATTCAGCTCCTAAACATGCAACTATGTGTTTGTGTGTGTCAACCCATAAATAAATAAAGCATGTGACACAAATATTCAGGAAAAATCCCCAAAGGGCAAAACCTTTTATTTCTAGAACTTTGAAGAATTCATAAGACTATTGACTTACATACTACCTGATAATCGCCCACAAGTGTAACGCGCGGTGTCTTCGTCAAACCTTCAAAGCAACGACTAGAAATGTCGTTGGCTGGAATCTCCCACAAGAACTCCAGATGGTCAACAATGAAGAAGAAAACGGCTTCTCCACAAGTGTGAACTTTATAAGGACTCCCTCCACAATAGCACGTAGCTCTCCGGTTGTAGAGTTCTCCCCACAAAGGTAAACAACAGCAAAAGTGTGTTCTTCAAAACCAAAACAATTCACCAAAGCATGTGGGATTTTTTGTGAATTGTAAACAAAAAGGGATTAAATCCTAAAAGAAGAAGCCAAAAGGATTCTGCAGTTTCGCAGTTTTCTGTCTTTCAAAACGCTGGGACTTCTTAATGAAAACGAAACCATTTAATGAGTATTTACACAAAAACGCGCCGCCTCGGTATTAGAGCTCGTTCGAAAGAGATAAGTATGTCGCTCGAACCCGCTCGAACGAGATCGCGCGACATCCTTATCTCGTTCGAACGACAGTGCTTTGTCGTTTGAACGACTGTTGCGTCAAAAAAATATTATTTTAATGTCCGCTCCAATACTTGGAAAAAATACTCATTCTCAAATTGTGACGAAAAAGTCCGCTCCAACACTTAGAAAATATTTTGTAAAAATATCCCAAAAGCTCTATGTGTAAAGTTAAGGTATTTAAAACAAAACCTTACTAAAGTAAACTTCGCGGAGTCTTTTTGATGAAGAACTTTGATATTCGGATCCGTCTTTGATGCTTGAATGCTCTTGGATGCTCGTTGACGGTGTAGCGGTATACGACATACTAAATTGATAACGAACTTATAAAATATGTCCTTATAAATCTCCCCTTATGTCTATGCCGATACATACATAAAAACATCCGAATTATCAAATACCAAAATGCCTATACAAATCTACCCTCCCATTGAATAAATTTGCAAGATCTCAAACTGATCTTCATTAAATCTCAAAGCTTTTCTCATCAGGGTGTGCATCATAATGATCATCAATCTTTGTACCTACACACATGAGATAAAACAAAATACCTTCGTGACGCATCGAGTTTGAAATGATATAAGAATAAATCATTAGTAAATCAAATCTCCCCCATAATGCAAAAATTCCCCCATAACAAGATAATTCTTTCTCTCCCTTTTTATGATGTCCCCAAATAGACAGATAAGAAGAAAAAATCAAAACATTGAGTATCACGATAAAATGCATAGTAAACATGGATCAAACTACGCGCATGCAAAGGTATGTCTTAAAAACTCACACATACTATTTTTGATTTTTCAAAATTTTCGTACAAAAATAAGATACAAAAAATCACACCATGGATTTAAACTAAAACAACCAAGTCATGGAAATGGAATGAATGGGTGTGAACACATTCGATAGGTAAATAAACTCAATCAATCATATGTTCACGATGCATACGTGTGCTCCTAACGAATGAACATCAAAAGTATCCTTAGGTGTAAAAATTGTTGAATTTAGATGACACCGTCTTATGCAAATCAACAAATCAAAGTCAAAGTGATTTGCACATCAATAACGTCCAAAACTATGCAACGCTTTTTCAAGACTTTCTAGGAAGTGCACACCCGTTTTAATTCTCCATCCAAACTCCCTCATATATATTTTCTTTTAGAGGTGTATAAACTAAATTCTCAAACTTTGGAGAATTGGTGCAAAAACCTAGTTGGCATGAATTTCTTTTTATTGCCTTTAAATTTTTTCGGGGTCTTTTAAACCTCTTTGGACCCCGGATAATAAAATTTCTCAATTTTTTAGGTCCAAAATAAACGGCGGTTTAATCGCAAAGGATAAATGATACTCTTTTGTAGCCCTTCACTGTTTTCAAATAAAGCACACAAATTCACAAACGGCTCTTACATGCACAACTTTCTTATCAAGTTTTATCGTGCTTGGTACGTTTTAAGGACAGGATTGAAGTGAAAGCACCCAACCAACATGTGATAAGACAAACACAATAATCAAAAACTCCGTGCACGTGTGCAATAAAGGAAATCATGAGTCAAACATGTAGGAAGTAACACTTAATTACATCTTAACGACTCCAAACGTTATAAAGCACATGGATGAATTGACCTATTGTCTCAAAACACTATCAAATGGTCACATGAAAAATGGAATGATGTTGTGACCCGGTCATCCTAAGTGTTCATCCATAAAAGCTGCAAATAAAATACAAATTTTTTTTTTGGATTTTTCAAACAAATTTTATCAAAAATAAAATCTTTTTGTATTTTTCAAACGCAAAAATTTATACAAAAAGTACACGACAACACACTAGCAAATATATATCATGAAACCACAATTAGTGTATGACAAACATGCAAACACAATCATCTATATGATATGGCAAGGGAAGAATCATGTGCAAGCAAATGGGAATCAACTTGTCTAAAATCTAGTGCCTCTAAAAGTGATTTCCTAACCCAAATAGATGTGAAACGTCGTGTGGGGGATTTAGGAACCAAGGGAACACTAGACATAAACTTCCTAGGACATTTTTCAAGATCAAAACAAAATCTCATAAGGTGACCTTTCCTACCACAATGTGAACATATGTAAACGGGTGGAAGGTTACCTAGAGTGTGATCTTTTCTAACGTCCTTGGGATTAATTGACCCTCTAAAAAAAATAATGGTTTTGGCTTTAGCACTAGAAGCATGAGAACAAGATGAGCCATTACCATCATTATCAAACCTACTTGAATCGTTTAAATCATTTTTCAACTTCAAAATTTTTGATTCAGGCAAAGAATTAGACTCTTCCAATTCAAGGGACTCCTTCAAATTTTCAACTAAACTTAACAGTTTATCGCGCTCCCCCCCAATTAAAGCAAACTTTTCCTTAAGAGTCTCTTCACGTGCCACAAACTCATTGATTAATATATTTTTGTCATCTTTGGCACAAACACAAACCATCGAATTCTTAAGGTCCTCCAATTCTTTTTCTAAAAATAGGACCCTATCATCACTCTCCTTCTTGGACAATTTTAAAGCAACAAAGTCATGGTCCAAGGAAACAAGTTTCTCACGATAAAAATCTCTTTGATTTTGAACCGTTTGCAAAAGATCCATCGCGGATTTAAAACGAGAATTTTCTTTTTCCAAAAAATCAATTCTTTTAGCAAACGTCAAATTCAAACGGTTTATATCATCAAAACTATGACTCGTGTCATCAAAGGGGGGCATCCGATTACATAAGTGCTCCATCGGAAAATTGTGATTTAAAAAAAAAAATTGATTTAAAAATAAATCAATATCACACAAATTGATACCAATTTGTCGACGTGAGAAGTCAAATTGCATAAAAAAAAAGTAAATTCTTGGAAAATCAGGATCAGGCGATAAATTAGCGTAACCCGCTCTGATAGCAATTTGTAACAGTGGTGATCGCTTAAATAAACTATGATACCAATTTGAAAAACCGTATAAATGCGGTGTGTGATATCGATTTAAATTAATTCGCAAATTTCCAAGTAAACCTTATTTAATTGCAGTCTATTTAAACCAAAGTAATTCAGCCCCTAAACATGCAACTATGTGTTTAAATAAAGCATATGACACAAATATTCAGGAAAAGTCTCCGAAGGGCAAAACCTTTTATTTCTAGAACTTTGAAGAATTCACAAGACTATTGACTTACATACAACCTGATAATCGTCCACAAGTGTAATGCACGGTGTCTTCGTCAAACCTTCAAAGCAACGACTAGAAATGTCATCGACTGAAATCTCCCGCAAGAACTCAAGATGGTCTGCAATGAAGAAGAAAACGGCTTCTTCACAAATGTGAACTTTATAAGGACTCCCTCCACAATAGCACGTAGCTCTCCAGTTGTAGAGTACTCCCCACAAAGGTAAACAAGTGTGTTCTTCAACACCAAAACAATTCACCAAAGCATATGGGATTTTTTGTGAATTGTAAACAAAAAGGGATTAAACCCTAAAAGAAGAAGTAAAAAGGATTCTGCAGTTTCAGAGTTTTCTGTCTTTCAAAAACGCGGGACTTCTTAATGAAAACGAAATTATTTAATGAGTATTGATACAAAAATGCGCCGCCTCAGAATTAGAGCTCGTTCGAACGAGATAAGTATGTCGCTCGAACGAAGGACACGTGTCGCTCGAACGAGATCGCGCGACATCCTTATCTCGTTCGAACGACAATGCTATGTCGTTTGAACGACTGTTGCGTCAAAAAAATATTATTTTAATGTCCGCTCCAATACTTGGAAAAAATACTCTTTCTCAAATTTTGACGAAAAAGTCCGCTCCAACACTTAGAAAATATTTTGTAAAAATATCCCAAAAGCTCTAAGTGTAAGGTTAAGGTATTTAAAACAAAACCTTACCAAAGTAAAATTCGCGGAGTCTTTTTGATGTAGAACCTTGATATTCGGATCCGTCTTTGATGCTTGAATGTTCTTGGATGCTCTTTGACGGTGTAGCGGTATACGACATACTAAATTGATAACGGACTTGTAAAATATGTAATTACAGAACTCTCTTATTCCAGGGTGGAGCCATGGGATTTGATAGCAGACTTAAAAACCTACCTATAGAAGGTGAGGCTATGGAATAGAAGGAAACAATCTACCTTTATTTTATATTGATCCGAAGGTAACTACTTTAAGGGATTGGACCTAGAGCAAGCCTCAGGCTGTCTGAAGCTTCGACAGGGTTTGTGACTATCCCACGATGACGTATTGAGGGTGGCAACCTTCTGGGCATTGGACTGACCTCACAGATTGAGGTCTTCCGACCCGATTTGGCTGCTGCTAAGATAAACCAAGCCTTCAGGTGGTGTTCGTGTGTCAGGAGGCTTTGTTGGGGTCGTCGGAGAGTTGCTTTCCTTCGACTGACGCCGGCAAGGTTTGGCAGAGGTTGGCAAAGGATGAGAAGAGTATGGTGCAGCCATAGGGGTTCCAAGTTTAGAATTTGGCATGCTCTTCAGCTGCTGTTGCTTCAGGGACTGATGTGGTGTTGTCGGAGAGGGGTGACTGAATCCCCGACATCGACGAGTGTGGCCTGACGTGGACAGAGGTTGGGGGACCCCTGTTCTGAAGTTTGGAGGGGTGTGGTGGATGTTTGGTGGTTGAAGAGCAGAAGTGGAGGGATTCGGATTAGAGATAGAGGTGGTGTTGCTTGATCAGGGGCGGCGGGGACATGATTTGGAGGAGCGGTTCGCCCGTTCGTACTAGCCTTACCCCTGTCTCTACAACATCGATGGCCACATCATGGGTGAACGCAGCTCAGATGCCATTTTGATGTAAACGCAAGTAAAATTAATCACAACATTTTAGAAATTTGGGTTTATACCATTCATTCAGTCTCGAAAGTTAAAGCGACTAAAAATGGTTTATTTATAGGATAAGTTATCCTAAAAAAAGTAAACATATAAAAGAGGGCCTCGACTATTACAGGGAAATATTATCCTCTAGCTAAAAATATCAGCTCCAAATAAGGAAATAATTGACATGTAAATAAAAATGTAAATTTAAACATGTTACTATGCGGGACCTTGTGTACACATCATTTAGTTTATAAAGCTCACCAATAATGGATATAGTATATTTCAAATAGCCAAAGACCACTATCTTGTGTCTGTCAGTCAATTCGTGGTGAGAGGTAGACTTGATATACACCTAACCTTCATTCTTTTGTATTTGAATAAAGTGGGCCCCTCATAGACTGAAGCAAATCTTTGGCCATCACACCAATAAAGTGCTTCTATTTTTCTTATTCAAAAACATCATTGTAATAGATTGAAGTAACCCAATGAATTGTATATGATGCACTAATGTTGCCTCTTTAATTATTATTACTCCCCCCCCCCCCCCCCCCCTCTTTATTGTTATTCGTTTCGATGGCGCATCATGTTGTCGTGTCCAAATATTAGATTTTTGACGTAATAGAGTCAATGGCACGCAAGAATGCTTACATACAATGGGAAAATCCCCTTACACTATCATTCAATTTATTAAATGGATGCTATTGCAAGCAATACCCATGCTAGTTTAGGGATCAAGCTAGGGCAACACTTCTACTTATGTAAAAGACTAAAGGGCTCTTATTTGATTATAGCCTAAGCCTAGTGTCTAACTCATAAAATATACTAAATGTCTATGAAGCACTGACTGTCTCCCGCAGGTCACTTGTCCTTGTCCGACACGTGTCGGACTCCGACACTTTCCGATACCTTTCAAACACACCTAGTCTTCTCTTATTTTTTTAAAAGCTTGGACACATTGGGGCATACTAGAGGACATGGGAGACTACAATCTAAATTTCCTTATAAAAAGGGATCAAAATGTAATTTTTGTTGGTTGATATGTGTTGTTACTAATTGAAGGGATGAAAGTATAATATTTATAAACTTTTGGAACATTGTTAATTTTTTCTTTTAGTAATATGCACAAATATATGAATAAAAGTCTACGTGTCCCCAATATGTCCCTGTTCTACTTATAAAAATATCGTGTCATAGTATACGTGTCAATGCTTCATAGCTGAACGTAAAAGAAAAGAAAAATTAATGAGAACAACTTTTAAAATATTACAAGTTATTTTTCGTACTCTATCAAATCTATTTTGCTGCATGTTATATTGATGAATGCCAAACTTTGTAGGGTTCCTATATTTCGAGTTGTTTCCACATAGAAAATGTCCTTTTGTGGAATTGATTTCAGTATGTTGTAATACTACTAATGCCTTGGAAAATCAAATGGAATTTTGTTTCCCTTCTGTCTGAAGTCCAAATTTCAAGTTCCGTTTACCTTTTTACCGTTTCAACAGTTAATTTTGTCGCCCTTGTGTTTTATTTAGCCTCTTCATTTTTTTGCACGTGTTTTGCTATTAATAGCTTTTGACGAGCATGTCCGCCGTGGCAAAACCGGAGGAGGTAATGCACGGGAGATGGATTTTGAAAGCTTTCTCGACTTTGTACTTGCCTTGGAAAACAAAGATACTCCAGAGGGCTTAACGTATTTGTTTCGGTGTCTCGATCTCCATGGAAGGGGATTCCTCACAACCGCCGATATCCACACACTTTTCAGGTGAGCACTCTTGACATAAAACTTTTATCATTATGGGGAAAATTTGTCTTCAATTAATCTCGCATCTTTTGATTGGTTGCTGAGAAGTTAAATTTTGGAATTCTCCTATGTTATCAGCATAAATATGGTTATTTGTCCTTTGCCCTCCATTTACTTTGCCATGTCGAATTTGGCCAAAGCTATTATCACTTTTTGGACTTCGCTTCCTAAATGTGTCACAAGTACTCAAGTTCAAGAAACAATCTCATCAAAACGTTAGGAAAGTGTATATATGACCTTCTGGGTGTCAAAACTCAAGAAGTGAAAATTGCGTGGGCAAAACTCAATATAACAAAACAAATGGTGACCAAATGAACCGTTAATTCTACTATTTTAGTATATATTTTTTTCCTCTTGTTTTTTTGTATACTTTCTGAGATCCACACGTAGTGTTGAAGTTTAAAATGGAAGAAAAGAAGGGGAGCTTCCAAAGATAGAGATGCTACCTGATATAACCTTCCTACATTAAATTTCCGTAATTTCCTGCTTGTGGTTCTTGAGCAAGTTCACAAGCCTCCAAGTACGAGATACATGAACACAACTATCACATTTATGAGCAGAAAGAGGTTTATAAAAAGCAGTCCTTTGGTTTGTTTGGAAATCTTGCTGATAACATTTACTCCCAGTTGGGGATGGATTATTTTCAGCAGATTATGATTTATAAATTAAAGCGATTTTGAACATATAATTCATAATCCACTGTTAACCCAGTTTGGGATGGATTAATTTCAGTGGATTATGAACCACATAGTATTTGCCTTTGCCATTTAACATGTCATTCACAATCGACTGTTAATTCAGGTTTTTTGGGGATACCATACAACAGCTGATATTCACACTTGTTCAGCTGAAATCTCAGTTAGTGCTTGACATTTCAACATATAGATTATCTCAAGCATTTCTTGCAAAATGGCAAGGCACATCAAGATTTTATGTTTTGCAAAAATAACAATAGCCCAGATAGGGTGGCTGCTCCAGCAGGCCTTGCATAACTAACACGGCAGTTGTAGTGCGATAATGTGTACTGTCTATCATTATACGTTTGTTTAGTATATTTTAATTATTTTATAATCTACACTTCTTATTACTCCCCCGTCCCAAACTAATAGTCCCTATTTAAAAATGAGGTTTTTAAGGATACACTCAATCAACGACAAATATTAAGATTTGTTCACTATCGTGGAATTTAATTCATAGATTACGTCGAAAGAAAGATAGTGGACTCTTAATTTGTGATATTCCAAAAAACAAAGTTGGACTGTTAGGATTATTAATTCTGGACAGATGGAGTATAGTATTATATATTATAAGAGTATGGTATATTATATGATGTTTATATATGTTTTATGTATATATTATAATATTTTATAAAAGTATATATAACATTCGAATATATTATTGTATACTATGATACTTTTTATGATATTTGTAATATTCTTTCTAGTAATTATAAAAGTATAATAAAAAAACTTAATATATTGTGACGATAGTTTTGCCTTGAAAGTACAGTTATTCATGTATGGCCAAGAGTGATTATGCCCGTGTAGTGTAATTGTATAGTACTTTTAAAGTTGTAATGAATTGGCCGCATACTCAGCAGCAGCCAGCTGACACTTCCAACTTCCGCGGGAGTTTGTTTTACCCATTCTGAGGCTATGTTCTTGCGAAAATAGCACTAAATATGGCAATCTAAACAGGTTTGACCTAATTTAGAAGCCCTACTGCTATACCAAGCCAGTTTAGCCATCGTTCTGGAGATGGTCTCACAACTGTGGAGAATTCATTGTCTTTCAAGTTATTCTTGTGTGCTTTGATTGGTTGCTGAGAAACTGAAAAGTAGAAATTTGGAAATTTTTTCCGTTCATCTTCTCAGCATCCAAGTGGAAGTAAAGAAGGGAAGGCGAACATCCAAAGTCGGGGATGCTAGTTGATACAACCTTCCTATGTAAATTTTCTCTAATTTCCTGCTTGTGGTTCTTGAACATGTTCACAAGCCTCTATTTTGAGATACACGAACCTTGATTTAACCTTTATGAGTATAAAGCGTTACAAAAATCCATTTATAAGATGATGTATCTATAACAACTATCTATCTTTTCTATGTACTGTTATGTCTACTGTTTAATAAATACAAAATAACAGAATTACGAAATATAATCTAATTACAGAAATAAAAAATGAAATTACAGAAAAATAAAACCTTACTTGAATTTGCAGAAACAATAATAGAATTAGAAAGATAATTCGAGCCCTGTGAATTTCACAGTGTCCTTAAGACAATTTATTCCCTCCAATGTGCTCCGAGGTTGATGAATATTGTCTCCCAAGATAGAACGGATTTTTCAATTAATTATGTAGCACGACAATAATTAATTACAACGAACTCAAATTCTGTGTTTCATACTCAAAAACAATGCAACAGATGATGCTATGCAGAAAAAGAATTTTCTGAAAACAAAAATGACAGCACTTTTGGTATGGAAATGGAAGGAACTGGAGGAGGGAAATTTTTCATTTTTTTTAAAAACGGAGGGAGGAATCTGTATTTATAGCAAAGTAACAATAACTGTCAAAAACAGTTAAACGAAATTAACTGTTGACTGTTGGCAATAACTGCCAACAGTTTATTAATTAATTAATTAATAATTAAAGCCCATAAAGTTAAATTAATTCGGTCCAAAAATGTAGGAGATTTTTATAAGCCTAAGCCCAAGCCGGGCCGGCCGGACGGACGCGCGCGCGTGCGCGCGTGTGGACCTTTGACTGAAAGTCAACCCGTGCATAGCTTAGGTCATCTCCCCTTCAAAGAGTTGGGATACCCTCAAGGCATCCAAGCCTTAGTCCATCATTTGGGTTTTATTAACTCATCATTTTTCCACTACTCTTCCAATGTGGGACAAGAGTTGAACATACCTAATTCATTAACTTTCATTGCTTTCTGAGTCACTTTGGGGACATATTTATCATTCATAACTTATTGAAATTGGACATATGAATATATTACATTAATCTCCTTGCGGAGGAGAACGCGTTCGTATAAGGTCCCACGATTTTCGTAGTGTGGGTCCCACCTAAATTTGAGCTCAAAGTTGCTCAAAAATCTGTCTAGAAAAATCTGGACAGCTTTATAATAGTCCAATTTTTCAATAATCCCCCACATGAATGATATATCGCCATAAATAAACAGAACAGATGCTAATGCAGATGCAGACACAAGTTGAGTAAAACTGAAGACTTATTGCATCGGGAGAAGTAGCCTAGTGGCCTTGAACTTTCCTTAGTGATATACTATCGGATTTACTTGGTTAATCAGTAGACTTCACGTCTTTGAACCGTCAATCGTTTTTGTAAACCTAGACAACAGTATTCACACAACAATTCTTCAACACAGTTGGTTCTCACGTTTGTGTTCATTTTGGCCATGAACACCACTTGGTTCCGTGAGTATTTTAGAGAATATGCCTTTCATTATTCTCATAGAAGTGGCCCCCTTCTTACTCACGTAGGCGATTTTCATAGAGTATCCTGCAATACCCCACTTAGACATACTAAGATATAGATGTCATTAAAAGCATAACTTATCCTAATTTTGCTGCAGATATGCACTGTCTCATCTTTGGAATGGATATGATTTAATCTCCTCTGGTGCTTACTGAATACAATGTAGTTCGGTTTGCCCATTGAACCTATATCTTGGGATCTCCAGTCAGCTAAGTTGGGTTGCCATTATATTGATTCTTATTTATTTATAGGCTTTAGACCCATTCCTCTCGATGATCTTTCAACTTGCTCTCGGTTTAAACCTTTCGTTAGTGGATCCGATATATTTTCTTTTGACTTTACATAGTCAATTGAGATATTCCATTTGAGAGAAGTTGTCTAACGGTATTGTGTCGACGACGAATATGTCGTGACTTTCCGTTATACATGTGGTTTTGTGCCCTTCCAATCGCTGATTGGCTATCGCAATGTATACATATTGCGGGCACAGGTTTAGACCAATTTGGAACATCCTCTAAGAAATTTCGAAGCCATTCAGCTTCTTCTCCAGCTTTGTCTAGTGCAATGAATTCAGATTCTATTGTCGATCTAGCAATGCACGTTTGTTTTGAGGATTTCCAAGATATGGCTACACCTCCGAGGGTAAACACGTACCCACTCGTAGTCTTTTGTATCAGATATTCAATTTGCATCGCAATGTCCTTCAAGAACAGCTGGATATTTTGAGTAGTGCAGTCCATAGTTTTGAGTATATTTTAAATAACCCAAAACTCTCAATATTGCTTTTTAGTGATCTCTTCCTGGATTACTCGTAAATCGACTTAGCTTACTTATTGAGTATGCTATGCCCGGTCGCGTACAGTTCATGATATACATTAAACTGCCGATAATACGAGAATATTCTAGTTGAGATATGCTTTCACCATTATTTCTTGCAAGATGTAAATTTACATCTACAGGTGTCTTGGTAGGACTAATATCATACTTCATGAATTTTTCAAGTATTTTCTCTATGTAATGAGATTGAGATAATATAAGTCCATCCGATGTTCTAGAAATTTTAATTCCTAATATAACATCGGCGATTCCCAAATCATTCATGTCAAATCTGCTACTCAACATTTGTTTTGTAGTTTTGACAATTTTCAAGTTACTACCCATGATAAGCATATCATCAACATAGAGGCATACAATGACATATTCATTATGAATGTATTTAAAGTAAACACATTTATCGCATTCATTAATTTTGAAACCGTTTGATAACATTGCATTATCAAATTTTTCATGCCATTGTTTAGGTGCTTGTTTTAATCCATATAGTGATTTAACAAGCTTACATACTTTTCCTTCTTGTCCGAGAGCTTTGAACCCTTCAGGTTGCTCCATATAAATTTCCTCGTCTAGTTCACCGTTTAAGAATGCAGTTTTTACATCCATTTGATGTATTTCAAGTCCATTAATAGCAGTTATTGCTATTAACATCCGAATGGACGTTATTCTTGTTACCGGTGAATATGTGTCGAAGTAATCCAACCTTTCCTTTTGCCTATAGCCTTTAGCTACAAGTCTAGCTTTATATTTATCAATTGATCCATCGGCCTTCAATTTCTTTTTGAAGATCCATTTATAACCTAACGGTTTTGAACCTGGTGGAAGATCCACTAGTTCCCATGTATGATTTTGTAATATGGATTCAATTTCACTATTAATTGCTTTTTTCCAATTGGAAGCATCGGGTAAGGATATAGCTTCTTTATACGATTGAGGTTCATTTTCTAGCAAATATGTTAGAAAATTCGGACCGAAAGAAGTCGAGGTTTTTGCTCTTTTACTACGTCTTGGTTCATCCTCTATTGATTCAATAGGTTGATGAGTACCACTTGTAGTAGCTTGATTTGTCCTTTTAGAAGGACCAGATTCTCGGGTCATGTTATACGGGAATTCATTTTCAAAAATTGAAGCGTCCCTCGATTCAATAATCGTATTTACATGAATATCCGAAATCTCAGATTTACAAACTAGAAATCGATATGCACTGCTATTAGTAGCATAACCGATGAATATACAATCCACGGTTTTTGGCCCTACTCTTACCTTTTTAGGTTTAGGAACCATCACTTTGGCGAAGCACCCCCACACTCGTAAATATTTATAGGTAGGTCTTCGACCTTTCCATAATTCATAAGGGGTCTTGTGAGTCTTTTTGTGAGGGACTTTATTGAGAATGTAATGAGCAAAAAGTAAGGCTACTTTATTGAGAATGTAATGAGCAGAAAGAAAGTAAGACGTTATATATTAAATTGCAAAGGCAAAAAACCCTGAATTATATAGTTTTTGTAAGAAATATCCTAAACTCGTTTGAAGGCAACCTAACCTACCCCCCACCCCCCCCAAAAATTATGCATTTTGTTGCGAAGGCCCTATTTTGGGACATTTTAGTGACGTTTCTAGCAGGGCTCTTCGCAACATAATGTCTAGTTCAGGCCTTGAAGAGGTTATTTTGCCTAATATATATACACAATCGGTTGAAATGATCTGCCCAGGGTATTCGAGAATTGTGTATTATTGGCTCGACTCTCATTTTCTCTTCAACTAACACAATTATTCCTCATGGATGTGAAACAGGGATGTACATCAGAAATGGATAGAGGGAGGGAACTATGAGCTATGTATTGAGGATGTAAGGGATGAAATCTGGGACATGGTGAAGCCAGCAGACCCTTTAAGAATCAGCCTGGCTGATTTATTATCTTGCAAACAGGGTGGTACTGTTGCCAGCATGCTTATAGATGTGCGTGGCTTCTGGGCCCATGACAACCGAGAAAATCTTCTGCAAGAAGAGGAAGAGCCTGAAGAAGAATGATTTGTGAATGTCATGACCCCCTTTGTACTAACACAAGAAAATTAAATTTTAAAATTTGAGCGCATTCTTACGGAAATGAAGTGTGAGTTGTTGTAGCTTCTTTACAAGGAAATTTGGTGTGTTAATATTAAATGTAGAAGAAGAAACCTATGGTATTAAAATGCAAAGGAAGATCTATATAGTTTATTTCTATTTTTTGAGTTTTTAATATATTACTTCTGTCTCTTCAATATACTTGATGGTTGGTCTGTTTGTTGGAAAACATAATTTAAAATTTCTTTACCTCCAGGCAGAAGAGTATGAACCTTGCTTCAAAGGAAAAAGAGGGAGAGATTGAAAAGCTGACCTTAGTTTTGGGGGTAAATTGTCAAATTAGCTAGTAGGAATTAAATAATAATTTGGGTTCCAAATATATTTCCCATATGATGTAGCATGACAATAAATGTTGTACATTGTACTATGACAAAATTACTCTTATATAAAAAGAGAAGGGGATTGTTGATTGCCGTACTGCCAAATTAAAAACTAACCCAATTCTGCGACATCCCAACTTCTCCAATTTCTCCACACAGCGTGTAGATTTACAAAAAGACTATTTGAAATGCCTTCTTTTATTTAAAACTTATGAATTCCACTCCCTATAGTTCTAAGTTTCGAAACAACAATTTATATTCACTTACATTTTAATACATGTATTGATCACAATTAGCAATCGTGATATAAAATTTTCTTTGTATTCTTGTAAACCATACTCACTCACAGTTTTTGAGTAGGATATTTAGTGGCAGTGAAAATAGTCATGCATGTAGGGATGATAATATAACCCAATCCGCAGGATTTCTGCCCAGACCTATGAGTTTACAAAAAAAATTGTTTATTAAATGGGACAGGTTGGGAGTTAATATAAATAAAATCATCCCATCCCGCCTTGTTTAACTTATGTGTACATAAATACCCTTTATATGTATGTTAATTACACTTAAAGCTTACATACACATACACACACATACACACATGCACACACACACTAAAAAAACCCTTTATGTATGTTAATTTTGTAGAAAATCTATGTGGAAACATGGATTGACAATTAGGGGAATGTCTCACATATTGAAATATGAACCATTGTATACCTCTACGATTATAATGTGTTTTTTTTTTTAATTTGACTATTTTTAAAATTAACTTGACCTGTAGGAGTCCCGCCCCGTTTATTAAATGGGACGGGTGAGGAGTTAATTTAAATAAATCTCCCCCCCCCCCCGTTTATTAAATGGGTCGGGTTAGGATTTTTGAAAATCCACCCCAATCCCGCCTCGTTGCCATACATGTTGCATTTATTTTTAAACACAATCAAGCAAATGACTTATTTCACAATTGTGTTGCATAAAAAAGAGTGACGTCATATGATACAAATAGGTTAACAATATTTTTTTATAATAATAGTAATATAGTACAAATACGTGATACAATCATATGGATTTATAACTCCAAATAAGTGAAAGTACACTTTTCACCATGCTGCACTTTAGCCTAATAACAAATATTTTATTTCAAACATGTAAGAACAATTTTTCTGACATTGTTCATAGCATAGCGTTTGATTATTTTGGCGTATTCCGTTACAAATTGTCAGGCAATGTCAAGGAGAACAGAACTCAAGCATCTCCAAGTTTGAAGACTTTCCAACATCACGGAAAGGTATAAAACGATTTAGAGTTTGAATTAATTCATATAATTATATTTGGGATGTTTATTTTTTTACAAAATATGAACAGGGTTTTTAGTTTTCAAAAAATATATTTTATAAGTTTCTGTAGGCAGAGTTTTTAAAATAAAATACATTTACAAGCCGCTTCCGCAGAAATTGTTTTTTTAAGAAAACCATCCTTGACAAGTATTTTGCATTTTCAAATTGGTATGAGAGTGGGTTGCGCTAATTTATAGTGTTTGATCTTGTTTTTCTGTTTTTTGGGTGATTGTGTTTTCATCGCTCGTGTGCTTGTTTTTACTCTCAAATAGTTTGAATTTGACGTTTGCGAAAAGAATTAAATTTTTGGAAAAAGAAAATGGTCGTTTTAAATTCGCTATGGATCTTTTGCAAACGGTTCAAAATTAAAGAGATTTTTATCGTGAGAAATTTGTTGCTTTGAACCATGACTTTATTGCTTTAAAATTGTCCAAAAAGGAAAGTGATGATAGAGTCATATTTTTAGAAAAAGAAGTGGAGGACTTTAAAAATTCTAGAGTTTGTGTTTATGCCAAAGAGGATAAAAATATTTTGATTAATGATTTTATGGCACGTGAGAAGACTCTTAGGGAAAAGTTTGCTTTTATTGAGGGTGAGCGTGATAACCTTTTAGGAATGTTGAAAATTTGAAAAAGGAGTCCCTAAAATTGGAAGAGCCTAATTATTTGCTTTAGTAAAAAATTTTGAAGTTGAAAAATGATTTAAATGACTCGAGTAGTTTGTGTAGTGATAGTAATGTCTCGTCTTGTTCCCATGTTTCGAGTGTTAAAGCCAAGAGCATTGTTTGTTTTAGAGGGTCAATCAAAACCAAGGACGTTAGAAAAGGTTAATCCATAGATACCATTCCCCGCATCTACACATGTTCACATTGTGGTAGGAAAGGTCACCTTAGGCGTTTTTGTTTTGATCTTCGAAGAGGTCCTTAGAAGTTGAATATTCCCTTGGTTCCCAAAACCTGTCACCTTAGATACACATGGATTTGGGTTAGGAAATCACTTTTAGCGACACTAGATGGTAGACTAGCTAATTCTCGTTTGCTTACACATGATTCTTCTCTTGCTATATCTGATGGATGATTGTGTTCGCATGCTTGTCATATGCTAGTTGTGTTTCTTGATATATTCTTACCACTGTTATGACATGTGTACTTTTTGTATTATATTTTTCTTTATTGAGTCATATTTGAAAAATACAAAAAGATTTTTGGTTTATATATTTTTTGAAAAATACAAAAAGATTTTTTTTTTGAAAAATATTTTGAAAAATTCAAAAAGATTTTCGGTTCTTTGTGTATTTTAGTTTTACACATTTAGTGTGGCATATTGGTGTGTTTGAATCCAATTCACTACGTAATTTCCATGTGGCTAGGACATTTGGTTATGACTTTAGATACTTGAGTTGATTTTAACCATGTTTATGGAGTTGTTTCGAAATTGACTTGCGTTATGGATTCGACTTTGTACATGCCTCCACACACACGTGCACGAGCTTACTGAATTTTGACTTCATGATGTACATTTGAGTTCGGTGAGATGCTCTCTTATCAATCTTGTCATCAATATGTTTATTTGACTATGGAGGATTTGTGCATGCAAGAACCGTTGCTCGTGAGAATTTATTTTATATTGAAAAAATGATGAGTGAACACGGGAAAGGGATGCGAGTGAATAATAGTCACGTCGTGAAAGCCACCGTTTGAAAAGAGCCCGAGAAAAAAAATAAGGCAATAAGAAGAATAATATGCCAAAAATGGGCCAATTTGTTTAGTTTGATATATTCATTCAAAAGAAAAGAAAAGAATTATTTTAAGGGAGTTTGGATGAAAATATCAACGGGTTTGCACAATAACAATGTATCCTAGTTAACACTACACCAAAATGATCAAATTGGCACCCTTCAAGCGGCCAGCCTTGTCACGATAAATGACCGTGACAAGATTGTGACAAAGGTTTGCCACGGTCAATGATCGTGACAAGATCATGACATTTACGGTTGTCATGGTCAATGACTGTGACAAACCTTATAAACTTATCACGGTCAAGGACCGTGATATGTCCGTGACAATTCTAACAGTAAAAAAACCCTTCCCTCTTCTTTTTTCCCACCGATTTCTATTCCCTCCATTTCTCTCTCTCTCTCTCTCTCTCCTCTCTCTATCTCTATACGATTTTGGCACGTTTTCTCTCTCTGATTTCTCTTTCATTTGTATATATGTGTGTATATGTGTGTATGTGTATATATGTGTGTGTATATGTGTGTGTGTATATATATGTGTGTGTAAATGTGCATGTGTGGTGGATTGAGGGGGCAGGGCTGGGAGTGGGGAGGGGGTGTATATGTGCGTGTGTGTATATATGCGTGTGTGTGTATGTGTGTGTGCGTGTGTGTGGTGGGCAGTGACAGTGGGGGGGGGGGGGGGGGAGGGGGCAGGGCTGGGGGAGGGGGGGCTATATGTGCGTGTGTGTGTGGTGGTGGTGGTGGTGGTGGGGGGGGGGGGGGGGGGGAGGCGGGGGTGCTTTTTAATTTTTTTTAATAAAATTTTGATTGGTTTATTAGATATTGCCCCTCATATGCAAGTAGTTCCCCTTGTAAAAGAATGTATTGATTAAATATTGATTGCTTATTAATTTTTTTAGTAAATTAATAATTAGTGCCCCTTCACATGCAAGTAGGATTGCCCCTCATTGTAAGTTAGTAAGTTAATAATTGTATACTTTAATTGTTAGTTTAATTGATGAAATGAATTAATTGAGTAGCTGAATTAGAAGGAGTACGGGATACACATTTGTTGTTGCTATTGCGGTTGGATTATAGCGGATCGATGTTCGGTTGGTTAATTTTAGAAGTGGCATGACCACTGAATTATTATCCATATGGGGGTAGGATTTTTCAACTTTTTTTAAAAATTACTTTGTATCACGAACAATATATATATATATATATATATATAGTATGATAATTAAATGAAAGATACTTGAAATTACATATAGTGCGCATAGATACTAGCCTTCTAGTTCTTTTGCGTACGCATTCAATAGCCCTTAGAAGCGTTCGAGAGTCCTTATCTCTGTAATGAGATCTCTCGAATTGTCCCGTTTGGACAGTTTGGGACTGCATAATTTCTGTATAATAATATTCTAAGTGGCTTAAAGTAGTTACTTTTGGAGAAAGTTTTGCGATCGTATCCTAATGTTCTATGGGTACATACTAGATTGACAAGTGTGACTGTTATTTCAATTGATCAATTGAAATAACACTCACACTTGCCAATCTACGTCATGTACTTGGAGAACTACGGGGATATGCTGACGAATTGTTCTCAAATTGTAACAATGTGCATGAGCTGTTAAGTATATTACATAAATATGCGGTCTTGAATAGAAAATGACCACTCACCCTTTAGCGATCTTGAATGCCGAATTTAAAAATCAAATATAAATAAGACATAATTAAATGAAACATACTATAAATCTAAGTTTTGTTTATAGTAATCCATGAATATACGCTTCTTACCTTTAATAGGTGATTAGTTGTCGTAGCTGTGATGGGATATCCTAAATACAAAGAGTAGATGGGTGAGACAAATAGAATGGGGGATGTGTTTCGCAGAGGTGCTAATGAATTTGTGAAATACGCAAAGAGATGTCATAATGATGAAGAGTTTCCGTGTCCGCGTGGTAGGTGTAAAAATGGTAAGGTGTTTGAGTGGAAAACAGTTGAACTACATTTGTTAAGATGGGGTATGCAAGATATTTATCGATTTTGGAGTTTTCACGTTGAATTGAACGTCCATTTTGTCCCCGACAACCTTTACAACAACCTTCAACAAGTATGATAGATGTAGAAAGGGACAACGTAGATCATAGTATGTTAGAGGATTTAGTTGATGATGCGTACAGAGTTTATGAAGCGGAGGAGAATGAGATTACTGATGATGTACAAGATTCAGGTGCTCGTGAAGATATCATGATAAACCTTGATGATGACTACCAAAGTTTAAAATTTAAGGCGACCCAACCGTTATACTCTGACTGTGAGAAAGATCAAATAACTTTACATGCCATGGTTGGTTTGCACAGTTTGAAGACGCAGTACGGTTTGTCTGGCAATAGCGTGACAGAAATTCTGAATTGGGTGAAGGGCTTACTACCCAAGGAGAATATGCTTCCAAATAGCTATCTTGTTATGAAGAACAGTTTGAAAGGTTTGGGAATGAAGTATAAATCGATTCATGCTTGTGTGTATGATTGAATAATATACTAAAAGGAGTATGAAAATCTCGATCGTTGTCCGGTATGCGATGAACCTAGATATGTCCAATCTACTGGCAAGGAATGCACAAGCTCAAAAGTGCCTCAAAAAGTGTTGAAATATTTTCCCATTGGGCCTAGATTAAAGCGATTTTTCACAGTAGCATGGATAGCGGAGGCAATGACTTGGCATGCTAGGGCAGAAGTAGGGGGTAATCTCATGCGTCATCCTATTGATTATAGAGCTTAGAGGGGGATGAATTATGAGTATCCCGATTTTGCTCGAGAACAGCGCAACATTCGTTTGGCTATATCAAGAGATGGTTTCAATCCATTTGGAAATCTAAGCACCAATCAGAGTGTATGGCCAATGATCCTAGCCCCACTCAATCTCCCTCATTCACAGTGTATGAGACCTGAATTTTCGATGCTGTCTTTGTTAATACCTGGGCCAAAAGCACCAAGTGATGACATCGACATCTACCTGGATCCTTTGGTAGAAGAATTAAATGAGTTGTGGGAAGAGGGTGTGCAATCATTTGACTCTTTTAGAAAAGAAGAGTTTACACTGAAAGCTATGTTAATGTGGTTAATTCATAATTTTTCAGCCTATGGGATATTATCCGGTTGTGTAGTACATGGTTATTTGGGGTGTCCAATTTATGGAGAGGAGACTGAATCTCTTCGTCTATCTGCTAGCTCAAAAAATATATACCATTGACATAGGAGGTTTTTACCCCCGGCTCATAGTTTCAGATTTGAGAAAGGTTCCATTTTTTTATCGGGTGGGGTTGAACATCGGCTACTGCCGAGATAACTTTCAGGTTCAGAAATTGAAAGTAAATCTTCTGAATATGGCCCTAATATGCCAGTTAAGAATCCCAAATTTAAGAATGTCAAGCATAAGAAAACCCCAACTAGGAATGAAACTGAGACAAGAAAGGCATGGTCTAGGAGGTCAATTTTATTTGACTTGCCTTATTGGAAGAATAACTCGGTGCGCCATGTATTGGATGTGATGCATACAGAGAAGAACATCGCTGAACATATTGAGGGCACTTGCCTTGGGGGGAGTCATTCGTAGGATGGAGAAAATGCACGAAAAGACCTTAAATCGTTGAAACTTAAGCCACAACTATGATCGAAAGAATATAGTAGGGGAAGGATAATAATTTCTCCTGGTGAGTTTACTTTGACGAGTGGGGAAATGAATGTGCTTATAGACACAATATATAATTTGAAAGGTCCATCTAATTTTTCGTCCAACTTGCAAAGGATTGTGAATTATGCTACTCATGATTTACATAAGTGTAAGTCCCACGATTGACATGTGATCATGCAATTGGTTCCTCTATTGTTTAAGCACCGTTTCTCCAAGCACAAGGATTTGCGGAGGGCTATTATGCAAATTAGTAATACCTTCTCACTTTTGTGTGAGAAGGTAGTCAATCGAGAACACATAGTGGCCGCAAAATTGGCGGTGACCGAAGCGATTTGTGTGTTGGAGAAGTACTTTCCCCCAGCATTCTTTGACATAAGTGTTCACTTGTTGGTACACCTATGCGACGTGGCACTTATTTGTGTTCCAGTTAAATATCGGTGGATGTATCCGTTTCAAAGATTAAAGAAAGTTTTTAAAAATTACGTCAAGAATACGCGATACACTGCTGGATCAATTGCAGAGGAATACATCACCGTGGAGTCATCAATCTATACTCGGGAATATATGCCTGACTCGACCAACGTTGATGACACTAATGAGTTCGTCGATGATGGTGGTCATGTGATTGGAAAACTAGTGAAATTAATGAGTTTCAACATGAAAAAGTAGCTCATTATCTATTTGACACACATGAAGATGTCAAAGAATGGAAAAATTAAGTTTAAATTATTATAAGTTTTACATTATTTTAGAATATTTTAGATTATTTTATACATGATTAATTTTGTAATATACAGAAAATATAAAGACTGTGAGAACAATAAAAGACGAAAAATAATGGTACAATCAGACAGCGAATTTAGGCCGTGGTTGTCACAAGAGGTAATTATAATGAAAACGGTCGTTATATAACATTACATTACACTCAAACTTTACAACTAACCTAATTAATTTATCTTTATTCTCAGCTCTTAAAGACGGGTGATGCGACATCAAGGCTTGCTCGTCTAGCCACTAGACCCTTGTTCATGGCACAAGAGTACAAAAAGTATCGATTGAACGGTTACGTATTCATCTCAAAAGTGTTCGAGGAAAGTACAAATGTAAAGAACTCGGGTATTTCATACAAGGCTCTTACTTTCTTTTGAGCGAGCACAAAAGATAAAAACCTCGTTGAAGCTGAAATGACTTATTATGGCATAATTCGAAATATATTTGAATTGGATTATATAATCTTCAAAGAGGTTTTATTTTACTGTGACTGGGTAAGAGTTGAGGATAAAAATGCTTGTAAATTTGATCTTGACACCAATTTGATTATGGCTGACTTGTCCAAGTTGAAGAGCAACGACCACGTGAGCGATGAGCCATTTTTTTGTGCATTTCAAAAGGTCAACCAAGTATTTTACTCGGAGAAAATCAACAACGTGCCATGGTCAATTGTCCTACATGATCCAAAGCATCTAAGTAGTAGTGTGGATGACTTGGCTTCTCCTACCGAATATCAATCCATTTTTTATGAAAACTCGAATTTGAAACAATTTTTCGATTTGTAATAAATATTCCAATTTGTACTTTATCAATCCATTTTTATTGCTTTTAATTGATTTGCACTTTATCATCTTCACTTTTTTTTATCCTTATCTCTTTCCTTTGTATATGTATGCGTGTGTTGGGGGGGGGGGGGGGCAATGTGTGTGTAGTGTGTGTGTGGGGGGGGGCAGTAGGGGTGGGGGTGGGGATGGGGATGTTTATGATTTTTAGTAATTGTACATATTATGAGTTAGATGTTGTTGTTTCGTAATTCAGAATTGAGGTGTTAAACAGTAATAATTCATTTGGATTTCTAGTAATTGTACATATTTGCATGTCTTCTTCTAATTCATTTGGATTTGTACTAATAATAGCATTTTTTTTACAGAAAATGTCTCCTTCAGATATTAAGGTGAGGATGATGATGCCGATTATGATGATGAAGTCTGGGCTCGATGGTAGCGGAGGCAACGAGGGCTCCTCGGCCCCTAGGCTCCCCAAATGGGGCAAATTGGGGATGGCCGTTGAGAAAAAGACGGCGCTATTAGTGAGATCCCTCGAGATGGTAAAGACTATCATCGGCCCGAGGTACACTAGTTGGAGGAAGGTGCAAATGAGCTCAAGTTAGCTATTTGGGTGGCATTACAGGTAATGTATTTATATTTATATTTATATTTATATGAATATTTCAATTTTAATTTTAATTTTAATTTCGATTTCAATTTCAATTTCAATTTCAATTTCATTTAATATTTATATTTATATTTATATTTATATTTATATTTATTCGCAACTAACATTGTATTTGTTGGACAGGAACAATTCAACCTGGACCCAAAACTATGCGATTCCGTCTTGGAGCAGTTGAGGGAGAAACATAAGACGTGGAAGAAAAATATGCGGTCCCAGTACTTTGGGAAGACCCGAAACTCCGTTATCCGAATGCGTGACTCCGTCCCGCCGAAGGAGACGATCTCATTGGCACAATGACAAAAGTTTATTGACAATAATATCGGGGAGCGGCAATTGGCATCTCACCAATCGGAGATGGAAAATCGGGCGAAAAAGACGTACCTGCACTACTCCGGTCGGACGTCTTACGCCGAGGTGTAGCATAGGGTGATGGTAAGATTTAACTTTTCTATAATTACAGAAATATGTTATTCTGCATTATTTTATTTTGCAGGGCCGATACTAATTTTGCATTATTTTATTTCAGGGGAGGGGGAGTGGCCCTGGGGGTATGCCACATTTCAGGGGACGGGGAGTGGCCCTGGGGGTATGCCACATAGGCTCGATACTTATGTGTCTATTCGAACAAAGAAGGGGAAGGATAAGGAGTTGTCCCCGATTATCGCATCCACGATTGTAAGTAATCCGACAGTTTACTTTTTATTAATTACGTTATATTTTTTTTATTTACTTATTTAACTAATCACGTATTTTTTGTCGTTTCAGGCAAAGCTTAAGGAAGTGCATGAGTCGTAGTTTGATGCTGACAAGGTATCTTTGTCCAAAGACGCACTCAGCCAAGTGCTTGGCGTTGATCGCAAGGGGAGGACAGGGGGGTGAGCTCGCAGGTGGCCAAATCTAGGATCATCGAATTGGAGACGAGCAACACCGGGTTGGATCGAACGGTGGACTCGCATGACACGAAGCTATCCCATTTGAAGGCGACGGTCTAAGATATGTTCTCATTCATGAACCATTCGTTGGGCGAAGACCGTAAGGGGAACGGAAAGGAGAAGGTGGTGGAGGAGGAGGTGCAGGAGGACGAGGATGTGGACCTTGCTGCTTCATCGTCGACACGTGCAGACTCTGATGATCCAGTCCCCTATTTGGCTCCCTTCGACCGATCAATGTCGACACTTGGTTGGCCAAGCATGTTTATAGAGGACATATTTGATGGCCAACGGATAGGGCGGGGATTGAGGGACTCGAATACCATCCAGGGTATGCCAGTTCATGGACGTTTGCTTTAAGACATCGAGGCCAAGGTGCTCGTCACACATGTTATACCCGGGAAGGAGAGCTCGCATTGTGGTTGCGCGAACAATGCGACACGATGCATATTGCAGGGTGTATCAATTCATATATCGTATGGCCTACTCACATCCTTAGACCTACACCAGACATGTAGTGACATTTTTTTTTGTTGTTTAAAAGTCTGAACACATTATTTCTCAATCTTGATATTCAAAGCTACACATATAGACCTTCTCAATTTTAGTTTTCAATATAATAAACTTCGACAACAATCTTGGCAAAAGGTTCTGCATCGACTTATCTAACAATAAAATCTTAAGCTTCACTCAATTATCTAGAATCGTTAGAGGGGAGGTGCTTGCTTCTTGGTTCCCCGTCTTCTCACTAGCAACCAGCAGGGTATTGAACATTTGTAGCGGGAAAGTTGCATAATAATAATTCACTGCGGACTTTAGTGAAACACTCAGGAATTTGGTGTCCTTGTCGATGCAGTGGGAAATTTGCAGCTTCATACGTTAGACTAGTGTATAGTCGAGCGGGTGTTCATAGAAAACAAGGTAGAACTCATCACCGGTAAGATGACTCAAGCTTGCACATTCGCATTGAACTATTCGATACCAATCTTTCAGAAAATCCAGGGGCCCTTTTGACTTGTACAATTTATAATCAGAAAGATTGTAGGTACAAGCCTCCATTTTGGAATTCAGCCAGTACAGGGTCGCACCAACTAGCACATATCCTAACTTTAGGACACGCGTTTTACAAAGCCCGTCGGGAGCTTCACCATAGGTCTAATAATCTCCATTGACATGGTAGCGAACAATTTTGTTATCAGAACGTGAAAACAATAAGATCTCCTTGGACTCATGATTAACCCCAATCAATGCTAAAAAATTAAAATTTTCCATAAATGGATGCGGAAGACATGCCATTCTTACTGCCTTATTTTCATGATTGTCAAATATTTCACAGTAGCCTTCGAACTCTTTGACATGTAGTGACATTATTTGAATTGAATTGTTTTAAGTTGTTACATTTGAATTATATTTGGATTATATCGTGATGCATATTTGCATTATCTCGATTTATTTGGATATATGATGTTTGAACAGGTACAACGTTACTATAACAGGTACAAATATATTGCTGGGCAGTGGCAATGGCCATAGTGCCAGAAGATTTTTCTTCAATTCTGCCAAGAATTGTCACGGTCATTGACCGTGATAATTTTTTTAAAAAGCCACGGGTTTGTCACTGTTATTAACCGTGACTAAGCTTGTCAAGTTCATTGACCGTGACAACAAACATTGTCACCCCAGACTTGTCACGGTCATTGACCTTGACAAGTTGGGCTTTTCATGGTTAATGACCGTTACATGTCATCAGATTTGGTGTAGTGTAAGATTATTTTATCATGACGATACTGATTTGTAGAATCATTAAAATTCTAGGCTTGTGTGTATTGTGCTTGTTTTGTTCATTGAATTCAACTTTATTTGTCACTTAAGGCTAAAGATTAGTTTGATAAAGTTTTGTGGTCAATTAGAACTTCTTGAACATATTTGAGTGTTTGGGTTATAATTCTTTTGTTTTTAGTTCACACCCATTCATTCCATTCCACACATTTGGACACATCAATACTATGCTAGTGTGTAAAGCTTATGCGTTTTATGTCATGTTTTGTGGTCGTTTATACCTATATATGTGTGACGGATTTTCGTTGATATATTTTGCATATATATTATATAGTGTATTTTGTTGTATTTGTGAAATTTGCATTTTTTTGAAAAAATTGAAAAATTTAAAAAATAGTTTGTTGTGTTTACCTTTGAGATGATCATTACACATGTTTTATTTAGATCTTTTTGTAATGATATCTTTTCTTCATCGTGATGCTCCGTCTTTCATGTTTATTATTTTTACTTCTTTGTATACTTGTCCATTTAGATAAAAACAAAGGGGGAGAGCAAATTAAAATGGAGTTTTTGATGAGTTTGATTTACGGGGGAGTATTTATTTATGATTTACTTTGTTTCAAACTCGATGCGTCGCGAAGGTATATATTTTTTGTCTCATGTGTGTAGGTACTCATTTGTGGATTTAAAGACACACGGATGAAGACAATATTTACAGGGGAAAAAGATGAAGTTTAAAGACAAAGAGACTTATGTCGTTCCGTTCTAGGGTTCAAAAGGGTACTATTATTTTTTGTAATTTGTAATAGGAGGTTTTGATTTTAATTTGGTGTTCGGTATATTTGTTTGTTTTGTACTGGAATAGTCAAAGGGGGAGATTTGCAAGAATATTTTTTCTGACATTGTTCGTAGCATAGAGTTAGGCTAGTTTAGCGTATCCCATTACAAATCGTTACGCAATGTCAAGACGAACTGAACTCAAGCATCTCCAAGTTTTAAGACTTTCCGACACCCTGAAAAGGTAGAAAACGATTTAGAGTTTGAATTAATTCATAGAATTATATTTGAGATGTTTACTTTTTTTTCAAAATACGAACAGGTTTTTTAATTTTCGTAAAATATATTTTATAAATTTTTGTAGGTGGATTTTTAAAATAAACTAGGTTTACAAGTCGCTTTCGCATTAAAAATTTGAGTTGAAATTATTTTTTTTAAGAAAACCACCCTTTGCAAGTATTTTGCATTCTCATAACCAAACATGCCTAAACAATTTCAAGGTATATAATCTCATCTAGACCCAATGAATGGGTAATAAAAGAAAAGTGGTATTGAAAAAAATGCTTTATTTAGCACACGTGCTCTTTCGCAGGACAATGCAAAATACGAGCATAAGCCATCGTGCTGTCGCGGAGGCTTCAGAGTCCTTTCCTTAATGCATTTTTGTTCCTTCGTATGGTGGTGTTCCTCTAGTGGCTATCCCAGAGTCTTCCCTTTGGACGCATTGGTGACCTATGGCTCCCTCTGTCCCTGTAGTTTCTAGGGGAGGCCTAGTAATTCGCGAGGGCATGGTTGGGGAGAAGACAACTCGAGTGATGAGAGTGACCACAACGACTATGATCTTCGTATGTGCATGGCGACCAATATGGAAGGTCATCTGTCTGCATGGATATACACTAGTAGATATATTTTCCTTTTTATTATGTTGTTTATATTTCTTGTTTGAGAATTTAAAAGGCTCGTCTTTTATTTCCTATAAATATATTGTATGAAAAAAAATCGTACATATATAATAATGGATATTTTTAGTATGGCTTTTATTTGTATTTTCCCATTTCAATAGGCTAATTACATATTACTAACATGAGAAAATTAGGTGTATGGAACAAGAATAAACAAAATGGGAAAGGTCCTTTTTAAGAGACCCAAACATTATAAATAATTTCTAACCTTTTAGCAGAATGAATCACTGCCTTCCATGCATGCAAGGGGCAGACTACATAAT
Source organism: Sambucus nigra (assembly GCA_949130495.1). Taxonomy (NCBI): domain Eukaryota; kingdom Viridiplantae; phylum Streptophyta; class Magnoliopsida; order Dipsacales; family Adoxaceae; genus Sambucus; species Sambucus nigra. The sequence continues at coordinate 533,797,149 of OX422215.1, read as the reverse complement.
TGATACACTACACCAAAAAGGTCAAATTGTCACCTTTCAACCGGTCAGTCTTGTCACGGTCAATGACCGTGACAATTCTGTGACAAGTACAATTGTCACGGACTTGTTACGGTCATTGATCGTGACAACCTTATAAAGTTGTCACTATCAAAGATCATGACTAGTCTGTGACAACTTTGTCACTAAAAAACCCCTTCCCTCTTCTTTTTTCCCACCGTTTTCACTTCCCTCTTTTTTTCTCTCTAAGCGACTGCTATCTCTCTCTCTCTAAGCGATTTTCAGGTTAGATTTTTCCTCTCTTTCTCTTTCCTTCGTATATGTGTGTGTATGTTGGTGTGTGTATATGTGCATGGTGTGTGTGCATGTAAAGGGGTGTGTGTGTATGGTGGGGCAGAGGGGGAGGGGGATGGGGTGGGGGGTCGGGGTGTGTATGTGTGTGTGTGTGCAAGTGGGTGAGTGTGTGTGTGCATGTGTGTGTGTGTGTGGGGGGGGGGGGGAGGGGGGATGGGGGATGGGGTTGGGTGGTGGAGTTGTGTGTGTGTGTTGAAATTAATTATTAACGTTTAGGACTTGAAATTAATTGTTAATGTTGATTTAGGACTTGAAATTAATTGTCAATGTTGATTGGGGACTTGAAATTCATGTTTAGTTTAAGACTTGAAATTAATCGTTAATATTGTTTGAGTGATGTTAGTTAGGATTGAAATTAATAGGTATTGCTAATATTGATTGAATCTTATTATTTAGAGAATAAAATTAATTTGACATTATAAATATTATTTCTATATTTTTATTTAGGTTTGAAATTGTCAATGTTGAATTAATTGAGTAGATGAATTAAAATGAGTACGGTATACACATTTGTTGGTTTATTATTGCTTTTGGATTATATTGGACGGATGTGGTTGGATATGGAAGTTGGTTGTTAATTTTTTTTAAATCCTTAATTTAATTCACACTAATAAATCCTTAAATAATTATACTGTCTTACTTTGTCAGGTTGGTTAATTTTGGAAGTGGAACAACCACTGGATTATTGTTAAAATGGGGGAAGGGGGAGTTTTTAACTTTTTTTCTAAAATTACTTTATGTCACGACTCGTTCGAGAGTGGCACGGTCACAAACTTATCATAATTACATGAAACATACTTGAAATTACACATAGTGCGCATAGATATTAGCCTTCTAGTTCTTATGCGTACGCATTCAATAGCCTGTAAACTCGTTCGAGAGTCATTACCCCTGTAATGAGATCTCTCGAATTGTCTCACTTGGACAGTTTAGGACTGCATAGTTTCTGTATAATAATAATATTCTTAGTGGCTTAAACTTGTTTCTTTTGAAGGAAGTTCTCTAGTCGTATCTTAATGTTCTCTGGGTACTATCTAGATGATTCGATGTTGAGTGTTATTTTAATTGTCACTTGAAATAACACTCACACTTGCAAATCTATGTCGTGTACTTGGAGAACTATGGGGACATGCTGTCGAATTTTCCTCTAATTGGAACAATGTGCATAAGCTATTAAGTATATTACAAAAATATGCGGTCTTGAATGGGATAGGACCCCTCACCCTTTAGAGGAGATGGAGGAAATGAGAATTAATATTATAAATTGAATTTGAATTTGAAATTTAATAATCGAATATAAATAAGACATAATTAAATTAAACATATTATAAATTTTATACAACAAGTAATAGGTGATTGTTTATACTAATGGGAACTAAATGTTCACATTTTTGTTTATACTAATCCACGAATATACGCTTTGTTACATATAATAGGTGATTGTGTGGAGTAGCTGTGATGGGATACCCTAAATACAAAGAGTGGATGGGTGAGACAAATAGATTAGGGGATGCGTTTCGTAGAGGTACTAATGAATTTGTATAATACGTAAAGAGATGTCATAATGATGAAGAGTTTCCACGTCTGTGTGCTAGGTGTGAGAATGGTAAGGTGTTTGAGTGGAAAATAGTTGAACTACATTTGTTAAGATGGGGTATGCAAGATAGTTATCGATTTTGGAGTTTTCACGGGGAATCGAAAGTTCCTTTTATTCCCGAGCATCATCCACAATAACCTTCAACAAGTAGGATAGATGTAAAAGGGGCTGACGTAGATCATAATATGTTAGAGGATTTAGTTGATGATGCGTACAGAGTTCATGAAGTGGAAGAGAATAAGGTCATTGATGATGTACAAGGTTCATGTGCTCATGAAGATATCGGGATAAACCTTGACGACGACTACTAAAGTTTAAAATTTAAGGTGACTCAACCATTATACTCTGGCCGTGAGAAAGATCAAACAACTTTACATGCCATGGTTGGTTTGCATAGTTTGAAGACCCATTACGGTTTGTCTGGTAATAGCTTGATAGAAATTCTGAATTGGGTGAAAGGCTTGCTACCCAAGGAGAATACGCTTCCAAATAGCTATCCTATTATGAAGAATAGTTTGAAAGGTTTGGGAATGAAGTATAAATCGATTCGTACTTATGTGTATGACTGCATACTATATCGGAAGGAGTATTAAAATCTCGATCGGTGTCCAGTATGCGATGAACTTAGATTTGTCCAATCTACTGGCAAGGAAGGCACAAGCTCAAAAGTGCCTCAAAAAGTGTTGAAATATTTTCCCGTTGGGCCTAGATTAAAGCGGGTTTTCACAGTACCATGGATAGCGGAGGAAATAACCTGGCATGCTAGGGTAGAAGTAGGGGATAATCTCATGGGTCATCCTATTGATCCTACGGCTCGGGGGAGAATGAGTTATGAGTATCCCAATTTTTCTCGAGAATAGTGTAACATTCGTTTGGCAATATCAACAGATGGTCTCAATACATTCGAAAATTTATGCACCAATCAGAGTGTATGGCCAGTGATCCTAGCCCCACTCAACCTCCATCCTTCACAGTGCATAAGACCTGAATTTTTAATGTTGTCTTTGTTGATAACTGGGCCAAAGGCACCAAGTGATGACATCTATGTCTACCTGGCTCGTTTGGTAGAATAATTAAATGAATTATGATAAGGGGGTGTGAAATTATTTGACTTTTTTAGAAAAGAAGGGTTTACGCTGAAAGCTATGTTGATGTGGGCAATTCATGATTTTTCAGCTTATGGGACATTATCCGGTCGTGTAGTACATGGTTATTTGGGGTGTCCTATTTTTGGGGTGGAGACTGAATCTCTTCGTCTCCCCGCTAGCTAAAAAAATGTATACCATTACCATAGGAGGCTTTTACCCCCCGATCATAGTTTCAGATTGGAGAAAGGTTCCAATTTTTTATTGGGCGGGATTGAACATAGGCTACAACCGATAAAACTTTCAGGTTCAGAAATTGAAAGTAAATCTTCTGAATGTGGCCCTAATATGCCAAGTAAGAATCCTAAATTTAAGAATGTCAAACATAAGAAGGCCCCAACTGGCAATAAAACTGAGATAAGAAAGGCATGTTCTAGGATGTCAATTTTATTTAACCTCCCTTATTGGAAAATAACCCGGTGCGCCATGTATTGGATGTGATGCACACAGAGAAGAACAACATTGAACATATTATGGGCACATGCCTTAGGGGGAGTCATTTGAAGGATGGAGAAAATGCACGAAAAGACCTTAAATCGTTGAAACTTAAGCCACAACTATGGTTGAAAGAAGATAGTAGGGAAAGGATAATAATTCCCCCTGGTGCTTTTATTTTGATGAGTGAGGAAATAAAGGTGATTTTAGACAAAATATATAATTTGAAGGTTCCATCTAATTTTTCGTTCAACTTGCAAAGGATTGTGAATTATGTTATCTATGATTTACATAAGTGTAAGTCCCACGATTGGCATGTGATCATACAACTGGTTTCTCTATTGTTTAAGCATTGTTTCTCAAAGCACAAGGATTTACGTAGGCCTATTATGCAAATTAGTATATGTTTCTCACTTTTATGTGAGAAGGTAGTCATTTGAGAACACATAGTAGCCGTAAAATTGGCGGTTATCGAAGCGATTTATGTGCTGGAGAAGTACTTTCCCCCATCATTCTTTGACATGAGTGTTCACTTGTTGGTACACCTATGCGACGAGGTACTTCTTTGCGGTCCAGTTAGATATCAGTGGATGTATCCGTTTGAAAGATTGATGAAAGTTTTCAAAGATTATGTCAAGAATACATGATACATTGCAGGATCAATTGTAGAGGAACACATAATCGTGGAGTCATCAATGTATACTCGAGAATATATGCCTAACTCGATCAACGTTGATGACATTGATGAGTTCGTCGATGAGAGTGGTCATGTGATGGGAAAATGAGTGAAATTAACGAGTTTTCAACATAAACAAGTAGCTCGTTATCTATTTGACACATATAAAGATGACGAAGAATGGAAAAGTAAGTTTAAATTATTTTAAATTTTACATTATTTTAGATTATTTTTTACATGATTAATTTTTTAATACGTTCGTCACATTAAGTTTATGCAGAAAATATGAAGCTTGTGAGAACAATAAAAGACAAAAAATAATAACACAATCAGAGAACGAATTTAGGCAGTGATTGTCACACGAGGTAATTATAATGAAAATGATTGTTATATAATGTTATACTACAATAAAACTTTACAACTAGCCTAATTAATTTATCTATATTCTCAGCTCTTAAAGATGGGTGATGCGATATCAAGGCTTTCTCGTCTAACCACTGGACCCTTGTTCATGGCACAAGAGTATCAAAAGTATCGATTGAAGGTTTACATATTAGGTGCAAGGGTGTACGAGGAAAGTACAAATGTACAGAACTCGGGCATTTCATACAAGGCTCTTACTTGCTTTCGAGCGAGCACGAAAGATAAAAACCTCATTGAAGTTGAAATCACTTACTATGGTGTAATTCGAAATATATTTGAATTGGATTATATAAGCTCCCAAGAGGTTGTATTTAATGTGATTAAGAGTTGAGGATAAAAATGCTTGTAAAGTTAATCCTGGCACCAATTTGATCATAGTTGACTTGTCCAAGTTGAAGAGCAATGAACACATGAGCGACGAGCCTTTTATTTGTGCATTTCAAAAGGTAAAGCAAGTGTTTTACTCGGGGTATATCAACGATGAGCCATAGTAAATCATCTTACATGCGCCAAAGCGTCTAAACAGTAGTGTGGATGACTTGGCAGCTCCTACCGAATATCAATCCATTTTTTATGATAACCCGGATTTGAAATAATTTTTAGATTTATAATAAGTATTCTAATTATCGGACATTAGTTTAACAATTTTAATTCATTTGTACTTGATCAGTTTACAACATGTAATATTTAGATTTAATTCTTAAGCATTAATTCAAAGTCCATGTCCAATGGGTGTATTATTCTAGTGTTTTATTATTATCGAACATCAGTTTAATGCTTTTAATTCATTTGTACTTGATCAGTTTAGTGCATTAATTCAAAGTTGCCAACGTTTTGTTATAATATGGTTAGTACTTTGTATTCTTCAAATTCATTTGGATTTGTACTAATAACAATAATTTTTATAGAAAATGTCTTCTTCAGGGCTTGGAGGCAGTGGAGGCGACGAGGGTTGCTCGGCCCCTAGGCTCCCAAAATGGGATAAATTGGGATCGACCCTTGAGAACAAGACGAGAATATTGGCTAGATCCCTCGAGTTGGTGAAGACGATTATCGACTCGGGGTACACTAGTTGGAGGGAGGTGCCAAATGAGCTCAAGTAGGCTGTTTGGGCGGCACTAGAGGTATTATATTTATATTTATTAACAACTAATACTTACTTTCTTTTTGTTTTGTATTTGATTGATAGGAACAATTCGACCTGCCCCCACAACTCTGCAATTTCGTGTTGGAGCAGTTGAGGGAACAATATAAGACGTGGAAGAAAAAATTGCGGGACTAGTACTTTGGGAAGACCCGGGACTCCATTCTCAGACTGCATGAGACCGTCCCGTCGAATGAGCCAATCGCATTGGCAAAGTGGAAAAAGTTCATCGACAATGAGATCGAGGAGCGACAATTGGCATCTCGCCAATCGAGGAGGGAAAACCAAACGAAAAAGACAGGCGTGCACTACTAGGGGCGGACGCCTTACGTCGAGGTGGAGCACTGGATGGTAAGTTTTTATTTTTCTATAATTATAGTTTTATGTTATTCTGCATTATTTTATTTTGCGTTACTTACTAATTTTGCATTATTTTATTTCCGGAGATGGAGAGTGGCCCTGGGGCTAGGCTACATAGGCTCGATGCCTATGTGGAAATTCGGACAAAGAAGGGCAAGGACAAGGAGGTGTCCCAGAGCGTCGCGTCCACGATTGTAAGTTATAAATTTCTATTTTTTGTTAATTACATTATAATTTTTTTATTTACTTAATTAACTATAGTGTGCTTTTTGTCGTTTCAGGCGAAGCTTAAGGAAGTGCATGAGTCGCAGTCTGATGCCGACAAGGCATCTTTGGCTACGGACGCACTCAACCAAGTGCTCGACGCTGACTGCAAGGACGAAGGGGGTGAGCTCGTGGGTGGGAAAGTTTAGGATCATCAGAATGGAGACGAGCAACACTGGGTTGGCTAGTCAGGTGGACACATATAACGAGAAGCTATCAAGGTTGGAGGCGATGGTCCTAAATATGTACGCCTTCATGAAGCATGAGTTGGACAAGGGCAAGGGCAAGGGCAAGGGAAAGGGTAAGGAGAAGACGATGGAGGATGACGTAGATGAGGATGAGGACGTGGACGTCATTGCTTCATCGTCGATACGCGCAAACTCACCGCTTGTTGATTCGGTTCCTATCTTAGCTCCCGTCCAGCAGCCTATGTCAACAATCGATTGGCCGAGTATGTTTTTACTCGACATATATGATGGATAGCGAATAACGAGGAGGTTAATGGACCCGAGAACCCTCCCGAGTATGCAGGTTCATGGACGTATCCTTCAAGACATTGAGGCCAAGGTGCTCGCCACGCATGTGATACCCCAAAAGGAGAACTCCACATTGTGGTTGCGCGAACAATGTGGCATGATGCATATTGAGGGGTGTCTTAATGCGTATATCGTGTGGCCTTCCTTTCTCCTCCAACCTACCGATGACTCTATGCATTGATTATTTGTATTTATTTTATTTGGACACCTGGATTCTATTTGTTTTGTTTTGATTTGTTACATTTTGGTTTGGATATGGATTGTATTTCTCTTTTATTTGGATATGGAATTATATATGCAATGATTTGGTGCATTCTTTCTATTTTATTTGGATGTATGATGTTTGAATAGGTACAATTTTTCTATAACGGATACAAATATACTACTGGACAGTGGCAGTGACCATTCTTCCCAACAGATTTTTTTAAAATTTTGCCGAGAATTATCACGGTCTTTAACCGTGAAAAAACTTGTTATGGCCTTTAATCGTGATAGGACCATGACAAGTCTAATGAACATGTCACGGTTTTTGACCATGATAAGTCCGCGACAAAAATAGTTGTCACTCCTAGATTTATCACGGTCATTGACCATGACAAGTTTGACTTGTCACGATAAATGATCGTGACAATCCGACAATTTTGATGTAGTGATCTTTTTCGTTAGTCCTTTATTTTTATATAATTCCCCTCGGTGGATATACCTGGGTAGCTGTTGTGGTGCGCTTGCTCTCGCATTGGTGTCTCGGTACTTTCTAATTACTCTCTCTACATGTGTTTTCCTTCGTCTTACATATGAAAGAAGGGATAAATCCCATCTCGTTGATCTTGGTTGAGACATTTAATGGCTTGACTTCCCACCGATCTAAAAAATGCTCATATCACTGAGGGAGTTCTTTGCTTTTGCACATGTGATTTTTATAACAACTTCGTTTGGTTGAAGACCCACTATCTGTCCACTATTAACTTGTTGACTTCATGTTGCATGAGCATATCTTCCATTTTATGGAGACTAAAGGTGATTAAGTACGTTGGTTTTTAATTTCTCTCACTCTCATATATGTTCCTTCCTTGGTGGGGGATCATATCGCCTTAAATATCTATGGGGCATTATGTTGGAGATTTTTAAAATAAGAGAGTAAGAGTTTTTTGGGTGTAAAAGCCTTAAGAGCTTGTCCCACATTGGAAGTGTGTGGAAGAGGTGGGAAGCTAACCCAAATATAAAAGGGGATAGTGTCCCACATTGGAAAATGTACAAAGCTAAGTGTCACCACTAAGCTATAAAAGGGGTGGGCAACCTTTGAGTCCCACATTGGAAAAATGTTAAGAATTTGTACACTTAATAAGTACAAATGGAAGATGAAGAGTTAATTCATCTAGCATTTAAGAGGCTATTCAAGAGACCTCAATATGGTGCGAAGCACCGTACGCACACGCACACGCGCGCGCGCGCGCGCGCGCGCGCGCGTGCGGGTGCGGGGCAGTGGGCTGTAGAAGCGCTAGTGGCGCACTTTGCACTTCGCACGCCGCGTGTCCGCAGTGGTAGCGGGTTGCCGGGATTCGTCCGGGTCGGATCGCGGTAGCTCGGGCGCGGTCACTTTTTGGTTGACCCGTGCAAAACCGATTCGGTATTATTATACCTGTTCGGAAAGGACTTAAGACTGTTGGTAATTAACAGTCATACCTGTTCGGAAATGACTTAATTCAACAATCATGACTCTTGAAGACAAAGCCTTTCATTTTCTATAAATAAAGGCTGCCTAAAAACGGAATTACATTGATAACAAAAACCAGTTTCAGATTTCCAGACCCTGCTATTACTCTCTTACAAATTTCAGGAGATACAAATTCTCTTATTCTGTTTTGTGCACATAAACAGAATAAGAACTTGATTGACTGTTCTTCGCTGCTACATCCAAGGGCTGTCTTCAAATATACAAGTTACAGACAGTGCAATTGCTTCATTGTATCTTGAGTACGGATTTGCTGATTCCCGTTTGTATACCGAAATTCTTCGTGTGGGGCAAATACTGTATTTAGGAAAGTGACATCACGCCTTGAAGTTTTATAGTGTCTGTTCAGAAATTACATTGTTGTATTGAAGTTGACATTTTTGAAGATATATAAAGAGTTCCATTTCTGTATTTGCATTCATAATTTCCAACAATCTAAATACAGTATTTTTGGAAATGGCCGACTCTTCCAAATCACTTCGACAAATAACAGAAAGCTTTGTCAAGTTGGACCGTTTTGATGGTGGTAATTTTCTGCGTTGGCAGAAAAAGGTTCATTTTCTTCTAACAACATTGAAGATTGTATATGTCTTGTCACAACCGAAACCAAATGAAGATGAAGATGAAACCGTGGAACAGACTAGGCAACGCACAAAATGGGAGACCGATGATTATTTGTGTCGTGGTCACATTCTCAATGCACTTGCTGATAATTTGTTCGACTTGTACCAAAATGTTGGGACTGCAAAAACTTTATGGGAAACATTGGAGACCAAATATCTAACGGAAGACACTACAAGTAAGAAGTTCCTTATCGGTCAGTTTCTAAGCTTTAAAATGCATGATAATAGGCCTGTGCTAGAACAATTTCATGACATCCAACGCATCATAAATCATTGCAAACTGAAAAAATTAAACATGGATGATAATGTAATTGTTGCTGCCATAATTGAAAAACTTCCTCCTTCTTGGAAAGACTATAAGAAAGAACTCAAACACAAAAAGGAGGATCTTTCACTTGAAGAATTAGAGACTCATTTAAGAATTGAACAAGAGTCTCGAATTCTAGATGGTAAAGAGGAACAAGAAAATTCTGTTTCTAAGGTCCATGTGGTGGAGGAAGGAAAGGAGCAAAAATATGGCAATCATGGAAAAAATAACAAGCGGAAGAATTTTTCAAATAATTCTAAAGCAAACAAAAAGAAGAAAGGAAATTGTTTTCATTGCAACAAACCAGGTCACTTCAAGAAGGATTGTCGTGAGTTCAAGAAACTAAAGGAAAAAGGAGGGACATCAGACACAAAGCAAAAATTTGCTGCTATGATATCCGAGGCTAATATGCTTGGAGAAGACAACTCTTGGTGGGTTGATTCTGGTGCCACAAGGCATGTTTGTAAGGACAAGAACTTGTTCTCTGCCTATGAAACAGTGGAAGGAGATGTTCTCTATATGGGAAATTCATCTACAGCTGCGGTTAAAGGCAAAGGGACAGTGGATCTCGAATTCACTTCCGGGAAAATCCTTAGCCTCACCAATGTTTTTCATGTTCCTGATGTTAGGAAAAATTTAGTTTCTGGAAATCTTCTTAACAAATTTGGCTTTAAGCTTGTATTTGAGTCAGACAAATTTATTCTGACTAAGAATGGTACCTTTGTAGGCAAAGGATATTTGTATGAGGGCATGTTTAAGCTCAATATCAATGAAAAGGATTCTTCTGCTTATATCGTTGATTGTCTTTCATTATGGCATAGTCGTTTAGGACATGTTAATACAAAGAAAATGCATTTCATGGTTAATTTAAATTTGATTCCTAAATATGAGAATGATATGAATGAAAAGTGTAAAATATGCATGCAAACAAAAATAACAAGATTGCCTTTTCCTAAAATAGAAAAAACTACATCTTTGTTGCAATTAGTACATAGTGATGTTTGTGATTTGCATGGAACGCCTACTAGAGGTGGTAGTAAATATTTTGCTACATTTATTGATGACTTTTCAAAATATTGTTACGTATATCTTTTAAACTCTAAGGATGATGTGCTTAATAGATTTAAGACATATAAAAATGAAGTTGAAAATCAATGTGATTCTAAAATAAAATGTCTTAGATCTGATAGAGGTGGTGAATATCACTTTCCTCAATTTTGTGAAGATATGGGAATTATACATGAAGTTACTGCACCTTATACACCACAACAAAATGGAGTAGCAGAAAGAAAAAATAGGACACTAACTGAAATGGTTAATGCTATGCTTTCTTATTCTGGTTTAAGTAAAGGGTTTTGGGGAGAAGCACTTTTAACTGCATGTCATATTCTGAATAGAATACCTGTTAAAGATAATAAGAAAACTCCTTACGAATTATGGAAGAATAGAAAACCTAATTTAGGTTATCTTAAAGTTTGGGGTTGTAGAGCTATTGTAAGACTACCTGAAACTAAGAGAAAGAAATTAGGAAGCAAAGGTGTTGAGTGTATTTTCATAGGTTATGCACAACATAGTAAAGCCTATAGATTTTTGGTTAGTGAACCTAATGATTCTGTTGAGGTAAATACAATAATTGAATCGAGAGATGCAATTTTTTATGAACAAAGGTTTTCTTCTATTCCTAGAATTAATAATGAAAAAGAAGTAAGCACTCCTTCACAGTTACCTGTAACTCCACCAGTAGAACAAGAAGAGATTAGAAAAAGTAAAAGACCTAGGAAAGAAAAAAGCTTTGGTCCCGACTTTGTAGTCTATCTTGTTGAAGGAACTAGAGATACATCTTGTAATCAATATGCTTTGACTCTTAGCGTTGAAACAGACCCACAAACTTATAGTGAGGCAATTAAGTCTGTAGATTCAGCATTTTGGAAAGAAGCTATAAATGATGAAATGGATTCAATTTTGGGAAATAAAACTTGGAAATTAGTGGACTTACCTCCAGGATCTAAACCCATTAAGTGTAGATGGATTTAAAAAAAAAAATGAAAATAGATGGAACAATTGATAAATTCAAGGCTAGATTGGTTGCTAAAGGTTTTACACAAAAAGAAGGAATTGATTATTTTGATACCTATGCACCTGTTGCTAGAACCGCCACTATTAGAATTTTAATTGCATTAGCATCTATATATAATTTTGAGATTCATCAAATGGATGTGAAAACTGCCTTTTTAAATGGTTATTTAGAAGAAGAAATTTACATGGAACAACCTGAAGGGTTTGTTATGCCTGGACAAGAACACAAAGTATGTAAACTTATTAAGTCCTTATATGGCCTAAAACAAGCACCTAACCAATGGCATGAAAAATTTGATAAAGTCATTATTTCTTATGGTTTTAAAATTCATGAATCTGATAAGTGTGTTTATAGTAAATTTGCTAATGGTAAAGGTGTGATCATTTGTTTATATGTAGATGACATGTTAATTCTTGGTACTGATTTAGAAAGCATTAATAATACTAAGAGTTTTTTGTCTTCTAAATTTGATATGAAAGATATGGGTGTAGCTGATGTCATATTAGGAATAAGAATAATAAGGAAAGATAAAAATATAATTCTCACTCAATCTCATTATGTTGAGAAAACTTTAAAGAAATTTAATCAGTTTGAATGCACACCTGTTAGTACACCTTTTGAACCACAGCTAAAGATGATCCCTAATAATGGTAGAGCTATTTCACAATTGGAATATGCACGAGTAATTGGTAGTTTAATGTATGCCATGACATGTACTCGACCTGATATTGCTTATGCTGTTGGTAAATTAAGTAGATATACTAGTAATCCAAGTTTATTGCATTGGCATGCTGTCAATAGAATATTAAAATATTTGAAAGGAACTATGGACTATGGTATATACTATAGTGGATATCCTTCAGTATTAGAAGGGTTTTCTGATGCCAGTTGGATAACTGAGCGGGAGGATCATTCCTCAACAAGTGGATGGATTTTCACTCTTGGTGGAGGAGCTGTTTCTTGGGGATCAAAGAAACAAACTTGTATAGCTGACTCTACTATGGCAGCTGAGTTTGTAGCATTAGCTGCAACTAGTAAAGAGGCAGAATGGTTAAGGAATTCATTGATTGAAATTCCAGTTTGGCCAAAACCAATGCCTCCAATATCTATACATTGTGATAGTGAGTCTACACTTTCCAGATCTTATAGTAAAGTGTATAATGGAAAGTCTAGACATATTGGCCTGAGACATAGTTATGTCAGACAAATGATTACAGATAGTGTAATCACAGTGGATTATGTAAAATCAAGTCAAAATTTAGCTGATCCTTTTACAAAAGGTCTTGCAAGAGGACTGGTGTCTAAGACATCAATAGGGATGGGACTAAAGCCCATTAATAATAATCACTCTTGATGGAAACTCAACTTGAAACTTGATATATTCAAGTCTCAAGTTCAATGATTAAAGTACATCATACGACGTGATTGTAAGCACTATGAAATTTAACATCCCAAGGATAAGTGCTTAGAACATGTAATGAATAATGAAAGAGGAAGGGTTTAACCTTAATAGATTTATGGTGTTTTAAGTTACATGGACACCTATGATAATCTACCTATATGAGTGTGGAAGTGGTGCCGCTTCCTATGAGTATTGGGCGTGACTCTAAAGCACTCACGAAATCAAGGTACAGACACAAGGCCTAATTCATGTGTCGGCTTATATGGATAATCAGTGACTAAAAGATTTGTGTGTGAAGACAAATCCGGATAATCAATATAGATTGATAGTTCAAAGACAAGTCTACTATACTTTCATGGTTAACCTTGATGAACCTTCACAGGGTATTGGTTCAAGTCGTGAGACACCAATGCTTATACACAGTCTTACAGACAATCAAAGATTTACAAAACTTATTTTGAAAATGGTGGAGGAATGTTGGAGATTTTTAAAATAAGAGAGTAAGAGTTTTTTGGGTGTAAAAGCCTTAAGAGCTTGTCCCACATTGGAAGTGTGTGGAAGAGGTGGGAAGCTAACCCAAATATAAAAGGGGATAGTGTCCCACATTGGAAAATGTACAAAGCTAAGTGTCACCACTAAGCTATAAAAGGGGTGGGCAACCTTTGAGTCCCACATTGGAAAAATGTTAAGAATTTGTACACTTAATAAGTACAAATGGAAGATGAAGAGTTAATTCATCTAGCATTTAAGAGGCTATTCAAGAGACCTCAATATGGTGCGAAGCACCGTACGCACACGCACACGCGCGCGCGCGCGCGCGCGCGCGCGCGTGCGGGTGCGGGGCAGTGGGCTGTAGAAGCGCTAGTGGCGCACTTTGCACTTCGCACGCCGCGTGTCCGCAGTGGTAGCGGGTTGCCGGGATTCGTCCGGGTCGGATCGCGGTAGCTCGGGCGTGGTCACTTTTTGGTTGACCCGTGCAAAACCGATTCGGTATTATTATACCTGTTCGGAAAGGACTTAAGACTGTTGGTAATTAACAGTCATACCTGTTCAAAAATGACTTAATTCAACAATCATGACTCTTGAAGACAAAGCCTTTCATTTTCTATAAATAAAGGCTGCCTAAAAACGGAATTACATTGATAACAAAAACCAGTTTCAGATTTCCAGACCCTGCTATTACACTCTTACAAATTTCAGGAGATACAAATTCTCTTATTCTGTTTTGTGCACATAAACAGAATAAGAACTTGATTGACTGTTCTTCGCTGCTACATCCAAGGGCTGTCTTCAAATATACAAGTTACAGACAGTGCAATTGCTTCATTGTATCTTGAGTACGGATTTGCTGATTCCCGTTTGTATACCGAAATTCTTCGTGTGGGGCAAATACTGTATTTAGGAAAGTGACATCACGCCTTGAAGTTTTATAGTGACTGTTCAGAAATTACATTGTTGTATTGAAGTTGACATTTTTGAAGATATATAAAGAGTTCCATTTCTGTATTTGCATTCATAATTTCCAACACATTATCCTTATGTACGACTCCGGTCTCTACGATTCACCTTATATTACCTCCCTCAATACGTCATATACTCTAGTATGGTTGGTGTCAGAGGTTCCTCCTCCTGTGTCGTAGATTTACCTAATGGAGTCACTTTCTCCTTATCTAGTAAGCTTAATTTTTTATTTTGTAGGAGAGAAATTCCTCTCTCTCCCATTGTAAATGGATTGTTAGGTACCATGGCTACCCATCTCTCCGAGTAGTATATTTTATGGCCATGGGAAGTTGTAAGAGATGTCGTGGCTTTTTCTTGGGATGACTTCTCATAGGCCCAGATAGGTCCAATGTATCTTCGAGATACATGATAGGGTGATTAACATTTTTGAATGTGCTGGAGAAGAGCAAGCAATGGTCAACCTGAGGCAGCTATCTTGTTCACGTGATGTTGATTTTTGTATTTTATGTCATTTAAATTAAACTAGAAATAATGCACGTGCATTGCATAAGGGTAATGTGATTAATATTTTTTTACTTAAAATATAATGAGCATTAATTTAACTACACACTTTTTGTATATTGAATTAAATGTGTGGAATAATTTACAAATTAATTTTATCCATTTAAAAGGGTCCATGCCCTATACATTGACACAATCTTTTTTAATTCATGCAACAATAAATGTGGGCAATTTAATAAATTTACCAGGCAATTTTCTTACGACATCAGGTTATAAAACAATTCAAATATTTTAATGACCTTCAGTTTCATGTAAGTGATGCACGCCTAAAATTGAATTAATTTTAATGTGTTCATAAAACATGAAAATTCCATATATTTAAATCATATTTATTTATTATAAAATCTACTTTATAAAAACTAGTTTTTAAATTGAATAAATGAGTCCATGTGGAAATAAATTCAAATAAAAAATAAGTCACATTTAAAAAAAATGAATACTAAATTAATTGTATAAAAGATGTCTAGTCTATTAAATAAGTTTATTTAAAGGAATTCACATTTGAATACCTCGTATTAATTTGAGGAGTTCTATTATGTTAGGAATTAAGATGTGAATTCGAGAGTTCGATTTAAAGGGGCCCAATCTTCAATTTATTCAAAGGGAAAACCACACAATTGTATATTAGCGTAGTTCCTCTTTTAAGAAGAGTTATATTTGTAAATTATTAAATACATACGATTATTCACTTAAATTAATCCGTAAAAAATAAAGAAATCCTATTTCAAAGGAATTTACACTAATATTAAATGAGTCTTACTTCAAGAAGAGTTTACATTTGAATTGAAAAGTTAAACTTAAAACCAAATAAGTAAGTCTCATCTAACAATTCTTTTCAACAAAGAAGTTGTTATTTAAATTATTTCACACTAAACTAAAAATGGTGTTTAAAAGGAACATTACATTTGAAATTGAGACATAAATAAAAAGGCTTAATTGAATAAATGAGTTAGTTCCATTTTATTCTATCTTTCTTTATGTAATTCTTTTTATCGTTTGATTCGAATAGTTTGACTATTGTTGTTGCCAATGAATTATACTAATATGCCAGTTGTAACCTTAAATAGATTGATGAGACAAAAAAATAAAAAAAAAACCACAAAAGACATAAATACACCCATAATGAAATTGTCAAATATTATTAAATTTATTGAAAAGACAAAATTATTAGTGTGAATTTCGAAAGCCTCAAAACACCGCTTGTCGATTTTGCAAAATACAACCCAAGACCTTTTTCCTCAAGTTACTAAATCAAATTATTAATAGAATTATGAAATGAAATAAAAATATAACAACCACACAAATTTAGAGACACGAGCATTTAACGTGGTTCACCAAAATTGGCTACGTCTACAGGAGGGGAGGAGAGGTTTCACTAATGAGAATATATGTTACACATTCAATCACTCTTGTGAACACTCATTCAGTTCACAATATTAGTCTCAAAATACTGTAGGAACCCTCACACAAGAGACTCACAAAATGGTCTTATTTGTTGTACTCACTTACAACTAAAATGTCTTAGTTGTTAACCTCTCTCTAATTGCTCTCTCACTTGATTTATGGTGTCCCTTTCAATAATAAAATGCTTTCCTTATATAGGCTGTCAGGGAGAGAATTAAAGGATTAAAAAAATCCTTGGTGGGATGGTGGTGGAGCCCGTATTGGAGTTGTTGGTGGTGGAGCTCTTAATAGAGCATTAGAGAAAATAGAGCAACAGATAAAATGGGGATGCTACTTTCAATGGTTGCCACTTTCAATTCTAAGTTATATTACCATAATATCCACCGTGGCAAACCTAGCCAACTGAAATGTGACTGCTCCAACTGATCTTGAGATGATAATCGCTAACTGTTTCAAGACTATCCTGATATCCATTAAGCCCACATGACTCCACCCGACGTGGAGCCACCTCCAACTTCAACAAGAGGTGAGATTGAGAAGCTTTAGGCAATGCCTAAATTTCTCTATTGTAACTGATTTTGTGAATATGTCCATCGTATTTTCATTAGTGTGCACCTTCTCGATGACAACATCATCGGAATTTACCCAATCTCGCGACCTATGGTATCACAAATCAATATGTTTTGTGCGGGTGTGGTACACTTGATTCTTAGCCAATTTCTTTGACTATCATAATGAACAATAATTCTCTCTTGATTTATTCCCAGGTCACTCACCAAGCCTTTCAACCATATCACCTCATTGGATGCTTTCGTGAGTGACATGTACTCTACCTCTGTAGTGGAGAAAGCATTCGTTACTTATATCATAGATCTCCTAGACACTGGTCCACTAGTGATAGTAATCACATAAACTATGGTTGATATTTGTTTGTTTAGATCACAAAGTTCAAGTCTACGAACCCTGTAACACATTCGTATCCTTGTTTTCACTTGAATAGAATATCCACAGTTTTAGCTCCTTTAAGATACCTTAAACCCATTTAAAATATTTCCAATATTCTTTTCCCGAATTCAACATGTACTTACTAACCACTCCAATTTCTTGGTCGATATTCGACCGTGTGCAAACCATGGCATACATGAGATAACCCACTGCACATGCGAACGATGTTGTCGACATCTCTACGATCTCAACATATGTAGAAGGACATTTCTTGGTGGAAAAAATGAGAAGATAACGACGTGGATGCATGCTTGGCATCCATCATGCCAAATTTATAAGAATACATGATATGTACTTTTGAGAGAGGTATACCTCGCCTGCTTTTCCATTCCTTTAAATCTCCATACTAAAGATCTTTTGTGTGATGCCAAGATCTTTCATGTCAAACTACCATCTCAACTTAACTTTGAGCTCTTTAATCTTTGATATATCATGACAAGCGATGAGCATGTTGTCCACTTAAATCACCAACAAAATAAACGAGTTATCCTAAAATGTATGATAGTACGCATAGTGATCATTGTCACACCACGTCTAAATAACTTGCATCATAAAAGTGACAAACCATAATTACCATTGTCGTGGAAACTGTTTAAGACCATACAAAGACTTCTTAAGCCTACATACGTGGTTCTCCTTACCTACTTCCTTAAACCCTTTTGGCCGTGGCATGTAGATATCTTCCTTCAAGTCACTATGAAGAAAATGTCTTCAAGTCCATTTTCTCCAATTCCAAGTCAAATTGAGCAACTATAGCCAATAACACTTGTATAGAGATGTGGTTCACTACTAGAGGAAATATCTCATTAATCAATTACCTCTTTCTATGAAAACCCCTTGGCTAATAACCCGACGTTATACTTTAGTTATTCCGCTTTGCTGATTAATTCCTTCTTCCAAAACACCCATTTAGAACCAACGATATGTACATCCTTAGGTTTCAGAACCAACTTCCACATGGAGGTCTTGCATAGAGATTCCATATCTTCTATTGTAGCACCCATCCAACCTTATTTACCTTCACTGTTGATGGATTCTTTGTAAGTAATTGGACCATCCTTGCTTGACATAAGTTCAAAGTGTACTTCATCTTCCCAACCAAATTGTGAGGCAGATTTGATTTCAAGACGAGTTCGATCACGTGTTATAGATGGTTCTTGATCCAGCTATTGACATTGCTCCACCTCAACCAATCTTTCATCAGATTCCTCATCCCCGGCTCCACCTCAACTATGTTTTCATTTGGTTGAGTATCAATAGTACCATTAGTGGATGCTTCATCTCTTTCGTTAATAGAGGGTCTTGGAACATAAAATAAAAACCTCTACGATTTTAATACCACGGTCATTTGCAACTTTTTTAAATTCCTTATGAGAAGCATATCCCCCAAATAAAATCTCATGTATCGGCTAATAAATAACTTTCTTGATGTAAGATCCTAAAGCTTATACCCTTCATCCTTTCGTAAAATCGAGAACAACACATGGGTGAGACCTCGGGTCATTTTTGGTCCTTTCATCACCAAGAATGTGAATATATCATGGACACCCGAATACTCTTAGCTGTGAGTAATCAACATCTTCCTAGACCATACTTCTTCGATAAACTTCATTATAAGAGTTTCACTTGGAGACATATTGACCAAATAAATGGCGTGGTCAATAGCTGCTGCCCAAAGTAATTTTGGCAACTCGCTATGAAACCTCATGCACCTTGCTCTCCATAATGGTGTGGTTCATTCACTCCGCAATGGCGTTTTATTGTGGAGTTTTCTTCACTGTAAAATGACTTGTGATTTCTTTGCAAAATCACAGGAATTTTCCATTCTTATATTCTCCTTTGTTGTTACTCCTCAAATAATTGATTTTCTTTTCGATTTTTTTTCACCATAGCCTTCCATTCCTTGAAGTTATCAAAAACCTCTTATTTTTCTTTCAAGTAGTAAACCCAAACTTTTCTAGAGAAATCATCAATGAAAGTTATAAAATATTTGAACCTGCCCAAGGATACAATGTTCGAAGGCCCACAAACATCAGAATCAATATAGTTAAGAACAACTTTACTTTTGGTTATAGAGGTATTGAACTGAACTCTAGTTTGCTTTCCCATCACATAATACTTATAAAAACTGATCTTTAATTCGTGAACTCCTTTAAAAAAAATCGATGAAGCTCTTCCATGCCTCTTTGGCTAATGTGAGCAAGTCTCTTTTTCCATAGTTGTAGCTTGTCAACTTTTAGTTTTGTAGAGACTGTCGCTCCACCGGTTTCTGTGGTTCCCTTCATTCTATAAATATCGTTAGATGATTTTGTGTCGTGTAAAACCACTATTGATCATTTCTTCACTTTCAAAGTCCATCCTCAGCTTGAATCACACACATATTGTCGTTGACTGTGCCCAAAGATATTAAATTTTTCTTGAGTGTTAGAACATGTCTTACATCACTTAGCATTCGAATAAGACCATCCCACATCTTGATTCTCATTGTGCTAATTCCAACTACCATGGACGTAGCATTATTTTCCATGAAAATATTTCATCTGTCCTATGTTTTGTATTGATCAATCCATTCCCAGTTGGGGCACATGTACGTATCATTTTTTTTATTGTCAGATGGGAAAAGATGTCTTGCACTACCTCATTGAACTTGAGCATAGTCTTCCCAAACATTAGGGTGGTGATAAAATATTCGTATGAATCGAGTAACAATGCAAAGAATATCTGATCTTGATCTTCCTCTTTGATTTAAACATCTTTCCGAGTTAAATTATTTATCAAGGCTTTGAACGTGCTGATGTGATTCATCATATCTCAACCCTCATTTATTTCAGGCTTAAACAGTTTCTTCTTGAGATAATTTTTTGGACAGACTTTTCCCCCAGTATACTTTTTCTAAATTGGTCTACATGCCCTTGGCAGTGGGGTCCTCCACCATATGATTTAACACCACATAAGTTATACATTATTGAATAAAAGAAGCCGCTTGTCCATCAATATCAAGCCACTCTAAATTAGGCACGCCTTTTAACTTGTTCTGAATGCCCAACAAAGATATTTCAAGCCTTTGTTTGATTAGAATGCCTTTCATCCGTCGTTGCCATAGGCCAAAATTGAACTTGTTGTCATAATGCTTAATTTTAAATTTTATGGAACTACCGGATCCATAACTAGGATCCCACTTGTTTGAGTTTGTGGTCATAGAAGCAACATCAGGAGTAATGTTTTATTCAACTGGTTAGTGTGAATTTTGAAAGCCTCGAAACATCGCTTGCCGGTTTTGTGGAATACAACCCAAGATCTTTTCCCTCAAGCTACTAAATCAACTTATTAATAGAATTATGAAATGAAATAAGCATATAAAAAACACATAAATTTAGAGACATGAATATGTAACGTGGTTCATCAAAGTTGGCAACATTCATTGGAGGGGATGAGAGGTTTCAGTATATGAGAATATGTTTTACGCACTCAATCACTCTTTTGAACACTCACACTATTAATCTCACAATATTATAGGAACCCTCATATAAAACTTATAAAATGGTCTTATTTCTTGCACTCACTTACAACTAAAATACCTTAATTGTAAACCTCTCTCTAATTTCTATCTCACTTGATTAAACAAACCCTTGGTGAGATGGTGGTGGAGCACTTAATGGGGATGTTGATATCTTAATGGGACTGCTGGTGGTGGAGCGCTTAATGGAGCATTATAGAAAATGGGGTTACTACTTTCAATGGTTGCCACTTTCAATTCTGAGTGAGATTCCCAAAAAAACATCTTGCAAGTAATAAATAACAAGACAAAAATACCCTTTCACAGGATACTATACTTCGTTACTATGTGCACTCCACACAATTAGAAGTTATATGATTCTAAAATTCCACTCAATTGTGTGGAGTGTACATAGGAAATTTAAAGTATTTTGAAGAGTCCAACAAGATATATGCTAATATGTAAATAATAATAATTTATAACATTAGAGATCCCTACCATAATGAGATGGGATGTCTCATAAGTCTACTTGTGTCTAATCATAAGAAAAGACGAGAGCAATGACTTTTAAGTAACAACCGAAAAGAAAGAACGATTAAAAGCAACGAGAGAAAGATTTTTTAGATCACCTTTTTAGAAGATATAAGAGATAATCTTTAAACAAGTTGAAAAAGATCAAACATGTTTATAAGTAATTTTTATCTATAACACTGAAATAACTGATTTGATGAGGAAATATAAGAAAATTTAAAGTGTAAATCACTTGTTTTACATACTTTCATATGTGGTATAAGTGATAATGAATGATGTAGTTTTAATAGTAATGGAGGCCTTAATAAATGAAGATATATTCCCCTTGTGGGATCCGAACCTTTCTTTATCATCCCTTTGACTATACAATTAGTTTCTTAGTGAATTAAAAAATAAGATAAAGTAATTTGAAAAAGGTTACCCTTCTCGAGTTTGAACTTTGACTGAACCCCTAAGGGTTGCCTACGTACCTCCATTAAGTGGAAAGGATGGTTGAAAAGTAAATTTTAGAGTAGTGTGAAATGCGTAACATAACGGATCGAGTCATGCGTACTTATTATCTCAAACTACAACGTATTTCCCCCCCAACTTTTGCCTAGGTTTTCCATTTCTGGGTTTTCAACCTAATAGGTTATATTCTTTTCCTTTTTAAACTTAGGAATTCTTAAGGCAATATAGATTGGTTAGACAAACTAAATCCTTTTTCGTTGAGGTCATATAGGAGGTTCGTGTCTCTTGAAAGGATCTTCTTTACCAAGTATGCCATGTCAAGTTAGGACGTAATTTCCTCATCGGTCCCATATATACTCTATGAATTCTTTTAGTACATGATTATCATGTTGGAATCCTAGAGCTTTGAATTTCTTATTAAAGTTCCAGTATATGCACCAGTGATATCCATGCGTTTGGTAAAGAGCTAGCACTTAACGTTCTGCTAATAATGCCAGTTCTTTTAATCAAATATTCAACCACGCAGTCTCGACGACCTGATTCTCAACCATTAATCTTAGAGTGGAGACTTCCACTTTTACTGGTCGCATGACTTCCATATTATAATCAAGTAAGTACTAAATGTCCATATCGGGCATTCTTATTGGTGTTTTATATCCCCATAATGCCTGTGATATATTATTCGCCTATTCACAACATCCCCTAATTTTTTTTCTTATGACGATCTTTATGTTCTTATTAACAACTTAAATGGATCCACCAATCTATAAATAATAAGGGAAACATTTGTTCCTCTGATTCCCATACTCTTCAATGAGTTCAGTAACTTTTTCATGAAATGTATCCCCTTGTCAGGGATAAGTTCGATTGATATGTCGCATTGAAAAATGATTTTTTATGTGTGAATTAAGCTACTTTCTTTGTGTGTAGCATGTCATAGAATTCCACCTAAACCCATTTGGTAAATTAGTAGATAGTAATACTATGAACTCGTGGACATTGAGGCCTTTTGGGTGACTTTTATGATAATTTCTACCCTCTTAGTCGAGAATGACCATGTTAGCATTAAATTGTAGAGTCCCCTTAGAGGTAGGTTCTATAAATTTACAAATTTGGACATATATGTCACTTTATGAACGTATCCTCTATAAATGGTTTTCCTTGCATATTATTTGACACCAACAAAATCACTAAATCTACTTTGAATTTGACCATATTTTTGGACTTAAGTGAATTGCAAAAATATTTAAAGGAAAAGTTTTTCAAGTTTGAGGCATTTTCTTGGTTAAATATATGGCACAATATAAACTATAGATCTGTCTTTTCATTCAAATTGATGTTGAGTACAACCGTGCACACTATGATTTAATGAAGATCACGGTCAGACCCACGTGGCTCATAACTCTCCAATGAGATCTAGACCTTATACAGGGAGATAAAATAATCTCGTGCACACGAGATCCTTAAATTTTAGAGATGCCTATAAGTTTATTTTTTGGCTCTGAATCTCATAGGTTGAACAATTGAGTTTTATTTCGAACTCATTTTTTATATCTTAGTCTGTAATATCCGCACCCAATATTTGATAATTTTTCTCGTGTAATTTACGACATATGAAATTATTTAAGTTTGGATCATTAATGCATAGATTTTATCTCTATAATTGATTATTATTTGGGCCTTGATGGTAATTGTAGAAGTCGTTGGGAAATTAGAAATTGAGGAAAAATTCTATGGATCAAATTAAAATGGAAGTCATTCAAACGAGGTCTCCATTTCGTTAGAACGAAAAGACTATTGGTTCAGACGAAAATCTAATGTCGTTCGAAGTCGAGTTCTAACGAGGATCTAATAAGATGTCCTCGTATAAGGTTTTCCTACCTCGTTTGAAGGTCATTCAATGGGAGATTGAACGAGATCCTAATCTCTTTCGAAAAAGGTCACATTCTCGTGAAAACGACTTGCCCATGAATCTATTAAATCGGTGTCATTGTGTGATGTTGCATTTTGGGCCTCGGGATTGATGAGGTGTTAAGTTTCAAGTCTCCTGATTATCAAAATGGGTTAAGGGAGATGACCCTGGTCTTTAAAACCATTTTTGGGCTCATTTAGAGTGGTATGGAAGAGAGAAATTGTGGGTTCTCTCCACCATTTTCATACCAGAATTTACCTCTGTCTCTCTAATTTTAGGAATGTTTCATCTTCCCCAAGCCCCTCCCACCATTTCTACACCATGCCATCACAATCCCTTCCCCTTATGCCACATAGGAATTCCCCCATTTATGAACATTATACACTCATTTCCTCTATGGTTGAACAAAACTATGAATTTAAAGGAGGTTTTGCTTGGAGCATTCATGAAGAATGCTTGTGGGGCTAAGCAACCTCTTTAAGGCCACCTTAGGAGGTGGGAGGTTGCCATCTTCTTATACCTTTATCCTACTATTTTTTGAGCTTCTATTGAGGTGGGAAAAATCCTACTCTATGTTAATAGTATTTGATCTTGCATATATAGTTTAAGAGTAGAATGCATGTGTGATTCAAGAATAATATTTCTTATGATTTGTAAAAATGGGTTTACAAAAGGGTTTCAATGATTTTGATCAAAATGATATATGTCAGGAAAACTTGGTGTTTAAACATTCTAATGAAATAAAAATGTTGGAAGAGTATTTATTTTTTTGGAAATATTTTATTAATAAATGTTTATACATTTTCTTAAGAAAAATTGGGATTTTATATAAATGGACATTTTATTCAAGTTTTGAAGAAATAAAAATGTCTTTTGCCTTGAAAAGTATGTTCGTGCAAACATTATGAAATTTTTAGAATAAATTATATGTTAGACCCTTTTAATATGATTTTCAGACTTGAAATCCATCTTGTCGTGCATATAAACTTGTAGTATTTTGATGATGAATATATAAATGTAATACCCCGTAATTTTAATGACTTTTAAAATTTGTTATATTTTAAATTAATGAATTAATTGGATTTTATTATAAATTAATTCATTGGGTTTAAATCCGAATTTTTGGATATTAAAATGAATGTGATGTTATTGATATTGTTGTGAGTTATTAATTCAATAATTTGAATTTTTAGTCGGACGTGATATGGGACGTGTCGGGACTAATTTGTTAGATTAAATAGGAAACTTACTTTTACATAAACCTTATAGTCATTTTGAGTGCGTCGTTGCATCCGGAAGGGTTGAAATAGTCAGAAAAGTCTATTTGGATGTTGGTTTGGGGTCTCGGGTCATTTGGAAATGAAAAGACAATGGAAAAGGGCATTTTGGTCATTTTTACAGGGGTGAATAGTGATTTTGGATTTTATCTTATTATAAATATTTGGAGATTAGTTTTACATAGGTTCATTCTTCTCTTCTACACAAAATTGAGAGGTCACCTTTTTGAGAGAGAGTGAAAGAGTGCTTGGGAGAAGAGAAGATTGCTTGGAAATGAGGAGAATCAAGGGCCAAAGGTCACCACCACCAACCACCACCGAAAGTTAACCGGAGAAGGGGAGAACTACCTGTTATATACAACTCCAAAGGATCAGACCTTGATTAGAGGCAAGTTATTTGATGATTGCAATCTAGTTTGTATAATGTCCATGTTAGGATAGTTATTAAAAATGAGATTTTACATGTTTGGAAGATAAAGATAGAGTTGTTAATTGATTTCTGGAAAATGGAAATATATAGGAATCAAACTCATGTTGTAGGTAGATAGTAATCCACGAAATAATCATCAATTTGTTGAAGAAATTCTGAGAATCATTGGTTTGTTCTTGAAGATATCATGTATAATTTTCTAGAAAAATAGGATAAATATATGCTTTTAATTCAAACTCTTGATGATTCTAGGATGTTTAGATCATTAGAAATCATTTACATATGTTGATATATCATGTAGTAAGGATTATAAGTAATTTGGGTTGTTAATATGGAGGTTATAATGATCAAAAGATATGAAACCCGTAGTATAAGAATTGCAGAATCTGGGCTGATATCTAGGCGATCGATCGATCGACCCCCTACCTTCGATCGATCGACCTCCCCAGAAATGATGATGTTGTTTATTTTTAATTCTTGTTCTTATACCAAACCTTTTGTAAATCTTTGGTGATTATTAATTGGATATAATGGGACTTAGGGAAGATCAGTAAGCCCTAGATAAGAACCGAATTAATGTGATTGGGATTTAATTGACGAGAATTATGATAATTAAATTGAAAGAAATTTCGGTTGATAGATTCATGTATTGAATTCTAATTTGTATGCATGAGGATTAAGGATAGGTCTAGTAGGGTAAATTTAATAAATCACCTAGGTAGCCTTAGGTTTATAAGAGGGTTTAATCCTAGGTGAGAGAAGATGTGTTTATAAGAGATTAGAAACTATCGGTTATAACCCTAATTAAAGGAGAGTTTAATTCGTAGTAATTCGGGAGAAAATATGGTATGAACCAGTAGGATATTAGTGATTTCTTACTGAATAAATATATTGAGGAAAACCTATTTAGACCTTGAGTTATGAGTGAGACTCTGGAATAATTAAATTAAAGAAGTAAAGTCATAATATTTTAATACCTAGGATTTAAGAGATATAATGCTACGTAGGGGAATTATCTTAGGGTAGTGTGAGTACCTTGTTGATATTATATCTATAGGTAGATGATAATGCCTATTTGATTAATTGATGATTTATATGTATGACATACCTAGCTTACTTGATATCGATGGGAGGTGTGCGCGTGAGGGCAGTCATATCCTGATGAATCCATGGGCTTTTTGATTTGTCGTTCGAGAACATAGGACTATGAAAGACTTATCGGTGAGTTGATAAGTCTGCTGACTATGGGAACGTAGGTATGTGCGTGACCCGTGGGTATGAGAACTATGTTCGCTTCCAATTTTTGTGTTAATATTTGTGGTTCGAGGAATCCTTACCAAACCTTTATTCCCCTATTCGGCGACCAGCGATACTGGGACGTGATAGCAAAGTAATGCATGCACCACAGTTATGTCTCGGGGTGCCGTAATATATATGTATATATATAATGAATTAAATGTATGTATATATAGTGGGTAGATCAATCTACTGTGTGATAATTGTAGATGACGGGGAATAGAGAAAAAGAATTTAACTAAGTTAATGAATATTTGTTCTTATAGATTTGAAAAGCTTAATTCATATTAATGAGAAACGTATATGAATGATTATACTATGTATGATATGGGACATACGGGGTTATGAGATGGGATATAATCATATTATGGAAACTAGTTAGGAGGAACCATTAACTAGGAGGTTAATAGGAAACGATAAGCGTGCACTCTAGATGAGTGGTGAGAATATCAAGTGAAAGTCTGCATACTAACATGTACATAATAAATGCTTTATTGCACTTGTTAAATACTTGTTATTTTCAAAACTATTTTTACATCGGGATCTGACCCATTTCCTTGCATATTCTCTTTTCTATTGTACCTTCTATATCAGGTGTCCAGCAGCAGGGACGCCAATCTTAGAGGATTATGACGAGCTATGGAGTATTTCTTAGACGCCTATCTTCATTTGATTCACATTATGTAGTGCTCTTTTATTTAGGGCATGTCACCCAAAGGAACTCAGTTATATCTTTTCTATCTAAGTCAAATAGTTTTGTACTGGTGTCATTTTAATACATTTATTATTGTTGGGATTACTGTATTGGATTATTATTTGGTAATGTTTATTTTAGTTACATTTAGATTCTTTTGTGTTATCTGTTCGGTTATTAGTGTTGTAGAATAATATGTGTAGTGTTATTCGTAAACTAAAAATGATTTTTTTTTTTGCTGAATTAAAATTTGGAAGTTTTTAACACCAGCTTAATTGGGTATTAGGTGATTTGCAAATGTTTTCGACAGTGATGCTAAGAATGAGCCAACTGTATATTTTATTTTAATTTGGTATGGGACTGGCCACCCTGTATTTAATTAGGCGGGGTGTTACAATAAACAAGTTTGATGAAGGGTTATTGGGTCTAAATAAGAAATAAAGAAAATAGAAATTTCAGCTCTTAAAGTGTGTGGAAACGGTGTTATAAATGTGATAAGTGCATAGTTGTAAAACTACATATATTAGTAAAGAAAATATTTTTTTCTTATAAAGTAGTCTTTAAATGTTAATCGATTTCTTAGAGAAAGAAAGTAATGAAATAAAGAAGTTTCAAGCTTGAAAAGTATATTACTCAAAAGTGTTAAACTTGTGTTAATGAGTTAAATACAATTGAGAAGTTAGTGTGGGAAACTTAATTATGTTTTGGAAAATAACACTTGTGAAATGGAGAAAATGACAAGTTTGGAAAAAATGGGTAAAATGGTAATTTTACGTAAACTGAAATATTTTTATGAAGTAAAAATATTGAAAAAGGGTGTTACACAAAATGGTACTAAATGAACATGATTTTGGAATAAAATCAATGCTAGAGTAGAAATTACAAGAAATGATGATTATAAAGTGTAACATAAGTTGGGGTGAGATCCCGAGTTTTGGCTTCGGGTGGTAAATGAAAAGTTCAATGATGTGGACATTTATAAAATATTAAAACACATTAATGTGGACTCACATAGCATCAGGATAATTAAGTATGGCCCGGATCCCTAGGGTGAAAGACTGAAAATCATTGGCCAGAGCATATGATAGCATATCCAACGGTGTGGAGTCCGTTAAAGTATGCGAATATTGGAAGATTCTGAGAAAAAGATAACTAAAAGTGGAACACGTCAAGAAAGGGGTTGTGTGGTGAATGTGAGAAAAGTCAATCTAACTTGAATGAATTAATGAATGTTCCGATAAAGGATAAAGTGGTCAAGTGAATGTGAAAATTGATTAATGTCCACAAAATAAAGGAACAATAAAGTTAAGTGACTAAATGGGTAGTTAAGAAACCTAAGAGGTTTAACCCATAATTAACACAAAAGTGTTTACGAAAGGTATTCAAAGAAAAATAAGTATTTTCTAACACGGTGTTTGTGTGTGTTAAAAGGTGACTTCCAATGAAAATACTAACGTGAATTGATATGCATAAATGGGAATTTCGATGACAGAAATTCTTTTCCTTAAATAAGGGGTATTGTGTAAAGTATTTAACCGAGTGTGTTAAGTCAAGAAATAAATGTCAAGTCAAGTAAAAGGGGAATTCTTTTATAGTACTAAGGTGAATTAATGGGGATAAGTAACATTTTTGGAATAAAAACGATTTCAGACATTTAATCATATATGTGTATGTATATAATGTAGTTGCATGTGAACGTAGATATAATGTGTTAAGAGTCTCCTTTCTTCTGTTCGATTCCTTTATTTCATTGCGGTAATTTTCCACTAAGCATTTGGCTCATTCCCTCATCTTTGTTATGGAAGGTTGGGTGCGATTCCGTATTTTGAGAGTGTTGTACAAGTATCTTTTTATTTTACGTTAGTATCTCTGTATGTTTGAATTTCGGAGATGCTTCCCATGGGTCCCTCACGTAGCTTGATTTAAATGTAAATCGCATGATAAACAAGTGAAATGTTAATTAAATAGAATTGGACTGGCCACATTGTGTTGATTGTTTCATTGCACTTAACGCTCGGGTCGAACCGGGTTGATCACGGGTAACCCCTAAATTTAGGTTGGGGCGTGATAAATGATATCAGAGATCTAGGTTCAAGGTTACTTTCATGAGTGATGTCGTGAGGTCGACAGTGGATCTTTCGATGTCGATGTTGGTTTTAGGCTAATCACTCTAGATTGGTGACGATTTCAATCCGTGCCCTTGATGGTTGAGTCAAGGAGATTAGCACGATGGGTAATTCATTGTCGAGTAGCATACAACCAATTTAGTTGTCATTAATCACTTTTGCGTTTTCAATTTAGATATATTAGTGATTTTGAGTGTCTGGACAAGCTAATATAGGTGACACCGCAATTTTTAGTGTGAGGTTCTTGTGTCTCAACCCTTAATGGTGTGAGAGGTCTACTGAGATATTAACGAAACTAGATGACGCTCACAGAATTATAAACATGAATTGTGTAAAGTTAATTGTGGAGATTAGGTGACTAGAGCATAATGTCTATGTATTATTGATTTGCGATGAGGATGCATTAAGTTTCGGGGTGCGATACTTTCAGATAATTAATTATGATGATGTAACTAGACGAATTCGATCCTTAGGGTAGAATCATTTCATAACATAATTAATGATTCTATAAACACGAGGAACATTGTTGGTCAACACTTGAGGATGAGTACTAGGTTTGAGTCGAAAAGATTCTATTATTGTAAGTAAGTGTATTGGTGGGTGTTGATAAATAGTTGTACCTCGCAAGGTATAAGGAGAGCTACGGGTAAATTGGGGTAAGTATATTACGTATGCAATAATAATAGTTTGGGAAACTTAGGTGTGAACTCTAGATAGTCTTCCATGTGATGATTTTAGGAGATATGATGCAATTTCAAGAAATAGTATGCCTAGTGATGTCGGTGATGTAGACTTAAAGGCTTATGGGTTGTATGTGACGTCGCATATTCTGTCGAAATCCTTATCAGTGTCAGTCTATGATTTGGTACGTGGCTTATGGCAACAGCCGTTTGAAAGGGAGATAAGATTATTATCTAAGTGTCAGGGCCCATTTTAGCTAGCTAAGTAATGGATAAATGCGAGGCAATTCCAGTTTGAGTATGGTTTAAGGGCATCCTGGAGTGTCCGCTTGACTAATTGTGTGTGGCGTCATTGGGAGTAGAAATTGACCTATCGTAACATCTTAAGGTATTCAATGGTTAAGGTGCGCCATATATAGAGGCTCTTAGACTAGTATCTTTGCGAGAACCTTGTAATCACAATGTGGGTATTGAGAAATTTGTAAAGCACACCTACGATGGGAGAGTCATATAGGTGAAGAAACCTTATCGGGCTTTGAGGACTTTTGCATGGAGTATGCTTGACGTCCTTAGGTAAAAAATCACATTCAGTATCATGGAGTATTAGCGTTCCAATGATAGTGGTGTTGAGAGTCATGTCATGATCTCAGGATACTAATCAAGTTTAAAGGAGACGAATAATGCACGAGATGGGTACTGTTATTTGAATTGGCACAAAAGAGTGATGTAACCTTATAAGGATAATTGAAGATTCGTACCGCGATGGGAAATAATGCCTTTGTCATAAGATGGTTAGTGTAGGAAGTGCAGTTCTTAATTCTGATGGGCACTAGGAAATGCAATTAAGACTTAATTTGATGATGTAACAGTAAAGACTTGAAAATAACACCCCAAGGGGGATATCTAAGCATGATTTGGGTATCGGCACGTGTCGATGGCATAAGTTAGAATAACCCTATCAAGCAAGTTACTAGTTCCCGGCATATCGTGCCAAATAAGTACGGACTAGGAGATATAGCCCTATGCAGTACTTATTACCATCAGAATGATAGTGACGACTGGTATGGTTGTCAGGTAAGTTCAGTTTCGATAGAACTAGGGGATAAGCTTAGTGACAACCTCATGTAGTTAGATATTATAATAAGGTGAATGTTTTGCTTAATTAGGCACAATCGAAATGTTTGGGATGCAATCGTTGTACGACAAAGTCGACAATGACCTAGGTATCTTAGGTTGGTCACAACGTCACGTAAACTAGAGATGAGGGCAAGGCCGACTTGAAAAATGAATGAGGAATTCGCCAATTGGAATGGTTAGCATATATTAAGGATGTAAGTATGAAGCCTTATCCCTAAGGAGGGAAGTTCGGTGTTACCTTTTTGAAGAAAAATAGGGTTATATGTTACTTTCGTCTTGTCGGGATGGATGGCTTGTGATTTCATTCATCACGGTTGGTGACTTGAGCCAGGGCATGTGGCTAGGCTAGTACTCAGTGGGGACGTCTGGGAGGAGTTGTAGACTTCAAGACATGTGACATAGGTCCGCTTTTTGTAGACCATAGTCCGTTCCGTACAGATGGAATTTTCTTGAAACGATTATTTGTTCTTTATAATTATTATGTGTCCCTTTCAGTTTCAGTAATCGAGGATCGGTATTCCCATAACTGTGGTATCTTGGATTTGTACCAGGTTATGGTACGATGCAGTTTAGCCCAGTAGAGTGCAATTGGACCTGGCATGGTCAATGTAGCTCAATAACTGGGTGCACCCTTGTTTAAGGTATTCTTAATACTGCACAAAGTTTTGTGTACGGGTGGCTACGCTTTTGCTCACAGAGTTTGATTATAGTATATATTTTCTTTAGAATTAACGACCATATGGCTAACCAACATAGCAGTCAATAGCTCTAGTCGTAAAGTGCAGGATGATGACTTGAGGACATCTTATAGTCTTAGAACTCGAGGAAGGTTAGCACACAGTGTCACTTTTCCATGACGAGTGGATTGGTACAATACTCGAGTGAGTGATCCAAAGTTATATGCCTAGAGTGACACTAGGTTCATAAGGGGGCCTTAGGAAGGTGTCAACCAGGTGCACAATGATGATTTGGTCAGTGTGTTACTCCTCGGAGTGAGTAATTAGAGATGTAAGGTTCGTATCAAGCCTAAGCAAAATTGTGTAATCAGGATGACCCGAGAATTCTTGGAAACGCAGGATATGTGGTCCAAAATGGTTCTTGATGATAAATCTAATGATTAGTTTTATTACGGTGTACACTTGGGCGAATGTTGATCATTAGAGGGTGTTACCTGGCAGGGGAGTCGATATGCTTTGGATATTGGCAAGGTAGTCTTGGGACTTGATTGAGCATGATCATCAATTGAGTGGAGACTCGAGGATGGTTATATGACGTTGATGGTTAGAAAGGCGGTAAACGTTAGAACACGTTGTATGTTGAACCTTTGGTGACAATTCCGGGGAAAGGCGTATAATGTCATCTTACCTATTGAGGACTTCAATTATTTGATCTCGAAGGATTCCTATGACTTACAATAAGAGTTGGTAAACCCCATGGACTGGAGGAATTAGAGGTTCAATAATTTTGGAGATGAAATTTCCAAAGGAAGGAAGAATGTAATATCCGTGCCTAATATTTTATTATTTTTCCCATGTAATTTATGACCATATGAAATTCTTGAGGTTTTGATCATTAATGCATGGATGTTTATCTCTATAACTGAATATTATTTGGGCCATGATGTTAATTGTGGAATTCATTGGGAGAAATTAGAAATTTAGGAAAAATTATGTGGATCAAACAAAAATGGAAGTCGTTCGAACGAGGTCTCCATTTCGTTTGAACAAAAAGACTATATAATGAAAATCTAATGTCGTTAAAAGTTGGGTTCTAAAGAGGATCTAACGAGATGTCTCTGAATAAGGTTTCCTTACCTCGTTAGAAGGTCATTCGATGTTAGATCGGACGAGATCCTAATATCATTCGACTGAGATCCTAATCTCATTCGAAGGAGATCCCATTCTCGCTCGAACGACCTGCCTAAAAATCTTTTAAATCGGATTGCCCTTGTGTGCTGTCGCATTTTCGAGCTTTGGATTGATGAGATGTCGCATTTTAAAGGCTCTAGGTGATCAAAATGGGTTAAAGGTGATGCCCGTAGTCTTTAAAACCACTTTTGGGCTCATTTGGGTTTGTATGGGAGAGAGAAATGGTGGGTTCTCTCCACCATTTTTATACCAGTATTGACCTCTCTCTCTCTCTCTCTCTCTCTCTCTCTCTTTCCAGTTTCAAGAATGCTTCATCTTCCTCAAGCCCCTCCCACCATTGCTACACCCTTCCACCACCATCCCTCCACCTTGTGCTATCGCATTTTATAAGATTTCCACCATATATGAACCTTATACTCCGATTTCCTCCATGGATGAACAAAACTACGAATTTATGGAGTTGTTGTTGGGGGTTTTGAAGATGAAGAAGAAGTAGAACTTTATGGAGCTTCAATGGGAGGTTTTCTTAGAGAATTCATGGAGTATGCTTGTGGATATAGGCAACCTCTATAAGGCCACCTTAGGAGGTGGGAGGTTGCCATCTTCTTCTACCTTCATCCTACCACTTTTTTAGCTTTTATAGAGGTGGAAAAAACTCTACTCCTAAGTTTAAGATTCCATGTTATTAGTATTTGATCTTGCATATAAAGTTTAAGAGTAAGATGTATGTATGACTCAAGAATGATATTTCTTCTGATTTGTGAAAATGGGTTTACAAAAGGGTTTCAATGATTTTGAGCAAAATGATATATTTCACGAAAACTTTGTTTTTAAACATTTTTATGAAATAAAAATGCTAGAAGAATGTTTATTTTGTTGGAAATATTTTTTGAATAAATGTTTCAGAGTTTTCTTATGAAAAAATGGGATTTTATATAAATGGAAATTTTCTTCAAGTTTTGAAGAAGTAAAAATGTCTTTTTCCTTGAAAAGTATGCTTGTGTATGTAATACCCCGTACTTTTAAAGGTATTTAAATAGCACGGTGGATGTAATTTGGAAATTTGAGGAATTATTGTGAATAGTAATTTCACTACACCAAAAACAGGAATCTGGCACGGTTTAAAACTATGCCAGATCAAATCTGGCACGGTTTTGAACTGTGCCAGAATCAGGTGCTCCAAAATGGCCATTTTTTTCTGGCACGGCTCAAAAGTGTGCCAGATTTGGCCAAACAAGAACACTTCTGGCACACTTTTAAACCGTGCCAGAATTTGATATTTCTGGCACACTTTTGGCACAGTTTTTAACTGTGCCAGATTCAGCACAGTTTAAAAAAATTTGGCACAGTTCAAAACCGTGCCAAAATATGATACACTTTTTCCACGGTTTTGAACTGTGCCAAATTTTTTTATAAAAAGAAAAAAAAATTAATTATTTGAAAGCACAAAAAATTCACAAATTAAAAATATTCCACGTTGTTGATAAACTAATGTACATACAAACTTCAAATTATTACAAGTCTTTAATAGTTCACAGGCCAAAAAAAAATTGGACAGAGTTTCCTCTATTTTCTGGACATTTCAAAACCTGCTAATACAAAACCTGCCTAACATAAAGCCCGCACGGCCACAAAATAAAATAATTAACTTACAAAAGCCCGCACGGCTATAACACAAAAAAATGGAATCATGAATAAACCCCTTGTTGTAAACCATTGAGTTCTCTGTGTGTTCCACGTGAATAAATGCCAACGATAAACTGTTATCCTGCCAAAAAAAATAGGATACAAAAACGATACGATATTAGTAACCCAATAATTTATAAAAAAAAATTTACTCAAACTAAAAAATTACATATAGGAGTGGAAATTATCGTCATATTCTCAAACCGAGAGACCCGGGATTACGCGGTCAAGTTCCTACAACTTACATTGGTCCCGTGTGAGGTGTTCGTGCCTCCTACGGGGTCGTTTGGGGCTGGTTTGGGTTTTCACCCTTTAACGGCTTGTATTTTAGTTTAAGTGTTGGTTTTTGCAAATTATCGTCATATTCACAAACCGGGAGACCCGGGACTATGCGGTCAGTTCTTACAAGTTACATTGGTCCCGTGCGAGGTGTTCGTGCCTCTTACGGGGTCGTTTGGGGGTTGGTTTCAGTTTTCACCATTTAACGGCTTGGTTTTAAGTCTAAGTGTGATTTTTGCAAATTATCATCATATTCACAAACCGGGAGACCTGGGACTACGCCGTCTATTTCTACGAGTTACATTGGTCCCGTGCGAGGTGTTCGTGCCTCCTACGGGGTCGTTTGGGGGCTGGTTTGGGTTTTCACCCTTTAACGGCTTGTTTTTAAGTTTAACTGTTGATTTTTGCAAATTATCGTAATATTCTCAAACCGGGAGACCCGGGACTACGCGGTGAGTTTCTATAAGTTACATTGGTCCCGTTCGAGGTTTTCGTGCCTTGTACGGGTCGTTTGGGGGCTGGTTTGGATTTTCACTCCTTAACGACTTGTTTTTAGGTCTGTGTTAATTTTTGCAAACTGTCATCATATTCTCAAACCGAGAGACCCGAGACTAAGCGGTTAGTTTGTACAAGTTACATTGGTCATGTGCGAGGCGTTCGTGCCTCTTACAGGGTCGTTTGGGGGCTGATTTCGGTTTTCACCCTTTAACGGCTTGTTTTTAAGTCTAAGTGTGATTTTTGCAAATTATCATCATATTCTCAAACCGAAAGACCCGGGACTACGTGGTGAATTCCTACAAGTTACATTGGTCCCGTGCGAGGTGTTCGTGTCTCCTACGGAGGTTGGTTTGGGTTTTCACCCTTTAACAGCTTGTTTTTAAGTTTAACTGTTGATTTTTGCAAATTATCGTCATATTCTCAAACTGTGAGACTCGGGACTATGCGATCAGTTCCTACAAATTACATCGGTCCCGTGCGAGGTGCTCGTGCCACCTACGGAATCGTTTGGGGGCTGGTTTGAATTTTCCCCCTTTAACGGCTTATTTTTAAGTCTAAGTGTTGATTTTTGCAAATTATCGTCATATTCACAAACTGGGAAACCCGGGACTATGCGGTCAGTTCCTACAAGTTACATTGGTCCCGTGCGAGGTGTTCGTGCCTCCTATGGGGTTGTTTGGGGGCTGGTTTGGGTTTTCACCCTTTAACGACTTATTTTTAAGTTTAACTGTTGATTTTTGTAAATTATCATCATATTCTCAAATCGAAAGACTCGGGACTACGCGATCAGTTTCTACAAGTTACATTGGTCCCGTGCAAGGTTTTCGTGCCTCGTACGGGGTCGTTTGGGGGTTGGTTTGAATTTTTACCCTTTAACGGCTTATTTTTAAGTCTAAGTGTTAATTTTTGTAAATTATCATCATATTCTCAAATCGAGGGACCCGAAACTATGAGGTCAGTTCGTACAAGTTACATTGGTCATGTACGAGGTGTTCGTGCCTCTTACAGGGTCGTTTGGGGGCTGGTTTCGATTTTCACCCTTTAACGGCTTGTTTTTAAGTCTAAGTGTGATTTTTGCAAATTATCATCATATTCTCAAATCGGGAGACCCGAGACTACGCGGTCAGTTCCTACAAGTTACATTGATCCCGTGCGAGGTGTTCATGCCTCCTACGGGGTCGTTTGGGGGCTGGGTTCGGTTTTTACCCTTTAACGGCTTGTTTTTAGGTCTAAGTGTGATTTTTGCAAATTATCATCATATTCACAAACCGGGAGACCCGGGACTACGCGGTCAGTTCCCACAAGTTACATTGGTCCCGTGCGAGGTGTTCGTGCCTCTTACGGGGTCGTTTGGGGGTTGGTTTGTGTTTTCACCCTTTAACGGCTTGTTTTTAAGTTTAAGTGTTGATTTTTGCAAATTATCGTCATATTCACAAACCGGGAGATCCGGGACTATGCGGTCAGTTCTTACAAGTTACATTGGTCTCGTGCGAGGTGTTCGTGCCTCTTACGTGGTCGTTTGGGGGTTGGTTTCGGTTTTCACCCTTTAACGGATTGGTTTTAAGTCTAAGTGTGATTTTTGCAAATTATCATCATATTCACAAATCGGGAGACCCGGGACTACGCCGTCAGTTTTTACAAGTTACATTGGTCCCGTGCGAGATGTTCGTGCTTCATACGGGGTCGTTTGGGGTCTGGTTTGGATTTTCACCCTTTAACGGCTTGTTTTTAAGTTTAACTGTTGAATTTTGCAAATTATCGTAATATTCTCTAACCGGGAGACCCGGGACTACGCGGTGAGTTTCTATAAGTTACATTGGTCCCGTGCGAGGTTTTTGTGCCTCGTACGGGTCGTTTGGGGGATGGTTTGGATTTTCACCCTTTAATGACTTATTTTTAAGTCTAAGTGTTAATTTTTGTAAATTATCATCATATTCTCAAATCAGGAGACCCGGAACTACGCGGTCAGTTCGTACAAGTTACATTGGTCCCGTGCGAGGTTTTCGTGCCTCGTACGGGTCGTTTAGGGGCTGGTTTGGATTTTCATCCTTTCAAGACTTATTTTTAAGTTTAAGTTTTAATTTTTTCAAATTATCATCATATTCTCAAATCGGGAGACCCGAAACTACGCGGTCAGTTAGTACAAGTTACATTGGTCCTGTGCGAGGTGTTCGTGCCTCTTAAGGGTCGTTTGGGGGCTGGTTTCGGTTTTCACCCTTTAACGGCTTGTTTTTAAGTCTAAGTGTGATTTTTGCAAATTATCATCATATCCTCAAACCGATAGACCTAGGACTACGCGGTCAGTTCCTACAAGTTACATTGGTCCCGTGCGAGGTGTTCGTTCCTCCTACGCGGTCGTTTGGGGGCTGGTTTGGGTTTTTACCCTTTAACGGCTTATTTTTAAGTTTAACTTTTGATTTTTGCAAATTATTGTCATATTCTCAAATCGGAAGACCCGGGACTATGCGGTCAGTTCCTACAAATTATATTGGTCCGGTGCGAGGTGTTCGTGCCACCTACGGGGTGGTTTGGAGGCTGGTTTGGATTTCCCCCCTTTAACGGGTTATTTTTAAGTCTAAGTGTTGATTTTTGCAAATTATCATCATATTCACAAACTGGGAGACCCGGGACTATGCGGTCAGTTCCTACAAGTTACATTGGTCCCGTGCGAGGTGTTCGTGCCTCCTATGGGGTCGTTTGGGGGCTGGTTTGGGTTTTCACCCTTTAACGACTTGTTTTTAAGTTTAACTGTTGATTTTTGCAAATTATCGTCATATTCTCAAACCGAAAGACCCAGGACTACGCGGTCAGTTTCTACAAGTTACATTAGTCCCGTGCGAGGTTTTCGTGCCTCGTACGGGGTCGTTTGGGGGCTTGTTTGGATTTTCACCCTTAAACGGCTTCTTTTTAAGTCTAAGTGTTAATTTTTGCAAATTATCATCGTATTCTCAAACTGGGAGACCCGAAACTACGCGGTCAGTTCGTACAAGTTACATTGATCATGTGCGAGGTGTTCGTGCCTCTTACAGGGTCGTTTGGGGGCTGATTTCGGTTTTCACCCTTTAACGGCTTGTTTTTAAGTCTAAGTGTGATTTTTGCAAATTATCATCATGTTCTCAAATCATGAGACCCGGGACTACGCGGTCAGTTCCTACAAGTTACATTGGTCCCGTGCGAGGTGTTCGTGCCTCTTACGGGGTCGTTTGGGGGTTGGTTTGGGTTTTCACCCTTTAACGGCTTATTTTTAAGTTTAAGTGTTGATTTTTGCAAATTATCGTCATATTCTCAAACCGAAAGACCCGGGACTACGCAGTCAGTTTCTACAAGTTACATTAGTCCCGTGCGAGGTTTTCGTGCCTCGTACGGGGTCGTTTGGGGGCTTGTTTGGATTTTCACCCTTTAACGGCTTGTTTTTAAGTCTAAGTGTTAATTTTTGCAAATTATCTTCATATTCTCAAACCAAGAGACCTGGGACTAGGCGATCAGTTCCTACAAGTTACATTGGTCCCGTGCAAGGTGTCCGTGCCTCCTACGGGGTCGTTTGGGGGTTGGTTTGGGCTTTCACCCTCAAACGACTTGTTTTCATGTTAATTTGTTGCTCCTCCATTTCATTTAACTTAGCCCGAGTAACAACGACATGAAATTTCTTCCTATAGTTAGGGAGTCTTCCTATTATAGACTTTGCATATATTAGACAAGGTTACTTGAATGTTGTAATAAGATTGATAAGAATATATTAGACTTTGTATATATACGATGGAAATTTTCTAATGAAATAAGATTGATAAGAATCTAATCAAAAGATATTGAACATAGTAAAATGAATGTTGTAATACTAAGGGTACTAGCCATGATAGGTGTAATGTGACCTTTATAGCAGTCTGACCGTTATGGAAAGAATTTGTCATTTTTTAGAGGGGCATCAATTTGTCGATTATAGTTGTTATATATAACACCTGTTATATATAACAACTGTTGTATATAATTGCTCTGTTATATATAACAACTATGTTATATATAACAACCGTTATATATAACGGCTGTTATATATAACAACTTTGTTATATATAACATTTTTGTAATCAGCTTTATGCAGACATTTCTGTAATCAGCTCTATGCAGACATTATATCTAACTTTTTGGAAATTCACTCATATCAAGGACATACATTTCAATATATGTTTAGAACTTCAGGAAATGACAACCGAGCTACGTAAAGCATCACTTATCTATGAAAAGTTCTAACACTAGAAGAAGCATTGGTTGATTCCTAAGGTGGTTATGGATATTGGAGAAGGGTTATAACCAAAACCTTAAATACTCGAAGAGAAAAACCTGGAAAAAATAATGCCTAGTCCTGAAAATACAGCAAGAGGCTTTCTATAAAAGAAAATAGCCTCTATAAAAAAAGATGGTCAAGATTTTACTCCTTTTCGTTTTCATATACAATTGAGATTTGACAATTTATCGGATGAAGGCGCCTCAACTCATATAAATAAATGAACACTAAAATTTGGTATAAAAATCACAAAACCATGTATAAGCACTTAAAAATTCACAGAGGTTATCATAAACATCGCTCTTAAATAAAACTGATTAGTCTTGCTATGTTATAAGTGTATAAATGATCCTCCTCCGTTACTTAACTAGACGAAAATATGTTAATCATCGAAACCCAAAATAAAAACAAACACTTCAATGAAAGAAGTATGTCCAGTTCACATGAATATGAATATAAAATATATAGATATTTGTTACCTTGGGAGAGGGAGAGAGGGGGGAATTAATGTCAGAAAAGAGGGGTGGCAAAAGAAGGCTTCAAGGTTGAGGCTTTTACGATGGAAAATATGTAGGTGTCTGTAATCCCTGAGACTACTTCCCATTACAGCTTTTGCATACTCCTTTGTGATCACCACAAAGGATGTCCAATAGATCAAAGATTGTGCACTAACCTGATAAAAAAAATACAAAAAAGTTAACAATCCCAAAATATAAATAGAAAGGATATTAAATAGATCAAAGATTGTAGAGTTAGAAATAAAAGTATACATTCGACACTATGCATAATGTCTACTAGTTTCACATGCATTAATAACTTAATCTATGTTAGATTGAACCATCCATGACCTTTATATCAACATTACATATGTTTTATAAAATATTCACATGCGCATTTTGTTGAACAACCAAGGTTCAACATTACATAGGTTCAAATTATGAATTCTTTCAAATTAACTAAAAGAACCACATAAAGTTATAGTACATTACAATTACAAAAAGTATCAAGACAAATGTTTGATTCAACATATTACAGTAAAACTATCATCTTGGACATTCCTTTAAAGAGGCTTTAAAAACTAAGGCTTAACACTTGTACATATTCACTTTGAGAACAACTCACAAGAATTTCCTTTAAAGATAAATTGGCCTTACTTTCATCTTGGACATTCATCACACTGTGCAAGCCTGCACTGAAATTTGAGCAGTGACTTATCTCTTTAGTGAACAAACACAACTTCATTTTCGTAATAATAGACCTAGTTGGAACAAGGAGTGCATACGAAATTTCACTCAAATATATGTGTATACATATATATATATCGAGACCTCTAACTGGAAAATGTTAATAGTCATATCCTTTAGCAGCTCTTCCTATGAAGTTGTTTGCTCTAAAACTCGAGAGACTTAAAGACTACCCGAATGAGTAGAATACCAATAAATTCAAAATAAAATTCCAGTATGTTAAGGATTTTAGGATCAACTTCTCATCAAAGAAAATTCTTTTATGCTTGATCCTAATCATAACACTAAAAGTGATTTATTTTATATTAAGGTTAAGCTGAATATAACTTTGAATAGGGAAAAAAGTTTCTGGCAGTAGAAATCAAATGTGAAATGGATAAATGGAGAAGATTGGCATAACGAAAATTGTGTTAATGATGAATTCAATGATGCTTTCATTTCTTGTGGATTATCAGAACTCGTGTCTTTTGGGACTAGCTATAACAGCTAGCAGGTGGTCTAGCATGTCATGTATAAAGGAATGAAGAAGAAACTTAATGTTAAAGATTAAATGAAACCAACTCCAATTCTTCTTAACAGATTCACAATGAAAAAAAATATAAGCCTTATTCTCATAATGGGGATGGGTAAGGGCATGTAAGACACTAGACACAACTTTCATATCATACTTTATGAGAGTATTGTCATAAAGGATTTTCTTATGAAGAAGTCTCCATAAGACTGGAGATCGTATTGGTAGAATAATCTTCTCCTAAAAGACCATGTATTTTTTTAAACTAAGGTCTCCAATGTCCCTCAATGCCTCATAAATAGAT